>CM060565.1:27532500-28870000 GCA_030625065.1 Alectoris magna | reverse complement strand
TTATTATATGTAGCACCCATCAGGTGATACTGCATAGCCTTAATACCATCAGAGGATTTTTCTTAGTTTTGCTGAATAAAACACCTCCAACAGATGTGCCGGACTAGGTAAAAAATTCTCTAGAATTTAAATCTTCCCTCTTAACAAAGCTTTTCCTTCACTAATACTTTTATACATACGGAAATTGTATGTTGCAGTTCCACCTGAAATTACCATAGCTTTTTAGACTTCATTATAATACTCCCTTTACTGAATTGGAATTTTAACTAAGAGACAGAGACACTTGCTCATACATTGCTACTGTGAATTTGTCTTGACACGTATTCAAGTTCAATATTAGTACAAAAAAAATTTAGCTTGATTTAGTAACTAGATGCACACAAAAAAAGCTGGTTTCATTTATGCATATGTTTTTTCCAAATATGTATGTACTTGGATGCCCTTAAATTCCCCAAGTAGAGAGAAATGCTTTCAACGGAGCTGCTTATTTCCAGTAACCCACATCAGAGCTGACACATGAAAAATGGTGAAATTACTGAAGGTAGTCCAGCCTGAATAAGGACTACCTTATTAGTTCAGGTACTTGCATCTCCCTAATTTTCATATTAATCATGTGTCCATCTTTCTTTGAAATAGGGCCATCATGCTTCATGTCAGAATTTAGCATGTAAGTAAAATTCATAGTGCTTCAACTCTCACTTGAAAATATTTGTATGTAGAGAACAGTGACTAATTTTATTATTCCTATCTGACAGAAATTAGATTTATTATAGTACATTGGATCAACATATAAAATAAAATAACTTAAAACTAATCTCACACATCCTCAAAAAAGTCTCCAGTAACTGGCCCCAAAAGATAGTAATATGGAGCTGTTCCTATTTAGCAGAGCTGCTACACACTGTAATGCACCTATGTAACATTTTTCTCATCAATTTTTACAGTTTCCACTGATTAAATATATATTGACTCATAAAGTATTACCGTTACATCAATTGTCAGCAGATGCAAGAGTATTTCATTTAAATATTAACTATCATATAAAAATGGCAGCTTGATTGTTTGGAAGCAGTAATCTGGTGCTGGTTATTGCCACATTTCACTAACACATTAGGCAGCAGTCACAAAATACATTGCCTTTCTTATATATCTGCTACCATGTAATCAGAAGCAGATAAGTTCTTCGTACATCTCCCTTTCCTCTTAGATCTAATTTTTATTTATTTATTTCTGAACTGCAGAAAACTTTGATCTGTATTGCAAAGGCACATTAGTGTAATATAAACAAAGATATGCTCACTAGAGTCAGAAATGATATGCATAATCTCTAAATCAATGGGAAAAAATATACAATGAACCAGTAACATAGATTACTTTGTGCTTGAAATATTTTGAAGACAGTTCTCGTATAATATAGGTGCAATATATCATGAAACAAGCTGTTTACTTAAATTCTTAATAAGGTCATACTTCTCTATATTCGGAGAACAGAATGTAGTTTAAGACCTGTTTCTTCCAGAAATAGTTAAAAAAAAAAAAGTAAACGCTACACATTACTACTAATGTGAAATAAATTCTTTATTCTTTGCTAACAGTATGATCAGGACATGTGAACAATTCAAAGACCATTAATATCTTCTAGTAATTGATAGGTAATCACTCATTTGCTAGCTGCAGCAATGTAAAAAACCATTCTTTCTTACTAATGTAATATATAGAAGTTGCTGCTATTGCAACACTTAATGTTCATACTGCTGTATCATTTTTAATGCAAGCACTCATTTTCTGCCTCCTAACACCTTCTATTGAAATGCAACAAAAAAACAGCATACATCTCATTTTATCTCTTTGAGGGCTGCATAAGCAGTTCCATGGAATATTGCTATTATTATTGTAAATAACTATTTTTGAACCTAAAGGGTGTAGATAAGTTGATTGATTTTTTTTCTAGGAGGCTCTCCACCACTCTTTCAAACTTTTTACATTTTCCTTGAGGTAGTGCTTTAGAGAGTATATTTTAATACCTTGATTCTCCAGATTCATATTGTACTTAGTAAACAGTATTGATAAATTTGTCTGACTTTAATGCCAACCATTCGAAACTTTTCACAGACCAGCTTTTCTAGGAAACAGCTATACTGAGGAATTTATTCTACTTAATTGTCTTCTATTAAGCATTTTTCATTAGTCATCCTCTAATCTGTATGAACAGAATTAAAAGGAGTCAGGAAAATGAACTGTTTTAGCCCCTTTTATTAAAACAAAAATCTTAGTTTTGTTGTTTAAAAGTTGTTAACAGATGCAGCTTCACTTAATCAATGCAGCAACTTTTAGTAAAATTGTGCTTTAAAGACCTACGCTCTGTCTGAAATTTCCAGCAAAATAAAAATTCTTCTTACACATTCTTCTTGAAGTTAGGAGACTAATTGCATTAACTGATTTATTAATAAATGAGGCTTTTTGTCTAATTGTTATAAGTACTAACAGACTGGGGAACAATTTTAAATGTCTAATGTGCCTGGAAACCATTTATTTTAGGTTAATTATGTTTATCAGTAAAGTCACTATAGATATGCCCGTTAGGTTTTACATTTGGAAAATTAAAGAAAAAAGTGAAGATTACTACCTCATTGGCCAACTCCAGTAAAACAGGGGCAGATGCATTTTTCATCACCCCGTTCAGATACCTAGACAAGACAAAGAAAAGTAATTCCTGTACAGCCCAGTACAGCATATTTCATGAAAAGCATTCTAATAAATATTTTAAACAATCACAAACTTTCCAGCACTGCTTCCTATTCATTTGCAATATACAATAATCTGATTTAAGTTACTGGTAAAAAAACACACAACAAACCAAGACAACAGTCTTTCAAAAAGATTTCAGCTTAATACCCTAAAAGCAAATTATATCTCTACTATTTAAAGATGCAAAATAAAAATCTCTATTATTCACTGAAAGGATTTTGAATTCTATTCAATCTTCATCTACATAGTGAAAATCACTGTACATCTTATTCAATTTGTTATTCGGCACAAAAAATAGAAGTTTAATCACAGATTTTATCAACAGAGGTAATAGTAGGTAATAGTTTAAACACTAAAGACTAACTCCAGTGAAATCAGAGTATAAAAATGAACAAATATTGTGAAGAACATTACAAGAAATATTAAAAGAAGAATTTAGGATCTATGAAAGTTCTTATTTTCAGGAGTTGATGGAATGAAGTTATATTAGTGGAAGCCACTCTGCTTTGCAACAATCTGGTAAAGAACAATAGTTAGCAACATCTGAACCTGCTCATTTATCCTATCTTTATTTACATAGCAAATCATTAGAAGGCCACAGCCTTTCTAGTTCTGTCATTATCTATTCATCAGAAGCCCTTCTTCTGCTCATTAGCTACAGATATTACTATCATTTTACCTTTCTATGAAATGGGTTTAACATCTTTAGATGTAACTCTTCACAGAGGATAATGGCTTTTTGTTTTCAAGTTATTCTGCGGCTTAATGAATAAAGGAACTGATAAAAGCTGATTGTTGTAACCTATTTCCATTCTATGTAAAAACACAAAATAAGATGTCTCATGTAAATCTGAACACTTGAAAATTTATAATGGTGGGGAAAAAAAAGACAGTTAAAGACCAAAATACTTAACCAAGATTTGCTTGAGACTAATGTTCTAAAACATGCACCCAGATGATGAAACATCACAGCTACAGCTGACAATGGAGCGCTAATGGAATTCCATAATGGACTAAAAGATTTCACTTGTTGATGGCAACACTGTCCTGAAAAGTTTGCTGATCCTTCTTATAACTTCACTTCGTGTTGGTCCAAATTGAAGCCCATACCAGTCTCAGCCAAACAGGAACTATTCCACTAAACTTCACTTCTGCTTTCTCCCAACAAGGACCACTAGATATGACTACATTCAAAACTGTGTTATTTCAGACAGAGGAATGCACAAATATTTGTTTGTATGTAGGAGGGAGCATATCACACAGACTGTACAGTTGTAAGATGGATGCTACAAAAGAGTAGTCAACATCTTTGTTGTGTTTACACTTGCAGCATTTCAAACTGGCTTCTGACTCAAGCAGTCTGCCCCTGTAGACTACAAGACACTACACCATAAATCAAAAATGGGATTGAGATTAGTTTTCTATATATTAACCCAAATACTCCTACCTGACGTGAGCCAAACTTAATCACACCTATAACCTTACTGGCACAAACAACACTGCTGCTTTGCAAAAAGCAAAATCTGATTCAGTGTGTCAGGTTCAATGTAATGGGACTAGTAATATTATCATCATAAAAAAGGTTTAAATTATTTGCATGTGTTCTAAGAAAAGAATTATTACAGTTACAATTAACATAGGGCACTTCACTAAAACTATACTAGTTAAAAGTAATTAAATGAAGTATCTCATATATATGGTTATCAAAATGACAAAATTTAAAACAATTATTCTTCCTAAAAAACATCAACACTGAGAGAAGTGTGATGTGATCCAGTACAAATTTTTACAAAACTATATAACTACTTAAAAAAAAAAAAATCAAGCCCCGCAAAGAGCACAATTCACACTAGACTTTCTGATATAATCAGGTTGTGCTTAGGTTTAAATATGTGATTCTGCAGAAGCACAGAGAGTAGTTAATTGTTTACAAATGGAAGCTTTTTGTTTATTTTCCTGGTTCATACAGACTAACATTAAGCATGGATATCAGACATCTATAATCAGAAGTATGAACTTGCTTGCCATGCAAGCTCTTCAGATATGTCAGTCTGCAAAGTATTCTTTAATTGCACATTTTTACCAGTTATCATTATGCCCCAATTATGTCATTGCGACATTTTAAATAAAGTGTACAGAAGTAACAGACAAACTATAAGATGTTGCAAACATTTTATTAACTTAAGACACAAATAATGGTAGAATATCATAAGATGACATTCTCCCTTAAAAGCTATTTCTGACACTTCTGTTGATAAAACAGGAGTGATCTAAAAATTAAAGCTGGCAATACAGAAGTTTAGCATGTAACTTTTGCAATGTAAACCAGCTGTTTTTTCCTAAAAGTTACAAGAAGCTGCAACAGAACAAGCTCACTAGCTGCAAGGAAATTATCATTAATATTAGTCTTGACACTGAAATTACATAATTACAAACTATCGGTAGTATATAATGAATCCTCTCATAAGCACTGTAAAACGTAATATTTGCTTATCTGGATTAAAAGCCAAGGAAGTTAAACACTTCTTGATCAGAAAGACCAACACCTGAAATATTCTGTATGTACACTGATAAACACATTTAGGTGAACAGTTTTGTAATATTCATCCCAAATTGTTAATTTATATTTATAGATCTTCATAAGCTAATAAGCTAATTTACTTATAATTACAATAAAAACTAGTGATGATACTCTTAACTAGGGTGAAGAGGTCATACCTTTGGTAGTAAGCTTCAACTGCTTCTGCAGTATGATGCTTGGCATGTGTTCTTTTTATTTGTTTCTTGAAAAACAAAAGAAAAACAGTCTTACAAATGTGTCATAGATCAAAACACAAAAATCATGACTGTCCAAACACATGTCTTGGCTACACTTTGTTATACAAACTGAACTATGTTTTTAGATTCTATATAGAAATGATGTTCAATTGAAATGAATGGCTTCATAGTGTACTGCAATGTACCATATATGTAAAAGCCAATAAGGTCACAATAATTGAATCTAAATAAGTTTACTGAAGGCTGCAGAGGGCAAAGTAAAACTTGTTCTCTCTTTCAATCTTTGTATTAATTTTCCCTCAATTCAATTCCATCTAAGCCTGGTGTACTCTAGTTTTACAATTCAATTGGCATTTTTAACCAGGAAGAACATTGCTTAAAAACAACTTATTTGAAAAACTACAAAAAGTAATTCCACAGAGACTTGCCACTTGACTGACACCTGTCATCTCATGATAAATGACTCCATTTTCTGCCTCTCTTGCCTTCTGCCACTCCGGCAATGGTCATTTATCATCATCTCTGTCAGCAATGGAAAGCAGCACTGACAGTGCAAGTCAGCAAACATTTAGCACATGGAACCACGCAACACAGGGAAATTATTATTGTCAGAATAATAATGGTTTAGCATAATTTATTACAGGTCCACCAAATAAGCAAAGGCTAGATGTTATTAGACAGATGGATGGGTAGGCTTGGCAGCCATCCACTGAGACTCAGGCGGTGCTTGATGTGGAAAAGGGAACATCCTCCAAACCAATCAGAAAGCTGGCAGTTCAATTACAAAGAAATAAAGGGACATTCATCATTCAATTAGGCACCTGTCAACCCTCACAAAGGAGAAAACTTCTAACCTGGTACTCCTGGGAGAAGATGCTCAGCAGAGTGGACTGCGATTGACTGGAACAAATAAAAGAAGGACAAAGTTAATTACTGGAGTGCACTGCAAAGAAACAAAAGAGAAGGGAGCTTCAAAGGTAGGCCTGCTGCCCTGTAATCTAACAGAACATGAAAACAAGTGTGGAAAAGTTGTTCCAGATGAACACCTCAGACAAAGGCTTCCTGCTGCTAGGTCAAGGAGAGAGCATACGAGGGAGGGCAGGAAAATATAGCAAGAGTTTCAAAGCAAACTAGCATATTGTTTAGGTGATTCTTTTTCAGCCTCAGAACCCACAAAGCCCTATCAGTAGCAGGTACTGGAGTTAAAAGGGAAAAGACAAAGGAAAACAAAGCAAAATTTCCTTTAATAATTGATGGACTTAAATTCCATCAGAAGTTGGGAACATACCACTTGTTCATTGGCAACATATTGAAATTCATTTTGTTAGCAGCAAGGGAAACTTCAGTAGCTGTCTCATATTCAGGTTAAAAACTTCCCTCTCTGTCAGAAGTAGCATATGGGACCACTGGAACATTCCCACTGAAACTGATGTGCTTTGAAAACAGAAACTTTCACAGCAGGAAGCAGAGATTCCCTGGAGTCGGTCATTTCCAAAAGCTGCCATAAGCTTCATTCATCTAAGGCTCCCCTCAATGTCAAACACCTGGCAATGAAGCAACCTGGAAAGCATTCTTCTCAAGTGGGAATTTTTCTCTTTGAATTGTTAACATTTAGAAATGGGACAAGATTTTCCCCCCCTCCCCAAAAAAGCAATCAATACCACACTGCTGCTGTTTTGAATTGTCCTCCGTGGATATATCTACCTCATCATATCCTGAATACAATTAATTACTTCTGATATATTTTCCTACTACATGCAACTTGAACAAATTATAGTCTCAATAAATCGAGTTTTATGGCACCGCAAAGCACTATGAAAAATTAACATTTTCCCTTTCATGAGCTTAACTACTAAGGCACAACATAGGTAGTTCAAATATTCAGTGGTGCCTAAAGTCTTGTTCTTCTGACAGATTTCCAGCATGGGGATTTAATACCTGCATTACATCATATTTACATTAAATGTAAATATTCTCTCCACACTTAAATGGCCTTTTTCCTTCCAATATTCACATCTCAGAGATATTAACTTAAGATAAGCAAGTCTTATGCCCCCTTTGAAAAGATAAAACTGAAGAATAGAATAACTAAATGGTTTGTTCAAGTTGAAGCAGAAGGTAAGTCTATGCAGCACAATATAAAGTTACCTCTAAATAAACCATCTGAAGCATTAGGAGCAAAGTAACTAAACTCGACTATGTTCAGTGCTATGCAATGAGCTTATCAGTTTGAGTTATCTATATTTCATGCTTCTGGCATCTTTGCCATAACACCTAGTTTGGGCTTGTCTGTCGAGCACATCTGTGTGACAGCAGTAAGCTGATGTCAAAGCTTTCTTTGACATTTTATACATGATAAATGTTCACCTGGAATATTCATTGCCTGAATATTAAAACTAGAAAAATGGTAACAATATAAACTATCTATTATATGTGTTTGTTTTTCTGTGATCCATTAATTTAATAAATGACAATAAAGTCCAGATTTTAAATATTCTTAAATATACATCATTCAACGCAGAGGGGAAGAGATATTCAACACACTGCATCCCCAATAGGTTTATTATCCAATTATGACAATCTTCAACATGTAGATTTGGCCATTAAAAGCTGAACAAAGGAAAGAAATTAAGATTATACACTTGCAACACCTTACAACAGGCTATATATATATATATATACATATCTATGGTTTTTCAAGTTGATTTATTTGGAAAAAAACAAAACAAAACAAAACAACCCTGCAGGCTATAAATGAGCTGGATACATATGGCCCTCTAATGGCTCTCCATGTAACTATTATTATCTGGCAGATTTACATGGTCATAACGGTAGGACTGAATGTAGAGAAAATAGTAAAAAATTAAATAACAGAACAACACAAAACAGGACAACATTTACCCAGATTCTGGGTTTGAGTTCTCTCCAAATGGTACACAAATTTTTGCATTTTCAAACCATCCCGGTAACATTACTGTACTTACTGCACAATTATCCAACTATACTCATTGACATATCAAAAAGATTTAAGACCATTAGCTCTCCATTAGCTCTCTGTTCTCCCATTTTACTCTTATCCATTCTATTTTGTTCCCTTGGTGTCCTTGATTTCATCTTTCTACTTCATTTTACTCTGACAAGCCTCTGCAATGCTTCCAACTGTTCTGATCATTTAGAACTCACCACAAATACTAAATAAATAAATAAATAAAAATCTGACAAGAACTGAACAAGGTCGATACATACTGGATTGCAGCAGAAAAATATTGTGACTGTAGCAGAGAATTACTTCAACAGAACCATTCCAAGAACTTCAAGCCTTACTGTCCTCCCCAAGAGAAGTAGATTTATATTTTCACATGGCTGCTTCCGTGTTTCTTCTAATTAACATAGGCCCCCTGTTAAATACCAAAACCACTTGTCTGCCACTCTGTGGTTGCTTTTTTTTTTTGCCACTATTCTATTGCTACTGGCAAAATTACATAAATAGCCAGCAAAATGAAAGCTGCATGGCAAAATGAAGCAGCTCCTTCAAACATATAGCTGGAACATCTATTGTAAGATGCCACTGACTGCAAGCTAAAACATCACGGTTTTGACAAGTGCTTAAAAAGACAGTACAGTTTTCGTGGAGAGGGAACAGAGTCATGAACATGCATCTGCAATTTGCATCATGCAAGAGAGCACAAAAAGATCACAGCTGCTGATGGTGACAGTTCAGGATACTGCCATGTAACTTACTTCAGGGGGTATCTTATCAGTGTATACAAACACATGAAGTGAGGGTATAAAGTAAACAGAGACAGGTACTTCACAGCATTGCCCAGTGAAACGGGCACTAACTGAAACACTGAAGGTTATGTCTGTATGTCAGAAAATTGTGTGAGAGTGACTGAACGCTGGTACAGGCTGCCCAGAGAGGCTGCAGAGTCTCCTCCTTGGAGATCATCAAAAGTTGCCTGGGCATGGGCCTGGTCCTGCTCTGGGTGCTCCTGCTTGTAATATCATCACTAGAGAGTACACTAAAATGTTCTGTTTGCAGACCTGCAGTGAGTGTAAAGTACTTGCAAATAATCAGCTAACACAGACAGATCAGCATTTCATAGCTACAGCTGATATAAAACTATGGCCAAGAAGCAGCCAGTAAGGACTAAAAGATTTTAATTAGAATGGTTTGCCTTCCTCTTTTAGGCAAAACATACTTCCATATCTTGCCAAGATTTTGGACACTATCCAACTCAGTAGCAGAGCCACACCTGAAGAAAATTCAAACATGACAACTTCTACAATTATTATAAAAGTGCTGCTCTTAAAGTAATGCCTCCTATTTTACTATGTTGACCAACAATGTCAGAAGCGCATGTTGGTGGTATAACAGTAGAGGTTGAATCTTCCTAACCATACTCTGTGAAATTTTGTTACCATGTGGCAGTTAGCAGCAGAGGGGCAGTCTGACAAAATGGCATCTGACATGGAATTCTGTATGAAGCAAAGGGTTGTAACTGAATTCCTCCATGCAGAAAAAATTGTACATGCCGGCATTCATTGAAGCTTGCTGAACAGTTATGGAGATGAAACAGTGGATGTGAGCACGCTGAGGTGGAGGGTTGTATGTTTCAGCAATGGCAACAACAACGTGAAAGATAAGCCATGTTCTGATTTTGTTCAACATCTTCATCAATGACCTGGATGAAAGGACAGAAAGCACCCTCAGCAAGTTTGCTGATAATATGAAGCTGGGAGGAATGGATGACACACCAGCAGGCTGTGCTGCCATTTAGTAAGACCCAGACAAGCTGAGATGGGTGGAAAAGAACCTTATGGGGTTCACCAAGGGCAAGTGCAGAGTTCTACATCTGAGGAAGAATAACTGCAGGCATCAGTACAGGTGAGAAGCTGACCTGCTGGAGAGGAGCTCTGTCAAGAAGGATCTGGGTGTCCTGGTGGAAAACAGTGTGACTATGAGCAAGCAATGTGCCCTTGTGGCCAAGCAGGCCAATGGTATTGCTAGGGATAAGGTAAACTTTCCACTTCACTTTCTGAGAGTTATGGAAATGTAAAATCTTAGGTACAAATACAAGCTTCCACTTGTTTCACATCTTCATTTTAAAATGCAATTCTTTTCCCTCAACTTTATCTCCACATTTTTCACCCAAAATAGAAAGACTAAAAATGCTGTTTTACCTTTCATATATTTTACCATGGAATAAAAGAAGTGATCAGTAAAAAAAAACACAAAACCAAACAAGAGTAAATATGAACTACAAAGAACATTGAGTCAGTGCTACCCTTTCACAAAATAGAATGCTTCACCTAATGAAGATGATAAACATAATGGTTAAAAGACTGTGCATGGGGATTTGCATTTCCAAAATTCAGAAGCTTGCATGGGTGACATCCCAAAGTAGCACTGTCAAAGCTTATCTTGGAAGTACATCCAACAACAAATTGTAGTTTTTGTAGGAATTCAGGTATGATAGAAATTGTATTTTTCCTTCCACATTTTCCAGTATAAGAGTCATGTGCTTGTCACATCTCTTTGTCAAATGTTATGTTGTTTCTGTGAAGCAGATATCTTTTAATGTTAGAACTTTCCTGCTACTCCAGTACTTTGGGAACCAGAAAACCAATACGGTTTTGTTGGGGAAATACTCTCATTACAAATGTATTAAAGCTATAAAATTACAACAAACATATAGATGAAGAGATGTACCTGTGAAAGGGGTGACATTCATTTCAGCTTTAAAGATACCAATTTAAAAACAAGACAAGATTAAAGCTCACTTGTGGAGCTATAGCACTAATCAATTTTGAAATTCTGCATCATCCAGTTCATTAAACTGTAGAATAGCTCAAGTCAAAAGATGTGAATATGAATCACTTACTAAAAAGTGTCTTTGCATCAAAGTCAATTTTGTACCTTTGTTATGTTTAAAAGTCAAAAACAAGGAGTCTAAGCCAAAAGACTTCCTGCATTGCAAGTTCACCCTATGCAATAATAATAAAGTAGGTTAAATGCAGGCATATACACATAGCTTTGCTGCCTATAGACAGGGTTATGAGAATAACTATGAGAAAGCTTTGAGAAGGCTACTTGAGAAGAGTCATCACTTCTATGACCTTGACATTGGTTGGTCTCACAACTTCTATGCAATTTAGTGATGTGCAAGAACAGATGATGGTGCAGTACATAGAAATGGCAGCATTTAAAATTCATAGTAGCATAAGGCCATTACTTTTCCCACTGGGCCACTTGAACTTTAATAATGTCTGACCTAGTTGGCCAATAAGTTCTAGCAGCAGACAGAGGAAAATTGTCAGTATTAGATACTGTTTGAATGATTTTTCACTTAGAAAGACTTAGAAGTTCCTTTAAGAACAGGGCACCAATTCCTCCTTTAGGCACCTCGTTTTTTGGTGTCTGTTGTAATGGCCTTTTTAAACTTAAATTTTAAAACAACTGCAGACAACACACAATTTGTATCAGATGTGAAAAAAATAAAATGCAGAGGTAAACACAAATTATCAACAAAGCCAATGACCACCTCCTTTCATCAATACAAAAACTAACTTTTGGCAGTAGTAACAGAAGTGTAGCTCAAAATAAGCAATATTCTTATTGTTACAAAGTATTTCTGATCCAGTCCCTGCAAAGTCAAAAGTGAAGTCAGAAGAAAGTTGCTGTTTCCCTATTACTTCAATCTGATGGCGAGAAGAACAGCAGGACATTTTCAAAGTGGATGAACAGCAGTAGATTTTATGGTTAAAGATGGAACTCTCACAACACAGGAATAGAACAGTGTTATTTCCACCTGAAAAGAAACTACCTCTTTGTCTTATCTTAATAAACAAGTAGATAATAATTTCTCTGAAATAATACTGTTTTTTCCTTCCAGAATTAAGAACAACTGTTCCATGTTTGAAATGTACCAAAATGCCAAAACCACACAAAGACCGCTGTAAGCAAATACAAAGGATATTCGCAATACAAGCTTTAAAAGTACAAAGTCAATGCTAAAAATGAAAATAAAATTTAGTCAAACATTAAAAAAATATTCTTATATAGGACTTGATTGACTTTCAGCCCTTTTTAACTTAGGCATATCAGACCCTTTTTGGTATCCTTTGATCATATCATCAGGGGGTTCATCGACAAAAGAAACTGATAGGAGGAGTCAAATAGAGTTTGCCTCTCACCATCAGCCTGATAATCTTAGTACATGTCCTTCCAATTTCATTCTCCTGCCATTCTCTAAAATTCTCCTTTCAAGTCTACAAATACAAAACTATTTTTTATTAGTAAATGGCAATTTTAAGCTAATTAGACTGTTCATTTTGTTAGAAATTAGCCTGTATGTAAAATGCATATCTGTGCCAATTTGAAACTAAACAAATCCCCAAACACCCTTAAACAATTTGCTCCTAAAAATATATAATCAAATTTAGAAAACTATAAATTATATTTAAATTTATTATTTACAAGCAATTAATTACAAGGACAGCCAGGTGGCTTTCATTACATAAATTACTGTTAATGACACTTGCCTCATGCTGCTACTGTATTTAGCATTTGCATGCATCACATGTCAAGCACACACACTGTTGCACAGCTATCTCCAGGGTAAAACTGAACACCCTAAGTAAAAAAAATCTTACAGTAAACCAATAAAAAATGGTTAATTCCTTAAACAAGTGAGGATCTTCTTGAAGTTTTTCATGCAATTTTACCTATATCAAGCATGCATTGTATAGAAGTATAATTTAAATGCCAGTTTGAGTAAAAATACTGATTTAAGGCAAGAAATAAACTCATTTACAGCTAGTCCACCTGTGTTTTCAGTCTTAAACTCTACACAGTGTATTAAAGTTTATAATTTAAAAGTTACTTGTAATAATAATATAATAAAACAGAATAATTGTTGTCACTGTACCTAGCTGACAGCGTACTATTTTGTCTTATATTTTTATTTTACTGTATTATACATGCATATACTTACAGGATCTACTTCAGTCTTTCCAAGATTGAAGTCTTACACTTTACCATAAAGTTGACTGCACTTCTCAGGTATTGCTTACTAGAAGGAATAGCTTACGTAAAAGGAATGAACTAATTTTAAATTGGAGATATGGTAGAACACACTAAGAAGGAAATCCAGCCATTCCTTTTTACAAGTGGTCTTCCAGAACTCTTTTTTAAAACCTCCTGTCTAGAAGTGTGACAAATACACTCACTGGCAGGCGACAGGAGAAAGTTTGATATGAGGTGATCACAATTTCATATTACTCTGCACTAGCACTTCTTTAGCCTCGTTCTCTACTTCTAGCAATAGAAGTTTCCCTTCTCTTCATTCACTTTCTTGAGGATTTAAATTTTTGTTTTCTTTGTACTGCTCTGAAAATGGCCACAATTACTAACCTTTCCTTCCTGCATTGTTGCAGTACAGGCTGGGAAATTCTGACTCCAAGCCCTAACTAAACAAAGTCGTCACTGATGTAAACAGTCAATAGGTTCACCACATAGCATCATCTTCATTAAGCACCAAAATTTGACCGGCCTCAGTAAAATGGACTTAGAGGCTTCGGTAAATAAATAATGTGGAAACGAACAAAGAAGGAAAACTAGTTCAACATCAAACATTTGCTCTATGTTAAAATAAACTGAATATGACCTCAATATGCATCAAGTCGTGTGGCATGACTCATTGACAATTCTTAAATTTCTGGGTTGCCAAAAACAAAACATCCCTACTTTATCCACTCCTATTTCGGAGTCTTAATATGTTACAATAAAACAGCAAATGCCACAGTACCCTTTCCTTCTCCTCATTTATTTTTAATTTGTTCTCCATATTTAACTCTCAGGTCTTCGTATGTTACCCAACTCCCAAGAATGGCAAATTAGCACAACTAGGATACCAGAAGACAATAGCAATTGAGAAGTTGGAGGAAAAGAACATTCTGGATTGGACTGTTAACATTTCTGCATGTTAGTCAACAACCAACAACTTATCTGACATACTCTAAAAAAAGAGTGCATGTTCTTCTAAAAAAGTGAGTAATCCTCTCCACCTTTAACTAAAGGGCACATGAATGTTTCCCAGTCAAAAATAAGGATGTCGAAACCAAGAGATTGAGAGGCAAAAAGGAGGCTAACCTATCGAACGATACTAATTTGGGGCGGATACCATTTGTTTTCAAAATTCTCCTGTTAAGTAGGTTTCTCTGAATCAACTTTCACTTAGAAGTAATTTATCCTCCCTGCCAACAGAAAAGCTTTAAGGCCAAAAACAGAAACAATGGAATTTAAGGTTTAGCAAAGCAGATATGCACGTACTATTTTATTTTACAACCACAAAGTATTTTGTTAAGTATTTTGTATCACTTCCCATTAAACTAACCACTGACAATTCTTAAAGTTATGGCTGTTGATATGTAATCTGTTACCTGTAACAGAAAAAATTAAAAAAAAAAAAAAAAAAGGAAAAAAAAAGGCAGAAGGCCTCTCTAGCCCCCTAATCACCATATCAATGACACATGCCACAACAGAGAAGCACTAGTTTATTTGATTGATCATGGTAGATAAACTCCAAATAACAGAGAAATTAACAAATGCTTGACATTTGCTCAACATCCATTATTCTGACACTGCTTTCAGGATTTCAAAGCCTGGGAGTATGCTTAATCAACATTCATATTCCCCAGTGAGCTACAGGCACCATATTGTGCCCCGCCTTAGTACTGATGAAAACTGCATATTGGCCATTTCCAAAATGTTCTGGGACTCCACACAGGGCCCCTTCTCTCCCTTGTTCCTGTTCTGCAGTTTTCTTTTAAACACTTCCAAGACAAAAGCATCTGCCAGTTTTTCTCTCTGGGGATGTATGCAAAATGAACTTAACAGTTTTAAGGCAGAGAAACCCTCACATCTAAATTCATTCATAGGACAGAAAAGGGCCTAAGAGGCCTCTCTAGGGACAAAACCCTGCTGAAATTTTCCCCGACAACAGTAGGAGCTTTATAAAATCTAAGTCCAGACAATTTCCAATTCAAATGCCCAGCATAGCATGACCTTTGTCAGATCTATGAGCCCTAGATGCACCCACTATTTTTTTATTCTAACCAGCACAGACATTAGACAGGGCACTACTGCTAAGCAGGAGGTTGAATATTTGCATGCTCTTCCATTGTGAAAATGTAACAGTGACAGCACTGTGTCGAATTCTTTTCCCCCTAGAACTCTAACTCCATAGGAGAGGCATAGCTGACAGATGACTCTCCCAACATCTGTGTTATGTACACTGCACAGCTGAGGAACCTTGGATCACTGTCACAGCTTCTCGGAGATGACCTACACCTTTCTTGTATCTGTCCATGATCAAAAAAGTAAAATCAGAAATTGAAAACACCATTTTTTAAAAATGAAAAGTAAATATAGCAGGAGAGATTAACATAATTTAGTCATTAAGCTGTTCACATATCAGCTCACCATATGTTGTATAATTGTCCTATACAAAATAATTTATCAGACCTGACACGTTGCACATCATATTGTATTATTTAATATGCTTTCCAAAATTTCATGGATCAAGCTCCACCCCTGAAAGCATGCAGAAAGCCCTAAAAAATATTTCTTCATCTTCTGTGATTTATTTTGATTACCTTTTACAGCTATGTGATAAAGTGGAACTTGCAAAATTACGAGGTTAAGGTTTACACAGCTATTGCTTCAGAGACTAAAATATAACAGATGACTCCATGTCTACATACCATTTTACTTGCATTTAATATTCGGAAGTACATTAAACTAAGCATGTTGCTTTCCACTGCATATTTTAATGATTTTTGCTGGTTATTTCAGTATGTATCCACTAATGCAAAGTTCCATTGATACATTACCCTGGGTGAAGAGACTAAAATACTAAGAATTACAAAATATATTAAAGCAACTGACTGTCATGTAAATATATTAATTTCTCAAAGTAGATGGAACATTTGAATAGTATTTTTAAATTATTGAGTAAATAGAAAGTGGTAGAACTGGAGGCTAATATGACTAGATAAATGGACAAAACTTTTATCCAGAAACCTCAAAGCCACAAAAACAATCACACATAAAAATGTTCACCCATCACTAGTGAGGTCCATGTGTAAATAGTAAATTAAAATTAAAAAGATAAGCAGAAAGTTAATAGATAGTAGTTATTGAGTAGCCAGTGGGATTTGCTTGAAAAAAGTACACTTAGAGAGCATACTAACAGACAGACATGGTTGGAAAAAAAATTCAGACTGAAACCATGCATTTATCCTGTAAACAACCATTTTCTTTCTCTCTCTCAGACCACTGATGTCAACGGAATACAATATAAATGAGATAAAAATGTAGTCTGACTTTTTGGTCAATAATTATACTCTTCTGTTTCTAATAACAGGATAAAGAAAAACATATTTCTGTGTCAGAAAACTCACTGCAATGAGGTCATTAAACACTGTATTTGGAACTGAACTCACTTGGCCTTTTTGGAGTGCCTGCCAACTGTTCAAAACAAAACTTCTTTTTTAAACTCTGTCAGAAACAGAAATTTATGTCTTCTTTTGATCTTTTTATATTTTGTGAATTGAAAATAATGAGCTTACATGTTGCTTACCTGTATTGAAAACTGAAGGTGAGTTGGATTGAAAACATGCATTTATATTAGTGCTGGAAATGGCTAGTGTTCAATTGTTGTTTTGCCATTAGGAATCTACGCTCATTCTCTGGCTGTTAGTTTTTGTACTCTGTATCAATTCTAGCCTCAGAACATATGCAAGCATTCCACAGAAGAAATGCAAAAGGATTGGACACCACCAGTATCAACAGTGGATTGAAAGGAAGTTCTGCCATCTCCTAGCAGACCACAAATGGAAAGAGAGACACGTGGTGTCATTATCATCATCTGAGACCTCAGTATGATAAGGAACTCCAAAAGTCTCTTCATATTAATTCAGATAAAAATCCCTTCTGTCATAGAAGTGAATATTACCTTTATATAGTCAAAGTTTTTACGTTGTCTTCAAAACAGTTTCTAGCAGGCTACCCTACAAATCCGCTACCTTTGGTATCACATAGGTCTCACTCAGAGAAAAATTTGAAAACATTCTGCTTTCTGTGGACAAAGAATGCATGCTGTGTTATGATATTTTTCTCCAGTGTCACAGCTGCCGGGAGCTATCTAGGAATCAGTAATACCAAACAATTCGAATACCTTCCAGGCCTACATCCAGATATGCAAATAAAGAATATTCACCCAAAAAGAGTCCATTTCAGCACCACATCCCAACCTGAAGCCATTACACCAGATTCAATGGACAATAACACGTGAAGATCCTACTCAGATGAGAAAGATAAAGCAGAGGATTCAAGTTCAAGAAATCTCCAGCATAAAGCAAGGAGACTGTAATTATCAATTGGGCTACTGGATAGCTTAGGGCATGCACTGTATCATGTATCCCATTCAAATCACTACCACATTCAATTTGTTATGGACACTAGAATTTAAGAAACACATACAAAAAGAAATGATAAGACTAATGAAAATTCTTGAGTTACTGACAAAACAAGGTTTCCAACCTAAGGAGTTCACAAGCCAGGAGACTTTTCCTTCAAGAAGTGCAGATTCCCGTTTGGTAAATTTAAGCCTGCTGACAAGAAGTTCGTTTACTCTGAACTCTTTGTTTGAAGTCCAGGGACGAGAACTCCATGAAATACAAGCTGAAAACTAATGATAAAGCATGAAATCTGAGCATGCCAATGGGAGCTTGAAATCTACTTGTATGGTACCAATTAGTCAAACAAATGAACAAGGCTTTTAACCATCACTGGATTTGAAGAAAACAGAGCAGTATTTTTCCAAACCTTTTCTAATGTTGTTTTTTTTTTTTCCTTCTTAACAATGCTCTATTAGATGTGTCTTAGAAGACAGTTTTAATAGGGTTACTGTAATCTATATTCTTACTGAAAACAATCCTTATCATTATTTCATTCAGTTTAAAGTACAGTACAACCTTCTGAGACATTCACATTGCAAAGATATGATATTTTCACCAGGAACTTAAAGAAGTAAACAATTAAAAATGATTCTCATCAAAGCATATATGTTATTTTATTAAGTGATATGATAAGCTCAGGGGCATATATCAGAACCAAAATGGTTATAATCATTAATTTAAGTAATAAATCATAGGTTCTGCCAACAGTGACAGCAAGCAGATGCTAACAAGAAGATGTATTATTTAACATTGCCATGTGTTATAAAAATGTAAGTGTTTAGGACACATCTTAAATTTTTATAATAATATGCATTTAATACATTACTGTTTTGACACATACAAGAATCAAATTTATAGGTCTCATTCAGTACTTGCTTTCTCTTCTGTGAACACAGAATGGATTCCTGAGGGAAAAAAAGCTCAAGAAGTGAATGTATCAAATGGATGTTTTGAACAAAATCAAGTTGTTGTCTTGCTGTCTTGAAGTAAGTATCATAAGCATTGAATCTCATTAAAAAATGAAAACCAACATATTTGCCTTTATGTAAACAGAATCTTTTCCCTGAAATTTCCCAGGAAATTCAAACTATTACGTTTATCTACATACAGGTAGTAAAGTGTCTTATCACTTGGTAGAAAGTTACAGAAACAATTCCTTACAATTCAGAATGTTGATATTGTGTAACTCTCAATGAGCCTACAAAATTATAAGAATAGCAGAAGTTCCATTTTCCAATATGTCTTATTATTTATTCTCTACATCAATTTAAACAATATAATGGAATGCTACAATAATTTTCATCCACTGCATCCTTCGCAAAAATGTCAAAACCAAAAACTCTATGATAGTTAGCAAAATTATTGAAAACATGATCTATTCCATTCCTCCCATTCGTGCCCATCCTCTTCTAAGGACTGTGAAAGCCTGACAGAATGATGATCTGATCTGAGTCCTGACATATGAAAGCTTAGGAAATACAATTATGCCTTTTGGCAAGCCCAGCCACACTAAACAGAATCACTGTGTACACACCTTTCTCAGCACTGCATCTCTATTGCTAGTACAGCATGCTGCATAAGGTCCCTCTGCAGGAGGGTCAATTGTTTCTAAGATGAGTGCTTTTCCCAAACATTTTTGTTTTGCTTTGAGGAAACTGGATAATAACACTCCTGTTTGCATTCTGTTTCATGTGCATTTTCAATCAACTTCTCCAGGTATCAGCACAGTTTTTTTCTTGGAAGTGCTTCAGTCAACGCTTTAAAACACTTGAGGAAGCAGTGATCAGAGTATAGAAACTAAATTTTCTTCATTAAGTCTACTGAAGCAGATATTAAAAATGCATTTAATATACTGGGGATGGCTGGTGGGCATCACTGACTGTGACAGGCCAGTTACTGATGAGCTGCTGTCAGACAGCCTTCTCAGCAGGGATCTGTGTCTAAGGCTGCTGAAGGACAGCAATATCTTCCCTTGTGTGTAAGCTCTATTCATCTCCCAAGTATTTACTAAATCACAGACCTGTGCACACAAACCCAGCGTTTCAGCGCATGCTAACAAATGATGGATGGCCTAGTCAATTCGTTATGTCCTGAAAGCGTGATTTCCTGCCATTCCAATCATCAAGCCTCCAGAGCCTTCAGAGCTGATCAGTCCTGGAGAATATATTTTGCAGGCTCTATTAAAGGAGTAGAGGTTCTTTCCATTAGCCTCAAACTTTTTTTTCCTGCCTGATTTAAAGAGATTTAAAGAGAGCACCCTCCTTCCTTCAGCACCACCACTACCACTCTTATCTGTGTAAAGCATTCAGGGCATGTACCACTAGTGTGTTAGTAAAAAAGCACTCCTGGAATACCAGCCAGTTAAAAATACAGATTTTGTCTGTGATTACTATAAAACACTACAATCTTTTATTTAAATAATCTAGACGTCTTTATTATGTAACCTAGACAACCTCCAAAACATTTTGTAACTTAGCTTCTATAATCAAATACCTTTTACAGCTCAAAAGGACTTGCTTTCTTTGTATTTGCCTACTGAAACAGATCAGAGCACTCCTAATTGTGTTTCTTTTAAAAGGATAAGCCACTTAGGAATAAACTTCCGATGTTCCAAAGACAGGTTAGCTGTCAAAGAAATAAAGCTTCCAGATTTCTCCCTTTTTATAGCAAGCCAATACACTTGACAGTCTTTCTTTTGCATGCTAGAGGAGAAATTTTATTTAGCTTACGTATTCAATGATCTATAGGAACAGAATATACACAACTCACACTTTCTATTCTGAAGCATTGAACTTCAAACGAATCAGCATACACCTGCTGAAGAGTTAGTTGTCTTAAGGTACTGCACATTTTTCTAAGGTGGTACAGCAGATAGGAGAAAACTTTATGTCAGTAAGTATTTGGTTGCTCTAAAGTGCAGAGACCTCGATTTTCCTTACTTGCTAGGTGTGATCCAACCACATCCAGCACAAACCAATCCACATTGCCCTACCATTCACCTCAACCTTGACCTGGAGATTAAACTCACTTTTATTGCACACAAAGGTCGTCTGTGTTAGGTCAAAATTCAAAGTCCCTTGTCAGCTAAGGTTGATATATTCCAACCTTTCCTACTCTAATGCATCAAATTTTTCATGGTGAGGTCATATTCAGCAGACAGTGTATTCAGCGATTTATTGTGCTATTGTAATATAGCCCAGAATATGATTGTCTGAAAACCAACACATGAATAAAATATTTTAGTTTCTGATGTACAAAATCTCCTCTGCTCATAAAACTCTATCCTAGACTTATCTGCAGACTTCAGAATAATGACGCAGTGAGGAACTGTTTCTTAAATACAATCAAAAATTACCATTTTTACCATCATTGTCCATAGTATAAGCAACATGAGTACAAGGGCACCCTAAAACCCACAAGTCAATTAAAACACACATATGGACAGTGTTAAAACTTCCACTTCATCCTTACTTAACAGCCAACATAATCTGGCCCTTAAATGTGTGGACATCTCTTGGTCTGGTGACATCCAGCTCACTTTAGAATGAAATACTTGAAAGAGTGTTACAGGATGTACATTCCTACTCTACTGGTGATTATCATTACCTCATAATTTGTAAAGTAGCAAAAAGCACAACCAAGTTAAACTTTATGAAGCAATACAGTAACATACATTATCACCAAGACAAGCCCTGCAGCTTTGACATAAGAAAGGGTCTTTTTTTTCCTTCTCTTTGTCCTTGCCTCTTCTTGCTTTTCCTTACAATTTTCTTTTCCTTTCATTTTTTTTTTCTCTTTACTCCTATTTTCTCTCTTCTCTCTTTCACTTTCTCCCCACTTTCTCTTCTGTGTGATTCTTCTTTTTTTTTTTTTTTTTTAAAGGAACTGGACACCCATATAGTAATTCTTCCCCTACTTCAGGGAGAAAAGGTTAAGAGAGAAGGAAAATACTTATCAGTACTAAAGAATTCAGAAACTACAACCTTAGTTTTGGCTGTACATTTCAAGCAAAATTTCAAGATGAACCTTTAAGATACTTTTGCCGTTTACTAGAACGGACATCTTAGGTGGCAAAGCCTGTAAGGAAAAGAAATGATACCTATCTCATTTTGTATCAAATTCTAACAGAAAATACATTGTATTTCCTCAAAATAAACTTACTGCGGCTGACACATCTCTGTCAAAGAAATCCTGAAGGTCTCAAAGTTACACGTGCCAATGTAAGAATTTTCCTTCTAAATGCTATCTATAGCGATTGGAAAAATCAAAACTTGATCAAAACTGTGCTTCCCATTCTCAATGCTTTCAGTGCTATCAGGAGATATATTTTAAATGTGTACCTTACTTTTAATCTAAAGAATAACGGAAGAGATAAAGTTCTTCAGAGTTAAATGTTGATTTCTGCTACAGAGGAGAATTAGTTTCCTTCCTATGTAGAGCCAAAGCTTAATCAGTTTTTAATGTGACACATCAAATCCAACTAGTTTCAAGTCCTCTGAGGCTTCAACAGTGAAAAGAGAAAACCTACACTTCTCTTTGGTTCATCTTAGCAAAACTGTAATACCTTAAGAGTAGATATCTGTAATATCTGTGCAGTGGATACAGATTAAGATCTGATACCAAGGCAAAGAAAGTATGTCCAAAGGGAATAATATCAATTCATATTATGTTATGAATTTTAGATATCTAAATATCTAAGAATATTTTCATTATGCTAAATTTTATTTCACATTTCCTGTATAAGTTTGTATATTGTTAATTTGCTTTTCAAATAAAAAGCCAAAATCATTTTCTCATCTCTTATTATCAGTCTGCTTGCATTTGAGGTGAAATGTTTTGAGAATATAGCAAACGTTAAATTGTGTTAGATTTTGCTACATATAATAGACAAAACCAAACACTAGTGCAAAACTTAGTTTACTTCGAAGTTTAACATAAAATAAAAAATGAATACAAAACCTGATAAATTCATAGCTGATCAAGCTGTAAGGTCCAGATCATGTAAACAGAATAAATTAGTGCAAAACATTTATCACTTCAAAATAGACAGGGTAGAAAGTTTAGCAGTTTCTCTTCCCAGGTCTCTGTATCTCCCACTAAAGACTATTTTCTCCTCCTTCATAAGCTGATCTATTGAAATCAGTGAGGTGGTTTATGTGGGCAGAGCATTAATTTTTCATTGATAAGCTGTGAGAATACAGAATAGCAGAAAGAGTTTAAACTATATTTTCATTTTAAGAAATAAAAGTTTTTACCCCCTGTGGGTGCAAAGGCATCTTTCTAAATAAGAACTGCTAGATAAATTCTTGGAGACTGAAGACATTTCATCTGCTTATCTAAATATTTTACCAACTATTCAGAAGAGGAAATGCAGACAAGAAACAGCAGAACTCTGCCAGTTTTGCTGTGGTGAAAGGCTTACCAGATAGGACAGAGTGTAACTGATTTCTCACACACACTTGGGAACCCACAGGTAAGACATCTCTATTCAGTATAGCTGAGCTTGAGTCCTGGGCACAGAGCTCCAAAAGCCACCTAGACAGTCAGCTGCCCCGACTCTCAAGCTCACTGCCAGTATTCCCTCCTGGAACTACAGCTCCAAGGAATATCAGCAGAAGACAGAGAATCCTTATTACACCTTGACTCAATCTCCATGCTCCATTAGCAGCAGGCCCCAGATTCCAGAAATAGAAAGGAAAGCAAACAAACAAATAAAAATAAGAAATAGAAAGCAGAAACCTTCTTTTTCCCATACCACTACCATAAAGGGCTTATCAGTACTTCTTGATAACATAAACAACAGCATATAGGAAGAAATGAAATTATCCATGAAAGACTTCCTTGTAAATAAAGCTAGCTGACAGAGGGAAAACACACTTATCCACCACTTACTCTAAAAGACAAAAGGACGCAACAACGGCAGTGGATAAACAGGAAGAAAAAATACTAACTTAGTAAGCGGACTTAGATTATAAAAAGTTTGGCTGGTAGAAATAGCACTGATTCCATGTGTTTAAAATTCTTTAAGGGCCTTTGAGTATGAACCATCACTGAGAAAAAGACGTAAAATTTAGCAAATAACAAACAAAATATTTTCCAATTTACACTGTAAGACATTACGATGTAGACACATTGTTCTACAACAAATCACGTTGGGGCACTTCCCAGGCCTAGTATGAAGTTACACATAATACCAAATATCCATACTCAAAAAATGACCAAACCCACTGTGAGCCTGTGTATTACTTTCTTCCTTTGCTTACTGGAAAGCTTCTCTTACCTTTCTGCTGTCAGAAAAGCTGATCCTTATCACTGGGAAGGACACTTTTAAGATGAGGCACAAACAGAACACTACTTCTTTACTTAGATACAAAGATAAAAAGACAGTGAGTGAAGATCTACACAGGGCAGCTACTATAAATTCTAATACTTTGAAATCCCAGCACTGTGAAACTCCCTATATACAGTTTGTACTCAAAAGGGCTCAAATAAGAATGCTTTTACAGGAATAAAAGTAGAGGCACTGAAAAGGAAGTAAGGCTAGCGGCACTGAGTTTGTTTAACAACTTATAATTAAGTAAGGAGGAGAATACAGACTGCAGTAATTGTGGTATGGAAGAATACAATACTCCTAGCTGTACTGAAATATGTTTCACAACAGTTCAATGTGAGAACTCAAAAGTAAGGCTTTGGGGACCTCTGAAAGATGTGAGACTACTGAGTCAACTTGCAGTGTCAGAAAGTTCCTGGAATCCTCAAATCAGACACAATGCAGTGTAAGATATTCAGAGACTTAAACAGAACAGAACCAAATGAGGAAAAACTTTGTGTAAGATAAAACAAGACAGTACCATAAGTCAGCAAACTTACACCCTTTGAAATCCTGGCAGCAGGCAAAGGAAGATTCTATCAAGAAAACTGTAAAATTCCATTAGAATTGGTTACTAAAAAGAGAAGCAAAATATTGCACGACATAAAGATTTGAATCAGATCCAGTTATTTGACAATCATGTTCTATTTGTAAGAACTTCACAAGAAGTTTTCAAAGGGAAACTACGCATTCTGCTGTATTCAAAACAGGTTTCTTTTTTTCCTTTTTTTAATTTTCCTCCTGGAAACAACTACTTGAGAACAGAATATCAGCTTGGGTATGAATCAAACACTCAGAAGCTGGACTTTTCTGGACAAGTTAAAATGATCTTTAAAAAAATTAAAGTTTAAAGGTCTGACCTAAATTGTATCACCATAAACAGGTAATGATAAGTTGATTCGTATGCAGATCTAACTATAACTAAAAAAACAAGCACTGCAATAAATAAGATTGTAACCTTCTCAGATCATTTTCTGCAATGCCCTCCTTGTCCCACAACTTGCCCTACAACAGGTAATACAATTTTGACATTAGGTCTCATTGAGAAAAATAGTATCACAGAAGAACACGAACTCATGGGTAAAGAGAATGCAAAAGAATAAAATACACAAGTTACAAAGGAAAACAAATTACTAGCAAGTAGTTAATCACACGAGAAATAAAGCAGGAAATTACTCTTCAGAAAAGCACAACACACAGCATGCAGAATTAGTAGTCCAGTATGTATATGTCAAGAAGCTCAAAGCAAGTGCATCCAATACGTGCTGAGATACATTGTGCTTAGCAGTCAAAATTCCATTTTGATAATCCTCATACCATGCCCAAATCCTGCTGTTAAAAATGAAGATGTTGAACATAAACATGAATGTTAAAGTTGAAAGACAACTGCTAAGCACAGACATATGCTGCTGCAGTTAAGTATTTCCCAAGCTGCAGCAGTACTACGCAAGCTGAGCTGGGCTCCCAGCAATGCAACTCTGCGCTCACTGAGCCAGCTACTTTGCTTTATCATCAATTCTTCTCTACAACAGGGTCATTGCCTCAGCTTGATTTTTAACTACATTACTTTCCTGAAAAAGGAAAAGATTTCATTAGACACTTTGAAAGCCTAGTACTGGTTCCTCAACCACATACTACAGGACGCACACAGCTTCATACAGCATCCGCAGCCACACTTGTGGTATGACTAGCAGGGCTTGTTCAGGAATGCTCTTTTGTTTTATTTATCTCCATCTCTCACCAGGGTAAGCAGAGCACCTAAGAAACTGCATTTTTCTGTATTATTACTTGCGTGTTTTAAAAACAATACCACTCCTTTTGCAGTGGAATTCAGTCTGGATTCCTGACCAATTCTACCAGATTTGGCACTAATATCCCTACACGAAACGCTGGAGGAAAAGAAAAATCCTTGCAATGTGTCCTTTACAACTCTAAGATCATTGGTAGTAAGCAAATTTTAGAAATGAAGATCAGTACATGAAGCACAATCTGTCATGTACAACTTTTGTAGTAGCCTACAGTCAGTTGTGAGTGTCTTTGACAATCCTGAAGGCTGTCAGGTGAGAAAGCACGTGAATGCTCGCATACAAGCAACTGAGGGTGCAGCATGGTGTGTGGAGCCATGGGTCTGACGAAGCAGTATCCCAGGCCAGATTCCACCCTTGGTCTCACCCGCAGAGGCAAGGCCCTGAGCAACAGGTTGTCATGTACCAGGATGCACGTGGTTCTTTGAAGCCTTGAGAAGTGCCGCGAGCTTACAAGCGAAGGGGAAGCAGAGGAAGGCGCACACTTTATTTTGTGTCAATCTCCTCGGGTCTTAGAGCGTAGGAAGTATCCTGCTCCGAAAGCAGCAGTTAAACGACCTGTACCTTGTCGTAGAATGACGCGTGTGTGTGTGTCCGGGTGGTTTTGCACTGTGCGAGGCATGGAACTGAACAGAGAGGCCGAAGGAGGCAGTTGGAGCTGGCGGCGCGGCCCGAGCCGGCTCTCAGCGTGCCGCAGGCCGCCGCCCGGCAGAGCAGCCCGTCCAGCGCCGCACCGCGCCGGGGACAGGAATCACTTACCTAGGGAACTTCTCCTTCAGCTTCCTCAGGCTCTGCCGAGTGGGCTGCACGTGCCCCAGGAACTGGGCTATTTCATCGTACTGGGCTTTGGTGAGCTTCATGCCTCACGGCGCCAAGAAATGGCCGAGCTATGCCGCTCCGGCCCCGAGCAACGAGGCGGGGAGAGGCGGGAGGCAGCGCACCCGCGATCGGGGGATCGGGGCGATGGCCCCCCGGGGCGCCCTTTGCTCCCAGCCCGCCGATCACACGGCGTGGGCAACCGCTGCCCCACTTCCCACAGCTCCGCCCTGCGGCTCGGCCGGGGCGGTGACAGGGGCGGGGCGACGCAGCCGGGAGGGCAGAGCGGAGTAGAAAAGCGAAGCAGGGCCAAACGGGGCCGAGTTGCCGCCATCCAGTGTGGGTTGGTTCTGCGCAGCCTCTGCTTTTATAGCAGGGGCGGCTGTTTTGACATGCTTTCCGGGGCCTCCGCCGCCGCTTCATAGCTGAGGAAGTGCCCGCTGGCTTTCCCGTCTGAAAGGGCTGGAGGAGAGCTGGCAGTAGGCCTTTTCATTGCTTTGCAGTGGCAGCTCAGGCTCACGCGGTTGGAGGCCAAAGCAGGGGGAAGCTAAGCTGCAGTCCACTCCATTAGAGTTCTAAGGTATGGCTTAGAACTGTATGGCTTGGAAATGACTGTTTCTCCTGCTTTTGGTTTAAAAGAAAAAAAAAAAAGAAAAAGAAAAGCAAGAAAACTTGATGTGAAAAGTGACACAGTAGTGCAGTAGTGGAGCCTAACTGGGACTTGCAGCTTTGCATGTGCATGCAGGAATTAAAGTTTTCTGTTAAATTTTAGAAGGAAAATGTCAGGCTAAACCAGCCCAACTAGCTTAGCTAGTCCCTGTAGAAGAGGTGTTCTGGCCCTCTGATGGTTTTGATTGCCTGCACGACCAGCTGCATGTGATTCTTGTGCTGGAGGATCTAGAGCTGATTGCAATGCTGATGGGGCCGTGCAAAGGGTGGAGTGGAGGGAGAAAACTGCCTCCCTCACCCTGCTGGTCACCCTTCTTTTGATGCAGCCTAGTGTGCAATTGGCCTTCTGATCGTTAGAATTATGACTTTTTTTCCCCCTGGAATTTATGTTTAAAGTAACTAAATACTTTTTCTTTACCACTACTATGCATCCTTTAGAAGCAGATAAGTAGTGTTCCTTAAAAAAATCTTACTGTGTTTGTTGTGGGATCATTTCTAATGAAGTTGTTTTTTAAAACAATAATGTTACCAGTAATAACTTCTAGACTTATTTCTGCTCATCTCCCTTGTTCAGTACTACATGTTTTTGATTATTTATTATGTTTTTAAATCACATGATGCTAAATCTGCAATGCAGACATATGGAGTAATTTAGATGAACTGTAGTATGAAATAAGCTGTCTATAGACAAATATTTTATGTGTGTATTAGGTATATTTATCTGACATATATGTTAGCTATATATTTGATTCTTAGATTCTTGTACTGGAATGAAGTTTTATAGATTTCAAAATTGTTTTAAAAATTAAGTAAATAACCTTCTAGCATTAAGTTCCACTAAAACTGAGGTGAGTTAATAGCAAGCTATAGTGAGGACATAGCTCTCAGATATGTAAACTGCTGCTTTTATCTCAAGGAAGAATTTACAGTGAAATGTGTAACATAGTTGAGAAGTGTAGTATGCAAAGTATATCTCACTCTGTGCTAAATTAGTTAAGTTGTTCCAATGAAATGCTCAAATTCCAATGAGAAAGAAATCACAGAATTGTTGGGGTTGTAAGGGACCTCTGGAGTTCAGCCCCCTTGCTGAAGCAAACTCCCTAGAGTAGGTTGCACCTGTAAGCATCCTAGCAGGTTCTGAATTAAGAATTCATAACCTTTCCAGACAGCCTACTTCAGCATTCTGTCACTCTCACAGGGAAGGTTTTTTCTCATGTTGTGCCCATTGCCCCTTGCCCCGTTGCTGGGCACCAGCAAGGCTCAAGAGCCTTGATTCCCACCCTTTAGATATTTAGAAGTGTTGATTAGATTGCTTATCAGTATTCTCCAGGCTGGATGGTCCCAGGGAGGCTCAAGAAGTCTCAGCTGCAAATGATTGGATGCTGGGCTATGGGCTTTGTTTGTTCTCATATTCCTCCCTTGGTGTCTGTCCTTGGCAAATGTTCTTTCTTGCACTGGGGATGAGTTCTAGTCTGTCTATTATAACAACTAAGTTTGCATCCAAGAAGGATGCAGGACTGAAGGAAAAAAGAAAGTAGCGGGAATGTCAAATGTTTGGAAATGAAAAACTGGGGGAAAAATGGAAGAGATCATGTAAGCTGTAGGGAGGAAATCAGGTAACTTATGATACACCTGGCAGAGGTCTTACAGTAATAATTATTATTGCTTGATGATAGGCTTAGCTGCAGTTTGGTGAAAGATAGTAAGTAAAGGCACCGTGGTCTGTTTTGTTTGCCTAGTTGATTTTTATCTAATTCTATTATTTTGTGCTAGTTTGTGGTTGTAGCTGTTATTAGCAGGTGTACTCCATTATCTTCAAAAGATGATTGCGTAGTGTGATTTAAAGCCAAGTTCAGAGAGAAAATATCTCCACAGATCTTAAAACCACTAGGTTTTGAGAATACTTAATGATACTTAATGGTAGTATGATATTATGGGGAATCAATTCATGCACAAAGTGCAAGTTTTGATTAGTTTTATATGACCATCCAGCTGTCTTTTTATTTGACTACCTTGCTTCTTCATAGACGCAATCTCTGGCTAGTAAAATTAATGCAAAAAAATGCCAGAATCTGTTTATATTTTCTAGCCTATTTTTTATGTGTTTGTGTTGGAAACTGGTAAAACTAAAATCTCATTTACTGATTAGAGTGTTTATTACAGTTTTCTGAAGTTTGTAATGTTCCCACTTCAGTTTGGTGGCCATTTCTGCAAATATTTTTCAGTCTTTCGATATATTTTCTGTCTTTTGTTGTGAAACGCAGCTCTACTTGTTTAACATCTTTGTATTTCAAGAAAACTTGAGCATGTTCCTGCTTAACTTGTTAGTAACTTTATGTGTAACAGGTCTACTAAACACCTCTACAGTGTACTTTTCTTACCTCATAAAAAAAGGAGAGCCCTCAGTTTATTATCTCATTTGTATCCATAGGTTTTAATGTACTTTTTGAAAGTGACTGTGTTGTGAAAGAAACCACAATATGTTCAGTTTGTTACCCAATGAAAAAATGGAAACGATTGGTCTATATGTCACTGTTAAACACTGACAGTTTTGCCAATTCTCTAGTCACAGTAAGTTTCTGATCCTTTTTTTCCTCCTGCAAATAAGTATTCATGGAATTGCTTGGCGCTGCAACTGTGAAAAGCATGACAATAGCAGAATGTTTATACAAGATATTAATTTGAAAGGGCAAGCAGACATTATTTTTGTTCTGTGTCTTCAGCCAGGTTGCTAATAATGACCTGAGTCACTTAGTCAAATTAAGTCACTTTTCAGTAATGTTATTATATCCAACATATCTTTGTTTTAAATACTTATTTGCTTATTGAATCAACTCAGGAAAAAAAAAGTCTGCATTTGCATAGTGTTTTGCAAACACTGCTTTACAAACATGGGGCTCAATCGATCATCAATTGAAAGCATATCAGTTTTAATGGACTTGGAAACAGACTTCTTATGGCTCTAAGCTGCATGTTTATGTATTTTCTGTAACAAGCTGTAAAGGGATTTTGAAAATAGTGAGTTATTAAAAATCAGTTTCTATAAATGAGATGTTAATATGCTCTAAGCGTTCTTATCCTACCACTTCTCTTTCCTGTAGTTCTACATGATGAAATATCTGGTGTTTGGAACTCCTTTTTGAAGTTCTCAATAGTCAGATGCAGAAACCTATGTGAAAATACCTGCTTTCAAATTCAGGTACTTAATGTTAGTTTGCCCTTGTTGTCTCTGTGTTTTAAAGTAACATCAACTACTGTATACTGCTCTTTTCCCAGGGGGATTTAAGTTTCATTCGTTGTGCGGAGGAAATACTGTAGTTGTGTGATGAATTAAAGGTCCTAGAGAAAACAATCTATGTCCTTTGTTGCAGAATTTTTACTTGGGTGAATGAAGCAGTATCTACAGCAAAAAAAGTGTTAAGATAGTTTGACTGCTGCCCAGGTAATAGGTATTCTCTCCTTGCTTCCTTTGTGGACTTTTTATGGAAGTGTTGAAGTCCACCGATAATCATTTTTCCATGTGGCCTTTTTTGACACAGTGTACACTCTATGTGCCAGATGTTTAATTTAATTACATAGGTGCTATAATCTACTGCCTGAAGAGATCATCTTGACCTACTCTAGACAGTTTCTGAGGAATACCTATACACTTGTATTACTGCTACTGCTGATTTTGTGCGTACAGCTGTCAGGCAGATCAGTAGATTCAGATGAAAACATGGCAGAAGAAAATAACTAAAAATAATATTTATTTAATCTAAATCAACATGTGAGTCTAACTCACTGGGAGGAAATAGGGTTGCACAGGGCTGCAAGGCTACTTTCCCTAGGCAGTAGCAGAGCTACCCAGGGGATTAACCTTACAAATTACACATCTAAATTAGGTGCCAACCATTAAGCGATATGATTATCCTGCATATGTTCTTCTTAGAATTTACATTTAAAAGCCTAATTATGTGAAATGCTAAGCACTGTCAATGGAATTGAAATTAATGGAAGTTTTACTTTGAACGTGCAGGGTACTGAGCACCATGCTCAGAAAAGTGAGGTCCTAAGTGTATTGTGCTGCAGAGACCAAGTCATTGAGCAGTTTTGGCCTAGATCTTTCAAATTAATTTTGTACATACACACAGATACATACATATAAATTTGTGTAGGTGTGTGTATATATATGAAAGATACATGGCAGGTGAAAAGGAGTATTGAAAATTTATTAATGTATATATAAAATCATGCTAGTGTTTATGCAATATACTACTATGGTAATGAGCTTCATTGCAAAATGTATATGAAATTAGTAAGACTATTCTTAGTATGCATGGCATGGATAAATTAAATAATAAATGAGGCCAAATTTTGAGTTTGAAGACTAGGAAGAAATACTGAAGAGGTGTATTGCCTGTTTTTTTTTTTTTTTCCTCTGGCAATAAGGCAAGTCAAGCACTCTTTTACAATATAGAGAAACAGAACAATTGAACAATCAATTCATCAAAGTGAGCAGAATAACTTCCATGTGTTTCAGTTTGACTTTTTAACAGTAATTCTGCAGTGTGAGAGTGTATTAAAATAAAATTAACCCAACTAAAATACAGCTATTCCGATGTCATAAAAAGATACTTTGTGCTAGATTGTATTCTGTTTTCAGTATTTATTTTTTAGTTTGCTAATTGGCAATTAATTACAGAAATTCAATCACTTTGAAGCATGTTTACCAAGCATTATTTTGAGATAGCAAGTCTTTGTTAAGTGTTATTAATTAACTTGGTAGAAAACATAAGCTACTTAAATGCTCTGACATACTATTTCTTTTTTTCTTATAGCCAAAAGAATTTCAGATAGAAAAATACTATACGAGCCTAAAACTAGCCTCAGTATTTCACTTTACGGCTTTCCAGCAAATTTCTGCAAGCTAAACAAATTCTACCTAAGCAGGAATTATGAAAGAGAAAACAGGTTGATGTTAACTCCCTGACCCATTGACTCAACCAGTACCTATCAGCTGACTACAGGAACTTATATTTGTAGAATTGTGCGCTGTTATGGTAATTTGGTTCTTTTTTTGTCCACCTTCTTTTACTCCCACACAGAGGAGAATAAAAGGGGGGAAAAAAAAAAAAAGGTTGGCTTGTATAGCATTCTATGATTCATCACATGTGCTATTTGACTTTAATGGGGGCTGCATATGATTACCTAGCCCAAAAATTAAGAGACTATTATGTGTAGTCTGGAACTTTAAGCATATGACAGTTTTGTTTTTTTTTTTTTTTGGAACTCCAATTTACTTTATAAGTTTTGGGTGGGAAATAAAGGTATATTAAGGGTTTTTCCCCTAATAGTGAGATTTGTATTGTCGCCATATACTTAAGGGTTTTAGTTGAATAGCCGAGATTTCACTCACTGTTTTCCTTCCAAAATACTTGATATTTTATTGCCCAAGGATTCTAACCTGCCATTACATATCAAGTATTTTCACTGCTAAAGAACTGTAATAATCTTAAATTATTGTTGTCACAGAATCATGGAAATGTAGAATGTAACTAACCTCATGAGATCATGAAAGCAGCCAGATCACATATTTGATAGGATCAAATATAACTGCACTATCTTATACAGAAACACTTCTAATTTGTTATTGTAGATTTCTGTAATAAAGTTCTCATCTCCACTGGCAACATGTTCTTGTATTTTACTTCACTTGGAGTTTGAAAGCTTGTTTCTAATGTTTATTTCCAGACTCACATATTGCAAATTAAAGCACTTTCTGCTCTGTACTTTGAAGAAAGGTGAGAATAAATCACTAGCTTTTTTTTTAACCTTTTTTCAAGGTTGCTGTAATGCTGACCCACGTCTCCCATTTTTGTTTTGTAGTGCATGCAAGCTCATTCCTTTCAATCCTTTTTTTTGCAAGTAATTTTTTCTAAAAAGGGTTGTCATTTTTTTTTTCCTCGGTATTTTGCAAAAACTACTCCAGCTGAGGTATTTCATTTTGCTGACTAGATGAAAATTCTCATGTACAAAGGAATCTTCTTTAAAAAACAACTTCTCAACTTACTGGAAAAAAAAAAAATCACATTGCAAGTTTTTATTCTGCTTTAACACACTGTTCAGTTTGTCATGCTGGATCATGGAAGTAGTACTATTAAGGAGAAGTAAAACATGTACAATGCAATAGATACTCAGGCCTGTCTCTCACAGTAAGGGATTCAGGGTGCAAATCATAAGAAAACAATAATCTGAAACACTAATAGGTGAACACTGTACTATTTCAAATATTTTTGTCCATGGAAGTTTATAATAGTATTGCAATTTTGTGAGTCTTCTATTTCTTTTGATATCCACTCACTCTTTCTAACACATGTAAAGCATACTTGACATTTATAATAATGGAATGATTAGGCATGTTACTGACATCAAGGTTTAAGGGACTGGGTGACATAGGGAATTTATGTTCCACTTTAATCCATTTATCAGCCTCCTCTGGGACCTGTTTTTAAATCTAACTCGAGCCATACCAATCTTGGGGGAAAAAAGGCTGCCTAATCTAACGGCCAGTAAAACACGTAGATGTAAGAAATCGTCAAAGCTTCCCCCAAACCTCTTTTTAGTAATGAAAATATTAATGATTTGTATGATGACATTCTCTCTGGAATCATATGGTTACTTGTTTAGATCTAGTGTATTTCAGTTCAACAATTGAAAGAGAAGATGATGTAGATGGATTATTTAAGGCACTAATAAATGAAATATAAACATGTAATTCCATACAACACTAGTCATTAATGATTTCTTTACACATCAAGTCAATTTTTATTTCAGTTCTAAAAAGAAAAAAGCATCTTTCTAGGTTAATAGTGCTTTTATTTTTTTGTTGGGGAAGAAAGGTTTGAGTGTACTTGCATCAAGCAAGTATCTACAGTAAGACTAAAATTAGTTGTTTCGAAGGGATCCAGATTGGCATTGTAGATCGCCGAAACACAGACAGTTCTGAAGTAGGTCTTCTATTCTTCTGTAATAAAATGTTTGCCCTTTCTGTCGAACTAAGTGAAACTTGGTTATTATTGGTTATCTCTTATGTAATAAGAGATGTGTAAGACCAGATTCTCTTTTTAGTTATATTAATGGGAGTTCAGAATCATTTAATTAGAGTCAAAGCGATGTAAAGATGCTCAATTTATGTTGGTGTAGTTGCTTACCTTTGCAATGTAAGCTATAGTAACAGTATTAATACCATTACTTGATATTAGGTTTTCATATTCAGACAAATATCTGGAGAAATTCAAATCAGACATTGGTACAGGGAAGTGTATTTTATGTGTTCATTCGGAATAATTTGCTGCCTATTGAGGTGCCAATCTTAGGGTTTAAAGATGAAAAGTACATTTCCATTAGTCAAATATTTATGAAAAGAACGCAACATATTTAAACCTTGTTGACCTTTACGTAGTTATGACATATACATCATCACAGTTATCCTTACTATTCATTTTGTCTGAAAAGAGTAAAGCTAGAGGTTAAGTAGTCCCTAAGGGTAAGTTAAAATGTAGATTACTGCTATGTTGCATGGCTTTAGTATACCTTGTCTTTTGTGGCAGGTTGATGAGGCCTCTCAAAGCGGTGAAGTAGGTTGCTAGATGCTAGATAATGCAATTTAAGAAAAAAGCTCAGAAAATGAGTTTATTGTTATTGTATTTAGTATTGTAAAGATTATATTTGATAATACGTTTGTTAGATGTGCAAATATGTATCTTTTCTCTTTCAGCTGATGTGTTCAAAATGGATTTAAATTAAAAATGAGTTGTTAATACATTTTTATCTTCTCTCTGATCTGAGGCTAGAAGGAAGTCACTGCGGTCATTCAGCAAGATCTCCTGCAATTACATATATTGTGCATCTTTCATTAATTGCAATTCAGCACGTGTGACTGAATTAGATAATGTTTTTAAATCAAAAGAGTGACCAAAACAATCTTTAACTCTTGACTTTAAATTATACAGAAATACAATACAATAATACAATACAATAATCTTGTTCTATCTGGTTAATTACTTTCACTGATGATTGAAAGTAGCCTAATTTGAACTTGTCTAGATTTATTTACTACTTAGTTTTGTTATGTATCAGTTTCAAGTGTGGCAGACTTGGATGTGTAGCTTTTTTGGACCACCTCAGAATATGGATTAGATGTGTAATTTTTGCACCAATCTGTGTAGACGTAAACAAATCAGTCACTGAGTGAGAAGGGAGTTTGCATTATTTTGGTCAAAGTTTATCAGTATCAATTTTATCAATATATCAAAGCTTTTGGCTGAAATTTAGTGTTGTAAACTGTGACTGAAAATGTAAGTAGATTAAGAATTTCATTGTGCAGTTCTCACAAGAGCAAAGTTTCCACTGCTGATAATAGTAAATGTTTGCAGCAAATAATAAAATTCTTGGAGTGATTATTTGTGAAGCTTCATGATATCTATTTAAAGGTGGAACTACAGCACTTTTTTGAGCTATTTCAGGCTACTCATCTGGGGAACTGGAGAATTATTCCTTACATCTAGAAAAAATTCAGACTGATGATTTTTTGAAGTATTCATTCTATTAATTTACAAATACATATGATGTCTTTTACACGCCTCAAGGCTTTTTTTCTGAGTACATTTGGGGAGTTAAGCCTTCCCTGAGTCCTGACATTAACCTCCACGTACAAACTTAGGTTAGTTTACAGTTTTCTGGGAAAATATTATTCAAAATTGACTTTTTTTTCCCCCCAGAGTTTCTACATACAGTGGAGAAATAATATTTTGGAGTAATCTTTGTCTATTTCAGAACTGAATGTGTTTGAGGTTTGGAAAAACAGTAGCACACTGGAAAAAAAAGAAACACATTTTTTTTTAATAACAACAAAAAAGGGAATCCAAAATTTTTGCATGGTTTTACTTGGATGTTTTATCCCATTTCAGTTATTGTTCTCGGCTGTGAAATGCCACAGAAAAGAAGATTGGTTAAGTTTTAAACATTAACTGTAATCATTCTGCTTACTGAGTGAGAGATGGAAAAAAGAAAAGGGAACTGCTTCAAATCAATCCATGGTTCCTAGGAACCTTAGGAGTATATAATATTGCAGCATACACACATTAAATTGCATGTGTAATTTTTGTTGGTTATACGTTCATGGTTAGCACTACCACTTATCTGTCCCTGTTATCTCACATAATGATCTTTACTGATAAACTTACTCTAAATCAATAATTTCACAGACTAGGAAAGTAAAACAGAATGTAGTTGTTTGGATGACAGTCCTGTTAGCTGTAAATTTTTTTTTAAAACAGTGTTATATTTGTCTTCTAAACAATACTGCAGAAGTCCCTTGTAAATTCTTTAGCAACTTTTTCTAATCTTTTACAAGCTGTAAAATCTTAGCTGAAAGGCAAGCTGAAAAGGAATGTACAAATAAGACATCTGTTATTGTTATATCAATGATGATATATAACCAGCTCTGAAGTAATAACATTTTAACAAGGACTAGAGTCTTATCCAAAACGAGATCTTAACCACTTCATGTCTTCATTTACTGCATACATAAGAATGAAGTATATAATTGACAAATCTTATCAGTTAGTACTTGTAGGAATTCACAGGTATAGTACAGTCTGTTTTAGATCAATCGATTTGTAGGCAAGGCAGATCTTAACAGATAGGGGTATCCAGAAGCTGTCTTCAAAGTGATGTATTCGTATGTTGCTTATAAAACTATATTCACCATTATGACGTATAGCAATATTATATGTGGTAAATTCAGCACTGGGAAGTTTGCATACTATTAATGTATTTTCTAGCCCATTGAGGTCAAGCAGCGTATTATACTCTGTTTAATAAGAATTACAAGTATGGAGTGTTATTCCAGCAACATTTTACTGGGGCGTAAATGCAGCTATCTGTTAGAGATGTTTTGTTATTTTGTTGATTTAAAAAGAAATTCTTAACTACATTTTAGTGCCACATGAGATCTGACAGGTTGAACTTTCAGAATTTTTGAAGTTGACACAAACTTACAAAACTTAAATGTTGAGACAACTTGAGGACAGTAAGGAACTTTTCTGGTGTTACTGGGGAAGGAGAGATGAGGAGAAAGCATACAATTAGCTATTGTCACACTTTTCTGCCATGTGTTAGTAGAAACAAGAATAAGCACAGAAAGGAATGTTTATGTATTTGTTTCTTTCTTGAAAGCCTTTCAGTTTAATCAATGCTGAAATGGTCAGTAGTGCATTTTTTGTGTATTTCAGTACTTAGTCTGTAACAGCTAGTTAGCTCTTTGTATTTGTGATTACACTGTGGAATTGACATGAACTGAGTGAGACCTATGTGCCATTTTTCTGTATGATGAAGTGTGGGAGCTATGGCTTTGAATATTTATTTATTTGAATAAATTTGAATTTATTCAAATTATGTAGCTCATGGGAATTAGTCCAGAAAGCCCATACAATTATGTACAAAAAGCCCATGATCCAAAAGCTACCTGAGAGCTTCTAAACTTAAGCTTAAAAGTTGTCTGGCTTTTAGTTTACGTTGTGTCATTTCTTCCTTTATTGAAGAAGACAAAATGTATTTCTCCTTATATTACTTGCAGGCCACTCAGAAGCATATCATTTTTGTTTTTCTGTCTCTTGCATGTGTAATGCATTAGTACGTATTAATAGAGTGCCAACATTTACCATGGTGTGCTTTTGTTTTCCTGCAGCTGTATTCCCATTTGGAGGGACACCATGTTGTCTAGAGTCAAGGTGTATATCTCCTGGATACAGCTGTAAAAAAACATCATAACATCTTGATAGTGCGTTTAAAAAAAAATAAATAATGCAGAATGTACCTGCCTTTATCTGCTAAATATAGTTGCAAATGCTGCTTCACTTTTGGGGGGGGCTGTTAAAGAGATTCTACTGGAAGAGTACTCAGGGGTCTAGTATATATTTGAATGTATTAGGTAGATAGATTTAAATTACTGAAATATTATTAGAAAGAAATACCATTAGGATTTGTGTAACCATGTGAAATTAACTTCCCACATACAGAATGGAGGACAAATGTTGTTAATGTCAGAATCCAGATATGTGGATGTGATACCTGACATTTTGTCCAGTGTATTGTCACTAAATTTATGAGATATGATATAGTTCTGAAACTTAACTTATAAATGGCTTTAATGCACTACAAATTAAGAATAAAATCTATCTAAGGAGACAATGTTATTGAAATGGAAAATAACAGATGCAGGAATAATATTCACAAAGGGGTGCTTCAGGGGGTTAACTTATTTAATATGTTCATTAATGACACTGACACAGAAAATATGCGCTAAAAACAAAGTGGTAGATGTTTGTGCAGACAAGAGCTAAGTTTTTATTTAAAAATACCCTAGTAGCTGCTGTGACCTTGAAGCATGTAGTAATACAAAATGGTCTGAAGGTCTGTAAAAAGATGAAAATAACAAGGATTTCTGCTATAAGTGACACCTTCTTGACTGCTAATATGAAGAGCTGGAGGTTCTTGTGGATCTGATGTGTTCCTAGTGAAGAAGATAAATATTGATTCTGTTGTACGAGAGGTTGGTGTGTCTGAATATCTGAAGTATTGTGGTGCGTGTCTGGTTACTTGCAGGAAAGATGAGTGAGATGGATGCAGCTGAGCAAAGCAAGGTTGAACTACAAGGAAACTTAAGAGCTTAGCTTGCTTCGTCTACTAAAACTAAGAGTAGGAGGTGGTACAGTAGTTACCTATGAAAACATCAATGGGCAATAAATTACAGAGTGGGAAATGACTTGTTGAAAGCAAATTGCAGTTACCAAAAGAACAAATTATCATAAATCAGGGCATTATCAAATGTAAACTGAATAATTGTGTTTCTGCCCATAAAGTGAATGAGATGTTGAAGCTGCCTTATGAATCGATGCAATAGAGTCAAATAATCTTAATCAGTTTCCATATAAAGTTTCATAAAATTTTGTCAAGATTTATGTGATGTGGTTACCTAAGTAAGAGAGGGACTAGACTTATTCAACTTTGGGTTACCAGGATGCACCTGAATTTCTTAGCTCTTCTGTGTGTTCTTTTGTTTCAGTCTTTTTCAGTAGATAAATGCCACCTGACAGTCTTTCATAATTGCCAGGAACATTTGTGTAAAATATAAATGTGTACCCTGGTTTAGCAAAGAGCTGAAGTTTGTATGGTGTTTTTTTTTTCCAACGGCAGGACTTCTCACTGACCTGCAGTGAAATCTTTTTCCGATTGTATGGAGAGCTAGCTGTTCCAATACCTTCCTCCTTTTGTGGAAGTGCTTTGTTCCACTATTAGATCCAAATTTACTTCTTTCCTAGTATTTGGATTACTTGTTATGAGAAACTCATAAGTGGAAAAAGAAAATATGATCTTCTTCCCATGCTTGTCTTGGTCCAGTTCTTAATTGTGTGTGAATGCCACAAGAGCTGAACTCTGCCCTCAGGAGTCATTGGTAAAAAAGCCAAAACAACCTTCTTTTTTTCCTTTTTCCCAAGAGAAATGATAATTAAACATTTTTATTTATTCAGATTCAGAGCTACAGGAATACCATGTCCAAAAACAATTTTTAAAATATAAGAAAATGCTGCTTCAGTTTCAGAGTTCTAAAAGTAGCATGAACCCTAAGTTTTATTACATCGTAATTTGTCTTGTAATTGTCTCACATTTTTAGTTTATTTTCAGCATACTTGTCTTTACAGAAACACAGGAGAAGGTTTGTAGATAGAAGTCATATCTTTTATTAGACCAATTGGCATATTTGGAGAAGTAAGGCTTGCAGGCACACAAGCTGCTCTTCCATGTGTGAAATAGCAGCAAAATAAAAGTTGAAAACAGTTGCTCAGAGATAGTAAGCATACATCAATTCATACATCTTTGGTGTTTGTGGGAGGGACAGGATGATATGGGGATTTGGGGAACAGGACAGAAAGACAGAGATACTTCCTCTAGGGAAACACGTTGCTTAGAATGTGTGGAGCACAGAGGGGAGTGGAGAGTGTGGAAGGAAAGAACAGAGATTGAAATGTGCTGCTAAAACACTCTCCCTGAAACTGGAAGATAGTGGTGATCCTTTTGAGAGATTTTTTTTAAAGTAATCACAGAGATGTGTTGTCAGATATGGTCTTCAGTCAGTGTGTTTGGACCATTGTCAGGATGTTTTTAATGGTGAGTTTTCTGAGGTTAAAGGCTCTTTGAAGGCCCAGGAGGTTTTTGGAACGCATTGTTGTCAAAGTGGCTTCTTCTTCAAGTAGTGCTTATAACTGGTTAATTTTTTCTTGAAGACCTGAGTATAAGGTTATCTGACATATCTTTCAAAAGAAACCCAATGTGGTCTTTTCTATAGAAGTGTTCTAGTTGACTAAAGTCATCCTTGGGTGGTTTAAACAGTTATCATGAGATTCTTCTTCAGAGTGAATGGGATGGTATCTGACGATGCCTGATTTATGTGCATGTGTGTTTCAGATGGCTGCTGGTTTATGGAGTTAAATTTGTTAGTCTGTGGTTTTGTATTCATTGTAGTTTATAGAACTGCATCTTTGATGCTGATCTTAATATCTGGGAAAGTATCTTAACATAGGACTCTTTCAGGAGCAGTTTGGCTAAAAAGTCATGATTATTTAATTTATAATTTAACTAGGTGAGGAGGTCCAGTTCATGGTGATGAGGATGTTATTCATACATCTTATGACAAATGGACCTGGTGGTGCCTGTCTAATGCTGAGTAGTTGTTCTTTTATTTACCTTTGAAAGCTGATTCTTCTGTTAAAGATATGAAAAAGGGTTTGTGTGCCCTAAATTTATCTAGTATGTCCAACAATGCCAGCTGCACCAATCTTGCTTTTGTGCTAGACCAACTTAGTTATAACAAAATACTGTGTGGGAAATAAGCCTTTCTGGTTTTCGAGGCTCTTTTTTTCTGAGTTTGTCTGCACTCAAGCTGACCTTTGCTAGCTCTGTTTCTAATTCTCTTCATATACTCATTTTTAGTAGGGGGATATATGTTGTAAGTAATGAAGGTCAAATTTCTGAGCCGTTGTATGTTAACCCAATGATTCCTAGACCCTTTAATCCTTTCCTACACGAGCAGCTGTAGTAATAAGGGTCAAGGGGGTGTTAGGGATTGAGGTCATTAGCTTTTTGGTTGTATTTATTCTTTTTGTTGGTGTTTTTCGCTGATCGGTCTTAATGAATATTATCCATTCAGTTGTATGGTATTAGAATGGCATTTGACCTTTCCTGCAATGTGGATGTTTGATTTTTATGTTTATTTTCCTTTGACTATAAACTAACATTGTTTTTTAGATATGGAAAGAAATTCTTTCACTTCATCATGCTGTGAACTGCCTGTTGAATACCTACCTCATCATTAATGTATATAAAGTCACATCCCATTGATGGAGTGGAAAAACTCCACTGATTTCAATGAAAATTTATAGCACTCCCTTTTATATTAGTCATAATTTAATACAAGAGGTCTTGGATCCTTATGGCTCACAACAAGTAAACTACTGCTTAAAACAGCAACTTTGTCATCACTTCAGCATATATTTTGTTCTAGTCGTTTTTGTTTGGTAGAACCATCAGAACACAAAGGCTGAATCTTTGGGTATATTAGTGTTTGTAAACATGGCAAAGTGGTGAATGCACACCATTATATAACATGCAGGAAGACTAGAGAATTTGTGCCCGTCAGTCCAGTATAAGTGTAGAGCTGCTCCAGCATAAGTGTAAAGCTAAACTGTTAGATTCTTTTAAACTCAAGTTTCCATCTACCTAAGGAAAGCTAAGGACAACAGGCTTTAAAACATAACCTGAAAATCAACAAATTTCTGCTTTTATGAACTCAAGCAGAAACTGCATACACCCTAACTGACTGTCATGCTTTTGGCACTCATTCTTCTCTTGTAGTTAAAATAGTTTGGTTTATGCTTTAATGTTTGAAGGGTTTTCAGTTGCTACTGGGGAAAAGCTATTTCTGCACAGTGAGGAGCGAAGAGTTTATCTTGTTTGGTGTTGCTTTTAGTGGTATGGATGCTTGCTCACTAGATATTATACTGAGATCAGCTAACTCATTTCATTAAAAGTCCTTCAGGTGGTAGTTATATTTGGTTACCACTGAGCTGATGTGGATCTGAACCAGAAACACAGAAGTGAAAGGCTTTCTATCCTACTAACAATTTCCTGAACCTTCCATTCTCCTATATTAAGAGGGGTTTTTATAGAGTGGAAAAATGCCCCATCATAAAGCTGTAAGGTTAAAACTACAGCCACTCTCCCTTCCCCAACACTCCTTAAACTATGGATCTTGTTTGCTATGGGAAGTGAACTGCAGGAGGAAGCCAGATGGCAGCTGTATTGAGCTGCTGCTTTGTTGTGCAGGATGGGTGCCCCTCCTCCCTCCTCCAGAGCAAATGTTGATTCATGATGAGGGGTTTATATATCAGAATGAAGGATTCATATGATTTTTTTTTTTTTATTATAATGCCTGTACTTTAAATGGTTTGCAAAAGAAATTGGTCCTCTGCTCAAAAGAAGGAACAGTTTATATGTGGCAAAGTTGTATAATTTTAAGGTGAACTTTCTAAGATGGTACACATAGCCATGTTATTTTTACTGCTCTCAGTTAAACTGCCCGAAGTGCTGTGTGAGCACAGCATGCTTCTTGTAAAACATACTCCAAGGAAAAAAAATGTTCTGTATTTTATTTTATAGTAAAATATAATTTATTTGTAATGGACTAAAAAAATGGAAATTGTTAAATTATGTTTAAATAAATTTCTAGCCAGAGAATGATTATTAAATTATAGCAGAGAAGATACATGAATAGACCTGATTTACTTCTTAGAACCTGCACCAAGTCTTTGAGTGCTTTATGGAGCTTAAAAACATTTATTAAAATTCTGGAAATTAACTTGGTTATCTGGGATTACCAGTGATGTGCTTGCATATATTGTAGAGAACCGTAAACTCTGCAGTCCTTCGAAGCTAATCCTCCAAGCTGATTTTTTTTTTTTTTTGTAATTTGCATTTCTTCATAAAACAGAATTACATGTAAGTTTATATACTTTTTAACTGTTGGCAGACATATTTGATTGCTGTTGTATTTGTGATGCAGAGTATTTAAAGAATTTTGCATTTTCAAAAGTGCCAAATTGAATCTTCAGCTAAGCCCACATATGTATAGTATAAGGTTTGTAGTGTAATTAACTAGAACTTGGTTTCCTTTCCCTGATGACGTGGTCATCTTATAAATCCAAGAACAAGGAATAGTTACAACAAGAGGAGCTCACCATTCTGTCTGGTACTGTTATCAACAGCATTTTGCCATGAACTGCTTTATAAACAGCAGAAATAGCATAGAAACTTAAGAATTAGGAAGTTGTGTTATTAACAAACTACATTTTTAAATGCCATGGGGTATTTGTTTAGACTGCCTAGTGTGCTTCAGAATGTGCTTTTTAATGTAAATAGCTACAAACAAAAAATTCAGATCCTCAGATGAATGTCAGAAATGAGCCTTAACGAAATACTTTTAAGAATATGTACCAAATAAAGCAATGTGGTTTTCCCTCTTTCTTCTCTTTCATGCTGGCTGACTTTCTCGCCTTTCTGATGTCAGTTTGTATCTTTTATAATGCAGATATGAGAGAGTAAGAGGGAATAACTCTGTAGTACAGGTGGAAACAGTTAAAAGAACCGACTTCTAAAAGAACTGAATTTTTAAAACTGATACTACTCCCTCTCAATGTACCACATTAAAAAGTATCTTAGGGTGCCTGGCATCTTCGTGGCTAGTAATATAAGTAAATATCTGCAGCATTCCAGATCATTAAGAAGCGATGTGCATATGGTTTATATATAAATAAACACATATCTATGCATTTCATGTGTTTGTGTACATCACTATCTATAATAGACATATATGTTGAAATCTATGTTTCACATCAAACCTCTACAGTATGCGTCATGAGGGAGACAAGACCCATGTGTTTTGCAGAAGCTTTTAAAGCTGTTTCATTTATTTTATTAGCCTTTAATGAATGTAATTAGAACCCAAGTAATTAAATGCAATTGTGCTCAGTATGTTCCTGTTGTAAATTGCCCTAAACAATGTGCATGGTGTGAACAAATTTGTGGGATTAATAGAGGATAGATAATGTTTTTGGATAGTATTTCACACTAAACGGCCGCAGAGAGAAACAAAGAAGCTGGCGCAGTGTCATTAATCTTAGTCAACTGGCAGTTCTGGTGTAATTTGCATGACTTAGACAGTGACACAAGATGGGGCTAGCTTGGGATGGGTGTTAGATCACTGGGATACATATGTATTTATTTCTGTTTAGTGCTCTGATTTATAAGTAGAAATAAGTTTGTTTGAAGAACCTGATTCATTCTGTTTTCCTCTTTGTTTTTATCTTAGATTAACAGAATTACCGGCAGTATATTTTGTGTGTTCCTTTGTTTTTATAGTTAGCATATTGGTCTATGGATATTAAAAAACATCTGTGCATCCTTGTCATCGTAGAAGAAAGGCAGATGTGCTATGATTGGATAGTGGGTTGCTGGTGGAGTAGGATTTTTTTCTTTATTCAGTTTGTTGTGTCTTGTTTCCTGGCTTACCATAAGGATGGAATGAGACATCGATATTTGTTTCTGAAAAAAGCTGTGGTCTCTTACATTTATGAGGGCTGCTCCAAAAGTAATGCCTCCTATTTATAAAGTTGCCTTCTATTTATTAAGGTCCATGATGTCAGAGGCAGGTATTGATGGTATGACAGTAGAGGTTGAATCACCCCAACAGTATTCCATTAAATTTTGTTGCCATGCAACAGACGGCAGCAGAGGAGTGGAGCAGTCTGACAAAACGGTGTCTGGCATGGAAGAGCATATGATGCAAAAATGTAGATTGAATTCCTCCATGCCAAAAAAGTTGCACTCACTGACATTCATTGACACTTGCTGAACCTTTATGGAGACTGAACAGTGAATTTGAGCACAGTGAAGTGGTGGATGGTGCGTTTTAGCAGTGGTGACAGTAACATGAAAGACAGGCCATGCTCTGGATGGCCATGCAGATTTTTATGAGCACAGTATGCAGGCTCTTGTTCATCGCTGGTGCAAATGCACAGCAAATGGTTGTGACTATGTTGAAAAAGGGTGATGTATAGTTGAGAATTTCCTTCTTCAAATAGTGTCGTGCTTTTTCTTTCTGTTGAAGCTTCCATGGAAATAACTATGAGGCATTACTTTCAGAGTGACCTACATAAAATATGCATTTTCATTCTGTATTCCCTTTCTCCACACATTTATTCTAAAAATCACTGAATGCGTATAACCTGATTGAGTAGAAATATAACTCAACAACTATAAAACGCTTGTTATATTTTAGTAGGGCAATAAGTTCTCTCAAAATAATAGTGACCACTATTTAATTTTCACAAGAATTTTTAAATGCCCTGTTTTGACTTAGCTGAAATGCTCTTAAGCGCAGTCAGCTGAAAATGTCTGTCAAAGTGAATTGCTTTGCTGGAAAAGTTGGAACAGAGATATCCCATTAGCTTGCAGTATAGAAGAATGCGTCAAATTGGAGCCTTGTTAGGTATTTTTGTCCCAGGCTCTAATATTGTTTTCAAAATAGTTCCCACAAAATCCTAACCCTTCTGTACAGGGCATGGTCCCTTTTATTGGAGAAGTAACCATTGCCCATAGCTAAACTTAGAATCATAAAGCAGAATCATAGGATCATTATAGAGGTAATAATAGAGGTATATAATAGAGGTAAATACCTCTAAGATCATCAGTCCAACTGCGTGCCTGCCACCAATTTTGCACTCTAAACCAAATCCCTAAGTACTACAGTTACCATTTCCTTAAACACCTCCAGGAACAGTGCCTCCACCATTTCCGCGGTAAACCTGTTCCAGTGCCTTACCACTGGTTTGAGAAGAAATTTTTCCTAATATCCATCCTGAACTTGACCTATTCCTTATCACCAAAATCTTCCTGTAAGCATATTTAGTATATATTTTTATCTGAGCTTTTGACTAGCAGTTGTTCCAAAAACATTTGTACTGAACTTATACATGTAATGTTTCTGGAAACTGTTAACTCTCTTAAATGTATCACTTATGCACATCTAATCATGCTGTAATGACAGTATTAACATAGTCATGTAGTAAAAGTGAATGATGAGTAAACAGGGGATCTTCAGAACCCTTTAAGAAATTGCGGTCCTGCATATAAACAGGAAGGGATTCCTACTTCAGACGTACCTGGATATTTTATTGTGAGTTTTCAACTCAGGAAGATCGCACTTAATGAGATCTGAGGAATAGTGACACAGGGTATTCTGAGGCTGTTAGGCTTTAGTAGTTTCCTGTTGTGCATATCTAATTAAGTGTATTTTTGTATGCATCTAAAACAGTATATTTAAATTAAGCTATTTCATTTTAGCTTTTTAAAAATTACATTATTTTAAATTTGAAAGTTTTAGAAGAAGTAAATAGTATTCCTATGTGTACTTAATGTTAGTCAACTAAATTTAATTTTGATGCTTCCCGACTCCCTAATAGTTCAACACGTCCCTAATTGTTCCTTAAGAAGACTAGATTAAGAAGTCCTGAGTATTTAGATTAATATTTCCTGATAACCTGTTCATTTTAGAAGTTCAGTTGGAATAGTAGTTCTGAGTCTTCATTCTGTAGAGTTTTAGTCCTGCAGAACTACCCAGGGAATAAAGTTACTCTAGATATGTTGCAGTGAAGTAGGGAAGGTAGACCTGATTATATTTGAACTCAACCTCATTGTTTTTGTGTCAACTCTACATCTGTTTCATCATACTAAACAACATTCTTGGCACTGTATCTTAGCCAAGATGTGTTTTTGGGGGGAATAATTCAAATCAAAACAGTATGATAATCCAAATATTAAGCAATATTTAAGAAGGCTCCTTCCAACATCTATGTAATTTAGGCAATATGAATTTACATTTTTCCTTTGGGTGAGCAAATTCACATTAGTCTTCTCTTGTGAAAAAAGCCTATTGTTATTTCTTTGATGACCAATGTAATGAGAAAAACAACAAAAGTAATTAATTAACAATTCATGAAAGTAGTTGGCTTCTATTAATGTGCCATTGACCTTAGCACCACTATTCAACATTTAAAGACGAAGGACCATAATATTTATTATGAGGTCAGGCATATTGATAGAGCATTAAAATGAGTCGCATTTAGCTCACTGCATGGGAATTATGTTAATGAAAAAAGTGTCAGAGTTGCAAAGATTTTAAGTGACTGAAATGTTACTTGATCTAGAATTTATTTGGCGTTTATTCTGAAAGAATGCAGAGCAAATGATTTATAGGGTTTGTGTTTGATGTGAGGGTTCAATAAATGCTGAGGCACAATTTTCTGCTTACCTAAAGCAATGAATTCTGTGGGAGGCAGAGCCTTCCTTTTCTGACCTCCCAGTTATTGGTTTGTTTATTTTCACATGGAATTTGGAGGACATAATCCTTCTGGTCCATTAGAGCAGATTGCTATAAACTATATAATTCTAGAAGAATAATGTAATTTTCCAAATTATTTTCTAATGTACTTGTTTGTAACAAAAATCTTTCACTTCTTTCTATGTGGACTTTTCTTATCCTGCATGTGTTTACTGTCTGTTGTTCTGTTACATGGATGTTTTTTGAGAATAAGGGAATGGTGGAGAAGAAGCAAGTATATCTGGATTTCTGTGTACTTTCACTGTACATGACTGTATGTGATGTGGATAAGTTTAGAATTCAGATGTAAGTCCAAATGAGAGCTAAAAATTGAATTTCTTGCTGTTACTAAATGACAGTAATTTTTTCTTTTGGTAATTCTGTCACTTTGATCACTTTGAACTGTATCCACTGTGTCTGAGTTATCCAACTGAAAAAAAGCCTATTTTCAATTATGAGCAAAACTCGGGATAGATTCTGAGTAAAATGTAATTGAATTGGAATACCATTGAGAAGTTGGGTTTAATTTTGAGCTTTTCTATGTATATTATGTTCAAATGATGTATGAAAGTCTCTGGGCTTGAGTTCATGGTAATCTAAAACATAGTAATATTTTTTCATGTATGAATTTACAAAAGCAAAAATGCAAGACTCAAGGAAGACAAACCTCCCAATTTCCCACTTAAAGTTGCTTTAACTTTACACGTACAAGGCGATTCACAGGTCTCCTTAATCGTGTGATTAATTCTATCACAGTTTGAGGTAAATGGGAGTGGGAATTCCTTATTACACATGAATAACTGAGATCACTGATATGATTTTCTTCAAGTCCACATTGATTCAGATCTCTGTTCTGTTTTAAGTCTCATTCTGCTGCTAATTTCAGTTTTACCCAGAAAGGGATTTTGTATGCTTTCCAAGGCATCTACATTTCAGTGGCTTTCAAGACATTCTTAGATGTGAAACCTATAGCAAACCAGTCGCAACTTACAGACTTCTGAATTAATACAATATCTGAAGAAATTAAATTTTCTTGGTGATATGAAGCAGTAAATTCAACTGGTGTTTCCTTGAACTAAGGAGATAAAGATTGATCTTATGTCCAACATTGTAGCAGGGGACAGTTTTGTGACTGATCTACGTGGGGATATAATTCTGACATAGTTTTGTATTCACGGTGTATTTGTTTGGTACCTCCAGACATGAAATAGCTAGTACTGTTTCATTAACTCCTTTTCAAAATTCGTTTTAATGCATTGATTTACATTACATGACTTTTGATTATTTAATCAGAATATTAGACATTCATCTTGAATTGTTACTTGTTAATCTTAGTAGTAGATTCTATGTATTATTAGATGTTATTGAACATCTTAGAACTAGATGTTATTTCTTATTACTAAAATGAAGAATATCAATATAATCTAATTTACATATTAAAAAACAGATATCCTCATTGAGCGGGTCAAAATGCTTGAAGCGTTTCACATTGAATTAAACCAGGCAAGATGCATAGAATTGTTCTCCTTTCTATTTTCTTTAGAACACTGGCTTTATAAGGAAGTATATGCAGTATGTTGCAGGGTGTTTTTCAACTTTATTGATATTCCGCGTCCTCTTGCACCTTATGTAAAAGGAATTGGAATAAATAGTGCTATGGTATATTCACTTGTTGTTAATATTGGAATTCTTGTTATACCAACGTGGTACTCGTAGGTCTGCATACACTTGCACACAATACACGCAGGGAAGATGCAGACAGTATTTACCACTGAGCTGAACTGATTTGTAGGAAAGCTGTACTTGCTTAGCAAGCAAATTAGGAAAAGTTTTGGCACCACATGCAAAGTTAACTTAAAACAGTTTTCTATTTCATCTATTTGTCATCCTTCAACAAGTAACAGTCCCCATGAGAGGTGTGTGTGTGTTAACAGTTCGAGGGACATTTACATCTTTGTGACCAACTAGTTTTTTATGACAGGTAGGTTCAAAACATTGGGGTTGTTTTAATGTAGTTGCACTCCAAAATGTTCATATAAAAATGCATGGAGAAACCTTTATTTTGGTGGTAGATGAAGATTTATTATTACAACACTCAATGATCATTGCATATAAGATTCCTGAAAATACTTAGGCAGGGTGTATAGTCAAATGCTTACTGGGCTTACTTTTTATCATAAAATACAGGCCTTTCCCTTTCTGTTGGTGTGGTATAGTGTAGCAATTGAAAATAAAAGTAGCATGCTCAACACAATTCCAGCTCTGTCATGCTTCTCTCTCTGTGCTAGTAGATGGCAAGATACAGCCAATGGTGTCTTTGCTAGTAATTTATGAAATCTGTCGAGGCAAAAAATCTAGATCTCTAGTGGAAGTCGAAAGGAAAGGGAAACAATATTACTCAACGTATGTGATTATACATAAAGAAGTTTTATATTTTCATATAATAGTTACATGGTATTTGTTAGAAGAATTTAGCTTAGTGAGCTGATAAAAGTCAAAATTTATGCACTTTATCCTAAATATGAAATGCTTGACTAATTATATCTAATTATTTCCAAAGTGAAATTGTTTTCTCGTATGAAAATGTTCCTGATTCAATTAAGAAATATCTTTGTATTCTCCACTATAGCTAAGGAGCAAACAAGAATACAAGCCTGTGTCAGAAGGAGCGGAGTCTGTTATCTCAGCATAAATTTCAGCCCAGGTGCAGTTATGATTTTTGTTATACTTGGAGATGAACAGAATAATAGGAGCAGAACTAATTTTGACTTTAATGCTTTTTGGTTTTCTTTTGAACTAAATGTATTTTTATAAAAGAAAATTGGAATAGAAGTGGGATTCATCTGAAACTTTTTGCTCAAGTGTATTTACTTTAATATAATTTATAGCAGGTACATTTTTTTTAGGCCCAGGACAGAATTTTCTACCAAACTGACAAAGGCTTTTTTAATAGTAAGCTGCCCAGTGATGAGTATTCTGTGTTTCCCTACTGTCTGTTTAAATCTGGGTCTTGAATTTGTATCGCCCATCTTGCAAGTATGGGAGGCTGAGCTGCTCAGCTAGTGGCATGAATGGGAGTGGCTTCTCTACTCCTGAGGGAGCTGTTCAATTTCTAATTAGTCCAGCAACCAGATCAAAGAGTTCAGAAGTGAGTTATTCACCTGAGGCTTCAGGTTGGGTACCACCCTTATCTGCTGTATTGCCAGTGGTAGTTCCCATTCCCTGAAGTAGCAGTTTCCAGCTCATGTCCAGCTGTATCTCGGAATGTCTTAATGCTTCTGCTGATGGATGACTGTTGGAGAGCTGCTGCCTTATGCACAGCAGGGCTGTTCAAGCACAGAGATGGAGACAATTGCTCAGGGTAACCAGTTATTTGGTATTAGGTCACACATTTAGGATATCACAATGTAGTGATGCAAACAGGCACTTGATTATAAGAGTGCCTAGGACCATTACTGATTGATTTCAGTTATTGTCTTTGGCAGTTGTACTGTGGTAGCATGACTTTATGCTCATTGCCAAGTGGCTCATTGTGCACCTATACCTATAGGAGAGAACTTGCTATACTACTTGCTCACTTTCACGGTCTTTTAAGAAATCATTGCTATCGCTGTCATATGTGGTTGTATTTTTAACTATACTTTCAATGATAATTTAATCATTGTATTGATTTTTTTTTTGCAGTAATAAGCTAATTTTACATTTTTATCTATTCTGAAAAATGAAAGGCAAAATAATTGTAATTTTTTTTCAGGGGGTGTTGACTGATTATTCTGCTTAATTTCATGACTTCCTAGGACGAGAATCTTTTTTCTTATATTCTTACATCTATGTTGCCACAAATTTTAGAAGTATTTTAGTTCATTAGATTTAATGCTCAAATATGGCGATCTACAACACATTAATTTGAAATAGTGCTCTTGCTGCTTTGCTGGATTTGTCTCAGGATCAATTTTTTGAACTCCCTCTTAATGTTAGAAGACATCTATGAACCAGCTCTCCCCAGTCTTTGGCACTCTGAGTGAAGGTAGTTAGAAATGCAGATGAAGCTCGATTAAGAACAGTGGTTCTCCAACTCTCATTCTTCAGAGTGGTAGAGCAGGCAAAGAACATTGGTGATTTCTTGTGGCATTCTTTCTGGATTTTGTGGCTGAAGAAATTGATATATGCCCACTGGAATTTGTGAAAGTCTTTGCAGAAATTTTAGCCTACGGCAGACTGGGCCTAAAGGAAGCAATCCCCAAAGAGAGAGAGCCTGCAGCTGTGAATTTAAATGTGTAGTAGGAAATGTCAGATTGCAGATCCAGAAGAAAAGACATGCACTGAAGACTTGGGGAATTTCTGCCCTAAGATCTATCAACTATTTTCAGAACCATGAAGCAGAGAGCTGTTTATGTTTGTTACTACTTTTTAATTCCTGTTGGCAGTGACATGCAGACTATGAAATGTGTTAGGCTTGATTTACATAAATCAGAAGGTTGTCAGCATCTTCCCTTTAGATGTCTATGTTGCCTTAAAATCCAAACTGATGACCTCATTGTAACACAAATAAATAGTGTTGGTAAATGTTATTATGAATTGCCTCTATTACTGAACATACAGATGGAAATGCAAAGTTAAAATTTGAAATGTTTTCTTACATACACTATGCTTTGTTACCAGTCTTCCATATTTTTGAAACATTTTTTTCCATTATCAAAACAGGAATATTCACTAAATTTGGTCTTTTGTTGAAAATATAATTTCTTTATTGGTAGACCTCATTGTATCAGTACAAATGTAATTTTGAGGTCCTTTAGGTGTCCATCATAATGAAATGAAAAAAGAGGAAATATTTTAATCTCTTAATTTAATGATTCTCTATGTCAGCAAGTATTGGAGAGTGTGGATATGTTATTGGAAAGAGTAAGGGAAATACGTGATTATAATCAGAAAAGTTCTATATATTTTCATGACTGCTAAAAGAACATACCTAATTTTACATGCTTGTAGCACGCTAGGATTATTTAGTTGATTAGATGTATTGTTAGATACTTACATTAGGAATGGTTTTTCTGTTTTATCCTGAGGCATCAGTTTCTCATGAAAGGAATTTACTGATCTCAGTGCACTAATCACTTAACGATTCAACTTGCTGGTTCACTGTACTCATATTTTCTTTAACATAAACACAATTTTTTTCTAGATTTCAGAATAATGGTGAGTTTTCTGTAAAAATGCACAATTATCCTTAGAAGTCATGAATTTTGTACAGCCTACCCAAGAAGACTTTGGTTTGTTTATCATAGGTGTAGTATCAAAATAACAAAGTTTTTTTTTTTTTTTTTTTAGTTACCATTAGTATATAGCATTTTGCAACATGAATATCTGTAATTTTTATTACATAGGCACTGCCCTTCCATCTTTCTGTATTCAGATAGTGGGACTTCATGCTACTAATGGATAGATATCCATGTTTGGGTCTGACTTTAGTGTTTTCCTTAGTGGATACTACCAGCTATTTGAAGTCATCTTGTCACTTGAAACAAAATGCTTAGGCCTGGACTTTTTAAAATAAAACTTTTTTTTCTTTTATGTTACCCTTATAAAACTGCCATTTCCAAATTCTTGCTTGCTTTTACAATAGTGAAAAGCCTAAAAAGACTGTGCTTGTAATTAAAAGTCATTTTTAAATAACCTCAGAAGATTGTTTCTAGAAATCAAAACATCTTCATGGTACCATTTCTAAGGAAAGAAAGACAAGTGACTGGGATCCTGTACTCTTTACTGTAGTCTACATTAATTATCTTCTATTAAAAAATGACAAAGACCTTTTTGAAAGGGAATCTGGCACTCTTTCCACAGAAATGATGGCAGACACCCTACTCTCTGCTGATTTCTTGACACTTCTAATTACCTGTATTCATTTGAAATCGTTTCCTTTGTAGTGAGTTATTGGCATGATTTTCAGAGAACAAGAGGAAAATGGAAAACATTTTAGCAAGTTAAGAAAAAAAAATCAACAGTATCATTGTTTGCAGCTTTTGTTGAAACTACCTACGTGAGTCATTTGAGGGACATGAAGGTAAATGAAAGGTTATACTTTGCCCTGCACGTTGTCGCTGGTATTTGTAATGTCAATAACTGTAGAAGGTTGTCAGGAAACTGGAGAGATAAAGGTCAATAGCAATGACAAATATATCACTGTATGTGTTTGAATATGCAATATCAGCCTAATCTCATGCTGGAGGTTTTCACACCCTGGAAATATCAATCAGGTGCTGTATCAGAACTATCCATTGTTTTCTGTGTACTTAGAATTAAATGGGAGATCAGTAGATTTAAGTTTTAGCATGTTTACATTGTTTTTTCCAGTTTATATTTTTTTTCATTGAGCACAAAGAAACAAGTTATTCTGTCAAAAAGGTATTTTCCATGGAATAAAACACCAACAGAGATTGAAAAACAAAATTAAAAAAGGAACAAACATTATTCTGGGTTCATTGTGTTATGGGGCATTGAATGTTAGTTCCTATTTAACATCTGATATTACTACAGCTTCCAAACTATTTTTGCAAACCGCGGCTTTCTGATAATTGTATGTAAAACCATTTTTTTCCTATTTTAACAAGGACAATGGCATCTTATTCCAAGTGCCTTTAACAGAAATAGAGGCACTTTATTTTTCATGAACTATAGCAGTTTTTAAGAACTCTATTAAAGAAAGCAACCACAATGTACATTTAAATGAATGTGTAAAGGAATAATCCTCTAAGGAGAATTATCTTACACCTGAGCACATCAAAACACTGGAATGTGACTTTTTACAGGTGTGGTCCTGATTTAGGTAAACTTCTCATTTGACATATAGAAGTGCTAAATCACAATTCATTGCTTTGTAATGTGGTTTTCTGTGATTATGAAAAATGGCAAAATGAAAGCTGAAGAATCAGTGTGTCGCAAGACACTGACAGTAGAAACAGCACTTAAGTTCAGGGCAAAGCTAGATGTAGAAAGGTAAGAGAAGGACACATGGAGATGAGTTTGAGAGTAGCAGGAAGGAAGTATTACATCAAGAGTCTTGTTAGAGAGACAACTGGAAGAAGTACTTTCTGGGTAGAGAATATGAAAAAGTTACTATGGGGAGCTAAGGGAAAAGTGAGCACAAATCATATGCTGAGTTATGCAGTCCAATATAGTGAAAAAAATATTGCAGACATGATGAAGGCACAAAGATACTGTTATATGGATTAGAACATCAGTCTGTATGAAACTTCTGCAAATCTGAGTTTTTAAAATAAGCCAACAGTAAAACTATCCACCAACTCTAATCAGTGATCTCACTCTTTCCCTGAAAACTGCTTCCTTTTACAAGATGCAGGTCCTTTGTACTGCTAGGGTACCATGTGAAGAGCCCTAAAATTTTGATGACTTCAGCACATAGAGCTTGGTGGTAGCTTGTTATTGAATGACTTGTGGTTCACGCTTTATTCAGTTTAAAAAAATAGAGACTGAATTTGGTGATGTCTCTTCTGAGCATATTTAATTTTGAATTTTAATTTGGTAAGCCCCTTTATGTACTTAATTACTATTTTAAAAATCATAAGTCTATGCTGCTTAGCAAAGCACTTAAGGATATGTTTGTAAGAATATATCTACCAAAGTTCAGAGAGTTTAAGGAAGTCCACTGTTGGATGAAGAGTTTTCCCTGGGTCATTTCCTAGAAGTACTTTTGACCTCCAAATAAATTTTTTCCTGAGAGTAAACATCCTAGCTGAGTTTCCTAGGACACAATAATGACTGAAAAGATAGCAGCCCTTATTATATTCATAGAAGTTTATCCTTCCATTCCTAGCTAATTTTAAACCATATGTCACCCAAATAATTTGGAAAACTTTTTCAGATTGTTCAGAGAAAGCCATCCCATTTTATAAGAAAAATTACTCTTTTTGAAATATCACAGCTTAAGATAGTATCTCGCTTTTCAGTCACATTATATATGTACTTTAATTTAATCAGTTACTGAAATGCAATTCAGGAAATGTTACAATACTGTCTGAGAAATGGACTTGTAGTCCTAGACTGTCCTTTGCACATCCTGTTGTTCTATGAATTTTGGCGTATGTTGAAATTTTTGTCTTCCACATACATATGGCACAAATAGTGATTGATGCATCTGATAATGATTCTTTTTTTTTTTTCCTCTCCCTGACGCCCTTCTCCCTTCCCTCTTTCTCTTACCCTTTAATTCCCCTGTTCTTCCCCATTTTCATCTTCTCCATGTCTGTCTCCGGTTCATCCTCCTCTCAGTCATAACCTTCTCTTTCCTCTTTCTCTCTCTATGCTGTGGTGCAAGGATTTTCCTGTAAAGTACCTTTCTGCCTGTTGTGATTTCATCACGTCTCTTGCACACACATACAAGCATGTGATAAGTTTTCCATCTGAAAACAGTCCTGGCCCTTATTATATACCAACACTTCTTAGATTTGCTATTTTCGCTCAAATACTTAACTATATCATTGTCCAAGGTCTATATTCAAGATCATGACTGCAATTACAAGGCTGTGAGGAGACATTCGCTCTGCTGTTTTGAACCTGCATTTTACCTCTGTGGAATGGGGATAATCTTTCAGCAGATGAAACCTCTTTGTGTTTTTTTTTGTGTGCAAGAAACAAGAAAGAATTCACATTGTGCTACATGGCTATCATCTTGTCTCCTACTTACTGTGAAATACATGTGTGAATTAGATGCTCCGAAAACCTTGATAATTTGTAGGCCAATATGTATTTCTTTGAAAATGGAAAAAAAAATTAAATACTTCTGAAGCATGCATTTACCTCCTGTACTTATGTGAACTGATAGATCACACAGAATCAAGCTGACTGATTTTCTTATTTAGTTAGCTTGGATATGCTTCATATAAACAGGGAAAGTTCTGTAGCTACAAATACCTGAAGCAAACTTTCCAGTCTGTGGGGCATTGCCAATTACCAAGAGTACCTTGCTATTCTTTCACAGATAAAATGGTGCTGTACTTTGTTTTATTTTGCAGGGATTAAGCATGTGAACACTGGAAACTAGTCTGAACTTCAGAAGAGCACTGTCCTGCTCTAGAGTGAGTACTGACTATCCTCTCGTAGAATAGGAGTGTCCGTACATTGACAGTGGTCCATAACAAAGTGGATCTTTTCTACTCATTTTCTGTTCTTACAATCCAGACCTTTATTTGCATTGCTTAATTTCCCAATATCGTACGCTATCTATTAATTTTATTGCCAGGTAAACTACGCAGGTTAATGTGTGCATATGCAATAATGGCAGAAACTTGTGTGTTTTAAGAACATGTGGAAGTACTGAAAATAATTTGGTTCTCACATGGATTTATTCTTATTAAAAGGAAAATTACTGTATATTTTGTAGTACGTAGATACAAATGTAACAGACCTAAAAATAGACTCATGCAAGTATCTCCCAGTTTCCACCTTGCTATTTAAAGCGTAATTTTAAATCCCTCACATGTGAAATGATTTTTATTTAGAAATACATATTTGTGATTTCTTTTTGACAAAGAAAGGCCTTTTGTTCTGCTTTCTCCAACAGAACCTCATTTTGTGACTTTCTACTGTCCCCTAGTGGCATTTTAATCTTTGTAACTATTGTGATATCACTATTCTGCATTGCTTCTGTGCTTTTCTGTTTCTTTGAGACTACCATTAACAAACATTTAAAAAACTATTAAACAACCCATCAACTGACTGTGGAAGCAATAACATTGCTCTCTAGTCCAAGCGGTCCTTTCAGATATTTTAAAATGATATAAACAAAGCCAACAACCATATGCTATCTATATAATGCATTAGTTCATTACAGTAAATATTTCATATTTGCAGAATGTTAACACAGACCTGATGAAAGAAAAATGTTATTAGTTGTGACGAGCCTATACATACCCTACAGTAGCTAAAATGTAATTTGTGACAGGTTAGAGAATTGTTGGTAGTCTTAGAGCATGCACTCCAGCTATTTATTTTATTTTATTCCCTTTAAATTCACACTGCATTACCATTAGATTGTTTGCAAATATTCTATACCCCACAGTGTCACTTTTACATCAAATATTAATATATTGCAGAGAAGTACCAGATTAGTAGCTTTCTCAACCAATAGCTATTGAAAACGGACTTGTTAAGTTTTTCATGTGTTATATGTGCACACGTTTCATAGCTTTTGCTTTTGTAAATCCATAGTTGCATTTTCTTTCTTTTGAGTGTATTTGTATGCGTTTCCTTTCTTCACATTCATTAAAACTCACACACATTTTCTCAATTACATGTAGTTTTTTGATTAGGATATGTTGGATTTTTGTGTTTCATTTTTCTTTTCATTTTCATACTCAACCAGAAGAGTAGTATCTGCTGTCATGGGCTTCAGTGATTAGTTCTCCCATGCAGATCATATATTTTATTTTGCAATACATACTAGAACATTTCTTTATCAGATTTTTTTATACATATATATATATATAAAGATGTGATATTGCAGATTATAACTTGTAAATTTATATGATGAGTGGATATTTAATATAAGAATTTAGTTCTTCCTCAGATTTGGAAAATATGAATAAGATAATTCAGAATTTAGTTAGTGTAATCAAGTAAATTTTGAATGATGGTGCCAAATCGAGTACATGTATATATAAATATTTCCAGAAACCAAACATTCACTTACATGCATAAATTTAGATTTAAAAGAATGAGAATTCTTTTAAACCACTTCCCCCCCCCCCCCCGTAATCTTAACAAAGTAGAGGTCATCAGAAGAAATGCATGTTTAGTGTCTACCATACTATTTTTAGTAGACGTAAAAAATGTCAGAACTACAGGTACAAAGTATAGTGAAATTTGGCCCATTAACTCAAAATTTTGGGAGTCAAGAAGAGAGTGCATTAATGACTTCTTGGCACTGTCACTGGAGTATTATCCTTATAATAACCATCACACTAATACAAATGTTTTATGCTTTTTATCTTGAATAGGACTAAGGGTAGAAACACTTTAGCCATCCTATTTTCTTGAGGTGGTATATTGTATGCCCTGGTTCATTATATGCCTTGGTTGAGAAATGAGAGCATGATATGACATTTGTCATGGCCGAACCAGCCCGTAAAGTGTTGACAACATTGTATACAATTAATACTGTTAAAAAGATTATTCAATTTAGTGCCAGCTTTTGAGCCTTTTCTGTCTCCAGCACTTATATTGTGACTGTATAGATCTGCTTTATCCATCCTTAGGATTGATGAGGATACCTCAAAACAAAGACCCAGAATGCTATCACTTTGGGCACATACATACAAAAATGCAACCAATGTTAACATTCTCTTCATATAATTTTTCAGATGTGGAAAAGGAGTCATTTTGAAGTCTAAATATTATTTAGTCTTACAAGAAAGCTAAAAGTCTGTTCCTCTTTATTTGTATATTTTCATGTAATGTGGTGCAGCTTTCAAAATTGCTTCTTTGATTTCATTCTTTTCAAACAGTAATATCTCAAACTGAAATGTAGAACTTTTGCAGCTTTCTTTCTCACAAATTTCTGCATTCTTTAAATATAATCCTTTGGTAAGCAGATTTGTATTATGATATAGCTGCTGTGTTATTGGAAACACTCAAATTACTTTGGCAGGCTAAAACAGAGCAGAATTTTTTCTTTGAAATCTTGTGTAGCTTTGATTAATGAAATGTAGCTTGTTCATAGTCTTAGTTTAAAAGATAAAATGATCAGTAACGTTTTTATTAAGAGGCTATATGTTTGTCTAAAGAATTTTCTCAAAAAAGCTTGCTGTAAGTTTGCCTAATGATTACTAAGATACTGAGAACATTAGAAAATAGATGGCTTCTCTGTAAATCACAAGAATAATTTAATGCTATCAGTGACCTACTTCCTCAAAATTAGTTTTCTCCAAAACATATAATAAAGCTAAGCAGTCTCACTTTTTACAACTCAGGAGACTGTCTAAACAGAATGAACAGATTTATAGGGTTATTTTTAGTATGTGTCACTAGGATTGCAGTTTACATTTGCTTTTGAAACTTACTTGACATTCGTGGTACAAAATGCAGTCAGAATTCCCATTAAAGTTCTTCATAAAGTACAGTCTCAATAGGGTTGTTACCTCCCCCTCAATGAGGGGAAAAAAGCCATGAATATGCACATCATGTGGTTTGGATTTGATGTTATTTTATTACTATTAAATAAAACCATAAATTGAAACACCTGCTGATGAATGCGTAAAGAATGTTTACGTAAATAATTGCTCAACTCACAACTAGCAAAGTAACAAGGCATTTTGTCACTTATTTCATAGAGCAACAGGTAAATGCTGTCATGTCTAACATGCTAATTATTTTCTTTCATCACCCTAAAAAGCAGTTGTTTATTGAGATAAGATCAAGATTAGATTCTTGAAAGGTAGAGCGTTGTGCTTTTCTGGAAGCTGTTCTTCTGTGCATCATAGATATACAATATTATGTACGATGCTGACATCTGATGTTGAATGTATTTTTGGAATATGCAGTGTTGTGCTCCATGTTAAACTACAGTTATACACACATATGTTACATCTAGCTGGGGTAAAGTGTGTGTAATTGCATACAGTCTTTTTTTTTCTTTGTTTTCCTATTTGGTAAATATTTATATGAACTGCAGAATATTGAGGAGGTAAAACTGAATCTATACTTAACCAGTTTGTTCTGTTAAGTCTATGGGAATGTTTTTGTTATGTGAAGAATGAAACCTAAACTGACATTGTTATTTTTTGCCTTCTGAAACTATCATATTAATTGGGTTAGTGTAAAAGTGTGGAATAAGGAAATGCCTTAGCCAGCATATCATTCAGCTGTATAATTCAAGTAGTTCTTAAATTTCAGAGTATGACAACAAACGAATTTTACATAGAGAACTCTGATAAGATTATGTTTTGGAATAGGATTTCTTGAAACTGTGAGTGAGGCATTCAGCGAATTGTGAGGAAAAATATGTTGCCTTACAGACTTTTTTCTTATGAATACACATGCATGAGATTCTACAAGCTTTAAAAAATCAGTTTACCGTAGCCATTTTTAAGTATTAAAAGTCAACGTGCAGCACTTAAACATTGAAACAAATCATTCCTATGAATGTATTGCTTGATAGATTGCTTTCTACAAGGCTGGCATGGAACTGAAAGAATAAAATGACACAGTCAGGCTAATAGGGTAATATTAATCATATCTATGGTGAAGAGGAAATTGAGATAACTTGTAAGGGTTAAAAGTGGGCTGGTTTCTTTTGAGACATATATTTAGCAGGCTTTTGTTGTATCTGGCTGAATATTAATTCAGCAGAGTAAAAGTAGCAAATGGTTACTGTAGGCTGCCAGCAAACTGTATATGAAACAAAGAATTACTGGGTTCATACAAGCTGATAACAGATTACTACACAGACAAAGCCATTTAAAATTTGCAGCTACAACCAGACAATTTTTTATGTTTTACAAAGAAGTACAATTACATTTTGAATGACCCTATGCCACAATGATGATATAAAGAATAGTGCTCCTGGCTCTAGCTTGTATATTCTGTATACATTAGTGCATTTCAGTTGCTGTAGATGAGATTGTTTATCTTTGTCAATTTCAAGATATGAATTAAACACAAATGTCTTTCAAATGTGATACTGTACTTACTCTGTTCAAACGATAAAAATAATTTATTGCAGTAATCTGGATTTATGACTTGGTTAGTTAGAGTAAATATACGGCCTCTATGGGATTCCCTTTTGCCCCTTAAATTTTGCGGTGCTTTGAAATGTACTCCCCAGTCAAAGTTTATCGTGTTTTGCATAGAATGTGTTAAAATCTACACCGTTGAGAAATTTAACTTAAAAATAATGTGATCAGATAAAGCAAATTATTTCAAATATCCATTTTAGGTTTAAAGTCACCAGATTTAACATTCTCCAACAGGAGAATTGAAAGCTAAAAGACTGAAAATCAATGTAAGATATTTTTAAATGTATACATGTGCCTATTATATAAAAAAATTAAAGATATCTAAAAGGCTTTATCTAACAGCCTTTAATTATTCAGTTTTTAACTATTTATTTCTCTTTGTATTTGTGATACTAAAATATTTTCCTGATTGATGATAGTGTAATTTTTTTCTTCCTTCATGATAAACCCACACCTATTCATCTCTCTATATTAATGAACCAAAACAGAAGTAGAGAGAGAGAAAAATTATCTTGTTAATTCAAGATAGTCTTGTGTTCCATTGAAATGGGAAACGCAGACAATGTTTAACACTTTTTAGAAAAGTCTTCTTATGGTATTTTGGCTAACAAAAAAATGTTAGCTCTAAAAAGATTGCTCGTTACCTTTTACAGATATGCTTTTTCAGCAAAAAGCTTAATGAGAGAGAAGTGATGATGGGATTTTCATTATTAGAAGAAAAATAGACTCCTATATTTTTCCATAATTACTATTTTTTTTTCTTGGAGTTTTGTGCATTCTGTAATGAGTTAAATTTATGAAATGATAAAAAGAATATACAAGTGTATAATCATAATTTAACTTGCTTTCTAAGATGATGTGGTTGTGAACAGTGCTTTTAAATTGGGGATTGGAGATTGGAACTGTTTTGAGCCAGATACCTTCAGTTATACATGGTTAGGCATACACAGATATACGTTCATAATATATGAAAATAAATATTATGGACAACTAAACATGTATTTTGAAAATGATTGGCCTTTTTAAATTACTGTAATGGATTGTACTCTTTACGCTGCTACTTCAAGCTAGGGTAAGTACATTGCTGAGTGTACTCTTCTGTAACCCATTTGAACCTATAAACACTAGCACAAAATGTAGTAAGTTTAAATACAAGGTGATCCCCTGAATAAGCATGTAGTAAATGAGAAAGTAAATTGATAATTTTATTGTACTTTTCTGTATCTAGGTATACTTTTAATCAAACATTAGTCCATAAATAAGCAAATAATAGAAGTTAGAAGAGAAGCAGTTGATCTAAATCATGACAGTAGCTCGTTTATCTTTGTCCTAACAAGACAATAGGAAATGACACTAAGCCGTTGTTTTCTATGCATTAAGATTTCCTTCTTAAACAAATGCAATTGAGGTAGTTTGTTTTTCAGCGACAGCCCAGCACGCAATGCCAGTGGCCAGAGTTTTGTCTTGTCTTCATCCAGGGAAGGATTAATCTTTGTGATGGTGCAAACAAAATGTATGTCTGAGGTCAAAGTGCGGGTTGCCTTTTGGGATCTGCATTACATTAATGTCATTTTTGGGTTCCTGACGTTAATCAAAACCAACACCATAAAGCGTCACTTAGCTAATTTGTGTATTATTGTCAATGTTACCATTAATTATGCGTTTGTGAGGAAAAAGAGGATTAATGAGATGTCACAGGTAATTTACAATGATCAGGCTCCCCAGGACATTAAGAAAACACTAGCAGTGTAAGATTACCATTCAAACATAATAGTGCTCATGCAGAAAGTCTTTGTTAAGTCTACAAAGCAAGTTTTTCTGTCAGTGTGAAATTTATCTTGGGCACAGAATATTTATTTTAAATTCATAGTTGCGTATAATACATATGTATATGTACATATTTACTGAGTTCTCTATTGAACACTGAAATAAAAACAACTGGTGTCACATTTTAATTGGGAAGTCCTTGTAAAAGGGTTCTCTGTTTTATGCAGTTTCAGTGAGATACACTTCAAATTTCTACAGGGTGCATCAATCATCAGAAATTCGTATTGAAAATGCTCAGCTATCAAATGATAATGTCATCATTAACACATCATTACAATAGTATGATACGATATATGGATGTAGATGGATATACATATAATTTAGAAGAAAAAATAATGAACAGTGTTTGTGCATTTAGTGTTTGTATCAAGCATCTAATGTGTTGATAAATTTAAAGCTCAAATATGAGAGCTTGTCCATTCATTAACTAATGACCTTATTCCATTGATGCTGCTGTTTTTTAAATGTTTATTCACGCATTTTAATACAGACTTAGTAGAAAATTTGTTTGAAGGACTCCATTTTTTTTAATCCAAAGTAACAAAAGTTCCTGTAGACAAGGGAAGTAATTTTACTGAATTTAACAATTATGCACATAGGGCTCATTTCTGGTTGAAAACTGAATTTGTATTGATTTCCATTATGTTACTGGACATGGATCCTTTTGAACAAGGTTTTCTAATACCTTTAATTGTGGTGCCTGTTTCTGACAGTGATTATTATGTTTTTTAAAATGTTGTACAGAAATAGGAATATCTGTGATGAAAATTATTTAAAAAAAAATACTACCTTGTTTGTATCCCAGTGAATCCCTCATAGTTTCCTCAAAAAATACCAATGGTCAGAAGTAATTCAAATAATAAATTTGTATTAGGTGTAAATCATTCAATTTTCTCACACTCCCCCCGATACTCTTGTAGGTTGTTTTACATGAGACATCATCTGGTGTCCAGTTGACTTCTGAAGCAGTGTGACTACACAGTATCTGTGGGCAAACTGTGACAGTGCTCAGTCACACCCACACAGCACTGAAGTACTTCTTGATGTTTAGATGGAAACCCCCGTGTTTCCAGCTTGTGTCCACTGCCTCTTGTCCTGGCACTGGCCCCTACTGAAAAAAAAGCCTGTCTTTTTCTTCTTTGTACCTTTTGATTAGGTATTTACAGATATAATAACATCCCCCTTGAACCTCCTCTTCTTCAAGCTAAATAGTCACATCTGTCTCAGCCTATTCTGATCAGATTGATGCTCAATTTCCTTCTGCATTTTGGTGGCCCTCTGTTGGACTGTTTCTAGTATGTCCAGGTCCATTCCATACTTTCAGCTCACCTCTCAGAAAGACACGGGATTGAACCAATTAAAGATAAGTTTGTGCTCAAGTACATGAACTATTGCAAACAAAAAAAAAAAAAGTAGAAGAGATATCAGCAGATATCAGAATCCTGTCATCCGAGTGCTCTTTCAGAAAGAAAAGAATGCTTGTGAATGAGATCTCACATCACTCTCATCTTTGCCTGGAATTGCTGGGACTTCCTGGAAGTTTTAGTGATGGATTTCTTGAGTGTTCTTTTAATAATAATAAGAGCTAAGAGCTCTTATTAATAGCTCTTAGCCAAAATATTGTGTCCAGTTTAATCTTAACCACATTTTTTAAAAGCACAAGCATTTGTGTAATCTCATCAAGAGTCAATCTAGATTCTGTTTTTTCTTGATGATCCAGATTTATGTCTGGTATGGCAAAAATAAAATGAAAGCTAGAGCAAATACAGTTTGGTCAAGTATATGACATAGTAAGTCATGAGTCTTTCTCCTTCCAACTTAAGAAAGGAATCAAATTTAAGAAAAATGGCTTAAAGCAGATAGTAACACATTAAACATCTTCAGGGACAATCTACTTTTTTTTTTTTTTTTTTAAATCTCCACTCAAAATACTTATGAGCTTATTAAAATAAAGTGACAAAAAAAAAAAAGCTTTATCTGTCTGACCTTTGTGCATTGAAGGTAAACATTGCTTTTTTTGAATAATACATGCAAGACTTCTTACTGGATGCATTTATAATCGGTGTCTATGTAATTAGAGTTATGATACAACTTCTGTTTATGAAAAAAAATAATACTATTCTACCAGAACTTAATTCTGGATTTGAAACTAAAATAGGATATTGTAAAACATAATTTTTGTGCAAGCAACCATGTTTTTCTCTACTGACTTCCATGAAAGAGAAAAGCAATAAGTTTGTCTGCAACTTTTGTTTAAAAAAGAAATAAACAGTATTTTACAGAGAGAGTAATATCTGAATATTATTTTTGTTTGAAATTATTTTCATCTGACAAAATAGAATTTGTGAGATTGCAAACCATCAATTGAAATATTTAAGTGATTAAATGATGGAACAAAATAGCATTGCCATTGTGTAGAATTCAGATTTGACAGATGAAAGCAGGTTTTTATAGCAAACATACAGTCTGATGGGACTTGTCAACTTACAAGCTGTGCTGGGTGAATATAATACATTGTCATAATGTCCAAGAAATGCTGAGAAGTTATAAACACTTTGGATATATTTGAATAATTAAATAGTTTATGCGATTAATCAATAACCTGTTAATAAAGGAGTTCTCAGTTTGACTGTAACTATCTAGTGAGTGGTACAATTGCTATTGTGCTGTGTTGTTTCTCAGTTTAATTTAATATTAAGTTTTTATTTTAATGCCTGTGTTTCATAACTGGAATTATTTTAAATGAGATTATTTGCTTCTGTTCTTTTAAAAATGACTTACTACAATAAGGTTCAAGTGAATTCAAGTACACTATAAAAAATAAATATCAAATGTTGGGTATATATGAGGTCATAAATAAATGGGGTTTATAAATTAAAATAATTTACACAAGTTGTAAACAAACAAACAAACAACAACAACAAAAACCTATGATATAACAATGGGGAACTTGATCTCCTAAAATTGCAGACTTTAATAGACACTGTAGTATGGTAATCCTTCACTGTATGTTCAATCTTTTAAAGACCTCAAAGATTTCACTTCTCCAAACCAGTGAATTTCCTTAAAGTGAAGTAACATGACTTATGTAGTCACAAAATAAAATGCGGGCCACGCTGTTTCTTTTAACTTGGTAACAGAGACATCAACATGTGAAAGTTGTTTTAGTACTAGGTTACACTTGCAAGTGAATTTGAATGCAGAAAGAGCAGTAATAGATACAGGTAAAGACGAACGGTCTTCAATGGTCAAAGAGTAGTAGGCATTTTTTTCTGATAGCTGTATTATCTAGTTGTATTCTTAATTGGCCATTAATTCTACTACAGAAGTTTTTCTGCTTATTAAAAGAGAATGCTGAGAGGCAGACCAAAACTTAGATGCTTTTATTTTTATCAGCGCTAAATGTTTCAGAATACTTTGTTTAAACAAGACTCCAATTGCATATATTAGATTTTCTAACTGCTTACAAGATATTTGCTGTTATTCCTTCATGGACATTAATTCTTGGACCTTTATTCATACAATTCTATAAGCTTTGAATATCTTAATGCTTTAGATCTCTTTCTTCCAAAAGCGCCTGCATTTTGTTTTGAACAGCGAGTTATTTGCATTTCTGCTACAGGAGGCAGATGTTAAAATAGAGTTAGGCAGGTTTTTTTTGTGTTTGTTTAGCAGTGAGGATTTGGCTATTAAGTATTTGATAAAAATACTAACTTTTAACATGATTTCTCAGTGTCGTTTCCTGTGTTAGACCTTTATGTTGTTTGATGGGTCTTCATGCATACCAGGCCTTTTGGTTCGTGTGGATGTGCATTCTAACGTACACTGACCTTAGAGAGTCATAATTACTACTCTGACTGAACTTAGTGTTTTTCACATTTCCCTATTCTTTCCCCTGTACTCAGTGAATTCTGGTAATTATGTTAATATCACCATTTTGTTTGTTTGTTTATTTTAATATAGGAAAATTTAATGAGTGATAAAAATGTAAGGTAAGGTTAATTTTTTTCCACTCCAGCATGCATCTAAGACTTTGGTGATAATTTTCTATTATGTATTTGATTCTCTGTAATTTAGCCTTTGATATACATCAATGCCCTTAAATTCTGTTTCTCAAGATTTTTATCTACTTTCCCTGTATATTCACTCAGACAAGCTTGAGATAAATATTATAAAATTAGCGTTTTTTTTTCCCCTACCCCCTTCTTTCCTGTTTGATGGTAGTCTTTCCTACTTAGGGTCCCAAACTGCTATTTATCAGGTAAGGTCAATTAATGTGTAACAACTTCTGTATGTAGAATGTAAATAGTAAGTCTTCTAGTCATCTGCCACCCCGCCCCCGTTTTTTTGTTATGTCTCTTGTTGTAAGGAACATTAGGTTTTTTCATTAAAACCTTCAAATTTTGTGTATTTGAAAAATTTTTGCAGTGAAAGGGGAGCTAAGTATTATGTAAATAAACCTAAATATTATGTAAATCAAAACAGATGAATGTTGGGGTCATATTACAGATGTCATAAATGCTAACTTTTTTTTCCACGTGGTGCTAAGCAAGCGGAATCACATTCCATATGTAGTTCTGCAGTGGTTTGTTATTTAATTACTACTTATAGTATTTTAAATTTAACTGCAAGATAGACTAAATTCATCTTAGTCCTTACCTGAGCTCTGGGATTTGAACCATGATGGCAGAAGCAGAATAATTATTCCCTCACTGTCATTAGGAAAGTACCCAGGGTAGACATTTTCTTTTTACTGTACGTTAACCAAGGATAAGCGTTCGTTAAAATACTCACAATTAATTGTTAACAGGGTTGGGTTTCTTTTACAGTTCAGATGTAAAGAAAAGCATGACTTGACAGAAATCTTATGCTTAAGAACAAACCATTTAAGATCTATGTTTAAAAATATGATTGAAATATTTGAAGTAAACTTACCTTTCAGCTATTTTTTTCTCCTGTTATAAAGGGGATAGTTTTTTAGCCACTGCCATTTTTTTCCAGAGTCCAAATTATATCTCTTTATTACTTCAGTTATAGCATCAAAGAGCACCATAAATATGCTGTGCTTACTGACAGAGAAGAATTACCTTCCATTTATGGGCTGTTCTCTAATTATTAATTTAGTGTAGTTATGTGTACTTTGTTTTACTTAGGTATGGAAATACTCCTTCATTTGTAAAATGAATTTTTAATTCTCTTAAAATGATTTTCAATTTGTATTGATAAATCCAAGTTTCATCACCGTATTCCAGAACTCAGAAGGGCCTCGTAGTGATGAACCCGAGGTCTCTGTAGAAGCCTTGGAGCTGACAGAATCTAAAGCTGATCACATCTTCAGTGTAGTGAAAGTCTAGCTTTGCTAATAAAGGAGTAAGACCAGAAGTTCCATTTCAGCTGAGGCCAAGCAGTGCAGGCACATTTGTGGTCTTGCCTACTGTGCCTCTGGGATTGCAGTACATGTCTTCCCTCATCCCATGTGTTGACTCTGATGCTCATCTGATCATGCAGTGAACTAGCTCAGGCTAAATAAATAAATAAACGGCAACTATTTTTTTCTTTTCTTTATCTTTGGGAGGACTGTTTCTGGTGGTTCGTTTCCTGAAATAGAGCAAGGGAGAGAGACTCCAAGGGTGACAATTTGGGTTTCTCCAAACTTTTGCGAAGCTACAGCCTGAGGCTATCCTGCAGCTAAAATTTTGAGCTGGAACAAGTTGCTACAGTTGCCAAAAGAAAAAAGCAGCTTGGCCCTATGTGTAGCCGCTAGTTCCAGGAGAGCACTGCTTTCTCTTCAGCACGTGTAATCAACCAACCTAGGAACTCATTTAACTGAAAATTCTTTCGTTTTCTTTTCCAGGATGATATTCATCCAAATCTGCTTTTTGAGTGTGGCATTGCACAAAGGAAGGACAAGTTTAGGGAGTTATTAAAACTAGGGAGGGCCTAACTGAGCCTACTGCTTTGTGAGTGTGTTTACGCTGACTAGAAATGTTAATTTAATTATGTACTGTGAAAGGCTGTTGTAGTTGCTAAGGGAGATTCACAAGGGTCTGCAAAGAGTGTAGCAACCAATGGAAGGAATTGATAGTCATTATGCACAGAGACTCATAGCAGCTGATGAGAAAAGCCTAGACCAGATGTGTTGAAAGTTTCTTGCAGCTGATGGAAAAGGTCCAGGCTGCCTAATGTGAGAGACATATGGCAGCTGATACAGTGGCCTAGGGGTTCTAAAGAATAGTTATGAAACAAAAAAATTGGTCAGGAACTTGAAAGTGCATGAAGCTGTTTTTCTTCTGCTAAACAAAACCAGGTTTGCAATAATCTGCAGAGGCTCAAATCATTCTCCTCCCACACCCCAGAGACTCCCTAATTGTGAATTTGCATTGTTCTCTCTTGCAGTTATGCCTATGGCCTTTGGCAGCTGCTTAGCTGATCCCACCCTGCTCCAAACCCTGGTAACAAGAACCTGACTGGACATCTGTCATCAATCATTATGGAAACGTGGTGCTTGCTGCATTCAAGTAGCGTTTGATATGTATCAATTGCAGGCAGGCAGGTTGTATTTTTGGTAGGAGAAGACTTTGAGGAGACAAAAGAAGGGAATTGGTATTTATTTTCTTAGTCTTCCAGTATTTTTGTGTACTTTCTGAATTTAAGGCTTTAGGTTGGATATTAATTTCAGCTAGTTTAGTTAGTTTAGGTTTTTTTGTTTTGTACCCACAGATGTTAGATTTTGTAGGTCTGTGTAACCACTTTGCTAGATAATAGTTCTTATTTGCAGCAAAATCAAACAGTACTTAAGCTGTTAATTTTAACAAAACAATATAGATAGCGTGAAGACAACTCTATTAAGTAATTTTGTGTTTTTTTCTATAACATTCCTATAACTCTGGTTGCTAGGATGTAAACATGTTTAGCTCAAAGATCAACAAGTGATGCACATTATTTGACAATACTGCAAAAAAACAAAGATCTCCCGTAGCGATCTTCACCTTGATCTACAGTAATTCAATGCTGTACTGGAAGCAGCACTGAAATCCTTGAGGACCAAGGCTTTAACTTTTGGTAAAGTGGTGTTTGCTGAGTCTCAGAGCAGGCCACTTCCACCAGTCAGTGGCAACTGTGATTTAGGATCTTCAACCAGTCAACTGATATTACTCTCACTGTCCTTTCCAAAAGTACACCTATGTCCTTTAGTAAAAATTGGTGCTAGCTATGTGAAAAAGATGATGTATTGGACTGACACTATACATAAGGAATAAATTCAGCTACCAGAGGAGGTCGGTAGCTGGGTAGAGGTACTGCTTCTGGCATCATCCTAGGCTTGCATGCCTCCAGCTGCCTTCACTGATTTCCAGTTTTCTTCCAAATCTAGGATTAGCTTGCTAGGTCTGTCATAGTTTTCAGCATACATTTGAAAGTATTTGGAAAACATTTAAACTTGAACTGCAATGTCTTTAGTTTTTGTTATGTGCTTGCTATCATATATTATTCTTTTATTTGATTTTTGGGAATTAAAGAACTGAATAAGGGATGGGAGGAGTTAGGTTTTTTGTTGTTGTTTTGTTTGTCTTTTAAACTTAATTATCTTTTCAAATAAATATTTTGGACAAAATTCACATTTCGTTTCTATTTTTAGTATATGAAAACCAGCTGTTTTCTGATGATGATTCATTCTCATGTAGATCTTACCTTTGCTTTTCTATTTTGTCAGGATTTCACTATTGCTCCTTTTATTAACATATGAATATATTTTTAGAATGAATATTGCTTTTAGTTTTGCTTAGTGTAGTATCTTTAGAATATGTGGAATTCCGTTTTAAGTAAAATTTTAATTCAGTGTATTCTGAATATTTATTTTGGATTTAATCTGAATACTCAGAAAAACCCTCTTCAATCTGAGCAGACTCATGATTTTTTACAGATACTGATGGTTGCTGGTTAATGTGCAAATTATTTCTAAGCTTTTGTTAGGAGTTGTTGAAAGTCTGAAACTGAATCATCGAGAGGGGATATTTAATGGGTAATAAAGTCTATAAGCAGTTCTGAGTTTAAAAACAAATAAATTGAAGAGTTTTCATGAATTCTCAGCAGTTAGGGTCCTCAGAGAATGACTTCTAATAGCAAAGTGGGTTGATGATGAATGTCATAAAACTGGAAAGTGTTTCTTGAACATCTAATGTAGAGTAGAACATATTTTGCTAGCCGGATTCAAAAGTGGGATGTCTATAGGATTATTGTAATTAATTAAAAATCACTATTTTTTAACTGTACAAGTGCTCAAACTAAAAGCTGAAATGTGTGGCCATACTGTGATAGACTTCAGTGAGAGCTGGATCAAATCTTGCATTCTATGTTCCTTTTTTTTTTGTTGTGGGGGGTTGTGATTTTCTTCATTTTACCTGTTAAGTGTATTTGTTTTGTTCTGCTTTCAGAGAAACTGAAAATGCAGTTAAGATTTGGATCAGTTTGAAACACACATCTGCTCTAATACAGAGCTGCAGTTAATGCTTGTTCTTATGTCATTTCAGTTATAAAGACTTTGGATATTATACTTTGTAGAGTCACAGAATGGTTTGGGTTGGAAGGGACGTCAGAGGACATCTAGTTCCAAACCCCCTGCCATAGGCATGGACACCTCCTGCCAGATCAGGCTGCCCAGGTCCACATTCAACCTGGCCTTGAACACCTCCAGAGATAGAGTATCCACAGCTTCTCTGAGCAGCCTGTGCCAGAACCTTGCTGCTCTAATCATGAAGAATTTCTTCTGAATATCGTATCTGCCTCATACCTGCCCTCTCTCAACTTAAAGCCATTACCTCTTGTCCTATCACCACATGACATCTCCAGCTTTCTTGTAGGCCTTGCTGGTACTGGAAGGCCTATGAACTGAATGTGCAGGAAAAAATAATCTGGTAGGTTAAAGTGAGGATGAACTGATTTTAGAAGACGGATAGGTTGCTGACAGAGAAAGGAAAGGCTGTGTGAGGGAAGCTTTATTTAAAGTGATCTCAGAGTACTGTAGTTTTCCAACTGATAGCATACCTCTTTTTATAATTTATAAACAGAACTTTTTTCCTAGCCATGTATGATTCTAACTTGTTCTTTGCTGTTCTTAATTTAGACTACTGTGGTGAAGTACTGAAGCCAGATCGCATACCTTGTTATGCTGAGAAAATCTGTCTTCCATCATTTTCTTTGTTGTGGAAGACTTTATTCAGTGTTTATTCAATGTTTAATTTTTTAAATTTTTTTAAATTAGTTTAATGTTTATTCAGTTTATTCAGTGTTTAATTTACTATTCACTAGGTGACCTAAAAGTTGTGTTTTGTTTTTTTTTTTTTGTTTTTTTTTTTTTTTTAGTGAAAAGGATACGTAAAGAAAAGTCAGAGTTATCTGTATGTGACTATTTTAATCTTATGTTTAATTCCACTTGTTCCCTATCTGGAAAACTTGCAGGAGATGCATGCTGAAATCAGTCTAGGTCCATTTGTTTTAATTGTTTCAACTTAAGCCCACCAAAATCCATTGGAAAGAAGGTGAGAAAAAGAAATCCGTGGAATGGAGCATTGATTCATGTAATGGAACACCTTTCCTACGAGGACAGGCTGAGAGAGCTGGGGCCTCAGCCTGGAGAAGAGAAGGCTGCGAGGTGACCTGATAGTGGCCTTTCAGTATCTAAAGGGGAACTACAGGGAAGAAGGGGACAGAATTTTTGGCAGGGTCTGTGGTGACAGGAAAAGGGGAAAAAGCTTCAAGCTTAGGGAGGGTAGATTTAGGTTAAATATAAGGGAAAAAAATCTTTTACAGTGAGGGTGGCAAGGCACTGGAACAGGTTGCCTAGTGTTGAGGTTGATGCCCCATCCCTGGAGACTTTCAAGGCAAGGCTGGATAAGGCCCTTGGCAACTTGGTTTATCTGTGGTGTCCCTCACTGTAATATTTTTTCCTTGTATCTAACCTAAATCTACCCTCTTCGAACTTGAACTTACTGGGAAAGGTTTGGAGATGGCTTCTCTCTGGTCAAACAGAGTATTTTAACAGTTATATGGAGGTTGAAAGGTTGAGAAATAGATATTTGAGAGAGAATAATCATGTTACTTTGAGAACTGTGCAATGCCCTTAAGTACTGTTGGTGGTAATGATGAGTTATATATCTTATAGCACTGCAAACTGGCACGTGAGTCACTTAGAACTGGTCCATAGTCATTAGAACTGTCTTATACAATGAAATAGTTCTGATTTTAGTGATTTTTTTTTCTTGACTTAAGAAGCCTGAAAGAGGGACATTTTTATAGCTCTTATCAGGTTTACACTGAGTTTTCAATCAAATTATAGAGAACTCACTTTACTTGTTGGCTTGCTATACTTGCAGTGGCTGTGTCCAGAGCAGGTTGTAATAATAAACATCTTGATTAAACAGAAATAAAAGTTGAGGTCTTTAAAAAAGTACTGGAACAGTTTAGATATGATTTGTCTGCAGTCAATACCTTAACTTGTAAGTAATCCTCTTGATAATAATAACAAAAAAGTTTTAGATTATTAACAACACTGAATGCTGCTCTGCAAATAACTCCAGTGATTTTCTTATATTTTTCATCTTTTTCTTGTTATGCTTCATACTTTCTTTGTATCTTTCTAATATTTGTTTTATTAACACCCCTTTTCCCTACTAATCTTTATTCTGAAAATCAGCTTATTGACTTTCTTATCTGTAACTTGAAAAGTGCCATTATTAATTCAGCTACTCGGAGATATACAAGAGGTGGTATAACTGAGTTATAAGGCATGAGTCTGTTTGATTCATAACTGCCTTATTCTAATTTTATGTTGATGTACCTTCCCTGACTTTAGCATGAGGAACTAGATTCACATGAAGAGGGACTTTTCCACATTTTATCTAAAGACTTACTTTACCTTCCCTTTATTTATGAAAACTGCACTAAATTTAGTGACCCTTTTTAAGATTCAAAAGATAGGAAGGAACCTGCTCAGATGATTCTGAGTAGATTTCTTGTGCCTGTCTGGTCTGTACTCTCTTCAACTGTGATGGTTAATTTTGGTGTGACTAGCCACTGAATAACACTCTCAAGGAACTGGCGACTTTATGAGCAGCAAACACAGCCTCTGTTTTTAGTCATTTTTCCTTTCATTGAATGCACACTTTTACCTGTTGTATAGGCTTGAAAAATGGAAAAAGTGCTTCAATCTGCTGAAAAACATTTGAAAGACATGAGTAATTTTGTCTCCCATGATTAGAATATTTCTATGCTGATTGCTACTCTGTGTTGATTTGTTGGATGTTATTCCTGGAAGCAACTTCCCCATCAGTGAGATAATGGCAGTAAGAGACAATACGGATCACCTAATACTGTTACACCATTCCTTACATTAATTTCACATATACAGTAATGTTTCTGATAAACATGGCTGCCCTCTAGTTCTGCGTAAGTCATGTGTCTTTACTGATTTGTAATTATTGGCTGTTTTGGAGAAAAAGTATTGTACATCTTACTTAGCTCTTTATTCCATTGCAATGTATCATTAAACTCTTTTATAATGTTATTTATTATATAATGCGAAGTCTGCGGCTCTTACAAAACAGCCTTTAAGGATTTATATTTTATTTATACATTTTTACTTTTGTTCTTTTTTCATTTGGCTATGTACTATTTTAAATTATCTGGGGAAAAAAAAAAATTGCTTGTTGTAAAACAGATACCCGAAAGAATTCAAGACTATTTAGCCTTTTTTCCCCCGTTATGTTTCATCAGACTTTAGTTCTGTCCCAGTGAGCAAGAATTTCATAGATTAAAACAGCAGTTGATTTTTTTTTTAATCTTTTATTTGAATTTATCAGTTCCACTGAAATACATTAGGTGTTTCAAAGAAAGTAATAAATTATAGACAAAGCAAAAGTTAAAATTAGATCTGAGCGTGGTATAATGCCTGAAGGAAACTGTTTGGAAAGGTTACAAGCTGTCAAAAAACAATTTGTATGGTTAAAAGCCACACAGTTAGATGCTGCTAATGGAGTATCTGTAATGATTATTTAGGCATCGGTTGCTTATTATGTCTTTGAGGCAGCTATTCACTGTGCTACTTTGGAGGCTATAAACACCTGTAATTCAGCACCTATTATACAGAAGAAGTGTGTGCAAGAATGCATTGTACCACATCAAACAAACCTCTCCTCACTATTCTCTAGATTTTTAATCATTTTTTCCCTCTTGGAGTTATGGTTGATGCTGATTGTGAGAATAAAGACTAGTTACTGTAGTGAAAGGATCATAAAGTCAATCATGCGGATAAAATTACTTGGCAATTCAGCCAGCTGGTCTCTATTTGGCTCCACTTCAGTTCATTAGTTTATGGGGAGAACTCACTCCACATCTAAAGAAAGCAAAACTGCATAAAAACGGGTTTGTAATTAATTGCAGCTTTATGTATAGAAATAAAATTGTGAAGTGTATGTGCCCACTGGGCACTGAATTTTTTATTACCTTTTGTAATTTTGTTATTTTAAAGATAACTTCATTTTCTATTTACAGCCTGATCCTAGACACAGGTAGTGTACCCAGTATACCTCTTTTTGTTTAAAATGGCATGTCGTACTTAAAGTGTTTTCAAATCACAATATTTGCTAGAAGACAACTAAACAATTTAGAAGCTTTTTGAGTGTGGCTGTATAGTACTTGCATTCTGTGCCAGTGCTTTCATGCAGGTGATGAGGTGACGGTGTGTAAATGTAAGCATATGTTTGAAGTGCTGTACATCTTAAGCATACTGTGGTTTGCCTGCTTTGTAAGAGTTAAGTATCTAATGTTAATTGCTATTGTGTTTAACAGTGCCAGAAGTAATAAATATACTATTTATTTATACTATATCTTCTAGTTTGGAAGCCTTTTTTAAAGAGCACATAAAAGCAGCAAGAGAATTAGGGAGTTTATACATTTCTAATCCCCTAACAGGATATCCACAATGAACCCAAATTACTCCCAGATCCTTTCAGGTTTAACTGGAGAAGCCAAAGAGGCCATGGCCTGTACGTTTATATTAGCAGTTACACTGCATGGCTAAAGAAATAAATATGTGTTTTTGACAAAGTTTTAATAACATTTGTAACAAACACATATAACTATTGAAAGGAGCTTGTTGCTTATAAGGCCAGACCAAACACCCATATATTAGCTGACCACAGGGCAGCGGCCTTTTTTCAGAAGTCTTTTGCAGGCAAGAGGTAATCTGTGAAGGGGGATAGTGAGTACTGTGTAGAAATAACTCTGGATTATCCTACCTATTAAAGGTTTTTGAAATGAGCATTTGTAAGAAATTTGAGGGATTCAAAATCTGTTTCAGTGTTTAATTAGATCAAAGTAGACTCTGGAACACTGAAATTCCCAACATTTCCATTTCAATGAGCTTGTGTAAAACTATATTATTATTATTTTGGGAAGTCATGATACATGCTTGCCTAAATCACAGAATCACCGATTTGTAGAGATTGAAAGGGACTTCCAAAGACCAGTTGAGTCCAACTCCCCTGCTAAAGTAGGCTCCCTACAGTAGGTTACACAGGAAATCAGCCAGGTGGGTTTTGGGTATCTCCAGAGGAGGAGATTCCACAACATCGTTGGGCAGCCTTTTCCAGTGCTCCGTTACCCTCAAAGATGAGATATTTTTCCTTACGTTCATATGGAGCATTTTGTGTTCCCATTCATGCCTATTGCCCCTTATTCTGTCTCTGGACACTGCTGAAAATAACCTGGCCCCATCCATCTGACTCCCCCCAAATAGGTATTTATAAGTATTGATAAGATTTAGCTATGGAATAGATAGCGATTAACTTATCTCTGATCTTCCTTTCATTACCAGGAGTGCATTTCTTTAGTTGATGAATACTTCTGTCAACTTTGTGTAGCAAATACTACTGGCACAAATTACAATTTATTTTTGACAATCTTAACAATTATAATTGAATCTGTTTCTTTTTTCTATCATCTTTAATAGGTAGATATTATCAAAACAGAAAAGAATGAAAGATTAGTAATGTCAGTATTGTCTGATGAGTACTGGAATTTCAGACTTAAGAGAAATTAAACTGAGATGGCTTTGTTTAGTACTGCAAAGTTACAACAGTCTGTGGAAAGCTTAATATTGACTCTACTGTGAATTCATCTAATAGGAGGTAAATCTTTGCCTTTAATGTCTAGCAACTTCACAAAACTCTGAGTAATCATTAGCATAAAGAATGTTAATCTAAGTGCATATTTCAATTTTTATTGTTATTTTCCAAAGTTGAAGATATGAAAAATGGGATTGATCCCCGGCTGAAGTCTGAACTATCATCTTTTGAAATTATTTGACATTCCTAAATATTCCAAAGTAACTTCTAAATGCTATAATGTATTCTTTCCAATCATTTACAAAGAATTCCTGTTTTTCAGGTGTGGGAGGAGGGACATGATTGGTGAAATTAGTTTAAGATGGAATTAGTCCTAGTAAAGCCTCTCATAATTTGTGCTTATAAATAGTGTGTGCAAGGTACAGTGTGATGGTAGCAGAAAAGAAATTCTATAGTTAGAGCTGCATCCTAAATGTACTTTAACCTAATATGAATTACAGAGACCCAAAATACGATTTCTCTTATGGACCTATCGATCTTCAACACTGTAGAAACACTGTCTATTAGAAGAAACAGGCTGGAGTGATGCTATTAGATAGAGCATGGGAATGTTTAACTCCCAGTACAGTAGTTAACTGCTGTCATCTATTGCAGCTATTGACTGTTCAATTTCCTTAAGTTTATTACACGTCTTCATTTCCTGAATGATCGGAGATCATTTAATTACAGAAAATGATTAACTAAAACGTTTAGCAAGCATGCCACCTCCATCTGTTTTATGAAGTTCTCAAAATAGAAATCAGCGATGTTTAAAATACGTACTCCTGTATAATATTCTTTAAAACAATTTTATTGGCAGAAATTTAATAAGAGAATCAATAGTAGGTCCTAGTAACAGAGTGTATGATCCCATATGTACAGGTTAAGTCAAAGTTACAAAGAACAGTTGGTTAACGTGCTGAGGAGTTTGAAGTGATATTTTAGTTAACCAAAATATTGAAGTTTTCCTGAGAGATAAATTACAAGTGTAACATATTGGTCTTCTGTGAAATACTGAGGCATGTTTCCTTTAAATACTTCTCCAAACAAACATGTTGCTATTGCCATAGTTAGTAAAATTTTTGTTAAGAGATCTTTGAAGAGATACTGAAGAGATCTTTGCAAGATAGGAATTATCTAAATCTCTCTTTTAGTTTAAATTGTTGGAATTACTTGAGCCTAGAATCTATTTGATGGGGATTCTCTAATTTGGTAAGGTATGAAGAATTAAATGTATTTGCTAGTGGACAGAATAAGCAGAACTCTAAAACATGAAAGAAAAAAACAAAACAGCAGCTGTTTCTCAGGATGAGATGGTTCTATTTAATTTGAGGATCTATGGTTTATGTTGGTTTTTCAATATAGTTGAGCAAAACAAATAACATCACTAAAATTCACACAATTCATTTCCTGATACCATTAAGTTTATCTGCAAAACTTTAAGCTATTCAGCCATTATCCAAGCATAGCATAGAGAGCAGAAATAATGAGCCATAAGCGTCACTGTTGCTTAAGCCAACAACAAATCATTCTCAGGCTTTCTGCCGGGTGTTCAAGGACAGTTGAAAATATGCAGCCAGAATTCATCCTCCTTCAGAGAGGAAAGTGACCCTTCTGTTATGGAGCTCTCGAACCCTGGAAATGTTACACTGTAGAACTCCTCCTTGATGTTAGGGAATCCTTTTCATTGTTTATTAATTTTAAAATGTAAGGCAAAGTTATTAATATAGTCTCCCATAATCAAGGTTACCTGTATACATTTAAAAACAATCCTTAAATGATGTAAGATGCATCCCCATTATGCACACCTACATTGTTTCTCTTTCAACAAAACACAAACTTTTCAAGATAACAAACTGCACATGCTGTCTATTATGAATTGGCATATATTTTATTTATACAAAACAAACAATGTCTTGAATATACAAATTATGAAATGAACACCTGGTATGGGATTACACAACAAACCTCAACTTTGTTAATAACAGTTATTATATACTTAGGAATAAACTGCTTTAATTTCCTAGACATATAGGGTGTTTCCCACATATTCAACAATTAATAAAATTTCTTGCTTCATAGGAGGGTTTTCAGTGCTTCCACAGACTTCACCTTGTTGGCTTCCAAATTCTTTTCTCCCTCCCTGAAACATGTACTCAGTTCATGTATCAGTATTTTCTGCCTGTAGAAAACTGACTGAATGCAAATTCTGTTAAATTTACCTGTATTAAATAGTTTATCATCGAAGCAGTAGCTTCTGTTTTATTCATACAGTGAAAAAGGTAACAGTCCCTGGAAATCTGATGCTTGGAATAAAACTGTTGATTGCTGCTTCTGCAAACATTCGTTCTGTTATATTACGTTTTGTTTTGTTTTCGGTGCATGGGGGTTAGAGAATAGATCCTAATTTATACACTACGCTCGCTTGTTGCTTTTTCCAGCCTTCCATTCTCTATGGCAGATTCTCCAGTCCTTCTGTGGCCCTTGACTGGGCTTGCTCCAGGTGGTCTGTCTGTCTCTGGTAGCATGGAGCTTACTGCTGGACATAGCACTCCAAATGCAGCCTCACTCATGCAGAGCATGGAAAGATGACCTCCTTCAACTTGCTGGTGATGCTCTTCCTAATGCAATCCAGGATGCCTTTCTTGCTGCAAGGGAGCATTGTTAGTTCCTGGTCAGCTTAATGTCCACCAAGGTAAGCACAAAGGGAAAAGGACAAATAGTGGCATCTATCAAGAAGCCAGATATTTCCTTCTCCATGACTAATGTTGCTATTGTTGCACCCATTAACAGTTTTATCAAGATCAGAAACAGGGAAAAATTTCAATTTCGTGTCTTATAAATTACTTCTCTTTAAATCATGGTATCTTGATCAAATGAAGAAAATAGAAAAGTTTTGTGATGATGTTTATGTATACTTATAGTTTACCTCTAATGACATTTAGTATAATATCCTAGAATTTATTTAGTAAACTGGAAAATAAACTATAAGGTTTAATGCTTTACTTCTACCTGTTATCTATAATATAACTTTAGATCTGGGGAAAAAGAACTGATTGGAAAGACGGATTTCTTTATTAAGGTACAAAACTAGGAACTAATCCTGTGTTAGTTTCAGGCAGAACTTTAACTGTTGTGCTGAACTTAGTTTTCCAGAATTAGGAAAAATTACAGTATACATAAAAGGAACTATTCTTAGCATGTAATATTAGTCATGTTTATTACATGTCATATTATTAATGACATGTTGATTGAGTGTAATTATATGTATATATTTTTTTTTTTCTACAGTGTAAAACTATTCATTTTAAGTCTTGGCTGCTTAGTATGTTTCAGTGGTTTAAGAGCATAGGGTTTGAAGTGGAATCTAATAATATTTGTGTAACAAATGTAGAATTATAAGAGTGAAGAATTATTGCAACAGTTTTTCAGTGTCCAGTATCTTGCTACAAAGAATCTTCAGTATCAAACATAGCCACTTCATGACCTGTTTTGAAATACCATTTCAGTTTTTTCTATGTCTTCCTTCTTTTCCTTGATTTGAACATTGCAACAGGACTATGATAAAAATATTAGATAATCACTTGTATCTATTATGTAGTTGCTTGGGTAATTTTTAGGGGGGAGAGTTCATGTAAGTTGATATGTTGATCTAATGGAAGGTGCCCCCATTGGTGGGAGGCTTGGAACTAGATGATCTTTAAAGGTTCTTCCCAACTCGAATGATTTTACAGTGACCATGAGGACTTATTACAGTGGAATACATCTACATAGATTCATGCATATGGATAGCACTTGATTCAAATAGTTGCCCTGTTAATGGACAGTGATTTAGGGGCAAAACCCAATTCATCTTACAAGTCAGAGCCTGTAGTCCTAATAATTGCATAGGTTAAGAAATACTCAACATTTTAATTCCAGATGGTTGTATTTTGTCTACTTGGAGAGTCAACATGCACAATCTGCCACAGGCTCTTCTATTAGTAATACTGATCAAATGCATTATGTCAAATTCTATTGCCTGTTTATTTAGTGCTATTTTAAACATGTAAGAATGATAGCAGAGTCTAGTGGGGGAGTGCACTATTTAAGAAGTGTGCATATAGTAGTTCTGCTGTGGTTTAACCTGGCAGGTGGCTGAGCACCACACTTTCTCACTTAGAAGGTTCACTTACTTTCCCCCACCACACTCCAAGTGCAGTGGGATAGAGAGTCAGAAAAGAACAAAATGGAACATGTGGGCTGAGATAAAAACTATTTACTAAGACATAAAAATAATAATTATATGATTATATATATTATATGATTTTATGTGTGTATATATAGATATATATACATAAAACAAATAATGCACAAGCAATTGCTCACTGCCCACCAAGATACCCAATCAGTCCCCAAGAAGTGACAGCCTATCCTGGCCAGTTGCCCCCCAGTTTCAATTTATTTTATGTGACACCACATGGTATGGAATGTCTTTTTAGCTAGGTTGGATCAGCTGTCCTGGTCCTGTCCCTTCCCAACAGCTTGCACCCCCCCAGCTCCCCTAACTGGTGGGACAGTACAAGAAGCTGGGAAACTAAAATGTCCTACATTGTATTTCTCATAAAACCAAAGCATAGCATCATACCAAACACTATGAAGGAAAAATCAAGTTCTTCCCAGCTTAAACGAGAACAACTTAACATATAGGAAGCCATTTATTATTATGCTAATGTAAGCAACGTCTAGGAGAGTTTGACAAAGCTATGAACAATACACTTTTGAGAAAGGGCACGGTGGACTGACTGGGCAGCAGGAGCTTTAGGCAACTGTGCAGTGATTACTAGATTTTTTTTTTTTAAGAACTAAATTAAAGTAAAACTAAACAAAGGACATGAATGCAGCATGCCTTATGTTAAAGACTTACATACTCTATTTGTGTAAGAGCTGAGGGAGATTCTGTTTTTACTGTTGCTTTTCTACGTCTTGTATCAAGAACGTTTGTAAGTTAATATAGGGCTATAATGTAAAGTTTATTCAATTAAAGACCATAAGAGAGTTTATAGACCATTCATCATTGGATATGGGTCATAAACCTTGAGTTTCAGAAAATAAGAAAGGAATTTCATTTGTAGTTCACTGTTGCCTGAAGCCTACCTAATGAAATCTTTCCTAGTCATAGAACTAACAGGATATCTAGCTGAAAAGCACTGAATATTCACTGTGTCTATTAAACTTGAAAAGTAGAATAAAATCTTGCATACTCATAGGGTTTTTTTTTTGTTGGGTTCACTTCAACCAAAATTAGACAGCTCCTGTTCATTTAGTACATTCAACAGGAGTTGAACCTTTAAGATTCCACACTGTCAGCTCCCATCATTTCATTTGACAGCTGACTGAGTGTAATGCACCCAAGCCATGCTAAGTGGAAAGCTGCTGATGAATACAATTGCTTTTTTAAACCAAAGTAAAAGAGCGCACTAACTAGTGCTTTGTGGATATGTGGATTCTGTTGGTGTTGTTTTGTCTTACATATGTAGCATTATACAACGCTGATATGAAGAGATCTATAGATTTTCTTAGAAATAATGTATCTTGTTCTTTTTTAAACTTACTATACTATGTAATGTTTTCCCCAAAACAAAGTACATGTTAAAAAGATACATTTTTTTTAAGGCAATAAAAAACTCAATTTCATGCTAAAGTCCTGTAAAGGCTAGGGAAAGAAATAATGATTAAAAGGAAAGGCTGATGCTACTTACTCAGGATGCTGAAATACTACTTGCATGAAGATTTTAGAATGTTACAAAGCATGCAAGAGGAGTACAATACCATCTTGTTATTTTATATGATTTCAGGCAGAATTAGAGTTAGGGTTCCAATTGGAAAGCAGCAAAATTGTAAAGTTTTGCTGATAGATTTCAGGCTTACCAGCTGCGGACTTTGAATTTACTCTCTTGTGCTTGGGAGACTCATTAACCTTGATAGTCTCAAAAACTCTCAGGAAAATTTCTATTTGAGCTGATGAATAGACGTGGATTGTTGATTTGATATAGTGTATGAGTTGTAGGAATAGGTTCAAATCTCTGCTTTGAGATTGAAATCTCTAATCCCCTGAAAATTCAAAGCTGGGCACAGGCCCAGCTTCTGCTAACTTCTGCTATCTGAAACAAATCCTACATAATTTTAGATATGCTTTTGTTATTTTTTCCATTCGCTTTGTGTGGTTTACTGGATGACAGCTGGCTTATAATTCTGGACATTATAAAGATAACTTCTGGTTGTGGATAAAAAAACTCAAAGAGGAATTTCCAAAGGAAGGAGTCCTTTCCTTCTGTTGTTATGGAAAAACCTGGTGAGATTTTAAAGTAATCTGGAAACTGCCAATTTCATTTATTTTGAAATCTCTGCAATTCCACTTTTCTGTACGCCAATGTTATTAATGTGGAAGTACTCAATTTATGCAAAACTCTAAAATTACATGGTGGAAAAAAAAATCAACTATTACCTTTGAAGTTTGCGTGTTTGTTTAGTGTGCTGGTAACTCTTTTGTTATTATATGTTATTGTATATATAACGTTATGTATATAATAAGTTATTCCAAGTATTTTCAATGGAAGTACTTGAAATAACATCTAGAATCAGATTTTCTAAAATACACATTACCTTAATGGGGCAGAAAGTTTAATATGTTAAACATTACTTTCATACTAAAAAAAAAAACCACCAAAAACAAAACAAAACAAAAAACCCACACAATTTTTTAGTGTTTGTTTTCCTTATTTAAAATCACTTAGAGTTTAAATGCTTTGTGGAATTTAGTACAAAACAAAAATTCTTGTGGTCTGGATGTGTATATCTCTTTCTTATAAGCTTGATTTTATACCTTACATTCACTTGGCTTTCCTAGTTGCACTTAAAGATCAAAAACATATGCTGTTCCAGGTGCGCTTGTGAGCAGGCCCCACTGATGGGGCTTTATGTAAAGAGATAAAAATTCTGTACATGAGCTGTCACAAACTGTTTGGCTGAACAAAGTTGTTGTTACTAAAGCACTGCTGATACTCTTAAATGGAAATGCAATGAGAAACACTTGTGTGAAAACTAGATTAGTAGAGTTGAAGTCATCATGGATTCCAGGTCAGAAGTAAATAAGATTGTTCATGGAAGGTCAAATAGTATCAATGTTCTCAAAGGGTGATGAAAATTTCAATTGTAAAAAGTATAGAAACAGGTGTGATTATTAAATGGCAGGAGAATGGAGAGCTTGCTTTAAGCAGAACATTCAAAATTCTGCTGTCAAGAATATTGTACAAGAAAGGTATAAGATTATGCTTGTTACTACTAATTTATGAGCCTAAGTATGTTGAAGAGCTAGGAATGCAGAGAAAATATTCTACGTCTTTGCTTCAGTATTTAAAAGCCATAAAGTACACAAGAGTGTACTGTCCAAACAGGTGCACTGGATAGCACTGTGCATTTATTCTGTTTTTCACTAAGCACTTGTAGAGAATGGACATGAACCAGATGATGGAGTTTGAACACATTGTATGACTAGAACATGAATTCATCAGGTAGTGCAATGTGTCTCTTCTCCCCTCTCCTTTCAAACTTCCACATCTATAGCAGTTCCTTTGTGTGATGGGTTAATCCTGACAGACTTTATGGAAAACTCTCTTTAGAGGATCTATTTAAATGAAGAGGGTGAATGATTACTGTATGAAAACAGAAAACTGAAAATGTTTAGCAAAATACAGTTTTGGATTTGATAAAGGATATTTCCGGTTATTTTTCTGTGTAATTTGGCCATGCCTGATCTAGCAAAATAAAGAAATAGATTAAGGGAAGTGAGAATCATCGAAAAACAGAATACTGAGGTCCTTAATTAAACCACACAGAGATAGTCTATTCAATTTAAAGTTTAAACAGAGGTATATGGTAAAGATCAGTTCACTACTGGGACCGAGAACTGGGCTTTGTTCTGTTAACTCCAGCAGCAGCAGCAGGAAGAGAGGAAATAACAAATGCAGACATGCTATAAACAAGCCCGGGGAATTACAGGGGACTAAGCTGTAAGAGTATGCTAAATTATACCTATACATAAACCTTTTTTGTTTTCTTGCTGCAAAGGAGGATACCTAAATGTTTATAAATAAACATGGGAAAACCTCAGACTGACAGTACTACTAGAATGAAGAATCATTTTATTTAGCTGGAAACTCCTGATAAATTGAATCTTTGCTTACATCAGATGAGACACCTGTGTGCTAGCATTTATTTGGGTTTGGGGATGCTTTAAATAATAATTGTGTGAGATTTACATAGAAGGAATTCTAATAGAATTTAATTAAGTATAGAATTTGTGCCGAAGATAGTTGACATGCCTCTTTGTGTTTGTGCCAAAACTGCCTATTGCTAGCAGTGTGAATCAGGTAGAAAGCTTTTTAAGCAATAAAAAGTACACTATTATTTGTGACCGTATTTTCCCATATAGTGTCTTTTCTGTCTTCTGCATTGAAAACGTATCTATATGTTTACAAACATACTGTATTCTGCTGCAGTTGTTTGCTAACTTATCTTCCACAGTGGAAATACTGCAGTTTGACTTTTTTCAACAAGCGATTTGCCAATATAGGAGTACATTCTTGGATGTAATACTGAAGAAAAATATTTTCTCCATGTCTTTTAAAAAACATTTTCCTCTGCAAATACTTTGCTGTTTTCCTTGATGTGTCATGAACATCTCAATGCAATGAATCCTGAAAGCAAGCAATGTAGCTGGATTATCCTGCGTGATCAAATCTTATGCCACCTTCACTGCTGTAACTTTCCTGTTTCAGAAAGGGAGCCAATAAAGCGAGAATCGCCAGTAAAGTGAGAATGAAGCTGAATCTTTCTTATCAAAGGAGGATATTTCTTGATCTTTCATTTTTTTTTTTTTTTTCCATTTATGTTCCACCCTAATTCCTGCTTTGACCCACCACCTTGACTTTCATATGACAGGGGAAGAGAAAGTAATTTTAACCCGGTAGATATTCCTGACAGCCTATTCTCTTTCTCGTTGCAGCAGTGCCAATCAAAACTGCGCTACTTGCACCAGTACGTTTACTCCAATGTCACAAACTACTATGATGAATGCAGAGAATTTTTTTTTTTTTCACTGAGTAGCTCTTAAGCTTGTTTTTACAAGTATTTTCATTATATGTATACACTACCATACTATTATGCGCAAGTAACCAGTATTCTGAATTCAGAAGCTGATGTGGAATTACTAGGTGGAAATGAGTATGACCTAAAATTTTGAATGTAATCCCACTCTAAAAGACTTCATGCTGAAAATCTGAAATGTAGGAACATTAAATTAGACATTGAAGTTTATACTCTTTACATTTAAAACAGATGAAAGGCAGTTTGCAGTCACCCTGTAGCACTTATTTACCCTCAATATTACTTAATCTAGATGCTTTCTAGAGTTCAGAGACAGATGATAAACATACAGAGATGCTCAATACTTTTTCAGTTAGCCAAGTTAGAATTTCTGAAAAAGGCACACACGCACACAGAAAAAAGGGGGTTTTAGAAGAAAAGCTACTAAGTTTTGGGTAAAACAAAACACTTCAAACCCCACAAAAATATAAGAATTCAGTAATAGCTGGTTATGCCATCATTTTATATTACAGAAAATCTTATTTCCTTTCAGGACAATGGAAATGGTCATTTTATTTTATAAGGTTCTTCTGGACGAGTCCTGAAATGATAAATACAGCATTTGTTACATAAGTGAACCAGAAGCGTATCGCAAAGAAGTGCTGCAGCTGCTATTAAGCATTTACCAAAGACATTTGACTATAATATGTTGTTTCAGCAGCTCTAAAGAAAATCATTTCTGGCATGAAGAGCTGGGTGTCACATCAGAAACAAATATTTGACATTTTCTTCTTTCCATCATGCCTTGTCAATATAGTTTTATAAACATCTATGAAGTTTTGCACACAGAAAGGATAAAAAGGAACTGTAATGACAGAGTATTCACCGACTGGTTATCACATGTTGGAATTTCTACTGGAGTGTAATTGGAAGACTCTGCCAATAAGAAATCATGTTATAAAATTGATTTTTTTTATCTCAGCGTTGTTAATGATAAAATTATACTGTGTCAGTATATTTTATACTTTATTGCAGCGCAATAAAGTAACAGCTTTAGTATTAAAATGTGCATCTTTTTATACTGCTAGGCAATAATTTAAAATATGTTTTTGAACTTTATTTCATTATTTAATGCCTCGCATTTTGCTAGAAGTATGTAGCTGATATTGTAACTGAGTTCTGTATGTGCTTTCATTGTAGCAATCTTGTCCTCTTCCTATTTTATCCTCGAAGCTTATTAATGATTCTGCTGTATTTCACAGATGTACCAACATAAAATTATTAAGAAAACAGAAAAAGAGTTACAATTTTTGGTACAAGATCTTAAAGGACTCCTGATATTACTTCTGCAGTTATTTCAACATCCATTTATTTATACTACCTTTGCCATATATTTTTTATGTTTTTGCAATCATTGCATATATTGTGATATAAATGGTTACAGAATTGTCTCTTGAGACATTTTAAAACTTATTTTTGCCTAAGCAAATTTCCCACCACTCTATCAGAATGCATGTTGTTCTCATTACAGAATATTGACAGATCTGACAAAGAAAAAAATATTGTATATATGAAAGCAACTGAACAATAATATAAATTGTTCTTCTGTTTTCTCAACTGTTATCATGAATAATAAAGATTTAAGAATAGATTTGCAGAGGTTTCTGTACAAATTCTGGCAGTATTTTCTGGTTTCAGATCTTTTCACTTCAAGCAATAGACGTGAGGTATTTTTGATGTGTAGATGATAAATTCAATGCAGTGTGGGTTTGTAGCAGTAAAATAGTGTATTTAGTATTTCAAATTTTCTAAACCAAGTCTTTGTATTTGAAGCAGGTGTCAAAAGAAATTTCAAATAGATCAATCACTTCTGCTAGCCCAATACATGCCATAGTTTTGGTTAAATTAAAAATTGAGGAAAAAAAAACAACTATGGAGAACTGTAGAAAAAACCCTAGCCAGCAATATGTTTTAAATATTTTATATATGTAAATGCATTTGTCTATGTCTACGTATATGTATGTAGCGTATAATATATATAGAGATATGTATATGTGTTACATTGCGGTGTTCTGACAAAAATTGTCAAATGTTTGGCTTGGAATATTTTGAATGGCCCCTACCAAAAAGTCAATTAAAAATTCCACTCTTACCTGTCTTACTTCCATGAATATTAGTACTATTTCAAAAAAAAAGGTATTATGTAGTCTTATGGTCAACAGTATTAAGGGATATCATAGTGTTTTATAGACACACACGTACACATGCATCATTAAAAACATATTGTTTTAACCAAAGACATTGCAGGGAGCACTTGCAATCTAAACCATTTAATTTTTTCCAAATTTACAAACATTTTTCTCATCTGTTTTCATTTCTTTTGCACCGCCTTACCTTCATTTTATATCAACATTTGTTTCATCGTTTTGAAAAGTGTTTTTTATGCATTTAAGGATGTAGAAATAATATTAATAATGAACAGTTTAAGCTATGTCATAGAAGGAAACTTACTGAAGGATAAGGAATAAATATAACAAGTACGTTGAGCAAGGCTGGTTGTTGAAACATGCTACTGTAATAGACCCCGTGATATTTAGCTTCCTTATTAGCTTAATGATTATTGGCAATATATACGTATCTTCAGGTGGAAGAATCATGATTTTTTAAATATATCTGATTTTTATATTCTGATTTATGAGGAAGATATTTTCTCAATGGTTAGAGAACTATTTTTTCATCTTAATATGTATTTGACTTTATTGCAAGTCTGGCAATGACTTCAATGACAGATTGATAATGTTATGTCACTCTCTTAATCTTGGCTGAAGCTGAGTTTCGCAGATCCAATTGCTCTTTCCTTCAAGGTTTGTTGTCATTAAGAAATAGGTCTTCTGTCTTGGTGATATTCAGACTTCCCAAAAATTGATTGTACTCATAGCACATTTCTGAATATTAAAAGATTTACAGTCCATCGTAAAAAGTATCTGCGGGAAAGTTTTTGAATTTTTAACAGAAAAATGTTATTGCCTAAACGACTAGTTAAAAATATTTTCCGCTTATATTGATTACAGTTTGAATATAGAAATTCTATTTCTTTTGTCTTATGTGGCCAGTTTTGTGTATTAATTTATTTGCAGACGCATTTGTTACTGTAAATTAAGATGTTGCATTCACTTTCAAACATCTGAGCATTTTCCATCATTCATTCATCTAGGAGTGTAGTTACCCACTTCGTACATACAGATATGTATTCAGATTCATAGTCTCTTTCTGCACAAGCGTTTGTAAGGAAGAATTCAGATGAATTTCTACTTTTTCCCATCTTCTGAAGACGCAAGAAATTTTTTCTGTTAGTTCAATGTAAATTTCATCCCACATGTCCACTAAAGCCTCATTCAAATGATATTTTGAATTTTTCCCTTTCTGTTTTGTATATTGTCTTGATTCTGAAATATTTAAGCATGGAATGTTATCTGAACCCTGTCATTAGCTATGAGGTGTTACGCTATCTTAATATCAGACAGGATAGTGTGCATGCCTGCAAACACATGCATTTACATGCCAAAAGAGAATAAATATTTGTATGCAGACTTGTTCAAAGTTGATTTTTCTTTCTCAGTGAGATACTTTTCTACATCTAATCGCATCTTTCCCTGTGAAGCTGTAGGGGATAAGAAAAGGAATTTTGCATAACAGTATTTCAGTATTGTTCTTAAGTCATAAAGGACTATAAAAATTACATTTTCATAAACGAATGCTTTTTTGAGTGTCTTTGAATGTAGCTCCCATTACAATCACATTAAAAATGGCTTGGTAAGTCTTCGAAGGTTTTTGTCAATAAAAGCAGTTTATTGGACAGAATATAAGGCAAATTTCTTCTACTGATTCTAATTTTAATAATGAAAAAAATTATATGTATTACTACATAAGTGTAAATAAGTATGACAGTTTAAATATCCAGTTTACTTTTGTCTTGCTAGGAATTAGTCTTGTTTTCAAAAGTGGAATGCTAATTTGAGAACAAATGTTATAAACATTTGGAAGAAATAAAAATAAAATTGGATAAAAATCTATTATTGGTTCCCTGCTTCCTGTCTCAGTTTTCACCAGTCTTTTTCTACTGTAGAAATTCAATTGAAATATCAGGATCTTCTTCCTGTGAGAAAGCATATTTTAAATATAGACCATCTGAATTTGTGTGAAAGAAGATAATTATATATATAAGAAAAATCATCTGAGAAAGAGAACAAAAAGTGAAATGCCAGAGACAACACAAGTTAAGCACTTGTGAAAAAGAGAATCATATGACCCGATGGTTAAAGATACATTCAAGGACAAGAGGATCTTTATTTAGAATTTCTAATCTGGAAGTCCTGTTGCCACACTCAACTCCGTTGGTACCATGGATAAAAAAAAACAAGGTATCACTATGAACGATGTGTTTCCAGATAAATAATCTGGGTAAATAAATATCTTGAATGCTTAAAAATGTTCATGCTTTCCTTAAAAACAAATAACAACAACAACAAAAAAAGAAAAATTGACTCAGTACAACAGTGCAGCTTTATCAGATTTAGGAGCACACATTAAATAGTATAGACCTGTTACAGAGGGAGGAAAACATGAAGGGTAAGATACAAACCATAACACTAATCTTGAGAACTTTGAGTAGAATGGACAGGGACCAAGATCATGTTTATCAAATGGTTGATGAATAGCCAATTTAATGATAAAGAATGAAATGGAAATGATTCTCTGGACAAAGTGCAGCATCTGCTTTCAGTCATGTCAGTATGAATCCAGAAGAATTTTGGTAACTGATTTGAATGAACTAGGTTGATAGCGCATTGGTGCATTGATGTATTGGTATGGGGTGAATATTTCTATTATATAGAACTTTCTGATCCAGAGGAAAAGAAATAAGCTGCGCAAATAATAGTATTATTTTTTGTATCTGATATACTTAAGTGCTTAAATAAATAGTTTATATATATATGTATATATTTGATACAGAGCAAACTGCTATTTGGTGAACAGTAGTTTGATTTTTTCTAGTAGATCAAGTGTACTTCTAGGAGGCAGTATATTGAAGGAATTCATAAACAGATCAAAATTCAAGATGAAACAAGCCCTGTACTGTGGACACAAATCAGACATACCTGCAAATTGCTCAACCTCCTTTTCTCTCTCTTAGATTCCCAATGTGTGCAAGAGAAAAGCAAACAATAATTGGGTAAGAAATCATTCAGTGTATCTCAGCTAACTGTAAAGAGATCTGTAATATTTTCCAGTAAATCTTAGAGCTATGCTCGGTAAATTAGCATGACTGGTTTACTAATGAGATACTTACTTTTTCTCTTATAGCGTAGTTGAAAGCATGTTCATTATATTTTTATAATTTTTATATGTTTCTATTCTTGTAGATTTACTTCTATATGTCAGTGTGCGAGTCTATTATATAAAAATATTTTTGAAATTTTGGGGGTTTATTCAGAGCCTGGGTAGATCACCAGTGATGCATGTGTCGGTGGTTTACAGCTACTTCATTGGAGCATTGTTTCATGGGGAGTGGAACTCAGTGCTCCTTAGTCATAATATTTTTCTCTTTTAAATAGATAACTCTCAAAGCCACTTCCTTATCATGCTGTTTTGTATGAGAGTTGTTGACCTATCATTACATTCTGCTGCTCTGTTAGCTGATGTGTATGGCAGTTCTAAAGATTTCAACTCTATTAATGACTTTTTTAAAAATAAGTGGTAAATTATATATGAAGGGGTTAAATGACAGAACTAAGACTGCAATTTAATGCACCCAGAAGTTAAGAAATGACAGATTGGATTGCATAAGTGAGCTTCAATTAAGTCCTGCTGCATATCTTTAATTATGGCTTGTACTATTATTCCATGAAATCTTTCCTCTTCAATGCCTGGAACGGATCTGATGTGTGAAAGAAGTAGGGCTACAAACAATTGTTTGTAGGACCCTTGATTCACCTGTTTTTAAGTAGAAAAGCTTGTAATTATTGAGTCAAGATACCTCATAAATAAAAAGACAGTTTCTGTTGTCAAGGCAATTTGACGCTGCTATAGAGATTTAAAGTTTAATTCTGAGTTTAATCCTGACTTTAATACTTACCAGTAATGAATGGACTTTTTAACAAATCAGTTGAAATGGATCTCTAACAGTGTTTTTGGTGTTTGTTTGCTTGTTTTATTACCCTCCGACTAATGGCTATACCCAATTTTTGAATGCTTATTTTGAGATTTTTGACTGTCAAAGATTCAGTACATGGAGGCTGTGCTTTGTACAAGCTGAATACTTTATGAAAATCAGGTCCTGACAATAAGAATTACTGGATATTTTAAATTTTTTCTTTGTATTGCTCAGTTCTATTTGTAAATGGGTTTCTTACCTTTGTTCTTTATTGTGAAAAAATACATATTTGGAAATAATCAGAGATTATTGTTATAAACTAATAGTAAAACAATTTAATCTGTTGAAGTATGACTTACATAACACATAGAATGTTTAGAACAGATGAAAGTTAGGATTTTTTTTTTATATTATGCTAATGCTAACCATTCTGTGTAGCCGGGCTTCTTTATATATATATATATGTGTGTGTGTGTGTGTGGGGGGGGGGGGGGAGGGGGGCTATCACACTGTGTTTACATACTTTATACATGCTGAATCAAAGCTGAAGTCAATGCTTTCCTGGATAATTTTGATAGCCTTTTTAACCTCTGTGATTTCTGTGGAATTTCAGTTTGACATAGATCACTGTGGCATATGATATTAGCATATGATATCTTGTAAACTGACTTGTCAAACTATCCTTTATGGTTTAGAATGAGGGAGCTTGAATGTGTGGGTCAGAAGGGTGAGTATAAGTAGAATCCCATATGACACAAAGCTATAGTGGTATTTAAAGGAAGTAACAAGTACTGGCCGAGAGGTACTGAAGGAAAATTGTAATTTATTTTTCTTAGAGAGAACACTGTTGGTTTGTCCTAGTTTCATTATTTCATGGCTTGAACCATTCCTGTTTATGAGAATAGAAAGGCTTTTGGATGAAGTTCAAACAAGGCAGCTTGACTAACAACCCCTTCTGTTAGTTGACATGGGTTGCCTATGAAATACTACTTTTTGTAAGATTGCAATTTTGTTAATTTCATGTTTTATGAGGAACATTCTCTAGGGAAAGAAACAGGAAAAATCTACTCTTGGGTATGATAAAAGCTGTGGGAAAATTAATCACCTGAATCTCCTACGTGGTTATCTAGAGACTGCAGTTCTGACCCATATATATGTTACTATTTTTAAGGATCCAAAGAGCAGATGGTATTGGTTGACAGTCAGCAAAGACAAGTAAACACATTCATAATGTTGCAAGGTTATGGAGGTGACTTCAGAAATCAAAGGATTCAGAAGTGAAAAGAGTACAGAGATTATAACAAAGCTTCCAGAGGCGGTACATATTTTTTGTTGTGTTTGATTGCAAATTAAGGTGAAAAAAATTAACTCCAGGCATAAAAGAATATTCAGTCCCTATTTCCATGGTTTCCAGAACAAAAACTGTTAGTTTAGATTTAATTTTTTTTTCCCTGCTGGTTGCCATACAAAAGCTCAATAAAATGAAAGATCCAGTGCACCATGGTTCATATTCTTGGACTGAAGGAATTCTTAGTCAGGTTAATGGATCTGATGGTTTTCCCTTCATTGATTTTTAAGATGATTATATTTTATTTATAGGTGAGAAAATAATAGTTAATCTTAAATTTATTGAAAACTTACTGTGACATTACATGAAATGATCATTCTAACAATACATTCAGGGAAGCCAAACTAAATCTGTATTTAATCTTGTAGGTGCTGATGTGAGGTGAAGCTATTGATGTGAAATTAAATGTGCTTTCATACATGCCTGTGTTCAGAATAAGGGAGTTGTATTTTTCTTGCTCCTATGAAAAGTTTCATTACATGATGCATTGATACACCTCAGGTGTTTCTTCTGTGAAAACTGTATGTGAAATATCTAAGAGCTGAAAGCTCATGGATAAGAGCGTGGTGTCCTCTGGAGGCTCTAAGAACTGATTTCTAAGTCAGTCAAATCATTTATCTACTGGTCAACCGTAATTGTGTCCACAATTTGAATCTTAAACCATAGCACATGGCTTGCAAACTTACAGTGGAATTTGGAGAACAGCACAAGAAACAGCTCATTTAAACTCAGAATTCCTTGATTCCTTGCCTTAACACTGTTACATTATTTGTTTTGTTATGAAAAGCCTCAGAGACCTTTTTTTTTTTTTTTTTTTTTTTGTGTCAATCCAACAGATGATAACAAAAAGTGTAACATAATTTTATAATATAGAGCTATAAAGTGATATTTATCTCTTAGCACTGAATATCAGTATTCATCTCATCTTTCAATAGTGCATTGAACTGGTTGGCTAAAGATGGAGATAAGCTGAATCAAAGTTATGCCTCAGGCAATTGTAAGCCCTTGTTTCACAATCATAATGTGTGGTGAAAGTTCTAGAGTGGCATTATATTTTGACAAAAAAAAAATCACTTCTCAGCAGTTTCATTAGTCATAATGATCCAGATTCAGTGCATTTCTGTGGGGTAAACTAGCAGAAAGACCAGTTTGGGAATGTACAGCACATTCTGTAGACAACAAAGTAAGAAAAAAAGGAGAGAGATCAGAACACAGCAATTACTGTTAAATTTTTCATGCTTATAATGCATTATCTCAAGCTGGTACTGCTCTTAATGGCTGTATAAGGCCTCTGACTGGACACCTACATTAATTTTAGAGCTCCTCTATTGTTTTGCTTGAAGCAAAATTTGACATCAACACGATGTTTCACCTTAGATTGAACTTAGTGGGGAAACAACATGAAAGTAGATTAAAATCCCTGCTCACTTCCCACCACTTTTGCAATAACTTTTTTTTTTTCTTTTTCTTTTTTTTTTTTTTCTTTCCCATTTTACACCAAAAGCTGTCTAAAAACCTCTGGAAGAGATTTACATAAGGAAAAGCCTATTTTTTTTTTAACTTCCTTTCTCTGAATCCTAGATGCATTCAAGACAATATATTAAAAGTTTAAGGAGTGTACAAAAATAGATACACTGATTTTCTTCAGTTTGTTTCTATACTGATGAACTTGTGTGCTGTGTATAATTGAAACCGGAATAAAGTGAATAGTTAAGGCATCAGAGTGTATATGTAGTCTGTACAAGCGTGACTATACATAAGGGGAGAGCTACTCATGTAAGAGAGGGAGCTGCATGCTCTGAAATTACCACATATCTAAAGTATTCCTGTTGAAAAAATACAGCTGTCAAAATAAATTCACAGGTAGTATGTGAATTGGAGACCTTGGGACAGGAAAAAAGGGTAGAGGTTGAACAAAACCACCAGAAGTTTGGCCTCCAGATTTGGCTATAATAAGAGATGATCTGAACTATTGGCCAGAATTCAAACCAAAAGAGAAGTGAACTTGTCAAAAGGTTCAAAAAATATTTCCTATTTTCTTGCTCCTCTGCACTTCCTGTTTCTACTTAGCTCTCTGAGTCAATGGCCAAGGTAAAATTAAAAAGGCTGATCTTGCACTTTTGTACTTACACTGGCTACAGTGAAAAGATGGGCCACAAGAAATCTCACATGAGTCTCTTCTCATAAAACTGTTAGGTTAACACAGTAGTTAATTCAATTCGTTCAAATAAGACCCAGAAAATTAATCAAAATCAAGTCTGTTTGCTCTTCTCTATAATTAGATATTGACAGTTCCTCATTGTTTTTTCAAACAACAATAAATTATAATAACCTAAGTAAATGACTGTCAGAAGTTTTGGATTGGTGTGCACATTTTAGACCAAGATTCTGTGTTTCCTCTTTCCTTCCTTCTCTTTTTTTTTTTCTTAAAGGTATTACATGAAAGAGAACAATTGTGGCGTTTGTACAAACAGTACAAACAAAAGACTTGGGATTACTCAGAATGCATAAACTTGAGCATATGTGCAAATCTTTGCTGGATTGTGCCCAAAGGGAGCGTCTATAAAGATCTACAAGTATAACATACTGAAATTACTTGCAAGTCTGCTGTTTAGGTCTTTATCTATAGCAATTCAGTGTAAAAGAAACAGGGTTGTTTTTTTTTTTTGTGTTATTTGTATCTATTTATAGGTTTTGTCCAAGATTTGAAAGAGCCCCCTTTGAATTATTGTTAATTGACTGTTGCTTAAACATTATTTCAGGAGAATGATGAAATGCAAATAAGGAGGGGTGTGATAAAATATCTTTTTCTCTTATATGAAATAGTCACCTAACTTTAAGGATTAGGGCAAAAGATGTTTGACAGCAATAATGCTAAGAACATTCTTTCATAATTCCAAGATGTTGAAGTTACATACTTAACATACATCTTAATACTTCTCTAATAAACAGTATTTACTGTCTGCTTTATGACTAAGAGGAATTTGTGTTTCATACCAAGAACAGAGAACTGTTCATCTGCCAAATCTTCCTTTTCTTTCCTGTCCTTTTCAATGTCTTATTAAATGCTGTTAAGCTTTCCGTTTGGATATAATAATGGGTTAGATTACTCTGGATATAGTGATGAGTTAGATCTCAATTTCTGTTCACATTTTTGGGCAGTCTACATATAATTAGTTTAGATTATTTAGGGGGAGTTTAAGGCAAGACCGTATGATTTCTAGGATTTTGCTCTGATTTCTAGATGTTAGAATTAACATTCATAACATTGGAAATAGTAATCAATTAGAAAAATTAGAGAATGATATAGAAAAATAATTTAGAAAGTAGCTTTTGTTTCTCTTTTGGTAGGTTTCCTACATTGCTGAGACTGCAATTCCCTCAACTCCATCCCAAAATAAAGTAAGTTTAGGTGACCTATGTTAATCTGTCCAAAGGAATTTTATGAAGAGAGTTTTCATTTTCCAACTCAAGTCATCTATAATTTTCTAATTTCTATAAAAAGTCAGTACTATAAGAGGCATCATAGCTACATACAGTCTGCTCAAGTTAGGAATACAGCTATGATGAAGCAGATGATAGGAAACACAAACAAAACTTTTATACAAAACCAAAAATATAGGCAAAACTAAGGAAGTAGCAAATATAGTAAACTTCCATAGACAAAAAAAAAAAAAAAAAAAAAAAAAGACAATGAACTTCCTATTTTACTCTCTATATATACACAGTATCCATTAGATAATATAAAAATAGCAAGATTTTACTTAAGATGACACTATGCACTATTCTTTCTTTTTTAAAGGGCAGAGATGGAAAACAAGCTGATCCGCAGGACTGGTATTATGTATCAAAAATATCTGCTGTGAAGAGAATGAATGTCAAAACATAGTTTTGTACATTGAGATTTAAAGACTATACAGTAGAAGAGATCAGATTATAAACAAACAGATTCATAAATCTACCTACACTTTTGAAAGCAGTGAGTAATATCAGGCTTTGGAAAGTGATCCTTTTTTATGGTAAGCATGAGAGGTTGTTCTTAGTGAAATACATAGAAAAGGATTGATCACTTTCAAAGAAAACAAGCCTCAGCATTTATGGCTTATTCAGACCAAATGCTCGAGTAACCTAGTAAAGAAATTTAATTAGAGTAGGCAAATAAAATAAAGTGTCACACTGAAAATAGTGTTTACATACTGATGACCTTACACACACTAGAAAGAAATTATAATCCAAGAATTGTTGCATTTCGCCCATGTAAATAGACAGAATATTTATAATATTTCCATAAGCTTGGAATGTATCATTTGTTTCTGTCGCTTGTATTCTCCTATTGAACTATAATTATAGAAATAATAGTAATAATTGCTCTAATAATAAACCCTAAAACTCTACTCATGCCTTTGCTACAAGTTAAGTAGCTGCTGATATTTACTGCATAACTGTGATTCCCCAGCTTGTGTCCGTTTGCTTTCCATCTTTTTCTCTCCTCAGCGTGCAATCATTTGTCAAAGAAGCTTTTTTTTTTTTGCTATCACTAGCTTCTTTTCCACAAATTCTTTTATCACTATGAATATAGCATTTTTCTGAATTTGATGATAAATATGAAACAAGCACCCATTAAAATAAACACGAAGCATAGATTCTGCATGACTCCTGAATCTTGTATGTTAATTTATGCACATGGTTTTATTGTCACTGTTTTATGTTTTATTCTATCGTAGGCAGATCATGAAGAGGTATTGCTTGCCTTTCATTTGCCATTCGTTTGGAAACCATGACTACAGCTTTCAGGCTAGGTAGGCAATACAATTGCACCAGTCTGTAAGAGTTGTCGAATATATTAAGTATACAAGTGGATAAATGAATGGAAATGAGGAGGCAAATATTCTTTACATTGAAATGGCTTATTAAGTGGAACAAAGAAGAGAAGAACATTTAACGACAAACTGGACTTCTCAGCTAGTATAAAATAATTTAGGTGATTGTTACACATCATATCAAAATTGTTTTTCTTGTAGCATCTGAACAAATGGGATTGTGAAGAAGTGCTGTGCTGTAGTAACATTTTGTGCATTATCTTCTATAGAGTATCATATTTGGGTTTGGGTTTGAACTGGATGTTAAAACTGGCTCTTGAGAAACTGGCCATCTATATAAACCTATAATTCCAATTAAAAAAACGGGTGAAGTGCTAAGTGTGCATCTCCATTCCAGGACAGGTGTTTATATTAAAACAAAGCAAACTGCACTTAACATATAGGCATACCCAGTTTACTGTCTTTTTATCCTTGAGAAAGCAGATCCAAATACTGATACTTCCCAGGGTAAGAGCAAAAACGCTTATTACTTGCAAGTGTAGATAAATGTATTCCCATTCATTAAATAACGAGTACTGGTGCATTCAGAGAACTATCTGGATATATTTCTTTTGTGCTTAATTATCCTTTTTCTTTGGATACGTCACATAATTTTATTTACAAGTGATTTTTTAAAGTGTGATCCTCAGTACTGGCGATTAGTCATTCTGTTATAAATCGTATTGTTATAAAATGTGGTATATAAAATGTTTATATGGTTATTTCTAAAAGATGTTTTACGTCATGCTTTTTCTTCTTCTTTGATCAGAAGCATTTTCTGTAATGCCTACATTCCATTCTCTGGTTTCAACTGTACTGTAGCCTAATGAGTAGTTGGAATTTAGCTCTATTCATAAATTCTTCTTTTCAGAAAAATTCCTGCAACAGATTTTTTTACAAGAGAAAGAGATTAATTAAATGATATCAATTGTGAAAGCTCTGTTGCGTAGTTTATCTTGTTAATAGTGAGTAACGTTGATGGATAGAGATTGGGGTTTTATTAAATCACAGCCTGCTTTTAATCCTTTCCTTTTTCTTTGAAATGCAATATAAACAAAGCATTCCAAACTGCTCTTCAATCAGACAGGTGTTGATAATCTTTTATAATACAAGGTTGAGGGAGCATTGTTTCACAGAAGAATGCTGAATCATCAATAAACCCCCCAGAATAAAATTCCAACCCCAAAACTAAAACCATAATGCTGGTTTCATATTTTGATTCTTAGGACAAGATGTTTGAAATGTATATACGTTTTGTTTATCATATTTGGCATAAACTCCTGTTCCTGCATTTTTCCTAAAAATACATGAGTTTAATATTTTCTTTACATGTAGTTTAGTATGTAATACAAATATTATTTAGTCTTTTCTGAAAATATGTTTACAAAGTGAAAACCCTCAAGAAACACTATCTTCTTGAAAGTGAAAATTAGAACTGTCATTGCTTTAAGAAAAGGAAGAATCAGGGTACACAACTGTCCTTTGGATTTACTGTAGTTTGATTTTCATGCAGAATAGATATATGGGGTTCAGTGCTCCCACTGAGAGTGGAGTGTGGAAAATGGTCAGCACAAAATGAAGGGCTGCACGAAAAGTTATCCCCTGGGATTTACATGCAATTCTTTTTTTTTCTGAGGCAACCAGGAACCTTTAGAATCTTTCCTATTCAGATGAAGCAGCTTAAATTTGGCTCAATATAGTAAGACAAAAAAAATATTTGATTACTTTTAAGTTGCTTTTCTCCTTATATGCAGATAAGTTATACGATAGATAATGTAGTGGAAGAATGATGGAATATCAATTTTTCAAGAAAAAAATGGTGATCTATGGTTGGGTAAAATACATTTCTCATGGTTTTATGATTTTTTGTTATCAGTATTCCACATCATAACATCATGTAAAACACGGGGAATTAAGTAAAAATAGGCATTGCATGAATCTTTCAGTTTTTAGGTACATGCTCAAAGTTCTAATTCCTCATTCTTGCTAAAGAAATAATTTAATAATGATCTTCTAAATCTAATTTTAACACTGATTTTGAAGAAAGTATGTTTTCATTTGTTCAGTGAAGGTAAGAATGGAAAAACCTTTGAAATAATGAGGTGCAGTAGAGGTATTTTTAAAATAATGTAAGGGCACAACTGTGTCACATTGAACATAACATCTTTCTACAGTAGCCATTGAATGGCACTTCTGAGTTATGGCTTGAAATAGATATTTCTGAGTTAAAAAGAGTAGCTTTTCTATCTTTCTCATGTTTTGTAGCAGTTTAAATTTTTGTGATGTATTTATAAATAGGCTATTTGATGAAATTTAATTAGGGTAGTGCACTGATACAATCAAAAATCTTTTCCTTCCTACTCAAAAATCATATTTTAAATTGCTCAGAATATGCTTATGAGTTGAAGTGGAAGTATTAGAAACTTAAGCTGATGTTAGTTTCATTAACGACACCAACTTAAAACAACACTTAAGACTTCTGAATGCTCAATTTGTATTGAAGAGAACTGGAGTATCAAATATAGAATAAGTACTGTGGGAGTCCTACAGGAGCATGGGAAATCAATATATTTAATTTAAAGTAGAGAGAGAATGTGAAAGGTTTTCATCAAAAATCAAGTAGAATTTTAACATCAGCATGTTTCCAAAGTTCTGAGCATATGGGAACTCTCTATGGCCTTGAAATGATGAATGGTTATGTATTCCTATTCATTTCTAAATAAGTAATACCCCATAAGCTTTTTATTAAATGTACAGGTTTCACAGATTCTCTCTTTTTAATCAAGTGATTATTGATCTGTACATGACATGACTCTAAGAGATCTGTCTTGCAATACTTTTACATAAATAAGAAAATGTGTGGAAAGAATCAGAGTCCACTACTTTCATTAGAAATCTTAAGAAATTCTCTAATATTTTTTAGTACAGTTTTGTTGGTAACCTCCAAAACATTACATAATTAAATTCCTTAGTTTACATCATCCTTTACACTTGTTATTGTTTCTTACCTAAAAAAGCAAAGACTAATTGCATATTACTATTATAACTTAATAAATGAATATATTTGAGTAGCCAAATTCAACAAATTCTTATTGTTTACTACTATAGCCTCATTTTATTATTTGTAAATCTTTAGAAATGACTCCTCAAAATTTTGTTTATATAGATTCACTTGTATTAATTTGTTGCGCCTTGGGACATTTATACCAAATTGATTCTTTTCAGTAGTAGTATATTATTTTTATTTTCTGCCTTCTTAACTTAGCTTACCTTTACTAAAAGAGGTAAATTTTAATTCTGTCTTTCTAACAAATGGATGAAATACAGGATTGAACCAAAACTTCATGCCTTTAAATACCTAAATCTGAGTGATGTTTGAAGCCCAGAAGGTATCAAAATCTTCAAAAACAAAATCTATCAAACATATTCAATGCCAAATTTAAGAGAAAAATTGCCTTTCTGAGAGAAGGTTTCGCAAATAAAGAAGATAAAGTAGATTTGATTAAAGACTATATGTCACAATTAATCTTTTTACTTTTCACCACTCATATTTTGACACTTGTTGAGTAAACTGATGTTAATATAACATCAGGAAAGATTCCCCTACTGAGAGGAAATCTAGTTAAACAAAATAGTGTTTAATGTTTTCTATGATATTTATTTAACTAACATGGCTGATAAGATGTTAAACAGAATGGAGATTAATGAACTTTGTTATTGGTGTTATAAAAATTAAGAAAGAATAAAATAGGGTTAATGATGGGGATTAAATGCATGCTTTAGTCCACTGCACTGAAAAAATGTGCTCCAAGCTGTGAGTAATTAACAAAGTTACTTTTCTATCTATATTTTCTATCCATATGCTATTATTAACTTCTCTTATCACTGTATTTTTCGGTGTTTGTTGTATGTGTTTTGGGTTGGTCTCCAGATCTGCAGGTAAAAAAGATGAAAGAAACTCATCTCTGATTTGATCCAGGCTATGTATGAAACCTTTTATTTATTGCAGAAACACATAATGAAATAGCAGAGTTTCTAGATTTAAGAGTAATCTGAATTTGGTCCTCATATCAAAAGATGTCATTGTAATTTCATTTTCCCTTTTGTTTTGAATATTTTCACTACAGCAAAATGTCCACTGGTAATAATAAGAGTAAAAAAGTATCAACTGGTGAGATAAAACTATTTATTTATTATTGGTTGTTTTTGTTATGATTGTGTATGTCAACCCAGAACAAGACCTTATTGTGCTAGGCTCTTTACAAACAGTGAATACCAGATGGTCCCAGCTCTAGAGAGTTTATAATCTGAATCAACAGGGTGAATGATGAGGCATAACATAAAACAGTAGTGTGAACAATGTGATGGCAGCAAGTGTTGCATTAGTTCCATAATTTCTAGCTGAAAGGAAGGAGGGAGGGAGGGTTTAGTATGTTTACTGGTGGATTAGGTCTAATATGGCTATGGTGACCCTGTTATCACGTCGCAGTACTATGAATTCTTTTGAGAGAGATACTGAGAGGGGAAGCAGCCCCATGGCAGTACATACCCTTTCTTCCCCTCCAAATTGCCCCTGCATCTCTGTTTGCAGGACTTGAAAGATGTGGAATTGAAAAAAAGTGTAACTCTTTTGGATGTCAAGAAAGGCTGAGATTAAACTACTGTAGGAGAAGGAGAGTTTTGGACCAAAAAAACATCGTATTTTCAGCCAGAGAAAGTTGTCTGCTGTCGCTACTTTACTTTTTCCTGCTGGAGGCTCTAATTGGCTTGATTATGTAGTTTTACATTAAGTGGTCAGAGAGAGAAACCATGTGAAAACCTTTATAGTGGAGAGAGTTTCCCTTGTGGAAATAGACTCATCTATTCTTTGCAGACAAAAATCTAAGTTTGTCTTTTGATATACCATCATATACAGCTGGAGTCCATATGAAGCCTTACTCAACCTGTAGAATAATCTCAAAATTATTTGACTCCTCCAGATTTAATGATTTAGGGCAGGTCTTCTGTAGGGCCAGACAACATTGATCCTGTGGTCCTGAAGGAACTGGTTGATGTAGTGCCAAGCCTTTCTATGTCTTATTCAAAAAGTCACGACTATCAGATGAAGTTCCAAGTGACTGTAAAAAGGGAAACATCACTCCCATTTTTCAGAGAGATAGAAAGGAAGGCCTGGGAGTATCATCTCTGTGCCCTGGAAGATCATGGAGCAGATCCTTCCGGAGGTACATGCAAGACAAGGAGGTTATCTGAAACAGCCAGCGTGGCTTCACCAATGGTAGATGATGTCTGACCAATATGGTGGTCTTCTGTAATGAAGCAACAGCATCAGTGGACAAAAGGAGAGCAACTGATGTTGTTTTCCTGAACTTCTGCAATGATTTTTAGGTGGTCCAACATTACTAATCTCTAAATTGAAGAGATGGATATGAAAAGTGGAGTATTCAGTAAATAAATAATTGGTTGGATGGTCACAGACAGAGAGTCGTGGTCAGTGGCCCTATGTCCAGGTGAAGGCCTTTGACAAGTGGTGTTCTCTAGGAGTCCTTCAACATCTTTATAGATCACCTGGATAGTGGGACTGAGTGCACCCTCAGAAAATTTGCAGACACTAAACTGAGTGGAGCAGTTGATATACAGAAGGAAGAGATGCCATCCAAATGGCATCTTGAAAAATGAACTCATGAAACTGTTGAGGTTGAAAAAGTCCAGTTAGAAGGTGTTGCTCTTGGGCTGGGGCAATCCCAGGTATTTGTACAGACTGACAGAAAAACTCGTTCAGAGCAGCCCTGCGGAGGAGGACTTAAGGGTTCTCATGTCTCACATCTTTTCATCTCAGGGGTGAGAAGCTTTACAAGAGCAAGCAGTGTGTGTTTGCAGCCCAGAAAGCCAACAGCCTTCTGGGCTGCACTAAAAGAGAGGTGGCCAGCGGGGATAGGGAAAATCCCTCTTCTCTGCTCTCGTGAAGCCCCATCTGGAGTACTGTATCCTGGCCTGGGGCCCCCAGCACGAGATTGATGTAGATAGAACTGTTGAAATGGTTCCAGAGGAGGGTCACGAGGATAATCAGAGGGATGAAGCACCTGTCCTATGAGGAAAGGCTGAGGGAGCTGGGCCTGTTTAATCTGGAGAGGAGAAGGTTCTGGTGCAGCCTTTTGGTACTTTTTACATGGTCTGAAGGCAATGGACAAGGTACAACAGCTTTAAACTACAAGAGAGGTGATTTATCAGGTTGCCCAGAGATGCTGTGGCTGTCCCAACCCTGGAGGTGTTCAAGGCCAGGCTGGATGGGCCCTGAGCAACCTGATGGTATGGCAGCTCTGCCTGTGGGAGTTGGAACTTGATGACCTTTAAGATTCCTTCCAACCCAAGACATTCTATGATTTTGTGTTTCTTGCTTCATCTGTTATCTCCATTTTTTCTGTTCTGCACATTTTTATGGGACGGAAGACTTTCTTTTACCTTTTTTTGTTTAGCTAATGTTGCTTCTCTATGCTTTTTTTCTTTTTTTTTTTTTAATACAATGAATTTAGAGATTATACTACTACTTGCTTAGCAAGAATAGGTATGAGGCCAATACTACATAGTCATAATATCGAAAGTTCAGAAACATCAAAAAACTTGCAGCATTTTTAAGGCTGTACATGAGAATATTAAGAGCAAGTGAAGATATGTAGGTTAAAAGATCTAGATTTAGTTTGCAGAGAATCAAATAATTTCTCTAACATTGTCTGATGGAGGAGATGATAATTGTTTCATTTTCTGAAGATGGTTCATATTCATCTTCTTTGGAAATTAGACCAGTTTTTCTCTCACAGAGTATAGAAAGTGTAGGCTTTAAAATGAAAGGTATATCCTTTGGCAAAATACTTTTTTTACCAGTGATTTTACCAAGATTTTAAAATTTCTTCCTGTCCAGAATGGAGCTCTTGTTACGTTTGTTGGCAAGTCATGTGTTAAAAGAAGACACAAAAACAGAAGACCCAGAATGACCAGCAAAAGCATGTATCTGGCCAGATATTGGACTTCAAACTTCAGCAGTATTCTCATCATGTAACTTAGCACTTTAAGGTTACTTCCTTGCTGTCATACTAATTCTGTGTAGCTCTTTCTGTATAGTCTGCTTTGCTTAAGCAGACATGAAATATGCCTGCTTCTTACTTCACCTGCATGTTATCTGTAGCAACAGGCTCTGCAGATCAGTGAGGCATTTTGACACTGTGAGAGCACAATTTATAACAAGAAAACATCCATATTTTAAGTTGCATTTGTATTTATTATTTTTAATTTTGTTGTTGTTTTTTAAAAAAGCACGTGCTTCATGCTTTGATTTACCATCTTTTGCTTACATTTCAACCTAAGTGAAGGCTTTGTTTTGGGTAAAGATTGTTATGGGTTGTTTGTTTGTTTGTTTGTTTTTATTCAGAAACCGTAATATTTTTCACCTGAAAACATGCACATATGCAAATTTGTACTTTATAGACATTAAAAAAAAAAGTTGGGTTTTATAATATCCAATGAGTTATTTCCTCTGTAAACAGATTTTTAGGTGTTTTTGTATGAATAAACAAAACTGGAGAAAAGAATTTGTGAATGAGGAACAGTAGCTCAGGCTATCGAATAGAAGTTGTTGTATTATCAGTATTCATATAGTGTCTTATTTCCTTTCGTTTAGTTAGTCAGTCTTTACTATTCCTGGTAATTGCTCTATTTTCCTTTGTAATTCATGTGGTTCATCATTTTTTATCACTAGAACAATACTGATTCATATTAATATGAAATAATTGAAGAAATCTGATGTGACTGTGATAAAAAATAATTTGTGATATTTTGGCCATAGTATTTAAGATCATTGTGCATAAAATGTAAATTAACCAACAGTTGTTCTGTTGCACAGGATGAAATAGTTATACCATTGATATGGGGAATCATAAGAACGTAGTAATAGGTGGAAATGTTTCTCCCCACAGATGTAACAAACGTATAAGTTTAAACGAAGTTACTAATATTCCAAGAGAATCAGCCATCCTTACATTGAACAGTAAATTTTATTTAGGCACTGATTACATACTTCTGAATCAGCCTCAGTATGCTAGCACACTGGCCTATTGAACATCTGAGCGGAGGCTCAGAATGTCCAACAATAAACATCTCTTGCAAGATGTAAAGGGCTTAGAGATTAAACCTTTCAAGGTAGAGATTTATTTTTCTATATGTTTAAAAGCTGTAGCTCATAGGCTATTTTTTTTGTTTTCTAGTCTTCCATTATCACAATGATCTTAACATCTTTAACCTTTCATACTACAGGTTCGCCATTAAACGTCAGATAATGTGTTTCATAGGCTAATTTTTCTTTTTTGTTTTTACACTTATGTCAGCATCTATGGCATAATAGCTCTTTAACTTCTTCAGTGAAATATGGTGTCAAAAAGAAACAACTTGTAATCCAGAATTCTATATTCCGGGGCTATATTCACTATAGTGAACTTCAAATGGCATCTAGCAATGAATTTTCTGTAAGCAGTTTGGATTAGAATCTATTGGTTTGCAGGTGAAGAGAAAGTAATTGAAATAACGTCATACTGGTTATCAACATCCTTCTGAATCAAGCAACTTAATATTCCATTTTAAGAAATTAATATAACTGTATAAAAAAAGTCAATTTCTGCTTTTTAGATTTATTTTCCTATAGAGAATACAATGCACTGTCATGTGGAAAAAAATGGGAGAGGAAAGCAAATATGTTCACGTGTTTGGAGAACACTTTGCAGTTGAGAAAACAGGAAACAGTGAAGAAAAGCACCACTTTAGGGTGCAAGGACCTCAACTTCTTTGCCGTTGCTGCTTTGTTGTGTAACCTGTCCTCCCCAAATCATGCTCCTCACTGGCAGAGAGACCATTATCATTATTGGCTTCATCAAATGACAACAGAGAAACATGCAGGGTTGGTTGGCTGGATGCTGCATAAAGTAAATGGTTTTGCTGAAGTTTTGACAACTTGATTGAAAGTTTAACAGCACATATTTTTGAAGGGTGGTCTTCAGTTGCTGAGATAAACATACAGTGTCATTTGAGATGCTTTGAGGTACCTGAGAAATTCACATGGAGATGGCAGATATGACACAAAACTTACGGAAATCTTAACTGCTTCTGGAGCGGCAAGTGGAAGCAAGGTTGATATTAGAAAGCATCTACAGTTGAAGAGTTCCCTCAATAACTATGACTGTTTTGGAGATAGACCACTTCTCTGTTTCTTTCATGTGCCTTAAATCCAATATTAGAAAGGTGGTGTTTCACTGTAACTGGAAAAAAAAAAAAAGTAACATATATTTGTGCATTATAAATCCAGGCTGGATGTGGCTCTGGGTAGCCTGATCTAATGGTTGGTGGCCCTGTCCATGATAGGGGGGTTGAAACTCGATCTATGAGGTCCTTTTCAACCCAGGCCATTCTATAATTGATTCTGTGATAAATGAAAATTCTAATGGTGTGCTATCTTTGTTTGTTTGTTTGTTTGTTTTTTGTTTCCCCCAGAACCACCCATTTTGGTGTACTTGTGCATCTTTCAGGAAACAGTTGTGCTGATACTATGAAGCAACAAATTATAACATAGAGAAGTGGGAGCACCAGGGCTCTTATAGAAGAAAAACACATCAAATTAGGTTCTTGCTCTGACTTGAAGCATGACGTTTGAAGTTGAAGGAGGAGAGGATGTTGGCCTGTTTTCCTGAAACTAAGTGCAGTGGAGACTAATATTGTGTTGAGACACAAGAAGAAATAGCAAGCCTCTTGTCTCTTATTCTTTTCACAGTCTTACAATAACATTGGCACCATTTGTGTCTTTACCTCAGTGTCACAATTCTCTTGTTTATGTCAGCTAGAAAGATTTTCCCAGAGGAGACTGTAGAACGATAGCTGTTCTTTCGCTATAGGAAGGGGTCAGAAGATAGACATGAATGGGAAGGAAGCAAGAAGTCAGCAAATCTCTGCCAGAACTTCTATGCTATGTTCAAGACGAAGTGAATGATATAAAAGTGGACATAAAGTGGCTATAGCCAATCGCATTCTGGGTTAGTATAATACATTCAGAAATGAGCCATACTTATGTTTGACTCTCAATGTTAAAGAAGCTCTTGATATTTTATGATTATCATTACTATCATATTTATCTATCTATTTATTTATTTATTGTAGCTGGTGATGAGAATCTCAGCTTTGGAAAAGGGCTAATACAGAAAAGATGATTAACTAAGAACATGATATCAGTACAATTTTGAATTAAAAGAATGCAAGGAAATATAACCTCAGAATGGAGGAAGAAACATCAGGATTTAGAGAGACTTTGATAATGCCTTAGAAATTGTCTCTTTTTTTTTTTTTTTCCCAGAGGAACTTAATTTATAAATGTTATACAATGTATGAGTTATACTTTACAGTGAATAGAGTGGCTAACATATAGAAGAAATTTACGTGTGAACACTTACCAGTTAGATATAAGGTGACTCTTGCAAGATACTTTAAAAATATCATCTGGTAGTATAACCTTATATTCCACAAGAATGTATAACTAATATAGTTTATTTTAGTTATGAAAACGAAAAGGAAATATTTATTGTACCCAGTGTATCAAATAAAGCTGAAAACTGAAAAAAATGTGTAGATTAATTCAGAATGATAACTTCTACACAAGTAAGCTTGTGGGACATATTTTTATACATACTATCTCGTGAGCTTGCAATCATTTGTACCACTCAAGCAGCAGTTTTGGAAACAATTGTGTACTATTGTAAGGTGTATTTTTAAGCTGGGGTCGCTGAGGTAAAGACAAGGAGTAAGTACGCTGTTTGACCTGTCACAGGAATTGCAGATAAAACCCCAGAAGTTGAGTCAGAGATAATCACAATATCTGGAATCTGTAATAACAAACTGTTCATATATCTACCTGTCAGCTGTCTTCCTCTAAGAGGGGGAAACAAGGTCACTGAAATGTCCATTTTCCTTTTTTTTTTTTTTTTTTTTTTTTTTTCTTTCTGGATATATCATGAGGTAAATGGAGAATCAAATATTTACAGGAAAATATTTTTCCATCAGGCCCAAGTAAATTTATTTCAAACATTTGTTATTTACTTTTTGTTTGTTAGATTTAACAACTTTCTATAAGTAGTAAGTTAATCATGGCTATATAGTTTTGTCAGCTGCTTGGGAATAAAGCAATTTCTAAAGCCATAGCTATTCATGTGATAGTGGTACCATTTATTGTCTAATAACAATGTCTAAATGACTGAGTTATGTTAGGTAGTGATGTGACAATGCTAAACTCTAGGACTTAATTATTCTGAGTTTTCTGAAATAAAAATGTTAGAAAATTTTATCTCCATTTTTTTTTTTCCTCCATTACAAGAAGCCTGATTATATTTAAAAGGAAAAGTAAACAAAGTATGATGCTGGCAGTGTGTCCAATTTATTTTCAATTGTGCTTTGCAAACTCTTGGAAGGTACTAGTAAAGAGAGTAGAAAAAGCAGTGTTGCTTTGACTAAGTTGGCTAATTTAAAAAAGAAAATGTATTTGAATATTTCAGCTATACTCAGCAATTAAGACCTGTGTGAGGCAACTGAGGAGCAGAAAAAATTGAATCTCTGTGCCTGTCCCTCTGTTCCTCATACAGTCTGACTATCCTGCACATTATTATCAGTGCAAGAACTGGCTTTTGAGCAGTGTTATTCTTTTTTTTTTTTTTTCATTGGCAGGGAGTGGTCTGCTGCCTGAGTTCACACAGGAAGCCAGTGCAAGAGCAGCAGCTTTTCTCCTGGGTCTCACATTGGCACTTGGACAGCTGAACCCACCTTCCTGCACTCTGAGCCCAAGCAGGACACAGCGACACATTCATTTGTCCAAGGTGTAAGGGAACCCCTCTATTCTTTCCTTGTTTTGTTTTAATTTTTGAGAGGCCAGTTGCAGTTTTTATGTGGGGCAAGGTTATTTAAATGTAATAATTGGTATCTCCATGTTTTTCAGTGTTTCTTAAAGTGTATAGGGAATGAATTCCACCCAGAGCACAAAACCCATACGACCACATAAAGCAGTCCCAGTAGTATTTACCAGTACTTATAACTCCTGTTAATAATTTGTTGTTGAGCACTGTGTATCTTCATTCAGTATAATATATCTTTATATGCACATGGTATATTTTTTACGGGTAAAAGAAACAGCATGAATAACGTAAGTGTAATGAAAGGACTTTTTTTTTTCTTAGGAAAAATGCTGACTTTATCGGGACATACAAATTTACTCTAGAAGGGACATTTACAAACTTTATTTAGTTGAAAGGAAGATCCATTGTTTTGAATGACTTCATGATCATGCTATTTATGAAACTGAATTTGTTTGTCCAGATTTTCTGAAATAAAAAAAAGCTTTCCTGTTTAAGTTAATTTTGTGCATATGTAATATACTACCATTCTACTAAGAATAGAATAAGGTAGTAATATTTTATCATACTGGTTAGTGTCAGGGTTTTATTTTATTTTATATTTTTAATATCCATTAAGGTAGTACTTCTCTCTTTCAGATGGTGTTTCCATGAAGATAAGACCATTGGCTCTCTATGAAAAAAAAATAAAATCTTTCTCAAATGCAGGATGTGGGTGTGTATTACTGTGTGTGTCAAACATTTTCATAATTATGTAGTCAGTTTACTTTGAAAAAATCACACTAATTTGCTGCATTTGAAGGGAGATACGAAAGTTTTCTAAGGAATCTAGCAGAGCTCAGGATTTCTAAGAAACTGAAAGTTCTAGTTTTACAGCCTGTTATATCTCACTAGTCATGTGACTAATTGTACCAAACTGCTTGTGTATCAGCATGTGTATTTTTGTGTAATATATTGTGCAATTTGCTTCATAATGGGCTGAATTTGAGTAGTACATCTTTTAACAGCAAAAGCAACAACAGTAGGAAATTACTATTTTCTTATCTAATTTTGCCAGTTCTACAATGAGTTAAAAACAGCAGCTATTTTTCTTTTAGAAAGCACACTGTATATCACAGCAGAGGGGGGATCTAAGGGGCAAAGCAGATACATAGCCTCATAGACATCTTTCTTGTTTTGTTTGTTCTATATACACAGACCTGTCATAAAGGAGATTTTACAGAGATAAAGAGGAGGGAGGAAAAATTACTACAAAAATTGTTAAAGGAAATACAGTTAATAATCAACATGTATATTTTAATTCCGCTTCTACTGAATATAGAAATCTCTCTATTGAAGTTGTATTTATTGTACCTGAAAGGGGAGCTGATAATAACTATTCTGAAGAATTGTACAAGAAAGGTTTTTAGAAATTTTAAGTAGCGACAGGAGAGTAGAAACTATAATCCACACTGTCATTTTTCTTTCTCCCAAACGGGCTGGAGAAGAATAGAAGATGTCTTGTAAAACCAGCATTTCCATTTCCAGATGGAATTTACTTTGTGGAAAAGAAAAGCAACAGTTTTATCACTTAAGTTTAGCAATAGTAACTGCACTTAAGAGTTCGATTTTGTGCTTGGTTTAAAAAAAAAAAAAACTAGTGCTTTAGATAGCTGGAAAAAAAAGAGCTAATTAGGACTAGCTAGTGTTTAGTTGGCAGCCCGAGATAAAAATCACTTTTTACAAGCTCTTTCCATTTATACTTTTATGGTGTGTTAAAAATGAAATGTTGAAAATCACTGGTAATCATGTATAATCCTGTTGCCACCACACAGCAACAATACACAATGACATGCATTGCTACTGCAACTGTACTCAGCTGCAAGCTATTAATAAGCTGAATACAGCTAGGATGCTTAGGTGTCAATGTCCTGTACAATTTATTTATAGACATATGTTTTGTATCTGTTAAGATAGGAAGATGCATTTCCTACCAAAGAATGCCATTAATATACCAAATAGAGAGGAAAGAGTTTTATATTTCATAGAGTTGTTTACTATTCATCTGAGCCTGGGATATTCCTACAGTAACAAGAAGACATTTACATCTATTCTGCCCTCATGAGGACACATCTAGAGTACTGTGTCCAGGATTCCCCAGTTCAAAAAAAAAAAAAAAAAGAAAAAAAAAGGCCATGAGACTACTAGAGAGAGTCCAGTGTAGTGCCACAAAGATTATGAGGGACCTGGAGCAACTCCCTTGCGAGGAAAAGGACCTGCAACTGTTCAGTCTGGAGAAAAGAAGACTGAGAGGGGATCTTATCCATATTTTAAAAATCTAAAGGACAGGATTCAAGAAAATGGGGCCAAGCTCTTTTTGGTGGTACCCAGTGACAGGACAAGGGTTAATGGGCACAAACAAGAACATAGGAAGCTCCATACAAACATGAGGAAAAACTTGTTCACTTTGAGGTTGACAGAGCACTGGAACAGGCTGCCTAGAGAGGTTGTGGAGTCTCCTTCTCTGGAGATAGTCCAAACCTTCCTGCACTCTTCCTTGTGTAATCTACTGTAGGGAACCTACTTTAGTAGGAGAGTTGCATTAGATGATCTCCAGAGGCCCCTTCCAACCCCTACGATTTGTGATTCTGTGATCCATATGGAAGAGAATGAACCTTACTCCATCTAAGAAAGTGTACAGGCTACTCTTAACTACACAGGGAACAGAGAAATTAAACTTAAGAGGTGTGGCAAGAGTTAACCAGCTGCACCAAAAGGGGAAGACAATGGTAATTATCAGACTCGGAGCTGTCCTTTTATCAGGAGTTAGAAGGAAAGGGAGGTGAATAAGAAAAATAAATCCTATTGATATGGGTCTGATATGGGAACCTCCAGGAGGTTCCTGGATTTAATTGATGATAACTTCCTTCTTGTGGTGACAGAGAATTCAGTGAGGAGAGGAACTCTCACCAACATGGAAGGGCTTGTGGCAAATCTGAAGTCCAGGGGTAGCCTTGGCCAAAGGGACTGTGAAGTGGGGGAGTTAAGATCCATAGGGCAGCCAGAGCAAGCTCACTGCCTGTGGATGCCTTGTCCCTGTAAGCATTTAAGGCCAGGTGGGATGGAGTTTTGGTCAACCTGACCTAGTAGAAGGTATCCCTGCTCATGTTGGGGTGGGAATTAGATGATTTTTAGGATCCTTTCCAACCAAAAACTTTCCGTGATTCTAAGATTCTATGGCTTCCATTTAAGTAAACTAACTGCAATTTTTCTTCTATTTCTTCACATCAGTCTTTTTTAAGGACATCTTAAAATTATCTACTTTAGATCTTATGAATATATTTGTTTACTTATACATGTATTCATATCAATGTTAACCTAATTTGATTTAAGAATAATTTTTCTAATTTAATAACTATATTGTACCCTGGGACTTTATGTTCCAAGAACTCCAGCTCCATAGAGCATGTTTTGCTTTATTGAAAGGTCAACAGAAGAACTTTTGAACTACGTTTTACATGGAGATTTGGCATCATAGGAATTACAGAAGTTGAATCAGTCTTCTAGAATTTGTGACAAACTTTGGTTTACAGTAAGTTTGGGATTTTTCTCATGAAAATTTTGAAGCTACTTGCTATTATATTAAATATCAATCATAGTTAAAACTTCGGTTGTTAATCACCGTTAGAATAACTTTAAAAAAGAGGTGGTGTTTTTTTTTTTTTCTTGTTTTTTTTTTTTTCCTGAGGAAGAAATAGGAAAACTACCAGTGCAAGGGAAAGCTACCAGTGCACATCAGCCTTCTAGAGAATCTGTTGTGCATTTTCTCCAGCACATTCATCAACTTGGGAGATTTTTCACGGCTGTCGTGATACTGGCCAGTTAAAATGTGGTGTAAATTTTGCATTTACATTGTGAATATGCAGTGAAATAAATGCAAACAGTTTCACACAGTAGTATTATATGTCACCTCACATATTATTAACATTTCATTTTGCCCACTTCATTTTGCCTGGTGTAACCAAAATAAGCATTACAAAGTAAATATCACAAAGGCATTTTCTTTGCTGAGATCACTCTCATACTTCTGTTATAAGGTCACTTCTTAAAAGATTTGCCAAAAATAGACTTTCCAATAATGATATCCACTTATGTTCAGTTCTTAGTGTGAAAGCAAGAAGTTATTATGAATCCAGAAGATGATAAGGACCTTTTCAATAGATCCTGTCCTTTTTCCTCAGAAGCTCATTATGCTCATAAATCATTTGAGTAAATGATTGCCAAGGAATCTGATTCCAGGTTTCCATTCCTTCTTTGGACATTTGACTCCTGCTGTAGCAGCTACAAGGGATTTGTTTGTTTGTTTGTTTGTTTGATTGATTGATTGATTGATTGATGGAGGAGAAATAGGCTTCAGAACGAATGCAGAGAACATGGATGTAAATACCATCCTCACCAAGGAAATCATATGGGAAGAACATGGTCTACTTTTTGCACATAGGTAGATTATCCTTAAATACAACAAATGCACCTGGAATTTCATAGAACTTCTTCACTGTGATTCTTTAATTTTACTTACATATCACTTTATTGTAGATATTTGAAGACTGAATACTGTATTGCTTTTTATTCCTGTTTTTTTCTTTTTTCTTTTTTTTTTTTTTAATTCAGAGAAATCATGAAGAAATGCAAATATTAAAGTAGTTTCTGATATTTATTTTTGCAGTTAGATGCATCTAACACCTACAAATTCAAGTCAGTAGAATAAAATGATTGTATTTGTGCATATGAAGTAATATCAGCAAACTAAGCACTTTTATAGTTTATCTGCATTTATCAAAATATACTGTGTTAGTATACCATAAAAAAAGGGGAGGAAAGAGATTCCTGATTTTATACGAAGTACTGAGCACTGTACTTTTTTGTGAGTAGTCCCATTGTACTGAACAAAATTTTCTTCCTGATTTTTATAGCTGAGAAAAATACAGGTATGGAAAAAAAATATTAACATCACCCAGCATCACTAGCCAGTGTATGTTTCCATATCTACCAAACAATCACTTTGTTCTTCCTGAAAGATGGAGTCTGTCAGTCTGTATTATGTTGTACTATGTAGGGCAACTAGACTACACACCAGCTTCTTTACATTGCTTCTTGAAACAAATCCTTATCAGCATTCTGATGCTGAATGCTTGTCATGAGAAGTCATTACATGTAGCCAAGCAACTGCATGTAGTTATCTCTCATTCAATGTACTGAGTGCTTGGGTAGAACTAACCACATATCAAATTTATACAACTAAACCATGAATCAATATTAGTCTTCATGCATCATCAAAAAAGCTCTCATAGGCTAGCACAACCCATAGGTTCAGATAATTTAAGGGATAAGTTCCCCGATGAACTGGAATCAAGGTGGATTTCTAGAATTCTGTCAAGACATTATTTTTCTCTGGGCTGAGACAGATATTTTTCTCACTGAAAATGGGAGATATAGATACTGTGGGGGTGACAGATTGGCTAAATTGTTGTCACAGGTTTGTAGAGAAGAGATAAATTTATTTATTAAAATGTTTTTCAAGAAGAAATCATATACTTTAGCATAATTACTGATACTTAAGAATCTTCCCCTGTAGTTACGAACACCATTTAAAGTGAGATGAAATTGTCTAGAATTATAATGACTGTTTATAATGACTTTGTCTGTTGAACTTAATTGCAAAGAAGGCCCCATTTGAGGGAAAAAGCACGCCATAGAACAAAAGGGTCAATTTTTTTCATTCTACTGTTGAATTTTACCCGCTATTCTTTCATCTGTTTTCAACTTATGGTAGCGATTATGAGTGCTAATGAGACATTTGATCTTGCTTCAGGCAGTCATTTTCTGGTTAACACAACAGGGGTATCAAACATCCATTTTAGTGTTATAGAAAAGCAGTGGGCTGTGGTCATGTATTCTTGTCTCATACCTAACCAATCACAACAATTCTTTTCTGTTACCTGAAATTTGCTTATTACTTATTACACTATTTTATTTTCTGTCTGCACCTCTTATATGAACTCCTTACTAATTTATGTCAGGAAAAGACATAACTCTTACAGGTGTTTCCAATTTAGAAACCAGTCAGAACTATTTGAAATATTTTTTTCCTTTGGGGAGCTAATTCTAGTCAAGTTGAGAATTACAGATGTGTTGTTTAGTTCAAGAAACAAGTGGTGACTGATGAGCAGAAGTAGCGCTTGAACCTGGGACCCAAGAAGTAGAGTTTAATAAATTGGGGTATCAGTCTACAGAGAACAGTACCATTTGAAAACATGATTTCTTTCATGTTGACTTAATTTTTCAGAAACTGTAACCAAACCTGGCAGTTCTGAGCCATTCGTTTCATCAGTCTTATTTATCAGTGGAAAGTCAGAGAATGCTTTTGGGCCTGTGTTCCTCTAGCGCTGACAATTATACATATAGACAGAACTGCTGGTATTATGTAACATACCCAGTGGAACTAGGAAAACGGTTTTTATTTAAAGGAACCATCCTTGCATACACTCAAAATATGTGTAACAAGCTTTTCCAAAAGATTTGATTAATTAACATGAATTTTGCTATAGAAGAGATATCTTGTTAATCATCACTGCTTTTTCATTATGACATGATCACTTGTATATTGAACTCTTCTAGTGTCTACTTTTCACAAATTAAATTTGGTGCCAGTTAGCTCTTTACAGGAGGTAGGTGTGGGATCTTTTGTCCTTTGCTCAGGGACATAATTTAGCGGTGGGTTGTTAGAATTAGGGTAGTATGGTTAGGTTGCAGTTGGACTTGATGATCTTTAAGGTCTTTCCCAACCTGAGCTATTCTATGATTCTGTTCTAGAAACGAACACAGAAGAACTGAGAGCCTGATTAGTGGAAATATACTTTCCTAATACCCAGTTGTTTTAAATCATAACAAAACAATTAAAGAAACATTTGTGTGCTGAGACTGATAGGAAATGCTGTTAAATATGTTTCTGCATATGAATAAAATCTGGCTTTCAATGATATGTGTTCCAAAAGCTTTTTCACAAAGCAAAACAGTGTATGATCATCGGACATATTCACTATGTAAAATCAAGTTAACGGGTTGTCTGCTTTTTGGCCCACTTGATACTGTAGTAGAAATATGGGCTTAAATTAAGAAACAGATTTTACTATAACAATTTAAAGCATACAAAAATAGAAAAAGAAATGTTAATTTGTTTTTGACATGTGGGAAAAAAAATAAGTAAAAAGAGATAAGAAAATTTCACTCAAGATAAACCTTCAAAAGCTGGTGAAATGTGAGCAGTTTACATTTGTTTCTCCATTCCAAGTTATCCCTCTGGGAAAAATAAATAAATAAATAAATAAAGTTCTTGGCAATAACTTATTTGGAAGTATCTCCTTCAAACACTGTTTTTAACAAAAAAAATAATTTTAATCTTGTGACTGAACATTGTTTAACGAGATCAATGAAATATTTAAAATTACACTTCCAGTCTAATGTTATATGTTCAACTTTTATTTGCTAAAAACTGCTAGAGTTGCTCAATGAGTATTTGAAATTTTAAAACTTCAAAGAAGTTTTAGACTGAAGAGATGAATTTGAGTGAAAATATATTTTGAAAATCTTCCAATCTTTTTGTCTTCAAATATCTCTGAAGTTTATGAATATTTCATTAAATATTTATATTCCTGAAATATACTGTTCCTGAAACTTAAATACAAAGCAAATAAAAGCTTGCTAAAATAACGTGAAAATGTATAGAAACGCTTTTGTTCTGATTATCTAACAGAACCATAAAAAACTGAGGACTAGAATCTACAGTCATTGAATCCTTTATTCCTATTATTCTTAATTTTAGATTTATGGAATCCAACACAAATCAGTAAAGACAGCCACATATATAATTGTAACTCTAGTAGAAGATGTCCATTCTGTAAACATTTATTCATTTAGGTAGCAATTAGGTGAATTGATTTTACTTACAGTATAACTCCAAACCACAGATATTGTGGATTATTTTCAGAATTGGGAATGCACGTTACCAAAATATAAGGGTTTTTTTAAGTGTTGGTTTCTTCTTAATATCTTATTCTTTATCAAGTCTACTTGGAACAGTGTTAGGGAAGAGAAGACATTTTTCAAAATGGACAAATTTCTGGTGTGCTGTCATGTTATAATATTATTTCTTGACATAGCACTTTTTTGCTCCTTCAGAATATGACTTTGCATATCAGTAGTCCTCAAATTCACAGGCATGTCAGCTTCACCAGCTGCTCATTAATTTATGTATTTTAAAGAAGGCGGAGAAAAATGGAAAGCGTGTTGCTTATGTGCATATGAACTTAATGAGGAAACATAGTGGGTCAACAGGACAAAACTCCCACACTCAATTCCTTTCTGTTTGATGAGTTTCTTCACCAGAGTTCAATCCTAGGAATGTGCGCATTTATAGCACAGTGTTCCTTATTTTAAAACAGCTGTGATTCACTGTATGGAGGTGGGGAGAACTGAGAAGTTTGAGTACATTAGCTATTTTAAAGGAATTTTAAAATACCTTTTTTTTTTATTATTATCATTTTTTGGATAGAAATTTAGCAGACAGAATATTTAAGCAGGACGTTTAGTCTTATATCAAATTTGATCCTGCCACCAGTTACTTTCTACTTCTGCAGGCAGCTTACTTTGTCACTTAGTATTAGATGTATTACCCACAGAGCAGTAATTACATTTGACACATAATTATTATGGTTTTGATGACAAGAAGGCCTTTTCTTTTCCTGCTTTCATAACATATATTCCTGATAGTGTTGGCTTGCTGAATGCAGTTAGTTTAAAAGCACTTGGATTTAAACTGAACCCTTGGACAAAGAATAAAATGAAAAGGTAAAGAAAGGGTGAACACATTTGAAAATTCCACAGATGATCTCACACAAGTAGAAAGGAAAGCACAGGAAAGAAAGCCTTTAAGTGTTGTTAATGCAAAAGGAGAAAGAGCTGCTTCACTGCAGCCATGCCAGATCCCCAACAGGAAAGGAGTGCTTTTAAAGTTAATAAACTGAAGGAGGTTTGGAAAAAGCGGAGGCTCCTGGCAAGGCCGCATAAACTACACAAATGAGTTTCTAATCTTGCCACCTGGGCATTTTTCCAGCTCTGCACTCTGAGTCACCCCCAGCTGCAGGCCTGGATGAGCAGTTTAACAATCCTTCACTTTTTTATTTTTTTTTTTAATTTTTATTTTTTAATGATCAGAATTGGAGTATCATGTTTCTGGAGCCTGGGGGTTTAGTGGTATTCAAGCAGGGTGAGTGCTTGGAATTCCTCCAACCATACCTGCAGCTGCCTCCTTGGAATGGTTAGAAACCTAAAGCTGCAATGTTTGGGCTATTACCTTCTAGCTACCTTGTCTCCTCTTGATTTCTTATGGCATACATGGGAAGTACAGTTGGAAGGGTGGTAAATACACCTCTATCTTTTTAAAAATAAAGTTACAAGAGATGGAGGGAGCAACATTAATGCTGGGAATCCTTCAGCTGAGCAGTTTTGAAGGAAACCTGAGAGGAAAAGAACGACCTGGCTTCCTTCTCTAATCTGTGAGCTGAACATCAGTGTCAAGGAAGCTGAACTTGATGTACAGCGGAGCTTCCTTTTGATGTGTGCTCTTCAATCAGTGCTGAAACAATGATAATCAAGTTAACGTACTATAAAGCAGCTCTAATTTTAGCCTGGTTTGTTATTGTAAGCACTGGTAGGGAAGGATAAAGGGGGAGGTAGAGGCTGCTATGAATGACTAATGCTGTATTTCACACTCATAAGCCATTTTTAGTATTGTGGGATATAAAAATAAGCTTTCAGTAAAATTTTCCTATTTCACTTCTGTTTCCTTTCTTCTTTCCCTCTCCTAATGATGGATTTAACTAATTACTCTTTTTGCTGGATGTTGATAGACAGGTATTTATTATTGGTACTGTAAGCCCCTAAATTTTTTTCCACAGTGCGTCCACAAACATATACATTATGCTGTGATTCTCTGGAGCTGTCAGAGTTACAGACCAGCCTGAGGCATAGCAGTATGATAAAGTTTTCAGGCCCTGTTTAGTTAAGACTGAAAATCTGGGACCCAGCCAATCTATACCACTCAGGGCTCTTTTCACAGTCCAAAATGATTTGGCTTAAACATTTCCAACTGTGATGAGGTCCCATTTCAGTGATTACACAGTCATTCACTTTTCCACATCAACATCAAAGTCATTAACAACTGAGTATTATTGCACTGGCTGGAATTCAGTTAAGGACTAGAGGGATGTTGCTCTTTATTAAGATAAATCATTGCCTTGGTTATGTCACCCATGAAATAATCAATTTACTGTGTTGGTTAATTTCCTTCCTCTTTGATCTGTGAATTAAATTCAACAGATCATTGTTTCACACAACTGCCGTGCAAAGGATGCCTTAAAAGAAATGTGCCACAATTTCTGATGGTAAAACTCTAATAAGTATGTAAAACAAGATGACTGCAAGTGACCTGAGAACTTTGGTGTTTTTTTTTTTTTTTTTTTTTTTTTTTTTCCTCCCATTCTTCATTTCAACGGTTTCCTTTGAAAGCTTCAGGGGAAAATGAACCATCAGCACCTATTTGCGTGATCCTCCCTTAAAATTCTGAAGAGTTAATGATAGGAAAGAGAAATGCTAGCAGAATTAACTTTGAAGATTTCAGACAAGTTAAATTTGTGCCAGAGCCAATGAAAATGTTTTCATCTAGGTGTATGGAAATGTATTGGCAGCTTTTATGAGATGTACGTACTTGGATGCTTACTCTGAGGAATTGTCTAGAAAAATTCTGCTCTCACACCAAGCCAAATATTGTGATCAAAATAAATCTAAATAATACAATGCATTGGTATTGGTTCCTATTCCAGTCTTCTTTTGCATTGCACTACATATTCTGAAATTGAAATATACATAAATAAGTGAACAAGTTAGGGAGACTGTTGCATCCTTGCCTAGTCCCACACACCAGTGTTGAGAAGGTTACTATAAATGATACGTATCTATTTCAGTTAGATTTTGAGTTAAAATTTAGGTAGCATTACAGTTCTAATTGTGGAACCAAGATACTCAGCTTGCAAGTTTTTATGTCTCTAAGGTTCTAGAACATGAATTAGTGAGTACTAACACTAGTGTTTTTGAAAGAAAAGGCATATTATAATATTATTACTATAATAATTGAGCTGGAATTCCCAACTGAACTAAAAATAAATCAATACCTTTTTTATCTTCCTTTTGTACCAGTAAAACATTTTCACACAACCTTAGTTCATTGATCTGGTTTGTAACAATGGATCACTACACTACTGAGTCATGCAGGTTGCTCCAAAAGTAGTGCCTTCTATTTATTTACATACGGCAATTACAAAGAACCCAATAACACCATTTGATAGGCCAAATTCTCAAATACAGAACACCAGTATCACCATCATTAGCTGTGCATTTTTTCTTTTGCCAACATTGAACAAGAGCCTGAATGCTGTGCTCATAAAAGTCTGTACCAGTGGATGTGACCCACTGCTTCACAGATGCTATGAAGGTGTCATTCTTAGGAAAACACTGCCCATGCAGTACAACTTTCACAGTGCTAACATCCACTGTTTGGCCTCCATAAATGTGCAGCTAGTGTCAATGAATGTCAATGGGTGCAATTTTTTCTGCATGGAAAAATTCAATTCCATGTTTTTGTTTTATATGCGCTTCCATGTCAGACACCATTTTGTCAGACTGCCCCTCTGCTACCATCTGTCACACAGCAACAAAACGTAATAAAATATTGACGGGAATGTTCAGTCTCTACTGCCATCCCACCAACATTTGCCTCTGCTGTCGTGGGCCAATGTAATAAAATAGGAGACGTTACTTTCAGAGTAGCCCTGTAGTTTAAGAATGGCACTACAAATTCACTTTGTAAATAATGAAAATTGATTGCAAGTTGATATCCACAGCAATTACAGAGTTTCTCCTCAGATTTAAGATTTTTAAATTCTCTCTCCATCCTCTACAAAACTTGTAGTTGTGATTTCACGAAAGAAAACCAGTTTGGATTAACAAGTTACTCTAGTGTACTTGAAAGTGTTCTTCATGAAACAAAACGTTCCATATCTGAGAATGTAGGAGAATGAGCACTCATGAAAGTTTGTGGTAGGAACTATGCATGCAAGAGCAATTCATTGCAAATGAGCCAAGGAAGCTTAATATTGAACAGCTGATTGTCACTACAATAAACCTGATTAATGCACATGATAATTTAACACTACATTGCTAATAAATCTTCTTACTTGACAATCAACGTATACTTTTGTAATTAATTCAATTTGTTAACTTTTTGTCAACTGCTTAATATTCATGATCTTTTGACCAATTAGTTCACATTTCTAAGTGAAATATTCTAGGGGCAGAAAGTAGAACACTGTTGTTCTTCATGCATAATTACTTATTTTGTTGACATGAGAGCATAGCAACTGCAAGTTCCTTCAAGCTGTTATAGGGTATTTATTTCTTAGAATTTCCATGAGGTCGTATACTCAGAGTTCTCACAAGACAGAGACTTATCGTGGAGTTTTGAGCACACGTTTAGCTTTTGTAATTCCGCTTCAGGCAGTAGCAAGTAAGTTAAACAATCACTGATTGACTTTAATTAACTCTGGTTTGCAAGGTCAGGATTGCAACTGATAGATTTCTGAAACTTGGCCAAAATTAGGATCCTATAAAAATTCCAGAAATAGGAGATTCATACAAACTCATTTTAAAATCTGAATAATATTATTTATTTACAAAGTCTTCTTCTTCTTCTGCTCCAGATATTTGACATGCAGTGTTCATCAGTAAATTTGTGATTATTCAAAAAAAAAAAAAGAAAAAAAAAAAAGAAAAAAAATCAGTTAACTCAAACACTTGATTCTGTGCCAACTTATATGAAATTTAAAAATAAAAAATAAAAAAATTCCACAAAGGTAGCCAAAGAATCAAAATTGAAATTGTAAATGATGTATAATTAATGTAATGGATTCTTTGATATAAACCATGGCTTTACTACAAGCCTTGAGGAAGATGCTGCACAGTGAGACTCATGATCTGTCCTTGGACTGTCCCCTTGTTACAGAGGAAATTGGAGCCAGACTGTACTGGCACACACTCCTTTCCTTGCTGACCAGCTCTGTTCATCATAATGAAGGGGAGAAAGCAAGGGACCAAATTACACCTTTCTCTAGGCTACCCACCAGAGCAGGGCAAAACAGAGCCCGGCAAAAACATTCTCCATGCCATGCTAGTCATGGTTACACCTTCTGTGTCCATAATCTCTCTTAATGGATCTGTTCCATGCAAGTCAGTTCCTGCCTTTGTAAGCTCCTGATTTTGATGTTTCTGGGATCTCAAGTTCTATTTTATTTTATTTTATTTTATTTTATTTTATTTTATTTTTAATTTAAGGTTTCTTTTGGGGTGTAAACGTTACAGGATTTAGTGAATAACTAGGGCTTTAGGTAAAATGACTTTCCGCATGCAGTTATAATTACATATTCTAGGGAAATACTGTATTTAGTGTTTTGGGTTTTACGTCTGTGTTTTATTTCTCATTCTTATGTCAAAAGGCATCTGTCTTAGTGTTTGGCCCTGCAAACTTTTTGTGTATGAATCTCCAGATTTCAGCAGCAGTTCTTTAATTTTGAAGGGCTTACTGAGATAGTCTCAGAATCATTAAGTACATTTACACATACATTAGTTGGATCAATGTCAGTGAAAATGCTTAACATTCTTCTTCAAAACAGAATCTTGAAATCTGTTAGCTTCCCTCTCCTTTTTCCATTATCTCTCTTCTTGCTGACTGCCAAACAGGAGTATTTTTTCCAAAGACTTGAATACCAAATCTATTACTCTGTTCCATATTAGTTCTTTTACCTTCCCATGAGTACTTATGCAGCGGATGAGCAGTGAAAGTAACACTGTAGTTTGCAAGAGCATATAAAAGATTGAATCTGTTGGCAATTGAGTTGCTACTGTAAGCTGACTTTTCATTAAAATTTTGCTTTTTCTTGTCCATTCATCTGCTACACTGCCTATTTATAGGAAGCAAACAGGCACTGGAAGTTCATCAATATCAAGTAAGCAGCCAAATGTAACTATTATCCAAATTTCAAATGTGAGTTCTTTCCATCATCCATGCTGGAAGCTGAGTGGCAGTGAAACTAGATAAAGACATTCCTCTTATTCATGCAAAATAATATTGCTTCTGCTAAGATTACTGTATATAATGAAGAAAATATGTGGCACTGTGATTTCTGCTTCAATAAAACAGAAAATGCCTCTCCCTGACAATATGGGCTGTTACGAGACCACTAGCAACACAGATTTTTGGAAAAACAACCAATAAAAGTACATTTTCAGCATTCACTGTATAAATATTCTCTGCCATCTTTTCATTTTCTGTTTAAATTTGCTTCTGCTGGAAAAAAAATGTCAGGGAAAAATTGTGAGTAATCTCAACAGCTTGTCAGTAGAGAAACATATTCCTGAGGTGACCTACCTGCCTCGTAGTAAAGCCAATTCTTTTTCTTAGCAAATTGCTGTGCCACATATCAAGCATTTTCAAATGAATTATTGCGTGAATATTTGTTACTGAAATAAAGTATAGCTATGATCATGTTTCTTAAAACCAGTTCCCTTTCTCCATTTTTTCTATGCAGATATGTTCATTGGTTTTGTTACTGATATGAACATCTGTAATGTTCATGATGATACACGAGCTCTAAAGTATGGAAAACTTTAAAAATAAATAGTTTTCTCCACACAGATCTATTTTTCTTCACTGTGTTGAACCTAGCATTGAAACCAGTGTTTTCTTGCACTTGAAATCTGATTTATCACAGGAATTTTCTGGAAATGATATGGGGATATTGGCTCCTGGTCTGCACAGGAATAGATTGTCTTTCTGAACCAAAAGAACAGACTCAAGTTGTTTGTTTCTCCTTGCCACGTTCAGTTAAATTTGTGCATATTATTGTTGAGCACTACAGTTTAAGGGGAAAAGTGGAATACTTGAAAAAAGAGAGACTCGCTAATTTAAGTATTTTTATTGTTAAGGTTATGTAAGAAATGTGAGAATCAGTCTCACATTCTGTATTTAAATGATTCAGAATGGGAACTGAAATCAAGATTTATACCTTTTACACATGTTCTAGCCAGTGTTCTGAGGTGGCTCTTCTGTCACTGGGAATCTATAAAATATTTCTATGACATAAGCTAGTCAGAAGACTGAGCAAGTAACTGAGTTGTTATATTGCCAGGTGATTATGCTGTTCCTTTGAGCTCCAGTCTTACTGAGTTTTTTTGCGCTAGTGGATATTACATATCATACATTAAGTATCTCTGGAAATAAGAGTGTCACTTTCAAACACACACTACTGCATTCATTATGGTATCCTCAAAAACGTGTGTTTCAGGAAAGGGGAGCTGGTTCTTGATTTTCCACACCATTTATGAGTGCACTGGTATGAAAGCCTTACAAAATTTTAGGTATTTGTTTTAAAATGATTTGAGATTTGACAGAGCCAACAAAAATTCTGCTAGGGGCTCTGTGCAGCAGAGATCTTTGACATCACCCAAATTATGTTTTGGAAGGATAGGTACAATTTATTACATTATTTTTATTTTTAATGTTGCCAGCAGCATTTATGCAGTGAAAATATATAGGTATGGAGTTATTTGGTAATAATATATCATATATAGTAATGATTAGTGAAGGATCTAATCAATTTTAATAGACATCTTTTAATTCTGCTGCCTTTTTGTGTTGATACACGCTACAACTTCTGGCAATATTCTTCAATGCTGTCACTAAAAGCAGATCAATTATAGCATATCCTTTTAACAAGTTTGAAACAAAATATGCTAAGGATATTAAAAATGTGCCAAGTATGTTACGCCCACTGCCAGTTTCAGTACTAGTAAATTATCCTTTTTTGCAAGTCATTGCCTGTTGCTGTTCACAGATTATGTGAATAAACCTCCAGCTTTCATTTATTACCTTCTATTTTTGAGAAAGTATTTGGAAAAATTTTGTGTTTATAAATGTTCATTAGTGACTAGACACGGTAATGAAAGCAACTAAAAAAATCTAGCATCTTTTACCACCTATAAATTTTGCTTTCTTTACTGTAGGATAAAATAAATCTCATATTTCAATCTTTAGCTACAATATAGGTTTTAGTCTTCATCACAGCTTGATAACACAAGAAGTGTATTTGATATAGTGCTAACTAGGAAATATAGTTTGAAATCTATCAATTGTGATTTGAATAGGGACCACTGGGATGAGGTTCTAAAAAAAAAAAAAAAAAAAAAAGAGTGAGGCAAAGCAGCTTAGAAGAGGCAAGTACCTTTTTTTAAGACACGCTGTTTTATAGAGTGAAGGGTACACAGCCTTCAAAGGCAAAAGGTTAATGTTTTTCACCTGCTCGTCAAATACTCAAATGCAATATTACAAGCAGTTTTCAAAGGTCTTCAAAACTTCAGTACACTTCAAAAGCATATATTGTGATAAAAATCATGTTAGCTTGCTATCTTACACATGTTAGAGGGTAAAGGAAACAGTTCTTGAGGAATCTGCAGAAAATAAATAGATTAACAACACAGCCAGAGAATCTTGCCTTTGTTTTGGATTAAATTAGAAACCCTGATATTAGCTGATGAAGCTTAACCAGTCCTTGTCTTCCTTGCAGCATTCACTTGAATGCTCTGTATCCATTTTCCTCCTGCTTTCCCACATATCCACATTATATTTCCTGTGTCAGTCCAAAGCTATCAGTTAGGTAGCTGTAGTGAAAATGCTGTCACTGTCTGAACCAGTGATTGAGCACCTGGAAGGAAGACAGGGCTAATCCAGGGGAGCTCAGGTACATGCAATGCATCTGAGTGACTAGGAGTGGAGCCAGGATCCACCTCTTCCCAGACTTTGTTTGGCATTGGAGCTGAGGCTGTTTCTCTGCATGTCCCTGTCTCCTGGGGGCTTCCTGAACGTAAGCGTTTTTTTTTTTTTTTTTTCTGCATCCATAGCTGCTGCATTTGGGCTTCTTATTTGCTGCAGCCTCGGATTGTGCTGCACTGTTGTTTTTGCTGTACTTTCCATTGCATTACAGTAGTACATAGATAAAGTTTCCGCACATTCTAGCCAATAGTATGTTTTGTTTACATTTGCCATTGCCACTGAAAAGACTGGTGACTCTGATAAGTTATTCATGTGTTTTAGTTTGCAGTTTAGATTTAAGGGGCAGTTAATTGAGAGAAAATTGCCAGAATGTTAGAAACAGTGTTGTTAGCTTGCAGTCAGAGTGATGGGAATGAAAACTTTATGTGCATTTCAGGATACTGAATCCCAGTCAGCCAAATGTGGAGGACTGATCTGAAGTGACCAAGTTTCGTTCTGAGCTTGAGGCATACAATTGATCTGGTTTGCTGAGTTGAACTTGTATAACTTAAAAATTTCCTCACTGGGAGGCTGTTTATAAGCAGAAAATCTGAAGTTTCTCCCAATTCTCACTAATCAAAGCATGTGTAATTCACTTACTTGTTATGGATTTGCTAATTTCAAACAGATTTAACCTGCTGATAGAGTTTTTCTGTAAAGTTTACTGAGCTTTGTCAGAGCTCTGCTTTGTTTTCTACAGCCTGTTTTAGGACATACATGACCAGCAGGGAGCTTCCCTTCGTGTATGGGAATTTCTTTCTTCAAGTAAAAAAGTAAAATGGTATATCCATTTTAGTAAGTAATGATGTTACCGTGGATACTGATTATCCACTACATTTTTGAGGCATGATATTCACAGGAAATAAAAGCAAACATCCTTTTATTCCATCTTCATTTTTTTTTTCTCTGGAAGGAATTTAAGGACTCTGGCCATCTGGATGTCTGGCAACTCAGTCAGAGCTGTGGCTACTGTGTGTGTGCAGATTAACTGTGTAGCACATGCACAGTAAGTCCAATGTGTCCAGTACACATCAGACCTGCTGCACATGTGCTGCACAGATGGTCTGTGCATACGCAGTAAATCAGATATGTTAAGTCTACTGCGCATATGCAAACCATCTGTGCAATACACATATATATATTTCTGCCTGGGAAATCCCTTGTCAGAGCATGAAAGGTTGTGGCAGAGAGGAACTCCAGTGGTAGAGAGACCGTGAGACACTCTGACAGTGGCATAAATTAAAGCCGCTACTTGCCTGGATTTGCTCTTGCCTGAACCAAAGCTGCAACAAATCAGTTCCTCACAATCAGAAAGTGTGACTAGCTGCTCAACAGTTTCCCTTTGTGTAGCAATAAACGGCAGGAGACAATCTGCATCAAAATCATTAGTTTTATAGACAGTGGTTAGCAGTTCCCTACTGTCTTCCTAAACTAACTACAACTGCAGGCAGTACATCAGACAACTCGAATGAACAAGGTCTGGTACTTTCCTCTGAAGGAAGTGGTGCCTATTCTGCAGGCCTTAGGGATAAGTTTAGCCAATTTTCTTTCTTTTATATCCTGTGAATCCATTTTTCTGTTGTTCTACGTTTCAGCATTATTATGTGGATTGCTTGAGCCTGATAGGGATGTTTACTGGTTAGTGAGCAGGTCACTCCAGAAGTAATACTTGCTATTTATTTCTATGGAAACTACAACAGATACAAAGGGCATAATATTACTATTTGATAGAGCAAGTTCTCATCTACAAAATACTTTTTCAGCATAGTTGCAGTAATTGACTATGGATTTTTATGAGTGATGAACAAGAGCCTGCACCAGCTATGCTCATAAAAATCTGTATCTCCCAGTCATGGAAGTGTTTAGTATGTTCTTTAAGCTATGTCTGGTTTTGGTCTGTATCTAACAAATTCTATGGGTCTGTTCATGATGAACCCCTTGTTTATGCCACAGGGTAACACCGTTTGTCTATTTACACCAATTACACATTTTATTTTTTTTTTCCACAGCAAAGGTTCTTAATTTAATATTGTACAATTTTGTTGCACCTTATTTTTTGCCGGTTTTTCTTCACAACAAAAGAAGTGATATGATTTTGTCAAATAGTGGCAAGTAGTTTTTCACCTAGTGTTTCTCACTGTGTTCTCATGGATTTACTTGCTTGTTTAATTTAAAAATAAATAAATAAATAAAATCATAACTATGTATCAAGCAGAATACTGCAATGTGAAATTTGTAATAAATATTCAAAGTTTAGTCAAATTTTAATCAGCTGGAAATGAAAATTGTTGTGATAACATGATTAAGAACGTATTTCTTCTATTCAAATGTACTGAGAAATCATAGATCTTAACCAGGAAAAGATCTCCTTGAAGCAGATCCATTCCTATGACAAGAGAAGTGCATATTCAGAGCCATGAACATGTCAGTACACATACCATAAGTTTTCCTGGAGAGCCAAGGGAACAGCTGTGGTGGTTGGGGTGTGTGCGGATAAAAAGGATCTCTTGTCAGTCACAGAAAAACAAATATAGGAGATGAAAAAACTTCAAGAACATAAAAACAGGGTTCTGAACAATGATTTCCCGCATGAATTTTGTATGTATAAATCTGTGATGCATATAATATGTGCATAATGATTCATATACCTAACAATTTACATTAAATTAGGAAAATCATGTTTTATGACTAGTGATATGGTGCAATCCTGTGTTCTGTGGAATTATGGATATAATATTTTTGGTTATCTCCATAATTTTGTTGCAGGACTACATTTGTTCCTTTTCTGAATATGAAAGTAAATATACTGCGAGGAATGAAAAGTGATTTTTTTTTTTTTTTAATAAATTGCCTTTGATCCATTCCATAACACTTCAGTGTAACTCCATCTAGGGTGTATCAATGCATTCAATAGAAGTGACAGTAATGGACATGACACTAGTGAAGTCCTTGTTAATGGAACATTCAGCTTGCAAAACCAACATGCTCAGTAGTTCAAGGATACCATGTTTATGGCTGCTTCTGAGGGTGCTAGTGTTCAGAGATATGTTTTGTTTGTTGTGGCAAAAGGTGTTCTTTGCTTGGCTCAGCTTCTACAACTTCTGGCTCTTTGCCCTGTTGCCTTACCTGTCCAGTCCACATTTACTTGCTTGGCTCTTTCCTCCCAACTCTCTTGCTAAGTAAGTCTAAGCAAGGCTCAAGTTTCCAATCTCAAATTCCCAATATATAGCTCCTCTAGCAAGCCCGTGTCCTTAAACAGTACTATCTCTCTTCCTATCCATACCTCTCAATGCTTTATGAAATATTTCTTCCTTTCTTCTTGGCTTCTAACTGGGAACTGCCAGAATTTATATGCAGTGAATGTATTCCTGCTTTAATCTGGGAAGGCCTGTAGCATTATTTCAGACAAAATCAGCCTCAATTGGATACTATCAAAGAGCCATTTCTTACAACGATTTTAATACAGTAATGTAGTAAGTAAATCATATAGAGTCAATGTTTGAAGTGCTGAATTCCCATATGCTGTAAATAACATGCTGAACCAAAAGGAAATATCTAAATGAATAAAATAGGACTTTTTCCTGTAAAATAAATTAGAAACACATACTACAACGTTAGGATGATTTTGAAAGAAGATGGTGGAAACGTCATAAAAGGGCAACAAACAATAAACTGTGATATTCATCATTTTTAGTTTCTGTTCAGTCTCCCTCAGAAAGGAACAAGGTGGATGGAACAGCAAAAGAGGAAAAAAAAGTGTGGGGGGGAGAGGGAAGGAAGAAAGGGAAGCTTAAACAAAGGGGGGTAGGAGCAGGGGTAGGAAAATTGTGGATTATTTGAGGCCATCTCCTTGACCCCAGCCTACCCCCACTGCTGCAGCCACTGGTCAGGGTGAAGTAAAGCTGACAATAGCTATTCATCATGCTGTTGAGTTGAATGTAAAATGAAAACCATAGCTACCTCGCATGTTGCAAGTAGGTACAGGAAAGGATTAAATCAATGGAAGATGTTATCCCAAAGCAAAGTAGGAATTCTTAAATTCAGCTTTACCTAAAGGCAACAAAGGGCTTAAAGCAATGAAGTTACAAAAACGTACAGGTAATGCACCTTCATATCAATGTAGATATGTAAAAATTCTGGAGACATCCTTGACCCACTCCTGATTTCACTTTTTCATTACGTTGGCTAATGTTTGTTCCCATGTATAATTTGCTTTCATGGCTGAACACGTATGTACAATGAAGAAAAACAAGCAGTTAGTGTTTGCTTTCACAAAGACTTCAAAAGTTGCTGATGATTTTCATTTCTGTATTTGAATCAAGAAGACAGAAGAGATATCCTTAGAAATCTCATTGTTCTTTTCAAAGACTTTTCATACAGAAAAGTACAGTGGGCATGAGTTTATAGTCAAGGAACTTCTGCATCTGAGCTGATATGTGGAAGTCAGGTGTCACAATATTGTAGTGTAAACATCTCAAAATGGTCTATTAATCTTGACTAACAAAGTGCAAATCTTTAAATAGGAGTGTAGTTCTGGGCCAATCTGAGAAGAAAGTTCTGTTCTTACAAACAAGGAATGCAGTTTGCTTCAGCTGTGTGAGCACGTATGCAGATTTGAATAATCCCTTCATTCTGCAAAGAATGTGATTGTAAAAAGAGGAAAAAAATAAGTTATCTTCTGCTCCCAGTACCAAAATGCATCAATTAAAACCTACTGGTTAATGTGAACTTCCTATTTTTAGACTGATGTAATCCATTATCCATATAAAACTGCTGCTTCTGTTTAAATTGCGTATGTCTTGTATCTAGATAAAATGACTGTAACATCTTCTCTTCCCCTATCCTTACTCCCCAAAATAACTGTCACGATTGAAGAATACAGCAGTTCATCAGTTATTTTTCATAAATCACAAAGAAACCTCCAGTTCCTTTTTTTATAATTGCATAATGAAAAGTTATAAAAGTGTCTAAAATAGAGATCTCTTTCACTGTCAGGTGCCACATCACTTCAGCATATCCAGTCTCCTTTCCAAAAGCAAAGGTCTCCTTCAAAGCTTTAAGAAGAGTTTTATACTTAATGGAATTTGTGTATTTCAGAATTGGTGCATGAAAATTGGTGTAAGTAAAACTTCTGTCTTCAATTACTGATCTTTATGAGATCTGCTGCTAATGTGTCACCAGTTCATCACAAAAAAAAAAAAAAAGTTTGTTGTATAACAAGCAATTAATACATTGGTCTTCTGTGGTGCACTATGAAAAGAATTTTCATGTATTTTCAACTTGTATGACTCTGATTAAGATGTTGTGGCTAATTATTGTAGATATAATTGATTTTTCTGTTGCTTTTCCAGTTTTCTTCTTAGTTTTTTTTTCCCTTTTCTTTTAGTTAGGAGCCTATTTTGCTGCTCTGCCTTTGTAGAATACTTTAATACAGCTCAGCATACAATTGACTTTCTGGGCTGCAAGGGCATGCTTGTGGCTTATGTGCAGCTTGCAATATGCCCTTGAAGCCCAGAAAGCCAACAGTATCCTGGGCTACATTAAAGAAGCATGGCCAGCAGATCCTATAGGAGTGTGTACAGAAGGCCACAAGAATTTTCAAAGGGTTGGAACATTTCCACTGTGAGGACAGGCTGAGGTGGTTTGGGCTGCCTAGAGAGGAGAAGGCTCTGGGAAGGCCTGAAATGTTCTTTCAGTATCTAAAGGAGCACTATAAAAAAGGAGACAGGCAGGGTATTTTGTGATAGCACAAGGGGAAATGGTTTCAAACTCTTAAAACAGGAGAGATTTATTTTGGATGTAAGACAAAGTAGTTTATAATAAGGGTTGTAGAGCACTGGAACAGGTTGCACAGAGTGGTAGTGGATTCAAGATCAGGCTGGGTGGGGCTCTTAGTGACCTGATCTAGATGTGGGTGTCCCTGTTCATTGCAGGGGAATTGGACTAGGTGAAATTTAAGGGTCCCTTCAAACAGATCTTTGATTCTGATTCTACAAAAGCCATTAATTCGTTTAAAGGAACATAAGTCTTCTGAGTGGAGAGATGGATTTACAACTTAATACAAGATGTGTGTCCCAAAACACATTTACTACCCACAGTTCAAAGTTATCCCTTTAAAAAATTGGTATATTGATACTCACTTCCTTTACATGCATGGAATGTGTGTGTTAAATACATGTAGTATTTGCTTAGGCATTGCTCAATATTAATCCAGTGATCTTGAGCAAGATCCTTGCCAATGTTTTAGTCCATGACAACTATAGTTTCCCATTCTATATTGGCACAGTGATAGGATTAGAGCAGGGAACAAAGACTGTGCTGGACATTCTGGACATTAGTGTAAGCATAGGCCATGCTATGCTTGGTTTAATGTAGTAGTATTAAACCAAGCTATGTGCTCCTTGGTTTAATATGGTAACATAGATTTGAGCCTGTCTTATCCACATTTTGCAGAGGTTGACTGCTATCTTATGCAAGTTTCTAGTATTTGCAACTCTGGCCTGGGTTTGCCAAAAAGGCTGCCACAACCCTAGGAGAGATTTCAGTGTCATGGACTATACTGAACTCAGTCCATATAATATGTTTATCCCAGGGCCATGCTAATTGGACATTTAAGATATGTTCTTGTTTTCCTGACCAAGGATGGCCCAGCTGATGCTCTGTGTAATGGTTTTGCTGTTTTTAATTCGTTTTCATCAGAATTTCATAGACATGATATTTATGATCATAAAGTATGAAGTTTGCTTTTTAGTTCATTTGTTTTTGCACAGGTTAGGAACAAGATGTCTTATTTTCATGAACCTTGGAATATAGCACTCCTTAGAAGACTTTCACAGTTGTCATATAGAGTGGTTTCTCAGGGATGTGACCGAAATGATCTAACAACAGATTTTTTTTTTTTTGCAAAACCTCTTTCTAGAGTACGTTTTAAAAAAACAACACTAAAAAATAAACACAACAAAAACAAAAGTAAGACTTTGGAAGCTGTAAAGATGCAATTTCAGTTAGAAAAAAAGAGACATACCCAAGCTTTGTACAGTCTTAACGATATTTGGTGTGCACGTATGCATTCTTGCTTATTACCTGGAGAAGCTTTTCCATTAATCTCTTCATTCTTACTAACAAAGGTCTGAATTTTGGATAGTGCGGTGAAGCTTTTCAGTGTAGTATTTTAATTTAAGAGTTTGTAATCCTTATGTTGTCTATCACAATCACTCAGAGTAACTTTGTAATTGACAAAACACAGGGGTAATTATGTTGTTCAAATCCATGGTTACCTTTTTCCAAAGGTTTTTTTGGCACATCGCGGGGTTGCAATATGTTGATGTGGTTTTCACATGCATTTCAAATCCGTAAAAGGCAACGTATTCATCTGGCAGAACTTCAAGCTAAGGCTGTTTGTCTGGCATGTAGCGTGTTCCCATAATATTTGTTCATCCTCAAAGGAAGATTGCCAGAGTGCATTCTTAGTAATGGAGTTAGGTAACACGCTAGGAATGTGTAAAATCATATCCTGAGGCTCAGAGGCATTATTTTATGCAATAACTATACTAAGATTCTTGGCAAACTAGATAGCGTTAGAGCTCTTTCCCCTGAAAAGAATGGCACTTTATCTTGTACACGGACTGAAGAACCCTGCATATAACCTCTGATATGACTAGATGCAGTAATTGTACAGTGCTCAAAATGTAAAATGAGTGATAGATTCTATAGGTATCCACTTGAATGCTCCCCTTTATGAATTTCTCCATAGGCTTTATACCAGAAAATTTTCTGTCAGCTTCTAGGCTCTGTAATCCAGTACTACAATCTATTCCTTGGGTATTTTCATCCTTTTCTATTGTAAATCAATTTAGTACCATTTACATGGGGTGTAATTTAAGTCTTGCTCCGCCTTTTTGTGTGTGGAAGTTCAGTAATAAAACTTGCTTAAATAGTTATGACTTGGCTAGAACAGTGTCAGGCTGGAACTGGAAACAGTAGTTGATGTAAAACAGTGGGAGGTATTCCAGTATGTTCAGACTAAACTGTATTTCTTCTGCTTTATGAAAATTTCCTGTGATGATGGGGTAACACTTCAAAGATGTTGCACATCATTTGGACTATAAGTAGAAAACCAAATTTAAAATATCCAAACTTGCTTCATTCTGTCATCACAGATGATTTCAGAAATACAGGAAAAAAAAGAATAGCATTCATGAGAAGATTATTCGTAAAATGCTTGATTTTTTTTTTCTTCTGATGTTTCCTCGCAGCAAGATATTTGAATTCATAACTGAAATGTCATTGTATTCAGTACAAATTTATTATTATATTATATATAATATATTTATTATTTCTCTTTTGAATTAATTAAAAAAAAATCAGTATTAGCAATAGGAGTCTGGAATGAGAGCTTATGATTTGTTCTTCAAACTGAGTGATCTTCCTCACCAGACCAGATAGAAGGCATGCTACTGTGCCTTTCAGAACGTAGTGCAGCCCAGGTGCCACAGAGTTCAGGAAACATGAGAAAATTTCATGAGGTCTTCCCTGTGAGAATTTACTGTGGAGTGAAAGAATTGGTCTTTCTTGAAAAAAAAATGAATAAATAAAGGTAGTTTTAGCTAGTTTTCTTGGGGGGAAAAAGATTTTGTTATATTTTCATCTTTGAAAACAAGAAGAAAGTAAGATGAACTTGGATACCAACTGTGAAATTAAACAAAGTCAGGAAGATGAAGTTGATGAATTGAATAGTTTCCATTTAAAAAAAAACAAACACAAAACAAAAAACTACTTTGAGTTAGTAACAGGTATTAACTTGCAGGACTTTAAACTCATTAATGACAGATGCTGGTATGGTAGACTGTTTACTTCTACTCCACTCAGCATAGGAACAAATCTGTACGCCTCTGATTCCTGTGGATTTTTTTTTTCCTTAGGTATTGATTGGGATTAAGCTCACTTAACCATTTTATGCTAATTCACTGCATTCTTATTGGTCTTTTCCTGATTTTTAGTTCCATATTGTGCTTGCTGAAATTTGCTTTAAGATAATAGAGGTAATAAAGATCGATGGTGTCTTTATCTAATGAAGCTATTTTGTGAATCTATATCAAGCTTTTCTCATTCTGCCAAGAGCAGAGCATCTGTGATTATAGCAGTATAGTTTAAAGTACTCCATTTGAGACAGAAAGACCATCTATACTTAGGGGTGCCTAAGAATCTCTTTATTTTCTGTAGAAGTCGCAAGTCTGCAGAGGAAAATAGTATTTGACCCCTCAACACAGAAGACTTTTTTGGCCAATTATGTCCAGGGTAAGAAATTACTCAGAGAGAAGGATGTCTACATCAGTCAGTTTTCTTTTTACATAAACAGCTTTAAGCTGTTACTGTAATTATTTTCTGGAATTCTTTTGCACTATTGACCTAATAACAGCATTTCCACATCTATTAAAAAAAAAAAAAGTAATTCTCTAAATGCATTCTGATTTGTTCTCCTTATACATGTATGCAGGGGAAACTCTCAGGTAGACAGTAGCTCTCTAGGCTAGAATTTTTCTAGTCATCAGATTTAAAGATATTTTCTCTAAAAATGCTTTAGGAAATCTTCACTGAAGATAGATAACTTCATGTTCTTACATTAAATAACACATAGAGAAAAATTCTTCTGTCCTAAACATCTGTAATAACATAATGATTATTAAGAAATAGTACAGTGTGAAGGTCCTTAGTAACATTAATTAGATGACCTGAGAGAGCATTTGATATTATAATCTATTTTAGCTGCTTTTCCTTAAGCTTTGAGTTTGCTGTACTGATGTTACTGTCTAAATTTCAGAATAAAATGAATCTCTGAATATATTCCATGACATTTTATTTTCCTGTATTAATCACACATTAAATAGCCAAAACAGATAAGACAAAAAATAAACAAGCGAATATAAACTCCTCCAGGAACAATTAAAATACCTTAAGTATACATTTTTAAAATCTTTGGAATATTTCTGAAGTATGTATCTTTACACTGACATGCAGGTAGTTTTTGAAGGACAATAGTTTTTATTTCTAGACATTGTTTGGCTTAAGCAGATCAGTAACTGCAGTAAGACAACAACCAATTTAGAGAGGAATCTTTCAAGATTCTCTGTGATGTAAGGAATTGTACTGGATGGAGACTTTCTTCTATTTGTGACCCTTTTCATGAGAAATCATGTCATTGCTCATGGCAGTACATGGTGGCAAACATGGTTTTATGTCACAGAAGCCCAAGATTAACAAGAGAGCTTGACCTAGCTTTTTTGCTCGGCTGTGCTCCTCATTTTTTTTTTTCTTCCCTGGAATCTTTGTGCTAAATGGGTTGAAGTAGATTTGGTTTGTACTTCTCAGAGTGGATTCAATGTGACATGTTATGGGAAGCTCTGGCAGAAATATGTGGTATGTAGGTCACAACAGCTATGTTGATTAGCATATTGGTGATTTATAACCACAATGTCTATTATAATGTGACAGATAACATAAAATTCTGTGTATTTGTTGGGAGAAGGAATTTTTCCAGCATGAGACCAAGCTGAGTAACCATGCTGTACTAGCAATATATTTATTTTTCTTAAAACTGTGACCTCCTCATGAAATGTTTTTAGCCCTTGGCTTAGCCTGAGGGCAAATCCAAGGAAAGTAGCCTAAAGCTCACGATGAATGTTTACTGACTTATGTGGTCAGTGTTTCTCAGGAGTAAATTGTAAAGAGAATATGGGCTGCACTTTATTTTTCCAGCTTCAGGCTGTGAAAAGGAGTTAGAGAAAAGGTATGTCATTTAAAATGATCTCCAAATTATGTTTACAAAATATGCCTCACCTTTTCACAATTGTACATAATGAAATTGCTAAATATTACATTCCCTCCTAAGAAGTCAAGTACAGTCACCTCATGTGGTTTAAATGAAAGAAGTAGTATGTTTATTTAGCAAGTAAGACAGATAATGCAACATGAAATTCTAGGGGCTGAAAAATGAACTTAGGAGTTTTGGATGAACCTTGAGATTTGGCACAAGGGAAACCTGCAGAAATCTCTTTTCTTGATTATCAGCAGGATGTGCATTGCCTTTTTCTTACTGTCTTTATTCGTGTTTCAACAGCCTGCCACATGTAATATGCCAAAGCTCAAATGAAGAGCCTGTCTGTGCAAATGTGTGCAAAAATACATACACACAATTCAATTAAGACTACACATAAGCTTAATAAAAGTTGCTTTCTGAAACAGCGATGCACTTACAATGGTTCTTCAGTGAATATAGGAATTTTACTAAATATGTTTACAAGCATTTCTGTTGACAATCATGATTATGATCTATGTCTATTTTTTTTTTAATGAATGGGCTGACATAATTTATTTCCCTCAGTGGAGAAAGTGCATATGTTAGAGCAGATAAAACTGAATGATACAACTGTAGATTATCTCTGGTTAGGTAATAACAAAACTTTTAAGGCTATATTGCCCATTCAGAGCCTTCTTCAGTTGCATAATTTTGCATGCATTCATATGTGTAACAATATGTAACGAAGTACATTTATGTATATATATGTATTTAGGAAATATCACTGAATGCTGATGAACCTCCCACTTTATTCTAAAGGTTTATTTTAAAAAATTCTTTGTGGTTAAAATGAAATCCTAAAATTACTATTTTTCTTTTTTTCTTTAGTCTTACCAATATTATACGTAACAATGCCACTGGTTGTTTTTGTTGTTGTTGTTGTTGTTGTCTTAAATATTTGGGAACATTTTGTAAGTTAACCAACATACAGTCTAGTGCAGTCTTGACAAGGTGCAGGCACTGGGACAGCAAGCAAATCCATCCTCAATATATAGCACTTCATTTAGCTATGAATGACAGGTGCAAAATGCTACTGAATCAGAAATGACAGGTATAATAGTGGTAAGCACAGGAGATTCACAAACTAGATTTTCCTGTGAGTATCATCTGCAGTGGATGTTCCCATATGCCTAATATGGGAATATCTCATTACAATTTTCATGTGTTAAAACTAGGGAAAATATTGATGGAATAAAATAGAAATCCCCAAAGAACAGAGCCCAGATGTTCTTCATAGTGATTTTAGCCTCAGGAAAGTTTGAGTAACAGAAGTGGCTAGAGGCTCATGGTAAATTTTCTGGGTGGTATGCAAGGCATTACCTACATAATTGCAGCTGTTTTTAATGGGACATGTCTAATTCCTTATGTACCAGGTTGAAAAATTACCCACACACTTTAGAAGAATTTACTTTCATATTAACCTTGCTTTTAAACTGGAATCTTCATATGGAAGCAGTGAATAAGAAGAAAAGCAAGTAAATCTTCAAGGACAGCAGAAGAATAAAAATAAAAAACCTGTGAAAATAAATGTGGTACAGTCTCTGCTGTGGTAGTATCTTTGCATTGTCCAGTCTGGGAGCACTGGTCAAGTAAGTGGAATTCTGAGTGGTCTCAGACTTTTGTGTCAGAGACAGGTCGCTATGGTCCTGCTAACTAATATCTCTTTATATTATATAAAGAGATATTATATATCTCTTTATATGGGAGATGATAGCATTTACAGGGACCTCCTAAGTCACTTTGCCTGGTTCCACTTAATGGCACAGGCAAATATGTCATATAAAGTTAATATCAATCATGTCATTCAAAAATCTGTGAGTCCATCTTTTTATATAAATGTCTTGTTTCTTTGTTTACCCCTCCTGTGATATAAAAGTAAGCACAAGAACAAGATTTAGGCTTTGATTTTGCGATTAAAGAGTTTCACCAAACTATTTGCAGTGAAATAAAGTTTCAAAAGATGCTATACTCTTTTGCAGAGAAGTGAGAAGTAGAAAAGAAACTCAAAAATACATCTGTACCACCTGTTTCTGTTTCTAACATTTTCATGAGCAAACGTATTTCTCCCGATCCTTCTGCTTCTGTTGCCATTAATTTACATTTTGAAAAATAGTTTTTGCTGAAAAGTTTGTGGCCATAAATTGGTTCTTTATGACTCTTCACGACTCTTCTAGACCATTTGGCTATGCTGTGAAACAAGATTCAGCCTGAAAGGGAAAAGCTGAGAGTGATAGTGTATTTCATAAAGGGCATGTAAAAGGCTGCAAGGAAAAGCCTGAATCACCCCCTATCTCTGCTTCTGAGTTATTAGGCCACATCTCACTCAAAAGATTAAACATTTTTATCTTACAGGTCATTCCATTTTATTGCAGCACTGCCTTTAGCAATGTTATAGTTAAGGTTCTGTCATTGTTTCAGTTATAGGCCCCTATTTTCTGGAATTTATAACTTAGGGCTAGAAATTCCCTATAGGTTGAAACTTGGAAACGGCATAGTAGGTCTTTTTTTTCCAGTGGAAAAATTCTCCACTGTCCACTCTCCATTTTTCAGTCTGCATTTGAAATAGATGGGAATTCCACAACCGTTTTATATACATACATATATATATAAATACTTTTAAACCGTATTTCTTATACTTAAATCCAAGTAATTTCAAAAGGTACTCAGTTCTTAATTCACGAATACATTCTGGGGGGCTTTTAGAATCAGTGTGATACTGGAAATGCAAAATGGGTGTGCAGTGAATGCATCTGTGAGTGTTTGTGTCTGTATGAGTACGTCTGTTCAAGCACACATAGTCCAGCATTTTTCCATAGAATTTCATAAAAATTACCATGTTGAAATGAAGAGTAAAAAACGAATGAGCTCTTAGTGAAATTAATATGACTCAACTGCATAGATATCTGGAATTCAACAGCTGTTGCATAGAAGTTTGTTTGACTGCATTTAGTGATCTGCTGGTTTAAGGTGGGATTTTGTACTTTTAAAACAGTTTAAAATCTCCAAATATTTCTTAAAGCACTTAAAACTGATATGAAGCTCCATAAATTGCTTTGCTGTAAGTCTCTCTCAAGTTCCAGTGCAAAACTTCAAGTCCGAAATGAACCTAACGTATGGAAAACGAAGAAAGTGGGATAAATAATTGAAATGGTTTACCTCTCTATGCTAAGACTTTTTTAATAGGCTAAAACACTTGATAAATGGTCAGCTACTGACTTATTTAATATGTAATATGGCAGGAGAATGAAATCATACTTACAAGCAAAGTATTCAAACACATTCTAAAATGCTTTCTGGAATGGGACGCACCCATTGAACCTGTAAACAAAGATCACTCTGAGGAGTGGGAGTTGAGAAAAGACCTTGAAACAACTCAGGAAATGGAGTGGGCTGGAGAGAAAGAAAATCAATTAGAAAGGCAAAAAACATGTGGTAAGCAGGGAAAAGGTAATCTCTGTGGGAAGTCAAGAAGGAGGTAATGGTGAAAGAAGACAAAAAAGGTATTCCTGGCTTTTACAACTACTTTTATTGACAACTGCAGTCATCAAATTTAAACTGAAATACTCTTCGTAATAGCAATAAAAACAAAAATAGGAAAAAAAAAAAAAAAAAAAGAAGAAGATTCAGTAGGGTAAGGGAGGCTATATAGTTAAAGTAAGTAGGACCTTTCTATTCTTAGCTTGGTGGTTCAAAGCCAGCATAGATAAGTAGTGCCTGAAAATGATTTCCATCTGTTCTGGCAGTTTCATGAAATCTTCTAATGACCATGGTTTGTTTACTATTGCACAACTCACCATATTGTGGAAGCTTCCTCCAGAATTAACACTAAGTGGCAACTTTGCAATTTTGAAAGAATGACAGCTGTAAAAAACAAAACAAAACAAAAACCAGAAAACCACACAACTCTTCCCTCACCTGCCTGGTGCTGCCTGAATGGAATTGAAGCAGATTGGATAGTGTAAACAGAGTTGCATTGCTCCAAGACCCACAAAAGTTGCAGCAGGCCTCTTGTTTCAGTATGTCTTCTGATAACTAAAGGTAATATAACATTAAAAAATGGTTTTGATGAGTCAATTGAAGAAAGTCCTGCCTTGCTAAACAAAATGGGGAGATCTGCTATTTTTAACAAAAAGTAAAAAGGCAAGTAGATGTCTGTCTCTAATGTGTTTCATGTTGTGTGTATTCCTCCTACATTAACAAAAGCTGTTCAAGTGCGTTGTAGACAATATCTAAATGTGCTTTTGCCTCTCTTCAGTTCACTTTCAAGAGGCTGTTATCCTCTTTATTCTGAAAAAAATAAAAAATCAGAATTGTGCTTAAAAATCTTATGTAACAAGGTAAATATAGTGTATTTTTCAGTCACTTTAGTGATGACATATGTTAGGGGAAATAGACTGTAATCTGCATTCTCTTCCTAGCACTAGAAATTTGTGGAGTACTTCAGTAAGGAAGTTGGTTTTCTCCTTCAAAACATTCATTAAAGTGCAAATGACTTTCTCCCTCTTTATGTTGCCAGAAGAATTCCCATACTGTGTAATTAAATCTCTGTTTTAAAGTACATTTCTCAAGAAACACAACCTTCTAAGTTGAAGACTGCATAATAGATGCTATTAACTGTATATTAAAATAGAAAATGTCTTGTACAACACTATATTTGCTGAATGAGTTTGCCTTTTTCCAAAGTCATCTCCTTATTAATGACTCATGAGTTTCTTTTTTATTATTTAAAAATAATGTAATTACAGGGTGTTCTGGAATAATTTAAAGTATCTTATGTTCCTATCCAAACCTATTAGTTAAATGAAGCATAAGTATTTATAATATGCTGTATGCTTCCATTATTCAAGCTAATCCTTTTAATCCTATTTAAATTGGAAGATAGAAGTTAATCCCAATAATATCATGACAAACAAATATTAATAAACTTGTTTCTGTCTCTGCTCTTCCTTATCACCTGTCCTGTAAATGGTGAGTTGTCTAGTCTACGCTTGTTAGCAAACAATGGAGACGAAAAGCAAAGAGAGCAAAATTGCTCTCAATAACAAAAGTGTGAAGGTAGAAGCACTTTATGATATTCTCATGTATGACTACTTTAAAACTCAGCTCTGCTAAATCTGTTGGGAGAATAGTGCTAGACTGATGTCTGGAGAACATCAACTGAATAGAAGTTTCAATATATCATCTACTATAGGCTGCGTTTCAGTGTCAAGCTAGCATACAGGACTCTGGTTCCTGATGATATCTGTAATTTGACCTGGGTTTTGGAAAGCAACAATAACATAAGAAAGCCAAGTTGAGTGTACAGTTTTGAATTTTCACCATGGTGCTAAGATCTGCACATATGATTTCTTGTCAGAAACTGGAAAAGAAGCAATTGTTTTTAACCTGCTGTGAGCAATGGTTTTGAACATAACTTATACTGTTTTCATGCTGACTTTTCTCCCTTTCACCCCAAAATACAAGTGCAAACAGAGCTTCTGAAATCCCTTAGGGCCAAAAGAAAACCACACTGTGTCTACAAAAACCTACAGGTTGGTTTAGTTTTTGCCCAGGGAATCATATCTAAAAAAGATATGCCTGCCAGAGCAATATTTTGCATGGTTAAGGGAAAATGTAATTCATTGCAGCTGGAAAATTAAAAAGGATCCCAACCTTATGGATTGCAACACCAAAAATAATTTTCTTTTGGAAGCACAGCCTGATATTTACATTAATTGTTTATTTCACTTTCCGGAGATAAAAAATTAAAAAATTAAATAATGCTTTCCCTAGAAACAGAAACTTCTTATAATAACACTAACATAATTGTATAAATAAAGATTTTGATATAGATACAAATTAGAGGGTATTTTTTGTTGTTGTTTATTTACTGAAGAATATCTACATATATCAAATTACAACCCTAAAACTATGAATTAGTGACCTGCCAGGTGAGGAACAAGGTATTTTAAGGAGAATCAAAGTACTGAAAATTCTAAATTCCTTATTTATTTATTTATTTTGACAGAGTGTATTAGGAACATCCTTTCCATTTTAAAACGTTTAAGGCCTGTCAGAGATTTACGTTTGTCAATGTGAATGTAATGGAACAAGCTGATAAATCAGAGAAATAAAAGTAATCAGAACTAGATAACATACATGAAAGAACTCTGAAGTAATTTAAGGCTCAGTGGTTGAAGTACAAGGGTAAATATACAGTTTTTAATTTACATTGGCCACTATGCCGGAGGAGTAGATGGTAGCAGATGTTGTGCTTTCTTGTTTGGTTGTCTTTTCTCTATTTGTGTTGCTCTTTTTTGTTTGCTTGTTTGTTTGCTTTATTTTGTTTTTCCTCTAAAACTGAGAAAAGAATCATCCAGGGGAATAGAGTTTAACACTTTTTCAATACCTTTTTTTCATACCTGGAAAAGTAGAAAAAACAATAAGTAAACACCAGATTTTAGATGACCTGACTTGTTAGAGTATAAATAAACAAGCGGAGTTGCATGACAAAAACGAACTAACAGAATCTGTCCCTCAAAAGAGGATGCATTAAGAAAGAGTTTATTTGGAGATTTTAATTTCTTATGCTATAATCCCACAGCTTAAACTAATCAAAAGAGTGAGAAGTTGGAGTAGTAGAGTTATTACTCGTCAAAAAGGGTATTAAAAGTAGTAATGAACTGTTTAAATATCCTAAGCATTAGAACTGTGTTCTCACTAAGTGGATAAAAAGGATGAAAAGACTGGTCAGTGATGCAGGAGAGTTTGCATTTGGTGCTCAGTGTTTAGGTGGATAAAGGCAAAGAAAATATGTGGTCTACAAAAGAAAAGTCCTTCAAAAGACAATTTGATGGTAGGCAAAGATCAATACCATTAACATAAATGCAAGGCATACTGATAAACAGAACAAGTACTGCACTTGGTGAATTTGTGGATTAACAGTTAATGCTAATCATTGTGAGTAGTTGATTGGAAGCATTCTACGTGCACTAAAATTTAAAAAGCAAACAATGTGTGAAGAATAGTTTTAAAAACTGATAAGAGATTAGTTGTGGAAATACTCCATTAAATAAATTTGTTCCACAGCTTCATGCTGTATACCCATTTCTGGGTGACAACCCTCTTTAAAAGCCAAAAGTGTAGGAAATTTTTCAGGGTTTTTTTTTTTTTTTTTTTTTTTTTTTTTTGGTTCTTGTTAAATTGCAAAAAGATTCCATGGATACAGAAAGATGTACAGAAATACAGAAATGAACAGACTGGAAAAGTTATGCCAAACATCACTTGGTAACAAGAAGACTTGAAAAAACTTGAAAATAATACTTTTCTGTGTAGCAAGTTTTTGTAAAAGATTTTTTTTCTGAAAATAATGCTTTGTGAAACTCGTTTTCACAAGGAACTGTCAAATTCAATAAATTGTTAGCATTCATAATTTCTATACACAGAAGATAATATTCTGAATTCCTTCCTTTTCTATGAGTTCACAGAATCAATTCTACATAATTGCAAATTTTGAGGAAGAGATGTCTGTTGACAGGTTATTCTTTAAAAGTCATTTTACAAAATTAATAGCTGACTGTGGCTACTGTAGAAGCAGAACAGCAGACTAGCTGTATTGTTTGTCTGATGAATGCCTTGTGTTCATACCATGATATCCAGTGCTCGGGACATACCTTCTAAGAATGACTCTGCAGCATTAGAACATGTGCACTAATCCTGCAAGTAGCTTGGCAGCATAGTAGACTTCTGAACCGTGTGAAGCATGACAATAGTGGAAGCCAATTACCAGTTTGCCTGGTAGAGCAATCTACTTGAGCACTATTGCCCTGTTCTACTCAGTGGGTTTTGGAGGAGGTGAACCTTTATCTATCTGCTGAGTCGCACTTTCCCTAGTCAGCAAGGGCTCCCTACTGTCATGGAGTCATCCACAAATCACAGAAATAATACACATTAATTTATTGAGAGCTTTCTTAACAACTAACAATTACTTGGAGGTAAAACTGGCTAGTTGACTAATTATGATTAATGAGTGTTACAGGTAAGATAATTTTAGGCAATGGCTACTTCAAAGGTTAAAAGAGTAAAAGAAGATAAAAAGATAGAAAGCAAGGGAAGAGAGGCAGGCGGGTAGCATAGCAAACCAGTTCACTCCTAGATCCAGCAATGTCTTGGTGTCAGATGCTGATCTTAGTGATGAGTCCTCGGAGGTGCTGTTGTTCAGTTGAGGACGCCTAACAATGACAGTACAAACTTTTGAATAAGCCCAAAGTGGTGGAGTCGGCTCCTTTTGCAGCGACAGCTTCTGTTTTTGGGATCTCAGCAGGAATTCCTTTGTTCCCATCTTCCAGGCCTTGCAAATTTAAGTTAGCCAGTAAGAGGAAGCAGGGAGATGTCAACTTGTATCCTGTACTCACAGGATACAATGTTGTCATCTCCCAATCTCCAGTACAGAGCTGGAGTTGTTTGTTCACTGGCCAAGTCTTCAGACAACTAACACTCCTGAGCACTCCCTTTCGAAGGCAAACAGTTCCAAAGAAATGCTTTCAAATGTAAAATTGTCCATAAAGTGATGTTGGTAGCATCATGTTGATTTGAGACAGTCCTTACCAATTTCAGTCAACTGCAGTAGACAGCCAGAGGAGAAAGAGATAGCATCCACTTTCATTTGTTAGTCACTATTTCAAACCAGTGATGCAAATGCAGGTTGCAACACATATATATTTCAACTAAAAACTTCAGTACTTAGATAATGAGCTCTTAATAAAATGAGGCACTGAGTGGTCACCCAGCACTGAAGTCTGCTTCCAGTTCTGCACTATCTGGGATAGAATAAACACCAACCTTTTTTTTTTTTTTTTTTTTTTTTTTTTTTTTTTTTTTTTGCATTCTGCCATCATTCTTTCTAGTTTTTGAAATGTAACTGCATATCCTACTGTAGGTGTTGGAAATGAGTTTATGCGAATCTCAATGCCAAAACTTGGAATAGTCTTTCTAAGTATTATTTATTATGCACTACTATGTCAGTGATGGTTTGGGTTTCTTGATTTTAAAAGATTATTAAAGAAGGTAACAAATTGAAATTTGGGAGAACTCGTTAAATTAAAGTGCTGAAGTTACGTAAGAAAACTTTTTTTTTTCTGTTGAAATGTGGGATCTTTCAGAGTGTCTTTTATCATACCAGCCTCATTCACACCATTATGGCAGAGCAGGCTAAATTTTGAACTGTGAAGCTTGCTGTCAGCACCAAGTTCTTATCCTGTGAAGCCTACAAGTGTGTGTAGATTTTTTTTTTTTTAGTTTACACAAAGATGGAGGTTTCGTATTATTTTTTATGTTTTTGGATTCAGGAAAAGGAAGCAATATTCAAATGGGCTAAAATGATCATACTAACACAAGTAAGCATACCGTCACTGGTCTCCCTAGACCAGTGGTTAATCATTGGCGATAACCACTTCAGCCATATCACTTTAAGACTGATTATATCAATTTAGACTTTTTCCTAAACAAGTTATGCTACAACATATGCCACAAAATAATTCATCTTTAAGGCAATGTAAGAGTGCTTGTAGCTTTAAAAAAAAAAAAAAAAAAAAAAAAAAAGAAAACCAACAAGTCAGTAGTTGGTGTTATCTGTAGACTACATTGATTTAAAGAGATGAAATATTCACTGAAGACATTGTATTAGAAGGAGAAAATGACATCCTAAGCACTTCAATTGTTTTCCAAGAAGAAGTAACTAAAAAAGATTTGGAAGAACTGTATTATCTTAATTTCATTCATTAGGTTTCTGTAGCAGTCACTCATTCCCACTAGTCAACTTAATTAATCATTATAAACAAATGATGCACAATTCAAATGGGGCATGCAGAGAATATTAAGGAAGTGAATTTGCAAACAGCACAGAATGCTTCTGATCAATCATCTTCTAATTTTCAAATTTTGCCAAGAGATGCTAACCTTTAATGCTTATTTGTGCCATGATGATAAGAAGTGTTCTTAATGGTAACTCCCTTGTGTTTTGTTTTCTCTCTCCTGGGCCTCACTGTAAGTAAGAGGCTCCATTTTCATGTGTTTTTATGATGAAGCATTGTAGCTAAATGAATGCCATGGGACAGCCCTTAAACAAGTAGGCTACAGATGACCAAACTTGTTAAAAGAATATATTTCCCCTTCATACTGAAAAACAAGTGTAGTGAAATGAATGCTTGTACTGAAACTTCATGTACATTTAAAGGGTATTTTAAATAAGTGTTGCTTGTTAAGGGAAATGACCTAACAAGATTTTTTGTACAGCAAGAAGCATTACACCATAGCATACACTGGGACCTTTAATAATGCACACTAATTGCAGAATCATATGGTTTAAAAGAATTGCTTTTCTGTCCACTTTTGATGGCCCTCAGACAAGCTTCAACCTTATTACTAAGGATCTATAGTAGTAGTGTATGCAAGCAGTAGTGTGTACACAGGTGCTTATGTAAGTATATAAAGTTATATAAAATAGAAGCTGCAGGGATGGAGTTCTCGCTTTAAAATGGTTTTACTGAGGTCACACCATGCATTTTGTCTACACAAGCATTTATGCCTTGAAATAATTAGGGCCAGGGGCAGCCTAAGAAACTTTGGATTTCCATTGACAACAAGAGTTTCAGGGAGGGGAGAAGCCCCCTGGAGCTCCAGAGTGCTTCAAAGCTGCAGGAGGCACTGAGAGGCCAGGGGCAGTCAAACACCCTATGGAGCCAAGCATTGAGGCCTGGACTGGGGACTGCCTGCAGCAGCAGCTGCAGCCCAGCGAGGCGACTAAGCATCTCAGTCCAGTGAGTATTCTTGATAACAGCAGTATCCTCGAGTCCTGATAAAATACACATACATAAATCTTTCATTGATTCAATGAACTTTGGATAGGGATTCCAAATTCCAGGCAGTCAGTACAACAGGAAAAAGAACATGTATAGAACTATTTGTCCACTTTGAGTCAAGATAAATTCAAATACTTAAAAAGACATTTCTGTTTTTACATTCAGTCCGCATCACTGACAATCTGTTGTTTTTTGTCTTTCTATGAATCAAACATACCTGCACTAAGAGTGCCTTAGTAATTAACTTCTACCCATGCAGCTCTCAACTGATTGTCACATTGTGGAAGTCGTATTTAAAGAAACCATTTTGTACTAAGTATTGTCAGAGGACAGTAGAACAGATAACAGCAGAAAAGAAGAACTGTCACCAAGATATTTTCTGCTGAGGAATGTGTGCGGGTTTTTTTGTTTTGTTTTGTTTTGTTTTGTTTTGTTTGTATTTTACCACTTGCCATATTCATTGAAAAATCAGTGGTAGATCTCTTACAGTGTGACAAACTCTTATAGGCTAATGTTCCATTACAGCACTTGATTTGTGTAAAACTATTGACTGGAATCAAAAATATTAATGAGATTTCAGACTACAAATCAAAATAAGCACTCTCTTCAAAAGGAAAGAAACATCTCTCTGGAGCAGTTCATTAAGAGGATAAAAAATGCGTTAGGCAAGATCTGCAACATAAAATAAACTAGCTTGCAGTTGTTTTGTAAGGTGCCAACAAATCTTTTATTCACAGCCTTGGTAGATTTTTAGAGTATGTTTGTGCATATATACATAAGCTTCAAATATTCCTTCCATACACTCAATGTTTTAGTTAAATTATGCCTTTGGTGAAAGTGTTTTTAGAATTGAAACTGTAATGTTGTGGAAATATTTTAAAATGTTTTATGGTTTCTTCTCAGCTGGGATGGCTGTGTGTTTTTGAATTTTTCTGTCAGAGAAAAAGATGAACTGTGCTGGGGATAACTCCTAAATGAGTTTTTTCTGAACTGTAATTAAGTCGCACAGTTTTCTTTCTTAGGAAGGAATAGTCGATATGAAATTGAAATGTACAAATTAAGTAAGGAAAAATTTGGACATAGAACTAACTGACTTTGTGTCCATGACTCTCACTGTGGGTTTATTAGTGAGTTCCACTCAAGATATTGAGCTCCTTTTAATGCTGAGCATTTAGCTGCATTTCTGACTAAAATCGAGCTTTCAGACTGGTATCTTCCTGACAGGTCCAAAGTGGTTTTGACCGTGTTCAACTCCTTTCCCTGTAGGAGGTTAATCTCATAAAGATTTCAGCCACGCAACTACTAGTGTCAGGGGTATAATGATCACTTTGAAGTTTGTTTGCTTTCCAGTGCATTTAAACACTTTAAGTGTTCCAGAAATAGGATTAGATGCCCCAGTGAATTCATTTCATTTACCCCCAGCAGTGGTTTTCCAATACTATATGGTGTTTACATTGTATCAATTTAGTGGCATGCTGATTTTCAGGATTCATCTCCTCCTCTATCAGTTTTCTACCTCTTGTTCCTATTTGAAAATGGTTATGATATGGTGTAACTGATACCAATAAGAATATTAGGATTCTAGTATGTTTAGTATGTTCATGTTTCTTTTTTTTTTTTTTTTTCTGAGATTTCATTCTATGGAATTCTTATAAAATTAAGTTTAGTGACAAAAAGTCAGCTTTTAGGTAGTTGTGGTTTTGGAAATACCGTAACTTCATCTTATCATGGAAGAAGTAGTAGGCAATTCAGTTAGCAGGTGATTTCTGGAAATCTGCAGCAGTATCAAAATTCCTTTCAAAGCCCAGGGCTTCTGCCAACTCTTTGGACTACCTACCCAAATCAATATATTTTTTCCATTATCTGCTTTATTCTGTTTATTTGCAATTGCAGTTATGGGAAGGCAGTTCAACCAGGAAGGGAAGTACGTGTACCCCTCCTCCCCCACCTGTATCCTCTCTATCATCAGATTTTCCATCTCACTATCAGAAGCTCGGTCCTATCAAAGCTTTTTGTTACCCTGGGAAAATCAATCATGAGACCAGATCTTCCTCTTTCCTCCATCCATTATAGTATGTTCAGGCTGTTGCCTTTGCTTTTTACATGCAGAGTGAGATTTTGTACCTTCCTCAGGTCTTGTCATTTGATGCTTATTCCAGTAGTATTTGTTGCTGCAGTATCTGTTCTGTGTTTCTCTATTCTCTTAAGGCTAAATTCTCAGTGATAATTAGTATATGTGTCCCCAGATTTCAACTACATTAACTACAGTAAACTTCATTCACCTGCACTTTTTAGTATATGAGCAGAAAAGGAGGCTTAACTTAGATTTTTTTCATATTAGGGGAGAGTGCATTTAGTTGAAATGGGAATCCATTATACACCTGGGTGTTCGTAAAGAATTAAGAGAGCAGGAGAAGTCTATTATCTGTTAGAAAGGGCTTTTTTTTTTCTTTTTTCTTTAGCATTTCATCTCTAATGATTTTTTCCATAATAAAATATCCTGTGCTGCTGCAGAGCCAATATCTAGGGCAATGAGGTTTTTTTTTTTTTTTTTTTCACTTCTATTACCAATGGGAAATATTAGGGAGGTCTTTGGCTGTATGTGCTAAATGAGCAAACACCACTTAAGCCAGGCTCTGCTTCCTAAACAAGTATTTAATCTCCTCATTAAAGATATATGAAACTAGAAATCAATGAGTGCTGGTGTTTAAAGCTTTTTAGCGGAACTAATGGCTACACCTTGTCTAACATTAGAAACTTCACTTGTGGTTTGCAGTTGCTACACATGGAGAAACATGAACCTAGAAGGAAAGAATTTCTGATGTGCTAATAATTATACAAAGAGTTCTGGATAAGCAAGTTACATAAATATATAACATTAAAAAAAAAAATCAAGCTTTTCAGTTCAAATGTCAATCACTTAAAATGCAATCTGAAATCTATCTGAAAGCGTCTAGATAAAAGCAATAGACATGCTAAGTCTTGAATTAAAACTCCATTCAGTTTATTATAAATTATCCTAAAGCAGAATAATCGCAAATTCAAAATGCTGGTATGTGGAACAGTCTCAACTGGAGAGCAGGTGATAAAATTTTCCTGCAGTAGTGCAGATACAAACTACTTTATTTAACAGTGGTGAAAAAAATTATCTCCATGAACAGGAAAAAAAACCATGTATCATTGAGAGATGTTATTTCTGGTCCCACATCTGTGTTTCTTCTAAATGATTTACAGAAGAAATACTGTAAAATGTGAAAGACTTTTTTCCCATAAAAAGTGTGAAATAGTTCTTAGGTAGTACAGTACAGTACTTAGGTAGTAGTAAAAATTGTAATTATGGACATAAAATGCGGACATTATGAAAGAGAAGTTGAATGATTTGCCTTTTGGGATTTGAATTTGTAAATGTATTACCATCCTGCTATGATCAAATTGCATGATTATTGTGGACGATGCTGATTTTCTTTTATTATGTGGGTTATATAGAATTCCATTTACTATTCTTTTCCAAATCGGCTGATTTAACTACCTGTTATGTAATGCTATATAATTAGTCAAATCTTCTTTGAAAGTGATTTCTCCAGGTTAGGACTGACAGCACAGTCAAGTCCACTGAAAATTTTCCCCTAAGAATTGTCAGCCACCACAAGGATGGGTATTTAACAAACATGTGGACTGGGATAACATGTAGATTCCTTCAAAATTTTTACCACAGTATTGTGATTTTTTTTTCTATTTTTCTAACAATAATTTCAATTGTCTAATGCTTCAATCTGTTGTGAATGCTTTGGTTTCCATATTCATTATTATCACAAGTGCAGTCTTTTAGCAATTTGTACACCAGCATAGCCGTTTATATATCAAATGATTCAGCATGAGCAAATGCAGCCAAAACTAATGCATACTTAAGACCCAAGTCAGCTCTGTAGATAGAGATATGCTCCGGGATGATTATATTTCAGAAAAAAACTTAAATATCGAGATACTTTTAGTCTGAAAATTGCCTGGATACCTGGATATATCCAGAGTGACAGCTGAGAAAAATAAAAGTTCTGGGGAGATCCTTGTTTAGGAAAATTAGTATCCTAATTCTGCTTAAAATGTAGAAGGCTATTGTCCTCAAGTTTATGACCACCCTGCTGTCCACGTAGCTTTGACCTTCCCCAGAGATGCATGGCTTTTTATTCCTCACTTGGTAAGCAAGTGGTCCTGTATTCTGTACTCTCTCCTCTAATGGTACTGAATTTATATTTTCAAACGGTTTCCATAGGAATCAACTGCAGAAGTATCATGCCTTTGTGAAGTTTCCACAATTGCTATTAGGAGAGCATAGCCTTTGATCTTCCAGGAAAGCCCAAGTTATGGATCCACATACAGTCCGTCAACCTGAAGAATCTGGCATTCTTTGTCTTTAGGAAGAAATGGTTCAACATCATGATGTGTCTTTCAACCATACTCCATTCCCTGTTCATAATCCTCTGATTCACAGATTAGAGCTGAACAAGACTCTCTTCATTTCACAGACGGTTGTATGTGTCCATCGAAAACATGGCTTCTCTTTCACATCTCTGTTGCCACTGCTGAAATGCGCCACCCACTGCCTCAGTGTGCTCACATCCACTAATTGATCTCCGTCAATGTTCAGCAAACATCGATTAATGTTAATGGGGACAAATTCTTCTGCATGGAAGAATTCAGTTCCACACCTTTGCTTTATACACACTTCTGTGTCAGACAGCATTCTTAGAGCAGTCTAACAGAAGATTCAACTAATTGAATAGCCCATATCAGGAATCATGTCATAGAAAAACTACAGAGAAGGAAGTAAAGCTATATCTTAGTACTCTTGATTTGAAAATAGTTGAAATGTGGGTAGGACAAACAGATATACAGTCATGAGTGGTGTGGAAAAGGAAAACAAGGAACCAAATTCTGTTAGGACTCAGTACCATCTTTGAATTCTGTTCAGCTTATCTAATTTCTGAGGTTAATTCAGAGGCAGAAATGCTATGGAGTTTGCTTACAGCAGTTTGTATAAGCACAATATAACTCTATACAATTACATAATATTTAGTAAGAAGTATTCATGCATTTGATTTGAATTACAAAGAAGGTAACTGATAAAAAAAGCTATCATCAACTGCATTTAATTGGGAGTGGGGCTGTTGAATTTGAAGGATTAAAATGCAACAATCAGGGCTGCATTCTATTCTCTTACTGAAAACTAATCTAAATACACACTGATTTTTTTTTATTTCATTGACTGTTCCTGTTGCTTTTTCGCTTAAATTAATCCTGTCACATATGTTTTACAAAATTGTACTTGAAGAACTAAATATGTATGTTTTAAATAGAAAGTATAGCTTCCTGCTACATTTCTGTGAAATAATCAGAAGCTATTGTTAGTAACAGCAGTTTAAACACTTTTTAACCTAAGGAAAAGTGTTAAATTTCTGACATATTTTTGTGAATCAATTTGTTTTGCCACATTCTTACATGTCTTGACAGCTTACAGAACACACCTTCTAACAAGATTAAATCTAATTTTAAATAGCTCTTTTATTAATGGAAGTTCCTTGGACTTGCAATGTGGTTGAAATTAGCTGAGTGTTTAACTGTACTGTAAGTGAATGAACACATAAGCTCTATTATAAGCATATCAGATAAATGGAAATGTTTTTCTTTTTGCTGACTGTGAAAGGCCAAAAATTTTTAGTGGCTGCAAATAACCCTATCTTGAAGTCTACAAGTGTTAAGTGAAACAAAGTGTGTGTTTTTATTCTTTGATTTCTTATCCATGGGCTTCCCTGTTCCATACCTCAACATAACTCTGGGTCTGAACATGGTAATTTGATTCTCTGCTATGTCCCATGAGGTTACTTCAGATTCCAGCTATTCAGCAGCTTGTATCTCTCTTTCTTATTGTAACATATCCATTCCAGAAGAGATGTGATACTCATTCATAGTTTTTAATTTATTAATTTACAACATTTGTATTTTATTCCACATTCTGAATTGCATCTGAAATACAGAAGAAAAACAAAAGTTACAAGGAGAAGGGATATTTTACTACTAGGAGTGAGAATAATTAAGTGACAGTTCCTGTGAAAATGCTGTTCTGTTAGCCTATGGAGGTGCTGGAGTCTGGGGCTGCATCACTTCTACTGCTGAACCCAGCCCTGCTGCCCCCCATAGGATGCTCCTGCCAGTACCAGCCCCCCATGGCACACTGAGAACATGGAAACAGCATATTTCTTCCTTTAGTTAAAAGGCTCAAATATTACTAAAATTGACTGTTCTGAAAGGATGGTCAGCCTGGCAGCTATCTGAAGGTATGTATATTTGTGCTACGGGGAACAGGAATAAGTCAGAATAGCAGCAGATTTCCTTTTATAACAGTTAATGTGTATACAGTAAATTTAGTTAATATTAAACTGTCTCATTCTTAGGGTGTCTCCATTACTTTTTTACTTACTTCCTAGTTAATAATCACCTGCAGCTGAATCACAGTATGCTGTCATATAACTCCAGCATCTAAAACACATGCTACCAATGGAATATTTGTAGGTGTTTTCAATAAGGGCTGGCCTCTCCATGCCAGTGTAAGACGAATGAAGAAGTTTATGATGAAAGGTTTGTGGTCTGGCAGAGAAGGGAGAAGTCTGGATTAGCCACTGAGTGCAAGATGTTTATCTATCAAGTTGTGACTAAAATATGCAGTCAATCTGTTAACCATTGCTAATCTTCTGCTTGGTGCAAGAGGTATTCTGTATGAAGCTAACTAAAGGGCTGACACTCAGGTAGATTGCACAGATAGCTCTTTCTTTGATCCTGTTTTTTTGTGGTGGATTTGATTCAACAAATTACTATAGCAGTGTGAAAATACAGTGGTATGAAACTGGTCAAACGCACAGTTATCAGGTTTTCCCAGATGCCACACTTAGTGCAAATGATGATCAGTTGTTCACCTATTGTTTTTTTTTTTTTTTTTCTTGGATTAATAATATTCTACTTGTAAATCACATACAGTGCATTGTAAATGCATGAAAAAGCATTAGTTCAAAATCAATGGACCCACACAGCTACAAGACAAAGATGCACACATTTTATCACAGTTTACACCCAGTGCTCAAATTAGCATCCTGTTCCTTAAACACATCCTTTGCCATGTATGCCAAAAAGGCGTCTTTAGTGCATGTATTTCTGTGCTGGAGTGTTAGATGAGTGTAATACTTTCATATCTCTAGAGAGGAGAAATCTATAGGAAAATCACAAGGATGACAACTAAAGATCCATAAATAAAGATACCAGGATACCAACACAATTTTATATTCATCATTCTTGTCTTTCTTTTTTTCTTGTCCCCCAACTCCCATCTGATTCATGCCATCTAATAGTTTTGATTCACAGGTAACTTTTGCTGATTTCATCTTGGAAAACAGGAAGCTGTGCAAGAAAACACTTCTGTGGATATTTTTGTCATGGAAAAAATAAGATACTGTGTAAACTCTCATTGCTAAATGAAAGCTTATGCTTATGTCAGGCTTCACAAAGCACACAAGGCTCTGATTTTGTATCATTAAGGACTCATTATCTCTTAACTTCTGTTGAAAGCATTCATCCATAACTATAGCTACCACTGAAACAAGAGAATCTACTAGATCAGTTATAACACTTTTTTCCTTTCCAGTTTAAAAAGCCTTTAAAGGATTGGATTTCAGGACCCAGGAACATGTTTTCTGTATACCGGAAAAGCTGGTATACAAGGAAAATCTGTGAGGTTATTTCTGAAAATAACTTAAAAAATAAGCCTGCAAGAAAAAGAGATGCAGTGCTTTCTTAGTCCTGCCTTGATATCTCTGCTTTAAATTTTACTTCGGTATAAGCATTGTTTCCAGAAAACAGGAGTGTATTTGTTGTTCAGTGCTAACTCCTGAAGAGAAAATTCTAGAATAGAGAATTCATTTCAGAATGAAAAAATCTCAATATAGTGACCTTACCATTTTGTTCTGTATTAACATACAGACTTGCAGCAAAACTCTAAAATGAATTCAGCAATTGATTATATAAGCAGCAATTTCTACTTCTGCAGGTTTTGTTTACACTTTCATTACAACTCTACTGTATTATCTGATGTCTTGATACAGTTTTCAAGCTCGTAGCCTCTTTAATCTGCTGCTGTGCTCAGCATGTCTAAGTGAGCTTATTGGCATAAGGGAATTTTGAAGGTTATATTGCAGTACATGAATCGACAGAAAACGAAATGCACTTGAGACATGATCAGCTAGTTTTAATTCATTGCAGAAAGTTATATGTACCAAAATGCATTTAATGTAATCTGATCTCTTTACTCAAGCTTGAATTTATGAGCAATTCAGTAGGAGTAGAATGACAACTTTGTTTTAAAAAAAGAAATTTGTATTGAGTACCATTTTAGTATATCTCTGACGTATTTACATCTAACAAGTACAGAAATGTACAATCTTTGAGCACAAATTTCTGTTTTCTCACAAAAAAGCAGGGAATAAGATTCTTTCATTTCCTGCAGTATGATATGTCATTATGATGCAGGTCAGCTTGGTGATAAATGTTAAATAAATCCTCTGCATGTGGAGGTGAGTAAATAGATTAGAATACTGCTAGATTGTTACTGCTGTATTCTAAGAATGAAATAAATAGAATAAATAGAAGTTATAGAACGGTGTGCACTGTTCTATAAAGTGCAAGTTTGTGCGTGCAGAGTACTTCGATCCTGAAAAGCTGGAGGTTCATAGCTCAACACATTAACAAACAGGAGTCTATAATTAGTTCTTTTCTTTAGAAATGGACTGTAACCATGCATAACTATAGCTCAGGTGTCTTATTATTACACAGTATTATTTTGCTAGCATAATTATAAGTCCCAAAATAACTAATGGTCTATAGTGTTGTGACATTATTTGGGGAAAATATTGCTTTTTCCACAAGAATCATAGAATCACAAGGTTGAAAAGGACCTGCAAGATCATCTAGTCCAACCGTCCTCCCATTAATGTGGAAGAACATGTTAGTATGGACGAGAGAGATTACTTAAGAAACTTTCATTTGTCATGTTGAAAATGTTGATAGCATTCCTAAAGAAATGACAGTAATGTCCCTGAAAATTGCATTATTTGTAATTCTTGACTATTGTAATTTATGGAGCCAAGAGAAATCTGATTTAGGAAAAAATGTGATCACTTGGGTGAGTGCTTGTAAATAGGCATTCAAAATTTTTCCTTTATGTCAACAAGCTGATATTAATCTAGTATGTTGTAGTATGTTATAGTTCTTGCAGTACAGTTTGTCTCCTAATATTTTTTGCTAGGCAAGAGGTTTTGTAACAAATGGCTGGTCGTAGTATGTCCATTTATGTAATTGAGAGGAATGCAGAAGGTGATGTCAAACTGCATACAACCATTAAAAATGCGTATTTCAAACAATTTAAATGTGAGTGACAAGACTATGAAAATTAGACTTACATAGTAATATGTAAAATATGTGATATACCATAACCTGTAGAAACAATTTGAAGTTATCAATGCTATGTAAAAAAGTATGTGTTACTGTCATATTAAAACTGAAATATAGGGTAGAAATAACGCATAACTGAGATCTGTCATGTAATGTAAGTAGTATGGAACATCTTCAGTTCATAGATTAGATTAAAAAAAAAACAAACACAACAGACAACATAAGGGAATGCAAAGATTTTGATCACATATCTGGGAAAAAATGTGTTAATACAAACCATTTTAGTATTCTTTAACCTTTTCATTCCTTTTAAAATATATTTCATATTTTGTTTTATTGAATCTCAATTTATTCAGTGTTACCTAAACTAGATGACTTAGTGCTTCCAGACTGAAGTATTTCTGGTAAAGCATTTTTTGCTTGTTTGAGATGAAAATGAATCTCAAAGGACCAGAATTCCAAGAGGGAGGAAACTTCCACTTGCAGCCGTCTCTTCGTTTCATCAGTTACTCAGAAGTCAAATGAATTTCTTAAGGTCACATATGAAATTACATTCAGACCCAAGAAAAGAAAAGTGAATGGTTTGACACGCAAGACAGTGTTTTGCCCACTGAATATTTTCTTTGTCATTCTCACTATGAAATCTGAAATGACTTGAGGGGTGAGGCATCTGGTGCTTGTGTGTGAGAGTAATTAAAAGCTCAAATGCTTAACAGTTTTTAGCATTATAGAATACTATAGATGTGAGTTGGTTTGTGAATAGAAGAATTAACTTTCATAATTAAGGTTCAATTAGCAATAATGTATCTTCTTCAAAACTGAAATGTAATGCATTCTTTTGTTTTTATGAGCAACATATTTTTCTTTATGTTTTGCTAGCTTTGCTGTATTTATGTTGTTTCTTCTGTGCATAATTACATGCTTATATAAACTGAAACCTATTGTTCATGTGTTCATTAGTTATTCTTCATCCACCAGTGTTACAACATCATTTCTAGTAGATAATTTTTTTCATTAGGAAGTCAAAATGCATTTTGTTTAGATATCTATATTTTGATCTATCCAGAGAGTGAGGGAAGAATAGCAGAGTAGGGTTCTGCTGTGTCTCTAAGCAGCCCAGAGGGCACTGCAAAGGACAAAGGAGGTATGGTACAGCTGAAATAATTTCTGTGTTGTTTTGGAGGAGCCCAAACATGGATCTCAAGAAACAAACTTCTCCATTGATGCCCCTAGCACAATTAAGTAAGCACAGACTTATACAGACATGTTTCTCTATGCACAGAAACTCCTCTATGTGAAAAACATAAATCAGTAAATAAGAATAATGTATTTCTGCTTTGAGAAATCAGGAGGAACTTATAAAATAAAAAATTAGAAAGAGAAAATCATGAGAGAACTTTTGAGACAGAAGGACAAAGAGTAGCTGAGTTGGTTTTTTTTTTTTTTTTTTCCCATATCCAGGAGGAGTATTGTTATCATCTTCTACCATTTTATTCTTTTTATTTTATTTTATTTTATTTTTAATTAAAAGAGGGGATTTTCTTTTCCACCTGCTATATATTTTCCAGGGTTGTAAAGCACATGGTGGACTAGATGATATCCCAAGGTCCCTTGCAATCCACGTGATTCTGTAAAAGCCTACTGCTTAACATTACTGTAGATGAAAGCATCATTTGTATCTATTTCTGTAAAGATGCTTTTAGTGAATTAACACTGTTGTACCCACATATTTCCAAGTATTTATATTTACTACTAGTCTACTTCATGCTGTATATTTTGCCATAGGTACCCTTCTCAAACCCACTCTTTTTGGTCAGTGTTGATTTATGTGTTTATTTTTTTTTTTAAATTGAGAGGCAGCATTTTAATTTTCTGGGTGTTCAGTTAGGCATTCATACTGCAGCTAACAGGACCACTGAAATTCACTGTTCTGTCAAGGAGTACATAAAGAAACAGCTGAATTAATGAAACATGTTCTCTGACTTGCATTTCCTAATTTCTTAATGTTGAACTATGATCGGAACTTTCCAAGAGTCTGAGAATGCAGGACCCCTTTTTTATGTCATTTGTCTCATCTCTGAACTCAAACTGAAGATGTTCAGTCACTTTAAAGCAGCTGCTGAATGTATTTTAGGATGACTTGCTTGACCTTATATTAAAATACCTTAATGCGCTTATATGATTTGTAACAACTGCCTTTAAAAATTGTTCTTTGACCTGTGTGTCCTTAGTGATTAGAAATTTTATTCACATTAAGATAATACAGCAAAAAATTTATCTTGAAATGAGATACAACATTATTTTTTTTTTCCTGCTTTACCTTTTCTGTCTTTTATGTTGCCTGTAGAAATAAAAAGAACACTCAAAAACACGTAAAACTTGTGGCGACAAAGTTATCTCTTCAGCAGATTTGAACAATTTTGAGCCAACAGGTTGGTATGAATTCAATGATAACCATTATGTGTCCATTTTTTATGTGCTAAATCTGTACATGTAAATCTGTGCCCAGCACTAGTCCTCACTCTTAGCTATTAGCTGAAATGTTTTAGACTGATGCACTTGCTCTTTTCTGTTCTAATAAGACAAACAAGAAATGGTCAAAATCTACTTGATTGACCAGGTAGGACTCTAGCTTTCTGAAGGGTAATGTCATGGGTGTTCAGTGCCTGGCTGCTTTTGTTTGTGGAAGTGCAGTTGACATGGTATCTCTGCTCCTTATGCATATCAGGCTCGGTGCTGGCATAATGTAGACAGAGCCAACTATGATAGCAATTTTATTATTTCCTGATTCCCCAAAGTACTCTATTATGGCCAGATTTTATAAGATGGAGCAATGCATTCAAAAAAATTACTGCAAGCCACTGGGAGATGATGAAGTTTGAGAGCTGGTTAGCTGGCTTGTTTATTATTTCACACTTCCCAGTTTGGACTGGGCAGTTTATTGTATTCAGAAAATCAGTGAAAACCTTGCCTCATATAAACTCAGTGCTCCCTTGTGAGGGTCATAGGAAAAAGTGCTTCTCAATAACAATAAATCTGAGTATTTTTCGTCTATATTTTGCTATATGATAGTTATTCGATTCTAGTCCATTTGATATAAACTTGTTTTCATGTTTTGGACTTTGATAATTTCTCTTTCGAATATGTCATCTTGTGGGCTTACACTGCGTGATCTTTATGCTATTTAAATATATATATGAATATCCAAAAATTCATGTTAGGCTTCACAATTCTGCTTGGTAGTATGAATCTGCAAAGATTTGATCATGTTATAAAGATGAATCAAACTATATTTTAAGTTTTGTTTTCTATTCATCTTTCAGGGAATTAAACTCTGCTAAGATCTCATCAAGACATAGTAAGAGGTATAGGTACTTACTTGGTTTATGTTTGTGAGGTCCTTGAAACAGAAGACAAGGATAAAATGATTTTTTTTCCCCCCTGTGGAAAGTCTTCACTTTCACTGCCCTTCTGTTAGCTCAGATGGCTTACCTGTAGTTCAGCTAAAGCTCTACAACTTTTGTTTCTACCAAAACATTTTATTTTTCACTTTCTTGACAATAAAATCAGTATTAAAAGCATAAATCACAAAACTTTTTTAACATCAAATAACAGTGGACAACTTTTGATCTGTGAAAATATCAAAATGATCTTGGGACATATCAATCCAGGCCTCTATTAATGTAGATGATGATTACCTGAGTTTGGGAAACAATTCTTCTGTTTTAATCAGGAAATAGCAGACAGTAAAGAAAGATCAAACCAGTTTTGATCTGCACAGAAGTGGGCAGCTGACAATTCAATATGGCACTCTGTTCGTACACAATCTGGAAGTACTTTCCAACAATACAATTTTTTCATTGTTTTTTTTTCTTCTGGATTTTTCCCTGGTTAAATGGTTATTCACAAATATACTTTATTTGGTACCTATGAAGAACTTCAGCCCTCTAAACATCTTTTTCTCTTGCTGTCTTCCAGCATTTTAGTGGAAAACTAAGTAATAATATTATCAATTAGAAATACTCAGTTTTATTGAATAGCTTCATTTTTTTCAACTGACAATGCTCATAACATGCAGCTTTCCACAGATCTTTTGTCTCTCTTCCTACATGCTCTGTCCTGCATACAGAATTATTGAACAGTTTAAGAAAAATAATACCCAGCCTTGGTCTCAGGGCAGTTTCTTGTGCAGTATGAAACGTCAGTGCATCTATAACTTGGAAAGCTGTACACATGGACTTTTCTGGTCCTTGAAGAGTGAATGTCAACAAGATGAGAAAATCTTGTCATTTACCCATAGTTTTGAAGGAGTGCATTTGTCTAGTACATCTCCGGCCCCATCACTCTTGAGATCACTCTTGACTGATCCTTCTGATTTTTTTTCCTAAGACAAGTGTAATGAGTACTGAAAACTATTATATTCTTTTATAGCTGCTGTGTGAAATGCGTAAATGTAATTTAGCGAAGCATTTCTATCATTTTCAGCTTACTAAAAATGTAGTGTGATTAGCATACTGTAAATAAATAGTTTTTTAGCTGGAAAATAACTGAAATACACAAGTGATCATAAAGTTTTTGTTTATGCTCAGTATGCTAGTTCAAAAGACTTCAGTGTTGTCAAATTTATTAAAAAATTGTTTATAAAATTTGTTTCCTTTGGTAAAATTAGGAATCTTAATTTTCCTATTTGAAATGCACTTAATGAAAGAATTTAATCTGTCAAGAACTGACCAAAGTCTTTCAGCTCACTTTGATTGAAAGCGAATGTTAACAATTACTGCTGTTTTCTGCTTGTGAACTTGAGTTTACATTATTGGTCTTCTTTGGGGTATAATTAGTGTACTATGTTATGTAATTATTTGCTTCCACATGAGATTTCCTTATTAGTGCTTGACTTTTATTGATTCTTAATCCTCTGATAGTATTGCATATTAAGAAGCTGTATACGAGTAATTGCATTTTGTATAAAAATTTTGAAATGGATCTGCAATTACACAATTGCTCTAGATCTGCTACAAGATGTTGAATTATTTTCCAGTTTCATGGCAACCCTTATTATTGATTAACAGGCAATATGTTCCAACTGTCCTATGTAGCCAATCAATGAATTGCACTGAAGGAATTGAGGCTGGTCACAATTCTGTACCCCTGGCATCTGAAAAAATTTGCTAACAGTGAACCAGCATGGAATTTCTCTTGAAATTCCAGTACAGACCAACATGATTTTAAGTGACTCATGGATTTTTTTTTCAGGGAGCGATGTTTTTATGAGTGCATCTTGAATGCAGCTGTGTACTTTTTTTAATGAACAAAAGACCAAATGCAGCATGAGATTTTTATGTATTCCAAGGTCCATGAAAACTCACTTATTTTTGTTGCTACAAGTTTGTTATTGATCCAAAATGATGAAGAAAAGAAAAAAAATTAGCGGGGGGAGATGAAGAAAAGGAGAAGTATAACAGAAACCGCACAAGAAAAAAAAAAAAGACAACAAAAGGGAAAAATGCAGGGGATAAAAGAACCATAAATTCATTCTTTTGTTGTTCTTCCAGCTGCATCTGTGAGCAATTGTCACAGTTACTAGTCAAACTGTACTTGACTTGTTGCCAGCATGAATTTTCCAAAAAACCAAATGTAAACAAACTCTGCAAGTGCTTCCTCATTTACCAAGCCAGTAATTATTTACTTTGTTTGGGCCTAGTATTACTGTCAGTTCAGCTTCGCACTCTGTAATGTGTTTGCTAATGAAACCATGAGGTCTAAAGATATGTATTAACCTTGTCACCCTTCAATTTTTTGCTCAATAAAGTTGCACTATGGTTTTGTAAACTAAGGCTTAAGGATAGGCAAATGATTAATTACACTTTCTGTTTTCCTTTATCTAAGTAAATTGTTCATCTTTAAATCTGCCTTGCATTTAAGGTTAACTCACTGAATCTGAAGCACTAGGAGGATGTATCATTTAGAATGGTTATAATTACAATTTATACTTCATATTTGAAAGCTGGTAAATATGCATAACCGTACTTGAGTTGATAACTCATGAAATCACTACACTGATTACTCAGACACGGTAAATGTGTGACAAGGAAAAGGCAGGCACTCAGGTAGGGGAACAACAGGAACATCTCAGTTGAATTTGGTTGACTGTTTAGGTATGACATTTTCTCCTGGAAGGCTGTATGTGTATTATGCTTGCTTGCTGGGTAGAATTTTGGATTATGGATCTGTTAATTCTAGAAAGGGAAATTAATGTAATATCAGAGATGAGTATAGAGTATTATTTGACTAGATAACATACACTGAGCAGAATTACTTTTACTTAACCTAAATAGGTATGACTACTAAATTTTACTCTAAAACACCTATGGTTTTATTGGAGATTGTTTAGAAATTTGATTTAGAAAATGAAATTGATTAGAACAGAAACAAACCATACATGTGACCAGGTCTGGAAAAGAAGGTATTCAAGTGGTCTGTTAGATGAGTGAATTGTGAGTGAATGCTCCTTTTTCCATCCTTTGATCTTAAGGTTATACCTTTCTTGCTATATCCAGTGCCAACTTAAGGCCACTTGATCTCTCCAGTGTAATATAAAAGTCTATTAATGGCCTTTAGGTATTCAGAGTGGCCAGAGTTTAATGTGACGGGGTGTAATCTTGGTTGGATTGCTTTTCCTGGAAGGAGATACATTTTTCCCTGATGAGGTAATTATATTGTTACGACATTAATGTTGGATATCAACAATTTTATAGTTTCTCCCAATTAGCTGATTCTAGCTAAGTTAGGTTATCCTCTGCCAAATAATCTGTTTAGTTGTTGGGGGTTTTGACAAAATCTTTTTCAACTTATGTTTTCAAATACAGTACAAGATAAAACACTGTTAATAAATCTTGAACATAATTTCTGGTTCAAGATGAGATTCTAACCTCTGATCAGAACCATTATACAGGTTAATGGAATTGTTGCAAAAAGAATATCTGATATTTCTTAGAATATTAATCCATGGAATCAATTAATAGAATAGATTTGACTTGTAAGGGTATCATGTAACTAAAAATGCATTACTAAGCCAAGATAATGCAAATCAGTACTTGAAATATATGCCAGAATGATGCTAACAGCTAAACAGAACAAAGTCCTATTTTAGTATGGTTTACAGCCATTGGTTTTGTTTTGAGGAATCCTCTAGTATAATCAAGTCAGCAGAGTCACCCGACTATTTGTATGAGAGTTTAGGATTAAAAGATGACTAGAGAAAGTTTCTTGATCATTTAGTTTTCAGTTTCCAGAATAGTTTTGTTAAACAACATGTGCAATGAAAAACTGAAAATAGTCATATCCTAAGGACTAATGTTCTTAAAATCTTTGTTCTAGATGGCTTCACATGGATAGAACCTGAGATCTAATACTGTTTCTAACTGCAGTGGATGTGGAATTAAAGATGAAAAGTAACACAAAAAACAAGAATTTAACTTCTGGGAAACTGTTGACTAATTTTAGAATTCCAAATTTTATGTAGCTCTACATGAGATTTTCCTCAGTCCTGCTCTTATTGGAAGAAAATTCTCTATACGCAAGGTTTTTCTTTACTGATAAACAAAATAAGCAAATTTTGGTTTGAAGATTTAATATAAAAGAAGTTATAATTTAGTGAAATTTAATATACATGAATAAAAACTGTTGGGATTTTCTGTTGTTATTTTTTGTATCCTAGAGTTCTGTCTCACGCTTTTTCTATTTCATTTCATGGGTTTCTTTTGAAGATTATTTTGGCTTGTAAGCCAAAGTTTTACAGTTGAGTCGTACAAAAAAATCCTCCTCTGCAACACAAGTGTACACAAATCGCTGTCAGAGGCTAAATTGTGGATAATTGGATTGAGCTATGAGCTTAAAGATGAAGGGGACAAAAAGCATGTCCCCAAGCTGCATTTGATAGTCTTAGAGTCTTATCTGAGGATATTTTACACCAGGCTTGAAGACTGTATTTGTTCACAGTGATTTGTACAATCTACAGTGACATTTTATTTGAGCTGGAGTTATACAGACAAACCATGACATGCATTTAGCTCTTTCTCTTTCGGCCTTGATGATAAATCACAGCAAAACCTGCTGTGGAAGGTTGCTGAGAGACACAGTTTTTAAATATTGAGAGAAATATTTTAATAGTTGATGATAAAGACATACTATGAGCTGCAATGATAATCTTTTATCAGAGGTAGCTTACAGAAGAGATCTGTGTTTAGGAACAGATTCTTTTTCAGGCTACAGCTACAGTAAGCAACACTTTGAACAATGCAAAGGGAAAAATATCATCTTGCTTTAGCACGCATACTTTGCCAAATGAATTTGTAAACTTCTTAAGGACATAAGATTACTTCTCCAGTCATCTTTATTTGCAATAGAGGTAGCTGGGAAACAAACTATGGCTTTTCCTGTTTACCTTCAGTTTTAAAAGCAACAGCATTAGAGGCTTTTACAAATTACTACATTTTACTGGCACAGCACATAAAGTAGTATAGAATGAATTTTTTTCCTCTAATATTTCTCATGGTAATATGTTTCTGAATTTTTCCTTATTCGTGATATTTATTTTAAAGATATTGTGAAAATAATTAGCAAATCAGGATAATTTATACAGTGATCTATGATGATCTTTATGGTAATACAACATTGTTCCAATGGTGCCTTATGCACAATCAGACATTTACACAAATAGGGACTGTTCTTCATTTGACAATTTCTACAGCAGTTTTATTTTACGGGACAAAAGTGGAACTGTTTTATTTTACTCTCTAGATGGATTTTTCTTAGGTTACTTTTTGATGGATCAAATCCCATACTACAAATCCAACTGAAAATACCTATTTGTCTTTAAGTCTTGACTGAAGCATCAAAGGGTTTCAATTATTGTTCTAATTGCTAATACTAGAGAAAACAGAGATCGTAGTCAAGGTCAAGGTCCCATTGTGGCAATAACTGTACAAAATATACAGTGGAAAATACCTCTTCTCTGAGGAGTTTATACACTAAGAAGATAATGCTGACAAATAGAGAAAAAAAGAAAGTAATACTGTTCACATGATAATGATCTGAAACATACTCTCAAAACTGATTGATTTGGAGTATTTCAGTAGCTGACATACTTCTCAAGGACTTAGTTTTCTGACAGTGCTGTAATATCAAGCCTGATAATATCAAGAAGCTCAAGTTAAACAGTCAAAACTCAACAGTTAGTTTTGAAAATGTTGCCTGCAGACAAAAAAAGAACACTGAGACAAGATCAGAACTCGTCTCCATTAGTTTTAATCCTAAATTGATTATAAGCCTATTCTTTGCTTCACATCTTTACTCCTAAAACTGGGATGTCTATTTGAGATTTCAGTATTCTTGCTGTCCATATTAACAATTGATTTTTTTCTAATGTGGAGGTTGATACATACAGTGCTAGAATAATATCATATAACAATAATTTGCATCATTCTCTCAGTGTTAAACATCAACTATTGAAAAATGTTGTGTTCTCTTTTCCCTTGCTGAGCTGTGCATTAATGTTAACTGTGACTGTGTCTGCATATTAAATGTAATTGTGGCTTAAATTGTATGTGTTCAAGAATGTGATCAGCATAGAAATAGGATTTTTGAATAATGATCCTTCCATGTATTTTAAATAACACAGTCAACAATGACAGGGAATTCTTCCTTATTTGTATAAAGTAGACTTTCTTATTTATGACCATATCAGACAGGAATGTCTACTGACTACAAAAAACTATTCTCAGAGGAACCTAGTTCTGGCAATAACACAAAAATTGCTGGATCATAGTGTTCAGTTGGAATATTATAAAACATACTCTGATCTCCTAGAAAATTTAGAAATGAAGGAAAACACAGACTAGGATATATTGAGTACTTACTTTGAATCAATAAACTGTGCTGGATCTTTGAATAGGACTAATAATCACTATCCACAGAGATTCTGAGTAAAGTAGAAGCATATTCCATTTAAAAATGTTTAATATAAAAATACACAAAGGACATAACAATCCACTAGACATACACTTAAATAATCACAACCTGTTCCTTGAGGTCTTAAAGAGAGAGATTTTTAGTGATAGACTAAATGTAGAGGTCCAGAGGTTTGGAAATGATACAACTCTTGCTAAAATTGGGGTTCCTCGGAAGACTTTCTCTCTCACTTCATGTTACAACATTCTTTTCCATCCAAAGAAGTCCGTGACTCAAATGTTGAATGCTCTGAAGACTAGGCATTGTTTATGATAATGCCAACACTAAAACCAGGCAGTCTTATAGCTTTATAGTAATGGTGCATGGAAACCTAAAAACCTTCAGAGAAATTTGTTTCTTTTTGCAGTTATGACAGCTTAAAGATATGCAAAAATACAGTGATGTGTCATATGGATTAGAACTTTCTCAGCAGGAGTACTGTGACTTCTAAATGAAATTTCCATGTATGTACTGTATTACATTTGGAAATTATGGCAATTCTAGTCTGTTAGCTTCCTCAGAGGGGTCAGCAGGATTGGTCTCCGGGAGGAGGTCAGAGACTGCCCTGTACCTGAAGCAGCCAGTTGCAGCTAGCTTTACAGTGGGCTCACTGTAGGCCAAACTAGAGCTTGTTAGACAAGTTTCTGGCAACTCTGAAGTGGTTGGTAAGTAATTTTGCTGATTTTATTTTGGCCAACAAGATTTTTCATTCTCTCATTCTTCCTATTTTCTCCCCTCTGTCCTGCTGGAGATGGGGGAATGAGCTACTGTGTTGTTCTTTGGCTGTAAGCTGCAGCCAACCCACCACAGTGGATCTCCACACTTTCCTTCTCATGCTGAGAACTTCAAGAAAATTTCTCCAAGTGGATCTCCTTAAAGAACTTGGGATATGCTCTGTTTTTTGGATGGGATAGAGCTAGTTTTCTTCACATGAGTTTATTTATGCAGTATTGTGTTTTGGGTTTGCGACCAAACCAGTGTTGTTAACTGGTAGTACTCTTAGCTAGGTCTGGGCAGTTCTTGCTTGCACAGCATTAATGCCTTCTCCAGCTGGAGAACAAGAAGTTAGGAGAGACACAGCCTGGAGTGCTGCCACAAATTGACCTAAGTGACCCCGTGACTTACGAGACAGTGTTCAGTAATGGGGAAGCTGAAGGAAAGGAGGAAGGAGGGATATTCACAGTTATGGTGTTTACCTGCCTACACAACCAGTACACGTGGTGGAGTTCTGCTTTTCCAGAAATGGTTGAACATCTGCCTGCATATGGGAGGCAGTGAATGAATTCTTTGTTTTACTTTTCTTTAAATGTACAGCTTTTGCTCTATCTATTAAACTGTATTTATCTCAACCCATGAATTTTCTCTTCTCTTTCTTTCCTCTGTCTTGCTGTAGGGGAATGAGCAAGCACTCTGTGGTGCTGAACTCCCTATTGGGGATGACCCTCAGCAGGACACCACTGATATATCTGTCACTAGCACAGCTCACTCCAAAACAACCAAGACGAAGAACCACCACATGAGCGGTTTGGGGGCTTTGCTGACTGTACTACAATGTTAGAATCACTTTTGTAGATAATTATCATTCATATCACTCTGATTATACAATGCTTTGATATTATGTATCCCTTTGAAGTTCAGCCACAACAGTGCTGGACTGGAAATGTGAACTGGTTCAGTTGTGCATATTATGCCTGAATCTGATTCTGTATGTTACTTGCAGAGAACTTGGCTACTGCAGCCTAAGCTAGGGCTGGCATCCTACTTGAACAAAGTAAGATCTGTGCCATAAAATGACATGATACTGATGCATTTGCCAAGTTCACTACATGGAATTCATCACATGGTTTAGTGAAAAAAAAAAAAAGAAAAAATTTATTTTCACAAAGAAGTAACTTAAAGAGGTTATTATATTTGAACATGATGTTTGACAATTGATTATTTTTTTCCTCAGTTTTACATTTACATTTACATTACTTGTGGGTTTTAGTAGTAGTTCTTCTGCATCTGTGCTATAAGCCAATAAATTTGTTCAGCTATTGTTTTGACATCAAAGAGGAAGGGGAAAGCACTGCAGGTATTTCAACTTTGATTTCACCTTCTAAGCCAAAAAAACCCCACCCAGCAAACTAAATCAAGAAAAAGATTTACAGAATGATCTTTAGGATCTTGGTGTTATGAAATCTGAGGAAAGTTCTGTATGCTAACTTCACATGGTTCAGTTTGTGGAGAATGGAAAACCTTTAAGAGTAACTGAAAAATTCTGTGTGCCTTGTATCTTTATCTGAAAAATTACTCAATGCTGAAGAGAAATGAGTGATGCAAAAAAAGAGCACTAATGTACATTAAGAACTTTCTCACAGTGAGCATAACTTTTCTAAAATGCTCACCTCTGAAGTCACTAGGAGAGCATTTTCCATGGACCTTCCCAGACTCAGGATTCAGGCCCATGTTGAGGACATTTGGTAAGCTTTCCCAGTGTTTTCAGCTGACCAAATAAGTTTGAAATTCTCACAAGACTGTTTCTCAAATATTTCCTGATTGGTGTTACAGAAACAGAAGTAATCTGAAATAGTTCAAATAGGCTTTTGCTATAATTCAATTGCTTATGATATTTTCCAGTGTTTGAAGCTTTTGCACTTCTACTCCCACTAGTTGAAGAGCTATTTCTATTCCATGTAAACGTATGAATGCTGTTCTCTTAAGTATAATTTGATTTGCTGCATGTGAAAAAACACTTTAAAGAATTATTTTATGGCAATTTTTTCCTTTCACTTTTCATGTTGCCTGTAAAAGTTTATTCTCTCAGTAGACTGGCTTTTTGTCTGTTACTAATTTCCTCGATTTCTTTTATATTCCATTTTGTGTCACAGTACACATAAACTTTTAAGAGGTCTGTTCTAGTTCTTGAAAATAGATTAAGTTTCGTATTTATTGTGTTAAAACACTTATATAGTGTAATTTAAAAAAAATTATATTAAGGTAATGTAAGGCATATCCAACATTATTTGAATTTCTTTATTGTTTTATTCTTTTATTCGATTCCACAGCTATTTTTAAATGTATGTGTTAGAAGTGTGTGCAAGGATATGCTGTGTTCATTCAGAAGATGTTTCTTCCTTAGTTCTCTGTTCCACCATGCTTTATTAAGTCAGTATTGGGACTGATGCTGTTTAATATCTTCATCAATGACAGTGACAGTGGGATCAAGTGCACCCTCAGCAGGTTTGCGGATGACACCAAGCTGATTGGTGTAACTGACACAACTGAGGGATGGGATGTCATCCAGCGAAACCTAGACAGATTTGAGCAGTGGGCCCAGGGGAACCTCATGAGGTTCAACAAATCCAAGTGAAAGCTTTTGCACCTGGGTCATGGCCATCCCTATTGTCAGTACAGGGAAAGAACTTGGGGGTACTGGTGATGGGAAGATGGGCATGAGCCAGTAATATGCCCTCACAGCCCAGAAAGCCAATCATACCCTGGGGTGCATCAAAGGAAGTGGTGCCAGCAAGTTGAGGGAGATGATTCTTCCCCTCTACCTTGCACTGGTGAGACCTCACCTGGAGTACTGCCTCCAGATGTGGAGTCCTCAGTACAGGAGACACATGGATCTTTTGGAATGTGTATAGAGGAGGGTCACTAAAATGATCCGAGGAATGGAACACCTCTCCTATGAGGAAAGGCTGAGAAAGCTTGGGCTGTTCATCTTGGAGAAGAGAAGGCTCCAGGGAGACCTGATAGCAACCTTTCAGTATCTAAAGGGGGGCTATAAGGAAGAAGGAGGCAGGCTCTATAGGAGGGTCTGTTATGACTGGACAAGAAATGATTTCAAACTAAATGAGTGGAGATATAGACCGGATATAAGGACAAAGTTGTTTTACAGTAGGGGTGTTGAAGTGCTGGAACAGATTACCCATAGCAGTGGTGGATGCCCCATCCCTGGAGACATCCAAGATTAGGATGGACTGGGCTCTGAGCAGCCTGATCTAGCTGTATGTGTCCCTGTTCATTGCAGGGGAGTTACACTAGAGGACCTTTAATGATCTCTTCCAACACAAATGATTTCATGATTCTGTGATTTACTCTTTCTGAGATTGGCCTTATCAAGAATATCTCATTCTTCACTTAAATGCTTACTGTACTCCCTGTAGTGTGCCAGGTGATAATTCAAAATCTGAAGAAGAGATCAGGAAGTTGGCAGAGAAATCTTGTATACCATGCTGACTATAGAAGCACGGTATACAAGATATAGCATATCTTGATATGAATATATCAATATTCATATATATAATATGAATATAGCATATTTTAAGTTCCTGTACAATATAAAATCTGAATTCATGAAGAGAATCTCTGCCCAACTATGGAAGTATAAGATTCTCTGGAAAACATGTGGTTTTCATCTCTAATGTTACTTCCATTTGAATCCTTTGACCATTCTTTTCTGCAGCTGAAGTCACACAAGAAGGTGCCCAGACAGCGCTTTTGCCAGAGTCTTGTCTTCCCCCATCCTATCTTTTCATGTAGTGAAATCTAAATCATGTTGCTGCTGCTGCTGCTTGTGTGGCCATTCCTTAGCTGCCAAAAATGAATTTAATAAAAATAAATGACCAATTTTCAGCCAGACGTGTAGTGGAAATGCCAAGTCATGGCTTGAATCAGTGATTGAGCAGCTGGTGGAAAGGCAGGGCCAACACAAAGGAGTTCAGGTGCAAGCAATGCACCTGAATGATTGGAAGGGGTGGAGCCACACCTCATTTAAGGGTTGGCAGTGGAAATGTGATTATCTCTTGTTGGAGATCCCTGACTACCTGAGGTCTTCTAAGGGTAAGTGGCTCCTCTTTGTTTTTGTATGTAAGGTTGCTGCTGTATTAGGGCTTGTCCTTGTTTGCTGCAACCTGGGACTTTGCCACCCTGCTATTATTGCTGTGCTTTTTGTTGCGCAATAGTGTTACAAGGCAAATCACTGATTTGGATGAAAGGCTCTTCAAGAATTTGCATCTGAAGCCATGGTAAGGTAAGAAATATTTACGTATACGCACATCAGTGGTAGCTAAGCTGTGGAAGATTTAAGACTTGCCTGTGAAACTTCTAACTATGGATTTTTCATAGTGATACTTCTATCAAAACTTCTATCAAAAAATCTTGTTTTCCTTTTGTGTTAGGGAAGTCTGAAATGCACTTTTATTTAATAGTAATTTTCTTCTACTTTCAACTCAGTCAGTTGTTCTTTTCCTTGCACTCATCTGTGTGCTCTATTTGCTTTATATCACTATATCACCAGCGTCATTCTTCCTAACCTTGCTAAAATTATCTTTGTGCCCAACACTGGAGAAATGACTGTAGTGCAACATGTGAAAGTAAAAATGTGCTACAGTAAAGTGTGTATCTCCTTAAATCTGTTAGATACTTTGTGAATTTACATACAGATTGTTAAGGTAAAGATTTGGTTGTCATAGTGCCAAAATATGCCCTAGGGATTCAGGCTTACTGAAAGAAATACATTACATGTTTCAGCCCCCAAGATGAATTTGTGCCACAAAAAACAACATGGGACTTCTCCCCACATCCTCCTCTCAACCACATAATTTGGAGGAAAGCTAGGAGAAGCACTTCCATATGGAAAAAAAGATAGCTGCAGCCAAAACAAGTTGTTCAGCTTATTAGAATTAGTATGAGTAAGTTCACTGAAAAATTGGCATGTCTGAATGTTATTTTCTAAAAAAGTGATTAAATGTTGATCATGTTTCTTACTTAAATGAGATGTTGAACAAATGACAAAATATTTTGTGCATGGGGGCAATAAATATTTTTACTATGTGAAGATTTAGATTTTTGTGATAATTCCTAAGTTTGAATGTGAATGGCAGCATTCTAAATCTAGTAAGAGCCAGGATGAAAGAAACAGAAGACACAAATACTCCTAGCTCCAAATGAGAACTTCATCTTCCAGAACACAGTTTATGCAATGTATAATTAGGTTTACTGTTTACCAGAGGATTTACTGAAGTTATAAGATTTACATAAAAATCAAGTAAATACAAATTATGTATTGGTTACCATGGGTAGCCTACATTTATGCTTGTCATGAAGGCAAGCCTGTGAGATATATTTTCATTCCTCCATACTGTGAAGGTGCATCTTACTGGCTCATTCAGACTATAATGAGTAGGAGTTGTGCTGTACATGAAAAATGTTTTAATTACATTCAGCAAAATCTGTGAATGGACTTTTTCTCTTTGAAAAGGGAGGACTGGAGCTGGGAGTTGATGTTTTCACCTTTCTACTGAGCTCCATGTGTTTTGTGTCCTAGTTCTGTCCTTTGGAATAAGTGTCTGTTTGTGAAACCACAATCTTAATCTGAATTTCTTCCACTTGAAAAAGCGAAAGTGTGGATGTTTTATTTGCTACCCTGCTTTTTACTCATCTTTACATTAACTGAACTTTTATTTACTTACCTTTAACGATTAAAGTGTTTTTAAAGGTATTAGTTATTAAGATAACAGCCTAGGATTGTCTCCTTAACTAATCCTTAACTAGCAGGAGGCTGTTTATGCCAGGAAAAATAACCAGTGTGTGCTAGCATGCAAATTTTTCAGGATGAAAGTTTATTTCTGGTGAAAATCAAGACAGGCTTTTTTTTTTTTTTTTAATACACTTGCTATGATTAAATGTTGGCCAACAACTGACTACCAGAAATACTAGTATTTGTGACTACTAGATTCTTATTCAAGTTTGTAACTCTTTTATCACCTCGGAAGTGGCTGTTAGATGATCCGGGACTTCTTGTCTAGCAAAGTCTATTTCAATATGTTAGCAAAAGGTTAATGGTAGAGGCAGCAGCAGTCGAGACACATCTCTTTACACATCTTCTTTTTAGCTTAAGATGATCAGGCACTTAGTGCTTGCTGCCTGTTACCTAAGTACACTGCCACCTTGCCATGAAGGATAATTATGACAATCCTGCACAACAAGTCTACTTTTGTCTATAAAATGTTTTCATGGTATATGATTTCCTTGATATTTTGACAGACTAGACTCGTGTATATATATAAATATTTGTGGTTGCTAAGATGCCAGATATATTTATTTTAGGCCTTATATGTTATTTTGAGGTAGAAAACATTGCTTTTTCAGACCTCATAGTGAGAGAGGTTTACAAGTTAATGTATGCTTTTCTGTCACTTTTAGTGCAAGTTGCTCATGGATTGTACAATGCTGAGCAAGTCTGGCCTATTTTCCTGTGGTGTCTTCCATCCTATTTTTACTTCCTCTAACATATGCCTTGTATTATTCAACTGAATCAAAGAACCTACAATTTTTTTTTTTTAATACGGAATTAAATTGTGTGGACTAAGAAGTAAAATGCCTATTTTCTACTTCTAGAATTATATTAAGGAAAAAAAGGGAAAATTACCTCTGATAACTAAGTCTGCCTCTCCACCTGTGCTCTCCATAGAAAAGACTGAGAGGATCTTCTCAACACTTAGAAATGCCTAAAGGGCAAGTGTCAAGTGAGTGGGGTCAGACTCTTTTTGGTGGTGCCCAGCAACAGGACAATGGGTGATAGTTGTGAACAGTATACATGGGAAATTCCATTTGAACATGTGAAACTACTTTTTTTTTTTTTTTTACTGTGAGGGTAACAGTGCACATGAATAAGCTGCTCAGAGAAGTTGTGGGGTCTCCTTCTCTGGAGATATTCAAAACCCACCTGGATGTCTTGCGTAATCTATTGTAGGGAACTCACATTATTGGTGGGGTTGGACTAGATGATCTCCTGAGGGCCCTTCCAACTCCTGTGACTCTGTCACAGGATGTATCTTCTGGGTCCACGCATCTTCTTAGAGGCAAAGTTTTTGTCATCAAGTGATGAAGAATGTTGCAGGGAAGGATGATTAAGTGTACCTTCAGCAGGCGTGGCTGACTAAATATCTAGTAAGCAGATGGAAGGCATAGATTCAGTTCCTTTCTCCTTCCTTTTCAGTATCTTGGCACCCTTCAACACCCTGTTGCGTAATGACTACCACAGCTAAGAAGAGATGGGTGACAGTGGTGTGTGATTCTCTTCTGAGAGATACAGAGGCATCCATTTGTCATCTTAGACCTGCTGTCTACAGATATCTGCTGTTTGCCAGGGGCCTGTGTCAAGGATGTGACAGGTTGACAGACCTTGTACATCCTACAGACTTCTATGTACTGCTGCTGTTTCATGTAAGTGCTAGTGACACAGCTATTAGCAACCTGAAGAATATACAGAGTGGCTAAAAGGAGCTGGGAGCAGCAGTGAAGAATTCAGTAGCACAGAGGTGATTGTCTCATCAATCATCCCAGTTAGGGGAATGGGGAGGCAAGGGGCTAATAGAATTAAGAAAATCAGTAAATGTTTAAGGGAGTGATGTCATGAGCAGGGCTTTCAGCTATGTATGTTATGTAACTAGCTTTGAGAAATATGGTCTTCTGGAGGACGATGGGGCTCATGTCTCAGAGAGGAGAAAGAACATATTTGGCAACAAGATTTTCAGTTTCATCAGAAGGGCTTTAAAACAGGCTTGCTGGGGGGTGGATCCTCAAATCATTCCACTCTGCAGCTGGTGATGATTATGGATGCCCTGGGCATGGAGTTAGATCACAGGCCAGTAAGGCAGCCCCAAGGTGTAGGATAAGGGTACTCCAATTGATAAGCCAGCCTCAAATGCCTATACACTAATGCATGGAGCGTGGGTAACAAGCAAGAAGAGTTATAGGTGTGCACGTGCCTGCAGGGCTATAATGTCATTGACATAGCTGAGATGTGTTGGGATGGCTCTCATGACTGGAATGTAGGAATAGATTGGTATAAACTCTTCAGGAAAGAGGCTGAGAAGGGGAGCAGGTGTTGCCCTCTACCTCAACAACCAGCTGGATTCTATGGAGTTCTGCCTGGGGAAAGAATCACAGAATTGCTCAGTTTGGGAAAGACCTTCAGGATCATCAAGTCAGACTGCAACATAACCATGCTACCCTAACTGTAACAACCCACTGCGAAATCATATCCCTGAGCACTGCATCCAAACAGGTAGATTCTACTCCTCTATTCTGCTCTTGTGAGACCCAGCTTTAGAGTACTGCGTCCAGTTCTGGGACCCCACATACAAGAAGGACATTGAGCTGTTGGAGCAGGACCAGAGGAGAGCCATGAGGATGATCAGAGGGATGGAGCACCTCCCCTATGTGGACACACTGAGAGAGCTGGTACTCTTCAGCATGGAGAAGAGTGGGCTCTGAGGAGACCTTATAGTGGCCTTCCAGTAACTGAAAGGGCCTACAGGAAAGCTGGAGAGGGACTTTTTATAGGGACATGTATAGGCAGCATGAAGAGATATGGTTTAAAACTGGAAGAGGGTGGACTTAGACTAGATATTGGGGAGAAATTTTTTACTGTGGGGGTAGTGAGACACTGGAACACGTTGCTGAGTGATGCCTTCTCTCTGGAGGCATTCAAGGCCAGGCTGGACAGGGCTTTGAGCAACCTGGTCTAGAGGGAGCTGTCCCTGCCTATAGCGATGGGGTTAGAAGTAGATGATCTTAAAAACCATTCTATGAGCCTATGTATATGCTTACAAAGCCTGCTATTTTTCTGAAGCCAAGCAGTCTTCCAGTTTGAAATATCCTTTGCCTGGCGTAGGATCAGTCTAACCAGTTTCTATTGCCTTTGACAGAGGGGTTTAGAAGAACAACACCTATCCACAGAACTGCCACTGTCTGCTGTTAGTGTAATCTTGACTTTGTTCTAGAACTACCTGACACACATTAAAATGGTGGTCTGAAATATATCTGACCCTAGAGAGAAGGCTGGCAGTAACATATATTTAAACAAGTACGTATGGTGTGGGTCTGCATTTTTAAATGCTTCTAGGATCTTCCTGAATGGGTAGGCTTCATTTTCCCACTATTTCATTTTCATTTACTCCATTTTAGTGTTCTGGCTTATTTTAATAATCAAATCTCATATGCTAATAAAAATAGCAGTACAACTGTGCTGATTTGTTATCTTTGAGTATAAGGTGTTACTTGAGGACAAGAGGAATCAGAGTCTGTATCAGAGCTTATGTACATATCAGTTCCATGACACAACAACCCCTAGCACAGTAAAGTCCCGTGGCTACTGGCTTAAGTGTCCTAAGCAACACTTCAGGTCAGTCCTTACCATGATTTATCAATAGTGCTGGGGAAGAGGCTGTTTGTTATCAGAAATACTTTGTACTTATTCAGTGTCATGCAGGTAAATTTACCACTTGCAACACTTAAAAAGTAGACAGTGTATTTTCCTCTTTTTTAAGCTGTAGCAAGCTCCACTTCTCCCATATTTGTAAGCCTTCAGGAAACGCTGAATACCTTGGTTCCTCTGTCTTGTAGAGCTGCAGGGTACTTTTAAGTAGTTGTAATTTTGCTGTTGAGTTGTTGCAGAATACCATACCAAGTGTATTTTTTATCCAGCCTTTTTGTCATTTTAGAAAACAGGTTTATGAATTGCTGCCTCTTTTCTGACTCTCTTGTATCTTAAATAAGGAGAGATGGCATTTTTCTTGTCCCCCTCAACTCTCTATCTGAATGAGGAGTAGGATAAAGATAAATACAAATAGTAAACCATTCAGCTAAAGCCTTGTTTCTGGACTGGAACAAGTTGGATTCTTCAAGCACACAAGAGAAATAGGTTCTTGGCTGCAATAAATCAGTGAGTGAGAAATCTAGCAGATCCTGGGGGCAAGCCACATATCACATCTGGCTAAAATTCAGAAACTGGCAGCGTTTCACTGCTTTGGGAAATTTAAAGTGAATGTGAAGTTCAACTTCATCAACAATTTTAGTTACTGCTTGGGAAATGGAAATAGTACAGATGTCTAGCATTTACAGTCCTGTACCGTAACTTGTAAATCAAGAAGTAAAGCACTGCTAGTTTTCAGTCAGTTGTTTTTTTTTTATAGTCTACTGCTGGATCCCTTCAGTTTTTCTTCTAAAAATAGTAAGTACTAAGCAGTTTATATAATCTTAAGCAGTGTAAATCCATACATAATATGATACATACATAGTGTTTTTAAACGTATGTGAGATTGTCAATTTAAATGTTGTTTCCAAAAAAAAAAAGCTGGTTTTATGATGATTTAAACATCCACGAAGATATTTTATACATGATTTTATATGGAATTTGTAAAAAAAAAAAAAAAAGCCTTACATATTAAAGCTGTTTTGTCAGCTTCATATATAGCTTCATTTTGAGCAGTAGTTTTTACAATATAGACCTACTATACTTGCTGAAAATAGTCATACTGTAGAAAATCATCATATCAAACTACCAAATCAAATGATCTTGTGTAATAAATCTACTATTTCTTTCTGAATGTCTCTGTTACTCTCCAAGTATTTCTTTTGTCCCTCTTGTTTTTTCCTTATCCCCCAATCTCAGATAACCCATTGTCTGTTATTCTTTATGGCCAAGTGTTCACTTTCTATTTCTCAAAACATTAAATATATCTTAATACTCCTCCCTTTGAGATTTCTCTGCTTCATGTTGCCTTGTCTGTTTTTGATTGTGTTGAAGCCAGTCTTATTTTTATTTTTTGCTTTGAAGAAGATATGCTGCAGAACTCTGGACATTTTCTTGTTAGCTAGGAAAGGCATACATCAGAATCTCAGTTTTCATCTGAGGTTTTGGGGGTATTTCATTAAAATTAAATTAAATTTCATTAAAAATCTGAGAAGTGAGAATGTAACTTCAAGTCATTTCCTTAACTAGTGACTTGTCTTCCACCTTAGCTGAGTAAATGAAAACCTCAGTAACAGATACAAAACATCTAAGTGTTGTTTTGTGCTACCATTGCAATGAAAAGAGGAACAGAAATTATTAGAGCAGGAAACCAGGAATCCATATAATGATGGTATGGGAGGCATTTTTAAGAAGGAATCTGTGGTTTCACACTTCTTCAAAACTACTATTTTTCATGTCATCCACTTACCTACTACTTGTTCAGATGATCTACTGTTGTCAGTGGTCATCAGGGTGGTTTCCCTAATTGCACTTAGATCTTCCAGTATTGGGTACTTAAAATTTTAGACCGATTTTTAAATACTGGAAAAATACTAATGTAAAGAACAACACTGGAAATTAATGTGTAATGAAAGTAAATGTCTTTTATAAAGTCCTTCTGTTTTTTGCTGTATCTGTAAATTGCATGGATACATATTTACATACATTCACAAGTACTTTATGCAGCAATATCAAATAGCATTCCTGTAGATCACTGTCTGAGATTCCTCTTTACGTGTCTTGGTTTTAATATCATAGGTGTCTGTAGGTGTTTTTCTGCCAACTGATGTTTTCTATTTCCCAGAAGACTTGTACATGTAGTTTGAATGATCCTTTGAAGATTTCAGTTCAGTAGTTTGCTTATAAACATTCATATTTTTGCTTGAGCTGTGGTAGTTGTAGTGGGCTTATTGTTAATGTGCCATTTTCAAATAACCATCTTAACTGTCTTTTTTCCTCATATATTTTTAAATTTCCTTTCTCAGTGAAGTACAGCTGTCTGTTAAACAAGAACCATTTTGCTCATGCCTCTAGCTGTATTTGGTAATAAGATAATGCCTGAGTTTGAGGTTTTTTCCGATTTTTATGTATAACAATCTGCAGTGAAAACGAGTTTCAAAAAAGTTTTGTAATAGACTATGAGACAAGTCAGTTTTGGGAATGAATCAAGTAGACTTCATGTTTGTGAAAAATGACTGTAAACCAACTTTTTGCCACACCATGACAGCAGCGCAACTTCAAGGGAACAGTCATCATTGTTTGTGATTGTGGATGAAGACAGAGAGGGGTGTGCGATTCAATGTTCTGTCTTAATACTTCAGCATGTCCTCTTAGAGGCTGTGAGGATTTCTTTCTACTGGTGTTGTCTTTAGGAGATTTGGAACCCAGTAGTCTCAATAAAAGTTACTGAATCAGAGACAAATCAGAGTAGTTTCAAGTAGTTTATTTAGAGTCTGTAACATACACAGAAAATTCGGTATGGTATTTCACATCTAAACTGACTGCTGTTTCAGTTCATGAAGTATTATTCCTGGAGTCATGCTCATGAGTGCTTTTGATGGGACTAGTATCTTTGATTAGCCTAGCACTCTCTTTGTGCACCAATTGACCCTTAGGTGGTGTAAGTCATTAGCATGTTGGTGAATAGCATTTCTCAATACTATTTTGGAAGATTTTTGATTTTGATTAGAAAGGAAAGTTTTGTGTATTCTGACTTAACTGCTGGAAATTAGAGAGAAAGTTATGTTTTCTTGGGCCATTTACAAGGGCCTCAGTGATCCCCACTGATAAAGGTGACAGTTTTATGACTATTATGAGAACGACAGTCTTATTATTATTTCTGTAGCAGATAGCTCATGCTGTGATCTCTGTCAGCAGCAGCAGAGCCTATTTCTGAAGGATCCCTTACACTTCCCCCCCCCCCCCTTTTTTTATTTTATTTTACTGTTCTGTGAAACAGAAATGATTGCTATTGAATAGCCACAAAAACTGTCATGGTGTAGGCAATATGTGAAGTATGTCTTTAAAAGAAACATGCATGTGCACCTAATAAGTATTCTCTTGCGATAACAGACCAGGACATAAGTTTGAATCTGTACCTGATTAAATTTTAGAAATTGAACCGTGTATAATTAATGACATGTGGTACTTGATCTTGATGACACATCCTATCTATTTAAAAACAATTTCTCAAAGAAAGATGATATCTATATTTCTAAGGCTTTTTTTGCTCCCTGCCTTTTATGAAGGAAAGCAATCCAAAATGGCAATTTAGAGTGAACTCAAAGAGTAAAAAATATCTGTTTTTAGATCTATGTATGAGAATTTTTAAAATGCAGATGAAATGGTTCTAATACTAGGAATCTATCAAGCACTGCTTCATTACGTAAAGTGTAGAACATCTTATAAATATTTTAATTGCTGAAAAGCATTCCTTAAATATATGCCTAGAGTTAGTAGTGAATTTTGTCTTTAACAAATCTACTCTGATTTGTTTGCTTTTAAGATACATTTTAGGAAGTCTAGATAAATGAACACAGATGATCAAATGTGTATTCTATTAAAAAAAACAACCATATGGCTAGGCATTAAATGTGTTACAAAATGAGAAACTGAAAGGGAGGGGGCCTATATTTCCCTTAATGTGTCTGTGTGCAATTCCACTGAAATTAATGATTAGCATATCCTAAGAACAGATAGCATCTCATGTTTAAGACCACATCCTGGCTTTGTTTTCCTTAGTGGTGGTTCATTTAAAGAGTAACATATCATGCCTCAATAGTTTATTACTCCTCAGAGTCTGTTAGGAAAGTTGGAAATCTTCTTTCCCTCTTGGAATTTAGAATTTAGCATCTTTCTAAGAATAACAAACTGAAAGTAACTGTACGCTCTTATCTGCTTCAGCTTTCTTCCTTTTGTCAGACCATGGTCACAGCATGCCTTGTTTTAATTGGCTGGTTACCAGAAATAAATCACTTGTGTAATTTTTTAAGTCAAGGATTTTATAATAGACTTTGCTGTATTGTATTGCTAATTTTTTTTTCTTAGTTGCTGAGTGCAATGTCAGGTCTCATCATTGTGTTGCCTGTACAAAGGCACCATGAGGCATTTACACATAATATACTCTGTATCTTAAACTATATAGTTATTTAAATATAAAGATGAGGAGTTTCCACTTCAGTGAGATTCCCAGGTGCTGGGGCATGCTGGAAAATCTTGGAATGCAGAGGAGACAGCTTGCAATGGAAACTAGTTAGAATTTATGTTTAAAATATAGGATTCATATTTTGTACACAGTGATATTACTGATGAACTCATGTTACCATGCATGCTGTGCACTGGATTGCAATATTCCTGGTACGGCATATCTTTTGATGATAGCACTCTCCAAGATAAGGAAGTAAACTTCTGCACATCTTTTCATTGGCATTCAGTGAAAAATGTCAGATAAGATGAGGTCATGAGAGAGCTGATTAAGGAAAGAAAAATACACCCTTTCTTCAGTTTTAATCTACAAAATATACTCTCTTCTTTCTATATATCTAGAAGACCCTGTCCTTCAAACACTTATGCCTGTGGAAGACTTCTACTGCTTGATTATTCTTATAGTCGAGATTATTCACCTGGGAGCATTGTTTGTGAGCTGAAACTATATTTTCATGCTTCGACTGTGTCATACATTAACTAGTCTTTTTAAAATATTTGCGGCCTGAAACCAAGTGCCATTGAATCTCAGCTGTTGGATAGTGAAATATTTTAGAATTTAAAACATCCTCAAGATGTATTATGCATTTCCATCAATAGAACCAAACTGCCATCAGTAATAAAACAACAATAACAGAAAAGCCCCAAACCCAACCTGCTGCATTATGTATGCAAATGAGGGGAAAAAAGAGGAAAAAATATCTTTCTAAAAGTTATGAGCCAGGAGGGATCTGCTGAAGGAAGGCACAGATTTGACGGTTGCATGTCATAAAGGCACCCATGGCTGTGACCTTACATTCTAACATATTTAAATCTTTTTCAGATCCAGTGTTTGTCTTGGAACATTTTCAGCTATTAAATGTTTGTTTATTTAATGTAACTCAAGTAATCACTTAGTATGTCGGAGAGAATATTTTAAAATGGAAAACTAGATGATTTCCAGTACTCTAGTAAACTGAAGTATTTCTTCCCTTTGGTATCAATAAGCATAGAGTGCTATAAGTGTATCTCTATTCCTCGTTTGAGTGGAAAAGATGGAACAGCAAATGCTTCCAGTTTCATTGTAAGCAGAAATATGATTTTTTTTTTTATAAGGAGTAGCTTCATGATGAATTAAAATAATATTGGAGAAAGAATATACTTTTAAACGACTTTGAAGCATGAAGATCTTTCTCAGTTATTTGATTTCTTATACCAAGTATTCTGGAAGTACATACTGTTTTATTACAGAATGGGTGCAGGAACGAAGGAAAGCTCCTCTTTCTTAATTTAGCTGTTTCAAACTCATCGCCTAAATGGATGAAATAAAATTAATAGTAAAACTTATTTTCAAACTTCTGAGCTTTTAAATACAAGTTAAGTACGTGACTGAGTTCTGTATATACATGTAAAGCTGATTAACATCTTTAAAACGGCCGGTGATTTAGGAAATTTTTTTACTTATATCTTGACAACTACCGATATAGGGATAATTTTCTATGTAAAATTATTGGGAGGAATTAGTAATATGTCAAACATAGAAACATTACTTAATCTGTATAGAAAATAGTTGAGCTTTAAGAACCAGTGCTTTAGGTAATTATGATGTTAAAAATAACAGAAAGTGAGCTTTATTGCATCTGGATGCGCACATTCCAAGATGAAATCACAAACTGAGATTCTTGTCTTCTTGCACAAGACTTCACGAACATCCTGAAAAAGCAGAATGTGTGAGGAAAGAGCGTTGATTCTCTGTCTAGATTTCCCACTGAAATTGATTCTTGACAATAGAAGTAGTAACCTTGATCCACATTACTATTAAAAAAAAACAACATCAAGATCAAATATATAAATGGAAAAAAAAACAAAGAACAAAACAATTTGAGCTATATTTTTTTATTCTTGTTTTTTTTTTTTCTCTCTAATACCTAATTGGAATCTTTTCTCTAATTCTTACAAGGTATATGTTGCAAGCTGTGTCTGTCTTCTGTTCTTCTTTGCACTTTCCAGAGGAGCCTGGTCTGTCTTCGCTATAACTTCCCATTAGGTAACTGAAAGCAGTAATATGATTGCCTCTCCACCCTCTTTAAGAAAAGAAAGATTGAGAGAGCCATGTTTGTTCAGTCTTTCCCTGTATGTTGTATCTTAGTTATAATAGTTTAATGTAGTTTACAGTATTTAATATTTGAAATTTCACTGTACATTTAGCTCTCTGGAAAAATACTAGTCCATATAGTGTTTGCTCAATCTGATCTGCATATTTCTCATTCTGAAGTCCATTAATTCTTAAATTTTTTTTATTCATACTTACTGGTCAACACATATATAGCTGTTACTGTGGCACAGGTTTTGGATATATTGTTTAATTTCTTGTTGTCCCAGTTCTATATTTTACAGTTTAGACTGAATATCATGATGATCTAAATGGAAAGTACAGTTGTTTGAACTGCAGTATGTCTGCATACTTTGAGTGGGTTGAATACTACTCAAGCTGTGAACTTAAGAAACTGAAATTTTATATCCTCCTTCAATCGTGCTGCATTCTTTGTTGATAAAGTAATAGTGTTTAACTGTAGAAAATATTTGCTGCCCTGCAAAAGTGCGTGTTTTGTGTTGTCAAAGACACTAGAAAACAAACAAGATAATGTTCTCGGTATATGATAAGGTTATAAAAAGTTTAACAGACACTATTTTCTAGAGTAGCTTTGTTAGTCTTAAGTACAATGTTGGAAATAACTTCTGGGATTGAGAAATTTAATTAAATCTGTACCACTCTACATTAACATAGTGATATAGCCCAGGTCTGTAACTGCATTGTGGGCTAATTTTTAATAGTATGTAGTAGTTTCAATATGTAGTGGGTATAGTTTTAAAAAATATATTGCTATACTATTATACTATACCTTTGTGTTTTGTTTCTTTTGGGTGAAAAACACTAACAAAAGCTGATCTTGTTCAGTTTTCATTTAGTGGTACATACAAATATTTTGCCTGGGAAGCAGCATCAGATTGTGCTGATTCCAGAAATTACTTAAATGATAAGGTGGGGGTGACCTTAACTTATGTTTGTCAAATGTTATGTGGAAGATGCAGGTAGTTCTAGTAACTTCAGTGATTTTGGCTAATCCTTTCTTTGTTATTTCTTTCGCTTTGTACTTTTCTGATGTTAGGTTCAACTAAGTAACTAGAGTGATGTGACTGGGAGCTGTTTTGCAAGTTGTTCTAGAGGCTGAGGGGGGAAAAAAGAAAGTGTGTTGTGAAATTACTCTGAAGACTTGCAATTACGTTTGTAAATGCTGTGAACCCATGGAATTATCCAGGATACCAATCTAAATGTCTGTGTTTCTTTAGAATATAGAAGATCCTTGAGTATTAGCCTAGAGTTATAGTAGAAATAGGTTTAACTTTCTTGAAAATAAAATATGCTAGAGAGTACAGTATGCTTTCCCCTATATCTATGGGTTATATATGAATGAATTTGTTTATCAAAATGTTTTCTAAGTGTATATATGAACATTCACTGTAATTCACCAAAAGCAGGAGAGAGTAATTTTTTAAAGGAAATAAAGAAATAAAAAAAGTTCATCAGAAATTTATACATTAACAGATATATCTGTCAATGGTGGTGTTTTACTCTTTCAGTAAATCTGCAATGTAAGCATGGTACTGACACCTCATACTCAAAGTAGGTTAAAGTGAATGCAAGTAATAAAGTGTCAAAAACTATGGCAGTACAGCATTGTAAACTCACAGTCTACAGCAAGAGCTAATATAGGATGACATACTGTCTGTTTAATTTAGGTATTTCTTTGGAATACCTCATAGTTTATAGCCCAGACAGGAAGATTGTAGGATTGGCAGGTAGTATGAATGTCTGTATGTTTTGTTGGAGTGCTGATACGTATATGTTCTTGCTGATAAGAGTGGTGACAGAAATAGAAAATCCCCAACTGCTTCAGGGAATGAAAAGTGGACTAGAGAGCATATTTTCCTCTCCAATCCTTCTTCACGTAACATACACCACATCAAAAGGCAGAAAGAGCTTCTCTGTTCTCTTTGCATTTAGCCAAAATTCCTTTTCACTCATCTCAGAAAAAATGACTATCAAACAGGCATGCAGCTTTACTCTGTAAAGCAGGAATGAGATCTTCATAGCATCATCAACATTCTTTAAAACTTTTTTGGATTTCGGAGATCTTTAGTATTGTGCCTGTGAAATCTATATTTCGTTTCCTGTAATAGCTATGTTTATGGTATGTATCTCATCTGCTTATAAGCTAATGCTTAAGAACAGAGGTGATTGACTCACCAAGAGATGAATATATGTCATGTAACTGATTTGAAACTGTTCATTAGCAGACATGCAAGACTTGGTTTGATGCTTGTTTGTGGAGCATCCAAGTATTCTTGAATGGACATGCAGGTTTCTTGGCATCACAACAGATATGTGATCCAGGCAGTAAGCATATTTTGAAGACCAGGAATTAAAGACATTAAGGCTTGGTGAAATTGCATGTAGTTTTTTTGTAGACATAGACTCTTCCAGTGCAAACTTGAATTTAGGCTTTATTCATTGTCTACAGAGGAACATGCACAGTGAAGTTTTTGCCTTATAATAGGGACACTGCAGCTGGAATAAGCAGAGGCATCACCCTGTAATAGAAGTAGAAATCAAAGATGCATAGCTGAAGGAAAGATACCTTCCTTACCTACCTATCGAAAATAAAAGTATCCCCAAATGAACAACGAAAACCATTCAAACTACAGGATTCAAGGTTAAAAGCTTTAAAGCTTTTTGAGCGTTTCCAAGTTTGACCTGAAATTCATTTAACAGGGCTGTTTTCCATACTGGAATGCATTTATATAGATGATATTTATCAGATGATCTGAAATTTAAAAAGAAAAATTAAAAAAATTGGGGTTCCGACTCCCTCTTCAGCCTGGGTTCAGATTTCAGAGGCAAAATTCAAATTAACTTCCCTATAGACTAACAGATGGAGTTCATCTACTACTGTAGGACTCTCTTTGCAAAATGTACAGACAACCCAGAATCTGTACCCATTTTTATGTGAAACTACTGCACACAGCAGCCTCTGTGAGTAAACTTTTAACTTCAGAAATCAGTGGCAGACTCAATGAAACTAAAAGGGTTTATATCAACATAGTTTTAATGTCTTAATATTACTTCAGGTAAGTAAAGCTATGACTACTTTCATTTACACACATGTTGATTGCTGTCAATATAAACTGCTATTGGAGGTATTTTTAAAAAAGACAAAAAAAAAAAAGCAGGTTACCTGCTGTAAAATATGGATTTTTTTTTCAAAAAAGAATTGGAACCATTCTGATACACACAAAACAGAAAAGAACATGCAGTCTATTTTTGTTCTGAAGTCTTCTTTATATTAAACTTTCAAGCGTTGTAAGGAAAAAAAAAATCTAATTAAAAACCAAAACTCATTCATTGATTAGGAATAATTGTTTTAAAAAACTCTTGGGGGGGCTGGAAGTTAACACTTAAGTTAGTATCAAGATGCCAAGGAAAATTAATAGTTATTTTGAAAGCTTGCTTATTCTTCAATTAGTTTAATTGTATTATGATATTTTATAAGTCAAAAGATATTATATTGGGTACCTGCTTATGGCAGAAAGGACTCGATGTTTTTCTAATTGGTTATTCATTAAAGAAACTGATTACAGTGATAGTTGATGTTCAAGCCAAACAGAAAAAGGAATATCCCTTCCAAACTCACTCTACTAGCAGCATTCCTGAATCCTCCTCCTCCACAGATCTGCAGTTGAATCCTTCAGCTTTTAGGCAGAGTAGATTAGGTAGGAAAAACACCTTCTATTTTTTCTTTCTGAAACCACAGACATTGGGATTATGTATGAGTAGAGTAGCAAAGGCGCACTGAGGCTTGGAGAATTAACTGTGTGTTGTTTTCTGTTCTAATTAATAGCTGCATCTCATTGCCTTTTTATCCTGTTATTCTGTAGAAAATATCAGTGACATTAAGAATGAAAAAAAGCAAACACAAGAAGAAAATAAAACATACAGTCGGAAGCACCGCATTAGATTAAAAAAGCCAAGTTAGGAACTGCTAAATTGGTGGTTGCCTATGCACTCTTAAATCTCTCCCATGTGTCTGTCCTGTGTACTGAATGAGGCAGGGATCCTGTGGGAAACAAGATGAGAGTGTGTAATTAAAGACTCAATCATAATGCATATGCATATAACACTACATTGCACACGATGTGTGTTTCATTTTCTTTCTCATCCTGTCCCTGCAGAGAAGATGATAGAGAAAATGAACTACACATGACAGATGTTAGTAACATTAGTTAATGCATTTTTTTTGGAATGCAATCAGATACTAAAGTTGTGTAAGGCATGTTTAGAATAGAATAGAAAATAAGGAGAGAAGATGCTTTGTTTTTTCTAGAGTGCTAAAGAAAAAATATAATGTAGAAAAGTGGAAACAATAACAATATAGTTCTGAACATGGACCTTTCCTATGGTTATGCTTTCACTTCTTAAATAATGGATATTAAAGTCATGTTATAAAAGATGCATAAACCTAATATTTACATGAAGGCTGGAAGAAACTATAAAGAGAAGGAGAGATGAAACAAGCTGTACACCTATTAGTCCATATTATCTTATGGAATTTCAATTAAGTTCGTTAGTTTATTACATATGGCATGATTTCATGTGCTTCAGTTTTATCCTGAAAGCCTAATTTTCATAAATATGCTTATCCTTATAACGTTTTAAAAATAAATAAATAAATGGAATTCAAAGTTAGAACAAAAGGCCAGTCTTTAAGGAAAAAAAAACAAACTACTTTATTTGCAGTCTCTATTTAGTTTTACTTTTTAATTGTTGGAGTGACACAAAAATTTAATCTTCATCTAGATATAAGTTTGAATGTAATTTAAATACACATAAATCCAAGATTAAGGGGGAGCATATTCTTGACTTTTATATCAAATTGTTGGAATAGCTGCAGTATTAGATAAGTCCAATGGAGAAATATTTAGCTGTCACTCTGTATAACATTGATAAAGAAATCTAGACACTGGTATGATCTGTGATTCATCAAGTGTTTAAGTGTATATCTAAATAGCAGTGATGATTTAAATATGGTCAGGATTAAGGAGCTAGAAGTTAGTCACACATTTCCAGTGTATGAGTTGAAGCCTATTGAAATGTGGTAAAAATACTCTCAATGACTTTGGGTTAGGGCTTAAGCTGAAGCTGAAAGACAGCTTACAGTGAAAAGACTTCACAAAGAAGTGAATTGCTTTCACTGGGGATTTAGAATATTTTTCAGGATTTTAACTACTTGTTACCATAGTAAATGATAAATAAGTAAAGGTAAATTCAAAGTGGGGAGCCCGGGTTCTAAAAAAGCCCTGTACAATAATTCAGAGTAACTGATAAGTTTGATACATTCACTGTGTGACAGGACCCAATGTAAGTTCAGCTTGTAATATCTGGCTAGCATGTAAACTTAAAGAATAATTATTTAAAGAATAAACTTGCATTAGATTTTAAAATATTTGATTCCTTCTCACAGTTATAATTCTTCTATAAATACAGACCTATTCGGTATACTGGTTGTGTACTGTATAGATTTCAAACAAATTTTAAACACTTGCCTTTTCAGAGCAAAGAATCTAACCACTGCACTAGGGAATCCATGCCTGCCAGCCTCTCCATATGTTCACTACATTCATAAGCCTTCTTGCAGTAATACTTTCTTAACAAATGTAAATACAATTCCGGACCAAGTTTTCCCGCAGATGAGCACACATCAAAGACTACTGCTATCCAGCTTTGAACACTGCCTTCTAATTCTTGATTTAAAAGTTACAATAGTGATTGCATAGGTAGCATATGCTTTATAATCCTAAGGGCAAAAATTTTCACCTTTTGCAACTTGACTAGTACCTTACTCTCTGAGCAAACCTTTTAAGTCAAACACCAGTTTTTTTTTCTTCTGTTTGTCAAGTATTACTTTGATACCACGGAACATGCTACAGAATGATGAGTGGGTATGTAGAACAAAGTATTACTCATTGTGTTTCAGTTACGGAAATAGTTATCTATAGGAGCTGCAAGCGTCTCAGTTACACTGGTGATCAGATACTCACTTGAGGGGGTTCCACTGAAATCACAGGCTATTCTTATGAACGACTCCTTCTCAGGGTTACTCGGGTAATTCTGGATCGATTCTAAGTAATAAACTTACTTTTAAAGCAAAGAGTTGGAAGACAACATAACATGCTCTTATTTAAACACTGAATGGGTGACCCAGGGAATTGCAGAGAAGTAAACCTTAAAACTGCATCAGGAAAAGATGTTAGAATGAAACTTCAAAACAGAATAATAAACCACCTGGAAAATAATAAGAATGGCAAAACCAGTATCACTACTGACAATGGGAATCAATCTTTTAATTTCTTTGAATGTACTAGTAAAAGAAAGGAGGAAATCAGTTGATATAATGTGTTTAGTGTTTTAAAAGGCATCTGACAAGGTCTGTTACTATACGCTGCTAAAACAGAATAGTCATGGGAAAAGATGCAAATGTTATGTTAAGAGGCAAAGAAAAAGAAGCAAATGACAATTTTAATCAAGAAAAATGATTTGTTGAATATGTATTAATAATCAGAACATAGTGATTGATGAAAATCAGCAGTGATAATATAAGGAAGAACAGATAACACAGAAGGGAGACACCTTAAGTGCTCATACAACTCACATGCTTCTAAATGAATCACATCAGCTCAGGAAATGAACCTCAGAATCACTGAAAACAACTGAATGAAGGCTTTACTTCAGTGTGCACTGGCATTCAAAAACCAAATGAAATACTGTGAGAGAAGTGGTAATGAATAATATGGAAGTATGTAATACCATTATATATAGTATATATACTGTATTTTTTTCTCATGTCTAAAATGTCCATACATAGGTAAAATGATTTCTGTGAACTTAGAAAATTAGAGGCAGTTAAAACAGCAAATGGAATTGAAAATACTTGCATGAGAGAGTGAAATGATTCATTTTTGTTTGTTGTTTTTTAAAAACAGTTGTTTATGTAGAAGACAGGTTGACGGCCTCTTTCATAACAAAGGAAAGCAACGTTACTTAGAAGTGGGAAGAAGCAATTTAAAAACTGGTGCTTAAAATATTTTTCCCGTTTAACACATAATTGCTTTGCAGAACTCTGTAAAAGATATTACTGAGTCTAAGAAGCACCGAGGTTGAGAAACAGGTTGAAATTCAAAGGTATAAACAGGTAACAGATTGACGTGAGTTAAAATTTTTACTCTTCAGCACTTAATCCAAATTCTTAATATTACTGATTAGTATGCAGGAAATTTACCCTGTGTCTGATTATTACGGGGGATTATACTCACCAGATGTTATTGAGACTGCTCATGAAAAAAGCTCAAGTAGTGCAGGACACCTCTGGGCTTGGAACCCAGTGGTGAGCTTCAAAGGGCCACTGATTAGGGGTGGTAGGAATTACTGTTTCCTGCTGAAAATAGAACAGTATTGTGGAAAATGAGGAAGCATGCCTTCAGGATAAGGTCTGGGATGCATCAGTTTTCCCAGGGGTACTATTCCTGACTTCAGAGATACCACCATTGCAGAAGAAACAAGGAGTTTGTCGTAGCACTTTGTTCCAAACTCTCTGCATGATAAAGCACCTATTGAAGCATTTGAAGACTGAATTTATAGATGGAAGTGGCCAAGCTTTTTTTCTCTTTTCTCTGAAAAGCATTGTTTCTGTGAAATTGTTTGACTTCAGAATTTTCCTTTGGAAGTAGGTTAGGATCACTTGGAAGCCCTCCACATCTGAAGCAATGTGACCAGCTTGGACTGACTGGCCATTGCATGGAAGTGATCATTGAATGGAACTGGACAGTGGGTGGCAGAGGTAAATACTGTATAATGCATGCTGCAGGTATGGTGGGAACCATGCTACCTCAATCTCAAGAACAGAGCAAATAACTTGGCAAGCTCCACCATTAAAGAGAGGCATTGTCCGTGGGAAGAAATCAACACCTGTACAAAATATAGGAAAAGCATAGGCTGCTGCAGTCAGTCCTCCAAAGAACTTGAATGCAAGTCCAGGAAAACAAAGTAAGGTTTAAAAAAACTTTTTCTCTAACTTTTCATGCTGACAAAATTTAAACTCTCAAGTCTTATTCTAAATAGTTACTTTTATGGCTAAACTGAGTAGGGTCTCAAAATTTTGAACTGAGCACGTAAGCAGAAAAATGGATTTGTTATTATAATATGCAAAAATTTTGCAGCACACAGCCCAAAAAGTTGTCTGTTTCTGTGCATCTTTTGTATTTGGAAATGATCCTTTTGGCTATTTAGGACCCTCAGCAAGGCAAGGTGTATGGATGTTCCACTTTTTCTGTTGGGCCACTGTCTCTGTCCCCACTTCATGCAGTGTCACAGAAGCTGAATTAAATGTCCTCAGGCGTATTCAGGAATAGTCATAAATTCCCCAGATATGCATTTTGATGACAGCTGTCTTCAATGTTTTTGTAAATTATCTGTATGTAGGACTCAAATACATGCTAAGTAAGCTTGTGGATGGCACTAAATTAGGAGGACCTGTTGACTCTGCTAGGGGTGGAGAGACCTTGAAGAGATCTTGGCAAATTAAAGGGTTGGGCAATCACAACTTCTATGACGTTTAACACGAACAAGTACACCTTGTGGACACTTCAGCAATTATGAGTCAGAGCACTGGAGTATCTGGTCCTCTGTTGATTAACTGCCATTTATTTGCTGTGTTGGTAGGTGTAGGCTGGTTTATACCTCTTGATTTTATTTATGGATCATTGTATGACAAAAGGATTCTACAGGGATCTCCTTTTTAGAGAGGTATTTTGGTTGGCCTATCTTTGGTATGAATTGAAGAAAATAAAAGGAAAAATCTGTATCTTGGGAAGCAGTGCCATAATACACATGGTAGTTGTTCAGGTGGACAGGTGTTTTTTCACAGTGAGAGCCCCTACCATTCTTCCCCCTTCTTACCTCAAGTGTGGCATCATATGATATGGAATATCCCTTTGGCTTATTAGGGTTATCTGCCTGACTGTTTCCCATCCCCGACTCTTGCCCAGTTTCCTAGCTTTATGGGGCTTAGAATGAGTCTTAGACCTGTGCCGGAAGCCCTCAGCATACATTTGATATCAATTCTGTTCTACCTACAAGTGCAGAGCGCAGTACTACATAGGCTGCTGTGGAGAAAGTTAACTCCATGCCAGTCAGACCTAGTAAAGTCTAATAACTTACAATTAACTAAAAATTCAATTCATCTAGAAAGATTTATTTATATTTTCAGATGTTAATCCCAGCATGGGACCATATAAGTGCTAGTAATATTTCTAACATAGCTGTATCTGCCATAACTGAAGTACTACTTTCCAGTCCATGTAAAAACTATTAATATTACTTCTGTCAAATCTGAACAGAATTGCATGATGCTTTTATCCACAAATGCAGATAGTATGTCAGAATGGATTAATGATGAATATTTCTTTAGAGAAACAGATTGTTTCTTTTTGAAAAATGTAAACCTTTTCACAAGCACTTATTCTAATTTACATCATTGGATTTACTGGGAAAGATCTTTTCCTTTGACAAGTGTGTATAATGTTTATATGAAATGTTAAGCATTTTTAACTCTCTTGGGAGTCAAACTTTTTTTTTTGGATAGGTGACCTTAGTAGAACCATAATCATAATGATCTAGAAAACATAAGCATGTTTTAAAACACATGTACTTTCCTTTGTTATCTAAAGTAGTATGTTTGCAAAGAAAAGTGTTGTCTCCCTGTTTAGTTGCTAATGTAAGAATTAATTTTTAAAACCCAATCTTTTAATAGTGCTGAATATTTAATAAGTACTAGTAATAAAGTGTTTTTTATAGAATGAGCGAAATAGTATCAACTTAATATTACTGAAAAAATAATAGATCTTTGTACATGATCAGTATAGTGAGAAGAAATCTGTATTTACAGTTTAGAAATATTATTCTAGTAGGCTTGAGAAGCAGGTAATTTGCTTCTCAGCAAATTAGAAGCTGGTAGAGGGAATCTGAATACAGGAGGCAGAAATGCAAGAGTAAATTTTGGCCCTAAACTGTATCTTTTCTTTTACACTGATAAATCTTACAATTGCTTCTAGAACATCAGGTTCCTCAGTTGTGTGAGACTGATCAAGAGTATTGCTTAGAAAAAGCTGTCTATTTTCAGTAGAAAGCCAGACAGTTTCATTTGATGTTTGACTTAATCCTTTTTCAAATATGTAAATTTTATAGCTTACAATTCTGCTTCAAAGGATTCTGCCTTGCTTTGACTGACATTTGTCATGTCGATATGGTAGAGAAAAATTATTTATCTCGACAGCAGGCTGATGGCAAAACATCTATACTATGATTAAGCTCATTTCTAGATTACTAGGATTGCACTAGCGCTTTCTGCAGCTGGTATCTCTATGATAGTTGAAATTATCTTAGTCTGCATTTCAGTGTTTTGCTTTCTCTCCCAAAGAATGCCTGTAGATTCTGACTTATGGAACACCATCACAAATGCAAAAAACAGCAGCATGACTGGAAGTATTTTTTGTATAAGAATATTCTGCTATTGTTTAATTTTAACAGAAATTTAATTTTGAATAAAGTCTTGGCATTGGCAGAATGTTTATAGGATCAGACTTGTTTATTCTTTTATGGCCTAGTTCTAAGAACTTTGGATGATTAAGCCTTGACTTTTAGAAGTCATGCTTCAATTTTTTGTAGTTTTCATTGTGCGTGTAATTCAGCAAGTGAAGGAGATCTATTGAGGGGAAAAAACATGACGGGTTGTATTGGCTGTTTAGCAAAAAGGTCTGCAAAAGGTAGTGTTTTTAGAGAGGTTTATTTCAAAATGCAAAACTTAGGGAAATTCAAGTTTAAAGAGTTGGGTTATAATCTTAAGGTGGGAAAGCTAGAATTAGTAGTTAATGCGTGATCTCTGTTTTCTAAAGATTTAAGGTCAAAAAGGAAGTATTAGGATAATTTAACAGGATCATTCTTCAACAACAGTTACTAACCTTTCTAGTGTTTTATAGATATTACTAAGCAAATTATGCAGCAATACATGTGTCCCATCAGAGCCTGGGGATTTTTGCACACGCCCAGATCTTCCCAGACTGCCCCCCCCCCTCAGCCACAGGGAGGAATCATAGAATCACTAGAGTTGGACGGGACCTCTGAGGGCCAGCTAGTCCAACTCCCCTGCAGTGAACAGGGACACCACAGCTAGATTGGGTTGTCCAGGGCCTTATCCAGACTTGTCTTGAAAGGCTTCAGGGACAGGGCATCAACCACAGCACTAGGTAACCTGCTGAAGTGCTTCACCACCCTCACTGTAGAAGATTTTTTCCTTATATCTAAACTGAATCTACCCTCCCCAAGCTTGAAGCCATTTCCTCTTGTTTTTTCGCCACAGTTTTGTGCCATGGCATTTGATATAAGGTACCTTTGTTTAATAATTTGATTAAGTCAGTGCTCCGTTTAATATGGGAGTAGTGTTCCCCCACAGCTTGTTTTAGATGATTAAATATATATGTATCAATGAGTTAGTCCAAAACTACAGACCAGAAAGGATTATGCATGCAAAGATGATTGCATTTCATCCATACATTAGGAGAAGTTTAAACATTTCACCTGGACAATAAATCTTCCAGTAGCTTGTTTTTCCAGGGAGTTATTCCTTCTATATCACCTATGTTGCTCAAAAAGAAAAAGAAACTTTACATTGACAGTGTTTCCATGCTTTCTGGATGAAAAATGGCTTGGAGTGAAATAAGGTTTTTAGAGGCCTCTAATGTGACTTAAAGTGGAAGACATTCAGCAGTGTAAAATATGAATAGGTGAACAATCTAACAAGCAATACCTCAGAGCATCAGAACCCACACAAATCACAATTTCAAAAATATGTTGAAGCATCCATTTAGCAATCAGGAGAATGTTTAATACATAAACCACAGCAAATAGAAATTACTTAATTCTATAACTACAGTACAGCAAATAAATAATGCTTTGCTTTCTTATGTTGCAACAGGTTCAAAAGTTCAGTTCTAGTCACTATACATCTTATCATAGTGTACAGATTATTATACTACCGACACACTGTTAAATATGAAATACTTTTAATGTAGCTATTAAGTACTACATAAAGAACTCTAAAGGAGAATCAAAATAGATTAAAATGGTATTATTTTATTTATAAATATAGTTTACAAACATAGTTTATAAACAATACATATAACTACTATATAACTGTATATAGTTATATATTTACTTGTACAAAAATGTTCTTCATTGTTCCAATAGAAAATTAATATGCAGAGATAGGCCAAACATTTTTTACTTGTTTGCAATTGGAAAATATATACTCCTTCAATTTAGTAACATTCTGAGAAGTCTGTCTAGATTTATTTGGACTATTTTATGTACTTCAGACAGTCCTCAAATAGACATTATTTTGCTAACTGGTATTTAAGAAAGACCTCTGATTTATAACATGCTGATGCATTTCGTTCTGTATGACTTTACCCTTATAAGAAGCAGCTATAAAAATTGTTAAAGTGAGTAGAAAAACTTTAATTTGGTAGTATAATACACCTGCACAGGTGTTAATGACTAAAAAAGATGCAAGCAATGAAGAGCTAACCACAGATACTATATATCCAAAAAAAAAATCTAATATATCTATCTCCATCACTCTTCATGTCTTGTCTTTTTCTCAGTGGCTCACCAGACGGTAATGTTCTCAGATCGAATATTCTCTATAAATTGGGAGACCACTTAGCTGATTTATGAGGCTTTTAGCTATTACATACTTACCTACTCAATGAAAGTACTTACATCATATGACACACAAGCTGCCTCCACAATGCAAGAATCATTCTTAAAGTGACACATACATCAAATTGTAATGTGATTTCCAGTATCTAATATATCACTTAAGGACCAATAACAGGCGCTCTGTAGTAGTTATTTTTTATTTCTTCATTAATTGTTCTTAGATTTTTCAGGCAGATCTTTTTTACTCTTGTGGCTTTCTCTTACAAATAAATATATTCTTTAGCATTAAAAAAAAAAAATAATAATGAGAGCTGGAAGGTGGAAAGGCAGACAGAGGCAGGTTATATAAGAGAAGAATACAGAGACTTCAACAATTTTCTTAGTTTTCTTATTTTTTGTCTTTATTCTTGTAATTATGTTACAGTTGATCCTCATGTACAGTAGGAAAAAAGTAGAAGAATCTCAAACTGATTTTAATGAAAATTATCTTGCTTGGAAAGTACATTGTTTGGTTTATATCAGAACTAGTAACCCTATATTAACTGAGCATCACAATTCAAGCAGATATATTTAATTAGTAATTACTGTGATGTTTCTGGCCAACATGATCTACTCAGTGTACATCTCATTGCGTTAGAGGAAGTTCTACTTTTTAAACTACTATTTTAGAGCCTCCACAAAAAAAAAAAAAAGAACAAATAAAGCTTTGGGGCAGTAGCTAAGCAGTAGTTTAAACTTCATGTTGTAGCTCACATCTAATAATGCTGTGCATTATTAATTACAATATTGTTATACAACCTTCATTAAAGGTTAGAAATTGAATTGAGAACTTATTCTCAGGAGAACATCCTAGAGAACATGAAGCTAACAGCTGTACAGATGCATAAGAATCTTTTAGAAGTAAGCATAAAAAATTCTTCAGTTCTACAGAAATGTTTGACTTTTAGGAGATGTCTTAGAATGTTTAAAAACCTCCCTTCTTCTTAAAACCACCAGCTTTCTTTTCAAAGTGGCATAGAAACAGCTGGACTTATTTGTGGAGGGTACAATATTTGTTTGATCAACTTTGGTCCACAGCAGCAATATGACTAGATTTAGAGTCCTTTCTTTTGCAATAAGATATTACTATGGCTAATGAACAAACTTGAAAGACTTGGGAATAAATGTATCTGGAATAATTTATTTTCTAACTATTTTATTTCTGAAGCTCATTAAGAAAGACTATATAGAGCTATGTGATGCAAATACAGAAACTATAGAAAGACAGCTGCAAAACAAATGAAAGTGAAGTGTAACATCATTAAAATATGTTACTGTTGATAAATCAGACCTGTGACAGTCTGCTCAAACATGGATTTCAACAGTGCATTAAGCTCATGGTTAGCATTTGTTGATTTTTGTGTATGCTTTTACTTATTACAACCTAAAAGGTCTTCTAACCAAATTTGGATGGAATGGTTAGGAAACATTTCTTTATGGAAAGGGTAGGTAAACACTGGAATAGGCTCCCCCAGGGAGGTGGTTGAGTCACCGTCCCTGGATGTGTTTAAGAGCAGTTTGGATGTGGTGCTCAGAGATATGATTTAGCAGAGGGTTGTTAGAGTTAGGGTTCTATGGTTAGGCTGTGGTTGGACTTGATGATCTTTGAGGTCTTTTCCAACCTGAGTAATTCTGTGATTCCATGATAGGTGAGATTTTCTTGATGCTATATATAGCATCAAGATCTATACATATAGCTCTGCCTCAAACCTTTTGTTGTTGAGTATGACTATGTACACGAAGAAGAGAAGCTTCTTATTTCTATCTTGCTCTTCCAGCTCTTTATGGCCAAGCCCCCCTCTGTCATCTCAAATTGCTGTTGACACATAAACCCTTGCTTTTTGCTAACCTCTTCAGGGCTTCATATCTTATTGGGTTAAGTCTGAAGGAGCTACATTCTTTCTTTTTCTTATGCTACCTATCCTACCTAGATGCTTGAGAAGAGTATGAAGGGGGAGTGTTATGTTAATACCTAACAACACACCTTTTGAATTCTATTTTATAATGATATCTAAAATTTTTAAGAAAAGTTGGTGCTTTTGGGATGATTAAGTGTTAAACAACAACTACTTCTATTTATTTGTACTTGCCGTCTGTTTTTTATGCCCAGACTTTAAACTTCATGGAGCTTTTGTCTGATATGCTCCCTTATTTCACATAGTATGCTTTAGTTTTTACTGTGTTGCCTTTATTACGGTAGCAATAGTCATATCAACAAATACTGAGCATCAACCTGAGTTTCTTCCATAAAATATGTTCCTTGGGCAAAAAATGGCTGATGGTGATCTTAGGTACTAATGCCTTAGAAGTTTTAAGTCATTGCGCAGAGAAATAAGGACAGATTTATGTCCTGCATTCTCCCTGAAATGAGGGCATATATTATGTTTTAATTGAAATACTGGTTGTCTGTGTGCTGCACTAATTTTGTAGTAAGTAATTGATGATCTTGAAACTGAGCAAGCGCTTTTGAGCTCTGTAATCTGCCAAACGCATTTCACAAACTGCGATGGAAATGGTGTGTACTAGTTTCTCTATTTTCTATTCAGGGAAAAATATTCTAGTATAATTAATGAATATTATGCACAAAATTTAATTAAATTCTGAGAAATGAATTGTATCTTTCTTGCAACATTCTTCACTGTATGCTTTTTTTAGGGATCCCAGTCTCCATTAATGATTGTTTTACACATCAGGTGTGTTCTCATTTAAGTTCATAAAAGCTGTGTTAATTTTAGTTGTGTGAAATATTATGATAACTTTAAAGGTGACTTTCAAGGTCATATATCTTGACAAAATATTGTAGAAGTGACAAAAATATTTGGCAGTCTGTTTTGTAAAGTAAGAGTTTATTACGAACCCAATGGTTAATCATGAAGTTAACACATACAATGATTGCCTGCTCTGCCCTCACCTTGTTTCCTATTAATTCAACATCACACCATGACAGTAGAGCAGATTGTCATCACTTCATGGCATTATACATAAAATGTGTTGTTATAAACATTGCATCAAATCAAGATGTAGGACATAAAACTAGAGTAACATGTTTGACAAAAAGTGATACCTTATCTCTCTCTGAATTTTGTTCCTCGATTTAAACATCACTGAAGAGATTTTTTGCAAAATCTGTTTATCATTATTCAGTGCTGGAAAGGAGGCAGATCAGAGAAACAGAACATTCTTGCAAAATCAGGAAGTTATGCTGAGTGTCTTGGAAGGCTTCTGAATACATTGATGCTAGTACAAAAGAAACAGCACCTTGTGAAATAGAATTAGATGTGCTTTCAGTAAGAAAAAGAGGAACAGTTTACTTTGTTTTCTGGGAAGTTTTACAAGTTCAGGGTTAAGGCCTGAATTAGAACATAAAGCTCCAAGTATCTCTATATCTAAACTCTAAGGGGAAAAAAAAACCCCACCAACAATCACATCTGAATTTTCAAAACAACCTGTTCTAATTCAGTTCGAATCTCTCATCCCCAGTGAGGTTTATTTGTTTAAGGTTAAACTGACTAGCATAAATAGAAAATCATTTTGAAATCTGAAGTTAGAACATGTAATTCCAAGATTGTCCTTTTCAAAAATAGCTTTCAATCTTTTTTTCTTAAAATTCATATTCAATATACTTTCTGTCATTTTGATTTTCCAAGATGGAAACATGAAAATTCAAATTGAAATTAAAAAAAAATATATATATGTAAATAAGACTATTGCTATAAAAAAAACTTCCATGAAATAGCTTAAATTGCCTCTCCAGTATAAAGTATACATGCCCAAAAGAATGGTTGTAACATCAAAACCAGAGCTAGAAGATGATCACAAGTGAAGCACTGTAGCAAGCATTTCTGTGCTATATTCAAGTTTTTTCTAAAATGTCATTGCTTTTGTCATTTCCCATTTAAAAACTATTTCATAGCCTATGGGAAGCTGGGAAAGTCCTTTCCAATATTCAGCATAAATACACCCTGATTGAAATTTATCATCTTTCTTTCATATAGCCTTTTAACCCCACTAATATTTTTTTTTCTCTACCCAAACAGTCTTTAGAAGTGAAAAGATAATTATGTTATCATTTCAACCACACTTGAGGTAATATGTTTTTCATCCAGATTTTCTTTAATTGAGGTCACAGCTTTTAGTATAACTTTTATTTATTTAGCTTGCATTGCATTAACTTTTATTTATCAATATTTTGGAGCACTAATTTGATTAGAACAGAATCTGATGCAGAAGGGACCACCTTATCAAAACTTTATAGAGATATATGCTCACCTCTTTTCCTGATGATCTGATGTCTTTGCAAAATCTTTCCCTTGATCAAAAAGAGATCAATGTACGGTGTTGCATTCCATGATCTATTTTTCTTGTTATCATAGGGAGAAAAGGCTGACTTGTCATTCCCACTAATTACCAGGTGTACATTGACTTCCGTGACCGTACTTGAGTGGATGGGTTGGAAAGTGATGTTACTGTGGGTCAGTGTAACCTCCATGTACAATAGCTGTGCAATGAACTCCTGTGAAAGACAAAACTGTTTTTATTCTTCGTTTCAAAGCTTGCTTCGTGAGGCCTTTCTGGTGATAAGACTCTAACTGACTACTGCTAGGGGAGTGAATGGTGGGTGTCACCATGCCACTGTACCCCTGCTTATGGTTGCAAAGATAAGCAGAAGCAGGACAAGCAGTCTTTTTCAGGGGTGCAGCTTGAAGGGAACTGACCACTGTAGAAGGCAATAATGCTTGAGCATGGATACGAAGGCACCACTCCCTGCTGGCTTATCTGTTGGCCCAGGAATGTTACACTAAACTGAGAGAAAAGAAGAAGAAAAAAACCAACCCACAGAAATGGGGGATAAAAGGCCCTAACTAAACTAGGGACTTTGGAGACAAACTCACAAAGACACCTTTGACGGAGAATTCCCTGAGGGGAAAATCTCTTCAGAAGAACCCACAAGGCCTGCTTGCTGCTGAGCTTCCCAGCTTTCTCCCATCCCCCGTGGTGGCCAGACGAGTTCCTGAGATCAACGGACCTACTACGTACCTTGCGGGACCCACGGTGGTGACTATCTCTTTTGCTCTCTACAGAGATTCCTTGCTTATATTTCTTATATTTCCTATCACCCACCTTCCCTTCCCCATCTCCCTAAATGGCTAGGAATTGTAATAAACTGGTTAGACCAACATTTGAACCGTTGTTTCTTAATCTCACGCTGGGTATACATATATCAAAGAACCTCCTCTCCCTCCTATAAATTGCAGCGAGACAACTCCAGGCTCACATTCTTCTCAGAAAATGTGTAGATGATACTGCTGGTTAACGTTAATATTTGGAATTTAGCAGTGCAAATGCAAACTGCTTATAGAGATTACTCTGTTATACCATTGACTCAAAGCTTGCTGAAGGGCACAGATGAGCAAGTCCAAGCAAGTCCTGGGCAAGGGTTGAGAAATCCTTTGTCTGAGGGACACAGATGGACTAGGCCAGGGGCAACAAGAGAGAGATAAGCTGCAGATGAATTGCTGTGAAGTGGTCTTTTGTGTGGACTTACCTCAAGGAAGATGGCCGTTTCAGGGGGTACTCACATGCAAGCACCCAGGGATGTCACGTAGGCAGGGAAAAAGGAGGATAAAAGAGGGATCAGCGATCATGAAGTTGGGTTTCTGACGTCAGATTCCTCACAAAATGTGAGACCTGCATGCTGACAAAGAACAACGTTTCTGACATCAGATTCCTCATAATGTGATGCCTGCATGCTGAGGACAACCTGAGACCTGCATGCTGAAGAAGAACACAAAGGTGTCTGCCATCAGATCCCTCACTACAGAAGTCCTGCTCATTGACAGACTCTCCCGGACCTGCTGCCTGCTACTGGACTTACCCTGTGGCTTTTTCCTGCTACATGCTTGCTGCCCAAGGCCGGCCACACTGCTGCTCCTCTTCCCCCCCCCCCCCCCCCCTGTGCTTCTGCCTTGGACCATCGGAACGTCTTGCAACGGGACTGCTGCTGGAACACGGTGGTGGCTATCCCCACTTTACTCAATTCTTGCCTCTTTCTATCGCTCGCCTTCCCTTCCCCATCATCCTAAATTGTCTGTCCTCCCCTTCCCTATCTCCCTGATTAAGGTTTGTAATAAACTGGTTGGACCAACATTTGAACCATTGTTTCTTAATCTCATGCTGGGTATACATATACCAAAGAACCTCTTCTCTCTCCTATAAATTGGAACGAGACACTGCTTCAACTTATAGGTATGAAAAAAAAAATGGAATAAATTGAATTTCTCTTTTAATAAGGTCTTAAAAAGGAATTTCTTGTGTTTTCTGTAGCATGTACAGGGAAATTGATGTGTTACTTGATTCTCCCTGCAGAACTCGCTGAACATGCAGTAAATACTAGATCAAACTAAAAATTGCACTGTTGGATATTTTGTTTGATATTCCCCATAATATGTGTCCTGAACCAAAAGATGCTTCTTGGATGGGGATAGCTGAGCACTATCCTAATTAGTGAGTGCTGATTTTATTTCTCAGCCCCCCACTGCTCTGTCCTATTGACCCATATTTTGTTAGGACTGCTAACACTCAAATCTTACTCTTGTTCTGACCAACAGCTGGTGTGATGACCTGGAACTTTGCACAGCCATTTGCTCTGGAGTCTGAAGTAGCTATAAAAGCTGGGGCAGGAGCCCCTGACACAGTCATCGAATTGTTCTTGCAATTGCTCCTCATAGCTGCTGTGAGATGCAGACTGGCACTTTTCTCTCACATGGCTTCCATCTTTCATCAGGTCTGTGTCAGACATGTAGTGACAATTATTCTTCCTGCTTGATTTTTTTCTTTCCAGTTTAAGGTCATAATTTAACATTTATGTCTGAGTTACCTGTCCAGACAGTACTGGCTGCAACATTTTTGCTAGAGAGATTGCACAACTCCTCCAATTCTTGGTGATAACATGGGACTGAATGCTTCCTCAGTATTTTTAGTGTGCACTAGAAATAAATCCTTTGCAAAGAGTTAATACAGCAGGTAAATCAGAAAGGAATCAATTCTGATGAAAAGATTATTTGCACAATGTCTTCCTTTCTTATTTGTCTTTTTACTTTTTTCCATTTTTATACTATTATTGGTCTTATCACTCAGCCTTTTGGATTATGATTACAGAAACAGACTGAGAATTCATGTGCAGTGAAGAGTCATTTATGCAGGATATTCTGACAAATTAAAAGAGCTAAGTCTCGCTGAGGAATACCTGTGAGGAACAGTTGACATGCTAGAGGGAAGGGGTGCTATCCAGAGGGACCTGGACAGACTTGAGAGGTGGGTCCCTGCCAACCTCATGAAGTTCAACATGGCCGAGTGTAAGGTTCATCTGGCTCATGGCAATCTCAAGCACAGGTACAGGCTGGGTGGAGAATTGCTTGATAGAAGCCCTGAGGAGAAAGATTTGGGAGTGCAGACAGATGAAAATTAAAAATGAACTAGCAATGTGTACTTGCAGCCCAGAAGGCCAGCTGCGTCCTGGGTTGCATTGAGAGAAGTGTGACCAGCAGTTCCAGGGAGGTGGTTCTGCCCCTGTACTCTGCTCTTGTGAGACCCCAGCTGAAGCACTGCATACAGTTCTGGGGCCCTCAACACAAGAAGGACATGGTGTCCTTGAAGAGTAGCCAGTTTTGCTCCGCTTCTTTGTAAGGACAGCTTCCCAGGAGAGGAACAACATTTCCAACATTTCCTTAAACAGTCTGAAGTTCAGTCTCATGAAGAGACTTCATGAGAAGTCTCATGAAGACCTTCTCATGAAGGTCTTGACTCTGCATATAACATAGCGTAGTATAGCATAGCCAATATCAGTTAAACAAGAGAACTGGAAAAGTAGTGACTTGTATTCTAAACATATGCATACTTTTTAATCCTGGAAGTCAAATACATAATAAAAAATCCTTGTTTAAAAGCGTCTTTACCATTGGACAAGTGAAGATCTGAGAAAGAAAGAACGAGGGAAGGAATTTTGACAAAGAACAGTACAGAGAAGAGGCTGTAGAATGTGTCTGCAAACAGCTCTGAAATAGCATGACAAAAAGGATAGAGCAGTTTGGGATACAGTGCTGTAAGCAAACAAAGCACAACACACGCGCACACACAAATCCCAAACAACAATGACAAATGCACCCCAAACAAAACAAAATCAGCTTCTTTTCTTTTTCTTTTCCTAAGGCATTCAGAGGGCTAGATATATAAATGTTCATTATCAATAGAATTATATAAAGATTTTGATCTTTTTTCTGTTGGTGAAAAGAAACTGTGCAGCTCTGAATTTCTGTAGGCTGTTCAGGTACAAAAGCAGTAATGTTGCCCTAACATGGTAGCTTGTCTGGACTACACACTTTCCCCGCAGAGCCTCTGAATTTTTACAGGTGGAACTTAAATGTTTTCAGGCTTATTACTTTTTCTCCTAAACCTTTTCATTTTCTGGGTGGTATCCAGGAAGATTATCAAAGAGACTTAAGAGTTATATTAACATTCCCCCATGCATTCTTGTGAGGAGTGGCCCTTCCAAGGCAGTTCAATAAACAGATAAATCAAGGGAAGACATTTATAGACAGATCAACAGTGGGATATTTAATATAAGTTATAACTTCCTCTCTTCATGCTAGCAAGCTGTTTATAGTATTTGATTCTTCTGCTGCAGAATTATATGTTAATTTTTAAAGGATAATAGCTCTAGACAAGTAAAAAATTGGCAATACACTATTCCAATAATTTATTTTTAAATTGTTTTCCCAGTTGCAGAGTTGGCTGTTTTGTATTTTAATAAATATATCATTCAAGTTAAAAAGAGTTGTATGAAACTAAATTTGGTTTTGAACAGGAAAATTCAAATGACAAAAATTGGCTAGGTTGCTGCTTGTTTTTTGTTCATCTCACCTTTACAAAGTGACCATATGTTATATCTTCATTTCTTGGCAACTGTAAGAGTTACATGCAGATACAGTCCTTCTGTTGATACTCTCTTTTTCATTGTAGTGCTTCTGTCTAGAGGCGTCATTTTGTGAACAGCTGTAATGGTGTTATTAAAAGCAATACATATATTTTAAAACAAAATAGTAGACATATGTGCCTACTGTCAATGCAAGCAAGTGTATCTAAATGTCATGTCGAGTGTTGCAATGGCTGGAAAACAAAGCTGCTTTCTCCTATTTGCATTTCTGAAATCAATTTTGTGCTGGCTTACAATCTGTCTGCTTAAGAAAAATTATTCTGGGAGATGCTCAGGTATAAACTTGGCACACAGCTATAGATACAGAACTTGTTTCTTCACTTCCTTGCTCTCTTTGTAACCTTTTACCCCTGTGGAAAATAGGTACAAAGCACAAATGCTCATTTTCAGTAATATGGCATACTCATTTTTCGTAAGTGATGACAAAAGATGCAACCAATTGAAGTTACAAAGACTGATTATATTTGATGTTTTTATTAAAACTCTTTGGCTGTTCTAGCACTACCTTTAAATAAACGCTTCTCATAATCTGTGATTGTGAGATTTCCCGCGGTAAGGGTCAAGTGCAATATGGCTATGATCTCTTGAAACTAATATTAAAGCCTGCAAAATGCTGTTGGTTTTCAGATCAGTTTGCAGTTTTGAATATTCTTGCTTATTACTGTCTGAAAGATCTTTGACTCAAAAAATGTTTTGCAAACGTGCAAAATATGTGATTTATAATCTTACACTTTTGGACAAAATGCAGTTACGGAATTATAATAGACATACTACAGTATTTATATTTTATCCTGTTTGTCTGTCAAAGTAATACAGTCAAATGGTGGTTATATGTGCAAATTCAAATTCCTTGTTGCAAGATTAGGCTGTGAACATCCGGATTATAGATTCGTAAACAATACTGTGCAGAAATAAAAACATCATTTTGTAGGCTTTCTTTCTGATTACTGTTACTTTAGTATCTCTAACAATGAATGGGAGTTGCAGAACAGATTTCTAGTTCCATATATTCTGCAGTTAACAAACAAAACCTGAGGATCGCCAAAATAAAACTCCCTTCTTGCAGAAGTTATGACGGAGTATTTTTTTTACATTCCCTCAGAAAAGACTGCCAAGTTCAAATTTGCAGCTGGAACAGTCTGGCTTCTTTACAGGCAAACCTAAATAAAATCTTATGATGAGTATTTCTAGACTAAAATGAGGACTACCTACCTTCTGAGGACTCTCAAGAATCCATTAACTTCTGTGTTATAGTATTCTTAGTAATGATGTATTAAAGAAAGCTATGGATGATAATATTCATAAAGAGAGGACGCTGTGAGAAAATCCAGATATATTAAGACACCATAACCCTTCTGTTTTTACCCTTTTAAAACTCTCAGACAAGCTAATAGCATTTATTTTTTCCTTTATGTTAAGTTTATTAGATTTCCTTCAATGTATAAATCTGGCATATCAAACCACAATTTGCATTGTCAGCTCCTATGAGCGAAATCTATTACAGTTACAGAGCTGTCCTGCTTTTGCCTTTGTAGCAACTTTCAGACCACAATAACCATCATCAGTTTAAAGCAAGCAGATCCATTACATTTCCTCTGTTCCTACAACCCCACATTAAGCTAATATTATCTATTTCCCAAGTGAAAAAAAGCCCTTCCAGTCCTATCAATTATTAATTCCTTGCTTGCAGCTAATGTTTTGTTTGAATTATTTAAACACATCTTCATTTATCAATAAACATAAAATGTTAAACAAAGAATACTGATGAAGGGCATTATTTAAACCATAACATTTTATGAGATTATTTCAAGCGCCTTTTTTGATTTATTAGCACAATATTTTTATAATTGTTTTTCCATTTCTAAAAAGAAAACAAAACAAGAAACACCATGTTTCTGAGTATCATCAAGAGATTTGGACTCTTACTGAGTGCTTTCAGGAATGTTACACTTTGGTTTGCTTTCTCAAAAAGAATTTATAATGCAACATATTCTAAATTCCCAATCCATTTGCTGAGAAAATTCAAGACACGGTTAAGATATAAGTTGCCTGTGATTTATTATTAGAATAACAGTTACTGAAGTTCACTTCTGTCTTCATTTCTTTTTTTCTATTTCAGCCCTTGTATCAGAAACTGACTTGAAAACTAGGGCTATTGGCAAAAGACTTAAAATGACAAGGGTTGCAGTAAAAGAAAGCAGTGATTCATCCTTTTTATTACCTTGATATGCCTATTTTAAAAGAATAGGGGGAATAAAATCAATGTTTTTTTATTGATTATTTAATTTAAACTAATCCTATCAATTTAAATAACTGATGATGAATACTGCACATTTTAAAAAATACTGATTTTTTTTTTCTTGCTTGGTCATAAAATATGTTAGAACAATATAAAATTAATAACGCACACCTTTGAAAGTAGTATTACTTGAAATTTCTTAAGAATACTTGAGGCTACAGTCAAATTTTACCCCATGTTTGCTGTCTTTACTGTGAGGTGTATATTTTTCTGTTGCTAGAAAACTTTGAAGAATCTTGTTGAAAACTGCAGTTAAATCATGATCTTCAGGCAAAACCCTTCATGATTATATGATTTTTTACATAAAAGTAACCTTGACAGAATTATCTATAATAGAGACAGTATTCCTTTGATGATCCAGATTATAGGATGAATAGATTATGTCTGCAATCTTAACACAAATATTTATCCTTTTAGTTTATCCGTTGAAAAACAGTCCTTAGAAGTAATTACTTACGATCATTTTGTATGATCTTCAACAACAATCTAGGTCCTTTGTATTAAGCACTTTTAAAAAATGTGCTTTCCAGAGGGTTATTAGTCACCTCGCAAGACAGACAAAAGACAAAAGTTGGGAAGCATTGGCTGCTCAATCTTATGATAGGCAGCTAGGGTACTCACTGAATAGTTTCACTGATTAAATGTGTAGTGGAAGAATTTCTTGTGACAATGGGCTGCATGGTTTGATACAAATGCTGTCAGTGTCTCCAAACTGTATTCATTATTTTTAACCTTGTGAGCCTGTGGAACAGTTGTTTCCCCCTCATTCTCCCACTGTGAGCTAAAAATTGCTGAACCTTTGTGTACATAATTGGATTTTAAAGAGTAGAAAGACATCTGAAGGCCTGAGAAATGCTCCTGAAGTACAGGAGTGCAGAGAGAATTTCTAAAAGATTTAAAAAATGCAGTGATTTTCCTTCCCAATTACTAAAGCAGACCAAAGTGCATTGCTGATGCTTTTCAGGGAGCAACAATTTGTCAGGAACAATGTTGGAAGTTCAAATATACATTATGTTAGATTTATTTGAAAATATTTCCATTTAAAGCTTATAACACTTGACTTTGCTGCAGAGAGCAAATATTAATATCCTGCAAAAAACTTGTTCACCGTGGATGCTCTGTGTATGTAAGGTGTCTGCTATGCACATGAATGAAAAATCCAGAACTGAGGAACCAAAGGTGCAGCATATCCTGCTGAAAGCAACAGGCTCATTGCCAAACTGAAAATTGCTTGTCTAAGGAAGGCGTGAATATAGGATACTTAAGAAGAAAAACCTTATCCAGTTTGAGCTTTCAAGAAGAGTTACAGAAATTAATCTTGAAATTGGTAACAGATAACTCTGGAAGATTGTTTATTAAAGGCACACAATGAAATAAGGTTGTTGGGTTTGTGTTGTTTTGGTTTTTAATGAACTACAGAATATTTTCAGTATAACAGTAGTATTTCGTGCTTGGAAAAATACTAATTATACCCTAAATACAGTCAGTGTGTAAAATGGGTGGGTAATACGCAGGTATGATTTCCAGGAAAAACAAGCAGATTAAACTAGTAAATGTTATCTCCTTTCTGTTGTTGATTTAAGTCATATAATCATGGAAATACTGATAGAAAGGAACTACTGGAGGTTACTTAGTCCAATTTGTTGTTCAAAGTGTGATTATTACCGTTAGTTTGTAGACTTTTATTACTTTCTGTGGAATGTAAGTGTTAGGTAACATTATGAGCACAGTAAACACTTCTTTGTTTTATCTACTGTAAAATAAGTGCAACAACTAGAGTTATACATGTACCAATGACTGGGTTTTTTAGTTTGATTGTTCAGGATATGTGTCCTGGCTTGACTCACTATATGAAATTAAGAAAACTGTCTGCATCTAAGACTAATTATACTAAACCAGACAGTTACAGAGCAGATCATACACAAGCAAAATGTGATATGTGAGGAAATATAAGAATATGGCAGATGGAACTTTTGATGGTTCCCATGGGAAGCGTATCTGTGAAGTCGTGTCCCTCTGTGTGCAAAGATGAATCTTTGTATGACTTCTAAACTCCTCCTAGACACCAGCGAGCATCATCACAGCTTTGATTTCATTCCCAGAACTACTAATCTCCCACATCAATATTTCCTGGAACAGGACCATAGTGTTGAAAATCTGACTGGCTTTTGCTGTAGGCAATAAGTCATGGAAAATGTAAAGCAGAGTGTAAATATACCTGCATGTGTGGGCTTGGCAGTGGGATGTGGGCACCCTCTTGTCTCCACCAAAAGGTAGTATGTCAGTAGATTCATGCTTATCCCTATTTAAAAAGATTTTCAATATTATTTATCAATTTACATGACTCCTTAAAACCATGGTACAATAGTTAACTCCTAAATTACTGTGAAATTCCAATGGAAGTACATATTACAGCCACATTAATAACACATTAGCTCATCATGATTAATGTTACTGCAATAAATGAATTAATAATGATTTGCCTCTTTACCAAGCTTTTTTTTTTTTTACCTTGACATGAAGAGGATCCATGGCATTGATTATCACAAATATAATGGATTGATTCATCATTTATGGGAAAAGGAACTGCTCTTCCCATAAAACTTATTATTTTATTTCTTTTTGTCCCCCTCCTTTCCTCAGTAGATGTATTATCTTTGGCAGGAATTCAAACCATCTATAGATCATTTATAAGAGTCAATTCAGCTTCAAGTACTGTGACTTGAATGCTCGCCATGAGACAGTGAGTGGAACTCAGGCAAATGGGTCGTCAAATATAAAATCTGTCAGGAAAGAAGATAGTTCTCCTGGTTAATGAAGGCTAGGCATTAATGGCTGCCTCTGTACAGTGAGATTAGGTGTTGTTGCAGCTATTTTATTTTGGACAATGTTGATTTACCAGTGTATGTTGTGATATTTATATATTCAAAAGTATCATTTTCATCAATATCATCAAAACAAAGTTGCAAGAGCATAATGGAACTCAAAGCAATGAAGAAAATATAGCATAGGTTAAGAATGTAGGGTTATGCATAAACAAGGTCTTACTCCTTATATAATAAAATACACCTTTCTAGTCTCTGTCCTTATGTCGCAAATGATCTTTCACTCTATTCCTTTTCTAAATAGAAAATAAACTGTTTAGCTCTCACAGATCATGCCAGTAGATACATGTTGGAACATCCAGATAAGTAAAGTCAGAAATATAGGACAACTATTCACAAAGGCATCCATCTGCTCACTCCAGTGTCCTACTTTAAGTGTGCATGGTAGAGAGGCAGATTTTCCATGCTGGTACACGCTGTGACATTGGAACTTTATCAACAGTATACTTAAAATACACATTTAAATGATCAGCTGCATTTGCTATTTTAACTTTTACACTATAACTCTCCCTTAAAATCAGATGATATTTTCATTGGAGAAAACATCTCATTGAGAAAAACTTGTAAATGTACCAATATCTTCATATGAAACATAAGTTTAACAACAACAACAAAATAATTAAAAAAAAAAATTACAGCTTTCCAAAGTATTGATTTTATATAATGTAAAGTTCCCTTGCTATTACTCAGGATTTTCTCTCCTGAATTTCACTGCATGCTGATAAAAATTCTAAGTATGATCTATCAGTGGATGCCATCCATGTCTGGATGTTTTGCTTTGCATATAAATTCTGATTTTGTCCACCTTTCTCAGACTTTCTGATTTATATAGGGAATCTTTTAAAATACTTTGCGGGTATGCAAAAATGAAATATACTCAGCCTCATAAATTCAAAAGGAGACTGCCTGTGAGATTTCCCCATCTCCAAAGATGAAAAATAAAATATGGCTAGAGTACATTGGGTTTTCCATATTGTTTCCAAAAGTCAGAAAACCATATGTTTAACTACACTGTAAATGAACATTTTTCTGATGGAGAGGGTCATATAAAGGTCACTTCCACATTGAACTGAGTTTAGGAATTCACTGAAAGCCTATATATTAATAGTAAAAACAAAACATGAATTTTCTTTGAAGATCCAGTCTGACTTTCAAGATCTGAATCTAGAGGTTGTGATTACACACACTGCTATTATAAATTCTAGTTACTTATCACCTGTAGACAAAAATGTATTTTTTGATTATTTTAAAATAATTTTGGAATAACCGTTTAGTATAAATTATTTCACTCAGCAGCTGAATTCTTTTAATACTGTTGGAAGTAAGACGACATATTTTTCTCTAGTGTTTCTTTAAATTTCCGAGAAATGTTCATTTAATCAAGGTCTCAATAAAGCTGATGTAATTGTCTCAGTTATATCCATGTACGTACAGATTCACACCTATGGCTGTGGCTACACATTGATAAAACCCAGATATTGAGGGCTTCTCTAACTGACCCACCCCTAAAATTTCTTTTCCACAATTATTGCACAATTATTTTAGATCACTTAATAGTTCATAAGCTGAATCTTCAGGGTGAGTACTTAAATGGGTCAGACACATTTGTAGTGGCTGGAGGGAGAAATATGAAAACTTTACATGTTATCTCTCCCCCAAATCCTATACTGCAAAAATAACTGAAGTGCAGCTGACCCTTCTGAAAGGGATGGTAGAAAAGTGGTAGAAACATGCTACAACTGTCTGAATGGTAGGTTTTTAGTAAAGTGCATTAGTAGCCACATTTCTGTTGAAAAGACTTGGACTGTCCCTCCAGAAGTCTCAGTAAGAGGATACTTAGTCATTAACTATGCTTTTTTAAAAGCCAAACACTTCTTGCCTAGAATCTCCTCAAATTTCAAAATCAATTAAACTCATTAAAACATCTTAGGGTATTAAGATAATTTTCACAGTAATAGCTTAGATGCTGCTCTGTTTTATAAATGTTTTCAGTTGGATTATTTAGTTTCCCTAGCTGAAAGAAATCAGTGTGAACCATCTTTTCTTCAAAATAATACATGAGGAGATTTGTTTTGTTTTTCTCCAGTAGTTACTTACCAAGCCATAGATATGACAAAGCTACAGAAACACGCCAGCTTATTCTATGTATCAGCCTACTGTATTGTTTATAGTAAAGTCTTTTCCTGTGTCTTAGAACAACCCCAAACATCAAATATGCATTATGTTTAGAATTACAGTCAATGCTGCTGAATATTCATGTTGTCCTATCAACCATAAGTCTGAACTTCCTTTGTCAGTGAAAGTTAATGCCACTGCTATATTAACTGTAGAATCTACTCCACAAATATCTTCGAGCAAGTTCTGACCTCTGTCTGAGAAAATACAGGGACAATAAATGACTACGGATATGTAACAAAAGCCCATAGCTATAAAAGAATATATTGTTGATGTATCCTTGAAGTAAGATTCCTCAGGGCAAAACACAATGGGAAGCTACAAGTATACTGATCTACAAAACAGCGCATCCAGTCCAAAAAGGCCCAGATCTATTGCAGTATGGAGCTTGAACAACTTCTGTACATCAACTTGCTTTGTTGGCATCTTATAAGCTGATTGCTCAGGAAATGCAATGAAATCATGGGTCCATGATGAGTGAAATGTCAGTTTCTTTATGGGGATAGTCAAGTGCAGATTCCTCTGCAAAAGAAAGGAAAGATATGCTGGCAATAGCCTAGGAGGTAACATTTCCTGACAGAAGAGTTTTTTGAAATGTTCTGGTCTCTCAAAAGTAGACAACATCACAAGTGCCGAAGGCAAACAACAGTATTCTTATGTTACTTTGTCTTGATCATTCAACCTAAATTAATTCTTACATGATTCTTTTCGGACTTGCTCTTTTATTTTATATATTACTTCATTTCACTGAATGTAATAGATATTTTATATTATATGAAAGCATACTTCTCTGCTTTTTTGATTGAGGGATTTCTTAATTTTTCAGGGTGAGAATTAAAAAAAAAAAATCCTTTATCTTTGATTTTATTTGTTATACCAACCTGACAACCTATTTTAGATTTCCAACAAATCTGGATTGTTAAATCATATTTGTCCACACATGGCATTAATTTAACTTTGTCTTGCCTTCCTGCAACACAGCAACAGATGTTGAATATTTCTGCTTTTTAATATGCCTCTGATCTCATGAAGATTCTTTCCAAGAATAGGCAGAAATATGTTTTTAAGCTACAGCTCATTTACAGAATTGTCTCTGATGATTTTTTCTTTTTTTCCTTAACAAAATGGGTTTCATTCCTTTTTCAAATATTTATTTTCTGAATTTGAAGAGAATTTGCATTGGAAAAAAATGTAATGCTTAAAAGTCATCTTTTTTGTTCATGCAATTAAACTAGACATGGGACTAGAATACTGACCTATATTCATCAGTTCAATTGCTACAGTGTATTTTAACTTCTTACAGATGTATTCTTGAAATGGTTAACCTTTACTGGCTATCTTCACTAATATGACCTTATCTCTTCAGATTCTGATTTTTAAGGTGGATATTAAAAAAAAAAATAATTGTTGAAAGGTTGTATTTTCTTATGCATTTGGGACAATTTCAAAGGAGGTATTTGCCAAGTGTCATCAGTACAAGTGGACTGATTTGTTTGGTGTCACCAAGTCAAAATAACTGTAATCCATCTGAATCACTCAGATGAGACCGTCATACAGCTGGTTTATATTGGATGTAGCACTACAAAAGAGCTGGAATTTATTGTTGAATCTGACCTCCTATTTATTTATTAATAATTTATGTGGTACAAGGCATATGTTACAAGAGTGTGTAACAGCAAATAGATATGTATGCAGAAACTTGCACAAAAGTGCTAAATGAATCATCTGTTATGGGTAAAAAAATAAGAGATTCATTGTGTTATTGACTAACTTGAGTTAATAACATCAGGGAAGAGAGCCTAGCCCCCCATAATCACACATTTTCTCATGCATAACCAATGATACTTAAGAAAAAGTATGGGGAGTGACCATTCTGTACCCAAAATAAAGAGAAAAATATTGTGCATCATACAAACTTTACAAACTTATACAATTAAGATAGAGAAGGTTTGGCTCTGGATTTTTTCCCATGTATGTCTGTACAAACTGCTTGTAAATATCCATCTCAGGAAGATGTCACTAATGACATAAACCCTTGAATTAATTTTACAGTATTGGGAAAATAGTATTTTATGCAATTATTAAAATGTAAATAGATCAGGCTGTTCCACTAAAATTCATGTGAAATATTATTTGGACATCTTGAAGCAGATTCCCCATGTTCTTCATGTTCTTCATGTCTTCTCTGGTCATTTACATCCCCGAATGGGGCTTAGGGATGATCATTAAATGCTCTGATTACTAAACACAGAGAAAGAAAAAGTAAGAAAGAAAGCAAATGAGAAAAAAAGCTAAAAATGAAGAGGGAGAAGAAAAAATCAAAAACTGCTACAAAAGCATTAATATCACTTTATTTCATGGTTTTAAATGTTGAAGTTAAACTTAATTCTGAACTTAATAATAACTAATATCTTTTGTTTCCCATTTCAGTCCATAATTGTCTGAAGTTTCTCTCAGACCTTAGGTGTTTTTTTTTTTTTTTTTTTTTTTTTTTTTTTTTTTTTGTGCTGGTAAACATGTATAAAACCATCATATACTTTATTGTTTTGTTTTGTTCAGCAACCTTTTCCTTAGTCTATTTTATTCTGTGTTGCTTGCTCAGAATATAAGAGTATCCAATTCATTTCCCTGAAAACACAAGGGAAAAAAATAGAGAAGAAAATCATCTCTTTCTGAGGGCTTTGCAAATGAACTACAGTTTTTTGTTTGTTTGTTTGTTTGTTTGTTTGCTCTTTGTGTGTGTGTCAGATTGGTGATGTCAGACATAGCCTCCATTATACATTATTGCTCAAGTGAGCTTTGCTCATATTAAATTTCATTATCTTCAGGAAAAACTAAGTAGATAACATGCATACGGATCTGGAAGCCTTGTTTATCTATTTCGTATGTCATACAGCACATTGCAAGTAGGTGTTTGTCTCTAAAATGAGTTTTCATAGTGTCTGGTTGTAGTGGATGTAGTTACACTAACTTCCAAAATGAATCTTTTATATATATATATATTTGAACTAATCAAAGATATAAAGAGAACACAATTTTTAAGTTTTGGGACCTAGACTTAGGTACTCGGAGAAGGTTGATCTTCACTCTCTCTGCTTTTTTTTTTTCCCCACATATTTTTGTGAAACAGGTTTTTTCTTTATTATTTGGAAAACAGTATTTCATTGTAGTAAACTAATTACAAGAATTTCTTTTCAGTCTTGATGGCAATGCGGATTAACCACAGGAAAGATATCTTCAGAAAATAATTTTAAAGGTATACTCTTAATGAAAAGTAAGAGTGATCTTTCATGATTAAATGATATCTCTTCTGTTTAAATATTGTAAGAAGTATTATTTATTTCAGTGGGCAGTAAACACAAATCTTGGAGGACAATGTTTAACTTGCTTCTATTTTCAGATGCACAATTAAGTAGCAGCATTTAGAGCCCAGGAATTGTGCTCTGCCCCTAAAGAGTCATTGAGGCTGTGTTTAATGAATGTCTTGCAGGGTTGAGGGGAATCATAGCTGACCAAGACAGATAACTTGGTTAGGAAGAACTCATGCTCTAACTCCAAGATTTCCTATCACCAAAAATCCTGAACAATGAATTAATCAAACAATAATACCAGGGTGTTGATTTTAACTATTTACTTCAACTGCCTCAAAAGGCAATAAAAGAGAAGTCCTACTTACACGGTTTACATGCTGGTGTGTGAAATCTTATTTGCCTTTATTAATAACTGCTTAAGGTTAATTTCTTGTCAGGGATCATAATTTTATCCATTCTTTGTGAATAAAAACACATAACTCAGTACTTTCAGGCTTACATTTAAAGGTCAAAAAACTTCAGCAAGGAAGGGTGTCTACTTTTATGTTATTAATAGAATAACTTGATTAGGTCACCAAAAAAATGTGTTTTAATAATCTATATCATTACTGAACAAGTGAGAATTAAATTGTACTGTAAAGAGACATCTGTTCTAATACGTACTGTAGCAAAATACTCACTGGATTGAACATACAAATTTGATCATCTGGAACTTCTAGGAAAAATTTCCAGCTGATTAACCCAGAGACCTTACCTTCATGTATTGGTGTTGTCTAGATTGACCAAAATCCCAGCTAATCTTAGGTACTAAAGCCTGTAATTGTAAGTTAAGTGGAAGATGAAGGAACCTAATGACAAACAGAAGACAGTGTTCCTGGTATTGCCTTAGTAACCGAGTTTGATCATTTAATTCAAATCATGACGTCAGCAGCAAGCCTCAGCTTCCTCTCCCCAAACTTCTATCCAGTGACACTTCTGCACTGCATTTTATTAGCTTTCTGAGGCTCTTATTCTGTTTCTCAGGTTGAAAAGGTGACCTTAGTACTAATCACTGTTAATGGCATGCGTTGTTTGTTTTTTTTAATTGCCAAAGAAACATAAATAGCAAAATATGTGGCATGTTAATGCATCCCTTTGCAATCCAGAACAATAAGACCCTAATGTGCCATACAAATTTAAAGGGAGATCGCTCGGTAATTGGGTACATATGGTGATCCTAAAAGAAAAGGTTACTATGGAGAATAATTAAAAAAGCCTTTCAAAAATTATTTTTGCTGCTTAGATATTAGTTTTAGATGTAAGGAGGGATTTACTTTTCCATGCCAGATGTATTGTCTCTGCAAATTTGTGGTTTTAAGAGGCTATCATTTAAATAAGTCTTGATTTCAGTATGAAAGCCTCAGCTTTTATAGGACTGTCCCATCCATATCTGCATCTCTTTCCTCTGTGAATGTTCTGTGAACAAAAAAGGAAGGCAATTAAAACAAACCAAAAGTCAGCTCTGAGATTAGAGCTGCATATCTTTTGTACTGCTTTGAGAATAAAAGAATAGTTAAGTGACCTTGTCTTTAGTACCCAATTTCATCCTACCCAGATGAAGAACACAACTGCAGGTCATACCAGTTAAGAACTGAATCACCTTCTGGAACTGTGCTGTCCCCTCCACTCTCTCTAACAGATGCCTATGTTATGTGAGTGATTGCACTGACAGTTAAAAGAGGTGAATTTAGGCCCTACTTCACCATCTTTTTCATCTGTTGGTGATAATTCGAAATTGTTTGATGCTTTATTAATGCACAAGATGTACGTACTCCATTAAAAAGTGCTAAAAAGTATTATTCATAATCGTGGTTACTGAGACAAATATTGATATCATAGTGTGAAACAAGGAAACAATATTTTAATCTGGACAAAGCCCGGTAACATTATTACAGATGGACATGGTCTGGAATTCCTAGAATTTAGACATTGGGAATGATCTTTTCAACCCAAAGGCCAGAACTTCTTTAACATGTCAAGTGTGGTCTCAGAGGAAATCCTGGGTATCATGGGAAGTTCCAACTTCAAGAACTGAAAATCTTGTACTCAGTTTCATTCTTATTTTTTGATGTTGGGTTTTTCATAATGAATAACATGTTCAGAGGATTATTTAGGGGAGCTGAACTGTGGCATATGTAAAGCTGAGCAGGTTCACACTGAGGTGGAATGATGTTGCTCTTTGTCATGCCCTTTAGGAAATGGACCAAAGTCCTTTTTTTAGTTACCAGTGCCAAGGGATATGTTATGGATGAACTTGTTAAGCAGAGTATAAATAACGGTATTTTTTCTGGCTTTCTTTCTCATGTGAGATCACAAGCCCTTTGTAAGAGCTACTAAACAGATGGAGCTCCATTAACATGGAACAGACCCTGTGAGCTAGTGGTTTTAATTAGATTTACACAACTTTCATGATACAGAGAGTATAAGAATACAAATACTCTAATACTAGTACTTGAATACTGCCCAAAGAAAACTCTGGACCATCAGAAGTACTTCACAAGTAATTAATTTCTAGTGTTAAATTTAATTAGGTAAATAACAATGCCTCGTAAAATAAAACAGAGCTTCATAAAAAAGGTAAACAGAACCTTTCACTGGAATTAGTTTTCAAGCAATTTTCTAAGCTTGATCTTTACAAAACATCACGTTGGGTGGAAGCAACTGAAGTTTCCAGTCCTTCTGGTTTTGTTTTTTTTTGTTTTTTTTCTTACACTCTCTAATCTTTTGTTGTTGTTGTTACTGTTGTTGCTAGTTGTATCAAAAATACTTTCTTCATAATGAGTGCAATGTTTAATTTATTATCCTTCAGCTGTAATTCTTTTCTGGAATTGTCATCATATTTGAGAGTTGAAGAGAACACCACTCATACTTAATACCAATAATAAACTGACTTTCTAAAGTAAATATTACTGACTTCTTACAACACATTATATTCTTTACAGCTGCTAGCTGGCCAAGAATTTTTACAGCTGCATTATCTGTCTGGCAAAGAAACAAAAATTATATTTTATTTTCAGTGAGTACCTCATTTTTCTCTCTACATCCTCATCATATCCTCTAAATAGAGGAAAGAGTAATGACTGAATGGCTTGAAGTGTCTTTTGCTTCATTTACATTACATGCAAAATCCTATGATACGGGTTCAAGTAAGATAATTAATTGGTTCTCTGTAACCAGTGAAACAATTTGCACATATTGCACCATAAATGACACGTGTACATTCACAAAGTATTGTCATGGTTGCCTTAATTCCTAAATAAATAAATTTTGAAAATTTTAAAAACCTTTTATTGTGTATCAAAAAGTTGAAAGATTTCTCAAAGGAGTACCAACCTATCAGAGCAACCACATTGTAAAAGTCATGCACATATATATGCACATATATGCACACACACATATATATATATATATATATTTTTTTTTCCTGCAAATCTAGCGCATAAGACATTCATAGATAGACACATGACACCAAAATTGTCTAGAAACATGTTGGTTTTGCATGGTTTCTTATAAGTACCTTTCAATGAGAACATTTAATGTCATACCATTTTGAAAAGACTGATGTAAAGTAGGCTTATTAACTCCAACAGCAAATGAAGAGAAAGGGCATGAGCATGGATTAGTTATGTTTTCACAACGGTCCATTTGTTCTTTTCTTCTTCCACTTTTCAACTATGAAATAGTTGTGTTTCATGCTTAGTAGGAAGACTTGAATGAATTTCTTACAGGTATGTATTGATTTTTTTTAATTTTTTTTTTGGAGTTTGTGTAAATTGCTTATATAGTTATGTGTAAAGACAAAAAGAATAAGTAAGTTGTAAACGCTAGTTGTAAGAATAAACAATAAGAAAAGTGAGTCATTGATAGGGTGTTACCTGTATTCTCAGTAAAGAACTTCTTCACTCTTCACTAACCTGAAGAAAGTAAAATTTTAGAATAAGGCCCCAAGTAATTTGCAGTTAATGAAAACATGAGATCTTTCCGCAGCTGGAGAGAAAGTAAGTTCCCTAAAAAAGAAGACTGAGATGCAGAGATGGCTGGAAGGACAGAGCTACTCAGTGGAAGATTCGTCATAAACTAAGAGACTTAAAATAAATTAACCCTTCTGGAAACGTTAGATTTTAATAGATTATCATCAGAAATCGCATGTGTAAGATAAGGTATAAAAAGAATGGCATTTTCTAACACGATCAGTGCAGATTAGTCTGGAAATGAAATTTTGAAAGTTCCTAAATTGTCACTGTGGTAACTAGATGAATGTGCTTCAGGTGAGGTTCAAGGAAAATTCAAAGAGAAGGCGATAAGGCATTGGAACAAGCTGCCCAAGGACATGGTGGAGTCACCATCCCTAGAGGTGTTCAAGAAATGTGTAGATATGGCACTAAGGGACATGGTTTAGTGGGCATGGTATTCTATATGGTAGATATTGCTCTTCAAGTTTGCTATGCTGAACTACTGTTAATCATAGGGAACCTTTAAAACCTATTGCAGACTCAAAGCAATACTTATAAGTCAGCAGATTGGTTGTGATATTCCTGTTCTCAATTATTAGTACTTTAATATTTCAGTGACTTTCATATGACTCCATGCAACATTTATTATCTTCTGTCAAGGTAATAAACACAGTCTTTTCCTAGATAGGAAGAACAAAAATATTCACAAAGTCAAACAATGATTCAAAAACTTAGTATAATTAAGGTCTTACTAAATAGAAGTACAAGCCCCTAAACATGTGAGCAGTATTCCGCATTTGAGTGGAAGGACTAGACAATTTATTACCTTGTTATGCTATACAGCATGATTTTTCTTAATGATAAGAAAGTGTGAGTTTCCAGAAAGCACTAATTAAATAGTGGAGCACAATAATGTAATGGTTCTATAATGATAGGCATCTACGTAGCATATAAATCTCAGTGGTCCTGTTTTCTAATCTTTTGGCTGATACTGTCAGTCATATAAACAGCATTTACAGAATAAAAACAGAAGATATCATGAAATTGTATTTTTTCTTTTCTGTGTAAACTAGATCACAAAGGATTATTGGCTTGTCAAATTATGATAATATAATCCAGAGATTAGCAGAAAAACTGAAAGCAGAAAGTTGTTTTTGTGTCATTATTAACGCTATTATTGTATCATTATTATTATTAGTGTCATAATTAAACTGGATATATATGTAGAAGAGACTGGATATATGACAGTTGCAAAATAACATTAATGCCATACAAATATATTTTGTAGATCTCCTTTCACAGTAGTTGTTTTTTCCTCTGATTGTCACTGTCATGACCATGAGAGCATTAGCAAGCATTACTGGCCCTACTGGGTTTGATGGAACAGGCTTGACATGGCATGGTATAGCATGGCATGGGAAATCTGACCCCAGGGAAATTCATACAAGCTGGCACAGGGACTGAAGGTCAGTGCCTGACCTCAGATGAAGCCTGTGGGCAGGACTATGTGTAGAATCTCTGGGTGAGGCTAGTCAGGACCATTAATGCTCATTAATGAGCACTCAGGGCCCTGTCAGTCACTTTCTCCTTCATAGTTATGCTTCTTGACACAAAAAGGTGAACTGATAAAGAGATCACTGACAAGTGTTCTTTCTTTCTCTAACTTAATTTCTAAAAAATAAACTATTACCAGAAATATTATTTAATCTGCAACACAATCCAACAATTAGAGTAAACTCAACAGGCTAATTTTCTGATTTCTGTACAGGTTTGTATAACAGAGCTGCTTCTACAACAGAGTGGAATTCAAATCTAACCTGATCTGTAATGTCTGACCAGTTGGAAGCAGTATGCTGATTTTTGTCTGTCATTTTTCCAGAAATGAATAAGTGATCATGAGGAATCAGGTTCTCATTATTTCTCTCGCTCTTTCTGTCTCTCTCTCTCTGTCTCTCTGTCTCTCTCTCTCTCTGTCTTTCTCTCTCTTTTTAAGAAATAAAATAATTCAGTATCTTTTTTTTTTTTTTCCTTGTGGAAGTAAACGTATTGATGAATCACTTCAAACAATGCTAATCAACAACATAACAACGTGAGAAGTCTGCAAGAAAGGACATTGACAGGAGAAGCTCTATTACTAATTTATTTGTCTTTTTATGGTTCAGTTAAGGGAATATCTTAAGGAGTAAAGCACATGTCAGTGTTGTCAGATGTTACATGGTAGCTGTCAGAGTTTTGACTGATGTACAAGGACTACCTGCTCATGTTTGCCCTTCCTTTCTGTTGAGTGCACACAGGTAAGACAGCTTGTTGGTAATTTTTGTCTAATACTTTCAGTATCTGCAGCTGCTCTTTTATTGAAAGTTCTGACAAGAAGAGATTCCACTCAGGGAGATTACCAAGGTTTCCGCTGCAAAAATGCAGTCACTTAAACAAGGTAACAAGGTTTTCCTCTGGGATTAGAACACTCTTCACATTCTTCTTATAATGACTTGTGATCTCAGATGTAAATATTTATATATATATATAAAGTTTATATTATATATAAACTTTAATTTATTGAACTCCTCTGAAAAGCTTGAGGTCAGAAAAGAAAACCATAGAAACTGTGAAATGGCAATATTTAATTCTTAAGGAAATATAATAAGAAGTAAGAGCAAGAAATTTTTGAAGAGGTAAAACAATCTTGTACTGGGAAGCCCAACTACCTTTTTTGCTGAGCAGTTCAACTTCTGAGAAAAGTTTCACTTGTGCCAGGGAAGGAGAGAAGGTTATACTGAGATGTTGAAGTGATACATTTTCATTTAGAATGTTATTCCAGATCATGAATAATACAGACAAATTTTGGTGTAATATCTGAATGCTATTTCTCCAGTATTGTTGGCCTTGTGAATCCTAGGCATTAAAAGAAATGTCCACACATTGAAAAATATGTTAAAATACTTTTCCCCACTTATGTAGTTTAATTTGGAACAGAAATTCTATTTTCCATTTCTTTTCACCCCTGTGGTATATCTCTCCATTCTGTATTTATATCTGGTTCCACTCTGGTTAGCAAAGGTCAGTGGAGGAGAACACGAATGGGCAGCAATCATGCATGTTTCTCTTAGACCACTATTTTACTTATCAAATATTATGAATGCCAGTGTTTTGCTGAAAAAATAAAAATTATTGCTTTCCTCAGTAATGTAAAAATCAGTTTCTAACGTAACCATAGAAGCCTCTGTCTCTACTGTGGCTTTTTGTTTTATTCCCTCCCCGCCGCCCCCTGCCACCCCCTCCCCACTTTTTTTTTTTTTTTTAATGTAGTGCTTTTTTTGTTATTCTGAGACCACATTTGTCTTGCTGGGAGTCATTTTTCACTCAAAGGAATGTGGTTCTGCTGCATCTCTTCAAGGAATCATAGGAGCCCTGTGGTTTCTATGAACTCAGATGTTTTCGGGATATCAGCTGTGAAAATCATGCATTCACAAGAATTGAAGCTGCCTGACAATCCCTGGAGGTAAGCATGTCTGCTTTTTGAAGCATGAGTAGGAACAGTGATGAAAAATGTGGGCATTTGTGTACCAAGCAAATGCAACTCTGCTGAAAAATTTATCTAGTCTCCAGGTTGATTCTGATAACAGTGTAGGATGAAAATAATAGTGGAAGCATTCATAACAAATATTAATAAAAGAATAAATCAAGATACTGAATATTTAGGATACTGGCAGAATTGAGAGTCACACAAGAAGAGAAGACCAACTTTTATCCAAAGTTATAATTCCTGCAGTGCAAAATGGAATTTCTTAATGCTAGCTCCATAACTTTAATTAGCTCTTAATTTATTAGAATTTACTTACCAGTTTGAATTTTCTTTCTTCAGGTTTAAAAAGCGAAGTACTGGTATTACAATGTCCTTGGAGACTATTTTGCTTTCAGAAACAGTGTTGTCTTTCATTTCTTAAAGCTGTGTTAAGATCTTGATTTTAATCACTAATTTATGACCAGGAGTGTCTTAACCTGATTTTGGTTACACAAAAGCATAAACCCTTACAAAAGCAAAAGTAGTTACATTTCATTGAAGAAAATGCCACACAATGAAATGTTTAAAATTAAGCAAAAAGTAAAGTGTATTTTGGGAATGAATGAATTTACATATACAGTTAAGCGCTTTGTTGAAACAAGGCCAACAAATTTAATATACGTAAAAGTAACCACATAGGTGAAAATCCTGGCCATAATGAATCTGAAGTAAAACCCCTATGGGGAGCATAAATTTACTTCAGGCCATCTGTGGTTAATCTGCATAAGCTTATATAAGTATTTCTTTATATAAGCATATATTGAAATTTGGAGATTCACATTTTTTAGGATCTTTGTAAGAAATTATTTCAGCCATTGTTTTAAACAACCTTTTGTTAACAACAGTGACAAATGAAATAGTTTAAAATGAACAAACTCAGATATTTTAAAATCCATTTTTTGCAATGAAGAAGAGCTAATAAATCTTATTCTTAAGGTATTACTTTTTAAAATTATTATTATTTTTTCAATTTTCATAGGAAATGCTAAGTAAATATTTTTAGACTGAAATTCTGTAGCACAAATATTCTACTGCTTATGTAACCCCAGATTCCTGCCTGGAACAGCCTTAAGATTTAACTCAAAGACCAGTCATTTGTGTACAGCTTCAGTCACCATTTGTATTGATTTTTATCCTGAGATGCTCATATCTCTGTCTCAACTCAACATCCAACAAAATCATAATTGCTTGTTTTCTATCCCACTGTTTTGTTGCCTTTCTATGAATGGCCTGTGCAGAGTATGTTGAAAATCTCATAATTTGTTTAATGTAACTGAAAAAACTTCTTACTGCATCTGACTGGAACTTTATTACTATTAGCTTTGTTCTGGTATCAAATTAATATCTCAAGTTGTCATATTAGTTTCATGTTTTGCACATTTCTGTGCCCCTTTTTTTTTTATTCTTCTCTGACTGAGAAGGTAAAGTATATTATTCTCTTGTAACTTTATGCTAGATTTTTTTTTTTTTTGCAGAAAATAATAAATAATTACTATTACTTTAGCAGCAAATATACTTTTGTCATAATTAATTCCTAATTACAACAAAAGAGAAGTATTAGTATAAGAAAGACAGATGCGAATTTATATCGTGTAGAAATCTCTCTGCATGGTAGAATAGGACAAAACTGTGCCTCTCTTGTGAGAGTTCGCTGCTCTGTAATCTATCACTTGTGAAAAATATGGAGTTGGAAGGAATGGAATTCTTTTAGTAATTTTCATCTTTGTGAAACATTTGGTTGCAAGTAAGACCATGAAGCTGTACATGCAGGAGGCCACACAACTGGAAAGTGGTTTGGCAGAATAAGACCTGGGGTTGAACATGATGTGTCCTTGTGGCAAAAAAAGACCGGCAGTATCCTGGGCTGCATTAGGAGAAGCATTACCAATGGGTTGAGGGAAGTGATCCTCCCTCTTTATTCAGCTCTGATGAGCACTGTGTCCAGTACTGGGCTCCCCCTTACAAGAATGATAACATATGGGAAAGAGCCCCACAGAGATAATGAAGGGATCCTGTGAGGAAAAGCTGAGAGAACTAGTGCTGAGAAAAGTGTTGAGTTTGGAGTAAAGAAGTTTCAGATCTTTTCAAATATATATAAATACCTGAAGGGAGAGTGCAAAGAAGATGGAGTGCCCAATAATAGGACAAGAGGCAGGGGGCACAAACAGAAACACAGGATCTGTTTGAACATCAGGAAATACTTTTTCTCTATGAGGGTGGCCAAACACTGGCATAGGTTGTGAAGTCTCCCTCCTTGGAGATATCTTGAAGATGTCTAGACATCATCCGGGGAAAAATGTCTCTAGGCCCTGATTATCATGAGTGTGAGGAAAGATGACCTCCAAAGGTCAACCAGTCTGTGATTAACATACATAAAAATGGAACAAAAATACTAAATTTCCAAAAAATTTCTTTTCCAGAAGAAACAAATCTCAAAATTGATAAGGATTTTCTAAAAAAGAAGATAACTGCATTAATTATTTGATGAGTAGCTAGTGAACTTTTAATAATAAATGCAAGTGAGAAAAGTGTTGAATTGCTAGTTGAAAAACTGCAAACAATTTAGACTGGAAAAATATCATAAAAAATATCTAAAAAGATGTAGAGACTTTTAAAAGAATCTATTAAATCCCAAAGGAAGAGTAGAATACTAGTTTTATTTCATGAAAGTAAGAATTCCTTTCCTTCTATTCTGGAACAGATTTAAGTGAAAGTTCAAAAACCACACAAAGTCCTGAATAAAATTTACTAGATTGACTACATTCAACCTGAACATTCTTCAATGTAACCACGATTGTGCTCCTAGACTCATGAAAATGAGATGACATCTCTGGATGTTAACCAGAACACCTCCTGCTTAAAGTGGAACTGTTTCTGTCTGCCCCATGGATAAATTTTTGTCTACCTCTTGACTTAAATTCATTTTTGAAACTAGGAGAGTGCTGGCTTAGCTGAACCACAGACTTAGACAACTTTAGACACATCAGCAGTACTGAAGTCAGAGTAAAATATGGAGGTTGCTGAAATATTCATATGTATTATGAATATCTATGCATTTAATAAAGAAATATAAGGTCTTTTACCTGTCTTAACTTGAAGAATGAAAAATCACACTAGTTAGCTAATAATCATTGTGTTTAGTTAATTCTGTTTTTCACTTCAATAACTTTATAATGCAAAACTCTAAACAAGAGAAGAACTGGAACCAGAAAGCAGGATAGTCTCTTTTAGATTTGAGTATGAAAGATTATTTAGTCTTTAATTTAATTCAGCATAAAGCAAAATGGATTTTTATTTTTATTGCAGAAACATAATATATGCATCACCCTTAAAATATCCACAGAATTGTGAAAGACCGTGGCCAATGGCATATGTAAAAACAGGACTTCTCTATGACTTATTATTCTAAATGAGGGTGTCTGGAGGTGGGTGGGGTGAGTCTGTCATAACGCAAGTCTTATGAGGAGTGGCTGAGGGAGCTGAGATTGGAGGAGGCTCAGGGGAGATCTTATCACTCTCTACAGCTATGAAAAGAAGTTGTGATGAGGTGATAAGGAGCCTCTTCTCCTCAGTAACTAGTGATAGGACTAGAGGGCATGGCCTCAAGTTGTGCCAGGGGAGGTTAAGTTTGGTTGTTAGGAAGAATTTCTTTTCTGAAAGACTAGCAGGTGCTGGAATGCACTGCCCAGGGAGGTGGTTGAGTCACCACCCCTGGAGATATTCAAGAAATGTTTAGATGTTGTACTAAGGGACATGGTTTAGAGGGGAAATATTGGTGGTAGGTCAATGGTTGGATGAGATGATTTTGGAGGTCTTTGATGATTCTACAATTCTAAGTGACTTTAACACAACGTAAGCTACCTTCAAAAATGTAGGTAAGGATCATTTTAGATCTTTGCTGATTTTAAATAGAATTACAGAAGAGCTGCACATGCATTATAACGTTCTTTGGAGTTAAATATTTATTGTCATATTGGAGTCAGTATTTATTGTCATAACACGCATGATAAACCTAAGCAATTTGTAGAACTTGGTTATTTGTGTTTAGTTGCATTTAAATTTTAGCTGACAGTTAATGCAAATATGGTCGGGAAGAAGATTGCATCTCTGGAGAAGGAGCAGTTAGGCTGTCTGCTGATAATAGTTGACTCAAAGAATAGGAAATAGCAAAACTTTTCAGAAATGCTGCTGATAGATGAGAATCTGATTGTGATAACCGAAACGCAATTCTTCTCATCTGGCAATGGATCAAGAAGATTCCAGATAGATTTCCTATCATGTTCTAGTACACATTGTAATTTCTGTTTCTACTGGCAAGCTGAACTTCGGTTTGAAGGCAAAGATGTGAATATTAGCATTATAAGGAATAAAAACGAAGTTAATTTAAGACAAGGATAGCGTTAAGGACTATTCTTTCTTGTAAAACTCCTTCTAGCTATCACTTATGAAAGACATCTTCACAGCAGCACACTTATGGATTTGTTCTAATTTATTTTCTCCTTCAAAATGCCTGTGTGTTGTGGCCACTGTAGGGCAAAATCCTTCTAATTTGAGTGAATGTATCTTTCCCTCAAAGCCTGTTCCTGCCTTTTACAGTCTTATAGGTTATTAGGTTCTGTTTCTATTAAGATAAAGAAACTGTGAACTCAAATCTTTGTTCTAAAACAGCAGCTGCTGTGATTGGTGAGATTTTTTCATATCATCTTGAGTTTATGGTATTTCTTATTATTATTTTGGTATATGTTAACTGGAAATATGCCCCATGTTTCTGTTTCCAAGAATAATGTACAGTGTCAAGCATTGACCGGAATGACACAGGCAGGATAGCAGCAGAGCCAGCAACTTCTGAGCAGAGCTGTATTAAGGCAATTCACTTTCACTGACTCCATGAAGCTACATTTAGAGAAGATTATTTAAAATAATCAAACAATTGAGAGATGACATCTGTAAGCAATTTTAAGAGAGGAAACTTGTGTACTTTTCAGAAGAGCTGATTGAATGGGAGAATGAGGACGTTGAAAGCATTTTACATAGAAGTAGTGCATCTAAATAGAAATTCTGAGAAGAAAAAATCTTGACTTCATTAACTGTAGCTAACAACAAAGGAAATAAGAAGCCAAAGCCTGCAGATCTACCCAAGTAGTGCTTTTAAAAGTAGAGTTTTGTTCGATATATGCAGTGGAGAAAAAAAGGCTAGATTATACAAGATTAAAAATATGTATACATATTATATTTTATAGATATATAAAATACACATACATATTGAAACTCAAGGTTGCATTTTTTTACTGTATGTTTAGCAGTACAATAAATGTATTTCTCTCATAAGTAATTTACTATTTGTCTTCTACTATTTTTGCTTACACAAAAATTGGTCTCATTACTGGCGGGTAGTCCAAAGGTTTCACATAATCACAGAATCATGGAATTGCAGGGGTTGGATCTTAAGAGATTATTGAGTCCAACACCCCTACTGAAGCAGGTACTCTACAGTAGTTGCACAGGTAAACATCCAGATGAATCTTGAATATTTCCATAGAAGGAGACACCACAACTTCTTTGGGCAACCTATTCCAGTGCTTCATCATCCTTAATGTATAGAAGTTCTTTCACATGTTAGTAAGGAACTTCCTACGATCAAGTCTTAAGCCATTACCCCTTGTCCTATCACTACATACCACCAAGAAGAGCATTTGCCTCCCACTTCCCTTTAGATATTTCTTTTCCTATTTTGTTAACATTACCCATGGTAAAAAAAAGCACAAAAAAAAAAAACACACCAAAAAACCCCAACACTTTTTACTTAGTTAAAGCTCATGCAATATGAATGAAATATGCATAAAAAACAAAGTCTGTATATCATAGGTTAATTGTAGAGTTAATGTATTTTGGCAACATTTTCTCTAGTACATTTGGTACAGTTTGATATCATCTTAATGTGTCAGATTACTGTTTGACCAGAAATCTATTCTCAACTATATAGTTTTTATTAAAATAGGAAAATATGTATCTTATTCAGACAATTTTGACATGGTACATTAGCTTTTACTGTGTTTTATAATTTTTACAATTTAAATTGCAGAATAAATCTATCACTTAAATCAATAAAAATAAGTTTAATTTTTTATTTTCAGTGGCTTGTGAATGATTGATTGTATTTTTTGTGACATTTTTTCAACTGAGGAATTTGAGGATATTATTTCTAAGTATTCCTTATCTCAAATTTCATCACTGGTTAAATGCAGGTGTTACAACTTACATTTCTGTTGCAATGAAGAAAGAATTTCAATGTTTTGTGTAAGTAAAACCATACAAATCATTGCAAGAATATACATGGAATTTTTAATAGATTTTTACCTGGACAGCTTTGAATATTTTAGTTTGCATTGCCTAAAAGGACTTGATGTGGTTTGGAAAAAAACATCCAAAGTTGGTTCTTTATGTAAATTTCCAACTGGAAAAAGAGTATAAAATAGTGACAGTATTGTTTGTCAACGTCCTCGAGTGATTGTTAGCAATGCATTCTTGCACATATTGTTTCAGACAAAAAATTAGTATTTTGCATTAGCAGAGGATAATTAGGCAATAAGATACAAAAGAGAGTAGGGTTATCATGAGATAAACACACACATGGGGTGTTATGAGGCACAGCCAAGTATTTGCAATCCCTCTAGGGTATGATTATCTCGTGATAACCGTACACCCTGGAGTTGCCTTATTGCTATTATAAAATATATTTATTATAGGAAAAAATGCACATTTTTGTGCTGAAAGAAGACGAAGGTGGCAATTTAGAATGCTGAACAGCTGAGCTGTGTGGTTTACATAGATTAATCTATCCCATTGGAATGTTTCCTCAGCCAAAAAAACGTTACCTAAATCCAAGCAGTCATAATCTGTAGTGATGTGCGGCTATTCGGAGTATTTGAGAAATTCCCTCCTTGGTTCTTATGCTGTTCATTTGACTGCAAGGTATGCACATAAAAATATGAGGACATGGAGAAGAGTTAACAGGAGGCTGAGCATTTTGGATGTTTGGTAATATTTCCAATGTCTGGATTCTTCCATTTCGCTTTTATGCAAACTCCATATAAACAATTGAAAGCTTCAGAGAGTTGAAAATGCTTCTAAAACTAATTGAAAAGTATTGGGAGAGAGAAGTTACAAACAACATCAACACAGCTTTAAAAGCTAGGAAATTGATGAGCCAGGGAGACACAAGGAGATTCTTCCAAGCTACATAGTGATTTTCCTATCAGGCATAGAGATGATGTAGCAAGGTGTAAAGTCAGCTGGATAAATAGAGACTGGCCTCTTTGTATAAAACCGAAGCTTTGCCACCATCTTCAGAAGACCAAGGTTTCTACAAGAAAATACTTAGTCCTATGCTTACATACGTAATAGACTAGTCCATGTAAATAGCCTCTCTGAGTCTTACTGCCTGTCTTTGTAGACACTAGTTGGCAACTAAAATAATGAATTAAAATAACTTTGCTTGGTTGCAACTTGGTAGATGCAAAAGTCATATCTCTGAAAAACATTTGTAAAAGCTCTTATAGTTTTAGATGTTTCATCAACAGGTATGCTAAAATATCTATTTTTATACTATCATTCTGTGATTAATGAAAAACATTATCATAGAGCTTTAGAATGATTTGGATTGGGAAGAACTAGCCATGCTCTAGTGTACATTACCGGTCTCCCAGACATGGGCAGGGACACCTTCCACCAGAACAAATTTCTCAAAGCCCCATCCAAACCATCCGTGGTCACTTTCAGAGATGGGGAACCTACAAATTCTCTGGACAACCTGTTCCAGTGCCTCACTATTTCTTCCTCAAATCAATTCTAAATCTACCCTCTTTTAGTGTGAAGCCATTATCCCTTGTTCTTCAACCCCTGATAAGGAGTTCCTCTTCAAATTTTTCATAGGCCCCCTTTAGGTACTGGAGGGGTATATTAACATATTTCAGTGCAACAGTAGGAAATTGTTTCTTTAAGTTTGTAATATTATTGAACAAATATTAAGAAGAAATAAACATTGAAGTATCTTACAAATTGTGTGTTAAAATGTAGTCAATATTTGTATTAATGTTTGGGCAGAAAAACACAGAAAGAAAGCCTTGCAGAATTTATTTCTGCTTAGAATCTTGTACCATGGCCTTCAAAATTGTCAGCTTTAATTTAAGATTGGTGTTTAATATAGAATATGGAGATCAATGCAATTGATATGATTGAATAAAAAAGTCCTTGTAAGGATATATGGTGCACATTTTTAAATGCAACAAGTTCAATAATTGGTTTAAATGTAAAAATAAATTGTGTCTAGAGATATCTATCCCAGCCTGGGGTGATGCTCTATTGGTTTTTGCATTTCACTAACTGATGTGCTTTCATGTAAAATCAATATTATTCAGTCAAATATATTTTTCTTTGTTGTACAGTAAACTCAGTTAGCCAAAATAAAATACTAAATATAGGATACCTAACTTTTTTTTTTTTAAAGTAAACGTTTTGTAAGGAAAAGAAGGTAAATTTTGAAAAAAAGACACTTTTAGCTTCCTAAATGTTCTATAGAGACCCTTGGATAATGTATAGATTTTTCACGTGCTTCTCTAGCATTTCAGTTTGCTAAGTCTCAGCCTTTTAATTAAGTCCCTAGCCTTTCCTCTGAAGGTAATTGCCATCTGTGGAATATTAGACACCGTTTCATGTGTGTCATATATACTTGCTTAGCAGAGCTGAGTAAGACTAAATATCACACTTTCTAATTGTACAAAAGCTAAAAATGTATTTGCCTTCTTTTTTAACCTATTTTGAAGAGAATTTTTTTTTTCCATTTAGACAATTTTAGTGCTTCAAATACAATTGAAAGACAGCATTTTTAGAAAAAGTCCTGAAGTCTTACAATTTTTTTATTATTATTTTTTTTAAATTATGATGTTTTCCTCACAAATTGAAAGAGCTGAGGAATAGATCAGAAAAGGAATTTCCCGTATCTCACTCGATCTCACTTTAAAAGTTACCTAAACAATCAGAAAAACCCACTGCCACCACAGAAGATCTTAGCAGAGGTAGAATGCTGGTCAAAAGAATTCTAATGAATACAGTTAATCAATTCAACAGGATACAGTGAATATAATCAGTTTTAAAATGGCCATAAACATCTTTCAGGTTTTTAAATTTTGTACCTCGTTCATCGTTAATAAGAACAGAGTAGACTAATTGCAAAAGCTGCTAGCATCCAAAGGAGAGATTTTATTTTAAAGCTTTATTTCAATGTACTTTCTACATGCAATGACTGAAGAAATACGTGAACTTTTGCATGTGTTTTTCTAGGGAAATAGGTCTATTTAATGTCATTTTCTGTTCTCTAAACTCCAAATTACAGTGCTCCCTTTTCCTTACTGCAGGGTGCTGAGCACACAGATAGGGTGTGTTTTTACCCTCACTCTCTCTAAGTTGTCTTGAGGAAGTAGGTACAATTTTGTGGTCTGCTTTGCAAAGCTGTAATTATAGGAGGAATCCACATTTTCATGTAAAAATAATAAAAAAGTATTTTCTGTGCTATAAAGTTTGCATACAGAAAATTGATATTTCTGAATATTTTTTCCAACCCTACAATTCTGAAACACTCAAAAGGTTAAAAAAAAAAAAAAAAAAGAAGAAGAGTAATCAACAAAGGAAGTGAATGTACATACAGCTTATTGAATTCAGCGGAGCAGAGAATTTTTTCTGGACTAGTGATTTCATAGACCAGTTTTACACTTTTTAGTCATGCTTTAAAACAATTGAGCATATGCCATAAACATTGAGTCACTGGAAAATGAATGGTGGTGAACCATTCACAATCTAACTGAACTAATGTGTCAGAATATTATAGCTTCAAAATGTGTGAAGTGAATCCAAAACCTGCTTGCAAGACATTTTGATCAAACAGGTTTTGAAAGACATTTGCATAAAATTATATATTTCTTTCAAAACAAAAATTACCAGAATGTAAAATGCTGGTCTTAGAAAGACTTTGCTAAAGGAGAAATAGACTTAAATGGATTAAAGTCAAACCTTTGGCAGTTATTTAGGACTACTGGGATGGGGATGCATTAGTTGGCTACTCATGCAATTGAATATGGTTGAGAACTTAAATGCCATCATGTAATTAAGTATAATTGTCATCATACTCAGTATTTTCACTTTTGTCTTGGCTATCAGGTAACAAACAGAGCCTAAGTAGAAAACTTAGACTGATAAAGACAATGGTAATGAGAGAGGGGAATATTTGAATAGATGCTGTGAGAAAAAGAAAGCATTGCAAATTACAAGACTTCCTCTTAAAAATAACCTTTTCAAAAGTTTTATAGAATAGCATTCAAAGAGAAGATTTCCCCAGAGAATTAATACTCCTGGAACAAGTTCTTAAATCTAGAAAGGCAATGAAATTTGTAAGGCTCTGTGGAAAAGCTAATCACTAGGAGGAAGAATAATGAACCAGTAAGAGAAAGTTAAAAGTCAGGGGTTTTTTTTTTTGGTTTTTTTTTTTTTAGTTCAACTGATTTTGTTTGAGGTCAACTAAGTGATACTTTTATAAGTAAGTCTGATGTAATGGGGTCTTACTGAAGAGGGTTAAAGCAAATTTCAAGTGCCAGGTGAGGTCCACATGGCATACTTTTTCATGTATTATAATGTCACAATTATGAAGGTACAAAAAATCCTTCCAGCCAAAGCTCTGTTAAGGCTGTTTAACTATCCTACCCAGACAGAGAAAATTCCAACGGGAAAAGAATGACAAGGTATGGAGCATCTCTAGCTCTTGCACATGGCATCAGCTGCTTGTGCCAGCAACTGCACTCCAGAGACAACAGCTCAGTAAACACACAGTCCATTACATGAACTGTACTCATGCTCTAGCACAGACCAGTGATATTTTTAACAATGACCTACTAGATAACTTTTTTCAAAACTGTGTTTATAGAGTAAGTCAGCAAAAGCTAAGGGGCAAGCAGTAGGAATAGCTCATACTTAATGTGTTACAATTTGTGTTGGGGGATTAGTTCCCAAGACTTCAACTGAGTTTTGTAGTTTGAAAAAAAACCCTGTAAACATTTCTTTGTCAGCATCAAGGATGAGGCTAGAACAGTATCGATAACTGAAGATATCATGGCAGCAAACCTCCGCATGCACAAAAGCTTCCAGCAAGTGAAGCTCTGTTTTCTTATTCATGCAGGTGTTATTATTAGGGGAGAGATGTTTTTTAGTTTCTTTTAGATATAGCAGGTACTTACATCTTCTTTAAGCAGGAGAAAACTGAAGGGAAAATAAGTCTTAAATCAGAATTATCTAGAAAAGTTGCTGACATATGTATGTGTGAAGGAAGAAGAATTCCAATTATATTTAAAAGTTGTTTAAGACATACTTGAAACAATGGCTCCCAATTTTAGCAGGACTTTTTCCTCTTTCCATTTTTGTTCAGATATTAAAACTGGAAACCTCCAAAGTCACTGTTTGGAGTGCTTCACTGCTTCAGGGACTGAATTATCAAGATCCCTTCAGAAACTCAATAAACTTCCTAGCAGCTGTTAGTCTCCCATGTTCTGCCATAGGAAGACAGTTTCAGAACTTCCCTGTTCTCTTCTGTTTTCTAGTTTGAATGGATTTTGACATCAGCATTTGTTCTTCAAATGCTTTGTGTCTTTGAATTGTTCTTTTTCCCTCACTGATATGTATATCCTGATACATTAGTAGTCAGAAAATGTATTTCCTGTCAGCCTCAAAAGTCATGCTCAAGAGTGCTCTCAGAGGATAGATTCTCCATTTTCCTGAAGATCTTTGCATCGTTTAATTTGTCAGAAAGCTTACAAAGTAGAATTATAACAATTATTTTACCATTTTGTTGAAGAGAAAGAATAATTTCAGAAAAAAGTATTTTGTGATAGGTGAGACTGAAATCCAGATTTCCAGAAATCTGATGGCCAGAAATATATGTTCCATGTTGCAAAGAACTGATCAGATATCCAGCAATCAAGGAATAATTCTGAACAAATTTATTTCATCTGTTTATACTAAAGAGTTTTTGTGATATCTAAATGTAAGATATTGTCATAAATGCAACAACCATCATTGTCTACTTCCCAGTACTTTCTTCTCACTTTTAATAACAGAAAAACAAACAAACAAACAAACAAAAACCCAACAACCAGGCAAGAACAAAGGGGCTTGAATAATATGACTAAAATGTTTTTTCTTGATTTTCATGTATTTTTCTATTTTGATATCTTCAGTATACTTCTCCAGTGAATCTGCAGAATTGAAGAATTGGGTATTTTTCATAAAAGAAATGTTCAAGGCTGTTATGGCTAATTGATTAAGCTAGTTAAGATATATTTATGGAGACTGTTGATTCTAGAAGTTTCATTTCCTTCTTGTTGGTTAGCCAGAAAAAAAGCCCCTTGTACCTTCAGGCATTAGTGGAAATGTTCCTAAGATGCTTAAGGAAGAGATAACACTTTGCAAGTGAAATTTTAAAATCACAAAGAAGAATTTTAATGTTCTGTCTGAACAGTTCCTAAAATAATGATTTTTCCTAATATATCTTAGAAGAAAAGATTTCTATGGTCTTTGATGCCTTTATTGCGGTTTCTTTAGCTGAAACTAGAGAAAGACAACATTAATTTGTAGTACTGTACAATTACAAATGACAGTTACTAGAAAACTCATTCTAAACAAGACCATAGGTTACAGTTTTGCTGGCATATTGGTAAAGGAATTTATATGGGAATGTTTTCTAATCAGTACATTATTTTATATTTTATTCATATGTGGTTTTCAACAGTCACCATCTGTTTCTGAGTTATGTATAATTGATAATGTTAATAAACAAATGGCATAGGTTACTGGTATCAAAATAAAATTGGCTTCAATGTATTATACACTATACTTTTTGTTTATTTAGAATAGCTATGTCACATGTATAATTTTTTTTTTCCAAAGAATGAATAGTACAGAACAAGCAACCTAGTTTGAATAAATGTATATTTGACTATGTATTGCTCCATTCATAATTCAGATGGGTGTTTCCAGTCATATCAATAAGCAAAACACAGAATATCACACAGTGGTTGGCCATTTTTATTTTTGAAACTTCCCTTCTCCCCAGCATTAAGCTACAGTGTGTTCTAATGAATGTAACTAAATTTGTTATTTCCCTGTGACAGTGATAAAGAAAAACAGAACTTATTTCTGCCATCAAAGCAGCAACATAAATCAAAGAATTAGCAGGAAATCAAAACAAAAAACTCCCCAACAATGACAACAACAACAAAAAACAAAAATACCCCAACATTTCTCAGCAATTCTTCTTACCCTGCTTATTAGGAATGTTTGTAGTAATACTGGTTTTATGATGGAGTTTTATTTATGTGTATTCTATAGGACTAGATATTGCTGCACCTGGGAGTCCTAAAATTGATCTAAACCTGAGTTAGATCTAGCAAACTCCTGTGCTGCTTTCCAGGTCCTATTGACTCAGCTATTTTTTGATCTACCTTGCTCAGGGAAGAATGTTTTTCTCCTGTTGTCTTCCCATCTGAATCATATACATAGAGTGCAAAGTGGGCAGGAAAAAGTCTGAGTTGCAGCTCTAAACCTTTCCTGTTGTCCCCTCCATTGCCTCAATGGTTGCTCAGAGTTAATGGCTCTACCAATCTACCACTAATCACTGTTCCCTCTAGTAAGGAAGAGCCACTCAGTGGTGAAAGCTGTTGATTGCTCTGTCATAAACTATTATGGTTCCTTCACTAAGGCGTCAAGATATTGCTACAAAACGAATGCTCTAATTCACAGTGAATGTTACAATCACAAGACAAAATGGAAATGATAATTCGACACAGACAGATCTTCCACCTGCCACGGAGTGGGCAGAATCCCCCCCTCCTTTTCTCAGCTGTCTCTTTTGTGTTACAAGGACAAACTTTATCGTGGCCAGTCACTGTTATTTACAAATTACCTGTGGCTGATACAGCAGCAAGGAAGAAGGTGGAAACATCTTCCTGGTCAATGTCTGAGTGATTACAGTGAAGAAAATGATAGTGTTTAAATTCTGCCTCTATCAGTGTCACAAATATGACATTCAGTTTCAGACCCAGAGTACACTACAAAATAGAAATAGAAATAAAAAAAAAATAACAAAAACTAACAACAACCCAGTTAATATTAGTTCAAACTTTAGAAGGCTTGATGAATACACTAATGCATTTTAAAGACATTATTATGATAAGCTTCTCTGGCTTTTTACACAGAAGAGACAAGATTTTCAGACAGTTTTCCTGTAGAAAACCATAACCTACAGAGCCACAAAAAAATACCTTTTGGAAACTCACACATTTCAATTTAAAGATTCCAAGTTATGAAAAATGTACTCTATTTCTTGGTAAACTGTTTAAAAAGAGTTAATACTTCTTGTCATCAAAAATAGAATCTTATTTCCAGTTTGCACTTTGCTGACTTTCAGTCATTCAACATTATGTTTTTGTCTGCAAGAAGAAATATCGTTCCAACATAATTTCTATATAGATAATTACAGATCATAAATATGCACACTGTATTTCTTTAATTTCTTTGACTATCCCAATAAATTTCCCAACAAAATATGCACATGAGAAAATGAGTTATCATGATATACAGTGAAATGAATTTCATTTCAGATTGATATTCACATTGATATTTACAAGTATGCTTAACAAAGAAACAGCTCAAATACCTAGGCCAGCTAGCCAGCCAAATATTATTCTATTATGTACAGAGAGTCTTTAAATGTTACTTTGGTTTTGTTTCATTGTTTTTTAACTGACAAATGCTTATGAGTTTGTGAATAAAAAATATGCATATAAACTAAATGTTTGTATTGTTTGACCTCATAGTTTGTAGTTAAAGTCTTGATATTTCCAAGATATAAAATCTTTAGCGAAATTATTATGCTTTTTGGTAATGGGGGGAGGCAGAAGTCATAGTGCTGTTATATTATATACAGAGGATGTCTGCTCTGGGTGGCTTCCTGGATGATAAATTGAAAAAGGTTTCTAAACACATTCTTTGTTTTATCATGAATTAAATCCTCCACAAAAATAAATAATTTTTTTTTAAGAATCCTGTTCTTTTAATATAATAAGAAGTAAAAATATTTGAGACTAATTAAACATTTTATTTCTCTTCAGTATAAAATTTTCAGCCAGACGTAGCAGAAATGCTAAGTCATGGCCTGAAACAGTGATTGAGCACCCAGTGGGTGAGTAGGCAGGGCCAACCCAGGGGAGCTCAGCTGCATACACTGCGCTTGAGTGACCAGAAGGGGTGAATCCAGGATCCACCCCTTCCCAGACTTCATTTAAGGGTTGGCAGTGAAGCTGAGGCTATTTTGCTGGAGATCACTGCCTACTAGAGACTTTCTACAGGTAATCGGTTTTGGGTTTTTTTGGTGTTTTTTTTTTTTTTTTTTTTTTTTTTTTGCATGGCTGCTGTACTTGGGGTTTTTCTCATTTACTCCAGCCTAGGTAGGATTGTACCTCACCACTATTATTGCTGGACTTTCCATCACTTTACAGTATTGCAAGCAGGACACAAAGATTTCTCCATGTCTGCTTGTAATAAGTAGAATTAAAGATTAATGTTTACGAGTTTAAATTTGCAAGTATGCAACTGACCTATTCCTATAGCTGTAAAACCTACACATGTTCATCAGCTCTGAGTCTTCTCACTAGGTCTAATGTTATATTCTAAATATTTCCCCTTTCATACACTATGAATTTTACTGAATTTCCCATCTCTTATTTATTGTAGTGCCAGTACCAAATGGCTCAGCTTGCAGTTGATATTTATTATGCTGTGAAATATGATGTCACTCAGACCCTCCAGAAGGTCTTTGCTGTATCACAGCACCAGATAAATCTGTATTTCTGTTTGTGGATACAAAGAGTTCCGAGATATCTTTAGGATACAAAAATATTCATGAAAGGCAATTAAACATTTGCATTGAGGATGTATGTGTTTGTCATATGAGCATCAACTATGATTGGATCAAAGAGAACAATATATCCTAAAATGAATCAAAGCTATCAGAATCCTGTGATGTGTTTAAGATTTTTACAGAGTCCTCAAAGAAGTGTATTGCACTTTCCCATCTTGAAGATTAAAAACATTCCCCCCTGGTCCTAATGCTATCTACCTATATAAAAAGTTTAATAAAATAAAATAATTAGTTTAAAAAATAATAAAAAGTTTATTTCCTTCCTGTTTATTATCTCCCTATAAATATTGGAAGGTCATAATGAGGTGTTCTCACAGACTTGTCTTCTCCAGACTGAACAAGGCCAGCTCCTTCATTGTAAGGTAGAAGAATTCTATTTTGAAATGATTTGTTTTTCCCTTTCTCCCCCCCCCCACCCCCTTATCTTCAGAGAGTGTTTCAACAACACAAAACGTTTCCAAGGAATCTGAGAGTGAACTTTGATAAGATTGCTTTTGGTAGAAACAGCAGATCTTATAACAAATTGAACATTAGGAACAGTTTTCAAATTCTCAGTAAAATTTCAAAGGTTTTATTGGTTCTTGGTCATTTGTTGAAGCTGCTAGAACTGCCCAGAAGGGCTTAATATGTGTCAGCTGTAATTGTGAACATTCATCAAATGTCTTCAGTAAATGAAATATGATCATTCTAATAGAGGTCTGGGAATCTGGAGAGCAGAGGCTTATAAATTAATATAGTAAAGCATTAGATTAGAAAAAAAAATTAAGTAAGAAGGTAAGTTTGTTTAGTAAAATTACCAGCAGATAACCATCCTTTTTACTGTATTTTGCTTTGGTCTGTTTTCTAATCTCCTCACTCTCTAATTCCAAATACCTTGCCTTTTGGCCTAGGTGCTGATGTGTGTCTCAGTTCTTATCTTTCTTATTTAACATCAAAAAGTGCAAAGAAATGAATCTTGGAGTCCTGGAATGCAACTGTGAAAACTGAGATATTGATACTATTCATGACCAAACACAGATATCATCTACAAATTATCCTAGCACTTCTGAAATTAATTTGCATACAGTGCTTTAAGACACATTCTCAACTTTACCTTAAATGTCTTATCATTCTTATGCTTTTGTACTATGGATTAAGCCTGTTTCCTTAGCATTTTATAGGCTTACTCAGGATGTGTGTTAAAGTGTATCCAGAATATACTTTACTTTAGCATGTGGTTTTCATGTTTTCTTTCTGTGATTTCCAACATATCTGACTCTTCCCCTTCCCCCCCCAATGAATACTGTGCCAAAAGCATTTATGGAAAGTATTGTGGGCATTTGGCAGGAAACCAGATAACTTTAAGGAATTGTTATTGCAGATTAGATAGCCATGAAACACAGGTAACTTCTATTATCTAGCATATAAATTTCTTTAGTTGATGCTTCAGTGCTTGCACATCCTTATTCCAAATGTTTATACGATATCATCTGAAATTACAGTTTCTGTTTGCATTCAAGCTGCCACTCAAACATGATTCCACAGAACAGTAATTAGCTGTGTTACCCAATTAGAGAAGAGGGAAATATCGGCACTCACAGTAATACTTGACAGGCAGCTTGAGTATAACTTCAATTCTGAGGAGTTTTGTGTTGGTGGAAGAAAAAACAACAAAACAAACTAAACGGTGTACTAGACAGATATTAGGGTGTTTTTTTTTGTTTGTTTGTTTGGTTTTTTTCCTGTTTGCAAAGTTAGGAAAATAAGAGACTACTTATTGCCGTTTATTTTATCCTTACCATTGTATTGTCACTCTTGCTGTACTATGACTTTGCAGTAGTGGAGAGCTCTCCCCGTAATGAGGAAGCGGGTCATGGGGGAAAAAAAATTTGTATTTTGTGAAATAAGTATCTATTAATTAATATGGTGAATTCTGCATTAACGCAAAGTGTATGCATCAGGAATGTGGTCCACTTTCTTTCATCTGAAATTTTTCAGAAATATAAGATTACTGGAAATTAATTTGTGAGTAAAGTAATTTTTATCTTTAAGTACAGCTGTAATGGAGTTGGATGTGCACATACCAGAAAATTCTCAAAAAGGCTTAACTGGGTTATCTAAGCATGCAAATCTAGGCCTCACTTCTCTGTTTTCAGGTCCTGCAAGGGTGCAAAGTGGTCTTATTGCTAGAACACTACAAAAACATTTTCTCACAGAACTGTAAAGCTCTTTACATAATATGCTTTACATTCACACCTTTTGGTTATTTTGGTTTAACTTTCCCAGCTTCCTCAGGCTGACATGCCCCATGTTCATGCATATCTGTATGAAGTGTAAGTCTGTTGTTTTTACAATGTGCTTTGACAAACCATAAAGAGGAAAAGCTTCTCAATAGAAATTTTAAAGATTAAAAAAAAAAAAAAAAGTTTAGAATAGGGATTCAAACTTACTTTGATAATTTTTTTTCTTATAATATTCTTATTACAAGTAGATTTACTCCTTGTCATATTTATCATTTGGAGCAAAATCAGATACATTTTCAAAGGAAAAACTATTGTATTTTACTTATTACAGAGGCAATGCACTATTAATTAAAATACATTCCGTTTCACATTAGAAAGGATTTGCACTGAAGGGCAAGCATCACCTCCTTATGCTTCCAGGCTGTATTTCAATCTAATCCATCACATTACACATTTATAGGTGTCTACCAGTGCTGGATTGCTAAAATGGTGCGCAAAAAAAAAAAAAAAAAAGTTCGTGTAGAAAGCTGGTTTAAATTTCACGCATTTTTACTTACCAAGTATCTGATTAGATGAGCATGAACTTCTGTAAAAGAAATCGTTTTGGAACATGAATATGTGAGAAGCTATGAAAATAATATGAACAGCAGTTTTTGTATTATCCTCTATGTAGTCTTTGCTGCTAGGCGAGTTTTAGGCTCAGGTAATTTGCACATATCATTAAAATTACTTTCAAAGTTTTCTGGCAATGCATATTAGTAAATAAAACCATTACCTCACTTCTTGATGGAAAAACATGTATAAGACAATGATGACTCAGTGTAGTGTCCATCAGCTGTGAACTTACTGTACATAATGAAAATTATTTATCCTGGGGTATGTTTTCAAAAGCAAGGTGGATGGTCTTAATTATTCATTAAGGGAATATCTATGAGTATGTTCCAATTATGCTTCAGAAAATTGTCTTCTAATTGTCTATCATAAAAATCTGCTTTATTTCCTTACACATTCATTCACAAATACAAAAAAAAAAAAAAAAAAAATCTTATAAATTGAAGAACTTTCCAATGAGAGAAAATTCTCCTTCCCTTTCTCAGCCTTGCCAGTCAATTTTTGCAACAATATTTTCAATTTGTTAATTAGAATTAATTAATATCTCTTCATGTGAAATGTAGCTTAAAAATAAGGACTTTCTCCATGTCAGAGACAGTATTTTGTGGGGGGGGTGGGAGGGAAAGACACACACAATATTTTTTTAAACCAAGTATTATTTATGTAGGGCTGGTTTGTCCTTTTTTAAAGTTGCTCAGTAACATGGTATATCTATATAAAAATGTATTGTAATTTTAGATGAAATACATATGAAAGATAATGCACATATAAATATCTTACAATATTAATCTCCAAAAAAGAAACAATTAAAAAACCAAAAAAGTTTAATCTGATATTATTACTTATAGCAAGAAAAATATAAGAAAAATATGTATAATATTATGGAGGGAAAAAAAAAAAGGATGAAGAGAAGTGAAAAACAGAGTTCAGTGAGTCTTCAAACCTCAGACCCTATGGATATGGCCTTATCCTTTCAGCATGCAGTTGTGTGCAGATATAGTTCTGGTTTTGGTGAGATCTTAGAGGAGGAAAAGGCAGTATGATCATGCTATGCATCATATAGTTTGTTCTTTCCCCTATAGTAACTCTCTGAAGCATTGTAAGCAATTTTGATGTAAAGAAAGAGATCTCAGAGGCAGTCTGGAGTTCCATGGGGGAAAAAAAAAAAGTATGTATCTGAGCACTTGGGATGTAAGACTAGTCCACAGCAAATGCTCTTCATTGGCTGGGATGATCATGGACCAGGTTATTATACTGGAACATGAATCCCAACACAGACATGGAAAAATAATTATGTCTTGCCCTTACAGTGAAACAATGTTGAAGTGATTTTCTTTTCTATTAATTCTTGTCAGGAAGAAGCAAAATATTTAACAGTAAAACAAAACGCCAAGATTAAAAAAAAAAAAAAAAAAAAAAAAACTTTTGAGCCTGATCCAATAATGAATATTAGATTTAAAAAAAAAAAATAAATTAAAAAAAAAAATGAGGAAATCAGGTGGGGCACAGGGAAGCTGCATCTATTTTATGTGATGATGTTTTCTTTATTGACTCTGGACTAGCTAAAACACACTGGCTGTGGGGTTTGCTAAACTGATGGAAAGCAGGAAGAGAAGAGAAAATAATGAGATGGTGGTCTTGATGGGTGAAATTTTCAGTTGTCTTTGGATCAGATAGCTTGGTTAAAAGAATTGCAGAATCACAGAGCTGTAGGGGCTGGAAGGGACCTCTGGAGAGATCTTGTCCAACCCTCCTGCCAAAGCAGGCTCCCTAGACCAGGTTGTGCAGGTAGGCATCCAGGTGGGTCTTGAATATCTCCTGAGAAGGAGATTATATGATCTCCCTGGGCAGCCTGTTCAAGTGCTCCATCACCCTTACTGTGAGGAAGTTCTTACACACATTTGTGCAGAACTTCCTATGTTCCAGAATGGAGGATATTATTTAAAATAATTGTTTCACAAATGAACTCATAACTAGTTTAGTTTTTCTGCGTGTTCCTTCATTTGGGGAACGATGAAGGTATGTCTTGCTTTCCAAAATATATAATTTCTTTAGCTTGCAGTCATTGTAGTTAACTGTAATGGAAACTAGTGTATGATTTGGATCTTTTCAAATAAGAATTTAGCAATATCATGATAATAGAATAATTAATACTTGGAAACATATTATTAATATAGGCTAGATATATCTAGGTAGATATAGGTGCAACGAAGTATTGATGTGGAAATGAGTGTGTGGGGGTAAGGGTATGGATTTGAAAATGGATATGTAAATAGATGATAATGGGGGGAGGAGGGAGGAAGGGAAGGGAAAAATCTTTGTAAGTATTGGATGCCTAAATTTTGGGCTAAATATCCCAGAAAGTCCCAGAGTTCCCATTAATGACAAAGAGAGCCACTGTGCTGGAGCCCAGTAGGATAGTCTCTGGATGCTAATCAAACCGCTCAAGAATTTTATCTACAAAACAGTAGCTGCTGTTCTAACACTGCCATGAGTGACTTGATAGCACTTGGTCTGGGAGAACAAGGTATGAAGTACTTGCCTGGCCTTGTTATAACCTAAGCCTTGCTAGCACTCAAATGGAAAAAGATTAATTGCTTACCTGTTCATGCTCTGCTAGGGAAAACAGCTACAGTATATCCCCAGGTTCTGAGACAAAGGTGAGTGAGGAAGGCACTCTCACGTGTTGGATGGACATGGCTGAGAGCCTCATTGGGCAAGCTATGATTGGAGGCAGTATAAAAAGGCAGGTCAAGGATGAGGAGGCTGTGTTGTCTGCATGTTTTGAAAGTGTAGATAGGTTGCAGGGAATTTTTGCTCCCGAGGATAGCTGGTGCTCTTGACTTTATGTATGCTAGGTATGCTATACTACATTTCCTCTATAGCATATTTCTACAAAGAGAATGTAATTATTGATAGTTTTCAAGATACAGTTATTGAAGTATGAAGGTAACTGTGATGTTGAGTATAAATATCTAATTAATTTTCTAATGTGTAATTTTATCATATCATATATCGTGTTTATATCGTACAGCAAATAATAATCTTTATTGAGACCCTAGATATAGCAAACAACCCAACGGGGAACATGTGTAGTTAAGTCATCTGTTGACCCATGGTCTTATCTATGTTATTGTTGAGGAAATCCAGTGGAAATTTGTTGAAATTGATAGTATGATTCAGAATTCTAAGTGCTCATCTATCTATGGTGTCAAGTTCTGCCAGGGGGATTCAGGTTGGATGTTAGAAAAAATTTATTTTCTGATAGAGTGGGTAGGTGCTGGAATGAGCTGCCAGGGAGGTGGTGGGGTCAACATTCCTAGAAATGTTCAAGAAACATTTAGATGTTGCACTAAGGGACACGATTAAGTGGGAAATATTGGTGATAGTTGAACGGCTGGGCTAGATGATCTTAGAAGTCTTTTCCAACCTTGGGGATTCTATGAATTCTGCTGGTTCCAAAAATCAAACTAACATGCAGGCTGACTGAATAAATAGTTTTATACTGTTATCTGATGGCTTTTAGGTGGTCAGCAGTATCATCCCACATAAGATTATGTATTCTGTTTTTGTAACCCAAGGTTTAATCACGAGTTGAAAAGAAAACACTAATAAATAAGCTGATTAGGAGAGAAGAGTACAAACAGAAACATCAACAAAATCTCATGGTTTTAACACCTTCCAGGTAGCAGATGTACCCGTGTTAAGTGTTGGAACTTAGATGATCTTTGAAGTTCCTTCCAACCCAAGCCATTCCATGATGTTTCTATTTACACTCTGGATTAGAGGAGGTTTTCTGCACAGCAGTGTAATCTAAACCTCAGACATCTACTAGAATATTTTATCAGGTGTTTCGGGAGACTTTTCTGTGTGTTTAAGGACAGAATATATTTGAAAACTTGGAGAACTTAGTCAAAAGCACAATTTAAAGATGTAGAATTTTAACCTGTTTTTTTTTTTTTTTTTTCAAAAAATGAGGATGAACCCTTCACATATTTTCAGAAAACCAGAAATTTCCCCCCAATTTACCTAACGATGCTAAAGTGCTGAACTCATCTATCTTGTTCTGTCATCAATCTGTTGCATTTAATGCTAAACCCTGGCAGTCTTAAAGGAGAAAATTCATCTTACACAATAGTATATGATCTAGGCCCATTGCTGCAAGAACAAAATGAGTAATAAAGCATTCATCTGTCTCATTAAAGTGCACACACTCTGTATTTATTGGCACAGATTTTCTGCAGTTGGAGAAGAAGGGGAGATTTTTTACAAATGGAAAAGGGGGAGAGTTAAGAAAACTGATTTTCTGTCCCTGTCTTTGATCTTCCTATACTTTCTCTCCCACATCTCCTTGCACCTGCTGACTCATTACCTGCTGCTGAGCATAACGGCTCTTTTCAATTTTCTCTACACCACTGTCCTGTCTCTGCAATGGTATGGGACATGTGAAGGCATGAAGCTCACCAACCTGCTTTCGAATGGACGGAGTCAGTGCAGAAATGTCAGTGAAGTACTTCATCAAACCTATATTGTTTGATCTGCTGCAATTTTCCAACAGGAGCACAAAAGGGGGTCTGTAAATTTTGAATGTTATATTGAGTTACAGCAGTATTGGTTTGCATTAATTTGGTGTAGCTGTTGTGGTGGGGCATGTTTTTCATCTGAATGTGATTTCCTCAGTGTAGTCTCTTTCTGATAGGAATATATACTAAGAAGACAGTTGTGAACTGATGGATCCAATCAGGATTAGTAAATTTTTTTTTTACTTATTTCATCTGTAAATCTAGAACTATAAACAATTTCAGTTTCTCCTCAAAGACAATGCTTCTTCCAGTTTACTTGGAAAATCCACATTTGCCTTCATGAAAATTTCATTCTAATCATGGTAAGATTATTATCGTCATTTTTAAGAAATGTCATTAGGATTAGTAAAGTATTGCAAGAGAAGATGAAAGGGGCAGTGTGGAGCATGGCTGTGAATGCTTGAAAAAAAGAAGACAACCTCTGATACATACTTGTTCTGGGCAAAAGAGAACGTGATTCAGTAAAACTAATATGAGAAGTAAAACAATTTTTTTATCTTTAACAAAATGTGTGTATAAAAAATGGGGTAATAAAATGTTATAGTGTATACATTTTGTCAAATTTCTGCAAACTGTTGAGTTCCTGCAACCAAGAAGCCAATACTTTCCAGTACGTATTTGTTTTTCTTCATGTGGTGTAACCAATCATAGCCTGGTAGTAGATTTAAAAAAGAAATGAAAAGAAACAACTAAACTATCCAAAAAAGCATGTTTTTGATAAGGTGGCAGCAGTAAGAAATAGTACTTGGATTTTTAGGACTCTGTATTTTCAAATGTACATCTTAGAGCATGTTAAAAATATTGAAACTTGTACAGAGCAGAGGGAATTCTGCTCAGCCAGCCAGAATACAACAGATTGAACAGGAAAGCACTAACATTTTTTAGCTGTATAAGGTCCTTACAAATGGCCCATGCTGTGCTAATAAAACTATTGTGACTGGATGCTTTTGCAGTAGAAGCTGACAGATGAATCAGAGTTAAGTACTTTTTCAGACAAGCTACCACGGTAAATCATTAAAGCACACAAACAATCATCCTTCATCAACCTGTGTTTTTTTTTTTATAGCAATTGCAAATCGAAAACAATGTAAACAAACAAATTGACAATTAATGAACACTCCCCCACTGCTCACTGTAAATAGATCTACAACTTTAGAAGAACACTATCCAACACGTTGTCAACTCGTTGTAAACACATCTACAACTCATAAACAACTCATTACCCAGTACGTTGTCACCTCATTGCAGTTGAAGTTGAACGCTAACTGTACTGAACTTCTCTAAACTGAATCAATTCAGAAAGAAAATGTCTAACTATATTAGTCCAATAAGTTTCAGGACTAATATGAATGAATATATGTAGTGGGCAAGTCCAGTCTATAAGAATGTGTTATTATAATCATATTTTTGAGGTCAAACTTTGCTGCTGAACTTCTTGATTCAATTTAAAATTACTTTTTTTTTGTTACATGATGGAATGCAGTATTAAGACTGGAGATGTTGGCTTACAAACTTGTAGCTACAGCAGGATTACAAGCTTCTTCTCTCAAAAATAATTTTAAAGGTATTAATTTGCAGAAGGTAGGTTAGTGTTTTATGTTAGACTGTTCAAGATCTGTTTTATGTGCGTTGCTCTCACATGTCACTTTGGCATCCAAATAGCCTGCAATACATAAATCATTTTACAAGTGCAAAACACCATGAGCAAATTAAACTGCTTTGCTTGATAAGCAAAAAAGCACTCCACATACAGAATATGGTAATTCATGATCTTCTTTTTTTCAGCAGCATTTTAAAAGGCATGGGAATTTTCAGTCACCTTTGTAACTAGGTCCAATCCATTGCCATTGCGCCCACTGACAAAAGTTTAGTTGTTTTACTTGTTCCTAAGTGAGGTAGGAATTCATATAGAGTGGTTGAGATTATTGATTACAATTTGTATGGTCAAAGGATGACTTATCCTCTATGCTTATTATGGATCACTCACTGCTCAGCAAAGAGAATTTGTCTATTTTGGAATTTCACGGATAACACTGGAAGATGAAAGGGCTTGTTCCATCAGCTTTTGGTTGTCTATTTCCTACTATGAACTGTGTTAATGTGAATATGTATATTTTTCTTCCCAAAGTGAGCCTTAAACTCTGAAGGTTTTTTATTAAATATGAAGAGTCAAGGTGGTATGATGTGGAAATCTGAAAAGTATATATATGGAAAAAAAGCCAAGTGTTCAATAAATATTTCTGTTTGAGTTATGAAAGATGCATTATGTCATATAGGCATATCACTAAGCAAAGTGTTGTTTATTCCAACAGTCATGAGACTAAGACATCTTTTGCATATAGCTTTCTGACAAAACAAAAAGAAATAAAGAAATATAAACTTATTTTAGCTGTTAAAATAGTGTAGACTGCACTATCTTTTTAACTGAGTGTATCAGAAAACATCGAAACAGTTTGCCTAAGGATCTGATGTGTTCTCCAACACTTAAGAGTAAAATTTATGCCTGTTTAAAAGATGTAATTTAACTCAACCAGCAATTACGGCATGGCTGAAGGAATTCCTTAATTATTTTTTTGAAGGAGATAAGTTGTCAATTCTGTCCTGATTGATAGTAGTTCAGATTACCCTTAACAATACCAAGAAAGTAAGAGTTTAATATATCTAAAAGTTTATGAAATGTAGGGGGGGAAAAAGTGGAGTTGTTCTACTCAGGTTGAACTCAATCAGAAATTTCCTTTTACTATTTTCTTCCAAGACATATTTACTTTATCATTTTTTTTACTTACTTATTTACTAATGTATCGCTGTATGTGGGTGTTCTGTACCAATGGAAATTATCCTCACCAAAATATCATAACCTGTCCTCTAGGTTGATTGTTTTAAACTAGCTTGACAAAAGAGAGGCTTAATTCATTCAGAGAACAGAACTTCATATTCTTCAAAGAGAGGAGACTTTCATGGCTCAGTTTTTTTTTTTTTTTTTTCCTCAGTAGGGCTGAGTAATCCACTAGAAAGAAATTGTCATTTTAAAATACGCAGTTCTCTGACTACATTTGTGCTTTTACTCAATCAGCTCTATAAACTGTACAAATTAAAAAATATATATATTTTTTGAAGATTGCTTCAGGACAATTTGGCAAAATTAAGATAAATGTTATTCAACTACTAAAATATTTATACACCTACACCAAATGCATATCAATAAAAAATTACCCTTTAAATTCAGAAAGCATTTGATCCAACACCTAATATTTATGAAACATTAATTGTAACTTTAAACATTTCCTTATTCTAGGTTAAAATTATTATAAGATTTTGAATTAAGTACAGTACTTTCCATTGTAATACTGTTAATATTTTTGATGCAGAATTATTCTCAACAATTTTAAGAAAAATATCCTCTTATTAAGACCTGACTCCTTCACAAATTGTGTCTTATCGGTTAAGTATTTCCTTTTCTATTAATGCAGGAAGTCTACAGCAAATCCATAAACCTTTAGGATTAGTGATATCTATTTTCCTTAATATGTGTTCAAGTTGTCACTGTTTTGTCAGACAAAATATTTGTCTTTTCTCTGTAGACTCGATTACATCAGAGACACTGAGTTATTTTCTGTGCATTGTCTAAATGTCTAAATTCTGAATTTGAATCACACAATTCTAAGGTCGCACCAAATTTTAGCAGACATATACCTCCTTTTTTTTTTTTTTTACCACTCATTTACATAAACAGGAAGACAAGTGTATATGCAAGTTTTCCTACTTTTCCAGCTATTTCAGCAATTTAATATCACTTATACAGTATGTAGAAAAAACATATATTGACAGTTTTATTATGAACTAAGCTTACCCTATATTGTGTCATCAGATGTAAAGCTCTTGATGGCAAAATAAATCTCCACTGGTAGCAGTGAATGCCTTATTAAGGTGAATTCTCATTGATGCACATGATGATGTGCAGCTTTAGTGTCAAGACTGAATACTTCTGTAAAGGTTTTCAAAATAAGTGTTAAATTTGATGCTCAAAATACTGTATGTTATATGTTACTGTTTTCAATGAAAAATTACAGTAGAAAAAAGAGCGTACCTTCTCATTAATATCTACGACAATAAACAATTTTCACTTTGCCATATACCTACAACAATACTAAATATTTGTTGACCAAATTAGTTGGAATTTGGATGTCCCCTAGTGACTCCAAACGATCTTAATTTTCATCTGAAGTAAGCATAGTACCCGCGCATGTTCATGCTTTTATTTTATAATCTCTTTTGATCCAATTTTTACTCCACAGGTTAGACCCTGCCATTGAAAAGTCTCTGCTTCAGAAATGACTATCAATGGAAAATAATAACAGTCCAGCCATGCCAGACAGATTTTTAACATGCATAACAATAAAAAGTAATACGTGATAGCTGTGCATCAGCAGTCTACTTACTGTAAATGAGAGAAAGAATTGAGGTGAATTTTCCTCTACCTCATCACTTTATCTTCCCAGGAAATGTTTACTTCCTTCTTTATTCCTAAAATTTCAGTGTTTTGCCTCCCTTCCCAATTTTTTCTTTTTCTTTTTTTTTTAATTTCATATTATGTATGGCTGATTTCTTGCTGGTTTGAAAATTCTGCTGTTTGTTGATAGGAAGGAGGGAGGGAAGGAAGGAAAGTTCATCAGATTTTGAGATGTTTTACACATTCTTACTATGATGTTGTTTTTCTTGTCTTTTTGACATAACCTCATATTCATCCTTTATAATCTCATAGTTATCCTTGAAAAGATGTGGCTAATTTTTACCAAATTTTTATTATGAATATCCTTAACGCTCACCAAAGGGTGAGAATTCTTTCAGCTGTGCTTGGTTAGCTTTACCATTTTGTCTGCAATGTTCTCTTGAGCATATGTTTACTACTTCTACATTCTTAACTTACTTCATCATCAGTATAACAATTGAGTGAAGAATCTAGAAATGACCTCCTTTGGGAAATGACCATTTTCATATATATTTATCTGAGCTAAGAATTTGCATCATCTAAATTTAAAGCTGAAGTAATTATGGTATACATCATTGTATTGGTTTGAGCAGAGGATGCAAGGGCCACTCTGAAAGTAATGCCTTTTCTTATGTAGACCCACAACATTAGAGGCAGATGTTGGTGGCATTGCAGTAGAAGTGGAACCTTCCCACCAATGTCCTGCTACATTTTGTTACCTTGCAACAGAGGGCAGCAGAGGGGCAGTCTGACAAATTTGTATCTGATGTGGAAGTGCATATGGAACAAAGGTGTGTCACTGAATTCCTCTGTGTGGAAACAAGTCAATTCATTGATGTTTATCGATACTTGCTAAATGTTTGTGGAGGCTAAACAGTGGATGTTAGCACAGTGGGGTGATGGATGGTGAATTTCAGCTGGGGTGACAGCGACAGTGGGTCACCTCTGCTGGTGCAAACTTTTACAAGTGTGGCATGCAGGCTTGTTTATCGCTGTCAAAAATACATAGCTAATAGTGGTGACTAATGATGGTTGACAAGTAGTTGTTTTAGCTGAGAATTTGCTCTATCAAATGATGTTATTGAGCTCTTTGTTGTAATTTCCACAGAAATAAATGGCATTACTTTTGGAGCAACATACTTATGGGTCAACTCATATGTTTTGTTTTATCCCCCTCAGAAGCTACTTAAGCTTTCTGTCTATTCCTGACTGGCCAAGTGTTTGGCTTTTTGAATATTCTGAGTGAAATACTCACTCATTTAAGCCATTGGCTTAAATCAGAGTTCAGATTTCAATTTCACTTTCTTTTATTTAACATTGAGAGGTTTTAAGCAATCTAAACTATGTCATAACATTGAGGCATGTTTCTTAAATTCTGTATTAGGATACATGCTTTATTCGCTTGCTACAGTATGTAGAATTATGTTCTGCTATATAGAACTGGTGTAATTCATGTATTATTAGCTGACTTTTTCAGGTTTGTAGGAACTGAGAGAGATATATGGGTCAACAGATTTGGAGACAGAATTCAGGGGAGAGAATTAGCCAAATGCTCAGGGCAGGCAGTGGAGAGCAGATAGGTGCAGGGAGCATGTGCCTGCTATTTAAGGGATCACCTATCTGACTACTCATTTTATCTGTTTGTGAAGAGGACTAAACTAATAAGACATCACTGAAAGGTTATCTCCAATACACTTTAGCTGAGGTTTGTAGCCAAATGCGAAAAAGTTATTTCCATGTTACCTGATGAGTGAATTAAATTTAGTATAGTAGTATTTTTTGATTTTGTCTGAAGTTTCAAGATAAAAAGAAACAAACAGACGTTGAGCTTTGAAATTTCAGTTCAGGCAACTGAAACAAAAGGCAGAAAATTGCGACATTGTGTGTAATAACTAAACCTCTTGTTATATGTTGCTGTATTAAATATAAAACATTTCCATTTCCTTTGTATAGGAAATTCAGTAGGATCTGAAAAAGGGGTCAACCAAGTGCTATGACTCCTGCTATGAAATGTGAGTGGTGCTAATATTCCTTTTTCAACTCTCCTGTGGCTGCAAATAACAAAACAGATAAAATATAGCTTTCATAAAACTCGAGGTTTGGTAGAGAATTAGCATGAGAGTTGTGCAGGCGACTTGAAAACGGAAGGCTGGCCAAGAGCTCAGATTTATGCTATGAAATTTAAATGGTTTTCTCCTGAGGTTTTCTTGAAAATATCACTGCATATGGTCACATTGGTTTACTGGCATATATTCCTGGGATTGTTTTCAAAGTGAACACGGGAGGAGGAGGATAAAGAGACCTGTTCCTTTAAGAGCCATTTAACTATCTGAGCACTAAGAAAGCATATAGAAATGCACATTATAAACAACACAAATAGGAATTTTAAACATTCATGCATATCCAAATTTGGATTAGGGAATGTTTCTGAAAATATTGGGAATGTGATCAAAACAGGGTTGAAAATTTTGTTTCAAGATGGACTGTTTATAGTGTTACAGATTTTATCTGCATGTATTTAAGCTGTGGCACACCAACACTGGAGAATTCTAAAGATCAAATTTTCAATTCAAACGTGAGTTAGCAATGATTTTTTGCTTATCTAGCTGAGCTTCAAACTGAATTCAAGCACAGGTATTTAAATAGTCAATCTGTGTTTTTCCTGCTATATCCAATACAATTTTAGCAACTCAGAAATAAGAGATCACAGACCAAAATAAAGGACACTGACAAGAAATACAAGCCTATAAGCAATTCAAGCAGAATTTAATTACACAAAGGGTAGCTGAATTATGGAACACGTTGCTGAAGGCAGCAATAGATGCACAAATTATAAATCAGTTAAAGAAAGAGCTCAGAGAAAGGAAATCAAAAAAGTAAAACAAAACAGCCCTTTTAAAAACATCCTAGGGTTAAATGGGGCAGCCCACAGTGGACACAGCAGTCAAGCCCTTTTCCTTTAAATGTTCCAGTGTTTCCAAAGGAAGAATGACTATTTAAGTCATTCCATTGATTTCCATAATGGCTGTAGTTCAGTACCAGAAATACATGAGTGTATTTTTGTTCCTTACCTGTGCTTACAGAATTCTGTTGCGTTTCCTTCCATTTCAAACTTAATTTACACTCCCACTGTTTTACGTGACTCTGGCAGTATAAAGCAGCCATGAATTAAGTGTAAATATTATTTATGCTCCCTTTACGCTAGCAAAGTGATGTATAGAGTCCTTAGGGAATGTGAGTATCATGCCTGGTGTGTGTGAAACATACAAATAAACTCTGTTTAATTATATTTAACAAGCACGTTTCTATTTAATGCTTTTTGATATCATTTTAAGACTCGCATTTATTTCTTTTCCTTAAAGTAGATTGGCAGAACTGAATTCAATGTTTTCAACATATTAATATTTTGTTAATCTTATATATATCAAAAGTGATGGTTTATTCCTACACATCTAGAGACGTCACTATTAATCGGTAGACCTCTGTTAATTTTTCTCATCAATAATATTTGCAGTCATAAGAATACTGAATGGAGAAAGAGGCAAGTGAACTAACGATTACACAGAATGATTGCAGTTGTATCATTTTGATATCAAAACTTGTAGAAGTTCAAGGTTGATTATTACATAATTGATCAAGTACCGCACCAAATCCTTCATGTAATGGCAGTGTTGATCTTCAGGTTGATTAAAAAGAAACAAAGAAATGAAGCTTTCCTATGCATCTGAGAAAAATTTTCTGAAAAATTGTTTACCTACTTTGAACATACACTTGCAATAATTTCATGAATAAAGGGTGAAAAATTAGATACGTATCTTTCTACAGATATATTCATGCATTTGTGAATGTTGGCAGTAGAAGAGATTGTGGTTGAAGCCAGTAATGACTGTTACTCTGGGCCTTGGTGTTGTTTCATTACAGAAAAACAGAATCGGGTGCTTGAAAAATTAAAACTTTTTTTTTCCAGTGATTTTTAGAGTACTTTCATAAAGATTAAGGATACTGGCACAGCAACAATTGGAATAGTCAGTACGTGTTCAGTAACCTTGTACTGTTCGTATGGGATGTCAATATCATCAGAACTGATCCCTATAATTCCTGTGGCATTCAGAAACTGAGGTGCAAAGTGTTTCAGCAAGCCAGACATTTAATTCTGACCCTTTACAGAGTATGTCCATGCAAATGTCTACAATATAACTAAAGTAAATGAAGTGAAAACATCTTTAGGACCAGCTCTTTAAAAATGGGATGTACTGTCATAGAAAGTATCAAACTGTAGAAGTTAAATTTAATTGTCTTGGTTTACTTAGCTTGAAAAGATATTTATGAATCTTTAATATGTAGGGCTTTTTATTAATCTGTACTGGGGGAAAAAAAAAAAAAATCAGAGTCTTATTTATTTGCTTGTTCATTGACTCCAAAATGGAAACTGCTTGATTGAAACAAACAAAATCATAATAGATCATAATTAGTATTAAAGCTAAAATGGAGATCTAAAGCAGATGTGCATGACAGCCGTGTTTTCTGCCTATGAATTTATCTATTTATTCTCATCAGAGAGAGAAAGAATTAAGAAAAACCCATAAGAGTAAATAAAAGTGAAGAAGCTGCTGCTTTGTCCCTATATGAGGAACAGCATTACTTTTAGATTTATGCATGAGAGACAAAGAAATCTATATGAGCTCCTGCCTGTATCTTTCCTTCCAGCACTTATGTTTTGATTATTTTTTTTTTAAAGTAATTGCTTTAACATTATTTTACAGAAACACTTTTTCATTCTCTGCTATTGATTTATACCTTCTCACTTTCCTTACCCTTGTCAAAACTTTATGCATGCCTCCTAAGCACAGGAACAGAAGCCAGCATTGTCTTGTTTTGACTGCCACTGCTCTGTGATCTTAAATGGTCCCTCAACCCTTTTGCCAATATTTATTGATGGGATCCACAGGCACTCTGAGTGATCCCACTCTTGAGGGGCATAAACTAATGGTAAGCTGGAAAGGGATAGAAAGGGGTGGGAGGTCTGCTCCAGGAAAGAACTGGTTAGGAAATATCAGAAAGCTCTGGAGCCATTGACAATATGTCAAAAATTTCAAATCCTTGATTGCTTCTCTGGATAATGCCGAGCTAACCAGAACTATTCATCTACCCCTAAAGCGGAAACAGGTACATATATGTACAATACATACATATGTCCACCTCCATGTGCATACTCACAGACAGAAGTAGTCTGCAGAGAAACTAAGTGATGCTGATGAAAACATGTACAGCGAAAGTTCTTGGATAAATTAACAGTGCAATTACATTGCATGACATGCCACAAGATGAATGAGGAAAACTTGGCTGGTATTATGTTCGGTTTTCAAATTGCAATTTATTTGAGGGTTCTAATGGATGCCTTATTAAAACATCTCAGCATTGGTCAGGTTTCAGCATATGTCAGAGTAGCCCATGATTGATGACACCCTCTGCTGCTTCCCTTGCACATTCGTGGGGAATTTAAGCAAAGAGGGAATGAACAGAGCCTCAGATTCATATTGATCGTGTGAAGGTGCACTGCCTGAGAGCACAGTCTAATAACATTCTCTTAGCTGAACTGCCTCCCATGAAGACATTTATTACAAGAACTAAAATGTTATATTGCTCAGGATAAAAGAACATTATACTGACAAAAGAGTAAGCAATGGACAAGACAGAGAAGGAAAGAAAAAGAAAAGAAATACAAATGCAGAACTTTAAAAGCTAAAGTGTTACTATCTCTTAAAAATATACTTTAGTCAGTCACTGTGATTTTGGTTTTCTTTTGGTAATCAGTTTCATTTAGGTTATGTCTTGTAATTACATTGGTAGCAATGAGCATAGAGATCAGAGCTAGAAACGATTAGAATTTTGAACATCAGGACAGATAGCTTGATATTAATCATTTGGCCATCCAGTGTCTTTCTTCATCGCTTTAAGTACTATATACTGTAGTTAATTGATCTGACTGTCATCCATTTGATAGGTGAAAAGCACTTGCACCTAACCAACATGAATCTTAAAGAATCTTTCATGCTTCTGTAGGGCAAGATCTTGATACACTGGGATTAGATCCTTGTAATGTAAGAAGCATTTCCTCTTGCGCTGTGAGATTTGTAAACTAAATTATTGAAAACCAGGAAATTTCCATGATCTCAGACTGCAAATGCACTGCTGGCTTTTACCTCCCAAAACACTAGTTAAAAAAATTCACGTAAGCACTTCTTCACATCAGCAGTATTTGGTTAACTGATCCTTTTTTTTTTTTTTTCATTGTAATCAAGCTGAAGGTAAAATGAGATAATCAGTTACAGATGTGGTAGAGTAGAAATACCCTTAGAAACACAATACATATCACAAATAAAATTTCAGGTTGAGCATTAGAGTGCAGTTCTTTCAGATGCTGGGTATCTGCCAGTACCACTACTTCAGGTATATTCCATTCTCTTTGGCTTTCTTTTGTCCTACAGGTAGCACTCAGGTAGCGACATCCATGATCGCATCTTCAGTGCATCCAAAACACTCCCCACCTATCTGTGCTGGGGGCTTGGTGAAGTACTCTCTCATCTCTCTCATCACAGCCGCTGGCTGTTTGCAACTCCAATGCCATTCCAGCTTCAATTCCAAGCCTAAAAGATTATTTGTTTGACCTGCCTTGCTCATCATTATCTGAGCTGCTAATTTTATTATTCTGTTAGCACCCTGGGCTGCATGGTATAAAGCAACACTATAAAAGTGTAGTTTGATTATATCAGAATCATTTGGCTTCACAGGCTTAGCAGACAAAGTGTGGCACTCCCACTCACACAGCTATGGTAGCAAGGAAGAAGCAGTAAAGAAGAGGAGGGAGGGAGGGGTAAAAGCTGTAAGAATGATAAATTGGAATAAAAATGCCAATGCAGTTGAGAAGCTGTACAAATTCTCACCGGTTAGAGATGGACAGATTTCAGATGAGCCTTTCTGAGTGATTCTGTAATCAAAACAATTTTTAAGAAATAGTGGCAATAATGATTAAAAAACATGAATAATCAAAACTTATGCTGACTAGAGAAGTCAGAAATTTCTAAATCTCTAGGAGTTTTAAGATCTTCAAGTCTCTAGTTGTCATGAAAAGATGACTAGGACAACTTAGAAACCTCAGTCAGAGTATTAGGTCTTGGTCTGAACTTAGATAACTTGCTATGCTTTTGCTATTTTCTATTCAACATTCTCACATCTTTCTGTCACAGATTCACCACATTTTCCTTTTTTTTTTTTAATATTGTTCATTTACTGGGCACCTTAAACAGACAAATCATGACTTATACTTTTGTAAGTTTAGTTTAAGTATAAATCTATTATTTAACATTTCCCAAAGTTAGCATTAATCCACCCTTCAAAGTACTGGTGTCAGAGGAATTACTGGATTCTCCTGCTTTTCTTTCTGAGTTTTACTCCTAGTCTTTTACTTTCTAAGTATTGCTAACCAACTTCTAAATGGAAAAATGCAAGTTCAAACTGGAAAAGTTTATAGTTTTCCCACAGAGGTTGTAGAGTCTCCTTCTTTGGAGACAGTCAAGACCCATATGGATGCCTACCTGTGTGACATGTTGTAAGGGAACCAGCTTTAGCAGGGGAGCTGAACTTGATCTCTAGAAATCCCTACTATTTTTGGTGCTGATCTGATGTTTGTTTTATTGGAGAAATGCTAATATGGCTGTCTCCTGTTGCAGATGTTGTGTAGCATAGAAAGAAATGGCTTCTGAAGTAGGTGTTCATATGCTTAAATCAGAAAACATACCCTTGTGATGAGCCTCCTGTGACCGTTTTAGATTAGTATGTGTGTCATGTGAACAAGCCACACATAGGTGACCTAAACAACCTGATTGTGATCTCCAAAATAATTCCATATTGAGAAGTATTGGTTTCAAATATTTTTAGGATATTATAATTCATTTTCAACTGTACTTATGTAAATGAAACAAAGTAGAACTTGAATGTTAATAAACATTGACTTTCTCATTCATAAGTATTGAAAATCTAATACTAAGTGTACCTTAGAAGATTAAAAGATCCAGCTCCAATAACTTTAATTCTGCTAAGTCACATTGCTCTCAGTTTCTTGATTAAAAGCAGTAATGATATCGATTACAGCTAATATAAATAAACAGATACTTTCTGACATTTTAGTGCACAAATGCAGCCTCCTAACCCTAAGCATCAAAAGGTCAAAAGCTGAAAAACCTAGTCCATTAACCTTTGTAAATGGTTATGATATTAAAAACTGACTCTCAATATCCAAGGGTCATGATCTAGAGCAATAACCATCAGCAATAAAGAATTATGACTATAGTACATTATCCATCTATAAAATGGCCATTTGTGACATCAGCACATTTGCTTTACAGGAATGGACAACCTGTTTCTAAAATCATTTTACATTTTCAATTATGGGGTAAGATGTAAGCTGAGAAAAGTTCTAAAACAGATCACACAACCAATTTCTGTGTATTTAACAAAACAGAAGAAAAAGCACATAGGCCAGTTCTGCTCAGTGGAAAACAACAGTTTAAAAGTTTAAACAAAAACAGTTTAAAACTGTTTAAAACAGTTTTATTGCAACATAGAAATTTCAGATGTAATTAGATATCACATCATTACTGGAGATCTTAGGACAGGCAGAAGGCTAACAAGATACAGAGGGGCTCTTTTAAGATAAGGATCAGCTATTTTGTGCTTGAAGCAACCTTCCCTGGCTGGTAAACAGAGCAATATCTCTCCAAGCAAAGTAAGGTATTTGTGAAACGTGCTGAGAGAAAAAAAAAATACCAAAAACACCCATCTGCTGATTGGTAAAAAGAAGCAGCACTAAACAGAAATAGGAACAAGCATATAGCGACCTGGATTTTAATGCTGTAAAAGCCTAAACAAAAATAAATAAAAATTAAAAAAAAATTACAAAACATCTTTTTTAAATAAAATAATGTGGAAGGGATGCAAATTTAGGAAATGTGATAAGTAATTGTGATACAATTTGTTAGAACATTAAAAATAATGGTCAGAACTGGTCAGAAGTACATACCTTTTTTGCTGCATTATATATTTATATGTATGTGTGTTCAAATACACGTAGATGGCTAGAAGATATTTTTCATTCACATTACATCTCCTTAAATTTCTGTTGATGTTTTTCTGCAGAAACTTAGGCCAGTGAGTTATTTAATCAGTCATTAAAACTTTGATGATACATCAGCTTGGAAGACCTGCAAAAAATCCAACCCACTCTCCCTTTTAGACAGCAGCTGGTCTTACTAATTAAAATGGAAAAACTCCATCCATCTTCATTTGCAGACAAGTCACCCAGAGAGAGACAGAACTCTGCTGTAGTTTCACAGGACAACTGAAAGGGACAGAAAAGAATTGGAACTTATCCGTTATTTTAATTTTGACAACAGATACAGAGAAACTCCTTATTTATAATTAGATGTGAGAGGTTAACAAAGCTAAAAGCAAGCAGCATATCAATTTTGTTTACTCTTTCTTTTTTCATCTACATTTAATGAATAATATATCCAACTGTGGAGTCCACAACTCTCTTGCAGGAATGGAATTAACTACCCTATTTTGTTTATTTATTTTATTTATTTATTATTTTATACCCTAAATTTACTATTTAAAAATAAAGATATACTCAGGCATGAAAATATAATGCCGACTTTAAAAGCCATTATTTATCGAAGTTTTTTTTTTTTGCCAGAAGTTCTCCTTTTTTTTTTTTTTCTGTATTTTATTGTGATAATAATAAAGTCTTTGCCAGAAGCATATTTCAGTAATTTTTTCTGCTTCTCTTCCACCAGTAATCTTTTAAATTGTTTTTTCCACCTACAGAACCAAAGAATCTTAGAGAAACATGGAGTACTAAGCACACCAACTGATGTCTGACTAGATTCAGCATGGCACTGGGAATCAGAGGAATAGCATCTACTCATAAAACAGTTAAGATGAAAATTATCTTTCGTGCTTATTTGTATAATGTTGCCTGCAAAGAGCAGAGAAATGGTAAGAGGGTCCTCCTGGTAGTATTCTGGGGATAGTGATACACTATGATACCATACAGGCCAAAAATATGCTGCAATTGAGCTTAAAGACTTTCTTTTTCTGAAAACTGCATTTATATGGGGTAGCATGACTAGAAGCTACTTGTATCTCTTGCAGGTCTTTCCTCAGTGTAGTCCCTGAAGGCAGAGGTCAGTGGAATGTGCATCCTCTTGTGGCAGTGGAGGCCATCACAATTTCTGTTCTCCAGTCCTTTGTTCAAAAAGAGAAAGAATATAGCACATTGAGTTCAAACAGTGACCACAAAGTAATTACTTTGTTAATGAGATTCCATAGAGAAATGTTTTTACCAGCTGAACACCTGATTTTCAATAGCCCTAAGGGGTGGGAAGCTCTGGAGGTTGCTTTAAAGTATCTTCCCTTCTCCTTTTGCAACAGCTTCCTATCAGGGTGGTTCAGACTATGGTCAGTGTGCCAGACCTCCATTTTAGCATCAAGAGATGCTAAAACACTATGTATCAGAATCTGTTTTCTACTGCTGTGGTTAACAAAAATGTTAAAGCACAACTTTTTTTTCAGATGTTGTCATCTTTCTGAAGATGGGCTTATTTTCAATAGAACTATCCTAGCAGCTTTTGCCCTAATTCAAGTGCAGTAAGCAAGATGGATGTGTGCAAATAAAGTATCACAATTCATATGCAAAGTGTGCACAAACAATCATTATTCAGGAATTTTTTATGTTTCACTTGTAAATTCTGTATGTAACCTTACCGTGTTTAAAATACATTTTTCTGAAATATATTATTCTTTTCCTGCCTTTATGCCTTTTTGTCAGTGCTTCATTTTATTATCAGGACTGAAATGTGGAAAAATAAATTTCTCATTTATTCTTAAATATTTGGGACTGAAATAAATAAACTATCTTCGTTAGCTTTTTAGCTGGAATAAGCAAAACTCTTTTAATATTTTTCTATTACATTATTTTAATTTTTCCAAAATTATTGACCAATGGAATGATCAGACATTACTGTTTTTGTGTATCAGTGTATTGTTTTTTACCACTTTTATGGACAAGGAACATAAAGTTCTTTGTATGATCTACTTAAAGTAGGAATTATTCAGTTGCTCATGTTATATGAGCTGCTAAAGTTTCTCACTGATGATAGATTATATGGTTCCACAAGAAACACCATCCTCATTGTGATGGAATAGATTGGGCTGGAGGTACTCATATGAATTAGCTAAGTTATCAATGGCCTGAACAAGCCCTAACTGATGTGGTTGTGTCATTGGATATCTAAGGTTTCTATTTTCAAAATAGAGTAGTTTGGATGATTTTTAAAAAAGCACAACTCAGTAATAAATTCAGCTTCAGCCATTGTGCACATGGACATTTTTAGTAGCGTAAATGAGTTCAAAGTTTTGGTTCCCACAAAATACTTGCAAGAAAATCTTGCTGAGTATATTGAATTCTTCAAACAAGTCAAGTCATGACCAGCTAGCACACTTGCCTTGTCATGTGAGTTATTCACTGAAAATGTGACTTGGTCCAGTTCATTCACAGCATATTGCTCTGCACAGACTTTTCTCTCAGCAGTATGGCTGTGAGAGCTGTCAATCATAGGCAAGTATTCAGGAATTACACTTCACTTTTTCCTCTTTGTCTTTATTCAAGTGAATAGAGATTATTTTTATGCTAACATTGCAAATTAGGAATTTTATTCCTTTAAACATCACTGAAGAAGTGGAGACATCTTACAATACCACCACCAAAATCTCACAATGATTAGTTAGCTGAAATATGATTTGACAAGTGGAGCAACCACAACTGGCAAATGATTTATTGAGTATACATTGCTGCGTAATGGACTTTCAGCTATTTATAATTATTATAATAACTAGCTATATTCTATGCTATACTCTGTCAAGAAAGGTCTTAAAGCTGTCTCCCAAAATGGAAAGGTTAGCCCATTCTTTCAGGAGGTGAGGTTTCCCAAGACTTATGTATTTAGTCGTGGCACAAGCAACAGGACTGATCACAGTAAAAGATTAAAACACAGTTAAAGAAGGTGAATACATCTTGATGCTTTAAACAAAAAGTTAAATTCAAATTATTTTGTTTCTCTAATTGCTGAAAGTGTCTAATTTTATTAGCACCCATCAGATCAAATTTTGAAAATAAATCACAATTATTTCCCCAGCAGAGTTAAATGTGTTAAAAGAACAGAAACATTCAAATATGAAATGGAGCCAAAGAGGAAAGCTATATGATCTTTCAATTCCAAAATGTGCATATATTTCAGCAAAGCAATTACTGTAATTATAATGTCATAATATATTGGTAATATTTATGATTAATGATTTAGGCTCTAATTTGGCAAGGACAAAGCTACAGTGACATTTCTTAGGGTATTTGCTATATTTAGGACATATTATTTGTTTTTTACAAACCAAGTCTAAAATTATGGTATATTTAATAGAAATATTAATAATATATTTACAAATTAATGATCAAATCAGATGCACTTTCTATATTTTAATCTGTCATTAATGCTAGAAATAATAAGTAAAAATGATAACAAAAACATATTCCCATAAAGCATTTGACTGTAATAAATAAATAAAATAGGATGATTCTTTTTTTTTTATTAATGAACACTGACTTTCATTATTGAGCAGGTACTGTCAGGTCTTTGATTATTTTGTATAGCATGTCTGAAAGAAAGCATTTTTGTTCCTTGTTGAGCTATACAAAACTGGGATAGAAATCTGTATTGTGAAATTACAGGAATTTGATATCTGACTAAGCAGGAATATGTATTAAAACAGACTCTTGCTCATAGGTGCTTGTGCTGATTTTTCACAAGGTCTAGCTATGAAATAATCCTTAGATAAAATGCTAGAATCCTTCTCAGTGGAAAACTGCTGTAAAGCAACACGGAATATATACTCTTGAAACCTCGTATATCCCTAATAGACTATTTTCTTATCTCCCACCTTGTACTCCATGAGTTGAATGTTGTACTTTATATTTTATTTTATTTGGATGTACCAAGAGTATGTTGTGCTTTTATGTGTCTCTTTATTTTATTGATCCTCTCCACACTCTTAAAAATAATGGGCTTTTAGAATCCCAGTGCTACTAAAATTTATCTTTCTCACATTCTTGCTCATTCTTTTTTAAAACAAACACATTTAGGGGATGATCTTTTACACGATTAGACATGATCAAGCAATTACTAAAGCAGACAAAAAAAATTAAAAAAAAATCAACACCCTAGTCTTGTCTATGAGAGTTTATTAGAAAAAGGGCACATACACAGTTACATGCTGCTTGTTGTCCCCCTGCTACCAGGCTACCTAGTAACTATTTTTCTGAAATCTGTGTTGACGTAATGCTGTGTGATAGGCATGTATGTCCTCCTCATGCTGCTGAATTAAAATTCAACTTTCAGTGAATAAGATAAATTGCCCATTTAACCAAAGCTGGATTCATCCTCTTATCGGGGCAGGGGAGGGGGGTAAGGAAGGGGAATGCTGAAGGGCCGAAGGTGGGAAAAGCAAGGGGCAGAGTGCCAGCTAGGCTTCAGTATTCAGTTACATGTGGAATGATTTGTAATTCTGAGTAATCACTTAGGACAAGCCCTTGCACCATTTTATCTATACATGACTCTAGGCCAAAGTCAATACTCATAGTAAAATAATGAGATGAAGCTAACTGAGCCCTTTTATTAATGCTCCAAGGAGCAAATCTGATGCTTGAGCTTCTCCCAAGGAAAGTATCCAATTCTTCCTAAAAATGAGCAAGTGGGTCATGATGCCCAGTAGTAACCAGGGTTCTTGCCTCCACAAAATAAAACCAAACACAACAAAACCCAAACCCAAAATAATAATAATAATTAAAAAAACAAAAAACAAAAACAAAACCAGGGGAAAATCTGCTTTCTTATCTGTGCACCATATCATGCTTTGCCCAGCTGCAGGTGGAGACATATGAATTTTGCATTACCTGTAGGCTCATTAGAGAAATCTATCCATCTCCTAATAGTTTTTCTTGACTTGGTGAGAAGAAAAAAAATCACACAAAGAAAGTACAATAAAAGAAAAGGGGAAAAAAAAAAAAATGATGCTCTGTTTGAGATATATGTTTTTATTCTTTCCACTGCCAACACTATGAAATGAATCAGCTATACTAGGAACTGCCTGGCAGTGGAGAGGAGCACTCACTGTTGTTGTCAGTGTGGTCATTTCATAGCTGGAAGCTTTTCATACTGCAACAATTGGCCTATTTATTTACAACACCATATTTTCATCCTTATTTCATTCTTTTGTGTGTGAAATTGTACTCCAACAGTGATCTTTTGCCATAGAACATCCACTCTCTTACCTATAGGTTTATAATGTGTGACTCTCCCATTCTGCTACAGTTTTCTGTGTAGTTTTCAGTGTTCCATGGACTGATATGTCTCTAGTTATACAGTACACGCATCAGAATATCCCACACTCAATGTATATTAGCCCATGTGAAATGTGATTTTATCCATAAATGTAACAAATATACAAATTTTCCCACCATTATATTACATAAATTCAAAGGTTTCATATAGAATACAGAATTTTAGTCCCTTTAAAAGTCCATTTTTTGAAGTGGCCATAAAAGAATTAGTGAGATAATTTCCTCTGAACTTTCATTGAGCACTTCTGAGAACCTTGCTTGCTTTTAAGAACAAGAAGTAATGTAACACCAGACAAAATGCTTACATCTACAGATGCAGATCTGCAGATTTGCTTTTCAAATATAAAACTGCTGAAACAGCCCAACACCCTTATCTTCACAAATTCAGATTAATTTAAAGCTATTAAAAATATTTTAAGTATCAGCGTAAAAACAAAAGTCTGATTTCTCACAGCATGCAAACAATTTTAAGCATGCGTATAACACAGTGAATGATAATAGGCTTTAGTTTCTACCTCCCTTTCCTAAAATAGGATAACTTGAAAACTTTAAACATAGTTCTATAGATTTTCTGTGAAATTGATAAAATCTGCAGTGATTTCTTTCTGCTGACGCCTGAGGAAGTTCACAAATTGGAAAGATGACTAGACTCTTTTCAAAAAATGATCTTTATAACGTTGACTTATTCTCGAAAGCATGTTGCTTTTAACAATTAAAAATAACAGAATGTATTATTTTGTGAAGGAAAAAAACCTATTATTTTCATCAATGTAAAATTTCATTTATATATCATTTTATCTTTGTTTCATTTCAAACACATCAATCAATCAATTATAAATCTTGACATGATCATATGTTACTGTCTCTGAATATTGCGCAATATAGCGGCTCTAATATGTGGGTACTATATACAGATAAAAAATACTGACTAAAATTCATGTAAACATAATGCTTGATTTACAAAAATCTTTAAACTGTTTGCCTTTCTATATGCACTTTTCTGCAAGTTTCAGGCAGCTTTTACTTCTAGCCTTCTAGATTTTCTTTTTTTTGGGGGGGGGTGGGGGCTGGGGGGATGTTATGTAAAAGTAGACTTTGAACATTGAACTTTTCTGTGCAGAAAGATTAATTTTGGCTTTAAATGTGGAAGTAATCAAAGAATTGTGTTATTTGCTACAAGTTCAGCCCTCTTCTAGGCCATAAAATTTCCAGAAATAATAATACAAAATTAAAACATGACTTAAGCCTAGCTATGTCAGCTGCAGGTTAAGAATTTTTCAAAGAAAATAATATAGCTCAGCTAATGCCTGGTTCCTTGTTTGCCACGGTAATTAATTCTGAGGATAAGGAAGTTGTCCTTTTGCACCTTAACTGTTGGATACACTATGGATTGCCTTGTCTTAAACAGATGCATCATGAAGCCCAATTTACTCTGCAGTACCTGTTATTATTTACTCTGCAATGGAGATGAGTAAAACCATTTGTATTACCCTCTTCAAAGAATCACAGAATGGTTGAGGACAAACATGACATACTCAATAAATGCATTAATTTTTTTTCTTCATTTGCACCTTTAGGAAACAAACACCATTTAAATCTTGTCCATTTTTTCTTATCTTGTCAGGAGAATAGAAAGAAAACATGGAAGCAGTGTGGAACTATATATTTTGTGAAGGTGGAGAAAAGTAGCCTTATAGGAAAAAAGTCAACATGCATCAAACAACTTTATTATGTAGCTTACAACCACTGTCTTTATGAACTGTGCAGGTTGAATTAAAATGACTGAATAGAAAATTAAATTTAACTTCAGGAATCTTGTTATCAAGGACCCAGCTCTAGGAAGTCTATTTGCAAAATCTTTATAGATCCAGTAACCACAAAGAGGAGTCCTGTATAGTCCTTCAACAAATGGGTTTAAAAAAAAAAAAAAAAAAAAAAAAAGAATGGCATCATCTACAGCTTTAAAATGGATCTCTCAATTTCATCTACTTCCTTGTAAGAAACTTAGAAACAACACTGTCTTGGTGTGAAAACATCTATGTGGGGCAAATGCATCTAGGTCATGCAGAAAACAGTATGTTTCCATAGCTATCATTAGTGTAATACACTTCACAGCAAGTCCTACTGTGAGCTAAATTCAGGCCCAGTGGGTGCTGCACTATTGACTTCAATGAAGCTGCACCTGCTTATACCCTATGTGAATTGGTGCTTGTGTGTACAATAAGAATAGTATTTCAATCACTGACATTCACTGAACACTATTTCAATGGCCTCTCAGTGTGAATTCCTGCTGTAAAATAGCTATTGTGCAATAGCTGGCTATTCCTTCCCACCCTGCTTGCCCTCCCCCACATCATTCCTCAGTGCAGCCCTCTACACTACAGACTGCTTCCAGTAGCACTGATCCAGTCACTGGGGCAGATGAAAGTTACGACCAATATAAGGAAATATTATTTCATGTCTTAGAAACCCATTTTGTCTGCTGACACAGTTTGGTCACTTCTAAAACGTACTGGAGGGGACTCTGCCATTTTTCAAATGTTGACCACCTACAGGCTAGTACTGATTTATATAAAGACTAGCAAGAATTATACAGTCCTCAAGTTGTGGAGAAACTTTGCTGCATATCTTTCTTTCTCTGTGTTTGTATTTTTAGAGTATGTCTGACCTATTAGATCTCTTTATGGCTAAGGACACTCTGAGGTATTTAAAGATGTCACCACTTGAGAACTAGACTGAGTGTGACTAATACATGTTTTTTCATCTACCATTTGAGGTGATCTCAACATTTACCCTTTCATCTAATTACACCTGATAGCTGTAGTTTGTGATCCTGTAGTTTGAGACCTTACCTATTCAAAAATATTTCCTGTTTGCTTTTTCTGATTTTTCTTTCTCAGTATCACTTCAGTCCTGCTTCATCTTGTCCTGGACATGTTCTCCATTTTTCTTGCTTTTCAAAAGATTAAGTGAGATGGATAAAATCTTACCTTTGTAGGAAAAAAAGTTTTATTTCTTTTTGAGGCAATTTCCTTAATCTGATAGGAAAAGATAGGAGAAAGTTTAAGGGAGAAAGTGCAGAATCTCATTTTAATGCACTTTATGCTGAATGCTGTTCCACTTCATGGTGCGAATGAGATGTTCCCAAAGGAGAACAATAGCATGAATGTGAGACCATGCTTATGTGTTTAGCTGCACTGTAACGTAACAGAGTAAATACTCCATTCCTCTTTCCTGGGAGGTGAGGAAGATGATAGATAGCTTCCTGCAAGTCTACTAAACTTGAAGACTCTGTGGCATGAGACTGCCACAGGGACACAATACAACAGTCACAGTAACTCCTGACAAGCATATGGAATTCAGTCCAGCACAGCAGAGGTGGGTGATACCACCTCTACAAAATTCTTATAAGACTGTATTCTGAAAGACAGGAAAAGGATATATTTTGTCTGAGGAGAGCTCTAAACTTTGCTTTTCTGCTTTCTAGGCAAATGTCTTAACTATTAGACTGTCATGGAGGAGATAGATAGGAATCTTGTTTTCTTCCATGACGGTGTTAAAATTTTAAGTATAAACTAGTTTCCTGAACCCAGATGATCACAGTGTTGGAACTTGCCTAATCTGGCTCTCAATACCTTGCACAAGCATCAGGATTATTATATGAAAGCTTGGAAATTGCCAGTAGAATGGAGCCCGGTGAAAAGGAACATTACCCTGTCTAAGTGGTAGATCTGGCTGATCTGTGTCACAGAGACACATTTTTAAAATAGCATGAAATTGTAAATTTTGTGGCTACTCTGTGATTTTAAACATCCCACCTGTTTATGTCTGAAAAACATAGAAAACAGCAATTCTTCAGTGTGCATATTTACTATTTTAAAAATATTATTATTTCTTAATAATTCTAGGAAACATCTTACACTTTTAGAAAATGCTTTTATAGCTTTTGTGCCATAACTCTATTCCAATTCTGGAAGCTATACACATTCTCTGAAACTCGCTCTTTCAATTGAGTGAAATACGGTATTCTCTACGGCTTCTGTGGTACAGAATGTGAGGAAAGAATTTGATGAACTTCAGACTTTCAACTCTGGAGCCTCCTTGGAGATACACAACTCAATTATGACTTTTTGGGGAGCATTTCGTTTTCATAAAACTGAAATTTGCGAAGTGGAAAAGTGTTTGAAAGAAAGCCTAAGCCAGTGCTTGAAAGTAGTTCAATTGCAGACAGCCAGGTGAGCCTTAATAAAAACTGTACACTGAAGGTTACCAGTTTAAGACTGATTGTCAGAGTCTGTCTGTCATCATAGAATGACATCACAGCAATTTTGAGTCTTGCCTTAATTTTTTTTTTTTTTTCTGAATTTCTTTCTTCCAACAGCATAATACTGCTTTGCAATTTCTGGACAGAAAAATAATTCAGTGAATTGCCCTCTTATAAGGCTGTAACCTAAAAAGATACGTAGCTAAAAGCCAGAGGATCTTTTAGATGCGATTACATGTACAAATCTAACAGTTCCAAGTCACTCAGTAGATGTTCTGAGTTTGAAATATTCAAGGATAAGATTATTTACATTTTTATCATCTGGTTTGTAACTTCACAACATGAATGAATGGAAGGAACATAAAATGATGTCAATATTCAATACTTTTTCATTTATAACTCTGTATAATACTTCGTTAATCCATCCTGGACAATGCTGTTAACTTTATTCCTCTGACATAAAAGTACCCTACTGAATCTTACATACTATGTAAGAAATTAGAACACTAGCGCAACAGAAGCATCAAAACTTAGATTGAGCACAAAAAGATGATAACTTGACAATATTTGTATTCTATAGGAGGTTTTAGTTTATAGTAAAAATTGTCTACTAGATATTACAGATCAAACTTGTCCAGTTTACACTGTTTCTCCAGAGTAGCTGCAAACATTGGATATGGCTTTTATTTTCAGTACTATGAGTTTTCTCACTTAAAAATAAGAAATGACCAGGGATAATCTGGAAACAATTACCTTTAAAAAGAACCTCTGAAAGTATTTGATCTTCCTTTGATGAAGTGTGAACACTGGACCTCTTTCCTAGAGGCATAATTGTGATTCACCTTTCTTGAAGGAAGAGGGGGGACAGAGGAAGAGGAAGGGGGATGAATCAGTTTTACAATATTTAAGAGAAACTACTTCCAGTAATCAATATATTTAGCTATTATTAAATGTTATATTTTCTATATGATATGATTGTTACCAATATTATATAATTGTTTCTGTAAAAAATGTAATTCATCCTATGACTCTCAAAGTTATTCATAGTTCAATATTTGCCCAATGGATCTATATTTTTCTTAAAAGAAATGTAAAATAAAACAAATAAATGCAAAAATCCAAAAATACTTTATGATATGAACGAAAAACATGAAATTTTTAGGCAAACCATGGTTATGGTTGAAAATATGGTTGTAAAGATAAATATTTAACCTAGAAAAATTGGGGAAAAGCCTGAACGTTATCTCTGACTTGTACCAGCATAAATTGAGAATGACCAACTTGAATAGCATCATTAAGACAAATTCTATTTTAATTTTGCTCTTGGTGCAATTGTTATAGTAATATCTAAAAATTCCAGGCGCAACATGGACCCCAAAGACACTGCGTGAGTTCTTAGTGAGAAAATTTTTTCTATCTGATATCTGTGCTGGCAATCATTCGTCTATACAGGTCCAGATCACGCTTAGGCCCATGACTGTTTTGCTGATGAAGTAACCAGGAAGTCATAGTGAGTGATGTGAGAACAAGCACAGGTGGTGATAAGGTAAGAAGCTGAGGTATGGAGGCCTAGTGTACTGGCTGGTAATACAAGGTCATTTCAGAAAACAAACAAGATAGTACCTTCAAAATGAGTTTACACTGGACAAGTTTTGCATCATGCAGCTGTGATGTTTTCAATCCTGCGCTCAGTCCTAGGGCTAATGTTTTCATATCAAACTATAGCCTGTCAGTCTAATTCTATAAGGTTTATATTCTACATAGAAAATACAAAGAGAAATAGAATCAGGACATAGAAATTTGCAAAGACTGCATGACAGATTAATGACGGAGTACTATAACACAAGTCTTCTGCTTTCTGAGCTAATGACTCATTAGCTGCTGCACACTGCGCAGTAAGATAGAGAAGGTGTTTATAACAGATACTATGAGTCAGTTCTGGAAGAATTGTACTCTTCCTTAATCATTTTCTTCTGCATTTTGATATATGGAAATGTGGTGCTGATCTAGAGCTATGATTTTTTCATCTCGTAGCAGCTATGCAATACACATAGGCTACAGGATATCTCTGGTCATATCATATTGTGTTAGTAGATCCCAAGACAGGGGAGAGAATGAACACAAATTAATTGGGCCAACTGCTTGTGACTTCAGGATTCTTCATGTTAAAATCTAGTTCTAAATTTACATATAACCTTTGAAATACAAGGATTTACAGGATTGTCATGTTTTCATTCTGGTCTTAGAAGTTTTGAAGATGAGTGATGGATAGTGATACTAAAATATATTACTATGCAATAATTACTATGCAATATTTTCTCTTTCTGATATGTCACTGATCATTTCATGAGGACTGAATCCTTTCTGGCTATTTTTTTGGACTTTAGATTTGAAAGTTAAAACTCTCTCTGTACATGAAAGGTACTTGGAGTCCTGAGTTTCAATACCAGTTCTGTAACAATATCCTATGATAAAAATACTTTTGTATCTTAGAAAAAATAAATCCATGAATCATCTTTACTGGTGGAACTGGCTGCACGAGTTCCAGAGAGAACGGCAAAGTGGTCTAAACTTACAGAAATAGAGCTTGTCCTTTTCAGCTAATATATTACTGCTTTTGCTTCTTATCATAGAAATTTTGCGCGCGCGCGTGTGTGTGTACTAATATTATATACATTATTCCGGATAAGATGAATTGTTTGTATCTACTTGAAGATATAGAAGAAAAAAGAAAATCCTTTTTTTTTTTTTTTTTTTTTCTTTTTCTGTATACACAGCAGACATATTATTTTAATTTTAATCATGTGGATTCTGAAATGAAATGTGCTTCTAAGTTTACCCTGGACTCTCCCTGGTGACAAATAATATAAGCTCCCAAATGTGTTTTGACCCTTACAGGCTAAAGGCCAAACCTTCAAAGAAGATCTTCTAAAAATCTTCCAAAGGAGCCAGTTTACCGTAGTGCCGCAACTCATAGTTCAGGTCTGTGTGAACACCTTTGACAGCAGATGATAGCTAAACAAAAACAGAATATGAAAAAGATCTCTGTAAAAGATCCTTTTGGGCTACTCTTTTAAGAAAAATAAAGGAAATGATCTAAAATAACTTCCCTCACGCAATCAGATCAAGTTAATCAAAATCAGTTTACAAATTCCATCTTTGATTTAGCCTGCTCCCTTTCCTCTCAAAAAAACAAACCCAAGGCACACAAATGTGCAGTGTTTCTACTTGTGAATCTTGGTGACAGTGGAGATGTTCCAAGGACAGTCACACATTGTGTTTTTTTCAGACACAGCCATAGAGTAGCAGGACAAAGGTGCAGAATGCATGACAGAAGATACACAAGTACTGGCTGATTTTAGCACATTCTGCATCTGAGTTAACTGGGAGGTAAGGTAGTTTTCTAGCACTTCTTCAGGGTGAATAGAGCCAGACCACTATTATTCTTTAATTCTGTTCTAATAAAACCTTGGAGTGAGACTCAAAAATGTTGAGAAGTTAATAATTCATATTAAGGAAACTGGCAAACAACAACAACAACAGACAACAACAAAACAGCCCAAAGAGAAGTGTGTGCCTGGAAAGGACATTGTAAATCACCAAATCCAAACTTTCTACCAACTAGGTACCAGAGTTCTATAATCCCTTTCGGAAATTCGTTAAAATAAAAATATGAATTTGTGTTATACAGTTAAAAAGTGAGGCTCCACAAAATGACTTTCCTGAATTCTGAACTGCTGTATGAGTTTTAAGTTTCAGACACATAGCAATGTTTCCTATTTTAACTGTTTTTTTTACCAATTACCGAGAACCAACAAAAAAAGTCAGCAAGATTTTACTGTTCTTGGCTGGAACATCCATAAGTTTTTAGAAAGAAAAAAGGCATTCCAGAATAATTCAACATTTTTTTTCATAATGCTTGAAAACAGTAGAAAGAGAAGCATTACCACTGAGGCAATAATTCTTCAGTCTTGTGTTCTTCTAAAATTGTATCAGGAACATCTGGAAGTTCTTCTAGTTCCATCTGATATATACCTAATGTTCTCAAGGTCTAGATCATCCTTTTGTGCTTGTAAAATTGAATTTGACAGATAGACATCTTGCAGGAACAGATTTTTACATGGAATTAGATAATTCCTACTGTCAGTTAGTATTGTTTTTCTCTTAGCACTTCAGTGTATTCAGTGCCAGAAAAGTGTATAATTAAAATAATTAGAGAATTTTGGTAAGTTTGTTAAGCTTTAGGAATCAACTCGACATTTTATGTTTAATCTCATTATATCATAGAATCACAGAATTGCTTAGGTTGAAAGTGGCCTCAAAGACCATTTAGTTCCAAACCCCCTGCCATGGGCAGGGTTGCTACCCACTAGGTCAGGCTGCCCAGGACCCCATCCATTCTGCTCTTGAATGTCTCCAGGGATGGGGCATCTACAGCTTCTCTGGGCAGTCTGTGCCTCAGTGCCTCACCGTTCTCTGATTAAAGCATTTCTGCCTAACATCAAACTAAATCTCCCCTATTTCAGCTTAAAGCCATTCCCCTTGTCTTATTGCTAGTAGACTGTGTGAAAAGTTGCTTTCCATCTTGTTTATATTCTCTTCAAGTACTGGAAAGCTGCAATGAGAACTCCCCAGAGCCTTCTCCAAGCTAAACAAGCCCATCTCCCTCAACCTTCATTTCATAAGAGAAGTGCTCCAGCCCGTTGATTATTGTCATGGCCCTTCTCTGGAAATTCTCCAACAGCTCCAGGTGTTTCTTGTGCTGCAGGCCCCAGACCTGGACTCCAGATGGGGCCTCACAAGAGCAGAGTAGAGGAGGACTGCTGGCCATCACTCTTTTGATGCAACCCAGGATACAGCCAGGCTGTAACTCAGGGCTGCAATTGCACATTGTTGGCTCATCAGCTTTTTGTTCACCAGAATACCCAAGTCTTTCTCAGCAGTGGTGCTCTCAATATTATCCTCCCAGTCTGCATACATAACAGGAATTGCTTTGTCACAAGTGCAACACCTTGCACTTGGCCTTGCTTGACTTCATTAGTTCTCATGGGCCCATTTTTCAAGTTTGTCCAGATCCCTCTGGGTGGAATCCTTCCCTCTATTGTATCAAGTACATCACTCAGCTTAGTGTCATCAGCAAACTTCCTGAGTGTGCACTTGATCCCACCATCTAGGTCACTGATGAAGACGTTGAAGAGCTCTGGTCTTGGGACCCCCCCATCTTTGAACTATACCTCTCATAATAGGCCTCCACGTGGACACTGAGCCATTGATCACAATCTTAAATAAATTAATTAGCTTCAAATTATTTCAAAAACCTTTCAATAAGTGTTCTCTTATGATCAAGGTAGCCAAAGCAAATTTAAGCCAAGCTTCTCTGGATTCCATGGAGAAATCATCAAGATCTGTAGAAACATTAACTCAACATTGTGATTTAGTTGGACAATGAGGTACATTCTTTTGTACCTTTTGCTGCAGGAATTCTTTTGCAGAACATTTTGTTGATGGTGAAAGGATGGCAGTCTGGGGAGGAAATGGCAGAGTTTTGTAGCTGAGATTAATTTCACATAGTTATCTGTAGAATTTTCTTTTACCATAATACTCCTCAGTCAGGAAAGCCTAATTTATAGCTAGCCACCGCAAAACAAACATCTGTGTTCACAGCTTTTGGGTACTTCAGCTCAAGACCTTTTGGCCCTGAACTGAGCACTGCCCCCTGAGACCACTGCAAAAGGCACCTCTGAAAGACAAGACTTCTGTTTGCCACATAAACAAACTGAATATTCTGTCTGCTAGTAGGTCATTAAGGGATTATTTGGGAGAAAGAGGGAATTTGCATGCAGCCAGATGAAGTGAGTATCCTGTTCATTGCCTGTGCCTATTAAAATGCACTTTTGTGCTTTCATCTCTGACTGACAATTTTCTCTCAAAGAAGCAAGGACTATTCATTTTTAACAGCCGCTGTTTTATTTTTAAAATGCTAGCAGGAAATGTAAACAGAATCCAAGGCTTACTTTTAAGCTGCAGCTTTTAGTTTATTGACTGAGGAATCAATCCTGAAGGGTACTGAACCCTCTGGCACTGATCCAGAACAGCACTTCAGCACATGTCAACTTTAACATAAGGGGCCTAGTCCTATGATTAGAGTTAAGCATGTGTTTATGTGTTTTCCTGGCTTGCAGCCAGGGTGCTCAGCACTTTGCAGGATGATGTCTTCAAAAAGATGTGGCAGTATCTGAACTTCAAAGGGGAGTGTGGCCTATTGCTCTTAAATCACTTTTCACACGTGCTAGATAGTAATACCGAATAGCCAGCTCAGGCCATATCCTCTTCACACCTTCCTTTGTCTTACAAGATGAAGAAAAATGATTAAAAATGCTTCAGCACTTTCTGTCCACATTCTGTGTCTTGACTCCCATCAGATATCATTGAGAATAAAAATGTGGTTGTCAGGCTAATCCCCACCAGTTTCTCTGTACTCTTTAGGGTGAAATCTCCAGAACTGGATAATAGATCCAGACTGCTGTGAAGTGTTGGTGCTACAGTGAACATTATCCTAAATGTTAAGAGTTCAGGCTTGTAGAGTATTTTGACTTTTCATCTATATGGAATAGTACTACTACCAAGCCTCATTTAAAAGCCTCTCCTGGTTATGGTACCAAGATGCTGGCTGAAATGGAGTGCAAGGGACACTCTTGGTTTAGCAGGAAGTGTAAGACCTAATATCTGAAAACAGAATATTTAGGTGCTGTTTTCTTTTTTTTATCCCAGTGAATTAGCAGTGTTTTATTGCAGGAATATATTCCAATGTAATACAAATGTTCATTTAGGACAGTACTTGTTGAAGCCAAATTATCACAGCTGGAGTCTGGGTGCATTTCCACTTCAGTATATTTAAGATGCAGTAATGATAGTGTTCAGTAATGCTAGCTAGTTCACCTGAATGTAGGTTTTGGTTTAATCTCTTAGACCTGGCTAGAGTTGTTGTTTTTCCTAGATCCCACTATAGTAAGAAACACACTTGTCATGGCCTTTCTCCATTTCTGCTTTCCCTGTGAAGATAATTCTAAACCTTAGAATGATATTACATTCATCAGCTAAATTAACTTGGGACAATAAAGCTGGCAAGAACAGCATTCCTATACATAAGCATTCATTTCTTAATACACATTGCCACCTGGGGAAACCTGAAGATACAGTGTTTGCACTGAAATCAAGCATAACTAACCCAAGAACTCACAGGTTTCTAGAATTTGTTAAATAATTTATTTCCAAGCAATTCTTGATTAATATTATCTGGCTTTCATAGTACTCCGGTATCTACATTTTCTCAGAAATAATAGATTAGTGAACTTACTAGAGGTAGTGTGTATACTGGATATAAGGTAGATTATCTAAGACAATATGAAGTAAACATTGTCTATTTTACATTTATTTAGTAATTTGCATGTATAGTTGTATTTGTAAGAAATGGACAAATTTGTCTGTGCTGGTCATCTGGAAATATTTAAGGACTTCCTAAACAGAAAATATTCTAACACCACTGAAAAAGTATTGAGAAACTTGCTGTGTACATTGTTGTTAGATCCCAATGTCAGAAAAAGGCTTCCGAAAATTAAAGAGCTGCTGACACCTCATGGTAAACTTTAAAAAACATTCTCAGCAAACAGCACAACTTCTGTTCTATCCTTTTATTTGTCTTGTTTTCTTTACAGTAAGGGACATTTGCTTGAAAACTATCTTTGTTTACTAAACCCACACTTTGCAATAGCAGCTGGGTCAAAAAATATGAGATGACAGTGCCAAGGGAACATTTTCAATTCAGGTAAGGAATCACAGAAGCAAATTAACCGCTCAGAAGAAAACGATTTTCTTCTCCTCCAAGGTTTTCCAGGATGCAAAAGAGTGGAAAAGAGATACAAAGACATAACTTCTTTTGTTAATAAGAAAAAAGGTTAGCTATTGCATAAATTGCTCTACACTAGTCATTAATAAAGAAGTGCTTCTTGTACAATACGTGCTTATATTCCTTTCAGTATTATAATTTTTTTCAGTTGGGAGTTATTATCTCAGCTGTTTCAAATCACACAAAACTGACATTCCATGTAAAGTGTTGTCAGCAAGTTATGCTTTCTAATGGCTCAAAGCTGCTGAAAAGTTTAAGAGCTTTGGAACACAGAACAAAAAGGTATTTTTGCAATGCTTCTGATGTTTTCTCTCCTCCTCCACCACACTTTTTTTTTTGTTTTTGTTTTTTTTGTTTGTTCTGTGAAGTATCTTGTGTTCCCTTGGATGATGTTTCCCGGCAGTGACACCTTTCAATCTGCCACAGGCTAAATATGTGCTGGAACACAAGACAAAAATCCAAAATAGAAAATAAATTAATCTCCAAAGCAGGAACCTAAAATGCAAATAATACCTGAGAGTTAAAAGGAACCATTAAAAAAAAATTGAGACAGCAATGATTATGGAATAATTTGGGAAATTAATGAGTTATATTCTTCAATAGCGTACACTTCAGAAAGTAGCAGATAGGCCTTTGGATGTGTGTGATTTATAAAGAAATTCTGGACAGTTAGAGATTCAATTACTGTAAGAAATGAATAATATACACCACCTGCCCAATAGCTTACTCCAAGGAAGTATGACTGTTTTACCTTTTTCATGAGTACAGCTGTAGACATAAGCTTTTAAGGTGGTTATTCCATCCTACAAATGTCTGTCCACTAGTGGTAGTGCTTTTCCTAAGAAACCTGGTTATTTGGCAGATTGATACCACCTACAAAATGAAGGTAAAATATGTGGAAAATATAAACTAAATATAAAAATAAATACTAAAATGGTACTTTAAGAAAATAACTGAATAATCTTGGAAAAAAAATTGTAAGTGTTCATCTGTGTTGCTGACCACAGATTGCTTAGTGTAAATTAACTTAGCATTTTTTGATGTAATAAGTTAAATTGTTGCATCAGGAAAAGCTTCTGAAAAGTAAAAAGAAGCTGAGTTCAAATCAATTACAAATAAATCAGGTTAATTTTGTGGTATGGCTAAGTCTAATATATGAAGGCTGTTCTGAAAGTAATGATCTTAGAGGCTTTTTTCAGCCTTGCTGATTTTTTTAGCCTTGCTGATTCTATGATTATTGAATTTGTCTGCCTATGATTATTGATTCTCCCTTTTTATTATATAGGCCCACAGCATCAGATGCATATATTGGTGGCATGGCAGTAGAGGTTCAGCCTTCCCACCAATATTCTGTTTCGTTTTGTTGCTAAACAGTGGATGTTAGGACAGTGAGGTGGGAGGTGCTATGTTTCAGTAACAACAGCATCTGTGAAACAGTGAGTTGGTCACCTCTGCTGGCACAGATTTTTACAAGTGCAGCACTCGGGCTCTTGTTCATTCCTAGTGAAAATGCATAACTAATAGTGAAGTGTTTTCTAGCTAAGAGTTTGCTCTATCAAATAGTGTTATTGTCCTCTTTGCATCTGTTCTAGTTTCCGTGGAAATAAATGGAGACATTACTTTCGGAGCAACCTATATGTTTGATAGCAAGACATTTTGCTGAATCTTAAGAAACATTACCAATGATTAGGTTTTCCACCACTCTCTATCTATTCTGGATATACATCTTAACTAGATTTGTCTAATAACTCGGCAGTTATGAAATAACAACCTTGTCATTTATGGGCATTCTCTTTCTCAGCATATGAGGTGTAGATTGCAAGAAAAGTTAAAAATTCCTTCACATTATATAGAGATTGATGAAGCTATTAAAAAAAAAAAAAAAAGAAAGAAAGAAAGAAAGAAAAAAAAAATCCTCAAGATTCTAAAGAAAAGGGTACCTAGACCAATGATCTGTCATGAAATTTTGTCAACATGAAAGTACGCTGGATCAATATACTTTTGTGTATTGTGAATTGGGGGCCAAATTCACTTTGATTCCTTTGGGTAACATGGGTGAAAATTTATTAAAAAAGAAAGGCAGAAATGGTAACTCAGAGTGATTATCATCCTTTTTCAATGACTTTAGTAAAGAAAAATTCCTAAATTTTGAAGACTTATGACTGACAACTACTTGGCTTCTCCAGAAGCAGGAGCTGATGGTAATTTCTAACTACAGGATTGATCTAATTACTATGATAAAAAGTTATGAAGAACACTAAGGCCTTCCTGTTTTGAATATGGAGAAAGTTATTCACATTTCTCTCATGGCATTACATGACTTTCATCTGCAAATCCCTCCTGTCGTTACAATACACTTAAATACATAATACTATGAGCATGGCAAAAATTTGTCCATGCTACAGCAGCTGCAAGAGGATCTGGGCCTTCATTCAAAACTCCATGTCACTAGTTATTCTGTTTTTCTACTTGTTATTCTACTATTCTGGATTATTTTCTTGTAGCAGTAAATCTTGAGGAACCTATTTTCACAAACAAGCTAGTTTTAACATGTTAAAGATTTCCATCCTTTTGCAGTAGATTAAGGTGACGATAAACAAAACAGAGTTTGGCAACTCCTCAAGAGACTGGTCTGTATAGAGATGGTAATTGTCAGAGATACAGTGTGTGATAAGGACTTAAAGAGCAAAGTAAATATTTTAAGTTTACAACATTTTCCTTTTACTACCTAATAGCAAAACATTTATTTCCTTAGTCGTCATTGCTTGTTTTACTATGGAAAGGATCCTACCTATACAGGAACTGCTAAGTCATGACCAGAACGAGAGCAGGAGGTGAGAAGGTGTGGCTAATTCTGGGAGTGCAAGCAATACACCTGAGAGAGAGATTTCCTGGATTTTCTTCCATATTCAGGCCTTCTCAGTCTATGTAACAGCTGGCTTTTGTTGTCAGATTTGAAAAAAAATTATGATTTTTTACCCTGGATAATAGAATTTTACCTTTGATGTAAGTTCCTGTAATGTTTGGATTAATATAAGCTACCTAGGTAGATTAGTGATGGCTATATAAATCGTATGTGTAGCTATGATGATCAAACTCCTATCTAGTCTTCTCCAAGAACAAATGTGAGCAAACATGCCATGTGGAAAAGGTTCCTTTTCATAGGTTGTAAAATCAAAAGAACAGATGACCTGATCAGCAGATTTTTATACTCACATATGCTATAGTATTTTCTCTAGGGTGTTTTTCAGCTGCACTTTATTTCTGGACTCAGTAGCTTTCTAACTTGTCATTGCAAGCTATGGAATGCCACTGTCTGATTATTTTTTCTTCTTAGTTTTTTTTTAATAAACGATTGGAATTCAGTGGAGTTCACTCTCTTTGGTAGGAAGGTGAAATAACCACAGCTTTTCATTATAAGGATAATAATTCCTCCTCTGTCTAGAATAAAAGGCATTTACAAAAGAATTTAAGCCATGTTTGAGATATGAATATTTACTTGCTATCTCCTGTTGCTTTCACCATATTGATGCAGTTGCCAGACACTATTAATTCTGGCACTAGGAAGCTAGAGGTAAACCAGTGTTTAAACTGTTCCAGTAACTGCTAGAAATTATTGTCACTTCACCTTACAATCTATATGTTAGAGCACTGCCTGTCTCCTGTGTGTGGTGGTAGATAGCATACTGTGGTAAAACTAAGTGAAGCGACATGGGTAGTAGAAAACTTCTATATGCTTTGGAGGCCATTAAGGTCATCTTTACAGATCATTAGATTTTCTTTACGCGAATTACAAAATAATAAAACTAAGTGTAAAATTCCTTCACAGTGCTATGAAAGCATGTAAACATGACTTTCAGTGTCGTCCAAATTTCTCAAGTACTTTTTTCCAAGTGTAACTTAAGAACACTTACCATTAATATTCTAGGTTGCAGTTGAAAGTACTGGCAGAAGGTGAATTTTTGATGTTATTGTAAAATACCTGAACTGTTTGCAGGGCTTATGTTATATTCAACTTGAGTATGATATCCGAGGGTTTCAATATCCATGTCCAAAATAGCTACAGTCAATGACTACACTACCCAAACTAAACTATTTGTTTTCATATTAGTGAACTTTTGTAAGCAAACTATTTCTGACAGAGAACTAGAACCGGGGGAGGGGGGGAGGGGGGGGGGAAAGAAGTATTTCCAAGAATTCTACAAACAGTCCACAGCACATATTCTGAAACACTAGAAATGCAAACTACAAAGTACTCAGTTACATAGATTCTGCATTCAGACACCACAATGTTCAGCTGATAGTCAGTCATTCATGGGAGTATGAGACTAACAGCAATCATTGTACAATGTGTTTCAATTTTAAGTCTCCAGAGATTCCATTACAAAGTCAAAATTAATAAAAAGAAAATAAAGGAAGCTATAAAGTTGTTTAAAAAAACATGTGAAACTTAACACAAAAGCTGTTAAAATAACATTACTGTCCGACACAAACCTAAAAATACAAGGGAATTTTGAATTAGGGCAGATGCAATAACCTTAAAGCAACCCCGTTGTGCCTACCAATTGCATACATATGGTATGTAAACTAACCCGCTGTTCTGAGACCCTCTGCTGAAGGACCATATGTTCTGCAATTGGTAGGTGCAGAAGAACTGAGTGAAGGGTGCTTTGCAACTGCTTATACTAAGTTTCTTCTGGTTGTCTTGGTTCACATTCACACCTTCATTATACCTGATTTTTTGGTTGTTGGTTATTTTTTTTTGTTGTTGTTCGTTTCTACCTGATTTTCCATTTATTCTATTGATTTTAGTTTCATGTGGTTTGAATGCTGAGATACTTTTATTTTCTAGATTCTTTTTCTTGCAGAATACTTTTTGCCAAAATTATCACATAACAAAGTTCCAATCTTTTTGTCATAAGAATTTTCACATAGATAAAATGCTAATGATGTCCTCTAAAATAAATGATTCTTCTAACCAAACTCAGATGTTTCATTTTGTCCTACTACCTTTGTTTGTAAATCTGAAAAAAACCAACTTATTTCTTCTCCCAGATTTAGCAACAAGATCTCCAATATGTGATCAATATGAGTTGCAATATTTCACCAAAATGTTCTGTTGTATTTTTTCACCATTTTGACCATTCTCTAGGTAACTAGATTAGGTACAGATTATCATCCATTTTTTTCTGTATGCATCAACAAAAAGTAAAATGTATTCTTTACTACAGTAAATATTAGTCCTTAAGTTAATATAGATCAGGGTGGGTAAATGAATGCAGCCTTTCATAAAGTTTTTGAATGTCTTTGAAAAATTACTTAGTAGACCTTAGAACTAAACTGCTAATTTTTCTAGGAAACTACAGATGCCTACAAGCTCTAACCAGCAGAGCAAAACAAGCAGGTGAAACAAGCACAAAACATTGAAAAAAGTGTTCCTAATTAATGTCTCTTTATGATAGAATATACACAAAATAACTGTGGGACAGCAGGCAATGGAACCTTGTGTCCAAAGCACTTACACGTTCTAGAGCTTTTGCTATTACATCTTCATGGATGAGAGCTGCTCTGAAACTAATGTCTCCTATTTTAATATGTTGGCCCATAATGTCAGAGGCGGATGTTGGTCAGATGGCAGTAGAGTCAGAAACTTTCCAACAATATTCTATTACATTTTGTTGTTGTGTGAGAGATGGTAGCAGAGGAGCAATCTGACACAATAGCATCTGACATACAAGTGCATGTGATGCAAATGTGCGCAACTAAATTTCTCTATGTGGAAAAAATCGTACCCACTGACATTCACTGATGCTTGCTGAATGTTTATGGAGACCAACCAGTGGATGTGAGTACAGTGAGGTGATGTGTGGTGCAATTCAGCTGTGGTGACAGCAATGTGAAAATCAAGCCATGCTCTGGATGGCCATCACAGCTGTCACAGGAACTGATGAGCATTTTAATCAGCTCATCCATGCAAACTGGCTAATGGTGGTGACAACTTATGTATATTAAACATTAAAAAATGAAGAAGAAAAGCACAAAAAAAAATAATAAATATTGTACTGGAGGTCTTTGGTCTGTTTATCTATCTAGTTTCCAAAATCCTTCTTTGAGTTTTTAAGCATTCATTGGAGTACTCTTCAGTTTGGTGATTGTACAGAGCTAGTTTTGTTTTTCTGTAGTCCTAGGAACTTCCTAATGCCAGATCAGTTAGTGTGGAAAATGAAGCAGCATCAGTCACTTTGCTCTGGACTTTTATTTAGGACAGTTACCAACAAACTATATGGGCCAATTTATCAATTTATGAGTAAGGTGTCAACTAGAAATATGAGACTTATATTCTTCAAGAAGTGGTGCGGAACATTTGCACTGTCTCTACACAGGATTTTTCGCCTTTATTGGACTCACCGTCATGTTAATGCCACTTAAGCAGTCCTGGGAGTGCACACTCAGAAGAGAGAACTCAATCTTATCTGCTGTTTACAGCTTCAGAATGCAGCAGTCACTTTGACATTTTAGTAATCTATGCTGATAAATACAATTGTGCAAAACCATGACATTTTTTTACAGGTTAGATTTCCTAGTTCTTTTTATTTCTTGGAAAAGAAATAAAGTGGTATGACTTACTGATCTCATGCTAGTATATTTATGTGAATGAATGCATTTTGCACAGTGTTTCAGAAAAGTTAAACAGGTATTTGCTGACTTTCTGCAGTAAGCAATTACAAGTTTTCTCTGATGTTATGTTGTTGTAGACTCCTGCTATTTCTCTTTTCACTAGATTTTTTTTTTTTTTTAAATGCATTTCTAGTTACCTGACACTTAAGTAGGTTATTCAAGTAGGTTGTATCACCAGAGAATTCATTTTAGAGTTTGGTAATTTTCTCACACAGTATAAGATTCAAGGGGTTTTAGTATTGTGTGTACCATTATTTATAAGAAATAGGTAATACTTTACATTTGAAAGATTTGGGAGATTTAACTATAGGTTCTTTGCAATCTAAGAAATATGATCACTATGGATGCATGTGTCCCTGTTCATTGCAGCAGAGTTGGACTAGATGGCCCTCAGAGGTCCTTTCCAACTCTAAGGATTCTGTGATTTCCCTGTTTCGTAAGAAAAACTCTTATGTGATGGAAAAAGCGTGGTAGACCTCAAGATACACATTTTTGTCAACTCCCTCCTCATTTTCAAGCATTTCTCCTTTCACTCGTATGGCCTATAGCTGTACAAGTGGGTACGTGGCTCTTTCAGATCTGATGCCAACATCCATCTGCAAATTGGCAGATGGTGCCATGAGACAAGGCAGTTAGTTGGCAAGCCCTGCACCCCCTGCCCTGCAACCAATTTAGCTTCTTGTGTTGGCATGGCTCCTGCCATCCTGAGCCAGTGCCCAAACTAGGCCTTCTAGCATGTGACTCAATATGCTGCTGCTTAGCCTTAGGACAGCTAATCATGTATTCTTTCAAAATTGATGTAAATTAATTAGGCACTGTGGGCAGGGGCAGAAGGGGAGAAAGTACACGGTCTTTTTAAAACAAAGAGAAATGCATTCCTTGGTAAAACAATGTGTCGTTCCCCCCATGTCCCCCCCTCCACCAGTAGCTAAGTTCTGCCCTTTATTTATTTACTCTGACAACAGCTTTTACTTGAGTAAGACCAGGTTTTGTCTGCTGGGTACTCATTAAGTTACAACTTATTTGTTTTGTTAATTGGCTCCAAGTTTCAGGAGTTTTTTTCCTGGCAGATATAGATCTGCTTGGCAATTGTACACCTCAAGTAAAGGAGGAAGTGGAAAGCCTGGTGCCGTGTAAGTGTAATTAGTTCTAACAGAAGAAAAGGCAGCTGGAGATAAGACAAGCTTGCTGGCTGAGTTATGGGGGAACTTTATCAGGAAGTGTTGTTGTGTCATTGGGAAAGTACTGTAACTATGGATACTGGGTATTACCGAAATATAATTCGGCCACATAAAGGACTAAGCAAAATGAAACAAATGACTTCCCTTCCAAAACTTTAGGTATCAAATTAGTTGTTAGGCCAAGAACAGAAAACCTTTCAACTAATAGAGTGACAGACTTAGAAATTTCCCCACAAAACTTTGTAGTGTGACAGACTCTGACTTGGTGCTGGGTTTGTCACAAGGGATTCTGTGTGTACAATGTGATGTTTGCTCAGGCCTTTAGAGCTAGGCTTCCGACACTAAAGAAGGTTTGCCTCTGGCCTGGTGTCTCACACTTTCATTCCAACTCGCCAGCAGACACCACATATAAGATAAAATTTCAATTAGTGGCAAAAAAAATATTATTTTAATGCTTTGAATACAGAGGAAGGAAAAGTAGCCTTCCAATTACTTTCTTTTCCTCTTTTTTTGAAGTAAATGAATACCTAATTTGGAATGCCCTGCTATATGAACTGAAATTTATTTGAAAGCTTTAGCTGAGATTTTCTCCCGTGAGTTTCTACCTTTAAGATTTCAGTAGTTCACTGTGGTGTTTACCTTGCTTCTAATTAGGTTAGAAAAGCACTTTTCCCATGTGAAGACTCTAACAATCATATGGTTTTTCATGAGGTTTATGACACCACAATTTTTATTGCAGATCCTGCATAAAGCAGTTCCAAGTCTGTAATTCAACAATCACTTGAATCTTCTACTATATTTCTCTATTCATTAAGCCAGCATTATACGGTGACATAAAACTACAGATGGAAAGGAAAAGATTTATGTATATTTGCTTGTGAAGACTATGCAAGTAAACAAAGTAAATTTATCATTTATTCTGGTGAGTATTTTCTGCCTCCAGACAGAAAGCTAAAGATTTTATATATACGTTTGAATGTTGTGGTGGTGTTGCTTGCTTGTTTTTGTGGATCCAGAACATACATATGTAAACTATGAGGTTAAACAGAAAACAAAACAAAACAAAAAATACAAGAGGTGTAGTTAAATAATGTTTGGAAGCATAATTATTAGTTCTTTTTTTTTTCACTCTAGGGAGCAGCTTGATCAGTAATACAAATGAGTTTACTCTTCTGTACTCTACTAACAGTAAATCATTCACTCAAAGGGTACATCCCCAAAAATCTATTATCTAGAGCAGCAAATCTATAGGACTTATTTCTTTCTAACAGTTTGGGGAAAAAATAAGGCCTTTTTTTTTTTTTTTTTTTTTTTTAAGGTCTGAAAACTTAACACTAATAAAAATCTCCATTAAACAGAAGTGAAGGCCATTGGAATCAGTATGTCACTATTGTTGTGGTATGACAAAATGTGAGTATGTACTAATACTAAAATATTTGGAGACCAGATAAATCCTAAACTTAAACTTGTGGGCAAGTTTATGCTTAGCTTTTACAAACTCAGTGTGTAGCAGAGTATAGCCCATCCATCAAGCTCACACATCACTTGGAAACACATTTTTGGGATAAGTGAATTGGTAGATTGATTTGGGAAAAGAATTTTGACCTCCTATTATTTAGAAACAGAGGAATAAAATACATTTACTCGTAAAACTATGCATCCACAAAGTTCAAATATCTAATAAGTGCAAGTACAATATTTCATAATATATAGGTTTTATTGTCTCACATCACTTTTTTTCAACAGGATTCCAAAAGAAATTAGGAAGTTGGCAGATAAATATTAAACCTCCATCTTGTTTATTTGACTGCATCTTATAATGCATAAGAACATCAGAATTATTTTACCAGTACAGCTATGAATCCAGGATTCCATTTCTGTAAGATAAGATAGAGTATTATATATGTTATAATTCTGGGAGAAATATATATATTTTGTAAGTTGGTGTAGATTTACCTAATAGAAGACCTTCCTTTTCATATTTGAGTACAGTACGTATGTGCAGATAGATAGATTGGTCACTGTGAAGCAGCTGCATGATTTTCTATATAAATTCTAATCCCCTATGGCATTTCCTTCTTAACCTATGAATATTTAGAGTCTAATTCATGCTCATTTAAGATATTGTGGGGGCAAAAAATGTTTTGGTCATATCTAATATTAAAATACATTTTAAAATAAAAAGTAAACCAAAGTCAATTAAAAGCCAATAACTGTTCAATAAATACCAAAAATGAACATTTTTCTTCATTAAGCAGTTGCAATTTGTGCTTTATATAGTGAACAAATTATTTTTCCAAATAGCCCTATTAGTCTGAGGTTTTTTTAATTCATTATGTTGGATGAATAGTTCTGGGAATTGTCATCTTTTGCACTTGCTGATGACATAAGCAGTGTAGATCTTCTCATATTGCCCAAAGAAATATCTTTCTGAAGGAATTACACATTTCTAAGATTGACCACTCAGAATTAGCCTATTTGTTGATTTCTTGAAACTAGTGTATTTCTTATTGTTAGCTGTATTTGCTGTGCAGTGCTTCCCAAGAGAGAAAGGGACTTTAACTGTTTTAACTGTTGACTTTAAAGGATTAAAATATCAAGACACACACACACACACAAAAAAAAAGTTCTGTAAACACAATTCGTAGTTTAAAGGTATTTAATTGGCTCCAAACAAAATACATATATTTTGTATACATTAACTTTATAACTGTTTGAATCACAGATAAGTGTTGTTAAAAGGTGCTAATGTAATCTTAAAAAAAAACGAACAACTGAATGTTACTTCAAAATATGAGGAGAGACATTTTTTGAGCTCCTGTTTCCGCTTGGTCTCAGATAAACAGTGGAACTATTAGCAAGAACACATTACTATGTTTGGTGATATTTCATATGGTATTTGACAGTCCATAGGGGCTACTTCTGCTTCTCTGTAAATAAGATATATAATTTAATGGATTTCTTTTATCTTGCACATCGTAGCAAATCTACAAGAACATCACTTAACCTTGTCTATCCATCTTTTACCTGCCATGTTCTCACAGATGTGAATAAACAGAAATTATAGTACTTTTATTTTGTATTATGAATATGCGACTTTTGCATAGCATACGTTAAATGTTGCATCCACAACTGCTTTGAGGCTGTCAAATGTATTAAAAAGACTGATTTGAGGAACATGTATAACTTCTAAACGTCTTGGGGAAATGTAAAACATTATGAAATCAAGTGGCTGCGAGCTATGACCTACATACTTCAGCTGTAAATTTCCAGTCAAATATATATTGGAAATGTTATGCTAATTCTTTCTTGTTCCCTCTCACATAACTGCCTCAGCAGATTGACATGACAAGTGTCACATGCCATTTCTTGTGAGCCATGGCACTGCCGATTGCAATAAAACGAGAAGGGGACAATTGATCACCTATTTTTTTAATAGATGAATATGAAGAAACAAGCTCACCATCATGCTTAATTCTTTTTAAACTTTCATATCAAATACTCATAATACTCACTTAAACTCTTCTAGTTCCTCAAGATTTTTTTTTTGTAAACAGAAGGAAGGCTCACAACTGGGTGAAATCTGGCATAATTTTGCAAAGAAAATGACATCCATGTCAAGTTGTATTATTTGAGTACTTGATTCTTCCACTATTTAAAAAAAAAAAAAAAGCAGATTAACTAGCCAGTTAGTTTATATCTATTTACTTAGATGATGTTATTTCTAACACTATTTTTAGGTTTTTATTTTTGGGTTGTTGGGGTTTTTTTTGTGATTTTTGGAAAGAATTGCAGTTCTTATGCTTGGCAAGAAAGGCATGAATATTTTTAAAATATGAAAATATAAAGCCAGTGAAAGCAGAAAACAAACTGAATAGCTGTATTCTGATTTCAGTACTAACATAAAGCAACATGTACAGAAATTTCCCATGGAAGTTTTTTTCCTTTAAGATGTCTGTTCTGCATGACATTCAGGCATGCACCTGATATCATAGACTCAGACAAGCCTCAATCTTTAAATTTTTTAAAAAGTACTTATTTCATCATTAATTACCACTCACTTTTGTAAAGTGCAACATTTCACATGCGACTTTTGTTTTAAAGATGTTCAGAAACATCAGCCGAGATGTTGTTGACACATAACAAAATACATATGGAGTTCTCTCCACTGTCTCATAGAGTCAGCTGAATCTGTGTTATTTCTGAGAGGCATATGCCTAGTGTGCTCCATAAAACTTCCATTTATGGGGATGCTGCTGTCTTTTGAGGTTATGCGCTCTGCTTTCAGAATACTTTTCTTAATATCTAATCTAAATCTTCCTTGCTGCAATTTAAGTCACTTTTCCCCAATGGATAAACAGTAAATTCTTCCTTTCGCTTTTGTCTTTGGTCTTTCAGGTCATGCTTTCTACATCTTTGAAATTTTTTTTGCTTTCTTCCAGACTCTTATACAAATTGATCACATTCTTAACTACAGTATCAAAACCAGTCGTACTGCTCCAATCACATCTTACAAAGGACCGTTACAAGAAAATAATTATTTCACATCCTGCTTATACTTACTATGGTGTTCCTTTTTTTTGTAACAGCATGGTGTTCATAATGCTCAGCTTAGAATTAATGGTATCTTTGTTAACGTTATATTTATTCCTGCAAAAAAGCTCCTATAACATAGCTGTTTATTGCCTACCCTGTATTAATGAGTTAGTATTCCAATTTTACTTTCATGCTGGGAATGTACTTCACTTTGTTATTTCAAAACATAACGCTTCTACTTCAAGAACATCTTGAGTTCTAATCTTCTATCATTTACTTCTTTCTTTAAGAAGTAAACTGTGTTTCCATCAGCCAGACAATTAACAAAGCATCAATGGTATATTAAAGCTAAGATATTTTCTACACTTCTCTATAAAAGGCATGCAAACTACCTTATGTATATTCTCTTGTAACACTGCTTACACAATAATATTTATGGCTCCAACTGGGTATTTTCTTGTTGTTTTTAATGAAAATGTAGGATGAATAAAGTAGAAATAAGCAAGTCCATAATGTGTAAATTTCTAGTTTCTGGCTCAGGAAATTCTTTGGATGCAAGTTGTTGAAAGTCAGAAGGTTGTGCTGGGGTACATGTGGCGTGATACTGCTGCATTACTAGATCTGCTTTCTTTCAGCACCTAGTAGTAGCTGGTGTCAGTCATAGAAGGAATGTTAAACAGATTTTTAATGTGACCCACCCTTACATCTTTAAGTAGGATTCCCTAGCTAACCTAGCCAGGCCCTAGTAAAAATGTAGGTCAGTGTACGTGAAAAAGGAAAAAATACATAACTATAACAGCGATAATGTCACCAATGATACATTTAATGATATCTCCAAATCCTAACAGTAACAATGTTCCATGCATTACACAAATTGAGGAGAAAGTTTACTTTTGAAGTATTGTCCATTTCACAAAGATGACAACATTAACTATTTAACACATTTATGCTAGCATTATAAAAGCAAAATCTTACACTTGACACTTTCTCTTGTTGCTTCTTTCATTCTTGCAGAAAATGTATGAAGCAAAATGCTAACTAGATAGTGTGATTGTTACAAACTAGCCAGTGGCATTAGGCAACAGGGACTTACTTAGATGTGTACTACTAAGTTCATACTATATTTAAAATATATACATATTGCATGAACGTCAAGATTTACATTTCAGTCATTAATGAACATTTTATATGATTTGTAGTAGTATAAAGAAATACTTAGAAGATCCCTTCAAAGATCTTTAGTGTTTTTTCTTGCTTTGATATTAGTGAATGCAAGAATTCTTGCTGTGGACTAAGAATAAAAAATAAACAGCTGTAGAAAGTTGCTGTGGTCACTGTGTACTTACTCTTTTGAAACATAATGGAACCCGTGTTAACAGAATTCAAGTACTGATGTGAAAATATAAGCCCCTGACATTACTATTTTGTTTTATGAAATCATCAAATGGGTGACTTCCAATAAAATCAGTCACAGCTTTTCAGGCCTGGTGTGATACATGGACTAGGTGCAGGAGACCGTGGTTCTACAAAACACTGCTCATGTTTGAGAATTCCCACTCTGAGCAAACTAGCTTGTCAACAAAGTCACGGTGGCAGTGAGCTGGGTAAGTCACATGGAAGGCGCAGGTTATTGTTTAACTTTTTTTTTTTTTGTTATTGGAGAAAGCTTCTCCTTGCAGTATGATTATATAGCAACACATTCAGCTCTTATTTGCCACTTTTGCCCTTCCATGGGATTTGATACCAATTCCTTGTTTTCAAGGCCTTTGATACATGCACTGTGGTGAAATTCCTTATGGGCAAAAGGACTCTTTCAGTACAGGATGCACTGCTTGTTTTGTCTTGCTACCTGCAGTGGGTTTTTAGAACAATGTATTCAAATACTACTTATTCATTCCTTCTAAAAGCAAACAACTGTAAGCCCCGGGATATTCTGAAGCCTCAGGAAAGGTAGAAGCCAAGATGGACCTGGCATTGCAGCTCCAAAGGCATTTAGCCGTATTTAATTCAAAAATGATTCAAATAGAAAAGCAATGCAGAATTTTTACTTTTTAATCTGACATAACAGAAAATTGTGCTGTTTTGTCTTCAACTTATCAACAATTTCCATTCAAAACAGAAGTTAAATCAGTTTTTTTTATTTAAAAAGTCAGTGAAATGAAAGTCATGTTTTGTTAAAACATGAACTTGAGGATTTATAGAGTTTTTCTCAGAGGCCTGGAAATGGTTTATAAATTGAAATTTCTGGTCTGCATAATAAGTTTTATTTATTTATATGAGGGCAGCTTTGAAATTAATGCTTCGTATTTTATTATATTGGCCTATGATGTCAGAGACAGGTGTTGGTGGGATATCAGTAGAGGCCAGTGATATTTGCTCATGCTTTCTGAGCAGTGATGGAGACCAAACAGTGGATATAAACACAGTGAGGTGATGGGTGATGTGTTTCAGCTGTGGCAATGGTAGGAGTGGGTCACCTCCTCTGGCTCATGTTCTTACAAGTGTGGCACACAGGCTCTTGTTCTTCACTGATAAAAATGCATAGCTAATGGTGATGACTGTGCTGAAGAGTTGTGTTTTGTAGCTGAGAATTTTCTCTAACACATAGTGTTCTTGTACTTTGTTGTAGTTTCCATGGATAAAGATGGAGGCATTACTTTTAGCACATCCCACGTATTTCAATGAACATGGATGAATATGACATGAAGTTTGTGTAGCTTTCAAAAAGACTTTGCAGTCTGACCTTCATGATCTTCCATAATGAAGTAGTAGATACAGGATAATGGCATAATTTCTGTGATTTCTTGAACTGTGCCTGAGTATTAAAGCGCTGTCTAGGAATAATTAGTAGGCAACCATAAGCACTTCTGTTTAGACAGCACAGTGGTAAAACTGACTAAATCTTAAACAGTACTGTGGTGTTTAGTAACTGGGCATGGTTTTCAGCATATCATTTTGTGTTATGGAAGCAGAGTTTTCTTTATATTAACATCTGTCAAACTCCTGTACAATTCTAGGGGATTCAATTTTTAGAGCTACTGAAATTCACTAGCTTCATTTGTAGTTAGAAAAGCTCTGAATTTCCAAAAATTGTGATCTGTGCATGGCTTAGAGGTAGAAATTGTTGTAAGTCCATTTTGTATTTGTTGTATTCTATCTGTGTCAGGGAAAAGGATAACATGCCTCTACATCTCATCATTCAGGTCAGAGATAGATATTCACACGTATTCTGTTAGCATCTCTCATGATTTTATTTGTATGTCTTATACTAGGTCATACTAACTGAAACTACTAGATCTTAAAGTCAGGAAAATAGAGGAGAAAAATGGTTTCTAATTATTATCTTTACAAGGAAAAGATGATTATTCAAAATTGGATGGCAAAAAAAGAGAGCCAAAATACACTTATCCTCTAAATGTTACTTTTTTTGAAAGATAATTTCATGATGAGGACTTAAGCTTTGGTAGTCTGTAGTTAGTCTGGCCTTTCCATTTGTACATTCAAAGAGGTAACATTGCTGTGGAAAAAAAAAATTATATATACACACATATACACGTGTGTATATATATATATATTTTTAGCTATGACAAGAGAACAGAGAACATATTCATAGAATAATAGAATTTGGGTTGGAAGGGACCTCTAAGATCATCTAGCTCCAGCACACCTGCTACAGGCAGGGATGCCTGCCTCTAGACCAGATTTCTGAAAAGCACATCCAGCCTGGCCTTGAATGTTCCCAGGGAGGGGATATTCACAACTTCACTGGGAGGCCTGTTCCAGTGTCTCACCACCCTCACAGTAAAGAGTTTCTTCCTGATATCTAGTCTAAATCTAGCCTATTCCAGTTTAAAACCATTTCCCTTCATCCTGTCACTAGATGCCCTTATAAGCAGTCCCACTCCAGCTTTCCTGTAGGCCTTCTTCAGGTACTGGAAGGCCACTATAAGGTCTGCTTGGAGCCTTCTCTTCTCCAGGCTGAAGAGCACCAACTCCTAGGGGAGGTGCTCTGGTAGTCTGATCATCATTCATTTATGAAAAATGTATGTAATTTAATGTGAAAATCAGATTCACATTATTTGATGACAAATATGGTTTTTCAGTATGCAGTGTTCTTAACATCAATAATAACTCTTGTTAACTCTTGAATTATTAGTTTATCCAGCTATGTCCCTGGCTGCAAGTATACAGTATTAAAGGTGAGGCTGAAAACCAGCAGTGTCAAGTTTCATAGCAAATACAAGTTTATCTTTTACTAACAGTTTTAGCAATGTGCAGTGACCTGCCCTTGGAGTAGCAGTTTAACAACCTTTGCCCAAGAACTCTCTGGCTCTTCTTATATCTTTAATAGTTTACTTGATGGACTATGAAAAATTGCCAGATGACAGTTCTATTTCATTTCTGTCACTGCATGGCTTTCTGTTTTTTCTTTTTTTTCAAGGGCACAGTTCTGTAAGTCAATGTGGCAATGTTCAAGATAGGTATTGCTTTTTCAGCTACTGTGTCTTGATGCAGTATGTATGTGTCTTGGACTGAGATCCCAGGCCTTCAAAAAAAATATATAATCACTATTACTTCTGTAGATTCTCATGTCCTTTTTACTGAAGATGAACTCAAATTACAATATGTAGATATTATTTTAGAAAATTATTTGAAAACACTGTGGTTATTAATGAATTATGTAGCAGATGATATCCCTTTATACACATTAGGACAATTAGCATACTTATTAGAAATGCCTGTGCATTTACTGACAATGTATGGAAAGGAAGAAAAAAGAATAAAGAACAAAGTGTGAAGGGAGGAAACCATACAGACTAGATTCACTTGTTCAGTTCTTCACTTATTTCATAAATTTCTCTATATGACATATTACATAGGAAAATCTTCATTTACAGTTTTAACTGTAAATGTAAATCAAGCAATTAAATATATTTCTGTTCATACACATAAGCTTTATTTATGGGAGTGCTGGATGTTGCTCTTCCAAATCACAGAAGGACAGAATTGCAGGGTTGGAAGGGACATCAAAAGATCATCAAGTCCAAACCCCCCTGTTAAAGCAGATACCCTACAAAAGGTCACACTGCTAGGCATCCAGATGGGTCTTGAATAGCTCCATAGAAGGAGATTCCACAACCTGTCTGAGCAATCTGTTTCAGTGGTCCACCACTGAAACATATACATAACCCACACACCACTGAAACATATACATAGCATAAACAAGTTCTTCCATGTGTTAGTACAGAACTTCCGATGTTCAAGTTTTAGGCCATTAATCCTTGTTTTGCTACTACACAACACAGAGAAGTGCTGGCCTCATCCTTTTGCCTCCCACCTCTCTTTAGATATTTATAAACGTTTATCAGACCTCCTCTCAATCTTCTCCTCCCCAGGCTGAACAGACCCAGGTTACTCAGTCTTTCCTCATACGGGAGATGTTCCAGGCAATTTAGCATTTTGTGGCACTCTGCTAGACTCCTAAATGATCATTATTTATTTATTTATTCATTTATTTATTTTTTAAAACTGTGGAGCCCAGAACTTGACACAGTAATCTTAAGTGTGGTCTCACCAGGACACAGTAGAGGGGCAGGATCGCCTCCCTTGATCTGCTAGCCATGGTCTTTTTTAATGCACTCCAGGATATCACTGGCCTTCTTGGCCAAAAGAGCCCATTGCTAGCTCATGGTGAGCATGTTGTCTGCCAGGACCCCCACATCCTTCTCCTCAGAGCTCATCTCCAGCAGGTCATCTGCTAACCTGTACTGATACATGCCATTATTCCTCCCCCGGTGCAAGACTCTACGCTTGTTCTTGTTAAACCTCGCTGCCCGACTCTCAGGCCTGTTCAGGTCATGTTGAATGGTAGCACAGCCTTCAAGTGTGTCAGCTACTCCTCTCAGCTTTGTAACATCAGCAAAATTGCTGAGACTGGACTCTATCCCTTCATCCAGATTATTGATGAAGATGTTGAACAAGACCAGACCCAGCATCAATGCCTGTGGAACACTGTTACTTACAGGCCTACAATCATACACTGTGCCACTGATGACAATCCTCTGAGCTCTGTCAGGATATTACTTGGCCTTAACCCTTTCTTTAAGTTCAGTACTAATGAACCTCTTCACTTGTGAAGACATAAATATGTAATATGAGGTCCTGGTCTTTGTTATACTTTGGAGGAAAATCAATTTAATTGTCACATACGTAGCGCAAGAAGCATAGAACTTGTGACTGACACCTTTGCATTGCTGTTACTGTTGGCACAGCCGAAACATACCACCTGACTATGCTCATATCCACTGTTTAGTTTCCATCACCATTCAGCAAGAATCAACAAATGTCACTGGCTGCAGTTTTTTTTCACATCATAGGGAAATTTACAGTTTCACATATTTACTTCATCAGCACTTCCGTGTCAGACACCATTTTGTCAGACTGCCCCTCTGCTGACATTTTCACACAGCAATAAAACATAGTAGAATATTGTTGGGAAGGTTCCGCCCCTTCTAACATCCCACCACCAAGTGCCCCTGACATCTTAGGCCAACATAATAAAATATGAAGCATTAATTTCAGAGCAGCTCTCCTAGTTATGGTTTCTTATGTATTATACAGGTTTAGTAAATGACATAATTTAGAGCAAGACATCACTGAGAATGTTTCCTCAGCTTAACCTTGTAGGTCACTCAGCACCACACAGTTGTTCATTCACTCCTCCCCTACTTTCTAGTGGTTAGGGGGAGAGAAGTGAAAGGGGAAAAAAACAAAGTAGAACTCATGGGTTGAGGAAAAAAAAAAAGCTCTTCAGTAACATAGAGAAAAGGATAATAACTGATATACACATATGCCAAAGATGTATATTTATAAATGTATGTAACAAGGGATGCACAAACAATTTTTCACCACCTGCCAGTCTATGCCCCATTCCTCAAAGCAATGGAACAGAGTGAGATGAAGGAGTAAAGAATATATTATTTCACGGAATCACAGAATCACAGAATTATCAAGGTTGGAAAAGACCTAGAAGATCATCTAGTCCAACCATTACCAATACTTCCCAGCTAAATCATATCCCTCAATGCAACATCCAAACATTTCTTGAACACTCCCATGGTCGGTGACTCCACTACCCCCCTGGGCAGTGCATTCCAATGCCTGACTACCCTTTCCGAGAAGTAATACTCCCTAATGTCCAACCTGAACCTCCCCTGGCGCAGCTTGAAACCATTCCCTCTAGTTCTATCACTGATTACACGAGAGAAGAGGCCGTCCCCCAGATCACTACAACCTCCCTTCAGGAAGTTATAGAGAGCTATAGGGTCTCCCCTGAGCCTCCTCTTCTCCAGGCTGAACAATCCCAGCTCCCTATTTCTGTTACCTATTATTGGGTTGTAACATGCAATACTATGTATATGTAAAATTCAGTATTGACTCTCTTTTATTTTTTTTCCTTTCACAGTAATGTATTATTTCTTTAGAATTAAACTTTTAGTAAAGAAGAGAAATGTGAAGATCCGACCCATAGGAAACATTTGGTGTGATGGAAGAGGTAGGATAACTGATTTCTAGTGAGTTTATCCATTTCCTATGCATTAACAAACTTTTTGCAATGTTCATCTAATGAAAGAAAACGGTTTTAAATAATGTTTACGCTATCTTATCAATTTCTTAAATATGTTTAAATTTGTCTTCAATTTTTAATCATAAGCTGATCTCCCAAATTTAATTAAAAATTATATTAGATGCATACTTATGATTTTCAGTATCTAGTAATTTTAATATGAAATTATTAATCTCTGCTTTTCAGTCATATACTCTTGGTTGTGGTGAGATCAAATAAAATGTTCACAAAGTTGGGGCCGCTCTTCTATTTAATGTAGTAGTTCTTACCAGTAAAAATATACCACTGTGTATCAAAACAACTTTATGCAAACATTAACAAATTCTGCTACCCAGAGTTAAAAAGAATTTTTACTTCTGTTGTCTGTGTTATTGAATTTTATGAGTAAAATATGACTTCTCTCTTCAGGGCTTTTAGGTTTACTTTTCATAAAAATTAAAACCTATTCTCTAGAACAAACATACACAGCAGAGAAAATAATGCTGTTGAGAATATGAAAAGTAGGAATTTTTTTTTAGCATCAGAAGACTTTTGTATTTACAGAAGAAACTTTGCTTCTCAGTTGCTTCTTCTATTTTCAAAAATATCAAACAGAAATTTATTATATAGAAAATAACTTATGCAGTGTGTTTATAAACTAATTTAACTTGGGCTATTATTTATAAACTGGTATTTTATTTGTTGCTTACTATACAGTATTCTAGGCACTGTAGAAAAATGTGTAGACATGCAAGTGGACTATAGAGCATACATAGGTGACAGCTTTCCATGACAGAATGTTTAACTATGGTGAGAGTGAGGAAACTGTTTCCAAAAAAAACCCCATTGTTTTAAATATAGATGGTAAACTCTTAGATACAGTCTATTATTGACAAATGGGGTCATCTATATGTTAAATCTTTTATCAGAGAATCAAAATGTTTTCATTCTTGTCTTTTTTAAAAAATAGTGACATTTGCCCTTGCTTGAGTAAAATTGCTTTGATACACATCCCAAATTAATCCTTCCCTGGAAAACAATCTGTGCCTTTAGGATCACATGGTATTCTCAACAATCACAGTGAAATGAGGGTGATAACAGACAAATCCCTCCGGCTACTGCATCTTTTCCTTCTCCTCTTTCCTCAACACAGAGATGATATGACGGAACACACAGAACCACAAATTACTATAGTGCGCAGTACCTACTTAATAATGACATCCCATAAGTTAGCAAAAATCTGCCAACATCTGCAAGCTTCTCTACACTGCTGTGAGCTGAAGTTTAAAATCATGTGTGACAGTGCTGTGGAAAATACAATTGATTCCCTTCTGATTGTGTCAGTTCCAAACACAGACAATATTGATGATGCTGTACAGTAATCTTATTGGGCTTGGGCCCAACTGAACATTGGTCTTTGTCAACTCATTATTCCTCTATCAGAAGGATCTCACAAGATTGATCTTGCCAGAAGCTCTTGATGTGTCTCACAAATCACTGTTCTGCTGTTGGCAGGCATATTCGAGTACTGCACGGTAATTGCTGTTTTTTTTTCTCTTTTCCCCAGAAGGCAGTGACTACATATTGCAAGTCATTGTCATATGAGAGAGTATGACTGTCCTAACAAGATAATGTAGTTAACTGTACAGTATCCGATCATACCAAAAGATGTGGTCATATTATTTGTGTTACTAAAGGAGCAAAATTTTTTCTAAAGGTAAATTCTTTTTTCCCCAATACTCCTTAAATAAATAACCCAAATTCTTAGGCTTTTGGTGTGAAAAATAAGTTATGCTACTTTAAATTGCAGCCCAAGTATGGACAGATCTTGATAGACTCTTCCTATTTGTACATATAGAAACAAACCATACATGGATGTTTGCAAGAGCAGTACTATACTGCTAAACTCAGACATTTTAGTGTCTGATGAAAAGTGACTATATCTTGGAATTTTCCTTTACACTTTTAGCCAAAGGGAAGAAACCTTTTGGCTCCTAAGGTCTTCCATTTGTCCTTCAGAAAGATCCAGGCAGATTAAGTAAAGTCTCTGGCCTAGGTAAATTCTTTCTTTAAGGCACAATGATCATAACCTCTGGCTAATCTTGGAAGAACACAGTGAAAAATAAAACAACAAATTCAGATACTTGACACAATAAGTCAGCTAATCTGGGTAATAGCAAGAGTCTTTACTGGCATTTCTCCAGGAAAGCTTAGACATATACTGACTGAAAGTGCCAATGGCAGCCTGCTTCATTTCTACACTGTAAATGGGAAGAATAACAACCCTTAAACAATGAAACATAAGCAGTCAACACTGTCTTCTTAATCTCTCCACAGATGAGAGCAGGGGCAGGTACAGGGCATTCAGTAGTAGGCAAGAGAAAATATTACTGATGATAGCTCTGATCCCTTAGGATTAGAATTAGGATGCAGAATTGAATGAAGAATTTGGGGATTCCCACCTTACATTACCTTACCTAATTTAAGGAAATTCAGCAAGGCTGTTTGTAGCAGAAAATGTGTCAGTAAAATCCTTTAAAAATCAGATGATAAAATCTCATCTTTAAATAGTATGAAGACGACTTCATCCCATATCAAACACTCAAAGATGTTACCCTGTCATTGTCAAACAGTAATATTAATGTTACACAGGCCAAGATACTGACATGAAAGACATAGGGAATAAGAATTCCTGAAGATACGGAAATTCTACAATGATACAAAGTCTTAGAAAATGTTTTTTATGTGAGATCCAAACCTACTCATGTAAATGATGAGGACACTTATGAAAATAACGAGTAAGATGATTCCACCTATTTATGCATTCACAGCATAAAATTATTTTACATTACTTCAGACAAAAATACAAGGATCAAGGTGAGGAAAAAAATAACAAAAAAACCCCCTAGATTTCCTTTTGTCTCACAAATAATTTAAATCCGGGGTCTTTCTTTCCTTCAGCAGTAAGATGATGACCATTAGTTGATGACATACTGCAAACCAATACTCTGGTTCACAAAAAGCCCTGTAATTATTCAAAGAAAATGCTTATAAATATGAACGTTTTATATTAGCTTTCCTTAAGGGCTTTGTGATATGACTTCTCAGTTAAAGGAGAGGAAAATGTCAAAGCAAGTTTCCAAAATAAAATTTGTGTTAAGCTAGAGGCAACGGAGTAAAACAAATAAAAATGTTCAAAATATCAAATCAGAGCACTGAATTAAAGCTGTGATCATGTTATATCTAATGACTGAGTACATTAAATGAGTATAAATTGATGATTCCTAAAAGAAATTAGTGTGTAGCTGTCTATATATAAACACCATATGCAAGCATAATGTTGAATCCTTCCCCTGATCTGTGTCGATGCAAACAATTTTAAAGGTATGAGAACCAGCAACAGCAAGATTCCAAAAAAATCAACGCAAACATGAAGTGCCATTTTAATTTTAAAAGCAAGAAAAATATTGTCATTCCTTACTTTAGATAACCATCTCATGCCAAAACTGGCTCTTTGTGGTGGGTTCTTCAACAGCATACTGGAAAAGTTAGGACCCTCAGAGTAGAATTGAACAGATGACATCTAAAGTCGTCTTCAGGTAGCCTCAAACAGTCAACTGAGAAGTGAAGTTGAGTGCTACTCAACTTGGCTTCCTTTTTGAGACCTAATGGACAGATGTTTTTTCTTGGAATGCACAGTCTAGAATCTTTTTTGTAACCTTCCCACGATCATTTCCATATTATACTCTTTTATTTTCAAAAAGAAAAAGAGGAAAATATATATAGGCTACTCCAAAGTAATGCCTCCTAGTTATTTTCACAGAAACCTCAACAAAGAGCAGAAGAACACTATTTGATAGAGCAAATTCTCAGCTACAAAACATATTCTTCAATATGGTTACCACCATTAGCCATGCGTTTTGACCAGCAATGAACAAGAACCTGTATGCTGTGCTTTTAAAAGACTGTACCAGCAGAGATTACTTACTGTCACTGTCGCCACTGCTGAAACACACCACTCACCACCTCACTGTGCTCATATCCACTCTGTGGTCCCCATAAACCTTCAGCAAGCATCAGTGAATGTCAGTTGCAATTTTTTCCACTTGGAGGAATTCCATGCCACATCTTTGTTTCCTACACACTTGCACTTCAGATGCAGTTTCATCAGATTGCCCCTCTGCTACCATCTGTTGCATGGCAATGAAGTGTGACAGTATATTGTCAGGAAGGTTTAACCTCTACTGCCATACCATCAGCATCTACCTCTGACATTTTAAGTCAACACAATAAATAGGAAGCATTACTTTCAGAGAAGTACTCATAGTTTGTTTCTGTGCTAACAGAATTATTATCTATTCAGGCCAAGAGGTAGGATCTGGAGCAGAAGCTGAAAGCTATTAGCCCAGGCGTCTTAAGATGGCACCACATACATATCTTTAAATACCTAGAGGACTCTCAAATTGCTACTGACATAAACTTTCTGTTTTGTGAGACATATATTCCTCATTAGGTGAAATATACTTACTTCTAATTGAGGTAATGGTTAGTTCACTAAATTCTGAATAGAATTTTAATAATCTTACAAATGATCTTTCATAGGCTTCTACTTGTTATTTATGTTTAGTTGAATAACCTCCCTGCAAGCTTATTGGCCAGTGAATTTTGGAATCTCCCTATTTGCTAATGAAGCTGATCTTCTTGAAATAACTCCTTACTGGGCCACAGAAAATGAGAAAGCAGAAACTTGACCTAGCATTGAGCTTTTATGCTATATCTGTGAAGGAGCCCACACATATTCCAGACTGTGTTGTCTGGGCTGTTTACACGTTTTACATGATACATATTTCTTTTAAAATCTTACTTCTTCATTGTATTGCACTGATGGCAAAATTTTGGTGCATAGGTCCACTGTTGAAGCAGAAGAGCACTGAAGTATACAATATGGCATCAAGAGGAGAGTGCTGTCTTAGAGATGGTTTTCTCCTGTTTTTTTTTTTTTTTTTCCTTTTACCCATGTTTGTATAAATCAATCTAAGGAAATGGAGACTTAATCTATTAATATTTACAGACACCTGCTGGCTAGGCTAATAAAAACAGCACATACCTCCCTGTTGCATCTGAAGGCTACTTCAGTTAAAGCCGTAATTTAGAAAGGGTTTAAGCAGTGCACTTTAAAGGAGCTTTGCTCACACTGGGTGAAGTTGTATATGCTGAGATTGCTTGCTAAACTGGGACCTAATTATAGAGCTGACTAAAAGTAATTTATTACATTTATTTTCTTTTATATTGCCCCAAATAATAAAAAATCTATGAGTAGTGATCAGGATTGTAGTCAGATAATGCTGTGATAAATGACTGGCTTCTCTATCTTTGCCTGTACTTTAAAAAATAAATAATACATTTGATTTAAAATATATAGTCAAATTCAAAACCTAGGTCAGCATATTTCCTTTAAAATTGTTTCTGAGGTCTTTTTTGAAAATTACACAGTTCTTTTCTGTTCTACCTTCTTTTCATAATCAACTGTAACATAACACAAAACTTTGAGTATCACAGACTCTCTTCATATTGATATGGCATGCACATACTTTATTTTCTTTTGTAGTTGATCAGTCAGTTTCTGTCCCTTGGTGGTGTTGTGGGTTTTTTTGTTTTGTTTTGTTTTTTTTTGTTTTGTTTTGTCTTTTTGGTTTTTTTTACGTGACACCTCTGAGATGGTACCCATAGCAACATCCACTAATACGGTGAGTCTGTGAAGTTGCTGCAGCTATCCGCCAGTCATTAATCTAGCAGTATCTATCTACTCAGATCTCTGCAGTCGCTTTTCTGGTCTTGCCTCTTTCCAGAAGTAACTGGCCTGTGCACAAAGATCTGAAAGATAACTCTTAAAGATTTTCTATGTATTTAATGGCTCTGTTTAATTTTTTTAAACAGTTCTTGCACATTATAGGATGATTACTATGCAAATTAATTTCCTGAATTTTGAAATTCAGCTTCAGTATCTCTGAGTTTTTGCAGAATGCTTATTTTAAATATAAAATTAAAAAAAAAAAAGAAAATCAAATTAAAAAAAAACACACAGAATTTCTTAGTTTTCTATTTTGTTTAAGAATGTAGGTCACAACCTATAATACTATCTCTGAAACAGTTACAACAAAATTACCTTAGTTTTTCAATCAAATGTTTTTTTTCTAAGAACGAATGATATGTTCTAATTTAATATCCTGCACATATTTTAACTACTTCAGTACAAAGAAGTCTAAAGTTGCTGCCATTCCATCAGAGGTCTTGTGCTGGCCAGCTGTACACCACATAAGTTTCATCCAAAGATTAATCTATGACTGAGATTTTCAAATGAGGCTAAAGGGGTTATGGACACAGATCCCACTGAAACATAATGGGAATTCTGTGTCTAACTCCCTTAGGTATTCTTGGGACTTGGAATTACTGCTCCAATTTTTAGAGCCAAATCCAAGATGGAAGAAGTATGTTTTACTTTCTGTGGGCTACAGTTCATACTTTTAAATCCTGTAAATTTAAGCCTTTGATATTTGTCTATGACACTTATAATTGTTAGTACAAGTGTGTTTAGTTCAATTAATAAAAATTATTTTGACAATACTTTTTGGTGTACATCTTTTTGGTGTACATCATAATCCATGAATAGCTGGATGAACACAAACATTTAGAACAAATCAGTCAATTTTACATCATTCATGTTCAATTTTATCCATTTTCAGGGGATCATGTACAGGCTCTTTTCACTAGTGTGGAACTTGATGAAGACTTTCTGGTAAAGTGCATGTTTGTGGTCATATCTGTACCTGTATCCACTGACACCAAAAATGCATATAACCCAGATAATTCCTGGGGTTGGCTAAGGGATTTAAACATGCACACAATTTACCACCTATTTCAAAAAATCAAATAAATAAAATACGTCCTTGAACCAGGGCACTGTTTATTCTTCAGTGTCTTACTCCTGTTTAGAATGCAATACGTAGACCTCTGTTAAAGTTTTCTGTTGAGGCTCATCATAAAATTTGTTTCCTTGTGCTGAAGCGTTCATTCAGAATGTGCAGAATATTCCAGCACACCATTTCATAGCCAAAGCTTAGAAAGATTTCATTCAGATCATATTGCTGGATTAGCATGATGTCTAGCATTTTAAGTTACTGTCTTCTCAGTTGTGGGGTAGCTACTTATCACATCAGGGAAAATCTGACTTGATGATTCTCCATTCATTTTGTTGAATTAGTAGGAAGTGAATGACAAAAATATGTGGTACTTGACTCATTAATTATTTTATTGTGAGGATAACTTGTTGAAAAGGTAAGAACTATAATTTGATCTGTGTTTAATCACAATATATGAGACACTGGAATCAAAAATTCTAATGTTCAATTCTTCTAAAATTAAAAAAAAAAAAAGGATATGACTAATGTGGTTAAAGATCTGGTAAATATTAACATCTCTTCTGGGTTTTACATGTGATATAGTTTAAGGGAAGATTTCTAATTGACATTAGAATGAACAGTATCAGCTAAATATAAATCCTAGAATCTGTATTGAAAAAAATCAGTGTATTTTTAACTCTGTGTGGTTTGGAGGCAAGACAATTACACAGAAAAATATATTTAGAATTTTTAATTATGAAAATAATTTGACAAAAAGGAAGTCTTTGTGCCTGGTTTTGTTTTGTTTTAAACAGGAAAATATGAATTTCAACATTAGTGAATAATTTATTAGGGTGATTTAAAAAACAAACAAACAAAAAAAGGTTTGGTAGATAGATAAAACGTGTGATCCATTAAGCATCTGCTAAATACACAGATTTCAGTTATTTTGGAGTACAACGTGATATGTACAGTCAAACTTCAGCACCCTTAAAAGTAGAAAGTCACATTTTGAACTTGTGTACATCTTTGATTAATTGCACATGAATTTAATTTCTCAGTTTAGGGTACAGTTGGGACCATTAGATTTAACTTCACTTTAAAAAAATGAGAAATTCTGAAAGCACTTTTCACAGCTCACATATCTGAAACTATAAGAACAATGTCTTATCATGGTCAATCCTGTAGTTACATACAAAATAGTTTTGCAGAGACTGTAGTATATAATCTCGGAGGTATTGGCTGAGATTTAAGATTTGTTCTGAGAAAGGAGATGTTATTTTTTTTAGTTTTTGTAGACATTCTAAAGCTGATAAGAGACTTGAGTTAGACCATATTTAGCACCATTTTTAGAGTCACTTCTATGTCTAAGAGTCTAAAAAGCTGAGTTTATACTATGAAATACTGAATAGAAATCCCTTATAATAATCCTTAGCAAGTGTAATTAAAGGTGAATTCTGCTAATTAGAAACAAAAGTATATGGATAAATATATGACAGATAATAATAAAATTTCATTTGTAAACTGTTGTTTCTTAGCTGTGTCAATTGAGAGATGCATTTCCTCCCATATGGCTTTCATCTTAAAGGCAGAGAACAATTTTTTGGTCAACTTCTTAATGAAATTGAACAAGACATCACTCATTAGACTTGTAACTTTAGTAGACATTACTCTCTTCCTTCAAAAACATGGATGAATGTTTTAAAGAGTTTCCAGTCATTAAAAGGAAAGCAGTCACGACATTACTTTTCTAGTAACTATACTAATACTCACAGTGAATGCCTTCATCTGTAATAGGTCCTGTTGATTTCAGAGAAACTATTTGATTAGTAGAGCACTGGTGAACACAAACCAGAGTGTTAAAGTCTGTTCCAAACCTCTCTCAACATATTTTCATAAACACATTTTAAAAACTGATCCTTAGCAAATTTAATATATCACAGTACCACAGTATCACAGTATCATAGGGGTTGGAAGGGACCTCCAGAGATCATCGAGTCCAACCCTCCTGCCAAAGCAGGTTCCCTACACCAGGTCTCACAGGTAGGCGTCCAGGCGGGTCTTGAATATCTCCAGAGAAGGAGACTCCACAACCCTCCTGGGTAGCCTGTTCCAGTGCTTCGTCACCCTCACCGTAAAGAAGTTCTTGCGCACATTCACGCGGCATGTGCAGGACAACCGGGGGATCAGGCCTAGCCAGCATGGGTTCACGAAGGGCAGGTCCTGTTTGACCAACCTGATCTCCTTCTATGATCTAGTGACCCATCTGGTTGGACTGAAATTTAGACAATATAAATGGAATTGTTTATTTTCTTCTCTTTGCTCACATTAGATTACTGCCCTGTGAATGTGCTACTCAAATGGACAGTGAGGAAGTCCAGAACTTTATTGAGGACTTGTATAAACTGGATCTTGCTGGATCATATTGTGTATTACAGATGATTCTTGTGCTAGTTTATAGATTGCGTATCACACAGAGTAGTATGTTCAAGAGCAACTTCAAAAGAAAAGGAAGATCTTAGTATAAGAAATAACTCTTTTTATTAGGTAGAAATTAATTGGTTCCAAATTCTGATCAAATCATGAGATTATATCCATATTAACACTAATTAATTTACCGTAATGAAAGCTAATATAACTAATTATAATCAGGCAGTGTTGCACTGGGTGAAATATTTCATAATGGTTCCTTTCATATTTGTAGTATATTATGTGCATATTTCAAAAACACAAAAAGCAATAATTAAGTTAAATGTGCGTTATGGTGAAGGTGAGTTAAAGATCTGTGACAAGAAATTTGGAACCTAGTTAATGGGATGAATGAACTTTTTCCCTAATGAAAATTGGCTTGGTACACCCCCTCGAGCATCTAAAACCAGTTTATTTTTTTCTGTAAGAGCCACATGACATCCTAATACAATGTAAAATCTCAGAGTATGGAAGTTCTCTTTTTTTTTAATTTTTTTTTGTCTTTTCTGACTTACAGGCCCCATGATGCTTGATGCTAAATCATGAAATAATGAGTACTGAATTACTTAGGTCTTTTCCAATTTACACTGAAAATGGACTTTAATTCAAAACTATGTCTGGTTAATTAAACTTTCCATTATCTAATTTGATCTAATTATTTCTATAAATTAAGATGTAACCAGAATTATATCCTAAGGTAGAACTGGGCTATAGTTACACATTTTTACTTTGATGGAAGGAAGAAGATCTTTATCATTCTCCTATTAACTCTAACCATGCCGGCCACTTGAATTAATACAGCTTTGCAAACTAAATGATGAACAGAGAACTGTATTTTCAAAATGTCAGTCAGGTTTTGTTTGTTTGCTTTTTTTTTTTTTTTTAAGTAATTGATTTTTCTGTAGAGATTTGAAGAATAGTGTTTCCCTTTGCATCTATCATGACTGGTTTTAGCACAGTAAAAACAATTGGTATGATTTTTATTCAATGTCCAGTGCAGATTTTGACTCTTTTTGATTTCGGTTTAATAATGACACTAAATTATAACTTAAATTCTTTTTTTTTTTTTCCTACAGAGCTCTGCATTTTTAGAAAATTTGCTCTACTAAACCATACACAATGTGACTACATTCTCAAAAAAAAAAAAAAAAAAAAGGGGGGGGGGAAAGTTCCTTGTAAAATTATTTTATTTTGTCCAAATTAAAATCAAAGCATGGATCAATTTGTTCACCAAGAGTATTTGTTACCTTCTGAAAATGCGTATCACTCTTTTTTTTCCTTTTTTTTCTTTTTTGGCTAATTTCCCTGAGTTGTTGCTGTCCTTCTGAATTATAGAGTGAACTATAACTCTATCTCAGGAAGAGATCAGTAATTAAATTCTTTACTATGAACTCTCAGTAAAAAACTCTGTGTACCTGAAGACGCATAATGATATACTCCTCTTCATCTTATTGACTATTGATCAATTGTTGATTTTTTCTATAAAAAGAAACCAATCATTATGACATATTGAGGAAGCTTAAGGAAACTTCAGAAACTGAAATCTCTCCAATCACAGTATAGTAGAAATATTGATCAGTGTTCGAAGTTTTTCTGACAAAATCATCTTGAAACACATGCACACACAAAAATCCCTTCAAAATACATACAAATTAAATGCATATTTGTAATATTCCCTAATGACATTCAGAATTACAGATTTTAAACCATTCCATTAGAGTCACACCCTCTGTGGGAGAATGATATAGTAGATGTAAAGCTGTTGATAGTATTTCATACTTTGTGTACATAATCGTTACTTTTTAAATCTAAGATTTACTTGTGATTAGAATTTTAATATCTAAAATCCATACACTCTCAAGAAGTAAATCAGCTCAAGTTTCCTTTTCTCTCCTAATTCTACAAGTGAGGAAGATCTCTTCCGATTTTTTGTGACTGCACAGGATCCCTCTTAAATGATTTTTATCGTAATTTCTGATCCTCAAACAAACTTATTGAAATACTTTATCAGTTTTATTTAATTAGATCCTAATAATTTTTTTTTTTTTTTTTTTTTTACTAATTATTCAATGTTATAAGAATACTTATTATTATGCAATAGTATCATGGAATGGAAGTATAAAATTTCTTTAATTTATTTGCTTACACTAGATTTTCTTCATATCTTCATACATTGTCTATCAGCACAAGCATTGCTTGAGGTATTTAGCACTTCCTAGGCACTCTGGAAACTTAGCTTTCAAGAGCTGTTTTTGCTGGCAGGAAAAGATGTGTTGTACTAATTTGTATTAAAAAAACAACACACAAACTCATCTGTTTGGATTAATTAATAAATAACAAATATGAAACATTAATCCATTTTAATGGCATATATAATTTTCAGTAGTAATATCCTACTCTAATACTACAGGGGTCTTGCTAGAGGACAGGACAAGCAAGGATTTGAGAGAGTGAAGACTAGAAAATAGTCCATAAAATGATTTTTTCCATTAAAAAGGAAAAAAAAGAAAAAGAAAAAAGAAAAAAAAAGGGGGGGGGAAGGGGGGGGGGGGGGAGAGAGAGAGAGAGAGAGAGAGAGAGAGAGAGAATTTGATGTGACAATAGCAGCTACAACATAAGCTACCTGACCTTGCCCTTGCAATGACCCCAACCTTGACTTGCAGGGACACTCTCCCTAGGGATGAGAGGTATGTTATTACATGTTATTTCATTACAAGGCCCTTGCTGAGCAGAGACTGCCAAATGGACTCAATTAAGTGTTTCTTATGATGTGGATTACTGTCTACCAGGGTGAGTTGATACTAGCAAACATTTTTCATTCTCTTCAAGTTTGACTGGATATGGAAAGTACGTGTGTTAGTCATTCTATGACACTTCAGTGCATGATTTATATCTATTTAGAAAAATCATAACATGCGGGCTTCAGTTGTGCACTGCAATCTTTTCTCATTGTTTGTCCTTCAGCAAAAAATCTGTATTCACACTCAAGGATTATGTACTCAGACCTCACCTTCATTGTTCCAAAAAGAAATATTACATCAAACTACTGTTGTATTCTGATGATCAAGCTGCTGTTTAGCATTGAGAATAAAGTTCAAATATGTCACAGATGCAACTCTGTATTCATCCTGATCTCCTCTAAAAAAGTTGTATCAGGGATAACTGAAACACTGGGCACTCATGAGAGCTGGGCTAGTACAGCGCTTATTTAAAATCAGTCTTCTACACTAGAAGAACAGCTGTTGGTTAAAATGAAGAATATTACCTCTCTCTACATATATATATTTTATATATATATATATATGTACATAAAAAGTATTAAAATATTTTCAGTATATTTTCTTTATATGATAGTTCTCTAGAAGCTGTCTTCTGGAATTTCTTTTTGAAACTTGTGGGAAAATATTCCATTGGCTGCAATGTACTTTGGATCAGATATATGTAAGATAGCATTAAATAAATGAACAAGCCATTCCATGAAAAAAAAATAAAAAAATCAAGTAGTACTTTTTCTTTTCTTTTTTTATATGTATGCATAAAAATATTTTTTCAGCCACCTAGTTAAAAGCTAGTATCCTGGAATATGCTAAAGTTTTTATAAATATTTCTAGAAGGGTCTCCCATTTTTCTTTGATGTCTGTCAAATGCAAAAGGAAAAACAACATTCATTTGGTCTTGAAAGTAAAAATGGCAAAGACTTTATACAGGAAATAATTACTTATGAACCCCTCTTTGTACATCATAAAAAATTAACATAGGTTGTAAACAATAAATACTTTCCATCTGCATCATTGTTTCAAATAAAAGTTTGTTCTTTTCCTTTTTTTTAAAATTTTTGGTAAATTAATTACTATGCACGCCTTTGACTAGACCATATTTTCTCCTGAATGTCTTTTTGAAAATTATTTTGTATTTATATAACTATAAATACTTGCAGTTGTCTTTTAATTTTTGATATTTCAGTAATTTTTGCTATTGTAAATGTAGTCTAACTTTTAGAATAAGAGTGCTAAAATGAATAGAGATTGCTATGTTTCGTTCAAGTCTTATCTAGAAATAGATAATAAACAGAATATTGGAGTGGAAACATTTCATCTTGAATCTACCTAAATCTCTTTGAGCACTAACAAGACAAATATGACTTCTGATTGAACGCCTCTGAAAAAAAGTTTTCTTTTTAAAAAAAACCAACAACTAACTCACAAGAAAAAAAGGACCTGACTGTACAGATCTGATACCATTTACTCCTTAACAATTTTGCATAATGAAAAGTCCAGAAAAAGCCGTATTCTGCTTTCTTTGTATCTTTCATTTTCACTTATTCATATTTTAACAGGTGGTAAGAAAGAACCAGATGTAGCTGTAAAATGCAGCACTCCAATGCTTGGAGTAGGTTTATGTTAAAATCATATTTGGAAATTTTAGTTTGGTCATTATAATTCCTGTGACTTCTTTAAAAGTAATGTGACCGTTCACTGTTAGAGACCTAACTTGGCAAAGTTCACGTGATAACTTGCTTGCTACTAGTATATGTTTGAGGATGTTACGAAGTCTAACAGCATTACTTCATTAAATACAACCTGGTAAACCAGTAGGTTAGAATAACTGCAGAAATGATGGAGGGGGAGGTGCGGAATCATATGAGAAATTTCTGTACTTTTAGTGTTTACCATTTTTCTCCATTTTCAAAAATTCTAAATTAATTTAAGAATTGTAAAGGATAAGTGTTACAGGATCATTCCGTCAGTCGCAATAACAGCTGCCTTTACAAAATAACTACAGATAATTACAATCATTTAACTGAAAGTACTAAGCCCTATCATGTAGAACATAAGACATTTATCATTATTTACCTTAGCAGAAACAAATCTACCCAAATCAATATGGGCTCAGAATATCCATTACAAAATGTAGTGATTACTTTCAAATACTGATTTTTTCATATATACTTGTATTAATAAGAAGAAAGCAGGTCAGAATATTTCTGTTCAATGCAAAGAAATTTCTTCTAATTAGAACTTTTGCATAAAACAGAATTGACTCAACTATCCTTTTATTAATGTTATGGAAAAACAGCTGGTTTTGCTGAGTTATATTAAGTTCTGGAATGGAGGTCATTTGAACAGTGTTAATCCGTTTAACGGTGAAAAACTTTAAAAAAAAAAATAAAAAGATTTTACTTGCGCATTCTAACACTTGTGATTGCGATTAGACATTATGTCAGAAATGCTAAGTCACAGCCTAAAACTGTGATTGGGCACCTGGTAGGAAGTGAGGGCCAACCCAGGGGAGCTCAGCTGCATGCAGTTCACCTGAGTGACTGGAAGGGGTGAAGCCAGGACCCACTCCTTCCTAGATCTCATTGAAGGGTTGGCAGTGGAGGAGAGGGTATCTCATACTGGAGACTCTACCTACCTGAGGTTTTCTAAATGTAAGCGATTTTTTTTCCTTTGTTTCTGCATTTGTGGTTGCTGCTCTTGGGCTTGTCCTCATTTGTTACAGCCACAGACTTTCCCACCTGACTTTATTGCTGTGCCTTCCATCATGTTATAGCATTACAGATATGCAGGACTTTGTTTTCAATTAGTGACTGTTACTTTTGGTATAATGGCTATAGTAAAAATTTACTAGTTTTTAAGAATGTAAACCTAAAGGCTTACCTACAGAGAGTTGTTGTTTAGTGTCTCTTTTTCTGAGCATTCGAAACAGCATTTTGTCATGGGATTATTATTATTATTTCTTTAATTACGTAGGAATGCATACACATGGTACACTGGGTACAGCAGATATTGCAGCTTCTTAGAAGACTGTCAAACGTTTTGATGTGGAATTTCCTCTACAATAGAAATGCATTTAAAAAAACCTTTTCTATTCAAACTTTACGTGGAGTTTTACAGATTATTATTTTTTATTATTTTTGTCTCTGTTAAAACAAATTACTTTTTCTTCCCCTTCTTATAGTCCTCTGCTTTCACAAACTAAGAATACCAGATATTTTTTTATCTTAATTCTCTTTCCTTTTTTTTTTTGTTAACATTCATGTTGGGTATGCACAACAATGTTTTGGAAGGGGTTGCAAGTGCCACTGACCCAGCAACAGACTTGCTGCAGGATGCAGCTGAGCCCCTCAGAGGAAAACAGAGTTTTAAAAGGGAAAAAAACAGTAAGAGAGAAGTAATATAGAGACAGTGAAGAATGGCAGAGGCGGAAAGGAGAAAGTATGCAAGTGTGTACAGAGAATGAGGAGGGGAAGGAAAGAAAAAGAAAGGAGATACATAAATAGCAGAAAAAGGAAAAAAAAAAAGTAGTTAGAGGAGTAGAAGGATCTCTACGGTGGACAAGATACTCCATCAGTGAGCTGGAGCCTACGGAGGACCAGCACTGGAGCACAGGAATAGAGTGTGAAAGAAGACAAAAAAACCAGCATACTCTTATCGCCTACATATTTCATTGCCTCATTGAAAGGACCAGCTGCAACCTAAGGGGGAAAGGAGAGGCCTCTGATGCGAGAGTGAGAAGCTGGGTTTGTGTAAGGGCAGTAGAAGATGTTTTCCTTATTTTTTTGTTTATTTGTGATTTCTGAATCAACGCTCAAATACTCATACTATTTAGCAATAAAAGAAGTTAAATTCCCCAATCAAGCCTAGTTTGCCCACAACAGCAATTGGTCAGTGATTTCCTTGTTTTTATTTTGCACCATTAATTTTTTCCACTCTTGTTGCTCTGAATTTTTCTCCCTACTTCTGTCTCATTGGGATTAGGTGTACGGGACAGTGAAGAAACAGCTGTGTGGATGTCTGGTTGATAGCTGTGGCCAACGTATTACAATGGGTGTTCATGCCTTATCTGCATAAGATACATGGGTAATGGTAGAATCATGCTGTAGTTAAGAAGTTGCCAGTGCTTAGCCAATGAGGGATAATATTTCCTACAAATAAGCAAAGGAAAAATCTCCTTTCACTGGCACTACTGTCTTAAAAAAATAAATAGGAAAAGGAAAAAAAAAAACCAACAAAAACTTTCCCATGTTTCTTTGTTAAGACTAAAGCTATCTAAAGAAGTTTGATTTTTAGTGAGGATTGAGATTTTATTTAGGATTAATTATTAGAAAAGATAAAAACACTTACTGTAATAGTGGATTTTAAAAATGTGCTGAAATCAGAGGAGGATATCTATTGTTTCATGCACTTAACTTCTTTAGTTTTGCTTGAAATACATCTAACAGTTAACCCAAATTACTTCTGTCTTTATGTGCACCGTGAAAGAAGAAAATAATCCCTTGCTTAGCCTTGCTCAATCTCAGTCTATTATTTTGTTAATGTAGTGACAGATTAACCCTTGTGTGCATTTTAGGCATCTGTGTTTGTAATGAAAAAAAACTTGAAAAACCAAATGTGCGCTCAGAAGGGAAATTAATATAACTGCTGTTAAGGGGAACAAGTGTTTAGGCTCTTTGCAACTTCAGAATAACTGTTAATTAGGTAATGTGTTCTGAAAGCCAGAGAGAGATATTAAGATCTTCTGATTTGTCCTCCTGCATAATATGGGACTTAGAACCTTCCTGAATTAATTACTGCATAAATTAAGATGAAATATATAGAAAACACCCTACCACGAATGAAATATTTACAGTGGTGAGGACTTCAATTATGCACTTAACCAATTACCCTTAGGAATTTTTTGTCAAGTGATTTATTTAAGCTGGAATTTAAGTTGATATTTGAGATGTTAACTATTTTTATACTTATTTGCCATCTTCATGTGAATGTATGTTTCTACTTCCTATGTAGTTTTTTTGTTTTTTTTTTTAAATAGAGAATGGTTCACGACACATTTTGGCCATTTATTTTGAAAAACTATGTTGGTTGACCTCACTGAAACTTCAGTTGTAAGGCATTTTAAAAAAATCATTTAAGCATGCTTTTTGGTTCTTCCCAAATTGGGTTCTTGGCTTCAGGAGTGGCTTCTGTATCTAATAGCCATAGGAACAGTACCAAAGTCCAGGTTACTGTTTTGTTACTTCTGTTCACCATGCTTTGTTTACATCCTTCTAGGTTATGTAAGCCTTCCTGATCATAGCAATGTGCAGGGAATTCGTCTCATAGTAAAACGCTTTGCGCGCTTTACCAACGCTGAAAAAGTAGTTATAATTGTGGAAGGTGGTTTTAATGGTCGCTGTCAAGCATATCTCGGATGTAGAAGCCATCACGGACTTTACTGATGGTTGTCTAACTGTCTATTTTGTGTATATATACACAAGCACGTGGGAAAAAAAGAATCACAACGGTTAAGCTATGCCAGCTGAGATATTTCACACTGGACGTCTGTAAATGCGAGAACTAGAAAAGTATTTGATTGCAGCTTTTCCCTACCTGAGGTAAAAGAATTTGAAAAGCTCTCAAGAGCCCAACAGGTAGGTACAAGAGAGCAGAAATAATGCAGTGTAATTCTCTTTTGATTCTCGATATTTGTTATCATATCACAAAATCTGAGAAAGTTTGTTTCTCATTTCAGAATAATTTGTAGATTGTCTTAGAGTAGACTGTCAATAATGAAATCTAGATTTCAGGATTTGATGAGTTACTTAGATGTGTGTTCCTCAGTGATATTTTGACTATGTAGTGAAGTTCATCGTTATCCATTGCTGGTAATACAATTACAGCCACTGTTAAAAGGATTGGCTCTACAAAAACATGGTAAATAATGACTGTTTGCTTAGAGTTGCATTCATGAGGGGTGAAATTAGGCCTGTTAAATCATTCTGTTTTGTCAGCAGATACTGTTCCATATTTCTGCTATCAATTTCAGTAAATGTTATTTCATATTTGTCTACCTCTTTTCGTAACAATCATGCTTTAGGAGTTTTTCAACATTAGACTCCATTATAAATTTGCCTGAATATTATATTAATATTTATTGTAATAAATATTAATTTATTAATATTAGTAATATTTTTGTAATGTAAATAGCATTATTACATTCATGACAGTAATGATCAATAGCTGAAGTTTTCTTTTAGCTTTGGAGATAGGAGTTACGATTTTCTTAGTACTGTTTCCATCAGGATAAAACAGTAATTAGCTATTATGGTCCCACGCAGTTTTCAAAGTGAGTAATATATTGCAAAAGGAAGGGAAGTGAAGGCAACAAAGACAGAATAAAATGTGTAGGGAATTGGGATCCGGAAGAAAAGGTTGAGAGGTACTAAGATGAAAGGCAATATAGGATGAAATTGTGAAGTACAGTATGTGACAGGTATACAAAGCTGATGGTAAGGACAAACAAAACACAAAGCAGAATATGCAAGTGAAAGCTCTCATGTGAAAGAACTTAAGGAAGTACTGGATATACATGTGACTGAAAGAAATAAGGAGTGGGGAAAGATTATTTTCATATACTAGAAAGTAGAAGAGTTAGTGGAGTCATTCTCTCAGGGGTAATGGAAAAATATTTCTAATTCAATAAAATAGTGTTCATTACATAAAGCTTCATTTTTTTTTTTTTAAATAATTTTAGAAGTATATGTGCATAGCTCACATTTACCTTAAATCTTTATACTGCTTTTACAAATTTTTTTATTGTGATAATGCTGGAAACTGGCTTGTAATTTCTGAACATTTGGAGTTTAAGATATTGCTGTTTTTTCCTGCAATAACATCTCCTTGAATGAATAGTAGTTCTTTATCTGCACGTGAAAGATTAAAAGGAAAACTAGCAGTATCAGCTTAGACATTATTTTCTTTACAACCCAGTTAAGAAGAAGAATAGAATCTGAGTGCTGAATTTGCTCAGGAAGAGAAAGAATGAGTGTTCTTTAAAGATAATATTGATCTCAGTTATCAAAAAATCAACAAAATATATTGTCTGGTATTAGCAAAGGTCAGTTCTGAAGCAGTCTGTTTCTCAGACTCTTCTTTAAAAAAAACAAACAAAAAAACAAACAAAACACAGAAAAGCATGAACTTGCCTTCACGCCAGCTAAGAAGGTGATTCTTTTTGCCTAAGAAAGCAGTTGAGATCTCATATAGGTGGAAATGTTAATTCTACACCCTAACCCATAGAATATTATTTCTGTGGACAGCCTTTTTTACACTGAAGTGAAAAAATTTAAAGCATATTGGCAACTGCGGAATTGAGTGCAATGTACGTGCGTCTGGTGTTGTGATACAATCCATGTTTCAATTTTTGGCTTCTTAAAAAATACAAAGTTTAAATTATAGCATGGCATGTTTCAGCAGGTATAGATTGTAGAATGTGCATATAAAATGACATAATTATGACATAGCCTCCTCCTACAAAATGCTGTTGCCCTTTTTTCTCAGGAAGAGGCGGCAGTTATAGCAACACATCTTAGCGACAAATCACACCATATGTATTTAATACAAATATATATATATTAAAATCTGTCATGTAGGAAAAAAGACTACTCTGTTCTTCTGTTATTTGTAAGTTTTCTTTAAATTTTCCTTAAAAAACTTTTTGTTGATAATTCCTTCATTTCATTTGAGTTTCTTTTGACAATGTAACACTAAAAATTTCCAATTAGTATAGTTATTCTGATAAAAATTATAAAACATGGGTCTTCAACCGAAAAACTAAGGTTTACTAGGGTTAAATTCATTTGAAGATCATCGTAAAATTACAGAAATGACTAAATCAGAAACACTTTATTTCACTAAAGAAGGTAATCTATGCAGCTTTTCTATGAGCTAAAAAGACAACCCAGGCAACCAATGAAAAAGAGATGGAAAGCGTTAAACTATCATTCCCTCCACAGTCATCCCAAAGGCAGTAGTCTGTTGCCTAGCAATTCTGATTTACACTTTCCTGGGTGTCACGCATGCCATGAGGTCCAATAAAAAACCCTCAGGACAGTACATTTTCTAATGTCAGAAGTGGTATACTTTCCAGGCATGCTATATCATTGCTTGGAAGGGCTCATATTTAATGTTGCAAGCAAAATTGTTTTCCTCATGGGTGAGCCCTTTCCTTTTTTTTTTTTTTTTTTTTTTTTTCCCCTGTTTCTTCATTCAACATTTCTTAAATAATGATGCTTTGCAGGCTTTTCTTGATATTCTTATCTTTCTGCTCTTTGAAAGAAAGAAAGAAAGCTTATTCTGGTGTTCCCTTTAGAATTACATTGATCAGTAATACTATGTTACAAATTTTGAAAACACTGTCAGTCAGAATTTGTTGCATTTACCAATTTAAAACAAATTTTGTTTCAAAGTACTTTCCCCTGCCATCCAAGGTAATTGGAAAGTCAGCCTGAAAAAATCTTCTAATGTTCTTTCTAAAATTGACCATGGCTGCAGAGGGAGCTTCTTATACAAAATATAATTAATTTCTATCTGTCTATGCTGATCAGTGCAGGCTGACAGTCCCCCTGCATTCTTTGTTTTAATGCATGTGAATTCTTTTCAGTAGACTACACCTCCCTTTCATCTCCTCCTTTTCCTTGTGTAAATTGGCACTTTCTGTCTTCTAGGAATCTCATTACTATGTACTGATTCTCTATTACTTCGTAATAGAGATACCAAAAAAATTGTAAATATGTTTTTCTTTGCCAAATTTTTACTCCATATAAAGTTTATGCGACAGCGGATCTTACAATAATTCAGATAACTGGTATGTAACTTATTACATTTATTGAAGTCATTCTTATACATAACTTCAAACAGTGCAGATCTAGTATAACAAACAGGTTTAGTAAAAAACAAACAAACCCAAACAAACAAAACATCACAAGGTGCAAAGATTTAGTGCTGATTCTTACATGGGCTTCCTGCATCACCTTTGGTGGTTATGAAGACTTTTTCTTCCACCTGTACAAGGCCTGAAAGAAAAGTATTAAAAAAAAAAACACCAAAAAACTACCTGCCATTTAAGCATTTACTTTTGTTCATTTATAGTATCATGCTAAAATTTTCCTTACCCTCAGAGCTATCACTAGGTTGAAACTAGGTTGAATCACGTTCTTATTTTTATCTTTTTGTGAAATACATGATAGCTCTCAATACGAGAATAATTTTTTGTTTTGTTTTGATCTTGAAACAGCACCACCAGTGTAAGAAATTTCCTGAGTATTAGTGATTGTATGGATTAGCTTTCTGCTGCATCAGAGGCAATTCATTCATCCTGATTAGTCATCCTGATCCCCGGAAAATGTTCCAGTCTTCTAATTTTTTTAACTAGTACCTTGTGCTTTCAGGTCAAGTGATTGTACAAAGTCTAACCCTAGCCACAGCAGCAGATGAATAGCATCTTTCCACTCACATCTTAGAACTCCATCTGATTGCATGCATATTTTATATTTGTCCAAGAATAGCTCCTCCTGTTTGCCTCAGGCTTTTGGCTTTTGGTTTTTTTTTTTTTGTTTCCTGAAGAGGCTCATATTTTTGCAAGTGAAAATTAGCTGCTGGTGTTAGACTTCCGCATGGTTGAATAGATTCCTTCCCTCTTTCTAGTGCTCTTCTCTACTCCTAAATATATTATTGATTATGACTGCTTTTGCACAAAGTAAAGCAAATAGAAAAGGAAAATGGAATTAGCGGAAGAGATATAATGTGCCAATTGTGCTTTCTATACTTCCTACAGTTGTTGCAGAATTCTAGAGTTTCTCATGAAGGGATGCAATTCCTTTTCTTTTCTTTTTTTTATTTTTATTTTTTTTTTAATTAAGTTTGGATGGATTCTAACTATTTTGAGGTATGCTTATTATCTTAAAGAAAGGCTAAAACCAGTTCTTCCTGAGGGTTTTTGGAAAATAATGACACTTTGAAAAGAGCTAGAATTAAACACCTGAATATTATTATCTTCTTTATTCTCATAGTTTAAAGAAGTAATCCTGATGCTATGATGGTATAGAAAAGGCTTCAGCAAAACATCAAGGGGGAAGAAAAAATGCGACTTTCACAAGGGCTAAACAGAAAACTGACCCAAATTAGAGGAGCAAATTGCATGGGAAGGTGTGTTGTTCAATGTATTTGGATTTCAAAAACATTGAATTTTGTTATTCAATACTGTAGTTTTATTTTAAAATATATTTTTAGTATCTCTGAGTCAGGACTCAAATTTTGAATTGCTCTGCAGAGGAGGTAAGTCTTTTGGATATTGATAACTTTTTGTAACTCTTCTACTCCCTGAGGAGAAAGGCGTTTTGTGTGAGGATTTTTCCTAAGTGTTCTCTGACGTTTCTGTTAATCACTGCTAGCTTGAGTATTGAGTATTCAGCATAGCAGTCACAAAGTGACTAAATGTCTTAATGAATATATTTACAGGATGTGGCGCTAAACTACAATGCAAACCATTGTATTTCACAGCATTCTCAATTTTAGGGGAGTGAATTTTCCCTGACAAACAGTACTGACAGATACTACAGGCTTTACCTGGAGTTCTGTGATACTGTATTCAAACTGCAGTGTATCCTGCTTCAAAAGGTAGGAAGAGTCAGTGATCAACTTTTAGACAATGAATGCTGGGAGAAAATCAATAGTCTGATTAAAACAAGAAAGCTCAAGAGGCATCTAACCCTAAAAAGCTGATCTGACACTTTACTATATCTCACTGAAAAAGCAAACTATATTAGTCATTAGATATACCAGATACATTACTCCTTGTGTAGTTTTAGAATTATCAGCAGTAATGTAAAAAATCTTTAGATTAGTTCTGGTTTTGCCCTAATGTATATCAGTTAGATCTGTGGGGAGAAATACCTTAAACTCTATCCAATAGGTGAGCTTTGGAACTCACCAGAGCAAGAGACTTCCTTGCACTATTTCTGACCCTAAAGATTAAATTAAAAAAAAATGTTTTAGATATTTGAAATGTGTACTGTTTCCAAAGAGACAATGTGAACGAAAAACAAATATTATAGACAGTTCAAAAAGGAAAAGTATAAGTAAATATAAGGACTGTGCTGGAGGTATGGGGTGGCTGTTTGGAAAGGGTAATTGATTTAAAAATAAATGAATATCTATCGAAGTACTGAACAGATTACTTGAAAGAGCAGAAGTAAGATGTCAGATATTACTTGCTAGAGTTTCTAAGAAAAAGGGATGATAGTGGCAGGGCATTTAAGAAAATAATATCTAAATTACATGCAAAAACATATTTTTGGAAAGTTATCAAATAGTAAAGCAGAACAAAGAAGATACTAGGTCAAGGACATAGTAAGTAGAATTGTACACCAATTCAGTGTAGAGGCAGTGTCTGTACTAGTCGTGAACTTTGCTGATGAACCTCTATGGCCTCTTTCAAGGAGGCAGGATTCTGGGACTCAGTCCAACAAAGCACTTATTGTGGACTTAACTTTAAACATGTTAGACTTAATTCATACAAAGGCACTGACTGAACACAGCATTTATCATGACATAGCATGATAGCCCTTGGTTTTAATGTGATCCTCCTTTGTCTTCAAGCTCTTAATAAATGTAGTCTGCTGCAAATCGTTAAACTCTGACTCTGTTGCCTTTATACATACTGAATAAGTAAATGTAGGTTATAGCCCCAGACCTCATAGTTGTTAAACACTTGCTTCACTGGAACAGCATGAGCAGTTCTCATCCTCAGTATAAAGAAATATACACTACAAGAGAAAAGTGCAGGAAAGAGCAGTAAAAACAACTAGAGTTACTTTTTCAGGTAGCAAGAAGCTAGCCAGATGAGGAATCTAATTTGGAAAGGAGCTATCAGAAGAGTGTGCTAGATGTTTATAAAATTAAGAGAAAAATGCTAGCTCTTTGTTTGGAAGAGATACAGGATAGCAGTTAAATTACCAGCAGCATGTTTAAAACAAGTATTTTGACATTTGTGTACGATGTGAGTAGTTTAATTGTGGGGTTGAGAATGTTAGGATCTACTGAATTTTAACAGTCTGTATATAGACTCTGGTTTGACAATCCTTCGTACTGGACATGGTGAGGAGATACCATGCTGTATTTGCTGGACTTTGTTTTCTTTTTGTAAGCATTGGCTCCTGGCTACTGACTGAGACTATTCTTAGAAAGGTGGACCATTTCTCTGATCTTATGTGGCATTTCTTATGTTAGAATCAATTAAAGATGTCTGCAAAAGTAGTTGTGAGAATCTGAGCCCAGGAATGTGAAATCAAGAAGCACAAAATAGTTGAAAGAGGATAAACTTGAATATACCAAAGATCATAGGATTCAACAAATATTTCAGCAACTGGCATACCATTCATTTACACAAGTCCAGAGGTTGTTTATAAGTCAGTACAATTAATTATTATTTAAAACACTCAAAGAAACACATCACAATTAGAATTTGAAAATCTTCTTAATGTCTTCTGATAACTGCAACCAATAAAGGATATTGGTAAGAAAGTCTTTTTTTTTTTTTTTTTTTTTTTTAGTGAACAAAGACAAAACAAAGAATAGCAGTCTTAAAAGTGTAAAGAAAAGTAACAGAGAATCTTTAGTGTTTGCTGAGAAATAGCACATTGGAGAATGTTCTGGGCAGCTTTAAGACCATAGGCATGCTCATTTTTAGAAAAGTAAAAATTTCTCAAGTTATTTCTCTGAGATTTGCTGTAGTCAAATTCTGGTTGAATATTTACATTCTGTTGAAATACAGTGTTCACTGTTGTTCAGTGAGGCGATTTATCAGTGAGCTAGGATGGGAACTTTCTAAACTATACTTTGTTGCAGAAGTGAGTGTCTTTATATACTACTATGGGAGTGATGTCCTGATTCATACAGTGGGCAAACTATACAGATTTTACAATCAGTCTGCGAAGTCAGTCAAGTATTTTGGCTTTGAAGGTGATGTAGATGTAGAAATACTAGTCAAAGAGTTATTTAAAGGAGATCCAAATACTACGTTGAAATATTAAATAAAATCCAATACAATGTCATTCTGCATCATTTATTTGAGATCCTCTCATATGGTTGAGTTGGAGGTAAATAATAGATTAACTATATTTTTTTTCTATTGGGAGCAACTACGTCTTTAAGTATCTCCGATATCTTCATTAAATAATGAATTGACAGCAACTAAAAATAACAAGAATCATATAGAACTATCCTCCCATAACATCAAGTCCTTGAGAAGCATACTTGCGGGGTAAGGGGAAAGAAAACCTGAAATGCAGGCCTTCAACAAAACCTGCTTTGGTTTGACTGTGTTCAAAGACATGTAGCATCAGTTTGGAAATATGCATCTGATTCAAACCAGTAGACAAACTTATTTTCTGGACAAAAGTCAACCCAAGATCAGAATAAAGCAGGAATCCTAAATAAACCTCACTCAGTCATAAATCGTAAAGTTGGCTAATTTAACCCAAGAAGTAGAGAAATCTAAGCAGAGAGCTCTCTCTTCATGAGGTTTTGCCAGACTGTCTTTGGCATCGTGATCATCCCACCTGCTACATGTTCCTAATTAAGAGTAATAGCTCTATCACTTTCTCCTGTCTTCCAGAGATGCATGTTTTCATATGTTTATTTTATCTTATAATTTGCATTTCCCTGTGTCACAGCAAGCGGATGAATTCCCACATGTGCTAATTTTAATATCTTTGTTCTTTTCTTTCTCATGTAAGCAATGAAGAGCTCCTCTGGGCATGAGTTGAAAATCAATTCCTCTGAAATAATTTTAATTTCTTTGCATTTATCTTGAAATAAATGCAGCAAAGTTTGTCTCATTTGTCTCAGATACACATTAATTAGACAGTCATGAAAGTGCATTTATGAGATTCTCCAAATTTAATCTCAGTATAAATAAGTCATGTCTAAGCATTACCGACCTGCATATTTTCAAAACTGAAGCACCAAGATATTAGCTAATTCTATACCTAATGTTCAAACAATCTGCAGTAAGATGCAGATGTGTTTCTTTAAATCTTCATCATGTAGTATTTTGCTTCATGGTGTTATGCTTTAAAACATCAGTGATTACAGACCTCTTCTCTTGCATTGGGCTGTACTTCTCTCTCGGGACAGTGGACAGTCACTTCTTCCTGCTAAAGATAACCTGATTCTATTGGGAAATGAATAAAAATAATAATAATAATTTAATACTCCTGCAGTTAAGGGATTCGGAAAAAAAGTATCTTCTGAAAGGTAGAACACAGTGAAAATCAGGTGACAGCTTACTTGGTATTTACTGTTGGATGTGATGTCTGTCACAAGTGTAGTACTGATTGATTTTAATGATAAGCAGCTGAGCATAATTATCGATAATTAGAGACCAGTTACTTCACAAATGACAAAGGCCATTAGTACTCTAGAATTATAACACAGTGCCACAGAAAATTAAAAGAGATTTAAATGTCTTCCTTCCAGGTAGAATGTGGAGTTCCTCAGACTGGAACATACTACCAGGTGAAATTTTCGAAGCATTAATATTATTTCTTTCCTTGTATTTATAGAATTATAGATTAGCATATTAAGATGGCTTGGGTTGGAAAGAACCTTAAAGGTCATCTAGTTCTAACTTTCCTACTATGGGCAGAGACAAAAGCAAGATCTTAAGACTTACCAAAAATGAAGGAAGTTTTAAGATCTCCTAAATGAAATAACTTCAAAAGTTAGGTTAGGAACAGAAAAATAGCATTTGTGAACTTCTGATGAGACGCTGTATTGAAGGCTTGGTTATACCATAATGAAATGGAAATCATGATAAAATGGATTTTCCCTGAGTTACTTAATTCTTTCTGCAGTGAAACTTCTAAAGAATGACTATCTTTCCTCTGCCTTTGGGCCAAGCAGATAGAAGGAAAGCAAGTAGGATGCAGGTGGGTAGGCAAGGCAACAAAGTTAAGAAAATAAGGCTTAAACTTGAAATATTTATTTTAACTTTTCCTCACGTTTTTCTTATCAATGTGATTTGGATCAATTCCTTGTTATCTCAAGGCCTATTGGAAGTTTTCTGACTTTTAAAATCTTCCCTTAGGGGAGCTCAGTGGTTTATTTGTTGTTGTTCCTATTTCATGGTATCTTTCCACTTTCAAAATTCTACGTTGAAAGTTAAAATTTTTTACGTTTTGTCAGTTTTCTATCTACAATAGTTTTGAATTTTCAGGAATTCATGTACTTGTACAAGATTGATAGAATGTCTACCTATTACTGGCACCAGGAGTCTACACTAGACAATCAGTGTATAAATCTGTATAGTAAAAATGAGTTTTCCTCTCTCTCTGCTAAACTGTGTAAGACTATTTGAGAATACATTAATGTGACAGAAAGCTTCAGCACAACTCAATCCTATATTTTTCAACTAATTCTCATATAATCACGTGTAAGATATCTTACATACTCTGTAAAGCAACAAATGGCCACTTTTGAGAGTCAGATTTCTTTTCCAGGATCAGTGGTAAGATAACCAATATGCTTTTCTAACATTTGCAGATGATAATTTCTCCTTTTGCAATTAAATATTTTTTGTCATCTATTTAATTTTCTGTGAAGTAAAATAAGAATATGTACAGTTTTCATCAACTGCACTTAGATTTGTGGAATAAAATATCATGTTATAACAGATATCTGGTTTCAAAGTCAGGTCTGACATTAATCTGCAGGAGAGGATTGTAAGCTCTAGTGATACTGTAGATAGAAGGTTCGTTTTCATATAGGAGATATTTTTCTCATTCAATCACTAGCTTAGAAAGAATGAAGTAGAAACTGGTCTCTAATCAGGCTCAAGTGCCCCATAGTCTAATATGTTGTCTGGTATAACTGGTATAGCTATTTGCAAAAAAGTAGTCAGATTGCTTTGCAAGGATGCCAACAGAATCTTTGTTTCCATGTGAAAAATCACCTGTTGTAGGCCAAGAGCTGCTAAATGTGATATATTATGCTTGTTTTAGTTGGCGCTGTTATCATGCCTAGCAGGGAGCTGCAGTGTGACTGACTCAAGCTAACTTTAAATAATCTATCAAACAACCTTTTGGTTCTGTGTCAGGATGGAGGCCAGTCATAAGCAGGGTCCCCCAGAGGCCAGTCTTGGGACTGGCGCTATTCAATATCTTAATGACATAGACAATGGCATCAAGTGCACCTTCAGCAAATTTGCGGAAGACATGCCAGACTGAGCACTAGAGTTGATACATTGGAGGGAAGGGAAGCCATCCAGAGGGACACGAACGGTCTGAAGAAGTGGGCCCATGAAAACCTAATGAGATTCCACAAGGCCAAGTGCAAGGTACTGCGCTTGGGCCAGGGCAATCCCAGATGTTTATACAAACTGGGAGAAGAACTCCTATAGAGTAGCCCAGCAGCAAAGGACTTGGGGGTCTTGGTGAACAGGAAGCTGGACATGAGCTAGCAGTGTGCACTTGCAGCCCGGAAAGCCAACAGTATCCTGGGCTGCCTTTAAAATAAAAATTAAATAAATAAATAAACAAATGGGGTGGCCAGCAGGGAGAGGGATGTGATTGTCCCCCTCTACTCAGCTCTTGTGAGACCCCATCTGGAGTACTACGTCCAGGCCTGGGGCCCCCAGCACAAGAAGGACATGGAGTTCTTGGAACGGGTCGGGAGGAGTGCCACTAAGATGATCAGAGGGCTGGACTTCTCCTATGAGGAAAGGTTGAAGAAACTAGGCACATTTTGCTTGGAGAAAAGAAGGTTCCAGGAAGACCTCACTGTGGCCTTCCAGTATTCAAAGGGAACATATAAACAGGAGGTAGTACAACTGTTTCCATGGGTGGATAATGATAGAACAAGGGAATGAGTCTAAACTAAGACAGGGGAGTTTTAGGTTAGATATTAGGAGAAAGCTTTTCGCACAGAGTGTGGTGATGCACTGGAACAGGTTGCCCAAGGTGGATGTGAATGCCCCAAGAGGCATTCAGTGCCAGGCTGGGTGTGTCTCTGGGCAGCCTGGTCTAGTGGTTGGCTACCCCGCAAACAGTGGGGGGGTTGAGACTAGATGATCACTTTGGTCCTTTTCAACCCAGGCCATTCTATGATTCTAAGAACCAGCAGATATGTGATAACAGCCATCAAAGTTGCAATTTAAGGTATGGGTGACTGTATCTTAACTAATGGCTCCAGTGGAGAAGTGCTGATCCAGAATTCCTGTGTGAAAATTTATATGTATACAAAGCTAGGAGTCCATAAGTCGGTAAAAAATTTTATGCACTAGAGAATGATTATTAAATTGAGACTTCAGAATTCTATGCATGTAAAGCCATAATATTACACCAACTATTTCCTTTTGTCTGTAATTAGTAAAATATATGTTGTTGTCAGTGTGCATGTATGTATGATACATTTTTTCCATCAGTGAGTCTAACATAGTGAAAGTACTTGAATCATCGTCATAGCATCCTGAGGTTGTAAGAACAGCTGTTAGGGGAGATCATAACTTCTCCTAAATTGTACAAGGAGGCAGCATATGTGTTGTTACCTCTTATCCTTTGTGACAAGTTCAAGATCTAGGGAGATCTAAAAACTCTGAACCAATATTGCTCAAGGAAGTATTCTGGTAACTGCAGGAAATTCTGGCTGTTGCCCTTTATGACACATCTTTGATGAAACCATGTGTTGCTCACTGACTGTTAATGTTCAGGTGTCAGGAAACACTCATTCCGGGAATGGGCTTTAATTGGAGTTTTCCGTGTCCCAGAAAAGTCAGATGTTTTGTAAAAGTTTTGTGTAAGAACAAGAGCTTAACATTAGATAAGCATGCTTTCCACTCTAGGGAACTGAAAAATAAGTAAGATAGTAACCAAAAAAGATGGTAGTATAAGTTACGTTAAAGAAAACTTCAAAATTGTGTATGCTTTACATTCTTCCCTGTGGCCGTGACTATGGTTAGAAAATAAAAGCGGGGGAAAAAAATCCTCTTTCACTTGAATGGTTTTTATTGAAATAAGATGGAACTGTATTTTAACCACAACAAAATAAAAACAACAACAGTGACTTCAGCAAAAATACAAGGGTCACATTCTGGGCTGGTGTAGATTAGATGTCTAATGCCTAGCCTAGAGTATTGTGTATCATGGGAAAGCTTGTGCTGTACACTACAGCCTTCCCCATTATGCTCACTGTATTTGCATGAAATTCCCGCTATAGTAAGGTAGGGTGTTTTATTCCACACTCCAAGCTTTTAAACATTGAAGTCATTCTAGGCAGAAGCAAACCTTGATTAATAACGTTTTGTACAACAAAAATATACTCTGTTTTAAAACACAATTGGCCAAAGCAAAGTTTTTCTACCTGCAGCCGATGTGATTATGTTTTCCTGTCAACATAGAATAAAGTACAGTAAAGGGGAAAAAAAAAATAAAAAAAATCTGTGGAAGTGGAAGGCAAGAAAAATCTTGTGCTGGAAAACTGCTTTTTAAAATTTATTTAGTTTCAACTTCACAAAGACAGCAAACAACTGTTAGTTGTTGGGGTTGTTGTTGTTGGTGGTGGTTTTTGTTTTTTAAGACTGACTCATTGTGGATTGCCTGTAGTACTCTGAAAGAAACAGTGGTTTATTTCAATAATTAATTCCAGTTGACAAAAGGAATGTTGCTGTTTATACACTCTTCCTAAGGCCAAATGAAAACAAACAAACAAAAAAAACCAACAACAACTGTAAATCAGGAGTGCATGAACAGTAAAATTTCTTTAGGGAGCAGAAGTCCCCTAACATACTGTTGGTTTGGGAAATGCTTTTTCTGACCCCTCAGGCTACTAGAATTTTATATCATATTCTTTCATGCTGCATCAGGAGGACTTCAAGATTCTCTCAGATTTATAAAACAAAGGAAATAGAGTGTTGAATTAGTTGTTTTGACTGTGGAGAAAGAGCCAGAAAATTAAAAAATATAATTTCTACCAAGTTGATTAAAGTTAGCCAAAATGTTGAAAAATGCTTCCAAAAAAAGTCAACATTAAAGTACTATAAAATTCAAGTGAGAACAGAAATGAAAGGATGAATAGAAATGAAATGAATATAAATTAAATGTCTTCCACTTACTGCCTTTTCTTCTTGGTTCTAGAGTTGGGTTTCTATATGTTACTATGTCAGTCTCGTGACCTGCTAAGAATCTATCAAGAAAAATCATCAATTGTTACATTTTTTTAATAGTTGTTGTTGTTTGTACATGACCACTGGATGTATCCAGTCTCTGATGAACTTTTTTTAGTGAGTAGCCCAAAATAATTTTGCTATCACATGCCCAGATTCTTTTTATCTTAATTATTTCAGACAATGTCTTTTGCTAATCTGGAATTTATTGCTTAAATCTATTGTACTATTCTGATTTTATTACTAATGTTTCACCTATAAAGATGATATAAATACAAAGCCATTTTCTATTCTTCACATACATCTTCCATTAATTCTACCAAGGTACAGGACTTGACCTTCTGTGACTCCACTGGTCCCTTGGTGAGCAGGTTCCTGCTGTATAGATCAGACTAAAAGGAAAGCTAGACCAGATGTTTTTACTATTAGATAGATTAGCCCAAAACTAAAATTAGGAAAACATACCACATCTGATTTACTATCAGTCTATGATCTGTTGCTGCACAGGGAGCAATGGATACTACAGCAGAGGCAAATGGCTATTTATTAATGTTGGTGTAGGGCTTTCATACGCTTACCCCTGACTGCTCTAAAAATGCTGAATGGAGGGCCCCAGTCTGGTGATGAAAGCTGTTTTTGATAGTAAAAGCTGAGTAAAAACAACACAAATACATTTTTAGAAAGCTGCATGAGAAAGTAATGGTGGAAATACTTATCCCCACAAAAAATGCTTATCTACAGATATATAAACAATACAATTTTAAACTCTGCATTGAGTGTTTCCTTGAATAGATTACTTTTCTTGAGGTATTTTGGTAAGCTGTAAGGCAGTAACATTGACATGATGCTGTTCTTGGTAAGCAAGACTCTTCTTTCCCATTATATTAGGTCAAAACTTGATAAAACCAGAAACTTCTCATACGGTATTTCCATTTTGGCATAAGTAACCTACAGAATGAAATTTTCATACTCTGGAGTAGGCCATGGGAAAGCTTCAGAAATGTAAGAGATTTTATTACATGCTGATTAAAAAATCCTTACATTTATCTAGCAATTGCAGTAAGACTCTCAGGGTGCTTTCACAAATCATAAGCTTCTCAGAACTTTGTGAACTAGGTAAAAAGTATCTCTGGGGTTCCTCAGAGCTTTCCAGTTGAATATTTTATTCACTTGAAATGTAGGTTCAGGTGGATTGACACTGCTTCTTGATTCAAGTTCAGTTTATATAATTGCTTTCATTGAAAACTGTATGTTATGAAAAACTGTATGTGGGACTGTTTTCAAAAATTGGAATTTAAGAAAAAATATATAAAAAATGAAACTCTCATTGGTTTTGGACAAAATGTATCTGGGGAATTTCTATGATATCAGGGATAAAAACAAGATAATTTAGAAGTCGTAAAAGATTATTTTCATTGTTCAATTTGATGAATGAAATTAAAAAGGAAAGTACACTGATTGTTAACTCTCACTTGTGGATAAGTGAACACAAGCCTTACATGTCATTATGTGACATAGCCAAAAGCAGGGGCAAATGCAAGGATGAAATGAAGATTCTGTTTGGTGGTTGGTCACCTGGGTGGCTTGCTATTGACTCAGAAATCACCACTTCTTTCAAAATAACAACTATTGTGTCCTGAATATCTAGCGTTTTGTTTTCCTTTAGGATACAACAGTAGCAAAGTAATTCTCTGCCAGTGCTAGGTGGATGCTGCATCATGTTTATGATTACAGCAGTGGCACAAGGTGTCCACATGCTACCTCAGCAAATTGCTGCTTTATTAATCATTCTTCCAGTATAGAGTAGTGCAAACTCACTTATTCCAGCCAGGCAATCTTATTTCTCTCATGTTTTATCAAACATTTGATCAGAGTAAGTGTAGCCAGGTAGTAGCAATGTTTATAGCAGGTACTGCAAGGTAACTTCAAAAGATAACTTCATTTAAAAAGTTTGCATCTATTGTTTAAAATCTGTCCTAATATTTTCTCGGGAGTACTTGCTTGCTTCTGTAATTATGCTAGGCATTCCTGAATACTACTTCTATTGAGATTCTGTCTACTTTACAGGAGGAAAAAAAAAAAAAGAGAGAGAGAAAGAAAAGGAGGCTTTTGCTCTGCAGGTAGATCTCTTATTTGTGGGTATCTGCCTACACACTCCTGCCTATTTGAAGTAGTTCAACCCATGTGTGCTCTGCTGTGATCTGAACGGTGCGCTTACGTACAGCCTTGCTGATTTTGGTGAAGCAAAGGGTCTCCAAAGCTGTGCAGCAGTCACCATGTCTTCCTTGGCAAGTGGTAAGTTTCAGACAACTTGTAAATAAGCCATTTCTTCTCCATTTCATAAAATATAGTTGTTGCTTCTTCTTAAGACATGCATCTATTGGAAAGGGGAAAGAGTTAGCTTTGAAGGAAATTATAGTAAGAGGGAAGTTGATGAATCAGTTTTGTTTGCTTCCATCAGTATTCATCACATATTCTATGTCCCACCAAACCTGCAAACTAGCAGCAGTAACACTGTGACTGCCAACTTGCTAACTCTCACCTAATCTATCCCTGGGCCTCTTCATCTACTTTTTATCACACCTCACCTTATTCTGTTTATAATCAGGTTCACTGCAAAATGTGAAGCTCGTTAGAACTCTATGACAAGATCATGTCCAAATATTACCCATATTTAATCTAAGATAAATATGCACATTTGGGTGTGCATAAATGTTATGTGCGTCCTTGCTGCAGTATAATATGCAGTGAGAACATACTGCATCTGGTTAAATCTAAGCAATTTGAGCAACCATAAATATTAAATGTGAGCAATATATTAGCATAAGTCTTAGGAAGATTCTTGTCCTTTGCAAAGCTACATTGATAAGTGTGTCAGAAGTACAGATTAGCAAATTAGAGGCTTAAGTAGTTGGAGAGGTTACTTATGATGCTGTCTGTTCATTGAAAAAGAACTAACGGTGGGTGCATTTTCTTCCTGAGCAAACTGATTGTGTTATTGCTGCTTCCATCTACTACTCTGAAGCCTTGACTTTATGCACCTTTGGAAGTTTAAAAAAGAATTAGACAGAAAACCAGAAAGAGGCTTTCTGCTGTTTTTGCCATCAGTTGGAATTTTAAGTGAAAATTCCACCAACATTCCACAATGGAGAGGCTCAAATTAAGGAGATTTGCTGACTGTTAAAGCTCAATTTCCGCATCGGAGGGAGCAGCAGTGTGACACACTCTGCATCTCAGCAGTGCTGTTTTGGCCAAGCTCCAAGTGAGCAAGGGCTGACTTAGATCTCAGTGGGTGGTAGTTATTACACATTTTGGGGAGGCTATTTAAAACTGGCATGTGAACTAGTTCTATCAGAGAGGAAAAAGTACAGGTAGTAAAGTCACCCTGTGATATCTGCCCTCCTGCTGTGGGTTAACATACAGAAATAGAGCTGTCTGAAGCACAGAGCCATTCAATAGAGGGAAATCAAACAAAACAAATTTGAGATAATTTGATATTGCTAAAATTAGAACTGTCACACCAAGAATTCCTATGAAGTAAAAGTTGTAAAGGGGCTTCTGCTGTGACTAAGCATTTGGCAAAACAATAAAATAGCTGCAGGCCATGACAGAATGATTATTTCTACTCTTTAAGTGGATTAAAGCTACTGAGTAAGCCTTGTGAGATAGAGTCTTGACAATGTGACCATTCCTTATTAAATGGACGTCTACAAGTCAAATTTGCCCTAGATTTCCTTTTTTTTTTTTTTTGAAGAATGAGTGTTGACACAATTTAGATCAGGTGACTTTTTATTTAATACAGAGGAGTTTATGGTTGTATAATATCTGGAATCATCTTCAAACATAAATCCTCAAATATAAACAATGGGATACTGGGCCAGAAAGAGAACTACTGCTTCACTGATGCTGGTCAAAATCAACTTCTAAATACAATTGCTGTAGAATTTTTAAAATATACAAAATACTTCAGGTCAAGAGCCATGAAAGAAACATTAGTTGTCCTAAGGATTTCCATTTACTCCCTTTTTATTGAAGTTACTGTGAAGTAACTGCATTAACTCAGGTACTAGCCTAGAGTGCATCTACACCAAGAAGAATACCTTATTTAAGATAAATTATTGAGGATGGACGGTATTGACTGTTAACGGGAAATCTTTTGTTGTACTTTTGCATAGCTTAACAACAGAAAATCTCTATACTTATCTGTACATCCCAGAGTCATGCTGTTATTATAAATAATATTTTACAAAAGCTTTTCATAAAATCTCTGTAAACATGAAAAGCAAATAACCTCTTTGATCTTAAAGGGATACAATCTCATGAGCTGCAGATGACAACTGCAATATTTAGTCCTTGAAAGCAAGGACTACCTCAAAGGAGATGATGCAACAAGCTGTGGTGCTAATTGACATAATAATTAATTAATAGTAGTGATTCCACTGAGAGAATGAAAAATGTAGCAAATTACATGAAATAATCATAAAAAAATTCAGTAGTATATAGGTTCTCGTAAAATAGTCTGTTGGAGCAGGCACATTTTTTTTCTATGAAGATGACAGGTACCAAGACTATTGTAAGTAATAGTAACAAAATGTAACTGGATGTGAATTTGGCTAGCAGACGTAGGAAGTGTTGGAGGTGGTAACATTAATCCAGTAATTGATAGCTGTTTCAAAAGCGAAGACATTATAAGAAGTTGAATGCCAATGTCAGTATAATAGTTTAAATAAAGACCTGCATTTTTCTACTGAAAATCTCAGCAAATGGTGTAAAAACATAATGACTATCAATAAATGCTTCAACATAAACACAGCTAGTTTTGGCAGATACCAGCCTTAATTGCAGCCAACAACACAGTGCAAACTCATGGTGTGCAGAGTCATCAGCTATCCCTAAATAGGCCATATTACTGTTTATGTAGGAAATAAGAGCTAGAAATCCTTAGAACAGATTGTCATGGTTTTATGATTTTTGGTTATTGGTATTCCACATCATAACATCATGTAGTGCGGGAGGTAGCTGGATTGTTGCCTGCATTCTCCCCCCAGAGGACTTTGCATTCAGAGAGGAGATAAAATTCCTGGCATAGTCACGGAAACGGGCCGAACCAGCCTGTAAGCTGTTGACACACATTCTTTGAGTGGATACAACAAAAATCCTGATAAGGAAGCCCGCAAAAATTTGGAAGAGGAAACAAGGCTTCCCATTTTTCTTAACCTATCTGCAGACTCAAAATTAACACTTACCAGGAACTTGGATTCACAAAATAGCTGATTGAAGTGCCTAAGTTGGCAGCACTGACTCCCCTCATCATGTTTTTGAAGAAAGGAAGGCTAGCAAGAATAGAATAAATGCTCTAGTACTATCTACCACGTTTCAAGTACCGTATTTACCTTGCAAACTTTCTTTGAATGACAACATTCAGTGGTTATATGGAGCCATCAGGTTGTATGAGCTTTTCTCTGATGTTGCTATTTCTTCCTCAGAGGGCAGGAATTGGACAGAAATTTGACCATGTAGGTGTTATGGAATTTCTGAGGATAACCCTTCCTCCACTTAGTGGTAAACTTCTTAAAGTGATCGAATTTCCTGAATACAGAGTCCTTTATTTCACTGATAATAATTGCACAGATTTCTGCAATCGGATAATTCTGTCATTTGCAAATAATTATGCAGGAGGGAGGAAATCTTATGAATGTCTGGTAGCATATCTGATAGTAACCATTCTATAAAACTCATGGAGTTCACGACACTTCAGATTTGTTATATAGAAATAGAACCTAACATGCACAGTATAATTAAGACCATTCTGGTAGTGTTGAAACACTGCTGAATTACACAGTATGTTCTCAGTTAAGCCTTGCACCTTTAAGGTGCTATTCCAATAGAACTGGGCACTCTCATAAGTTGTAGGGATGCTCTTTATTCTGGATATTTAATCTTTATTAATCCTTCGTTATCTAGTGGGATTTATGTCTTGTGTCAGATGCAGGGATAGAATGTGAGCAGTTCTTACACATATGGAACATGAACAGGCTAAAAAAGCGCTATGCAGAATTTACTGTATTAAAGTTAGCGTAAATACGCAATGTAATCAATTCCGTGTTGTGCATCTAAGCCAAGTATATCAAGGAGATGAAACTTTAACCTTTCTTAGTCAATTTTTACTTCTATTCATTACTTAGCATTTAACTAAGTTTTTTGGGGAGTGCATAAACATGTGTGAAAAATCCTCTCATGACTACTTTTTAAATGTTTTTTAATCTACTTGGGTTTTCAGGATAGAAATTTTATTGTATTTACATGTATTGATAATAACATCATTTGATTTTTTTTTTTTTTTTTTTTTGTACCTGATATTGTCAGAAGTTCTAGTTGTGTCATTCTGAATCAGGAAAGTATTTCAAATGAAGGGTTTTGTATTTTCTTTTTTGTAAAGCGTATATAAAGAGAAGCTTTTTGCATATGGGAACTAGTAAGTAGTCAATAATGCTATTCTTCCAACACTTTTTCGGTGATTTGTCAGAATATGGTAAACTTCATAATTTTTAACATTTTCATCACTTAAATGATATCAGCCTAGGATATTATGGTTAGTGTTGATTCTTTCATATTCTTTAATAAGGAATATTTTATATCCATGCACAATGTTTGGCATCTGATTGAAGTCTTTCCAGGTTTCCTTCATTAAATGCTGCATGAGTGTTTTACATTACACATATTGTTTGTCTGCTGTAATTAATATTGGCTGTATTTTCAGTATAAAACACTGACAATTAGCAATGATTTCTAATGTCATCTTATTGTTAATATGCTGCAGATCGTAATGGTAGCTATCAATCACAGTTCTCACTGAAAATTTTTCATTTATTCTTTAAAGAAAAAAAAAAAGTGAAATACTCCCTTGTTTAATAATTGCAAACCAAATTTCAGCTATGGATCAGTATGCTAGACCTTTCAGATCATGAAATAGGTGATCTGTTGATTACAAAGGGATTCAATGGGAATTGGGTTGCACCCCTACTGACTCAGGTGTGTTTTCAAGTGTGAGACATTGTGAGAGAAAAAGAACAGATTTGACCCTTGTAAGAGTTAGGAAAAGGGAAGTTCCCCTTCAGTGTGTGTGTTGTCAGTGAAGAACAAAAAACTTTTTCTCAGTGTTTGTTTACATTGTGGTCACAAAAGATGAATTTGCTGTGTGTCTTTAACAAACAAATTGAGCAGTAACTAAAAATATCTCAGTAGGCCTCATTGGTATATGTATTGGAAACAGAAACAATAGAAACGTTCTTGAATATTTGACAATAAATTGAGCTTGAGGCTGCCAAAATATACTGTTCTATGTTGCATAATTTTCTGTAAGAAGAAAGATAAAAGCCCTGAGAGTGCTTTAGTTCACTACTAAACATCCTACATGAGAGTGAAAGAAACAAAAGTACGAATAAATATAAGATGACAATGCTTAGATTCAGAAATACGTTCAAGTCTAGTATTAAAGTTTCAGAGTTGCAGTCTTCTTGAGTAGGATCTGCTTGTGACATAAGTTCCACTGTGCAAAAATGGTGCTCCAGATAATACATCGAAACTATGAAAATACAGTTGACAAAGAGTATTAGAGGATAAGAGAGATTCCAAAAACTTTGTCAAAATTTTCTGAGGAATATAGATGTGTTTTTTGACTAAATATAGCATTAGATGAAAATATTTGAACTTAGAAAGATTTAAACCAAAGACACTTCCTTCACTCTGTACCAAAATGTGATTTGATTAGATGTTTGAATATATGACAGCTAGATTTTACATTTTTTATGTACTTACAGGGATTTCTTCTATAACTGACTATAAAACCTTAGTGTTCTAGATGTGAAATGCATGAGCAGTTCATAAGTCATTAAACCCATAAGTTATAATATTTGATTTAAAAATACATACTTTAAATTATCTGGAAAACACTGGAAGAGTGTAAAAGTGGGGGAAAACTTTTTTTTTTTTACACTGACACTAATAAAAGATAATACCTTGACTTATACAGCCTGCTTTCCTAGTACCTTAATATTATTGTATCTACAATAACATCACACATAATAGCTAACCATATATTCTGATGCTGTTCCTCTCCTGTGAGAATGAAATGGCTCAATATTTATACACATTACATTTTCTGTATATGTTTGTTTTTCTTATTTTGAAAATTGAAATAGAATCATTCTTGTTAAAAAAAAAAGAAAACATCTGTTCTTCCATCACTTCATGCAGTCAACGATTTCTTGTTTTTTAGATATGGTGTGTAGATGCCTATGTAAAATACATTAAAGGTCTTTTGTTTACTGCATCATGAAATTAAAAAGCATGCAATCTCTGTAATTACATTGTCCTTTGCCGTCTCTTTAAAAAAGAAAAAGACTGTGTTCAAATTTTCTCCCTGTTTTATTTGCACCCTATTAACAACTGTTACTAGAGCTTTAATTATGCCCCTGTGATTGCAGAGATGCGGCTGACTTGTGTCATTTTCCTCCCAGGGGATGCTTTATAATTACCAGCATCCATCGTGGCTGCCTGTAAGCTGATGCTTTTTTATTACCAGTTCAATAATCACTGCATCCTTGTGAACATCTGCTCTACAAGCCATGCATCGGAGGTCCCAGTGCCTGTCACTCTATGCTCCCTCGCTGTGGCAACCCCTTTGCCCTCACCTTCAGTTTATATCTAATTTGCTTAGCAGAAGCTTCATCCAGATTGCCTCACAGGAACACAATTAATGCTTCAGATTTGCAAACAAAGAAATTTTCTCCTTATTTTTTTTTTCTTTTTTTTTCTTTTTTTTTTCTTTTTTTTTTTTGTAGTATTATCTTAATGTCATATCATGTGGTTTGTATTCATAGCAGGGTGAATCAATATAAATCCAGAAATATATATATATATTATTTGCTTGGTTATCTAGCTATATAATGAGAAGTATGTAAGTGGTTAGGATTATTTTCTCCATTAGCATCCATAGAGAATTCTCAAATAAAAGATAAGTTTTAAGGCTTTCAGCATATATTTTTCTACATAAAATTTGTGGAATACAAGAAAATATTTTTCTACAGAAGTGCTATTCAATACAAGAATTCAAAAGGTGGGAAATCTACCTCTTTTATAGCTACATTATTGCTTATGTCTGTATTTATGCAGAAGTACATAAACTCTGAGTGAATGCATTGTAGTGAATGAGGATTATTGCTAGTTGCAGATACAAGTCATGTAGAGCTATCCAGAGCAGTGGGCAATGCTACCAGGTAACTTGTCTAGTTGTCTCTGTAAGTTAAGTCATGATGAAGCCTTTAAGCCACATAAACTCTATTTATTTTTATATTGACCTACTTCATCATACCTTCCATAACCTGGCAGTGCACAACAGACCTTTGAATGAAATGTACTGAACATTTTATGGTACAAAATCAGTAATGTTAGTGTTACTTCGTAAATGTTATTGAAATTTTTCATTAGAAAAATCTGTAGGCTAGCGAACACTGATACCCTGTATATTAGAAGGACCCATTTTGAAAAGCAGTAAAATGCTAGTTGGAAGGGCATACTTCCTTCTTTTGGACAATTCACAATAGTTTTGGGTAGATTCAGCCTTATTGTTGATTAGAACTATGTCATATAATGATACAATCACTGCTTGCGATGTATATTTTACTGTGATTCTATAGTAATGTTCTACATATCTAAATATTAAAAGGCTTGAATGTAGCTTTCAGATGGCTTACTAAAAATCTTGTGAGCCCATTCAAATGACTAAACCTATAACTTTTGTGCCCATGATGGGCCTGAATTACCACACAAAATAGAGAAGAGAGAATCCTTAAAACTGCATAGTAGTTTAGTGGGATTTGAAGTTGAGAGTGAGTTAGGGAGGCATTTGTGTGTACTAAAAGGTAAGTGCTACTTCATAACATCTATCTAAACCCTGCAATATATGACCTGTCTATGCATCTGTCAAACTTTTTCTACAGCTGATTTGTTAGTATACTCTTTGTACTGGTACTAGATGAGAGATTTGAATTATCTGTCTGAATCCTTCCTGATAAAAAATAAATAAATACTTTTTGTTGGGCTGACATATTACATTTAATTCCTAATACTTTACAATTGCTGTGATGGCCTTGTTAAAAATTAACAGTCAAGATATTGTAATGTACTCTTCTTGTTGTAAGTCAGAGGGCTCTTTACCATAAAATAAAAGCTATCCTAACATCTCTATCTTTTGGTTCACTGCTAAGAACAAAAGAGAGGAAGAGTCCAGCTGCTTCCCCTTAAAATTGCACTGGTAAGTCAGCAGTTTCATCACAAAGAATAGGAAGTGTGCAGCAAAGATTTTCTACCTTTTCTAGCAGAATCATCTAGAAGGATGCAGCATTCTGATATCAAATATGCAAAAATATATGTGAGACTGAAATCTACCATTGTCTTTATTAGGCTCTCTCCCCACTTCTCACCAATTTTTTTCCAAAGGGAGAGTGGTGTTATCAGAACAAGGCAATCTTAAAGAAACAGTGTCCTATTCTGTCCTGAACTGTGCTGATGCTGACAAGCTGAAAGCACCTCTTCTTCACTGAGCAGTATTGCGCTGCTCAGCTGAAACTTTATAGTCTTTTGAGTTAAATAAAGCAGAGAGAGAATGATTACATTAACTTATTTATTGGAAGTCCTTGTCTGTATGACATTTAACACTTTTTATAGACTGTAAAGTACAGAGTTTAGTCAGCTTGTTACTCTACTTGAATGGTTTTTCATTCTGTGTTCTCCAGGATGAAACATCCTCCAGTGCTTCTGTGCCATCCATAGATGCCAACATCAGTATCTCTATTGTAGGATACAGATTGTTTTTTATAAAATTTAATACTCTACTCTCCTCCATGAGGTTCTTTAAATTACATTGCTCTTGCATAATTTTGCCTTTGTGCTAGATGTGCTATGGGGTAAACAGGGATTTAGCTCAGACCAGAAGGTTTTTTTTTTTAAGATTCTTGTTTTTTTGTTTTTTTTTGTCTTCGTATTTCTTGGACATGCTCCTTTATTGTGTTTTAATCTGTCCTCCTATACTGAGTTGATTTTACTATGACTGTAATACATTTTCTTAGAAGTCATATATGTAAGGCCAGATTTTCAAAAGATATAAATACCACTGAAATCAGTTTGTCGAAAGAAATAAATAGTGATGAAATTATGATAGATGAATTATCACAGTAATTTCAGGAAATTCTTTTAAAGGCAATTACTAGATTTGTTAATTCATCTTTTCCTGTCAGAACTAAGAATTTGAAAAATATTCTGAACTAGAATCAGCTTTTATAGTACAATATTGAACTAATATATCTCAGAGAATCATGAAGTGTCATTTATCTCACAGCAATTTTTGAGTATCCAGATACAAATCTTTAACACACGGATGCATTTCTACTATCGAAGACTGGCTAACAAACCAGAATTTATTTTGATCACTTATGAATAGTAATAGAACCAGATAAGCAAACTAATGCATGCAACATCTGAATCTGAAAGAGAATTAGCCCAAAGAAAATCTACTTCTTTTTTTTTTTTTTACCGTATTACAAAAAACAAAATTGGTAAATAAATAAATAAATAGTATCTTTATGTCTGAATAAAAGATTTCCTAACTTACCAGAACTAAATCTATTAAGTCAAAATTACTCCTTTTGTCAGAAAACCAAGACATCTCTCAAGACATCCACATCTCTGCAAAATATTAGAAAGTGTCATAATCTCAAGTATATAGAGCACAAATGTTTCATTCTTTGAATTATTCATCCATTTTAAAGATCACTCTATATGTTTGTTTTTCTTCATTAGAAAATCATCAATTATGAGAAGAAAAGTACAAAGCTTTATTGCTTTTCTTCTTCAGTCTGCACTGCATTACTTCTGTCTTAAATTGAACAATACTTTCCAGCTAAATTGATGTTGCAATATAACTTAAAACCAATGAGATTTGTTTTTTGAGTTGCTCTGTATCTGGAGCAATTCTTGTAGAATCCTTTATCCATAAAACCTGATGAGAATTATTCCAGCTTTTCAGAGTACCCTTAATCAGGTACCAGGAACCAGACCAGGAAACATATACATGTGGCAGATTCTGAGGACACGTGTAAGTTAGGTTCTGTAAAAATTTAAGAACTCAGATATAAGAAATCATTCACATGAACGTATAAAACATCCTCAAGAAGAAACTGTTCTGTGTTAAAGCACCAAGACCACAAAACCCCAAATCACTTGCAATAAATCAATTAAAAACCAAACAGCTTTATTGACATGTTGCAGAACTGGAACACAGATAATGTATAATGTGTCTTCTTTAAAAAATAAAAGATGATTTGGGAGGAGAAAGGGAAGCATCCCAAAAAGCAGAGATGAATTATGGCAATGCCCTAGCTGGAATTTGAGAAAAAAGCGAATTACGTTTTCTGAAGAAAATAAACTTCCATCCATCTATTTTTTTAGTGAGAGGAGAATATTAACTTTGCCTTCGTATTTTCACAGTCTTTCTCTTATTTTCTTTCTTCTCTCTTTTACTACCACACCCTGCACTCATGACCCTTCTCTCTCCTTCCCCAACTCCCTTCCCCCCCCCCAAAAAAAAAAAATCTGGGAGCTCTAAAATCAATTGAATGCAGTGTTTCACAGAGATGCTGACTTTACATTTCCAAATTTGTATATAAAAATATTTATGTGTCCTGGAAGCAGAAGTTTGTCTTGCCCAAGCTGGTTCAGGTCATCAGTGTTCAGAAGTGGATATGTCAAGTACCTTGGCAAACTCAGTGTGTAGAACTGAACTAAGATATTTTACAAGTATTTCCTTTTTTTTCTTTCTTTCTTTTTTTTTTTTTCCCCAATGTGCCTAATAAAGGTCCTATGTCATTTAGCATGAGAAGTAGTTTCTGCCTTGAAACTCAGGAAAAAATCAGAGAATCATAGAATGGCTTAGGTTAGAAGGGACTTCAAGTATCATCTAGTTCAGCTTGATCTCATCTCTGCATGTCCACAGAGCATTTCAGTGCTGTCCTCTTCTGTTGTTTTCCTCAGTAATAAAAAATATGAGGTCTTGCCTGGGCAAGAATGATTCAGTTTGATTAGTGCTAAACATGATTGGGTTTTTGTACAATTAGCCTAAGATTTTTGGAGTAACAGACAACATACAAAATTAAAGCATCACTTGGGAGAAAAGCAATCACAAAGTTATAGTCTCTTTTTATTAGTTAGCTATGAAGGTTTTGTTAAGAATGTGTAGATAGACTAAAATTTGCTTATCTGCATATTTGATAACACCTTTAAAGGAGTTAAATTCTACCTAACAGTTTTCTATGCACTTGGTGGTTTGGGGAATTTAGATGTTGTTTCTTTAACTGTTGTATCAAATACTAATTTTCTCCTAAATTAATCAAAGGTAATTATAATGAGATATATTCATGGTCTATTACTTTCATATCAGTGTTTAAATGCAGGATCTATTATTGTCCCAGTTACACATGCATGAACCTACTGAATCTTGCTTCTTCTGTTTGACAGATGTGCTCATACTCTTGTCAATGGCTAGCCTTCTGAGGATCAAAGAAATCTACCAGTCCCTTGAAGCCTCTTACTGTTAAAAGACACCACAAACCACTTAGCAGTGCCACATAACTGTTCCCCCCAAACCTCAAATCATTACACACAAACAGAAAGCTATTATTTCAAAAAAAAATCTACTCAATTTTCTTGTATATTATGTTTTCCAGAAGAGTAATCTCTTTTTTCCCTTACTGTAAAAATATGGTTTCTGAGTATTCCTTTAGTTCAAAGTGTCTGGGATTAGCAGCTTTTTTTAGTGTTATTAGGCTGCATATTTGCAAACTGAAAACATGGCAGAAATATCAAGAAAGGGCCATCAGTATAGACAAAAACTCTTAACTCTTTCTTTGCTAGTCATGTCTTTTTATTGTTCTTCAACTTAACACTAAAATTGACAGATGGTAGGAATGTTCTTCATTTCTTTGATCATACAAATGTATTTTATTAGATTTGCCTACGAGCTGATGACAATTCAATATTTCACAGGGAAATCATAGACTTCTATGCATTTTTATATGCATAAGCTTATGTACATAAACATGGGTTTGCTTTTGCCAAAACCATCAGTGCTTAGCCTTTACATTCTCTACTCCAAACTGTAGTTTCTCATGGCTTAGAAAAAACAAAATTTGAAGCATACCATTGTAGACTTTCAGCAGTCTTGAAATGCTTTCATCATTAACAAGCTCTGACGGCAGATTCACGTTGATTTTTCCTTCATTTTTCTGTGTCCTTTTATTTGACAAACTTCTGAGGTACAGTAGTACTGTAAACCTGTAATCCAGGTTTATGATATAAAATGGGCAGTAGATTTTAGAAACACCTCCTGGTTTTGCATATGTATGTATGTTTAGATAGAAAGTTTACTAAAATACACCAACTCAAACGCACCATAACTGTTACTGATAGGAAATAAACAGGTCCAATCCCATACTAAACAAAGTTGTATGAAATACGAGGATTTTAAATTGAAAATTAATCCAAAGATAGTCCTGGGAAATGAGAAAAGTGAGTAATTACCTTTGTTATTTTTTTCACTGAACAACTCAAATACCTCAATCCAGAGAAGTAAATGGATTTTGATATTGTCAATTACTCAAGAGGAATAAGTGTGAAGTCACTTACATACAAATCTTCTCCTACACCTCTTCATACTTGCTCAAATGAGCATGTCTAAACTACGTGTTTGTAAACATAAAAACATTTCATTTTTTAACAGCAGTATTTAAGATCATAGTAATGCTTTTCAAACCTTCAGAAAATGGGGTACCCTACCATTTCTTATACAGAATGTTACACAGTGCCATTAGCATGCAGAATCCCTTTCCATGATACTGTGCTCTGAGTAAGTAAAAAAATGGTATGTTGCATATTAAAATAAATCTTATCTTTATATACTGAACTACTAGTAGACACTGTGCTGCAAACATAATCCTGGATACCAATTGTCCCCGGATTTTTATTGGTTATGGATCTTTTAGAACCTAGTAGAAACTACTGTGAGAAAATCCATTAAGGAAGAGATTCTGTCACTGGAAATGTTTGTGTAATTTATATAATATACCAGGTTGTAATATTATTGTAAAATTACAGTATAATAGTTTATTGTAATTGGTTCAATATTTATTTATCTAGTAAAATAAAATTTTAATAGAAATGCACTGTAACTATATTACATATTTGTATTTTCCTTGAAAACTGAAAACAAAATTATATGGATTTTTAATGCAGGGGAGTTTGTTCTCATAGCAGAGTTGTTTCTAAACAGGAAGGTTACAGTGGTGGGGGAAAAGACTGAAGATTACCAGCATCATTGTTCTGTTTCAGAAATAGACAAGTTTAAAAAAAAAATCCTTTGAAAAAGAAGGAAGTTACATATCCCATTAGGAAATATGAGATCACAGTAGTAAAGAATGAAGATTTTCTGCTAGAGAAGTATAGGGATTTTTACCTTTTTTTTTTTTTTTTAAATAGATCTTAATAAAGAGCATGTTGACATTTTCTGGTTCTAAAGAACCTGTCAAATTCCAATTCATGTAATTATATTGTTACCTACTCTCTCTTTCTGTGCTTTCAAATACTTTCATCATTCTTATTTCATATCCTGTCCAGAACTATTGAAGGTTTCTGTATTAACAGCGCCTATGTTCTAAATAGAGTTGTGACTTTTTTTTTTTTACTGAAATCATTGTCTAATGTCTAGATTTGTGCAAACTAAAATTAATCTTATTTTTGCCAAATTACCTGCAAAAGAAATTCAGATTAAGAAATATGACTTAAAAATTTCTTCTCTTGTTAAACATTGCATTTGACTCAGTGATTCTTTTTCAATTTTATGGTCCACTGAAACTTTTCTGATTAACATGTTTAGAATGAATGATGAATCTATTTTTTAAATAAATAGGATATCAATCTACAAGGACTGCTCCAAGATGCCTCATATCTTATCATGTTGGCCCACGACATCAGAGGTGGATATTGGTAGTATGGCAGTAAAGGCTGAACCTTTCTGCCTATATTCTGTTGCACTTTGTTGCTATGCAACACTATGGCATCTGAGCACAAAATGGCGAATGACATGGAATATTTTCCAAGCAAAGGAGTGCAGCTAAATTCCTCCATGTGGAAAGAATTGTACCCACTGACATTTATCAAAGCTTGCTGAACATTTATGGAAACTATATGGATATTTATGGATGTGAGCACAGTGAGGCAGTGGATGGTGCTTTACAGCAGCAGAGACAGTGACAGTAGGTCACCTCCTCTGGTACGTATTTTTATGAACATGACATACATGCAGGTTCTTGTTCATTTCTGGTGAAAATGCATGTCTAATCATGGTGTCTATGCTGAAAAATAGTGTTTTGTAGCTGAAAATTCACTTTATAAATAGTGTTATTGTGCTTTTGTATCTGTTGTAATAGTTTCCATGGAAATAAATAGGAGGTATTACTTTTGCAGTGACTGATGCACATACGGTTTCAGCAGGCAATGAAATGCCCTCAGTGGATTATTTGCAATTTTATGGCATCAGAGATAATACCTGACAAAGGACTTCAGCCTAATCTGAAAGGTGAGAAGGACACTTGACTTACTGTCCATCCAGAATGAGAGACGGTTTCTCCTGCAGTTGTGGTACGGCTGGAAAGTGGAAACCCCTTGGACTCTTCACACACTTTTATCTAAATAAGGTCTTAATGGTGAAATGTATCCACATGGCTCCAGTTATAAGCATACAAAACTCTATGAATGTAAATAGCACAGAAAAACTCTGATTTGGTGAAGTTTTCCTCTATTGTACTGAGACACAGGACACCACGGTACGCCTAATGGCAATTAAAGCGTAGAAACGGTTAGGGTATGCAATCAGCTGACACCAGCCTTCCTTTTCTAGGTACCTGAAGTTTATAGTTGAAGGCAGTCAGATGTGAAAATAGGAATGAACTGTTGGTCCAGAGAAATTCAGGTCCAGAGAAATTCAGGTCCAGACTAACAACAGAGTTCATGTTATTTTAAACTAATTCTGTACTATATCAGTCTTATAGCACAGATTTCATCTAATATATATTCAGAAAGCAAATCAGCAAATTGCTCTCTCTCTTTCAAATGCTACTAAGAGAGTCAACATTTGAAAAAAAGGAAAAAAAACCCAACCTTTACTGTTCATAGAATCTCAGAATCTTAGGGGCTGGAAGGGACCTCCATAGATCTTCTAGTCCAACCCACCTACTAAAGCACGTTCCCTACAGTAGGTTGCATAGGAAAGCATCCAGGTGGGTTTTGATTATCTCCTGAGAACGGGACTTCACAACTTCTCTAGGCAGCTTGTTCCAGTGCTCTGTCATCCTCAAAGTAAAGATGATTTTCTTCCTGTTGCTCTGCACACAATCACCCAAAAATCAGACCATGTGTCTGAGAGCATTGTCCAGATCCTTCTTGAATTCCAGCAGCTTGGTACCGTGACCATTACCCTGGGGAGCCTGTTCCAGTGCACAGCCACCTTCTGGTGAGGAACCTTTTCCTGATATCCAGCCTGCCCCTTGCGAGGAGCTGTAGGCCATGAATGGGCCTCCCTCAGTCTCTTCTTTTCTGGGCTGAACAAACCAAGGGACCTCAGCCACTCCTAAGATGTCTTCCCCTCGAGACCTTTCACCATCTTTGTAACCCAGTGAGGGTTATAAAGTTTTAGCGGCAAGCACACTCCATGTGTGATCTCTGTCATCTAATGACGTTTTCTCACTATTAGATATGCTATGTAACCATAGATCAAAAATAAATTAGAATGTAGCCACAACAAATGCATCTATCAAACATATGTCATTGAAAAGTAATCATGATTGGAAAAGTCTAAAATGAAACGATGTGTAATTGCTAAGTTTTGAAGAAGCAACCATTAAAAAAAATATTCTTTGTTCATTTCAAAACATGAGAGATTATTTGTAGGATATTTTCCTCTTGGTTCCGTATTTCAGATACCTTACTGATCACATCAGCCCACTTCCATTTTCTAAACCATGATTCAATGTAGCATAAAAGAAACCTCAGATCTTATCAGATCTTTTCTGTTCTCAGATTTAAGCACTTCTGCTTTGACCTTGTTTGCCATCAGCGAAAGAAACAACACATTCTAAGAGCTGCTATTCCAGAAAGAATCAAAGAGTACAGTAATTTCATGCTTGCTTCCACTAGATTGTAGTTTCTACTAAATTGTGTTTTAGTAACTAGTTAAATGTGTGGATATACATAGGTTGCACCTAAAGTAATGCCTCCTATTTATTTCCATGGCAACTATACAAACTGCAAAATAATACTACTTAATAGAGCAAATTCTCAGCTACAAAATAATTCTTCAACATTGTTGCCACTGTAAACTATGAATTTTCACCAGCAATGAACAAGAGCCTGCATGCCACACTCATAAAAATTTGCACAACCATCTAGAACATAGCTTGTTTCTGTGTCACTGTTGTCACTGCTGATATGCATCACCCACACTTCACTATGCTCGCATCCACTACTTGGTCACCATAAAAGCTCAGCAAGTGTCAATGAACATCAGTGGGTGCCCTTTTTTTCACATGGAGAAATTCAGTGTTATATCTTTACTTCATACACACTTCCATGTCAGACGCCTTTTGTCAGATTTCCCCCCTCCTGCCATCTGTTATACGGCAACAAAATGTAGCAAAATATTGGCAGGAAGGTTCAGTCTCTACTGCCATACCAGCAACATCTGCCTCTGATGTTTTGGGCCAATGTAATTCTATAGGAGGCACTACTTTTACGACCTTCTCAATCTTTCAGAGTTGGTATCAGTGCTAATTATGTATTGCACCTGCTCTTTTGTGATCTATTCATTTTTTTGAGGAGAAAACAGGGACCCTTCTACCACTTTTCTGGAAATAAAATGATAGGAATTGAAATCTAATTTGGAAGCTTGCATGTTCACAATGTGCTCTTCTCCAAATGTTCTCTTCTCCAATGATTTTGAGCTAGAATGGGAAGTAAGCATTGTATCCCTATGGGTAATGCATTTGAGAACTAAAGATTTAGTTTAAGGCCACAAAGATGGTGAAGGGCCTGGAGCATCTCCCCTATGAAGAAAGGCTAAGTGAACTGGGTCTGTTTAGCCTTGAGAAAAGAAGACTGAGAGGGGACCTGATCCAGGTCTATAAATATCTAAGGCGTGGGGGGCAAAGTGGCAAGGCCAGACTCTTTTCAGCAGTGTGTGGAGACAGGACAAGGGGAAATGGACAGAAACTGGAGCATAGAAAGTTCCACACGAATGTGCGCAAGAACTTCTTTTCGGTGAGGATGACAGAGCACTGGAACAGGCTGCCCAGGGGGGTTGTGGAGTCTCCTTCTCTGGAGATATTCAAGACCTGCCTGGATGCCTACCTGTGCGACCTGGTGTAGGGAACCTCCTTTGGCAGGCAGGTTGGACTCGATGATCTCTGGAGGTCCCTTCCAACCCCTACGATTCTGTGATTATGTGATTTCCAAATATTTCCAGATACAGTGTTTTCCTCTACAGCTTGTAGGAAAAATAGGCTCGTTGGAGTCTGTCAAGAGATGTGCTTTTAAGAAACATTGTTTTTGATGTATCAGTATTTTCCCTGAAACATCAGTTTGTCTGAAAAGTCCCAGACATCATAGTTGATGATCCCATTACATCATAATCCCTGGTGTCCTTAGTTCTGGTACTCTGTCCTGGTTCACAAGGTACTGACTGCTGTCTACTCTGTTGATGATTAGTTGGGACAAATTTTCTGAGAGAGGAAGTGCCACAAGGTGATTTACTGTCTGACAGAAAACTGATCATAAAAGCCCAATACTGTTTTCGCTATGGGTGTATTCTCCATTTAAGAATGTGCACATTTGACTACAGAGACTCTATCTGGACTTTCTGTTGTGTGGAGGCTCATACCACATATAATCTATACATCCTGGAAATTCTGATATTTGGGAAAACCTATCACTTCTTATCAGCTATCATAAGAAAACATATAAATATTACTGATTTCACAGTAATTGTACATCATTTAAATTTTGAGGATCGTTGCCAATTTGCTTTGCAATAGCTTGAATTATTCCATTTGAGTAGTACATTAATTTCTTTTAATGGGAACAGGTCTGTCTCCAGACCTCATGGAGGGATGGTAAATAAGTTTTGAGCCCCTCAGTGTTAATCTGAGGCTTCACTGCAACACGTTTAACTGAGGATAAGAGGCTGCACCATAACTTTGGTGTCTACATTTGCATGTGTGTACCAAGTAGCCCTGCTAATGTTGAGGAGCAGTTCAAGTGTGTAGTGGATAGACAACAGATACAATGAAAAAACACATATTAAAGAAACTTTAATTGCATGCTAGGTGAATAATGCTGAGTAAGGTCAATTTGGGAAGGCTTATCGTCTAATTCTCACAATTCTATTATGTATAAAATAGAAGTCATGTTATTGTTAGTATCTTTCACACAAAGGTGCATTGGTGCATCTTCTTCACAGTGTGTATTATGTTAATATGTGTAACCTTCAGACTTTTGAAGCAAACCTATTCTCCATTACCTGTTTTCAGGTGAGGGCGATGTCTCACTTGTCCTTGCGCATAGCATAGTTTGGTTCAAAATTTGCAGACACAAGCTTACCTCACCAAAGAAACTTTTAGTTTACAACTCACTGAGTCATAGAGTAGCTTGGGTTGGAAGGGATCTTAAAGATCATCTGTTTCTAACCCCCCTTGCCGTGAGGTTTGCTGCCTAGTAGATTACATTGCTCAGGGCCACCTCCAACCTGGTCTTGAACACCTCCAGAGATGGGTCATCCACAGCTTTTCTGAGCAACCTGTTCCAGTGCCTCACCACCCTAAATCCTGAATTGGTTGTTGTTTGTGGCACCTCTGAGCTGCTTAAGCTCTCTTCCAAGGTTTCCCATCTGTGAGGCAAAAAGATAGGAGAAAGGAACATCCTGTAGCTCTTTCAATCATTGTTTTCATTGATTATGTCTAGTTTAAATGATGGCAAGTATACCTATGTCTACAAAAAAAATGCAACCAATTGCTTTGCCTTTCACTCAGCCCCTTAGATTATAGCAGTATGTCCAAGCATCTTAACATTGCTAAACTCTGCAAAATGCAGTAGGAAAAACTGGCCTAAACAAATGAAATGTAGAACTGCCTTTTATTAATTTCATTTTTTATCTTCTTGTATACAGACGTTTGACAGCTGTGACATTCATGGGCAACGCATTTGAAAAAGAAGGCATAAATATTCAGAGACATATTAGAATGCTGTTCAATGTAAGCACCTGTCTACTTAGTGTTGACAGAAAATCATTTACTTTGCTTTATGCATGTTCTCTCCAGAGACTACAGAGGTCCTATTTTATTTAAAGAGCTGGTCCCAATATCAGTGTTAGCTCTGGAAAATGCAATATATACAGCTAATTATATTTATTAAGGAAATAATTTTGGTTTATATTTTCAATAATACTTTAACTATTCATTCAGTCTGTACTTCAGAATCTCTTTCCCTTGGGGAACTGAAGGAAAAAGGGAGAAAGGAATGAAGACTAAAAAATGTATGACCTCGTGATGTCTTTATTTGTGACAATAGAAAGGATAATACACAACATACAGCACAATGAAACTAATAGATCAAGAAATATATGTAACCAAAAAGTAATCTTTGTCTAATCTTCCATTCAATGTCCACTGCTCATATAAGTTGTTCCACTAAGTTTTAGAATTGAAATAAATAGAAGTAGTTTATGTAAGAGTTAGGGAAATTAATCCTCAGTTTATTAAACATAAATATATAAACTTGGCTGTTTACATAAACAGCCAAGATGTTTCAATAAACTAAGTCATTATGAAACATAGATTTCCCACTTCTTGATAGTTTGTCCAGAAGCCCACTGGAAATAAGAATGATTCAATGGCTAGGATTGCTGCAGCCTCAAAAGCAAACAAAAAATCATCTTGAGCAAAATAAGAATATACATGAAAAATAAGGAATTGATTTTAAGCCTGAAAGATTCTGAATTCCTTAGCATGTATGTTTCAAGGGGGACAGGAAGGGAGGGGAGAGGAGAGAAAAGAAAAAGAAAGAAAAAAAAGGAAAAGGAAAAAGTAAAAGAAGAAGAAAAAGAAAAGAGAAAGCTCAACGGGAGTGTAATTTTTAGGCTGAACATTTCATTCCATTTTATTTTACCTGACGTGAGTATGTAATGATGTTAATTCAGGCCTGATCACATAGCGTGGGTGAGTGGGGGAGGTTTGAAGAGATCAAACATCTTCAGTGAAGCTTAGGCTACAAAACCTTACAATGCTGCCACCTATAGACCAAAAGTCACAATATCAGCTCCTCAGAATCGTACTGGCTGGCACACATAACAGGAAAATTAAAAAATAATAATAATAATTAAAAAAAAGCAATGTAAAAGGAGCAGGAATGTATGAAAAATTTCAGACTCCTTCATATGGTTGATTCACCCGGTGAACTGATGGAGCAGTTACTTTGGTTTATCTAGCCCAATGCTTTATATAATTTAATTAGGATCATCACACAGCAACATAACCTGTCTACAAAAATTACACGCTCAAAGTCCAGACCCCATATGTACCTTTTTGCTCAATTAAAGCTAAGCACTGTTTTTATAGAAAACAGATTTTTTTTTCCATTCCTTGTATTCCATACAAGGAGCAATGGATCATGATAGGCCTCTTTTTTTCCCCCTCACATTAAGATACAATTATGTAAAGGCAGTAATACTGAAAATGCTTGCTGAAATAAAAAATTTACACTGCGGTTGCAGATATTTAGACCTGTCATTTTTAAGGTATTGGTACCATTTTCTTATGCTATGGGAGAAACATGGGTGATTAGGCCTAATATTTTTAAATATCTTCATGACACCACTTACTTATTACCACTTACTACTAAAACATCCTAAATATTCTAGAAAATTAATTTCTAAAATCTATTTGGATATAAGCACATGTATTTACACCTACAGTTGGCCTTGGTATTTACTCTTAAACAACATATATTTTTATATAATTGATTAGTGTTACTATTTTATTGTCATTCCTGGAGAGCTCTCTCCCTTCTCATTTCCACAGTCCTGACTCAGCTGGAAGAAAGTAGTTTCTTAATTGTTTTACATGTCTTCTCTTATTAAAAACAAAATTAAGCAAAGAAACAGATTAAAAACAAACAAAAAAAAACCAACAAACAAACAAACAAAAAAAAACCACCTAAAATATTCCTCACCTAATCTACCAATGCTGTAATATTTTACAGAAAATAAAACAAGACGACTAGTGGCCTCATGGAGGTGGGATTTTAAGTCATGGGCTAGCTGAAGATCTCAGAGGGGCAAACAAGTCCCAGGTACCTTTTCCTACTCCCAAGACTAATTCTGCATTCTACATTACAGTAACTGAATAAAATGCAGAAGTTGCATACTGAAAGAAATCAAAGTGATCAGAAATGGTGCTGACACCCAGCTTCAGAAAAATAGTAGGATTTCTGTCACCTTTTAAGTTATTGGCTATCTATCTGTAGCTTCTTGGAAAACCTGCAGGTATTTTGGAGCACCCTTTAAAACAACTAGCATTTCTCACATATTGTATCAGACCAGCAAGATAAATGAAGATATTTGCTATCTCCTGGTGAGGTCCTTAAAAGTTAGCATCTGTGGAGAGGAGAAATAACATGGAGCAGGGGAGCAGAGTCATCCTCTGTGACTGTAGAAAACTCCTGTGCTTTGGGCTTCCACTTCCAAGGAGAAGGAAGGAGGATTACCAGCCTGCAATCAGCCTTGTGGCTGCAGTGCGAAGACAAGAACTGAGAGAAGTCTGAGAAGAACACTATGGTCTACCAGACCATAGCAGGCATATTACAATCCTGTGGTTTTCCTCATATTTTCCTCTCTATGTCACATCCTCAAGTCGATGTTTTCTTTCTATTTGTACATCTCAAACATGAATCTGTGATGTAGCCAGTTCTAGAGTATCCTAAAATTTCCTTCCTTCCTGTCTAAGTACTAATTTCTATATCAGCATAAAGTCTACAGTACTTGGGAAAAATACTAATTAAAAAAATTTTGCTATCATTTATTTTCACAAAGCCCTCATACCTAAGCAAAGGACCTGACATAGCTAGCAGAATAAAATTTTTATAGGCAGTGGGGATTTTTATAGGCAGTGGGGAGGAGGAGGAACAGTCCCACAAGGTAAGCTGGAAGTACTTAAGAAAGCTAGAATATGTAGCTCCTAAGAAATCTAGAAGATATTCATTAATTTTTTTGTGGAAGTAATATCAAGGTTATTTTAAAATATATTCATTAGTAGCTTCTTATTTATTATGCAAATGCATAAATGTGAGAAGAAGAGTTATCCTATTAAAATCAATAGGAATACTGTGATTACAATTTCATTTATGCTGAAATAGGCCCTACATTCTATGTATACTTCCATTCAATATGTGCAGATTGTGAATATTAAATAATGTTAAATGACTCCCTTTTACTTATTAGAATCAGTTTGAGAGTTACAATGTTCAAGCACTAAGAAGCACATATTACGATGGCAGCTTCCTATCATTCAGTAATTTTCTCCCATTTAATATTCTTGAATTTTACCTCTCCCACATAGGTGAAATGATTCGGTCTTTGAAAAGTGATTTGGCATATTTCTTAAGACTTGTCATGGTTTTATGGTCATCAGTATTCCACATCATAACATCATGTAGTGCACTGGGAATTAAAGTGTTGATGTCACAGTTCAACATACTAAAGAGAAGACACTACGTTCCCCAGAAGACTGTTTGCTATGCTGATATCATTCTTGCACAGGGGGGAACACATACAAGGCGCTGTCGGGTCAGCTGACTTCCTTTTGCTTTCCTTCATTGCTCTTCTGCTTCGTCTCTCCTTGCTGCTGCCCAACTGAGAGTGCTGCTTCAGCATTACTGTAAGGCCTACAGCTTTTTTTCAGATACTCTCTCTCTCATTATATTTAGTAAACTAGTTTGTTCCTCCTCAAATAGTTGCCGCTGTTCTTTTCTTTAATTATTTTGGGGTCACCTGTTTCCCTTTTCCAGAGGCGTGGACTTTGTGAAGTCCCTCCACCCCACTAGTCACAGAGCCAAGCCGAACCAGCCAGTAAACCATTGACAAGACTCTAAATCTAGTCAATAAGAGTATAATCTCCCATGTATCACTGTCTTTAAGTTCCACAAGTTTGTTTGGACAAAGACAGCTGCAGAACTTTTTATTGGTATTTTTTATTTCTTTTCAGGAGGATAGTGAAAGTGGAGAAATTAGTTAATCCTAAATTTGCCTCTGAGAACAATAAGTAGGGCCATCAGCTCCACCATTATCATCATCATATATGATGCCATGGCAGTGGAGTGTATAATTGGAATTAGTACAAGGAATCTTCCCTTCCCAGTAAATATTAGATGCTCTGTTTCTTTTTCCTGGGATTAAAGAGAACAAAAAATAAAATGTAGTATGGAGATACTTGTTACATTCTTCTCAGATTCTGAACGAGCAGCATCTCTTTAAGCATTTTATGAAGTTGAAAGTCCATAAACACAGAAGAAGAATGAAATAAATGCATGAATGACGACTGATCTATCAGATTTCAGAAGCACAATTTACTCCTAATAAATTCAATACCTTTACCCAGACAAAGAAAAGGAGCACCATGTCAGCTCCTGCATACCATTTCTTTAGGAAGTATGCGCTGGAGAAGACAATGAACCCAGAAAGACCAAGGCAGTGTCTTTGCACTGGAGAGAGCAGGACCTCTGTGCAGTGTTCCAGGAACACGGATTCCTATGGATGTCCCGTACATAATTAAAACAACAACAAAAACTGTTCCCCATGGTATGGTTAGGAATTGCAACCTTTAGAAACACAATACTCAAATGTGAAATTACTGCACTCCTACCACCAAAGGGTTAGTAAAGTGTTTCTGTAACTCAGAAATAGATATTATTTGTAAACAGTCTGGATTTGGAAAGAAACATGCTTTACAAAGAGAATAAAGATCAGGCAAATAATCAATGGTTATTAGTTGTGAATCCAGATTGGAAATTTTCTGGATGAGAGCTACGAGATATGGTTTAGTAGTGGTTTATTAGCTTCTGGTAGCAGTGGTAATAGGAGGACAGTTGGACTAGGTGATCTTGTAGGTGCTTTCCAACCTTGTGATTCTATGATTCTATGAATTTATCTGATGACTGACAGGAATGTCACAGTAAATCAATGATCCAAGGAAAATAATAGATTCATAAACATTAAAGACAGGAAAGTCCAGTTTGTAATGATCATGTCTTTGCAGTGCATGATTATATTCTGCACATAGTAGACAACCTAAAGCATCATCCCTAATGGATCTTAGACCTGAAGTAGATCAACATAATTTACCATACAGTAATTCTGTAATTATCATCCTTATCAGAGAAGATGACTTTGTTAGACTCCAGAAATCTATCAGATAGAAGCTATATCAGTTATACTAAGCTAAAAATTGAGCTTAACTAAAATTAGGCTGTAGTTATTAAATGCTAAACACTGATTCAGAAATACTGGAAGAATAAATTCTTCTTGCATTTTTACTTGTTTGTAGAATTAAAAACTCTCTTAAATACATTTTAGATTTGGCTGTAACAAGAGCATTGATGTAAATACAAAAGGACATCCCTAAGGGGAATTGCAATTTAAAAAGATATATATATCCATATTTACTACAATAAATGTTATGCCAAGAAATGTTATAGCTAAAAAACCAAACAAACAAAAAAACAACATAGAAAATACTACACCTAAAGCTAGAGAACAGTTCCAGTACAAAGCATGCCTAATATGCAGCCTCCCAAATACACAGTATATCCCTAGTAAAGTTGTAAATTATGGTTGCAAATGAGGCCACAAACAAAATCTTGCTCAAGGCATGAATCATAAATTCAAACAATAATCATCTCCTGCATGAGGCACAACTACTTTGTTTACTTCTTATACCCTGTTTCCTAAACATGAAGATGAAAGTAGGTCAAGTAAATTTAGCAACTTTTCACATGAAGTATGTTATGATAGCGGGTGGCGCAGCTTAATTTACAATTACATGAGTTTACATGAATATTAAAATATCTGTTTTCACTGTGCTGTGTCATTACACATATTGACATTTTACCCCACAATGACACAGAATCATAGAAAACACCCAAGGTTCAGAGAAAGGAGGGAGCAGAAGGGGATAGAAATATTTACAGTGATTGCAGCCTGAATGAAACTTTGATATGTTAGGAAAGAGCTTCATCTGATGTTGAATGGTATTTTTAAGATCAGTTCCTACTGTTTTTCATGGGTTTTGTTTAGAAAGTGACTTGCAAGGAAAGGAGAGGGAGACCTGGGAAAACCACTGTTATTTTTTATTTCCAAACTGCATCAGATTTATGGTAAATGTTTACAAGGAAATAGCTTGTCTGACTGAATAGGAACTGTTGAGTCACACCCTGAACCACTGATCGATCACCTGGGGAAAGGACCAGGTCAGCCCTGGGAGCACAAGTGAAGGCAATTCAGCTGCGTGACTGGAAGGAGTGGAACCTGGCTGCGCTTCTTTTAGACCCTATTTAAGGGCTGACTGCCAGTGAGGAAAGATCTCTTTCTGGAGGTTCTTCTCTGGTGGTGCTTTCCCCTGTGAACCTGGAATCTTCTGATATGGGTGAGCCATCTTGTTTCCTTATAGCACCTTTCCATCATGCCAATCCTTCTGTCATTACAACTCTGAAACACCTCTTCCCATTGTATTGGTTGTCTATTTGCTACGCTGGTAAACATTCAAAATGTATTGGCTATTCTCAACATTGGGTTCAAATGCAAAAGCAACATCAAATCAAAGGCTGGCACCAGAAAATTTGTCGTTCATCATTTTGTCATGATTCACTAAGGTTTTAAGTATTGTTCACTTAGGAAACTTCCCTGAAATAAATGAAGTGGTATCCTTTTTAATGCTATTTCTTTTTATGGAGTATAGAAGAATTTTAATGTGGGTATTTTTCAAACAGATCGGTTAGCAGTTAAATATTGTTTATGAAGCAGAGTGAAAATCCCCCTCATGTGTTGAGAATGGATATGTTGCTAAGTGATTATTAATACCTGAATCCGGTTTGATTTATTAACATTAAACTATTTTCTGTATCCATATGTGTTTGCCCAATATTTAGGAAGAAGAGCAATATTCAGTTAAAATTGAAGTCTCTTTCCTAAGAAGTATGTATGTCTTCATGTACACGTGAACGAATACATGTTCAAAATCTATATAAGAGAACAGGAGAACAGGGAAACTGCATGTGTCAGGTACTGTCACCCATAAAAATCAATGTGCTGTATCATTTACTTGTGGAAAGTATTTCTGCAGGGTTCTGCCATACATTCAAAATATCAAAAGTTTGGTAGAAATTGAAGAAATAAGACGTATTTCCTATTTAAGCTTAAGAGCTTAAAGCTGCAATTCAGCAAGCTACTTTGAAGTCAGCTGATGACCAGGCACTAAGTCACATGTTTGGGACAAACATGTAGTTAAATGCCTTGCTCAGCAAGTGTATTCTGGATGATGGCAAATCCTGGCTTGTCATCACTTTTCAAGAGACTACAAACTATGAAATTACTTTAAATTTGAGACTTTAGATCCAGACTTTTTTGAGTTAATGGTACTTAAAAGAAGTCAATACAGACTTGACCATTAATAGTGACTGAGATAATTTATATTGCTAATTAAAGAAGCCAAAGTTGTGAATGTCAAGAACAGAAGCCAGAGCACTTAGTTTGAGAAGAGTGGTTAAGTTATCCAGTTATTTAGTCTAACATCAAACAGCCTGTTGTGATATTAGAAAATACACTTGTATTACATGGTGAATAAGAAGAGTGAAAGGAATGTGATTTGCACATGTGGAAAGAAATCTCTCGTGTTCATATTTAAGCATAAACAAATATTGAAAAGCTACCAACAATTACTCACAGCCCAGTCACAGTAATTAAAAGTCAAAAAACAAAAAGTGAGGTGGTGTAGAGCCAGAATGTGAAAGAGTTTAAATTTTAAAAGAACTAAATCTTCTCTGTAATGAGATGTGAAATGAACAGAGTACAAACATCACCTCCCGACAGAAATTAGTTATAAAGAAAATGATTTTGAAAAATATTAGTCAGGAACAGATATTATGGGCACTGCTATCCCTTTGTTGTAGACTTGAAGAGAGCAGGATAATATTTTACACAATCTGCTTGGTTACTAGCTGCTTTTCTAGTACAATGAGACTATTAGAATGAATAGTTTCGGGATGTTCAGGCTCCTATCTTCTAAAACTCCTTAGGCACATACTACTTTACTTATGAGTGGATACTGTACTCAGCAGAGTTCTGCAATTGACCATAGCAAGGAGTAAATTTCCAGCCAACTCAACTTTTGTTGAACAGTGGAAGTTCATCCATGTTTATGAAGCTGCGTGAAGATAGAATTTGCATATAGCTCTTGCTTTGACAAGAATGTCTAGCATGGGTATGCTTTCAAGATGGAAGCGAAGAAAATCTGAGACAGACAACATAGTTCCAATTTTTGTTTGTATGCAGATTGCTAACTAGACATAGAGATCCATCTCCAATTCATCTGGACTCAACCACCTTCCTGGGGAGACTATTCCAATGTTTAACCACCCTTTCTGTAAAGAAGTGTTTCCTAATGTCCAACCTAAACTTACCTTGGTGCAACTTGAGGGTATTTCCCCTCATCACCCATCACCAGTGAGAAGAGACCTGCCCTGCTCTCATTGTAACTTTCTTCATCATAACCAGTGCAGCATAATAACCAATTTTTAATGTTATTGACAGACAAGGGTTCCAAAAATGTATCTATTTTTCTGAGAAAGAAGATTTTAATGCAATATTTACTTTATGTTCTGTAGATGTTAAGGAAATGTTCATTAGTTTATATCTGAAAAAATCCTTGTAGTGAGTAAGAGTGCGAGTCTGTACATGAAAGCTAAAGTCAGTGAGGATTCTAACGATTACTTCAATAGAAAATGAATTAGATTATATTCATGGAACTTTCTTTGTGACCAGGCAGCTTCCTGAACTAAAAAAATCTGCCTGTTAAATTGTGCTAGATGTCTGAGGAAATTTGTATGAAGATGTATCCCATTCTAATTAGGTTTCCTTATGATTTATAACAGTATTTGAATGTACTACAGCTATCTTAGTATCTTGAAATTTGGAATTAAATGCTTTTTCATAGTCTGAAAATTTGCCTGTACTTTTGACTGTAAAGCATGTTTTGGGCTCAGTTATAAATGACTGAAAACGGAATTCTATCATGAGCTCCTTCCTTTTCCATTTGCGATTGTTTGTGGCAATTTCAACAACTACTTACTTGAAAAAAGTTCACCATTAAAATAACGACTAATGTATTCTCAATTTTTACTTTAAGAAAGCAGCAGAAACAAGGAGACACATCAACACAGATTGATCAGCCCCTGCCTTTTTAGTCAATGTGATCTTTGAAAAATCACAATTTGAAACATAGAGATACTAGTGTTTTTAAAAAAATAAATCAGAAAACATACAAAATATGTACTGCACTAGACTGGCAGACCTAATCATACTGTATAAGTTGAGCAATGGCATTATTATACAGTTAATAAAGAACCCTACTTTGAAAAATAATAGGACATAATTATTCAACAGTTACTTATTATCCCAAGCTATTTACTGTTGACTGATTGAATGTAAGGCATTTTTACAAATTATAGCGTAGAGTTAGTTTCCAATGTGTAGTTTTATTTTACTCCCAAGATAACTTATTTTGTATCACAGAAATAGTGAAATAATCTTTGGTAAAACTCTTGTGGGTGTTCAGAAAGACAAAAGAATTATGAAATATGAATGTGATTTCAATGCTACTGATACTTTCTCAGTAGCTACTGACTCAGATACTTCAGCCTGATTTCTGGAAAGCTTTTAAGAATGAACAGCTTTCAATAATAGTATGAAAAGTGGTTCTGCATTGTTGGAAGCTTTCATTTTGTATCTGCATAGTGAGCTTTGCACTTCTAATTTCTCCTTCAAGTGTAGTCTAGGTTTGTACTCAGAGGACAGCACACTAAAATGCCAAAGTTAGAAGCTGGAATAACGAATAATCACATCTCCTCCTGTAGAATATCCTAGCAGTTGCTTTTACACTCGGAAAGCATTTGCTTTCCTTCAATGAATCTTCTGTTTTTAGCAATAGAAAGATGATAAGGCTCAGGTTACATGTGATCTCACAGGCAGTCTCACAATTTTTAAAGTGAACGTATTCTCACTAAATACTCTGACAATTGAATTCCTTTTGATCTTTTGCATTCAACAGGACATTCAAGACTACAGCTAATTCCTGCCCTGTTAAGTAATTCAGGTAGATTTATAACTTGCTGCAAAAAAAAGAAAACTTCTAGAATGGGCTTAACTGCTACCAGTTGCAGTGTAAATTCATTTAGAGAGGTGTTGTGCAGTCAGCTTGCAGACGCCTAGTGAGATTGACATCAGCCCTAGGTAGGTTTGTGTACAAGAGGGACCCCATCCCACCAGTATAAATTCTATTTCTTTCTCATTTAATTCACAAAAGAAGCAGAATCTAGCTCCGGGCTGTTAAAACCAAATAAGTTCAAGAAAACATTTTTCCTGGCAGCAAATATAGGATAGTAAGAAGTAGACCCCAGAACAGCGTCTATGGTGTCTATTATAATGTTTCATTGTGTGTGTGAAATTTAACAAATAAATGCTGTAATTTTTTTTAGCGAACAAGCAAATATATCCTCACAGAATAAAATACATTTAAAAAAAAATGCCTGATTTCCTTACATATTCTGCTTAAGGATCTTAAAATCCTTGCAAATTCATTCCATGCAAATTTATCTTTGAGTATGTATTTATCACTGGTATATGCTGTTATTTTAGGAGAAATTTCCATTAAGTTCTTACTGCCAAAAAGTTAAAAATCTTGAATTTTCAAGTTCCATTAAGTGGTACTCCTTTTAGAGTTGTTTGTTTGTTTTCCACCCCCCTGTTGATGAAGGGACTGGCAACTCAGAGTACAAAGAATTTGCTAGCATACGCGTTGAGGAAATTAGGAAGGCAAAAGTCCAGCTTGAACTCAATTTGGCCACTGGGATAAAATAGAACAAACCACTTTTTACAAATATATTAGCAGTAAGAGAAAGGCTAAGGAGAATCTCCATCCTTTACTGGATGCAGTGGGCAAAATGACCACTGAGGGTAAGGAAAAGGCTGAGGTTCTCAATACCTTCTTTATATCTGTCTTTAAAAGTCAGATCAATTATCCTTGGAGTACTCTACCCCTTGATGTGGAAGTCTGGAAAAGGGAGAAGAATGAAGCCCTCGTATTTCAGGTGGAAATAGTTAGAGACCTATTACTCCACCTGGACAGTCACATGTCCATGAGGCCAGGTGGGATCCAACAAAGGGTGCTGAGGGAGCTGGTGGAGTTAATTGCCGAACTACTTTCCACTGTCTGTCAGCATTCCTGGCCAATCAGAGAGGTCCCAGAGAACTGAAGGTTTGCCACTGTGACCCCCATCTACAAGAAGGATCATAAGGAGGATCTGGGGAACTATAGGACCATCAGCCTGACCTTATGTCCAGGAAGGGTTATGAAGAAGATCACCTTGAGTGAGATCACATGGCATGCACAAGACAAATGGGGCATCAGGCTGAGAAAGCATAGGTTCATGAAAGGCTGGTCTTGCTCAACCAGCCTGATCATCTATGATTGAGTGACCTGCCTAGTGGATGAAGAAAAGGCTGTTGATGTAGTTTACCTAGACTTCAAGAAAACCTTTGACACTGTCTCCCACAGTATTCTCCCAGAGAAGCTGACAGCCCATGACTTGGACAAGTACACTCCTTGCTGGCTAAAGATCTTGCTGGATGGCCAGGCTCAGAGAACAGTGGTGAATGGAGTTAAATCCAGCTGGCAACTGGTCATGAGTGGTGTTCCCCAGGGGTTTGTATTTGGGCCTGTCCTATTCAGTATCTTTATTGATGACCTGGACAAAGGGTTTGAGTGCGCTCTCAGTAAATTTGTAGATGATACGAAGTTAGGAGGAAGTGCCAATCTGTGAGTAGGTAAGAAGGCTCTACAGAGGGATCAGAACAGGCTGGATAGTTGGTATGAGGCCAATGGGATGAAGTTCAACAAGACCCAGTGCCAGTTCCTGCACTTTGGCCACAACAACACCAGGCAACACTATAGGCTTGGGGCTGAGTGGCTGGAAGACTGTAGAAGAGAAACAGATGTGGGGATGAATGTACCTGTCTCTGCTGAACGTGAGCCAGCAGTGTGACCAGGTGGCCAAGAAGGCCAGTGGCATCCTGGCTCATCTTAGTGCTGATGGTACCAGCAGGAGCAAGGAAGCGATTGTCCCTCTGTATTCAGCAGTGGTAAGGCCGCACCCAGAGTACTGTATTCAGTTTTGGGCCCCTCTCTACAAGAAAAATATCAAGGCCCTAGAGCGTGTTCAGAGAAGGACAATAAAGCTGGTGAGGGGCCTGAAAGGATGTTGTGGTGAGGTGGGTGTTGGCCTCTTCTTCCACATAACTAGCAATAGGACTAGAGGGAATAGCCTCAATTTACACCAGAGGAGATTCAAGTTGGATAATAGGAATTTTTTTTTTCTCCTAAAAGGTAGTTAGGCACTGGAACAAGTTGCCCAAGGGAGGTGGTTGAGCCACCTCCTGGAGGTGTTCAGGAAATGTTTAGATGTTGTACTAAGGAACATGGTTTAGTGGGTAAATATTGGTGGCAGGTGGACAGTCGGACTGGACAGCCTTGGAGATCTTGCCTAACCTTGGTGATTCTATGATTCTAGGATGTGGTAACAGAGCGAACTAATATCTAACAATTTTTATCTATGGTTATTAGTGAAAGTTATAGTTGTTTCATAGTTTTTGAACACTTCGTAAATGAAGTATGTCATCAAAATCAGCATTTAAATTGCTTACTAATATATGAGAGGATATCTGTAATGAATAGTACCCTGCTCTTTCTGAGTCTGTAGGAGTTCCCATGCAATGCTACTCTGTCACCTCAGCTAGCTACTCAACCGCAACATATTTAAGGTTAAGTTTATCATAAAAAAACAAGGAGGTACATCTTCTGGAGTGTTTAAGATATTAGTCAAATCAAAGGTGCTTCTGAAAGAAACACATTCAGAAAATTTCTCAGAACAGTTCCTTTATTATAAATTATTGAATTTAAATATTTCAAAAATAAATAAAAAAAAAAACACTAGTCATTTAGTTCCTTTTCTTTCCACATTTAACTTGATGTACAACTTCTTTTTCTTTTAAGTGCAAGTGTGCTAATAACCATGTTTCAAATTTTGAAGACTACACTGATGTAAACAATGAGTGAAATCTTGTAACTCTACAGCTAAAGATAGGAAACTTACTTTTAAAATGGCTGACCAAGCCATTGGCATGGCTCTGCAGTGGAGTGCAAGCAATTTCTCCCTATAAATTCAGGCAATGTGATAGAAAGGAAAATTGCAAATTGTCTCAAAATCACATCATTAAAGACCAAAAAGTCTGATGGAACTCTTTTTCAAATAACAGGTCAAATTTTGTCATGTATAAGTGCCCTTCTTACCTGTGTCATCAGCAATTTATATATTTTTCACACACCTGAAGCATAATATATTGGACTTGTGTTCACATGTGGTATTCTCTAATGCAAATCTGTTTTCAGTGTAAAACCAAAGCTTCTGTGCTGTAGGTGGAAGGAAGGGTGAAAAACACTCTACCAACAGATAACCATCTGGCAGATTCTCTGTTATCTCCATGTGATTTTTAGCACTTTACAAAATGTCATAAAGCAAACAGAGAAGACCACAAGCAAACCTCTACTTTCACAAAATCATGTTTTATAAACTGTTGAGAAACACTGACATGCAATGAAACTCTATTCCCTATGTGCCTTCCTCTTTGTGAATGATATGCTTCTCTTTCTTCATGTATAAACAAACAAAGTATGTCTGTATATTTGCTGTTGTTTCCTTTTTCCTTTGGTCATCATAATCGAGGGCTATTATAGAAATAGATCTTATCTCTAGAATGGCAGTCCCCTTGCACCTTCAGTTCAGATTTTTGTTTATGCTTGGCTGCAATTGCGGCTGTTTCTGATAGTTTTAGGTCAGCCATGACAGACTATGGGTGACACTAAATAAACAAGCTGGGGGTCTGGGACAAGGAAGGAATGATATTGGTGCTCAGAGTTTTATTTTTTTCTGGTGAATCAACTGTTTTATTCAGAATAATTCACTGCATAACTGCTTTTTCTGAGAACTCATACTATGCTGTAAGGTTTTAGAAAAAGGTTAGAAAAAACCCAACTCATAGGCAAATTGAAAGAAAAAATATGTTCAGTCTTGTTTTGGGTTATAGTAGGCTACAGAAAAATTTATTTATTTGCTTTATTTATACTCAAATATTTCTTCCTCCTTCCTCCTTTCATTTATTCTGTTTAATTCCTGTGCACTAAATTTATCTAAGTACAGTCTGGTGTGGACAATTCCTTAAAACCTACTCATGGGGGATAAAAGCTTCAATGATCAATCAAATAATAACACCACTAATAATACTCCATGGAAGAAGGGGTAAGATTAGATCACAAAAGAAGGGATAAAAAAATCTCACTCAAGTTGGATATTTTCGCCTCTGCCTTTCCAACTCTCTTGAGTTTACTGTGAGTCTTGACAGATTTTACACATTTCTTATACCTCTTCTTTCTATAATCATTGTGTTAGCGTCTCAACAGAACCTAAACTATATTTCCTTTTTATTTATTTTGTTAATGGTATTTCTTACAACCATGGTTGTAAACTAAATTTTTAGAAAATATATGCCCTAAGGCTCAAATACCAAAATAATAATAATAATAACCTTAATTTTATGCTTTTTTTTTTTTTTTAAATTTCATGAATTTAAAGTCAGTGCTTTGATAAGGAAGAACATGATAAATATTTTAAAGCTTAAGGTTGGTGATGCTGCTTGCCTAGAAATGTTTACAGAGCCACCAAAACTAGGTGGAGCCAAGTGCCTATCTTTGAGACATAAGTAGAATATGCATATTACTAGTTCTAATTTTCAATACAGTGCTTTTACTGCATACCTAGCATAATAAAGATTCATCAAAATGCATGCAAATTACAGGAATAATAAAGTACTTTAGTGCAAACTTTCACTTATTTAACATTTGGCCCTGAAATTGAATAGCAGTTGACAGTCAACCACAGGTCTATCCAGGGGTAAGTAGATTCTCAGTGCAATTTCTAGAGCAGACATTCATTTCAAAAAAACAAAACAATACAACATCCATCAACTTGCAGAAGTCCCACAGAGTCAAAAAACATACTATACCTTTCACAAAGGTGGACTTTTTCAGACTGGATTTTTTTGTAAAATGTACTGGTTAATGAGAAAAAATTGTTGTTAACAGTTTCTAGTATGCTGAAAGATGTCTGGGTCCTGTTTTAAATTTAACCATCGTAGATGACTAAACAGCTGTCTATATCATTTCTTAAGCTCTTCTTGGTCATAGCAAATCCTGATGCAACCTCCAGCACCTGCCTAAACTATAACATGGAAGTGTATGGAAATACCAGTGTGAGTACAATTTTCTTGAGCTATGCTATGCTGTTAGAACCTATCCTGATCTCTTTGAAAACAAACTACCAGGTTATCACAGTGTCCAAGTATAATATTACCTATGGTTATTTTATTTTTTAAATTGCTTCTAGATCCACCAAAATAATCTCTGTTAAGCTTTTGACAACCCAGGCCTTTAGAATCAAACCTTTGCCAAGACTACTATGATTTAATTAGCTGCACATTTACCTCCTGGCCGGATTCGATAAATAAGCATGTATTGGCACAGCTGCATCTCAGCATGCATATTTAAATTAAAAATGTTTCCTTTTGATACTCTGGCAATTTTGGCATTCATTCACTTTGCCAGAAGCTGCATCAAGTCACAAAGCACTTGCCCAGTCATCATTAAAATATGGAATCATGAAAATGTTCTACCAGATCAGATCCTCGACATGCCTGTGTAGTAACCTGAAAATCATTGTGTTTTCTCCTCAGCTACAGAGAAGGATATTTTCATGCTCTTCGAGACTGAAGTGTTCTCATACGACAAATTAGCTGAAATTGGTCAAACAACACCTAAGACTCATTAAGACTCATTTGTGTCACAGTCTTAAGTGCATACTTCAAATACTATTTTACTACTACAGTTTCAATTTTTATGTAAAAAAAATGAAGATTAATTAGTTTTGTTTCCTCTTTTGATGGCATTAGTTGTTTTATGTAATAACAACCTTTCTGGTTCCTGATGATGAAGTGCTACTTTTATCAGAAGAATGGAGGTCTGAATATGTGAAGACTTTTTAACAAACACACTAGAAGACTGACAAATAATAAACAATTTTTCTCGCTATTCACATCTGCATGCTAAACTCCAGTTTCCGCTCAAAGGACAGAGGGGAATAACATATTGACATATATAATTGTGGCAAAATAGGATTTCAATCAACTAGAAATGCTTGAAAAATAGAAGTCATGAAGGTAGGACCCATGTTTCTGCTCTACTGATAGTCTGATCATGAGATTATTATAGACAAAAAAAAAAAACAACTAAAAAAAAACCAACTGACTTCAATAACCAATGGCTCAAATGGCTGTTTAGCATTACCTTTTCTAGATAGCATTTCATATAGAAGGCTGGTAGTGCTCATTCTGTAGTTGAAAAGAAAAGCTTGAGTGATAAACCTTCAGATTAACCTCCAGAGTACTTCTACGATACTATATGATTAAATATGTGGTTCTTAAAATAAATATATTTATAGATAAATATATATTTTCAAAAGTGTCTCATGAGCTGAGATGCCTGGGACACAGGAGAATCAGACTTTTCACTTCAAAACTCAAGTCATGTAATAAAGTCCTTTGAGAATTGAGAAGCTCCTCAAGACACAAACTTTATGTGACATCTCAGTCACTTACGCCTATAGCAATTTAATTGAAGATGAAAATAATAATAATATCAGTTAAAATATAAGTAACATATCTTTCTTTTGGTATGGAATACTGAAAGTATCTTACATTAGCAACATATTTCTTCATCTGCTTATGAAAATTTATATAAGGAAGTAATAGTCAAAACTAATGTTGCTTTACTGTGAAATTAAAAGGGTAATTTCCAGCTACAGGAACTGTACTCTGTTTTTATGCAGTAATGATTACTAGTTTATGATGTCCATTGGATCAGTTTTCTCATTGTGATAGTTTTCTGTTGCACTTTAAGAAATGGCCAGATGGTTCTGTGACAGCCTTTTTCTTTGCTGTGCTGGACTGCTGCATCAGGCAACACTTCTAGGCATCTCACAGTGTGGGTGGGTGATGAGAGGTGGGCTGAGAAATATTAGGGAAAATGATTAGATCAGGTGTTGCATTGGAATTAAAGTACTTTCTTCTCTTTGTACTGAGATTCCCTGGGAACTCAAAATATCACTTAATTATGGTTCATTATGCATTATGATTAATTATTCTTCATGTCTGTGGTGGAAATCCACCATCTGAAAAATCTTAACATGCTTTTTGAGATCAATTCAGAGTAATGAATTAAGCAGTTATCCTTCATGTGGATGTTTCAGACATCTTGCTGTTCCTTACAAAGTTTGCATGGGTGGATTGGTGTGTCAATGTTCTGTTGGAAAAAGAATGATTGAATTCCTATTTAGGAACGATCTTCCCGGGGTATATATAGCTGATTCTTCATTGCACCTTTTTTCCCATGTTGAAATAAGTTGAGTTAGAGCTTTTTTGGACATAAAGTTTGTGTTAGTATTTTCAGTATGTGGTTTTGATTGTCAATTTTTTCAATTCTACTGAATTCACAAAAAACTATCTTCCACAACTATGTGTATATCAGCACGTGAAAATGATGTACCTTTTCTGAAACAAATAGGGTCCAGTAAGGTGGATCTGAAAGTAAAGGTGCTTTAAACTTATTCTTGTATAAGCATCAAATGCTGACAAATAAATTCCTTACCATGAGATTCATCATTATGCTTATCCTAGACTGAGAGAGGATAGATATAGATTGGATATACAGAAAAAATTTTCCATGATGTGGGAATGACCACCTGAACAGATTGCTCAGAGAAATTGTGGATGTTCCATCACTGGAAGTGTGTTCTAAGTTAGGATGGATGGGGCTTTAAGTAACTTCATCTACTGAAAAATGTCTCTGCCCATGACAGAGGAGTTGGAATAGAGGAAATTCTCCAGTTCAAAACATTACATAATTCTATGATCTTATTTGTAGTTCAGGGAAAAAACAAAACAAAACACCAAAAAAAACTGTATTGAAACCATCAAATTTTTTTCGTTTGTTTTCCTTTGTTTTTCTTAAGAAGAGGGAAATAAGGTCTCTTTTATAGCCTACCAAGAAAAAATACTAAAGCTCAATATCATTTCATGAAGAAAAATCTATTAAGCTAGGATAAATAAGCATTAGTTGGACACCACATTTGTGAGAAATGATAATGTCTTTTTTTTTTTTCCAAATACACTTAATAAAATTCTATTGTATCTCTGTGAGAATATAACCTTAATGAAGTCATCCGTTTTTTAGATCTTTAGTGTCAAAATAATGAATGCTTTGCTGTACTCTTAAAGCCACTTAGAAAACTAGAATTCTGGAAATATCAAAAACAGAATTGACAAAATTCTAAATTAGGTACTATTTTAAGTAAGGAAGTGATATATTCATATAATGGGCAGAATATTATTTGTTGAGAAACACAGTTGTCTTATTGATTAAAGACTCAATTTTTTAGCCTAGTTAGACTTTAGAAGTACCAATGCTCCCTTTAGTTTAATACAATGAGAGAGTATTTCACAAGTTTTAAATGTGTTGTACCATCAGTAAGCCTAGGAAGTATCTTTTTAAAGTTTTAGGTGTTCCTATAAAGTGTAGTGAAATACTGAATTATGCAAGTGGGGAAAAAAGCTTGTCAAATTCAAAGGGAATACCAGAATTTTTCTAAGTCAAATTTGAACAAAATTCCCAAATTTTAAAATTCATATGGAAAATAAGACCTAGTTCAAGATCATTAAAACATTTTATTACAATTTCTTTTTTTCTTAATAATGCAAAAGCAGTTCAGTAATAAGTACTGAAAATGAATTAATGTTGAAAAATAGTGTTTCAAATAAAATCATAAAAATGAAAAATGCTGGCCTCTTTCCAATGGAACATAAATGAAGGAGATATGTTCCTCTGAAATTATTTGAAGTGAGTTGAACTATATTTTCTAATGGAAGACTTCCTGTTGCCGTGCACCTGGCAACCCATGTTCTTTTAGCTCTGTGCCTGTGCTGGACTATTGGGTAAGATCTACCAGGGCCAAAGAACTGCACGTGAATATCAATATGGCAAGCAGAAAATGGCGTTTATTGCATCGTGCGATTTACCTATATACCTATCCTCCTTCGTCTACGCCCCTTATGCATATATTAACCCTTTGACACCGAGCAAGGGGAGAGTCCTACCACGTCACATCCCGAATCCTCGCTGTCGCCTACTACAACAACTTCCATAGGAAATTTCTCAACAAGGACTAATAGAGGTACTGTTTTTCAAACTACTCTTTCCATGTTTTAATTGTGTTTGCATGTTTTGGTTTATTCCTGAAACTACAAAATAATAAAATTAATCATGCATTTTTTCAAGGATCCTCAGGAGACTACTGGATTGAATTGACAGCATTGATACTGCTATTCATGTTGAAATAATTAGCAATTCCAAGGCTATTAATGGTGCATTGTATCACTATTTTAGACTGGGTAGGATGAAAGTAAAAACCTTTTGGTGACTTTTGCTCCTACTAAAATTTAATTAGCCTTACTTACTGACCTCATGTTTTATGTAAGAGTACACTACAAAATGACCTTATAAATGGCTACTAATATAAAGATAAAGCATTTTTTTTTTTTTCTAAAAAACAGCATAGCATGAAAGAGTTTTTTTTTAACTACTTTTGCAAAGCATTCTTGTACTTGCTAACATTATACACTTCAGCATTTCCTTTGGGACCAGCTGACTTTGGATTTAATTGAAGCAAGAATGTCTCAAATTGACAAGGTCACTTTTTTAAAGCGTAGTTTTGCAGAGTTTTGATTTTTCCACTCTGAAATAGATTTAACCTATAAAATCATTGGCAAAGAATTATATCTTCACCATCAAATATCGTAAGAGATTAAAAGTGAAAATGCCACCATTAATGGACATAAAATTTATGGACTATGATGATCTGTACTTAATCTGGAAGGCTGTAGCTCATTAGTGAAAAAAATGAAACTGTGACCAGTGAACATCAGTTTTCAGAAGCTACTTAACATCACTTGTTTAATTCAGAAAATTTAGACCTACAATGTCAAACTGACTGCCAATTTCACTGTGATCAGAATAGCTGAATGCATGTTAATAGTTTATCTTCACAAAAGAAATGGGGAAAATAATCAGATCAAAAGCTCCAATCAACAATTTGATTCTCAAAATATGACATAGCATGTTTTGCCTTAGTTTAAGGCAAATGTAGGAAAAATATAAGATAATAAATACATACTGAAAGCAAAGTAGGAAATGGGAAGCACATTTCTAACAATAAAGCAGCTATTCAAATAAATCAGCAAAGATGGAGTGGATTTTCATCACCTCAAACATATATTACAAAAGTCCATGTGGCCGAAGCACAGTGTCCATGGGGAGTATCTTAGTTTCAAAAATCAGAAAAATAAAGCATTTCACATTAATAAAAATTACTCCACCTAAAAGCTTGTACTGGAATGAAATGTGGAACAATCCCTATATCTGCTATGTAAATGAAAGCTCAAAGATGTTTTTAATTATTTTTTTCATCCACTTTTTTTCACTGATGTCTTTTTATATTACTTCTTTTGTTCACTTCTTTATAAATGGACCAGATAAAGGACAAAGGAAAATGATTGGGAAAAAAAATGAAAACTTTAGAGAGATATTTTGAATACAATTACTGTTCAGAAAATGTGGACTAAGAAGGTTTTCTTCAAAATGAGATTTTTAGCAGGATTATAGAGTGATAATTCAGAATTCCAGTGACTGACAAACACAGAAACAAACTTTGAAAATATTTTATGAGAAGAAATATCATGGAGAGATTTTAACCCCTTGAGATGGTATCCCATTCAAGTCAAAGAGAAATGATATTTTTCTTTTTGATGAGTTTATTTCATTTAATAAATGGAATCAGAAATGCACTTTCTGCAAACCAGTCACTAACGTATTGTTTTGCTGATTCTTACATACAAAACCAGAAGAGCAGCAAGACAAGCAACACTATCAATCACAGAAACCCTTGGTCTTTAAACATAAATCAGTGGTATTTTTCATTTTTTCCAGGAGCACAAGTCACATGTATTTTGGTATAGCTCCTCATAAATACATTTAAATCAGAGGAAGCATGACTTATTTTTAATGTAAGTGAAAAAATTTTCTATGTATACTTCTGTACGTTTTGCCCTGGACAAGGATTTGGTGTTCATTGTCAGCTCTCTTGAGAAAACCTTGGTGGCTATGTTTGCTCTATTTCTATGCAATCACTATGATAGTCTGTGCATGTTTCATGAAATTTACTCTATAGCCTTTTATTTTTTAAAATAAAATTATGTATATTATTATTTAACTTTTCATGCGACTACCCAAAGGCATTTAGATATTTTAAAAGAGAAGAACAAAATTACAAACCTAAATATTCCCACAGTGAGCTATGCAAAAAAAGAGTCCCAAACTTTCCAAAGTATCTTAATGAGGGTTAAAGGTCTCTGCTAAATAAAACTGAGAAACAGAAAGGATCGGGATCCTGTTTCCATTTTAATGTATCTCATGTTTATGTTTTGCTTTCAGCAGGGGAAAGGCTGAAACAATTCCACTTAGAAGGAGGTTACAAACAGGCTGAGTATTGCAGCTGGCTGGAATAAGTTTGTGCTCTGCAGGGCTAAGGTGAATACAAGTTCACGCAGAACAGACAGCACAAGGCTCATAGCTGACATTTCTGCTCCAGTCCTTTTCTAAAACTGGTGGTCTAGGTTGTGGCTTAGACTCCAGTTCCTTCAAATAATGTTTGACAGTCCCAACCCAATAACACTGAATTTCGTTTCACCACTGTTATTAAAACTCAATTTTTTTGAAAAAAAGTTTAATTCCAAGGATGTGTTCTGTCAACAATTAGCATAAGATTAAACAGAGGAAGATCTTAAATTCAAACATCTCTGCAGTAGGAAACAGTTACTAAGGCTACTCATCGAAGCAACAAGGTGAGCCTAAACCTTTGTTTAATTACTTTTGAATTCTGAGTCCTACAAAAAGTCTGTTCCTATTCTTAAAAAAGATATATGCTGCTGTGTAACCGCATTCTATTCCTACTCTCTATCCCCACAAATACATGGGTTCATAAAATAGTGTCTCATATTAATTTTTAAAGTCTATCTTTAATTAGTGTGTTCACCTTAAAAGATATGAATCACCAAAAATTTCTTATGCATAACATAGGATGTTTTTGGGTAGTAAAGAACAGTTCTTTGTAGCTTCCATGGAAATAAATAGGAAGCATTACTTTTGGAAGTCTGTGCAGTTTGTGGGAACTTTGGGACAGTGGCTTATGCTTAAGACTTTCCTTTTGTATTTTCTCCTTGTAGACTCTAAATGAAATTACTATGAGTTGCATTACATTGCACAGTGGTAAAGCTAGAACTTGTGGAAGTCCCTTGCTGTAGTGTCCGTCTGATAAGAGTAAATATTTCCAAGCACCCTTAAAAGCTTCTTAAGGCAAGAATGAGTGACTCAATAATGCCCTTTACTAAAGGAAGCTGTATTTGTGCCTGGGAAATGAGATATTTTTATAATCTTCTGCTGTGGCTAGGCTGCCTCAGATCTCTTCTGGCTTTTCCAAATAATAAATGGAAACCTGTTTCTTCAGTTCTTTAAGAAATTTCAGGCAACTTAGATGCAGTAGTTTGTTCTATTAATAATGGAATATATTATAGATAAATAATTACTTTTCATAAAAAAGATTTGGTACTGGAATCATATTAACTCAGATGCAACATTCAACAATTCAAATGTTCAACATTTGAACATTCAAATGAGAAATTTGAGTGATATTTACACCACTGAGATTTGTCTGCATCTATACACTTTTAAAAAGATGCACTCAAGATCACCTTTGCAGTTTGTTTAGACATCAAGCCCAAGTTATTTGAGTTGAACTGTGCTGGTATGTCTATACTGTGTTTAGCATACCACCAAACACCATCCAGACAGGCTGCCTGAAAGTATGCTGGTGACAGCTCTTGTGGAAGACAGAAAATAATGTAGACATATTCAGTGACACAAATATTTAGTTGATGTAAAACTGTCATAGCCATTCATTTCAACAGATCTTTGACAATGAACCCAATCCAGGAACTTCCCCGTGTTGTTTCTGATATCCTGTTTTGTGGTGCTCAGATGTTCAACACAAAATCCTGTGAACACCCTGGAGATAATTTCTCTTTCTTTATCAGACATGTCATTCTTTGCTCCATGATTTTCACATTTCTCAATGAAAAAACGAAACAAAAACAAAAACAAAAAACAAACAAAAAAAACCCCAACTCTTTGTACCAGGTTCTAAACAGCCAAGAAGTTACTAACAATGGGAAGGACCTGAGTCAACACTGTGAAAAAAAACCCTTCTGGTAATACTCCTGAATTCCCTTTAGGAAGTACTCCTACTTACTTTGTAATGATTGCATGCTATCCCTTTGGGCTCACTAAAGTATTTAATTGCAATCACACTCATTTACATAGCAGATGAGGCTAATTGCTGGTATTAGTTACCAAATGTATGCTTATATTGTGAGGGTAAGGAAATGCCCTACAGAAAAGAATAAGACTATGCCTCTCATTAAGGAGCTATGAGTCAAAGTGAGCTTGTTCAGAGATGTAAATATAGAATCAAGTGCTTTAAGAGCTCCATAGTGCATTATATTGTAACACCAGTTCCAGAATTTCAGAGCTGACACTGGCAGACCTCAAATTAATTACACTGAACTATTATTTTCTCAGAAGCAGGGATGATGGTCACCACAAAAAAAAAACCTCAGAGATCTAGATTTCTGAATTTTTTAATTAGATATAATGTGAGTGTCAAATCAATAAGGCTTTTTGCATATAATAAATACAGTGATCCTATTATTTCAAGCAGAACCCTTACCTTTCCTCGGGCCTAATTCCAAGGAAAGGTTTTTTGACTATTCAGAGCTCAAACAGATGCACATCAAGGGTCTTTATTTTACATGCAATTATACACAAGGACTTTGAAGATAGCATACTATCACAGTGAATGTGAGAAACATCAGGGTAAGTGAAAACCCAGATGAATAAAAATGGCAGGATTTGGCCCTGGATAACATACGTAATATAAAAATTCTTATGAGATTTGTATCTATGTATCCATGTAGAAAGAGACGGGTCTAGTCCCGGATGGTGTAATGAAAATTTGTTACTTTTAGTTAGCTTCAGGAGGTCACAGTGAGAACAGAAGTGTGCCCATCAGTATCCCTTGAACAGGGTTGAAAAGCTCCCCATAAACATTTGAAAAATTAACACTTTATCAAACCATGCCTTAATTTTTTCCTTTTCCTGGAAGTCTACCAAATCTTGACAGCAGTTAAGCTGTGGGTGTGCAGAAGCATTACATACCATATTTACTATTATAAGTTTTTAGGTAATTTCCCATTAGTCTGCTATGTTTTGCCTATGCTCAAAATTGAAATTTTAGTTTGGGAAGTGGGGGGAAAAAGGAAAATTATTCTCTATGTATTATCTAAAATGCTAGCAATTTGGGTTTATGATATGAACACATAGGAACGATTCCGACATGTTCTGGTAATACAGACAAATATTTAAATGAACAAGTTGTGTTAAATCAACGTGGTCTCTTTCCAGCCTTCCTTGGATTTATGTGTCAGTTTTCCTACTGGTTAGAGAGCAGTTTAACAAGGGAATGAAAGTTTATGAACTTCAAGAGATGTCACAGAGCCACAACCATATATTGTTATAACAGTCCTGATTAATACCTCATCAAGAGAAAATGTGAGATACTATTGAATTTGCTTTGTAAAAACAACACTTAAGATTTACACTCATACTAGAGTCACTTCAAACAAATCTCTAAATTTACTACTTTTGTTCCCTCTTCTAATTACACACTGTTTCTGCCACCCACCAAAAAAATAATTGCAACCTCCATACAAAAATTAATTCCAACCTTAGAACAGTGAGATTTTCTGCTGCCTTTTATATTATGTAATGTAAACTCTGTGTAATATGTTACCATTCTGATTTAGAAAGTCTTTATGTCACAAACAGCTGATGTAAATGAGAATCTACCCCCTTAGCTACATTATTTCTTGATGTGGCTTTATGCTAGTATTATGTTCAACAGTGTTTGGTTACCTACACAGATCGTTTCACAAAATGAGACTGGCTGCTAGCCACATTATCAACCACTCCCTTTTTTTTTTTTTTTTTTTAAAGATGAAAAAAGATTTTAAACCACCCAAAATACATTCCATGGATACCAAGGCCTCTCCCTTCTAAGTGTCTATTCCTGTTAAATATATACCTTTGTAGGACTAATCCCAAATGCTTTGATGACAGGGGTCATGCAAGTGTCATTTTTCAAACTTGTGTGAAAATCCATTTCAAGCCATCTTCTCTTATATTTCACCTCATTTCTGGAGCACTCATGCAGCATAATTACTTTGCTAGAGCACAGAATGTAAACAGGACATCCTCTCAGATAGGAGATCCCAACATGTTGAAAAGTATATGCGTAAGTTCTTATTCAGTTCTGGAAACTATCCCATGACTTCCACAAAAAGATACTGTTTCTGTTAATGTGTAACATAAACTTAGCCCTCAACATAAAACAAAACCAAACATCTGTCCTTAGAATTTGATTGTTTGTTCCATCCTGGTATAATTATTCTTGCATGACAGCAGCCCCTGCAGGCTACAGTCCTTGCTTACTTTACTTTGCCCTGAAAGCATACCCAGCATTAGGAGATGAATTCACTGCATTAGAATTGCCAGTGAGGATTCATTTGGAAAGGTTTAGTGCTGCAGTACAGTCACACTTTTACCACTATCTGGGATTTTTTGTTTGTTTTTGGATTTGATTTCTGTTTGTTTTTGACCTGCATTTTGCCAATCAAAGAAGTATTCGTGTTTCCTAAAATCCGTGGTGTCTGAAAAGTTCCCTGGGGTAATGGTGGGAGAGATTAATTTTTTTACTCCTCCATTCCTTTAAAGGAAGAAGGATTTCTTCTTAAGTTTATTCACTATTTTAGGGCTTATCTGCAATTGTTCTACCTAGTGGCAACAAAATCTGAATTTGGCATAAGAAGAAGGAAAGATATTTTCCAGTCAATATGCGTTCAGATAGCGTGGGAACAGAGGAAGGCCAATATTATCTGTGTCCTGACAAAAGCCACAAATTTTCCACCACTAAAAAAAAATATTCAGAGCAGCTGAATTCCTGTAATTTACAAATACCTCAAGAAAGGATGGTACATATGAGAGAAGAGTTACAGCTCCAATTCTAATATCATTTTTAATGTTTTCAGCAGATTTGACACCGAAGCAAGACATACTTTAATCCCATTCCAGAACTTGCACATCCCTGGCTGATCATCTAACTTCCTTCAGCCTCTGGATTTGCAGAACTCCCCCAGGGCTGTAGGACTCTGTCATAGTTACAAGACTGGCTCCTCCTCTTGAGAATTACGTGTTTTGCTCATCGGATCTAGATGGATATGAATGTATCCTTTTTAAAACCTGATGCCACAGGGATCATCAGAATCTAGTGACCAGAAATATATGAGAAAAGCAGGTATACATTGCGTCTTGTAGGCATTCTCTCAGTGGCATTGTTGAAATCCAAATTCTGATTACACAAGATTCAGGTCAAGTTAACATCTAAACACTTACTTAACAGGATTATCATTGCTACTTTCTTTTCTGATCATGTAGTCAGAAATATTTTCTGCTATGAACATCAAATGATAGTAGTTGTTGCAGTCCTTTACACTTAAATCTTATTTTTTTCCATACCATTCACACAATATGAAGAGTGACACCCTCAGTTTCATGCTAAATATGAAAGTACACATCTTATAACATTATTCTAGTTTTCCATTGATAAGTTTTTGAATATTATGTGGTTAGTGAGGCGTCTCTCCAAGCCAGTGTACTCTTCCCGATTTCTGCAGTATTTTTATTCTTAACCCTTCATACTGTCTGTGATCACAGAAGTTGTGATATATTTGTTTTCTTTTAGAATTCATCTGCACAAACGTGTCAAGTGTAAAATGTAATAAAGAAATATTTGTTTTAGGATCAGTAACCAGATCCTAAATTTTGCTAAGTTTAGGAAGGAAAGATTTCACTGAAACCAGAGCCAGATTCCTGTGCAACTTGTGTGCATGAGAATTTTCTTCACAATAGGATGAGGCTTTTGTTAAGAGATCAAAATCCCCACTTTCCTTATTAAAGTACACAACAGAAGACTAAAGGCTTTTGGCTTCTAGGCAGATTCTTTACAGTCGCACCTTCTCTTTTAGAGGAAAGGAATTGCAAAGAGAACAGAAGCCATAGCTCATAGGCAAAACCGATGATAGGAATTTTTTGCCATCTATGCACCAAAACTAGCCACTACATTTTTCCAATACTTGCCAGAAAGTTGAGAGTTAATAAAGGTTATTAATCCAATTATTTGCCTTCTATCAGTATTTTTACCCTTGAAACACAAAGAGTGCTGTCATGAGGGAGTGTTCCTCAGCTTTTCCTCTCCTCTATTTGTCCATGCTTAAAAGTAGATCTTAGGGTTCATAGGACAGATAACAGACAAACTATAAATTGCAGGTTATGTACTTCTCTATGAGCTCTGGCTTTAGCTGTTCTACACTGTATAATTACTCTGTGATGTTGAATGAACAAAAAAAGCAAAAGAGATAGAAGGTGCTAAAGATTTAGCATTATCAGATTGAAAGCTGTTGGTAGTCCCAAGAACATTGTGCTTTTTATTTTAAAATTTGTTGCCTACCAGTTGTACTATTGTGAGAATCAGTTTAGTTGAAACACTCTTCTATGTATGTTATTAGTCATTCAACAGTACAAATCAGCTGTTGTTTTAAAATTACTATGGTTGAAAGAATAAAAGAGCAATTTGATTGATTGTTTGTTTAGTCAGAGAGCTTAATTATTTTAAATTTCTTGTTTTTATGTTCTTTACATATCTGTCAAGTCTTCATCAAGGGAATTATCCCTGTCACATCTCTACTATGTTTTTGTTATCATTTTCATTCATTGATCATCAAGAACTGGAACAAACAGCACTAAGTAACATCTGAGCACCTTCTAATTAGCAGAAGAATCATACTCATTTTGGTTTTATGCCAAACATCTGATAACTGGAGGCAAAAGGAACTTTCCTTGAGAAGGTCTTCAGAAACAAAAATCCCCTGCAACCAAGAACCCCAAGAGACAGTGCTAGCATGGTCCAGTAAAGAGTAGGGCTCAATGTTTAAAGGAATATAGGCAGGGGCAGCTAGGGACACACTTATTCGTATGTCTCTCTTGCAGCTTCTACCCATAGAACTTCCATGGAACTCCCAGTAATGATTAAGTATGTGTTTATGCTGCACATCCCCTCAGGAGGACAGCTGCGGAAATGTCCCCTCCCCTCTATAAAATGAATCACCCCTGGACAGAGTGGGTGTAGCTGTTTATACATCTCTTATCACATTGAGGATGTGCTAATATCTTGACCTGAAAACCACAGGACCACCCAAGACTCTAGCAGCTAAACTGAGAAGATTCAATGATGATTTATGTTGGGAGATATCCTCTGCAATATACTTACCCTTGAAGTAGATGAAAAAATCATATGAATTTGCCTATTTCATCTAGAAATTGAAGCTCTTAACAGTGAGTGTTGCTCAAGCCATAGTCTCTTAAGTGGCACACTCAGGCAAGGTCTGAGAAGGACATCACATATGGCATAGTCACTTGACTTGAGAGAAAGATTAAAGCTTCAAAAAATGGAAAGTAGTAAAGAGGCCACACATAGAGCCTGGGAAGGAAAATTAGTCCTGGCAAAAAGAGTTTGTATGTCTAGACTGTTTCCCCTTAGTGCAATCTTCCAGACAAGCAAATACTGTGGAATCTAAATCCTCTTCCTTGCCAGCCAAAATTTTCTCTTTGGAGATCAGAAACCGAAGTCAGACAAAAGCTTTATATTTTGGCTGAAAGTATATGCATAACCTTGTGAAGAGGAAACTGTCAGAGGGAAATTGATTAAAATATCCTAGAAAAAAATAAAAGGTTAAAGTATTTCAGTTTCGCTCTTCATTTAAATAGTGATAATAATTGCGTCTTAGAACTAAGGGTATTGCAAAAAGTCAGAAGAGAATCACAAACTGTTTTACAAGGTCTGATTTGAAATGCTGGATCAGAGTTACTGAACAGTTCTCATTATAGATAGTGTTTATATTTGAATCCAAGGATATATTAAAAATGGTAATTGCTTGCAAAAAGTAATCTGAACTTACACTTTTAGATATTGCAGTAAAATATAGGCTTGGAGATTAAAATATTTACTTCACAGATAACAGGTATTTCTCCAAAATCTAGCAGTATATATGTTCAGCTAAAAGGAATGTGAAAACCAGGAATAATTAATGTCTTGCAATGATTCCCAAAACTACTAGTTACATTGTTCCTTATTACTGTTATTTTACACAAATGGCTGAAAGACATCTTTGATGTACATCTTATGATATCTGAAGGAGACCAGAGGTTCTCTTTCCCTCCAATGAAGCAAATCTAGAAGTTAAAGTCGAACACAATATTCCCACTGCTACCAAGGATATGGGAAACGTTAACATTAATTATGCCATTCTAAATGGAAATCAAAATTCATGGGGATTTGGTATGTACAAGGCAGCCATTTGCCTCCTGATTTGCCTGCTTATCACAAGACTCCTGTTAAAAATACAGTAGTCTAAAATGTAGTGGGAGCAGAGAAACGGTTATAGTCCTTAGGAGATGTGGGGTCCAGATCCCTGAAAATTAGTCACTGACAGTGCAAGCCTCCATTAGTTACCAATCAATAACTGTTTATCAGACATTTACCATAAACTCTATTTCAAAAGATGACACAGTGAAATCCAGAAAATTCTGGGCCACTTCTTTCTCCTTTAAACTTAAATGTTTAAACTTGTATTTCTAAACAAAATGCTTTAAGAAATAGCCAGATCTTGCCAGGTATCCAGCAAAAGGCTGGATATTTCCAATAAAAACACATCATTTTTCCAAAACATAAGGCAGGTCTTTGACAAAGCATTACTGAAAACGTATGATCTTGATTAAAGAAAGGGAAATCTTTTACATCAGCATCTCCCAAGAGATATCAAGGATCAATAGGGTTGGAGCACCCTTGCATCCTCGTTAAAAATACACAGCCAGAACAGCACTTTCTCTTGACTGCACTCAATCCACACTCAGTACTTGACTGAGGTTTGTAAAAAGAAATCTCTTTTATGTATTCTGCTTTTTATGTGAATGGATGATAACACAAAATAACCAGCCCTCCACCTACCTGGTATTTCTCTTTGGCCTCTACAGACATTTGGCTACCCCAGGAAAATGATGCACCTGTTCTGAATCCACGTAGACTTGCCAGTGTAGTGCAGAAGATAAAGGCCCAAAGCAGATCAATGTCAGATGGACTCTGACTCAGGTCTTTCTAGGGTAGCGTAAGATTTTACCCTCAGCTTACTCCTCTTTGCTAGAGTTTACAGTGGCCTCTGTAGTAGAGTAAGCAAACAGCAATGTAATCACAGCTCAGTTTGTGTTCATCTCAACTGCCTTTTCTCATGTCCATGCTAAAGCATATATTTCCTTCTTTTAATGTTTTCAGTCCCTATCCTCTAGAAGAAATAGGGATAAGACAACCAGGGCTGACTCAGAAGTTGACACAGTAAGAATGAACAGTTTGTCTGACAAAGGCCCATGAGTAAGCTTGCTAACTAAGGATTCTGCAGTGGATGGGGCAAAGAAGTTCCTTTGTATGTCTGTTGATACATTCATTGACAGAGAAGGAAAGAGAGTGGAAGAAATGGAGAGAGAGAAATAGAGAAGGAGGGAAGAGCAAAAGGTGGAGGGAAGGAAGAGGAGATAGGAGGTTAGGAAAGAGATGCACATTACCCAAGTGCATACCGTAATGCAGGAGAATGTAATCATTTCAGTAACTTCCCAGGAGTGCCATGATTACCAGCATAGCATGACAGAATTTTATTTGAAAAGGGGGAAAAAGGCATTTCTCCAAAGTGGTCATAGGATTCACTGGAAGCGCTGTTTTAAGTTATGTGTATATCCATGCATTCATGTAAACTGCAATTTTAAAAATGGTTCTGCTTCCCAGACCATTGGTGGATGGAAGGAAGGAAAGAGATCAGTGGAGAGGAATGTTTAAATAGCTTCTTGTTTTTCACTCACAGGACAGATGGCATGCAAACTAATGAAAAATAAAACACCAACTGACATTCTATAGCAGCTGTGTGGATTGTCAACTATAGGAAGAAATGTGGCCCACTGAATAGATTGTTTTACTAGAAATGAGGAAACTCGGGTTCTAAGCTTGGTTTCCTATTCCAAGAATGCCTGTGTTTTTGTAAGAAAATTATCTGTGCCATAGTGTCTTCATCTATAGAATAAGAGGAATTATACATTATACTTTAAGAAGAAATGACAGAGAGAAATAATGAGAATGTCACTTTCTTGTGGGAAAGTAAAGACCACTAAAACACAAAATATTCATTTTCATTAGTAAGAAATCACAGTGCTTAAATGAAGAAAGTTGAGCTCTTTCACTGCTCTAGAATTCAGTGATCTGGATAATTATGCTTTGATACTCTTAATAAGCTTAAGATTTTATCCACAACTCAAATGAAATTCAATTCAGATATTCTGAGTTACAGCACTGGAACAAGAAGAGTCCATGAGTTTTTACTCATTTTCTGAGAAGACCTCTCCAATTGTTTTCTAGAAAGCCAAGCTTTTCTTCTTTGCACATTTCTGCTTTGCAAAAATTCTGTATTTAATGTGGTTGACCAGTTTTTTGTTGTTGTTTTTGTGTGTGTGTGTTTCCATACTAGTACTACTGTCTTGCATCTTGCACTACTGTGTGTCCATCTTTTCTGCTTTTAAGATGGTTTTACATTTTTTTTCTTTCTTTTTAATTCTCTCTTTTTTTTTTTTCCTTTTTTTTTTTTCTTTCTTTATTTCCTTTTTGTTCTGCAGACTCAGTCACTGTCTTGAGCCCTTGGCAAGAATTTCTATAATCCCTATGATCACAACTTAGTCTGGAAAGAAACAGTTTGCTTTCTACTTAAGATAAGTCAGAACACAACAAAATTGATGTGATTTGTGTCAGTGTTCAAAGAATCAGGTCTAGCTGCAGGGGTTACCTTGATTTGATCTGTTACAGTTTTTTTCTGAGCAGAGCAGGAAGAATCTCTCTCATAGCCGCTACATTTTTTCCCTATCAGACCCTCATGAAAAAGCCACATTAAATTTTCAGAGTAGCAGTGAAGATAACATTGTGCCTCTTCGATGCTTTGGAGGCTATCAGCTTTGAAAGGAAGCATGTGCAAGTTTGAAGTTGCAATGATTGTGTTCGACTGCTGCCTCTTTGATGTACCAGATCTTCTGTTTATCCACTGTATTTGTGAGGGTGGGGAGGAAACAAGGTTGTGATATGATTCAAGATGGTAAATATCAAAGAGTTAGAGATTTCCCCCTATATTCTCAAATTCTATCTTTTCCTTGAGACTTTGGGACAGATTCCCTACTGCCTGTGTGAGGATTTACACCTAAATGAAATAACATCGCTGCTACAGCAATACTATGGATAGTACTGTGTATTTACTATTCATAGCGTAGCCTTTTCTGTTTAATAATCTGAGGAAATAATTTGAGGAAATAATTTCCCCTGAATGTAGCAGTTAAGTGTGATGGGGTTTATGAAATTTCCATGCTGTGAAAGACTTGATCTGTAAATGAAATCCTCATTAACTAAATTGTCTAGTCTGTTGGTGGCCCCAAGGGACATGTTATTTTAACATGGTATTTGCAGTAAAGCACAGAAAAACATAGATGACCTCTTTATAATCATGAGTGAAACAATTCCATCACATCATGCTAACAATATTTATTACTGGCTAAGAACACGAATGTTGTTGGCCATGACTCAATAATGAATTTTGTAAACTACACGTGATGCTAGAACACTTACAATAGTTGTGGAAGAGGTGAAGTGATGCAAATGAAGTACTTATCACTTATGTACTTACTGAACACACTAGAAGTTATGATTGTGAAGAATCAATCCTCAGTTAAATGGCATGTGTCAGGGAAAACACAGCAACAAACATTTTGAGCTGGCAGTGTGTGCTTGAAGCCCAGAAGGCCAATTGTATCATGGGTTCCATCAAGAGAAATGGGACCAGCAGGTCAAGAGAGGTAATTTTTCCCCTCTGCTCTGCTTTCTTGAGACCCCACCTGGACTACTGTGTCAGGCTCTGGAGCCCCCAGTGTAAGGAGGATATGGAGCTGCTGGAGCAGGTCCAGAGGAGGGATTTAAAGATGATTAGAAGGCTGGAGCACACCTCCTATGAGGACAGGCTGAGAGTGCTGGGGCTCTTCATCCTGGAGAAGAGAAGGCTCCAAGCAGACCTTTTAGCGGGTCTTACAGAAAGGGGATTACAGGAAAGCTGGGAGGAACTGTTTATAAAAGCGGGTAGCAACAGGACAAGGGGCAATGGTTTTAAACTGGAAGAGGTTAGAGTAGATGTCAGGAAGAAATTATTTACTGTGGGAGTGGTGAGATACTGGAACAGGTTGCACAGAGATGTTGTGAGTGCCCCCTCCCTGGAAGCATTCAAGGCCAGGCTGGATGGGGCTTTAAGCAACCTGGTCTAGAGGGAGGTATCCCTGCCTATAGCAGGGGGTTTGTACCTAGATGGTCTTAAAGGTCCCTTCCAACCGAAACCATTCTATGATTCTATGATTCTAAGAAAGGAATATATTTTGTTTCATCTTCTTGCTCTTTTTTTTTAAAACAAAAAACAAACAAACAAACAAACAAAAACAACGAAAACTATATTCCTAATATAGGCCAGAGGATACTTTATTTCTATCTATCTCTGCAATTCAAGGCCTACAAACCAATCCATGATGTTCCTGCTTTGTCTCATCTGCTGTAAATGAATGACCTCTCCTACAACTTTCTGAAGTTTGTTTGCCATTTTGCAGAGTAATGCATTAAGTACACATGTATGTGCGTGGGGGAAAAAAAGCATGTACAGAGTACATTGTGTGATATTCCACAATCAGTTAAATGCAGAATCCATAATTTAACATTCAGTAAGTACAGATGACTCTCCAGTATCACACTGAAATGTGGTACCTGTGTTCCATTGAGTTGAATAAAATTTTTAACAAAAAATTCTATACAATAGATATTAGTTTACGCCTTCTTTTGGATTTAATAATTAAAGTCAGATTTATAGCTTCATGTTACATGCATAGTACCACTAACTCCTACATGATGAGATTGGAAAGTCTAATCTCATGTTGTAGACCTGGATTTCTTTGGGTCTATTATTGGATGACTTGCACTAGAAGAAAGTTGTGTTCAGTTATGAGTCATTATATTTTACATTTGAATGTGTTTTGTCAGTACTTATGTGAAAATAAATACTAGAACTTTCTGAAAAGGACTGCATACTAAATTCTATTAAAAATAATTTTCACAGTTAAATGAGTATTGAAGGAAAGTTTAATTCATGATCCTTCTTTCAAGCACAGAAAAAATCTATCTGGAAGAAGTAACTTCTTTGGTTTGAGTCCAATGAGTCAAATTCTAAATATTTAACACGGAATTGAGTATGTCCATAATTGGTTTCATTTTTTCTTTTTTTATTGTCTGTTGAGCTTTAACACTTATCAAAGCAAATGGATTAGATTCCAACCAGTCTTTAACATTTTAAGAATTTTATTTCAAAAATGAACAAACAAGAAAACAAGTACAAACATCAAAAAACAAAATACATTCAGCAACAACACAAATCACAAATAACAAGAAAAAGAAGACTGATTTTGTTTAAAAGAAATGTTTGGTGTTTTATGGTTTTGTTATTTTTTTCCATATCCCTTTTTGAAACACAGTTGTTAAGATTTTATTCTGTAAATATTTTCCATACCCAGCTTAAGCACTTAAATGAGCAAAAAGCTGGCAGAAACTAATGAACTTATAGAAAAGCATGGTACAGCATGTGTGAAGAAGTGAAATAAGAAACCTTTAACAATTTCAGCTGCTTTTATCTGCTCCAGAAATTCAGTTCTTTGCTATTAGGTTTGATAAGCAGCCTTCCTCGCTGATGAGGCTATAAGATGACAATGTCATTCAATAACTCTCACGCCCTTTCCTGCTATTTGTCCAGTGCAGGAAACTAAGAGTTTTCTTGTCGTGTGGACACAGAGGAAATATCCAGCAACCAAATACTGACCCTTGCATGCAAACAGGACCATATCCTCTTTCCGCCTGACAACTTCCTTCCTCCCTACTGGGAACAAATCTACTCTTCATTTTTTCCGGAGATTTTATGCAGACTACTCAAAAAGCCCTTGGGTACAGACAAACATTTTATTAATGTAAACTTCATGTAACAGCTGGATACTTAGGGCATCAAGGCTCAAGTTTACAGTAGAAATTTTTTTGCTTCTTTTAAATATAGTGTTGCTGCAACTGAGTCACTAAATGCTCTGTGCCAATGAGAATTGTAAAGAGTTTATTGAGATTTTTGGCCTCAGTCTGACAAAGATATGTTTGCATTTCTAACATTGAAGTGAAGGTTAAACTTAGGTAAGATTATTCTTTTTGTGTCTTCCTACTCCATTTTTTCTGCATCAACAGTTATGAGAAAGCTTTTTTTTTTGGCCACGAAGAATGGAGGGTTTATCTCCTGCTTGACTTCATTAAAGCAGTCACTGAGAAATAAACTTTCTTCTGAGTGATGTTACTGATGATAAGCAAAGAACCAGCTAAAAGTTGACAGTTGATTGTATAGAACCAATTTCACAGGGCTATATCTTTTTTTTTTTCTTTTTCCTTTTTTTTTTTTTCCCCCAGAATCATGTATATTATTTATTCTTTGCATGAAACCATGATTTCAGGACATAAAAGGAAAGCTCAGACAATGTTCTGTTTTGTTCCTATCATCCCATTACCTGAGAAATGTCCAGTGTCATTACACAGAAAATCTCTCTGTGCAGTCAGAAGAACCTCACTAATGAACACCTCAAGAAATTCTCCCTCAATCAGGTGATTAGCCCTGAAGAGCCTTGTACGATTTTCATCAGGCATTTCAATCTAAAGATTGGTTATTTACACTTATCTTAGGAATTGTTCATTACACTGTGCTATAATTATTTGTATCAGTGATTATTACAAATTCTCGGAAGTCTCAGAAATTACAAAAGTGAAATACACAAGGAATTTTGGATTCCAGAGTTACACAGAGTAAGCATTATCATCTTGTATTTTCACCTTTAAAACATTCAATATAAAATGTATATGATAATGCAATGCTTCAAATTAAGCACTGAAATTCTTGTTTCTGTGTTTTTATACCAAAGATCATACGGTCTATATGTCGTTGAAACATAAAAGCTATTTTTTTTCCCCAGTGTCACAGATATTTGAATGTTTCACCGTACTTAATACTGCCTGACTTTTACATGGTTCCTTAAAAAAGAACAAGTGCACCACTGGACCTTTGTGTGGGCCTCCCCCTCAGGGCCCTGCCCAGGCAGGAGTCTGTTGCAGCTCTGTCCTCTGCACCTACCCCTACCCTAGCTACACCAGCCCTGCCAGCAACCTGCCTGCAGGATGGTCTTCCCGGACTCCTACAGCACTCAGTCTTATCTTCTGCTCCTGTGTAGAGGCTGTGGACGGATGCTGGATCTGGTTTATCCCCTCATTATGCCAATGTCTGCTTATCCCTGTTATCAACCCTGGCTCTGTTCTATGTGTGAAGGCATGGTCCATGAGGTGTCACCTTTGGTTCCCAACTCTGTGTCCCTTACTGCTCCCTGGCAATCACTCTGAATGTGAATGGAGAGAGAAAAAGCTACGTAATTCCATGAATGAGACTGTTCAGCAGTACTAACACATGACTAAACTGAACAACAGTACTTTTCATGTACATCTTTTCAGCTAGGCTGCAGAAATCACTGCCAGAAGAAACTGTAAAAAAGAGGAGGACACTTGTTTGGACAATAAGATTGTGTAGCTGTACTGTCACTGTTCTCAAAAAGAAAAAGAAAAAGAAAAAATGTAAGAAAGAAAAAGCAGCGTTAAATGCAATTATTAAGGGTTTATCACAATTTCTGTATGAGGTCTTAAATTCTTCTCCAGCATAAAGTTCTTCTTTTATATGGAAGATAAAGCACTGATAATTTCTTCCTGGAATGAGCAAGCTCCAATTCTGTGCTGCTTTAACAATTACTGTGTCAAGTATATTTCTGTATATGCCTTTCTAACAAGAACATAATGAAGGCAAATTGCTTTTTCAGTTATGGCTGAATAATTCAAAATAAACTCCCAGGTTACAGCACTAACCTTTCATCAGGTTAACCTGTGCTCCTTAGTGCAACTGGTGTCACATTCTACTCCACTTATACTAGTGTTGCAGGTAAAGTAATACTTATAATCCTAGGTAGATGCATTTGGACCTTTGAATTTGCACATTAGATTTTGGCTGGAGATGCTTTCCAAGTTCAAATTCTCCTGAGTATAAAATAAATCTATTTATTTACCCTTGTTTCACTTCCCTAAAAGCAGAAGGAACAGGTAGAAGTTCTCAGGAAAAGCCCATATGTTATATTCTGATGCAGGACGGAGGCCAATAATATTTTTTAGCATCCGGTTATCTCAACCAGGCTTCTTCTTCTTTGAGCAACATAGTCACACTGGAGTTTGAAAGCTGTAAAATTAGAATGAAAATAAACTGTTTCTGAAGTGTTAAGTCCTTATTTCTAATATGTTCTATATTTACAACGAATTTCAGAATGGGCACCATGTATAAATATAATTTTCTTCAGTAGGCTGAGATCAGTTCAAGTTCACAAGCTATATTGACCACACAGAGGACGTATAACAGTTCTTCCCTTGTGCTCCAAGTATCTCACAAGTTTTTGCATTGCTGTATCATTCCAAGTAAAGGTCTAGAGAGAATTATGGCTGTCAAAAACTAAGGGCACATCTACTCAGGCACAACTGAGAAATCTGTTAATCATGATCTTGCAAGTACTAGGGGTAGTTTTTATCATTAGGGATAGATTTCTTCTGAGTTGTTTATGCATTACTCTTATGTGAATCTCATTGAAAGACAGGCATTTTCTTTTTTAATGCTGTTTTTTAAAATCTGTGAACAAAAGCCTGTGAAGTCTGTGGAGTCGGACTTAAAAACTGATCAATTCTTTTAACTCATTTACTCATCCTGCAAAATGTTGCTTTGAAATCTTTGAAAATAGGCTCCAAAACCAAAACTGTGCCTACATTATTTTTTACCATATGCATTTTCTATGTTCTGACCTTTCTCTTAGTGTTCTAAAAGGTGAAATGTCTTCCAACAGAGCTGGTAACTTTATACCACTGCCAAAATACTAAGTGCAATCAGTCTGGAATTAAAATTACCAAAAATTAACTATTTTTAGAAAAAGGAAAATAATTTTTTTTGCATGTATATCTAAATAAAAATCTTCCTATTTTTCTCCTGCTTGTATAAGCCACAAAATGGAGAAAATTTTACATAGAATTCGGATCGTTAATTATACAAGTCTGTTGTTTTTGCTTTTTTTTTTTTTTTTCCCAAGAATAGCAGCAAATTTAAAAATCACCTTCATAACAGAACATGTATACAGGTCAAATTATTAAGTAATTTTATTTATTTATTTATTTTTGAGAGTTGGTGTATATGAAGTTTAATTTATGAACAGAGACACATAACTATTTCAATATATTGCCCTGTCCATTGATCCAAAATATATATAGTTAATTATTGCCAAGGACATTTTTCTCTTTATGTCTACAAAGAGAAAGGTACAATGGCAATAAAACTTTATATTTAGTATTATTTTTGCAGAGCATAAGGATAATACTATTGATTGACCACCTACTCTTTCAACTGCATAAAATAATCTTAAATTCCTGCTTAAATTGTTTACTCATTTAAGCAGCGGTTGACTTTCGTTGCTTTTCAACATTAAGCAGTGATTGCTTTTCAACAATAAACTCTGGAGACTTCCAAGCAGAGTGCAGTGCATATATACTTCTATTAGTGTTCATCGCTATGACTTTATCAGTTATGTACAGTAATAGCAGTTAATATTTATGTTGGGGTTGTGCCTAGAGGAATCAGTCAGATGATGGCAACAGTAAAATAATATAGATAGTAAGTACATAGCTGTTACTCAAACAGAGTGCAACACAAATAACATTCAGAAATCTGTTGTTTTCATGATACCTCTATGCACTTTGTGACAGTAAAAGAACAGAATTAACATGTATTTTGCAGTGCATAGAACAGAGATGTAATTATCTTTTCTGTCAAGTTTCAGAATATGCTTACAATTGTCAAAAGGCAACATACTTTGGGATTTTGTGTTGCTCAGAAGAAAACCTGATACTGTTTGCAGCAGATTTTATTTGTATTCAAGGAAAAATAAAGAAAATCAAAGAATAAGCCCATGTGCTTAATCAGTCTCTCATCTTTCAGTCTCATAGGAATCATAGCTTTTTTTTCGTAACTCAACTGAACTTAGGAATCTAAAACAACAAATGTTGAAACCTGAACTATGGTGCAGGCTTTGTTTTGTTGCCAGTGAGGCAGCTGCTACTCTTGCAGCTGCAGCACAGTACCAATGTAAGGTAAGTCTGCGAGTGTCCAAGACATCCTGGAATTTTCATTGGGACTATGCAAATACAAGATTCTGAGATGCATAGACTGTTTCTGGGTTTTCTGAGTGTGCATAGTTGCAAAATGTTTTGAAAGAGAAGGAATGAGATGAGAACTGAATTCTTCTTAACAAATTTTTATGTGATCACAGTTTATTCTTTCTCAGTTCAAGTCATTATTCATTGGTATACACATTGTCAGAAATTACTGAATATTCAATTATCTATTTGATTCAGATGGCTTCAATTCATCAAATACTCAACATTCTCAAATTGTTTGTTACTTATTGATGATTTCATGATACCTGATTATCAAAGCTTTCTGAAAACAAGTAACATATTTTGTTGGCTGATGCCTGAAACTTAAAACATCCCCATTATTAGAATGATTCAAGATGTACTGTTATGCTAGCTCAGACTAACCTCAAAGGCAGCACATAGAAATCTCCTTCATACTGTGATTAGGATCTCTTTAGAAATTATGACAGACAAACAAATTATGAAATGGTGACAATGCAAATAAAACTCCCACAGCATAAGGTGAACATGGCATGGTATATGGGAATTGTTAAGTCACAGCCTGAATCAGTGATTGAGCACCCAGCAAAGGGACACAGCCAGCCCTGGGAGCACAGGTGAAAGTAATTCACCTGTGCCACTGGAAGGAGTGGAACCCTAGTCTCATTTGAGGGCTGTCTGCCACAAAGGAAGGTTCTCTACTTGGAGATCCCATCTTTTGGAGTATTTAGTAAGCCCTGATCCTTGGGAATGGTAATTAATCTTTTGTTTATTAATGACTAGATTGTGACTTTCATCATTTTTTTGAGTGATTTAGAGCTGGGAATCTGTTGTTGCTTTTCCCTTTATGTGGTCATCATTGCATTTCTTCAGACTGTTAAAAAAATTCCCTTCATGTGTAAGAAGAAATTTTAATTGATTTTGCAGCATAAATACGCAAAAGTCAGTTAAAAGAAAACTTTATTCTGGAAAGTTATCGAGAAAGGAAAATAAATGCTGTTTAACTTAAATTATTCATTTAGCATTATGATAACACTGACAAAGTAAAACTGAATTCTATAATTTTCTCCATTGTAGTCTAAACTCATGTTTTTGAGTACTGCTTCTCACTTTCATATATTTTCCTTATATTAGTCATCAAGATTATCTTAAGTAATTTTTGAAGTAATAATGAGCTACTATTAATTTACAAAGAAGATACAGTTATTTAGTTTTTGACAACATCAACAAATAATAAAATAAAAGAGACTGTTCGAAGAGGATATAAGTTTTAATGCTGCCAACCAAAGCTATTTCAAAAATTAGAAGATGTATAAATCAGTAAGATCAACTAGAAGATTAGCTCTCCTTTGTAAGGTAGCATCATGGGTGAAATCTAATCTCTACTGTTTTAGTGTTATAATGATTTTATCTTTAGTGTAAACATAGTTGATTGCATAACATCTTCCTCAAATAAATGAAGGAAAAAAAAGAAAAATGTCATGTTCTGCAAAAAGAGTACAGATATATGACATTTCTTTCATTTTTTTTCATAATTCGGCAATGTTGTAGTATTGTAAGATTTAAACATTTGAAATTTCACTTATGGATTACAAGCAACAGTATAATTCTATCACCCAGTTCTATTTTAATTAAGAATCTTTTTTTATTCATAGTACAAGATTCTAATACTAGCAGTTGACTCAAGTAACTCACTATTTTCAGTTAAAATATGTTTTTCAGGATTTCAATTCATAGGCCAAAGAAATTATTCCCTTTATACATAAAATATGTACATATTCATGACCAATAACAATTTTAATATGTAGAATTATCACTGAATATAATTTACAATTGATTTTGTTTAATAGAGAAAGATTATTCAAGTAAACTTTTCATGAGATCCTCTCATGCATACAGTAACCAACATGTTATAGATGGACTAACATAGTCAAATGTTATAAGCTATTAAATTCATGAGTCATGTACAGGCAGTGATGTACATCAAAGACTAATACGCTTTCTGATTTGCAAGCTTGCATTACTATGTGACTTTTAGATGCTCTGATGCATGCAAAGGCATAATCTGCACCAACAGTCTTTACTTGTAGCATACGTGTGTTTTGAGAAAGACTGACACCTATATCAGTAGAATTTCTGCTTCAGGCTCAAAGTTGATATGGATGATGAAGAAACTCAACCACCAGGGAGTCAGTCTAAATGGCTAAGTGATTATAGAAGTCATTCTTGCTTTCAAGCTTAAATGAGAAAAGGGCTGTAGCTATGAAAGGAAAGGAAACTAACAGAGAGACTGAAAATAAGTAAAGCTGAAGACTCTGGCTTAATATTTGTTATTTGTATATGTTCGGACCATATATACTATCTTCACATCCAGTCTGATAAGAAGTAATAAGTGAACAGATAAAAAGATGGAAGTAAAAAGAACGTATACTCTTTTAATATATTCTTATTTTACAGAACTGAAAGCTTGTAGAATTCTTGATTTGTCCCATATGAAGTGCACTTTATTTTCATATCCATACTGCTCAGTGTTATATTTTCTTACTGTTAATATACGATATGACAAATTTGTATAGTGGAAAGGACAAAAGACTAAAATACTGAGAAGTTTGTAATCTATCTATCTGGTCACAGTTTAGTAAGCCTATAAGGCATTGCTGTTCAGGAGGGTGATGAACGAAGTATTAATGCATTCAGATGTCATTGAGAATCTGAAGATCTGGTTGCTTTTTCTATTTTCTCAACAGATTTCATACATGATATTCAGCACATCGCTTTGGATTCAACACCAAAGGTAATGACATCTAAATATTTTGGTGCTAGAAGTTCTGTGGAGTAAAGAGGAGTAACAGTGAAATTTCACTGAGGAGTTGTGCATTTGTTGTGATGTGCTTTGATATCCTTAGATGTCAGAAAGAATAGAGTTGCATGGTATTTATTACAGGTGTTTTGTTTCCAGTTCTGTCATCTGCTAATGGAGTTAATACGCTATAAGAAAGGTTTTGAAGTCTCATAGTGAGAGTACTTGCAGAAAAAAAAAAAAAAAAAAAAAGGTTAGTTTTGAGCATATTTCTTATATTTCTTATATATTCTATGAAAGGAACTTGACCAAAAGATATGGATACTACTGTTCACTTTAAATTTTTGATGGAAACACCATGTCACTGTGGTGCTATATTTTGCAATATATCTAATATAAGATAGTTGATGAATTTCAAATATCTATGCAATAGCACTCATCGTCTACCTTTCCACATGCATAGGAAACAGTATGATGATTCTTCATGAAAAAAATTCCAAACATTTCTACTCCTATTCTGTGAAGTTTCAGATTTAGAAAAGTAACTTAAAGACCCTTACTTATATTACGACAAAATATTTGATGGTAGAATCCTCTATATTTTTGTGCTGGAAAAAAAAAATCTGGTGTAGAGAGAAAAATGAGGAATATAAACACTATCACCAGCCCTCTCATAAGTTACTGTACGCATTTAATTTCATGTGTTAAGAAAAAAGGGAAAGGGAAGTGTGAGAGAATTCATACAACACAATTTCTTTTTTAATAAAAAGATACATTTTCAAACCTTATAATGAAACATATTTCAATTAAGATTTAATTGTTTTGATATGTCATAAAAATCAAATTCCCAAATGAAAAAATAATTTAAAAGATGCATTTTGCAGTAAGAATACTGTCTGAAGAAATGTGTAATTTAGGGATAGATTTTTTTTCAAAAGATCTTTGCTGATGCCACAGCAAGACCTGGATTAAATTCTTCAAATGTCTGTCTCATCTGCCTGCATTCTTACTTATAAATATTGTTTTGGAGAATCTATTTTTTCATTCAAATAAATTAGTCTGAGTTAACTACAATTTTGCAATCTTCTGATAAGTGAACAATCAACGTATCCTTAAATATAGAAATGCTAAAGATATGGATGACTGCTGTTGGCTCACTGCATAAAACTCTTTTGAACAGTTTCTTTGCAGCATGAAGACATTGAGAAACCTTCTCACAAATTGATTAATAATCCAGAGCTGCTGAAGTTCAGTTGAGTGAGCAATTAAACATTCTAAACAGCAATGAACCTTCAGAGATAATTTATGATAATTTTATGCACAAGAGCTCAGTGGCTTTTTAATTTGATAGAATGTTAGTAGCATAGATTTCTAACAAGGGAGTTTCAGTGCTTCATACATCACTGAGATTACTTAAACATTTCAAATGTGGCTGATGAATGAAGTTTCTTGAGATGTGGGGAGATAGAGAAGGTGTCAGAAGGTTGAGATTATTCATCATATCAATTATTGAAAGTGGATGCATTGACACCATACTCCCAGCTCATATTTTATAGCCATTATAAAGACAGAACAGAAATAACAGACTTAGTGGACTGCAGAACTGTCAGGATATACAACTTCCTCATTCCCTTTGGCCTTATTCTGTAACCACTCAATGTTAGCACTTCCAAGTGTTTCTTTGAAAGTCATGTACAGTACAGAACAGAAGTATCATCTTTGGAATAGATCAGAAAGTAAAAAGGTTAGTTAAAATGAGTGCAGACTCGGTTTGTCAACAATGTGAATACTAAATCTTTTGCTGTAAGAAAACAAATTTGGAAGAATATTTACAAAGATTTTTTTTTTGCCTTTTTGTTTTTTTCCAGAAATCTGTATAGGGTAGTATGTTCAAACAGGTCCAATATTTTTAATTTTTAGAGTATTTCCTCTTCATTCTTTTATTTCTCTTCTTGGAAAGCAAAATGTTTTCATATTGGATTTCTGACATATAACAGCTTGAACTATATTAAGCTTAACTAAATGACATAAAGGGGTCATCTTTATATTATGAACAAAGATAGTCTCTTCTTTGAACAGAAAACTGGAGCATTCCAAGACCACATGTTGAAGAGAATAGCCAGTTGATGAGATTTGCTTTTTATTTAACACTACAATAAAGATCCTGACAATGAATTGTCATTTCACATATCCAATTATCCTTCCACGTGAACTAGCAACAGAATACTGGAAAACAGTGGTGAAATATAGGCAAAAATAAAAGAGGTTTCTAGAAGCAGGACGGCAGTCTGCTACTTAAGCTCTTGAAGCGAGAGATCGCTTTACCTGTGTAAAGCAATATAAATCAAAATAGTCCTCAAAGCTCTGGAACTATGAGACAGATGGGAGAATTATAGGTGGGAGGGTGGGAGTGCTTGCACAGGCATGGCTTCAAATCCTATCACAGACTAGATCTATTAGACTTAGGTTAATGAAAACAGTTGTCTGACTCTCTCTGTGTCTTCAGCATTATTGTTTCAAGAGCTGACTCCTGCAAAGCTTCAAATGCAGTATCAACACCTATCAACATAATTGAAAAGAATGAACTCTAAAGTGTGTAAGTAAAAAAAAAAAAAAAAAACCACCTTAAAAATAACTAATAAAAAGACATGACTTAGAAAACTTACCAAATTAAAGATTTAATTTTTTTTTTTTTGCCTAGAAAATGGCAAAAAATTATTATGACAAAAAGACAAAAAATTATTATGAATTTGAAAGCTGCTCTGAAAGTAGTGTCTCTCATTTTGTTATGTTGATTCATGATATCAGAGGCAGATGTTGGTGGCCTGGCAGTACTGGTGGAATCTTCCTGGAAGTAGTCCATTACATTTTGTTGTTGTGTGACAAAATGGTTGTTGATTTGTGGTCTGATAAAATGATGCCTGACATGGAAGTGTGTATGAAGTAAAGGTGTATAATTGAATTCCTCAATGAGGATAAAATTGCACCCCCTGATATTCAATGATGCCTGCTGAATGTTTGAGATCAAACAGCGGATGTGAACACAGTGAGGCTGTGGGCACTTATTTCAGCTGTGACATGACAGTGACACAAAAGACAAGCTATGTTCCAGATGGCCATGTATATTTTTATGAATGTCAGTGTATGGGAACTGTTGAATCATGGCCTGAACCACTGATTGATTGTCTGAGGCAAGCACTGAGTCAGCTGTGGGTGCACAGGTGAAGGCAATTTACCTGTGTGACCAGAAGGGGTGGAGCCTGGCTCCACCTCTCCTAGACCCCATTTAAGGGCTGACTGTCACTGGGAAAGGATCTCTCTCTGGAGGTCTCCTTTTGGAGTTTTTCTGTAAGCCTAGGATGCGGGTGAGCACTTTCATTTAATTATCTCTTCCCTCTGTGATAATTCTTCTAGTTATACAACCTGTAAAATATTAGCCTAACCACACCACTCTGCTAATTCTTTGTTTCTTGATTGTGCAGTTATGCAGGATCTTGTTCATAGCTGGTGAAAATGTGTAGCTAATGGTGGTTGCTATATTGAAAAATAGTGTTCTGCTTAGATTAATTTGTAAGATATTTCTGCTGAATTAGACATTAAAAAGCAAAGAACAAAGATCTAACTATAACTTCTTAAGCATCTGGAAGCTGTAGTAAGCTGTTAACTAAATTTCTAGGATGGTTGAGATAGCCATACGCAGTGATAAGGTCTGCAGGGGCCTCTCAACCTTAGAAAACCATGGCAACGCATTCCCTAAGATAAGAAAGAAGAGCAAGTAAGGCCAAATAAGGAAAGGGCAGTTCATGCCACACACCTATTGGGCAGGAAAGTAACTTTAGGATATTGGAAAGGGTATAAGAAGAGTGTGTTGCTTGCAATTGATGCCATTTGCTGCTCATCGTATCGATGTGTTAAACAGCGTGCGAATGGTCAGGGACAGGGCACGGGACCAGTAGGGTCAGGCGCTGGGTCCGAGGGCTGTCGAGCCACTACACGCTGGGCGGGCCGATGCCTTGGTTGCCTGAGCAGAGGCAACAGGAAGCAAACTGTCAAGAATTATTAAGCCTTTTACAAAAAAAAAATCCTTAAACATCTGTTATGAATGATAGAAATATCTTCAACCTTCTCCCACAACTGAGTATTGATCTAGGTAACTTTTTGGGTAATGCCCCTGAGTCTCAGTGTTTTGGAATGTAACTCATAGTTAAATCTAAGAACAGGCAGTGAGCATTACAGGACTTTAAATGAGATAGAAAAAGGCTGAACTGTTTAATTGCTTATAGTCAATTCATCATTGTGGTGGACTGTATGACTGTATAAGCTTAGTTCCTCGGGATTATCAAAAAGGCACTTCTCTGAGGAAACTTTCAGGGAGTCAGGAAATGGCCAGACTTGTAGGAAGGAAGTGAAATAGTGGTAACCTAAATGTCCTCCTTGCACTCTTTCTAACTCTGACTTAGAAGGATCAAGTTTGGTAAGAAGGCTGAATGTTGATGTAAAATACTCCCATCAGCTGAGTTATATACCAGACATGTAGCAGATGTTCTTCTTAGTCTCATGCTCAGATACAAGGAGAGTGTAATTTTTCTTTTTTCTTTAAACTGAAATAACATGTATGAAGAAAATGCTCTGAAGATCTTTTTTCTTCAAAATTAATTTTAAAAAATATATTAAGGAAGCAATAGTGCAATTATCTTTTAAAAAAGGTGTACTTACAAATTTAGAGAATCAAGAAAATCCGTAATAGAGAAATGCTAGTCCGACTTTCCAGTGCATCAGTACAACCTTACTTCCGAAGACTGATGCTTCCGTAATGTGCCAAATGATATTTTTTGTTTGTATTAATAAAGAGAGAAAACAATTGTTAAGTTCCATTGTACTAGTATACTATAAGGACTTTAATTTAGTCAACAGAACTATAACTATGAAAAACAATACAGACCTAAAACCTACAACACTCTTCTGACAGTAATATTGTGGTTCAATTTTGGCAGCTGTGTTTGTTGTACTTCAGGCAAATCTGGCAACAACTTCCATGGAAATAATAGGATAACTCCAGCAGTCCTTCCTTATGCAAGATGTCTGTTTCAAAACAGAGTTAACCTACCTAGGCTAAAAAGGGATGACTGGGATGTCTTAAACTTCCTGAAAAGTAGGATAGGTGTCTTATTTGTCCTGTTTAGTATCTTGATTTTTTTTTTTTCCTTTCTTTATTGAGACTGTAATGAGTGTCAGTTATTGCATGGTAGTTCTTCTCCAACATTAATCATTTAACCTTCCTCGCTTTGATTAATATTAGCATTTACAGATGGCACCCATTGTTTTTGCAGAGCCTGGTATCTCAATAATTAAGATCAAATTTAAAATAAACAATGGTGTCCAATATGGGTTGTTGAAATACCCTGCAAGCATTCTTGATTAATGACTAAATTCCATTTAGGCCTTATGCTACCGCAACTCTGAAATTTCTAACTATGAAATGGAGAAATCACATGAAAACAAATAATCAAAGGAAAGAGAAGAAAGAAATTGAACAGCGGGAAAGGCATGCAGTCAGCTTTGAAATGATTCTGGAATGGGTTTATCAAAATTACGGTATCAATATTATATAAGATAATATATCACTATTTTTTCAAGCCATGAATGGCAGTCTTCACATAATACAAGAGCGGAAATCAGGGCTATAGTTACTCTTTATTAACTGAGTTTCTGCTAAATCATTTTTCATATTATAAATATCAAGATATAAGCTTTAGGAATACATACTAAAAAACAGTCTCAAAAGCATTTTTCTAATTCACATAGAGTATTCAAACAGATTGGAAGCCCTCACTTTGCTGAGGATTTCCAAATGAACACATTTTAATTTGAATTGAAAAGTTTACCTGGATCTACATAGACAATTTTTCAAAACATGTGGGAAGCAACTATTAAGTGTACAGCTAAGCTTTAAAGCTCTTGTCTATAAATTATATATCTGATTCTTCTGTTCACAAATCTAGTCCTAGGCTTGGGACAGAAGTTTCTGTAGACTGATAGGCTGAAGCCACAGCTGAAAACACTAAATGGAGAAAGTTACCACAGTGGCACACACTGCTGGTATCTTTTAGGAAATTATTTGGAGCTCACTTCCTGTGGGTCTCCAATCTTTTATTTGCTAACCCTAAACCCCATGCTTAACCCTATGTGTGGGTTGACTATTCTACAGTGGGACATGTTGAAGGGAGAAGGATATAAGTGGGAGAGTTTTCAGTAGAAGCCCTCAGTCTTGTTGCAGCCACACTCTTGCTGTGGGTCTCATATCACAGAGCTGCAGGGGTTGGAAGGGACCTCAAGAGATCATCAGGTCTAAGCCCCCTGCTAAAGCAGGTATCCTACAATAGGTTGCATACAACATAATAGGTAGGTGTCAAGATAGGTCTTGAATATCTCCATGGAAGTTGACTCTACAACCTATCTGGGCAACCTGTTCCAGTCCTCCATTACCCTTACCATAAGAGTCTTTTTCAAGCTAGTATGGCATTTCCTATATTCAAGTTTTAGGCCATTACTCCTTCTCCTATTGCTATATGCCATCAGGAGGAGCCTGGACTCCTCCGTTTACCTCCCACCTTCTTTTAGATATTGTCTCGCTCCAATTTATAGGAGGGAGAAGAGGTTCTTTGGTATGTGTATACCCGGCGTGAGATTAAGAAATGACTGTTCTAATGTTGGTCTGACCTGTTTATTACAAACCATAATCAGGGAGATGGGGATGGGGAGTATGGATGATTTAGGGTGATGCGCAAGGGAAGGAGGTTGATAGAAAGACAGAAAAAGGCTAGAATTGGGTAAAGTGGGGAGTGTCACCACCAGGATCCAGCAGCGGTCCCATTGCAAGATGTTCCGATGGCCTGAGGCAGAAGCACGGGGGGAGAGTAGCAGCAGTGTGGCAGGAAGAAGTATCAGGGTAAGTCTGGGAGCAGGCAGCAGGATTCAGGTAGCAGGTCCATGAGAGCCTGTCAATGAGCAGGACTTCAATAGTGAGGGATCTGATGGCAGACACCTATCATCGTGGTTGTTGATCCCTCTTTTAATCTTCCTTTTTCTCTGCCTGCATGACATCCCTGGGTGCTTGAGCAAGTGTTGTGTGAGTATCCCCTGAGATGGCCATCTTCCTCTAGATAAGTCCACAGAAAAGACCACTTCACAGCCATTCATCTGCAGTTTACCTCTGTCTCATTGCCCCTGTCCTTGTCCATCTGTGTCCCTCAGACAAAGGATTTCTCAACTCTTGCCCAGGACTTGCTTGGACTTGTTTATCTGTGTCCTTCAGCAAGCTTGGAGTCAATGGTATAACAGAATAATCTCTTACAGATATTTATAAACACTTATTAAATCCCCTCTCTGTCTTCTCTTCCCCAAGCTGAGCAGACCCAGGGTACTCAGCTTTTCCTCATATGGGAAGTGCTCCAGGCCCTTTATCATCTTTGTAGCCTTCTACTGGGCTCCTAGTAGATCCCTGTCTTTTTTGAACTGGGGAACCCAGAACTGGACACAGTTGTCTAAATGTGGCCTCACCAGGACAGAGTAGAGGAGGAGCATCACTTCTTTTGACCTCCTGGCCAGATGACAGCAGCTGCTGCTTAGTGTGCAAGGAAGGACATGGAAGCTAAGCATCATAGCAAGGCAGGCAGAGGCTGTGGTCCCACTCACAGAACGTTTCAGTCCTGTAGTACTTAAGACAATTGGCTCATAAATCAGAGCCCAGATCAACAGGACACAAGGCCAGGCGCAGGCATTATCACAGACTAGCTGCAACACAGCCCAGACCTAAGCCAAAAATGAGACCCTTTGGTGAATTCACATCCAAGCAGAGGAGGTAGGAAGCTCTGTTGCAACTTCCAGATCTTCCCTGGAGAACTCTAAGGCCAGCTGAAGCTTCTTACAACAAGTCTCTCCTATCAGTGAGAGGGAGCTCTGGGTCTTGACTGTTTTGTTCTAGCTGTAGCACAAAGCTTTGCACAGAAATTTTGCCACAGGGTGTATTGAATACACAGGGAAAATCTGGGTGCACAGTATTTCTTGAAGAAGCTCAAGCATTATTTTAGCATCCTCTTAGGAGCCCTACATTCCCTAAGAGCCCTGGCTTTCTGCCTCTCCCTACTGTAACCCTAGTCTAACCCTAAACTTGGTTGCAGAGTTTTTGGTACACTTTTCATTAAGTCTTTCTGATAGTCCTGGAAGCGTAGCTGTACATTTAAAAATGTATTTCCTTTTATTGTATGTTTTTGTACATATATTGTAGATATATTTATTCTTTTAAATGAAACTTTATCAGTGCATAAGGCAGACATTTGTCATACCTATCCTTTATTTCCTGGCAGGTTACTTCTGTCTTTTCTTATTCCTCCGAGAACATGAATGTTCTTCATGTGATCTCAGTTTTCAGAATAACACATTACCAGTGTAGATTCAGTTGCTTCTTCCAAAAAACATAATGTTGTGTTGATAACTGCTTCTATGCAATAATGAGGTAGGTGGTGGAAAATACCTGTATAATTCTATAAGTCAAAGTTGAATTCCTAATTGGATTTTGCTAATTCTATTTACCCTTTAAGTTTGCAAGTTTGTCTTTATCGTTATGCGTCTTTAATCATTTTTTTTCTTGTTACTTGTGATTATAAGTTTCCAATTAATGTTATTCTGTTTCTCCCTTTAGGATTGTCTCGCTCCAATTAATAGGAGTGAGAGGAGATTCTTTTAATATACCCGGCGTGAGATTAAGAAACAACGGTTAAAATGTTGGTCCAACCAGTTTATTACAAATCCTAGCCTTTTAGGGAGACGGGGAAGGGGAAACAGGTGATAGAAAAGGTAAGAAGAAAAGCAAGAGTTGCGGTAAGCGGGGATAGTCACCAACTCGATGCAGCAGTGTCCCGTTATCCGTTGGTCCGGGGTCCAAGCAGGCAACGAAGAGCAGCGGGCTGGTGCCAGGCAGTACGGGTGGTGGTGGTGGAAGCAGCAGAGTCTCGTGCAGCAAGGCCGGGAGAGTCCGTAGACAGTAGGGCAGCTCCGTAGACAGTAGGGCAGCAAAGCAGCAACGAGGGATCAGAAGGCAGTAAACCCTCTCTCTGTCTCTCTCTCTCTTGCCTTCTCCCTCAAGAAGATGACCATGATGATGATGATCATGATCCTTCATGATTTTTCCTGCGCCCTTTTATCCTGTTTTTTCCTGCCTACGTGACATTCCTGGAGGCTTGGGTAAGGGTCATATGAGTATCCCCCCCCTCCACCTCTCGAGATGGCTCTCTTCCTCGAGATGATGAGTCCAGACAAAAGGTTTCCTCCTGGCCATCAAGGTGCTTATCCTTCTCTCGCTGCCTCCAGTTAGCATATCTTTAGAGCAAGGGATTGCTCAATCCCTGGACAGGACTGGCATGGAACAGTCCATCTTCAGCAAATTTTTGAGACAAAAGTACAACAACATGGCCTCTTACACCACCCCGTGACTCAAAAATTGCTGAAAAGGGAACACTGATGATCCAAGATGGTGAGAAAAAAGGATAGCAAGCATAAGGGTAAAGGAGGGGAAGGGTTGGGAATTCTATGCAATTATTACAGATGATTTCTCAGGTTTAGTTACAAATGTTGCCCTGATGTGCTCAATTTCCCCCTCACTTGAGGAGGTTACAAAGTACATAGAAGATACAACACGTTGTATAAGTTGAATAAAACATGGAATCATACACGGAACAAGCATGAGAGTCAGAGATGCACACAATAAATAAAGTAATATTTCACCCATGGACCACCTGGGAACCAGGAAAGAAGGTCAAGGTCTGGGCCTTTCCAATTTTGCACAGGAACATGCGCAGAAAAGCAATTTGTTTAACAACTTTACCATTATCATCAATCTTTAGACAACAAGCAGAGTCATTTAATTTGCCACAGACACCCCCCCCTGTGATTCTTCAGGAGTGGTGATGCAGATATTACATAATGAATAAAAGGTAGAAAGTGAAGAGACCACCATACATTTGACAATAACCATACATTTAACAACAACCAATAATAAATAAGTAAAACAAATAGAGGTATTTGCGTCGACTGCTTTCTCCACCCAGGAAGTCCCAGTGTAAGCCAGGATCCAGATGGGAATTCTTCAAAAGAAGTTGTGGTGTTTATGAATAGCCATACAATATTACACTTCAGTTAATTCACCAAAAGAATATCTAGTCTAATTTGACAATATGTGGACTTGCCATGCAATGTTCTGAAAGATGATTTAGTGTCTTGAGAATTTTCCACTTGAGCATTTCCAAAGCAATTCAAATGCTGAGGGATATAAATACTAGTTTGGCAAGTTCAAGTACTGTTATAGTCTACCGAACTTTTCACAGGATAGCGTGTGTAGGATACCCCACAGTATAAACCAGAAGAGGGGTAATCCCAGAAACATACACATCTCTTATCAAAACTTATCCAACAACCATGTTTTGGATGGAACCCCTGGACTGATGTGACATTAAAAAAAAAAGCATCAGTGCTAAAGGCTTTATGATAGATTTCTTTTGTGACCACATCTAGCAGACTAGATGGGTCCATTGGTTCATTTCCCAGTTTGTTAGGAATTTGGAAACACCACGGAGGAGTTACATGCAAATCATAATCAGTTTGATAAAAAGGGGTGAAAGAAAAGGGGTCAAAAGGAATGTTATCACTGTGCAGTGAGTACCAGAAAACCAGGATGACCAGTAAAAACTCTGAACCCAATTGTGAAGTTTAACAGATCCAAGAACTGGTATCAATCACAACCCACAACCCAAAACAAAATACTATTGCAACCAAAACATGTAATTAAAGAGGTATATTCAGCAATCTAGTATGATCACATCTTCAATTTTTCTGTCACAAAACACAAATGGTTAAAATCAGCTATCAGCCGTTCTGTGTTCAGTCAAGGTCCCTCGGAGATCTTCTGTAAAATAAAAACAAGACACCGACTTGCCCTTTTTTTGGGGTTTTGTTAATACGGTTCCACTGGTTTGTGACTCACAGAGGTAAATGGAAAGAGTGGTGAAGCCTTGGGACAGAAGGTGTTAAATCGAGGATCTTGTTTCCCTTTGTTGTGAGCTTTCTAATGTATCCACCCTTCGCGGCCCACCCCCCACCTCCCGCTCACCAGGGGGAAGGGGTGAAAGCATCAGCTTTCCTGGAGGTTCTTGAGCTTTTGTTCTGGCCACCAGTTAACTAATTTCTCTAACCTGACTGTGGGTAATCCATTCATCAAATCTCGTGGAACACCCTTTTGCCAGCCCAGTGTCCAGAGACAATTACGTTTATGATCAATATTTCGCCTACCTGTTTTTACTGGCAATGAGACCCTCCCAGTCCCACTGAGCTTTGGGCTGGGTGGCCTAGGGGCAAGGCTGACTGCTGCAAGCCTTACTCCTCTTGGCTCAAATTTAGTAGAGAAAGAAATCACTGGCCCATATTTTCTCCCATAGTTAATTAATTCTTGGGCAACCTCCCCCCATGTCCATACTTTGTGTCCTGACTGCAGGTGGTTAGAAGTTACAGTTCCTTCTAACATTGCCTGAGCTCTATCTCCTTGAGACATAGCCTGTATTTTTCCTTGCAGTTGTATGCATATGGGTTTCAATGATTCTGGAAGCCCCCTGATTAAAGGAGTCATCCTTTCAGGATCAACAGGCATCATCATAGGTGATTCATGGTGAGGCTGCAGCTTTCTGTCATACATCATTTGGAGACAGGCAGCCTTTTGAACACTTTCCACTAATTGATCGACTGTTCCAATAATGGCAAGAGGGTCTCCCCTTTCTAAGGGGTTAAGACCACCTGCCCAATAGGCAGCCCTCTGTGTTAAGGACCAAGGAGCACGATTGTTGCCAGTAGTTAAAAATACTCCTGGTCCCCAATAACCTTCAGCTTCTTTTTCTGTTAACAGAATCTGGTCTCCACCAGTAAGACTAACTCTCCATACATACTCCGTTTCAGATTCTTTTGGAGACCGGCTAAAATCCTTTTTTAATTTTGCTAATTCAGTTGCTGAGAAAGGAATTTCTTTAACGTTCATTTGAGGGTCTAAATCCTCACCATTATCAAATGTATACTCAGTTTTTATTAAAGGACGCAACTGGGTTGGAAAGGCCTCTAATTTATCTAGCCTTTCCTTTATTTCTTTCAATCCCTCTTGAGGATAAGGTTTTTCTTGTGGTGCACTGTGGATAACAGTGTCACCAGCATCTTTACTAGTAAAAAGCTCCTTAAACGCCATTTGCAACAATGCCGAATTGCGTTTCTCTCTTTCCAATTGTTCCTCAAGGTTTCCAATTTGGTTCTGCAGAGCTTTTACCAATTCTTGTGTTGTTTTAACTGTTTCCTGCAGCGCCTGTATAGTTTGGTTCTCTGCCCTAAGCTGTTCATCTCGGAACTCCACGGCAGCCTTTAAAGCAGCCCCGAGTACCGCACAAATAAACGATTTTCCTTTACCAGCTCGGCTACGAGCATTGTTTTGCAAAACACTTATACGGTCTGAAACACCCTGCAAGTTATGCCAGTTTTGTCGTGCCCAATCCACCCCTGATGAAGAGGGCCGAGCACCATGCTTTTCTAAAAGGTCAAATAACACATCTTCACTTTTCCTAGTGGCAACACTGTCACTCATTTCTCGAAACGCTAAAAGATCTACGCTAGGGGAGGAGAAGGTACACTTAACTCCTTACCCCTCCACAGGGAGGCACACACACCTATCAAACAAATGCAAATGCTCCAATCACGCCTCCCTTTTGTTGAGAGGAGCACACACAGACAAGAGACTAAAACAACACCTTTTAGGTTAATTCGCTCCTTACTTCCCTGCAAGGCCACACAGACAAACAGCAAACTCCACACCTAGGTTACAAGACACCCTTACTCCTCGCAACTCCAGGAGGTGCACACAGAAAAAGTTCAAACAAATGCAAATTCTCAAATCACTCCTCCCTTACACAAAAGACCAAGAGACTCAATCACCAATTACAAAGGAAATGCTAATACCTAAATCACTCCTGGCTATCCTGCCAGGTCACACAGAAAAACTTCAATCTTCAAGGCACACACTTAAGATCCAAGCAACAAGAAACCTTTCAGTTTCTCAGACAACACTTTCTAAGTTTCAATAAAGTGAATAAACTTCTTGGAGAGGCACACACGTTTACGTCAAAAATATCACTTCCTCACTTCCCCAAGAAATGCACACGGAAAACAAGTTCAAATTTCACACTTAAGTTACAAGATACTTAAATCACAAAATGCAGAGAAGTCTTCCCGAGGAGGCACACACGTATTAAACAAATGCAAATAGTCAAAATTAATTCATACGTCCTCGAGAGGTATACACATAAACAGTAAAGGTTCAGAGTATGGAGCGGTCTTTGAGACAATTTTTGAGACAAAAGTACAACAACATGGCCTCTTACAAGGATGAGGGGACATAATAAATTTGATCCAAAGCTGTGGAATTTAAAAGAAAAATCCAGCATTAGGACAAATTATAGATTATTATTTAACTTTATTACTATCTCTGTAATGCTACAAATTGTTCCCAAATAATTCTCTTGAACAATTTTGTTATTCCATGTAAAGTAATTTGATTTTGCATCTAATTTTTGTTGATTTACTAGGTGACAAGACGTTGTTTTAATGGTAATTATTCTGATGGAATGATACTGCTAAGGCATTTTATGAATATTTCTTTGAATTTTACATTTAATGTCATCAAAAATTAATGCCAGTGAAGCTTGATTGTCTCAGTATTTACAAAGATATCACAAAAGAACTGAATATTTCTCAATCCAGAGCATATTAAAACTAACATGAAGTACAGATAGGTCAGTAATAAAAAAAGCTATCCTTAAACATTGATTTCTTTTTCACAGTAAGAACTGGCATCAAGATATGGGATTACAGCCTCTAGCAACATCAATTCTATTTATGAAATCCTGGTTAAACACCTTAAACACCTAAGCAGTCCTGCTCAGATAATTCAACTGACTTTTACCTCAGGACTATTTTTCTGAGTAAAGTTACTCTCGTATAGGCTCTCTTGTTTGCAAGAGAGGTCCTTGCATTTGTTGCTCTGAAACAATTTTATTCCTGAATCCGCTTTACAAATTGTGAGTAAAGCTTAGTAAAGATCATGTATTTTCAAACAAAATATTAAGAAAATGCTTTTTTCTAGATTTTAACAAATTGGTGGATTTTATAATGGGTTTATGAATATTATTATATCTAGAATAGATACAGAAAAGAAAATATAGACATAGAAGTTACAGTATGGTTTGATATTATAAGATTACTAACCTGGGTATGACAGAAATGCTCATTATTTAGAAATAGCCAGGTGAATTCATGGAATAAAGATTAAAATTTTCTATGTTATATTCCTAATGTGAGTGAAAAGAAAAATGTAGTGATTTCAATTGCATTACTTCTATTGTGCTCACTTGTTTCAGGATCAAGTCCTAAATAGTAAAATTGTAATTTAAAAAAGGATGTGAGAGGGGTATTTTTGCTTCATTTGGGTTGCAGGAAAACAAGTGACAGCCAAAAAAAGAAATAAAAATCAAATTATTTCTCATACAATAATGAGCAGAATGATTTCGGAATGGAAGTTATGAAGGATACAACAATAATTATATGGTAGACTTCCAGGAAGGGGTGAAAAAAAGAAGTGGAGATATTAATGACAACTTCCTTCTATCCCTGCCATAAGAACTTGAGGACCAAGAATGTTCAAAGGCAAATTTCAAAAAGCTAATTAAAACACATCTAAACTTCAATTACATAGAAGATAATGACACCAGCGTTATGTGTGTGTGTGTATATATATATATATATATATATATATATATACATAGATCTGTTAGTAATGTATCAGCATTTTTTTACTGTATGCTTCTACTCCTTGACCCTTATTTTTTGCATTCAGTAGACATCTCAGTGTGAGATGCACAAGTAAAAAGTCATCCCTGAAAGTGGTACCTGTTCTAAAGGCATACATACGGTGGTTTCCTTGGCAACTGACACACATGAGAGCTCTCAGAAGAGCTTTCTTTCTCATGTATTCATTCTTTTCTGCACAGAATTTTAGTTCATACATATATATGTAGGTACAGGCTATGAAGTTCATCAATCAAACTATAGCTGCATAATTTCAACTCTGACTTTATTATTGCCTGCTTTCCAGCAGCTTATGATGAACATTTGCTGATGAATAGAAAGGTTGTTGTCTGACAGTGCATATTGTTCTGTTTGAAATATACAAATCACTACTGAAAATTTACAGAACATCTACATGAACTTTGGAAGTATGAGAAAAAGCCTATACTAGCAGTCTAGAGATGCCTACCTGCAATGCAATTGGAGAATGATCTAACTAAGGAGATCCAGATTGACCTTTCCAAACCTCTGGAATTAAAATGCATGTACATGCATGCTTAATATTTGTAACCATATTAAGACTTACTTATATTATTATTGATTAGACTTGATGTAATTTCTAATTTTAAGTGTTAGCATCCCCATTTTACAGTTATGGGGAATTATTCCAATCATGTTGGCTAATCAATTGAAGCCTCTTCATTCTGGAATTTATTTTGAATCGGATTTGAATGTTGTAAGGTGCTGCCTTGTTACAGTAAAAAATTTTAATTGACCTTCAAATATCGTAAGTAGTTTGCATTAAACAGTGGGCTGTGTGTCTCATATAGTATTAATACAGTAGATAGCTGTATATAATACATAGGAAATAAAGGGGTTCATTATGCTCCATTACAAGACTACTTCCTAATTATGTTAAAGTTTGGGAGGTTACTTTTTAACTTTTTTTTTTTCTCTAGGCTCCTTATAGTCTTTTCAACTTAGCTTGTGCTGAATTGGTTGGACATGGTTATGCTTCTCATTACATTTTACATAGACACAGCTATTTCATTTTCACTGGTGTAATAATTGGTCTAAGAGCAAATCTAAAGGCCATTGAAGTTATTTGGTGATCTTATCATGTCCTCAGAGAGTGAGGAATCATTTTACATGATACCTCTTCCCTCTGTCTTATTTTCCTAGCAGAAATAATACCTTGAGACACTACTGGCTTTCTCAGCTTTGAAAGGGACTTGTATTTATATGTCGGAATCAGATTCAGAAGTTTTCATGTGCTTTCACTTCTGGGCAACTAAGCATGCCTAATGGTGCTAGCAGATCTCATCCTACATGTGACATAGAAAGCCTTATCTCCCACTGTTTCTCACATATTATCACTGAGAGTATAAACCAGGACCTTCTGTATTTATGAAAAGGCTCCCATATTTTAGCTGGCTTTGACATAGGTTTTCAACTTCTGCAGCTTTTATTCATTCTTTACACTAACAAGTATGCATATTTATATCAATAAAAGGGGAAAAAAATACTCTCTTCCTTACCAGTGAGTATTATTTGTAACAGAAAATAGCAGGAATAAGAAACAGTTTTCAAAGTAGCTGAGTTTGGAATAACAAGTATTTTATAGGATCTGCACTTATTCACTTTATTTTGAATTCCTAGCCTTACCTTGTCTCCTTTTGCACCTTCTTCTGTTTTGTTTTGTTCATTTTTTAATATTCATTACCAATTTGTAGAACTTGTCTTTATAGTGTTTCTGCTGTTTTATTTTTCAGCCCAATAATCATGCTAACGTACGGTGAGGTTAAATGTGAAGGATAGGTAATCGTTTGTCAGTGTTCCAAGCAGTATTCAGGGACATTTCAAAATGTTTTTTGTGATTTGGGCTTCCAGCTTTAAAATGTGATGTATAATTGACATTTTGATACTTCGAGGCCATGGTGTATTCTCACACTTCCATGAAAAAAACTCAACTTGCTGACACAATCAGGAAACAGATGGTGACAAAGATCCTGTATTTAATATGCCAATCATTATGCTTTAGCTGCATAATATCATCTCATTCATGAGGACACTATGAAGGAATTTTGCTGTGTTTCTGCAAATCTTCAAAATTTTTTTAAAATAAAACATAAAATAAGGAAAAAGTTAACTGTATTATATTTGGGGTGGACTGTTCATGCAATTTTATTACACATGAAAAATGCTTTGACAATTGAATGGCTAGAATAGGTGTCAACAATGAAATTTTCACTATTGATAGTTTTAGCAGCAAGACCAACAAATGACTTGGCAACTGAGGTTTACACATTTTCCATTGTTTGCTATAGTCCTTAATCCAAAGGCAGTGACATAGTAAAACATTGAGGAATGATGTTGAGTAGGAGGATGGATTCTGTAATGTGCCCTCATATCTAGTAAAACCTGGACTTCAGTCAAAATTTCTGCTCAAGAAAACCACAGATGGCAGATTACCAGTATATTTCAGTTAGAGCTAGCACTGGATTTGAAATCACTGGCTATGTTAGCCAAGTGTACCTCTTTTTCAGTTCTGAAAATAAACATTTTCTTTGGAGAGATCCTGATTCAGAGTCCTATCATACAGTAGTGAGTTCATCCCCTCACAAACTGAGCAAGGATCCTCCTTGGATCCTGGGATCCTTTGAAAATGTTAAGTCCATTATTGGAACTAGTGAGAAAAAGTTTTAGTTATGTATTCTCTGCATACTGCAGAACATATTTCCTGCTAAGAGCCAAACCTCCATGTTCAGAGGAAGTGTAGTTAGCATCATTTTATTTCATCTTAATTCTGTTCTCTTATCTGTTGGCTTCCTGGCTTCTGAAGTGTATGTATTTTCAAAAGGAAAATCATAAACAAGAGGACACAATGTTGTTTGACTAATTAAAGTTCTTTGTTACCCAGGATAGAACATGCCTCTGACCTGGGCATAGTTAGGAAGTTAGTTGAAAGCCTATGTAGTCTTCTTAAAGTGGATAGAAATACCTACTGATTCTAGCTTCTATATATTGAAAGAAGGAGAGGGAGAATGATTTTGTTCTGAAACTTAGAAAAGAAGTGTACACCATTGTTCAATATAATTTGAGCCATTCTGGGCATAGCACACTTCAGAAGTGGTTTCCATGCCAAAATGGTTGTAAATGCAAGAGATATGAGCCTATGTTTCTTACAACACATCACAGAGTTTACAGTAGCCTTTCAGAATATCACTGTTTCTTTTCCCTGCTAATTCCTCTTTCCTAATCTACAGTATTCTAGACTAGAATAGAGCATCACTGACTCATCATTGGGACTTCTGTGTCATCTTTACTTTATTCCCTTATCTTCACTTAACTTGTCTGGGCAAGTTTGCAATTTATAAAAATGGGAATCTTTGGTGTTGCCATTCTTTGTTCCTCTTATTTGGATAAGTAGTGAAAAATAAAACTTATCAAGCCCAATACAGCATTGTGTAGCTGATAAGCTGCTCTTAGCCAATGGGTCAGAATGTTGTTTGTTTCATTACTTACCAAAGATAGTGGCTTACACACCTTGCGCTATCTAGACTGCTGTCTCCTGGGATGTCAAAAGTGAAGGTTACATCAGCTCTTGACATTATCCAGATTGTATGATGTACCATGTCACTATAAAAGAGCGCTTCCTCCTTGTTCTGGGGGAATTTGATTCATAATGAGCCCAACTAGGGTGTTCTTAGATTGTGGTAAAGAGCCACACACAGAGACTCCTATTTTAGAGAAACAGGTGTTGGCCTTGATTAGGGAAAAATGACATCATCTAAGACAGAGGAGGAGAAAAAAAAAGCAGGGGGAAAGGAAGGCAAAAATAGAAAAAGTGGTAACTAGACACAAATACATTTGCACATATAAAGCTGTTCTAATGAGAGCCAAATTGATTTGACATTCAGTGGCAGTTTGAAGCCAAAAAAAGCAAAGCAGCCTACAAAAGGCCCAGCTCATTGTTTATGGAGTGTCATACTTCATCATCTGTGAGACCAATAACAGTGATGGGAAGACCTTTAAAAACAAGGAGTTTACACAGAATGGCTGTGTGGATACTGCTGATATCAGATCCAATAGAATGATTGTGAGATATTTCCTGAATTTAAGTCATGATTATGAGATGAAGTAGATGCTCTCTACAGACTATATCTTTGAAAACAGAATTTGCTACTTCATTAGAATTTTTGGATGTTTTCTTCTAGGCAGGCAGAACAACAATACTTACCCTATGAGGAACAGTCATCATCTAATAGCCATGAAGACAGAACAAAGGAAACCCATAACCAGCAAACACTGCTTCCACTACATGGAAATTATTCTCTTTAAGAAAAGGAACTTTGCATAAAATCATGTAAATTTATGTAGGTGCCTCTTTCATCATTCTTATTTTCACAAGTAAATTTGTAATTATTTTTACAAAAAAAAAAAAAAGTCGTTTTACATTTTTATTAAAATAGTAGACCCCTGTCATTAGAAGTCTGAAGAATATTTTTTTTCCACCTCTGCTTTCAGCTAGACTATTTGATGAGGACTAATGTACTTATTAAATATTGGTGAATGCCAACACGAGTAAATAAGCCTTCAAAAAAAAAAAAAAAAAGAGAAGCTATAGCTTTCCACAGTATGCACAGACAGACAGAAGTCTCTTCTCTCTCTGCCTTCTAGCTATGAGATCTACCTAGATATCACAATATAGATATTATATTCTGATGTTAATATTTCTCTTTAGATTTCACTGAAAAATCTATTTTTTCTTAGGGAAAAATTCAGGTATTTCACTCTTCTGTGTCTCAATACTCTTGTAATTCAATGGAATACAAATAGACAGTGATTCACATTAGCAAGTCCTTAATCCCATTTTGCACCTAGTATCTAGTATGGCTTCATAACTCTAAAGGTGCTGCCAGGGTGACCAAATTTACAGCAGGTGGTACAACCATATACAAGTGATGGAGAGAGACAAGATATGTGGTGGTAGGTCTAGATGAATAAATGAAATATCTTCTTTCACTCATGTTAACAAAGTTCAGTTTAACTTTTTTCAGATTTTTGTCTATTTCCTGTATTTGAGTGTTTGTGGTTATGAGAAGGAACACCCAGCAAAATAAGTAAAATAAGTAGATCAGTAAACCAAGCTGTTTAAATAAGCTTAAAAAATAAATTTATAACTATATTAAATACCGTATTCTGATACATCCGTATATGGTGTACATTAGCTAAGAATTACATATGCAGATGTAATTTTTGCTGTGTTAGTTTTATGTTGTAAATCATATGATTGTTTTTCTTTTGTCACATTTGAGAATTATGAGCCACACTGCAATAAAACACAAATTTGGATACTACAGGACAGATATCTAAATTCATTCTGTGGTAATACCTAGACATCCAAGCCTAGGCCATATCTATTCTGACAAAGTCTGTATTTCAGTTTTCAGGAGAAATAAGGTTGCTCTTAAGCTGACTGGTTTCATAGTCTAAAGTACTTCATTTGTGGCATTTAACTTCATTGCATTAAAAATTAAAATACAGTTGTTATGGTAAGCCCTTCAACAAGTTGATTTCTCTTTTCTTAGGCTGGTAAACAGAAAATCTGTTTCTGATTATCAAAGAAATGCATTGCTATGTAGTTTTGCTAAATGTTGTTAAATCATTTAAAATATCACCTTTTAGGATTTCATGTCAGAATTATAACACCACAGAAGTGAATGGGAGCAATTTACATTTCACTTACAGCTATTGTTTCGCACTGTCTGAAGATTCAGGCTATGTCTTTCACTGCTGAGAAACAATGTAATTTACATCAAGTGATGTAAACTTCTATAATCCAAGGAAAACAAGGAAAAGACAAATTTCACTTTAGTATGTCCACTCAAGGAAAACCTCAGGCCCATATCTGCCATTTTATCAACCACATAGAAAGAGATAAAAATGACAAGACTTGTATTTTACACTGGGACAATCTATTATGGGAAATCACATGATGTCAAAAAGGAGCATATAGTCTTTGTGAGAGAGCATAATTACCTGCTGCTCAGATTGGAAGCTTCTTTCCACAGTTCTAAGCTTGTTAATTTAAAAATTGTGCTGAACTATTTTTGTGTTTCCTTTGAAACTTGTGAAAGCAATAGTATGAAATTTTTATATTAAAAAATAAAAGAGGGAAGCAAGATAAGGAAGTTCATGTATATTACAAAGAAAAAAACCAAAAAGAATAAAAATGTGCAAAATGCAATGAATCACTTATGTTATTAAGCCAAAATATTTTTTCACATATATAGCCACTGTCTGCTTTCCTCACAGTACCAATACCAAATATTTTTGTAGGAGAATTTCAAAAATCATATTGAAGGATGAATACAAAGCACTTGTATTTTGGTGGAAAATTCACATATCGAATAAGTGACATTCACCTAATAGCTTTTCAGTTCAATTTTGTTACTAGACAGCCAGGTGTTACAAAGCTGGAAAAATGTTAGATTATGGGAGTTGCTTCTATTAGTTAATCAAAGGACAAAGGATACCTGATTTTGATGGGAAATAGCTGGGTATATAACAGCCGTTTCGTCTAGAAGAAAGCAGACCAAGTGACTGTGAGAAGAAAATTACCAAATAAATATAGATCTTAGTTTTATTATGTCTTCCCAATAGTGAGAGTGATTAATTCCTGATACGAGTTAGCTCAGTAAGTGATAATTTCTCCATTGTCTTTTATTTCCGCACCAGGAAGAGATTTTGCTTTCCCTGGAAGTTATGCTTAGGTAAACCAAAACAGCCATTAAATTTGTGGACAGAGATAAAGACGTAGGAATTCCCCTTCTGTAATAATTTACATTAAGTTTGTAACTTTACAAAGAACTTTCATACTGTTAGGGTTTGGATTGTATAGATAGATGGCTTCTGAGGATTTCTTGGCACAAGAAGTTACTTGGCTCATAAAATAGACTTAAGATAATTCACTTCTTTTTTTTTTTTTTTTGCCTGTGTTATACAAAGATCTGTTAGACTAAGTTGTTTGGAGGCATATTTTCTAAAAGAGTTCTCAGCTAGATAACCTTCACTTGTGCCAAACTGTTCATTTTCAAGCTGCGAGTCACTTGACTAAGGCTAGACTTAGACATCCTTATATGAAACTGTGGGAGGTTCCAAGATGTCATGTCTCTCCTATGTGATTAAACCCACCTTTTATTTTTTTTACTTTTTTTTTTTTTTTCTTTTTCAAAAGACGTTTTCAGAGTAGTACTACCAGTTCGAATCTTGCAACTGGAAATCAAAGTTGAAAATGAATTGTTTTGTAGGAAGTTGTTCTGCAAACTGTTGATCTGCATTCTGCTTTCAAGACCTACATACACACAATCCATGCACCATTAGAAGTCCATCAGTTTCTTCAAAGGAAATGCATACACCTGTGGTGAAGTACATACTTCTTACTGCATGCAGGCTTTGACTAAGAGAAGGTGTTTAGTGTACATATCTCCATTACTATTCTTTCAACAAGTCATCATAAAGTGTTTAACTGTATCCAGTGGCGATTCTCATTAATTCAAAGTTGAAACCTAAAATAGGTATTATAGTACAATTCATGTTTCTGGAGATGTCTGAAGTTAAATGAATGATGAATTACATTTTAAGTAATAAATGAGGAAAATCAACAAAGATGATAGGAAAGAAAAATATTTTAATTTCAAAATTATTAATTTTATGCCATCTTTTGTGTATTTCAGAATTTTCATTGCAATGAAAACTGAGTGATTTTTATTTGGTGGTCACTCAGAATAAGATAGTTAGAGGAAAAATCTTGAAACCAGGCATGTCAAAATACTTCTGATGAGGAATCAATGGCATAGACGTTGCATTATACATTCTAAAGAATGAATATGCCAAATGTGAGAATGTCTTCTGGCAAGACACCTGAACCACATTAAAGCTGATACATATAAAAAAATATTCCTAACTAAAGACAGCGGCCAGTGAGATGTGGTTTTTTACTCCTGTCTCAAACTGTGCAAAGATGAGTAGTATCTTCAGCTTTATGAAACTGAAAAGCAGAAAACAGTACAGCAATTTTTACTGAGTCTGCCTTGTTCTTGTGTTTTATCAGTAGCAATAACAATTGCTGCAATTTTACAAAGGGATTTGAAATATTAATTAATTAATAAACAACAGCAAAAAGAACTACAAATGACACCAAACTATACGATGACAGATTGTTCTTTATGGAGCAGTTTTTGGTGCTACCAAAACAGTGTGGTTTTCCTTTACAACACTCTTGCCAAGTTTCTTTCCTCCATTGCTTTATTTCTATCACTGAAGTAAGAGGATAGGAAAGAGAGATTACTATAAGTCGATAGAGACAGGTTCAGTAAAATGCTGTCTCCTTATACAGTCACTTTTATTATTATTTTATTGTAGAACAACCTTTATAATTAAAAATTGTAAGGCAGATAAGGAAAATAATGCAGATATAATATTATCAAGACTTCTTTAATGTCTTTAGTTTTACAGTAAACATTGTATAAAGAAGGATAACTTTATTTTCCGCATACTGTGCTACAGCAGATGAGAAAGAAAACATCATTTGGTCAACTGTGAAATGCCCATTTGTAAGCAGAAGTACCTTAGGGTTTCTTCCCCCTCTAATTCATTGCAAGTTTGTTTTTGTTTATGAAAATAGATTTGATCAGCTAATCAGAGTGTAGAGGTAGTATTCAATCATTTCATGATATTCCACGGTTTTTATTCACTTTTATACTTCATTGCATTTGCACTCTTGGAAACTCATTTACATAATCTCCGTATGGTCATTTCACAGTAACTGTATGTGACTCTGGATATGCCAGCTAATAATTACTCTAAGCTATCGGAGAATTCATAACTGCATTGACTACATGCTTACTTCTTAATATTCATAATTGAGATTGAAAGCCCTTTGACTGGTCCAATACTATGAATTGTCAAATTGTTTACCAACAACAAAGACACTGCCTCTGCTTTTCAAACCCTGCAGCTGAAGCAGAAAATGCCTGTGTTTACTTAAGAAGGGGAGAAAAAAACCCCTCTCCTTCTATGTTTGATCCTGTTAATGTTGAAGTGAATTGTAGTTTTTGTCACTGATTTCAATGAGAATTCAATCTGAATCACTTTCTCATTGTTTTCATGCCCAGTTCTTCTTGCATTTCAGGAAAGCATTTTATTTACATAATAATTATAATAAAACTGTGATTCCTGTAGATGAGATTCTGCTTTATTTTCCCACATGCTGGCTTAGTTTAGGTTCCCATAAACACTTACTTACTTAGAGCTATGATGTACATTTCTGTATATTTGAACAACTAATATCCCTAAAAACAGAAGGAAAGAAGCAAGAATTTTCCGTTGGAACTTTGGTAGGACAAAATCTTCAGGAATTTTTACCATAGCATTTCAACTTCCCTGGGCTTTGGTCATTACTTTCCACCATTATTTTAACACAAGAAGGCTTATTGTGAGACTGCTTCCCTTTTGTTGGAGTAGAGTTTGGATTAAATGACTACAGAAAGGGGCAAAGGCAAGGACTTTCCTCCCCTTCCTCCTTAGCAATTGAATTTTAAAATGCCACTGTCTATAATCACCAGTTATGGGATGTTGAATTGTACAGCATTTTAGAATTTGGCAAAAGAGATTAAAAAATTCTGAATGTGTATAAAAGAAAACAGAAAAAATCTAAATAAAACCCCAGGGGAAAAAAAAAAAATTCTTTTATATTTTACGAAATAAGCAGAAATAATATTTGAATAATGTTTAAATAATACTCAGAAGGTTCACTGTGCAAACCAGGAATTTCTCAGGGTTGCATAAATGTGTGTTACTTGTTTTCCATTTTTGATTGAGATTTCTTTTCAAAAAGAATGATGCGATCTAAAATGAAAGGACAAGCTTAGTTCAGTTATAGCTTTCATATAATTACTACAAACTAATGCAAATTAGACTGTAGGTCTGCTCAATGTACATTTCTGTGCTTGCCAAATTATGTTTGGCAGTGTGGTCAAGCAATAACAGATGCACACTGTGCCTAGTTTTCTCGGGCTGTTCAATAATTAGGAGGGCCATGTATTATAATAAACCACATCCCCTTGGCTGAGATTTGGATGCAAATTGCACACTAATTCACTTCCAAGTTTTTTGGAAGCATACCAAAAGACATGAAAATTAGGGAAATATACTATTTACTTCAAGAAATGTGTTTAAAACTAAATAAGGCTCATTTGTAAGCAGTGTTCATCTATTTCATGCTTGTAAAAAAAAAAACAACCCTAACAATAAGTTCCCTTTTCCTTTGCACTATTTAGTTCAGAACCAGCACAGAGCAGCTAATGTGACACCTCTGCAATGTTCATGGCATCTCTATTATTCTTGTACCAAGAGAGTACAATATAAAAGACAGCTATTCTGCTTTGTATTTCTCTAAGGTATTGCTGAGGTTGAGTGGATGATATGAGTTCAATGAATGACTTAAATCACACCGCAATCCGAATTCTTTGCATTCAGTTGAGTTGTAATGACACGGTGTTCGTAGAAGAAAATTTGGCTTTTGAAAAGGCTGAAGATTCTTTACCTTTAGCTGTTACACAAAGTCTGAATGGACAGATTTAATAAAAAAATATTTAATGAAGGAAATTCTAGAAATTCCATCAATATAGTGCACAGTTGTAACTACATCCATCATCAAACTCTGGAGTAACAGAAATATAAAATAACTGAACCGACATAATGATAGTATGCAAGCATTTTAGCATTGAATTCGTTTATAGGAGTACAAATCAATGCTGTAGCATGCAGCTATGGCTAGACTGCTATGTACGTTAGATTACGGTTTTACAGTAGGTGTTTTTCAGGTATTTCTTTGGAGTTTGTGATTGTTGATTATTTTGGCTCTACCACCACAGACTAAAAGGATAGCATCAAAATTCTTGTTTCCAACATGATGAATAGAGTGCTAATTACATAAAAGCACGTTTGGCAAAAAAAAAATCTTTTTCACTCTGTATGTTCAAATTGAAAACAGGCTAAAGATTAAAACTGTAAGAGCAGCAGAAACTGTAAACTGATTTGTATCACGGGACTATGAAGTGCTTTAGAGGAATTTTGCAAAAATAACTGGTTGAACAACTTTATAGCAGATAAGCCTCAGCAAATATAAGACCTCCCTAAAACACATTAGTGGAAACAGTCTAAAGTATTTATACATAATGATGTCTCCTGAAATAGTTGTAACCTCTTAGGAAAAAAAAAAAAAAGATCTAGGCATTACTGTAGACAGCTCAATGAAGAGTCTTGTTCAGTGGTGATTAAAAAAGCAAATAAGATGTTAAATTGTGTTAAGAATGTAATAGAGAATAGAAAAGAGAAGATTACAATTCCATTATATAAATCGATGGCACATTGATTACTATATTCAGTTAGACATCTTATTTTAAAAAGACACAAATGAGAAGGTGAAATGAAGTACAAAGAAAATGACAAAGGTGTTACTTTTGTAGTCATTGAATTATGTCAGCCCCTCCAGAAGCTTAAGGGACTAAGTGGAAAATGTTAATCCCAATTTGATAGAATGATCCCCAGAAAGCTAGACCTTTTTCTAACATTTATCAGATGCAAACCAACCCATCTTAACATTTAGGAGAGACTGCTTCAGTATGCTGCCAGTGTCAGATTCAGGAACATATGATGATGGTATAGAGACATTTTTGGTCTCCAGACATTCTGTTGTGTGTGAACTCATTGTCCGTGCTGAGTATGTGCAGATCTAAATCAATACTTGAGAAATAATGTAATTTCCATTTTTAATGAAAAATACTTCTCAGAAATTAGTCTTTCTACTTAAACTTATGGCTTTTCCCTAGTTTGTTGCATTTGCTTGCAGTGATTCTTGAGAGGCTAAGTGCAACTCTGAGGCTTCTAGGTTTCGGAGGTACAGGGTAGTTGTTAATGCTTTGTAAGAATTTTGGTGTTCTTTCTGTAGAAATGAATTCTTTGAGATCAGTTAGAATTTATTCATAATTATTATAACATTTTAAAGCGATAATGTTGCACATTGTCTGGACTGTTAAAGACAGCAGGAAACATATGTAGTAGCATCCCCAGACTTGGAGAAGACCACTGAAAACTTCATGCTTGTTCATGTCTATGTCTGATGAAACACTACATGTGGTTAATGTTGCCATCAATTCGAATTGATCTGAAATTACTATCTGACACTTCAAAGAATTAGAAAAATTACTTATTTCCACAACTCCTGAGATACAAAATGCCTTTTGAGGGATGTGCAAGAATGGCATCATCATCACCACTGCTAACTCCAATAGAACATTAATCCATTACAAATGAAATAAAGTAGAGAAGACAGGTGCTTTCCCACTCAGGAGGAAAAAAAAAAAAATTGCAATATACCCATACCCAGTAGTATTCCTCTGGATATGGAGAATGTATGAAAAAATATCTCTGGAGTGTTACTGAGTGAAACAGACTTCTAATAGCATTGTGTAAAGTATATATCCAGAAATCTGTAGACATAGGACGGACCGGACACATTGACCATAGTCTTATTCTTACCAGATATGCTCCTTCACTAGTTTACAGTTTTTGAGATTTTTTTCAGTCTATTGTACCGCAAGTTTTACACTGGCATGTCTTCCAAACCTACTAGGTGGCTGCATGCATAGATGGCTCAATGATCACTTCATTCCTAGTCAATATTCATACATTCCTTATCAGAATTATTCTAGAATAACGTCACTTCTACTGTATAGTCAGGTGAAAGTCAAGACAAATAAATGAAATTCTCTACATCTGATTAATTGTATGACATGTTGACACCATTAAAATGATCAATATGACTTACTGTCTTTCTTATCAGACTTTCTCAATAATTCTGACAAATTATAACTGAAGCTGAGCAATAATTTTTAATTGAATGACTGTAAAAAATTCCATTAAAAATTCATAGCTTTCAAAATTTTCAAAGAAAGATGGAAACATTTACTTTCAAGCATTTTCATTTATTTTTAATGCCAGAGCTCAGATTTGCTAAAGTAGGTAGTTGGGTTACGTCTCTAAGTACCTCCATACATGTGACACTAAATCTCAGGTCAAGGTTTAAAATGAATCTTCTGCTGCAGAATACATTGACATGAACAGCTGGAGGTTATTCAGCTTTTATAGCTTTTTTTTTTATTATTATTATTATTTTTAAAAGACTGTAAAACTCAGCATCTCTATTTGCTAGAAGGTGCGCCTTTGTTCAAACCTAGAAATGCTCTAGGAATGGTAATAACTACTAAGGACAAGTTATTTTCTTGCAAAACTTGCTGTCAATGGTGTAATCTGTTCTAATTCAGAAAATTCTCATTTGAGAAAATTCTCAATTCTAAAATACTCAGGAAAACACTTCAACAGCATGATCCTTGTTTGTCATCTCCATACTACGGTATTTGTCAGAGTGTCACATATTAATGTTTCTTACAATGTTATTCTGATTCCCCCTCTTGCAGCTATCCTTTAGTTTCCTGGTAGAACCAAAATCCATTCTCTGAGATGGCCATTTTAGTTGTGGAGCCAGCTGAAAAAAAAATTCTATTTTATATAAATTCTTACCGGATAATACAAGCTGCAGGGAAAAATCGTAGCCAAGTAGGGAGGGAAAGAAACATGTTAAAAATAACATTAGATGGGACTTTTGGGAGGAGCTTTAGGGTAATTAATCTTATTGTACAGAATTATCTCCCTGCAACCTAGACATGTAAATATCACCCCTTAGATTTAAGAGAAATCCTTCTTCGGTATTTCCCAGTTTTGGTAACTCTTTTGGCTTATGTTTTTTCTACATGTCCCACTGCTGGCTTTCTCTACCCACAGACTTCACATGGGGAAACAAAGAACCTGGATTCAATTAAGCATCAGGTTTGTGCTGCAACAATCAGTCACTGCTTTGATGCCCCAAAGTGCTTTGGAATGAAGTTTTTACCCTCAAGATATTGACAACATTTGTAATTTTTTAGAAGTGGGATAAAACTATCTCAGAAGTGGTTATGCAAGGGACACTTTTGTTAACTGAGCTGTCATTTTGGCATGATATCAAGTCCATGGCAGACTCACTGTAAAAATACTGCACCATAAAATAGATCATGTTACAGAATCTTGGAACATGCATGGGATATACCTAGGAACATGAGGTCAGCCTGGCTTGTTATCTCTTAAGGATTCGCAAAAATAATAATAATAAAGGAAGAAAAAGAAAAAAAAAAAACAAAACTGGCAGAGGGTTAATTTAAAACTAAAAAGAATCTACTTCAGGCAGTAATTTTTTTAATCCTTCCTTTATAATTTTTGCTTATCAAGGAGTGCCCTTCTGGTACATCAACCGAGCCAAGACTGAGTTCTCAAATACTATGATGGCTTCTGTTAATTAGATAGTTTATCTGTGATGAGTTGTTGACACAGAGATGATTTGTGTTAAATAATTTTAAAATATTCTGTGGGGCACTAAGTTAGATGCATTGTTTGTTCATATTCCAGGACCCGGCTTCAATCTTTTTTTACAGCCCTCGACAGAAATGAAGTCGAGGCTTCAGCAAACTTTAAGTGAGAATAAGCAACATCGAAAAGACATTTTTCAGTAACTGGAAATCTCTGTAAAATTTTTAATTTGTGTTCTTAATAATTTTATATTTTTACATACATAAAATGTGGCATAAAATGTGAGTCACATTTTTCACAGTATTTTTTAATGATGTTAAGTTTTGCTAATTTGGCATTTCTTAGTTATTTCTTTTGTGATGTTTTCCTGTTCATAGACCCATCTTCAGCTTCCCAGTGAAGGGTAAATTGAAGGAAGGATTGTCAGAATGTGACACTTTTTTTCAAAGAGTGTGCTTTATATTTAAACAAGGTCAGCCTATCCTTCTGTTTTAATTGCGAAATGCACTGTTTATTAATAAAATCCATGTATTGTTCTTCAGCACAGTTTACTAAGTATTACAGTGATTGTAATGAAAAAAAAAAAAAAAGGCTGCACATGGATCAAACAAGGGTAAGCATATTTCTAAGGAGAAAGAACTCTACTACCATAATAACAGGCAGTGCATCAGTATTCTTGTTCCTCAGCTCCAAAAATTCATTCTCCTCTCCCGTCTTGCTTCTGTGTTCTTATGCCTTTCCACCTTCACCTTTCAATCCTTTTTTATCTCTTATTGCTCCTTTCAAAATAAAATTATACCCTTCTTTCTTCCTGTTTTTAACCACTTTTCTCATTTGCTTCCAATCTTTCTGTAGTCTTTAAGCCCCAAATGCTCCCTTTCCCTTCTCAGTGCTCCATTCTTCCTGAGTGGGAGTGCTGCCCATGCCGCTATAACACCTCAGACTCTGTTGTGATCTCCATTCCGCATTTGCACATGGATACAGTCCCCTAATTGAAAGACTTCTTTTTTTTATTTATTTTTTTATTTTTTATTAAAAGCATTAGACATTTATATGTAGGAATAACACTTGGAGAGACATTCTTTAGGTTAAAAGTTAAAAGGGATGTCAATCATCATACTTCAGAGCATAAACAGATTGCCAGCGTGGGTTGAAAAGGAATTTTCCCCACATAAAATCATAGAAGTTTGCAATAGAAAAGAACTAATAGGTCAGCTAATCCATCTACCTGCCAATTCAAGCTTTTTCCCCACCATGTATTTTGCTGTTCCTTTGGCCTTTTAAAAATCTCAAGTGATTGGACTGTTAATGCTTCCCTGTAGAGATTATACAGTTGTTTATTGCATATACTTCACTCTCCAGATTTTTTCTGATAGTCAGTTTGAAGTTTCTCTTATTGTCTTTATCCCAGTAGCCTTAGTTGCACTCATATCTATCATATTAAATAACCATTCTGTCCTGCCTTACATATATTTCAGTACATATAAATTGCTTCAAATGTCTGATTGGTGATTCTTACTAAATCTATTATTTGCCTTTAGCCAAGTAAACAATACTTTTTGGAATAAACTTTGCTTAATATTATATTTCCATAACCACGAAGTACATGAGAACCGCCCACACCACATGACTGCAGGCAAAACAGAGCTTCTGAATATATGTAAATACACATAAATAGATTTTTCAACAAGAACATTCATATACATCTACTTTCACTCATACAGAAGGATTGTGCAGATAATTCTATTATAACTGAAGGCAGTTCTTTAAGTTATGTGACCATAGCTGGGGTGTTCCACTCAGCTCTGAAATGCTTTGTCCCAGAATGAAGAATCAAGCCTCTGCCACTTCAGTGGTAAAAACTTTGATTCAAACCAATTACTAATTTTCAGTGAAATAAAAAATACAGCAAAAAAGCTTGATTAGGAGGTTAAACTGATATAAAAATACTGTATGTCCACTAAAATTATCAGAAAGCTCTAACAGGTTTTAAATTTCTCACACCTCAGCTTGTAAACAAGAGGAAGATCAAATTATGCACAGGTAGCAGAATACTTTTCCTGAGTCTTAAAGATTTAAGATTTCTTCTTGAAGAAGAAATAGGAAAGAAAAACTCTTGCTGTGCTCTGTGTTATTTTTATGGTACCTAGGAGTCAGCCCCCACAGTCAACCCTTGTCACAAACAGCTTTCAACTATCTCCAGTTTCTTTTTTCCAATACAAACATCTCTCTTCACTCTTCACTGACCTAAGGAGATCAGTGGTCTTGACTACTCACACAGCAAAAGCAGAGCAGTGGTGCTCATGTATGCTAGAAAGAATAGAGATCTTTCCATTGTAGGCCAATTTCTATTATAATTCTAATAATGAAGTAGATAATACTGATTGAGTGGTTACTATAAAGTATCATAACTAGACACATTACTACAACTCTATTTGTGTATTACTTTACATCCTTCATAGATTAGTCTAAACACAATTAATTAATCAGGAAAAGCAGCTCCTAAAGAGTAGAAGCAGGATTTTAGCTTCCAAAGCAACTTCTCTGCCAGACCTGAAAAATCTTATTCATTGTCAAGCAGTGTCACTCTTCTTAGCCAGCCTTTGATACCATTAGGTGCAGTAACCAAGAATTGCAGCAGTCTGCCTGGTTTTTTTTTGTTTGTTGTTTTTTGTTTTTTTTTTTTGACATGGATACAGGATTGAAATATACTGGGCTATTTGCACCATCTGGTACATGCGTTTCAGTTGAATGAAAGCAGATGAACTCCTGGGCACTCTGGTGATGAAGCACCAGGAGAAAAGGAAACAAAACCCAAGAGACAACAAAATGTTTGCAAGGAAAAGAAAGCTGAATCAGTCTCATGTCCAGACAGTGGAAGGCCATCTTCTAGGTTTCTTCACACTTGACATGGCACTATGTCTTTTAACTACTTGCATGTTTGGAAAGTAATGTGTCAGATTCAGCAGAATGTTCTAATGATCCCTTTCAGTTTTAAAATCTATGGATCTATAAATATGTATATAGCAATGTTGCTGTGACTATGATTTGCAGCTGTCAATCAGTTTGCATTTATGGCTGTAAATTTTCATTTCACTAGATTTTTTGGGTAGTCTTCTAAAGAGAATAAAAGTCTACTCCACATCTCAAGATTTTAGACAGAAGAGTAATGCATGATTAACAGTATGCTGAGAGGTGTCACATTCACATTAACACTGATGTGTGAACCAGTGGTCAAATGGCAGATTACATGTCTGTCACAACACATCAGGGCAGTGTTCCAGTCTGCCAGCTTTACCCTGCCCAGCTTCTTCAAACAAAGAGTTCTTCTGAGAAATGTAGCACAGAAAGAACATTGAGCCTTTGGGGGGAAAAGAAGGCTGTCTCACGGTCAAGCTTTCTGAAGTCTTAGTAACATCAAATGGCAGAAGGGGTTACTCACAGTCAGGTAATCTTGCAGGTTCATGGAAGTCTGTAACACACATGTTGCATATGTGGCCTTATCAAAGATTTTCTGCAAGATAAGTGAATTACTAAAAAAATACTATGGCTGTCGTATTTCAATTTGGAGAAAGGATGCCAATTCTATCAAGGCTAGAAAAACTCTGACCCAGTTCCAAGAGAGAAAGCAAATTTTTGGAATACCACTTCAAGAAAGAAGTTCCAGTTCATTGGAAAGTCATGAAGTGTCCTTCTCCTTTTGTCTTACAGGCAAAATTTTATTTTTAAAGTGGATTATTAACTAGCTGCTTAATTACTTAATAGCAAATAGCCACACCTGGAGCTGAAGTGACTTTTAGTGGGTAATGATGCCTGAAGCCAATACGTACAATGAGGCTGAACACATTTTCAGTCCTTTGGGGTGTTTTTATATATTAGGTGAAAAAATTTAGACAATAATTTTAATATTGTTTGCAAAATCAAAAATAATTCCCAGGGTTTAAAAATGCTTTCTAGGGAGTTGTGAATATCATGCTCACTTGCGCAGTGCCTAACTTCTTACATGCTATAAATCCCAAAATATCTGCTGAGCTTTCTTGAAAGGTAAACTGTCCTTTTTCCAGTACTCTCAACACACTGAAAGCACAAAATGGAAAATACCAAGGCTAAAATGTTGTAAACTTGTAAGTAATATAGAAGTTAAAGTCTGTTTTCAGTAACATTCAAGATACATAGATTTTTTTTTTTTACAAAATAAATATATGTCTGCTGAATAATATTATCAAAATACTGTACTTCTCAGTAGTTAGCATATGAGCCAGTATTTGGACACAACCCAAAATGAGTAGTTAAGCATTGTCTTGGCTCATCTCTTAAATGCTAATATGTGTTTACTATACATAAAGCACTTGATGATAACCTCTTACAACATTCTAAACATTGACTTTATCAGAATCACTTCTGATTTATATACAAACAATAACTGGTATGTCAAATCCAGTTATGGATAGGAGATGAGATAGATAGAAAAATATATTATCTGTGCATTTTCAATCCGCTGTATATAGATCTCTTTATAATACAAAATATTAGTATTACAGTACTATGTTATAAGAAATATTCCATACTAATATGCAAAAATAGAGAATTTTGATTCTTCGGATTTTTACTTTGCTTCTTGGATACTAATATCTCTAAGCAATCCTACTAACGTAGAATTGTAATGTAATGTAGATGACTCTAACATAGAATCATCATTTAGTTTTTACTAAAATCCTCTTCTCCCAGTTTAAAATGTTTAAGATACCTATAAGGGTGACAAGTTCTGTGAATTTACATAGGGCATACATATTTATATTAAAGCATTATGATAAGAAGAAACCTTTATAATTTCCCCTTTTTTAACAGTAATTTATTATTTTGTGACAAAAAACCAACAACCCACTACTTTGTTAGTGAGACAAAGTTCAACATTCAGATTAGACACAATTCAGTTTGTCAGCTTTGGCTTTCTTTCATCATTTTTTTCTTCTTGACACTGTGAACCTGCTGCTACTGTCATAAGATGTAAAGTTTATTTTTGTACACGTTTTGCTTCTCATTTCTGTATGAATGGCTCCTATGTCTTGAGGCACAGAAATGTTATTTTCTATGAACTGAATTTAGGCTTCTCAGGAATAACAAAGGTATGGCATGCTACAAACAGAAAGAGTAGCTGGAGGGTCTGAATTCCACCTTTAGCTATCTTCTTTCTAATTCACTTAAAGTCACTTAAATAATTATTCTTAAGCAAAAGGTCTCACTGTACATTACAGTGTTATATATAAGCAACTATGGTTGTACAGCACAGCATGGTGTTATAAATTATACAGTGGTATAGTATTTTGTATTCAGAAACTAGAAAGAAAATTGCACAACTTCCACTAATATTCATTAATTTAATTCTCAGTTTCAAAGACAGATAATCTTAATGATAGGTATTTTAAGATCTCACAAATGCCCATTTGAGTAAGCTGAAAGAAATACTAGGAAAGAGCCCAGTAATATTCTTTTAGAAAGGGAAGAGACAAAATTGCAAGAAAATATCCCCAGGAAAATCAGAGCTGATACGTAGAGTTTATTACCTGGGAAATACTTTAGTAAAAATAGTAGTAAAATAATATTTGTAGAATTTTCAAAATCATTTCTTATTGGCCAGCTCTATTTCTTCTAAGTTTTATGCACACCTTCAACAATTTCTGCAGAAGACAAGTTTCTTGGACTCTAGGATAAAATTTATGTAAAGAATGATGTTCTTCAAGCAGCAACTGCAACTGGGCCTCTAAAGAAAGCAACATTTTACCCTGTAGTGCTCACAAAATCCTTATTGAACTGATGCCTGCGAGTGTCTAAAGCTGATAAACAACTATGTTTTTTGCAACTAGTGTTCCTGTAATGTCTTGGTAGGCACATGCTGAAAAACCTACACTTTCAAAATATCAGGAAAAGTATCAACACCCAGAGCTCTGTGTAATTCACAGATTAATTTCACAACACTGTCTGTGGGTCCTGAAAGTATTACTTATGCTTAGCTGTCAATAATTGGCTAAAGTGATTTAAATTATCCTTGGTAGAAGTTTAGTTTTGCTCCTGTACTTCAATTCAAAGATGACTTACACACACAAGATTATTACAAATTAATGAGTCATCCGCTAATTATTTTTGACATCTAGGATAATAAAAATATATGAATGTTCCCAGTATTAATAGAATTGGCCTATTCTTATGAAATTCAAAAACACCAAACAGACTTGATTGCTGGAAAAATTGGCACAAATTCTCACTTCCATCTTTGAAATAGCACAGGTATTTTCTGTATCTAACTTCTATGAAGACAAGCATAACCTGCAAATCTGTCTTTATATAATTGCATGTAAGCAGTGTTTAACCTACCTTACTTTAAATGCCTTTAATCAAAATGCATGCTAACTACACATGCTATCAAATATAGTCCTTGGCCGACCACATGCTGTGTAAGGGTACCAGTGAAATACTTCATAAACAGACAGAATGCAAACATGCACAAACACACAAATCACTAATGCCATAAACAACCTCAAGCACAGTACAAACAAAATGCATGCCAAGAAACCTGCTTAAAAATGTGTATTATAGAAAAATACAGTGTCTGAAAATGTATTTGACTGTTTATTACACACAAAGCAAAACTACACAAAATACATGGTGGCCCTTGAATGAAGCTCCTGACAAGCTCTACAATCACCGTCTCTTCCACTGATATGTCGTGTACGATCATGAGGATATACCTACTTATCTACTTGTCCATGTACAAGCCACCTGATAAAAACAGGCAACATGTTCATGGTATGTGATCATGTGTCCCTACATGTTTATCAAATATACAAAGAACAAACAAACAAACCAAACCAAACCAAAAAACAACCAAAAAGTAACAATCTAAAACACTAACCCAGTTTATTTCTGATATGAGTCTAGTTACTCAAATAACACTTTAATATCACTTTTCACCTGCAGATAAATTTGCTTCTACATAGAATTAAAATACAGGATTTTTTTTGGTGTATACAAGGGGCACAACAGTGCATTTGAAACCACTTGAGGCCTCACAATGGCATCCCAAAGAAAAACATTTCATTACTTAGCCTGGCATCCTGCTGCCATGTGAAGCCCTCAGCCCAAGGCTGGCAGGCAAATTGGCTGCAGACAAGATGGAATAGAAGTTGTCAGTGAAAATGGGATAAGGTTGTTGTTAAGTAGGAAATAAATAAGGGGAAGACTGTCAGAGCCCTGAACCTGCCCCTTGGCAGGAGTTAGGTCTGGGTGCTGGAGTTGAGCCTGAGGTTCGTTCCCTTCAGTTAAGACCAATTTAGCCCCCAGATTTAAGACAGGAATGGCACAAGATGAAAGTTCATAAAATCTACTTCCCGGATTCTTTTCCTCTTCACACAGCAAATAGCATCATAGCAGTGTGTCCAGCTTTGCATTACAATTTAATGAATGGCCAAATGTACAACAGATAACTGTAGTGTTCTCCTTGTTGGAGCTCTAACTGTATTTTGTTCTTCTCACACAAATGCTTATTTTCACAAGAAAAAGTAGGAACGTTGTGGTCTTCCTTTGTAAAAGTCACTAATGATAACAAAAGGTTTGGAGGAAAAACTGGTTGAAGAGGATAAATAAAAAGATGGACAAGTAGTGCATATCTGTGTTCTCAAAGCTAAAGATAATATTCCAATAGTTACAATACCTAGCTGAGCACAGGACATCTAACTTGGAATTCATTGAGCAAATAAGTGGGTCAGACTCAAGAGGTCAGAAAGTGAGCTGGCTGGTAAGAGGTGCTGAGAAGAGACGGAAAGGCCAGACGCTACCAAGATCTGAGCACAGGTTCTCCAGGCTTCCTACTTAACAGGTTTTAAGTGGGGCACGTCAGCTTAGGAATCAGCACTAAGCAGTATGATAAGTTCTAAGGTGAAAAAAGGGGAATTTTCTCAAAGTAAACTAGTATCAGAAAATGACTACGTAAGACTGAACTAGTTTCAGTGATGATTAAACAAACACTGGTTATTAGTTCCGATGACTCACACTAGGGCAATTTCACCAGCTGTCCATCCAGGCACCACAAGTCACTACTCCCATTGTGGAGACAGGACGTTCCACCGATACTGTTGTTTTTTTAACTGAGCTTATTAAAATAAGTGCAATTTGTGTTCTTACGTTGTCTTAATACAGAACATATCCCAGATTAGATACACAACCTCTTTAGCCATACTGTTTGTCACATTCCCCAAGAGGATTATCGTTATCAGCTACATATTTAAATTCAACAAGTATCATGAAACTTCATTACCAGATTGCACTGATTAAACTATTCAAATTTTAAATCAATTAAATTAAGAGAGTATAACTTTTGCCTTATAGCTTTGAAAAACCACTTGTTCATTACATTATTTACTTTTCTTTGTTTTTATTAACACAAATTGAATCTGAACCTGAATGAACAATAAGATTTTCATCCTTTGTGAAATTTTCATTAAAGGAATAAGCATGTGCCAAAAAAAACATATTTCTGAGTACTCCAGAAAGCCTTAAGAAGGTGACAAATGAAGCTATCACTGATATTTTAAAATTTAGAGATAAACACAAAAAATGTTTTAAACCAAGAGGATGTGGAAAAAAAGTGTTAATTCCTAACATTTTTTCAAGTCTTTTTCTAAACCAGAGTAAACCAGCTATTTCCTTTACTCTACCCTTCTGATCATGCCTACACACAGCTTTAAATGTTCACTTCTATTATCTGTGTATTTGTACAAAATCTGTGCCTTTTCACTGGTGACTGTCTGCCTCTGAAGAATACTGATTAAGATGAACTGTGTATGCCTGACCATTCCCAGCAGCAGCAAGTTTTCTTCAATTTTTCATTACAGTTATAAGGATATGTTTGATATGCTTAGGACCATCAACAATATTGCTTTCTAACTGAGATTTGCAAACTTGCTGGCAAGGACAAAATTGAACATTTTGGTAAATTTAGAAAGACCTTTCTCCTCTTGGTGCTAGAACTCTGATACATAATGGTTTTGTTTGTTTTGGGGCATTGTGTTGTTTTGTTTTGATTTCCTCAGGCATAAGATAAGGATTTTGCTAGAAATATGATTATTGCATTATTTCTTTTAAGTGGTTAGTATTTGCCCAAATTCTTATGTAGAAGCAGTCCTCCGTTGTTGCAACAAAGCAAGTTTAGTTAATTTTTTTAAAAATTAAAAAGCTGCTAAATCTTTGGTTTCGGCATGAGTGAGTATTATCTGCCTGAAACCATCCTTGACTGAGAAGGTTTTGGCTGTAATGGTACAAATCCCTTGACACAAGATCAGACTTTGGGTGAGGAGGGGATATTCAAGTTCCTTCAAGATAACTGACCATGACACAGTGATTAAAGATTTTGGCTGACCTGACAGCTCTGGAGCTCTGTTACAGAAAATACAGTTGTGGCCAGAAGCCTTTAAATCCACATACTTGTCTGCGTGTGTTTATTAATGTCATCACTAGTGGCAATTGCAATATATAGTTTTAAAAAATAATGATGTTCTATTTTTTTAAACTGGGTTTATAAAGTCCAAATGTTTACCTAGAAATTAAACATTTTGGTACTGAGGCCTCTAGGATAAGTTGGCAGTGGAAAAACTAACCTACACCAGATGGCAGAGGTTAAAGAAATACTATAAAATATGGCTTCTATTCATACAGTTCTCAGACAAACAGAACCCTAAGCAGAAAAAAAACCTGTGAAAGTGGAAAACCTTTTCATTTGCTTACATTTCTCTTTGCTACTCGGCAAACCTGAGAGGTATTGTATCATCACGTATCAAGAAAGTAATATGCCAGATTGTTGTAACAGGTGGAATATGTTTGTTTGTAACACGTTGAATCTGAAATAAAGAAAGGACCAAAGTTACTAAAAGGTTCTACAAAAACATTTACAAAATGTAAGCACATCGTTTTTGTACCTGCATAGCTTACTGAGAAAATTCGAATTTGAGTCAACAGCTCCATTTTGCACACAAAATATACAAGCAAAACTCTTTAATTTTTTTCCTGGTTCAATTAATTGGGTTGGGTGAAAACATATGCTAAAAAGATACTTCTACATTCACATTTTTAATTAACAATTTCACAAAGATTAAAAAAAAAATGTTAAACATGGCATTTATCTAGACTTTATCCTATCTTACCTAAAGTATATATTCTTTAAACTTCATCCTTACTTTTTTTGTTTGTTTGTTGTTTTATTTGTTTCTGAAGGTTTCTAAAATAACAACTTTTTTGGTACACTTGGTACAATATTTGACATTGCCTCCTTACATTGCATTTAGATTTACTTTTATATTTTTATAACTTCAAAAACAAGCACTGTAAAACCCAGTATGTAAAGTGAAGTGTGTTATACATCCTACATTCTTATAATATATGAAGTTAAAAAAAGTGAGGAAAAATAACTGATGTGAACTTGGGCACACTGGACCATGCTGTCAAAAGTATTCAGTTGTCAAAAATGCAGATGGCACAAAAGCACAGAAACAGATCAATTATCAGAGTTCTGTTTAATAGAAGCTATTGTGTGGATTTTTATAATTGATTAGGTGCCTAAAAATGTGGGTGGGTGGCCAGTGATTGCTTCAAGGATGCTTAAATATTTCCTGAAAATTCTGTTTATCTAAATAGTTGAGTACTTAATACCTTGAGAGCCATGGTATGTCCAGGATAGAAATAATAGTTCTCACATGTAAATAATGGTTTAAAAGGAAAACAGCAAGGTGTCTGACAAGGAAGAAGTTCCCTGAGATCTTGTACTTTAGTGTCCAAAAAAAAAAAAAAAAAAAAAAAAAAGCTGAACAAAATAGAAGGCTCAGAGCACAATGAAAACAGCTACTGAGCAATTTGAGGCCATACAGTAAGTTTCTGTGCTGCAATCACATTACTAACTAAATGGCATTACTAATGGCATTCCAAACAAGGGCTAAGAGGAGAAACAATATACCTGGACAAACCGACAAGTGAAACACAAAGCTGCCCTTGTGTTTTCCTTCCTGAGGACTTCCCAATAGCCAGAGGAGAATCTTGGAACTTACAACTATCAGAATTGCTTCCTCATTCTGCCCATTCTATTTTTGCCCCATTTGCCTGTAAGAATAGCGTAATTTTGGTATGAATACAAAGACCCTTAGAGATGGATAGAGTCAGTGTTCATAATAAACTCATCTCTTATTGCTAGGCAACACTGAGCAATGTGAATTTGTCACTTCTGTTTGGTGCAACTTTCAATTTCACCTCCAACTGTAACAATATAGCCTGCTATATTTTAGATGCCACTGTGGTTGGATGCCATCCCAGGAAAGATGTGAACTACTACTGACAGGGAGTGAATGACTGGCAATGGGCATAAGCAGTTTTCTGATTCTTAAGCTTTGACATATAATTAATTGTTAGACTTACTCTTCTCTGAAACTCATACTTCATGATTCCCACTTGCTGTCTGCCGGTTAGAAAGGCAAATGTAACACACAAATTCTCAGAGAGGTGAAGTTTTGTTTGCCTGTTCACCTCTTTTCATGTAGTACTTCCTGTGTTCATATGTTTCTTGATCATTTGCCTTTTTTAAGGATGACTATACAATTCAGATTTTAAGTACCCTCAACCAATTGAATATAATTATTTCTAAGGCACATATAATTATTTGCTTAAATAAATGTTACTTGTGCTGAGAAATCGAGGTTCAGATTGTAATAGATGCTGAACAACCTTACACACTGTTGAGAAGTACCCTCAGCATCCACAACCATATTTCTGGAGTTGCTCAGGAGCTCAGATTACTGCATAATTAATACTGTCATCACAGGTGTTTTAATAAGAAATTAACCCCACCACCACTCATGATAAATGCATTTAATCGTGTTATATCCTATCTATCTAGGTTTGTTTGTTTGTTTGTTTAATTAGAGGAGTGATAACCTTGTTTTGAAATTTTGTGTACAATTGTCTAATCTTGGTTTTTATGTCTCTGCTCTATAACATTTGAAGAATGTTAGGTCTATTTGGGGCTAGGAAAGGGAAAAATGAGAAATTAAATTGTTATACAGCTCAAACGATGGACAAAATATATACTTTAGAGAAAATAAAAATCTTTTTAAAAAACATCATTTTCAGCAGTCATTTCTTTAAACTTTTAGAAATATTTCATGGTGACACTAACTATAGAAATATGTCAAACAAGTGAGAATCTTAATATTTTAGTCTTTGCATATTTTCACTAACTCATTTAAAACAAAAGGAATTCCTGTAACTGTATGAATGAACCATAGCATGCGCGTGTTCTTTTAAGAAAGGCCAAGGGTGCAGTTCTATTTTCTTAGCTCTGCTTTCATATTTATGTGTCTCATTTCCAGCTCATTGCTGATGCCTTAGTTGCACTATCCATCAACACTTTTATCCTCCTTGTTCCTCAAAAAGAACATAAAATCCTTTTTTATGTGGTGGTAATATTATTGCAAATAAAAGCAAATACCAAAATCTTTATTAGTCTGCCAAAATAATAAACTATTTAATAAAAGCATGCTGTAAAAATAAGGTCATTTGCATCACTCAAGTTTCTTGCAGGATATACAGAGAATTATTGGTCAAAAAGTACAAACTGACAGCAATTATTTCTGTTGTTGATCTAATGCTGCCTGAAAATGGGTTAAAAAATGCAGTGAGGTTTTGGTAGTTTGCTGGCTTTAAATGTTTGTTTTTAAAGCTGTTGTATACAGAGGAGCCTGGGAGAATCAAATTTTTCAGAGCTCTTTTTTTTTTTACCACTCTTTTCCACAACTGAAGAAGGTGAGACTGTACAGAACCTTCTAGAAATCTTTAAGGCAAAAATTTACAGTAACCTTTTGACTCCCATATTGCTGCAGCATCTATCATACAAATATTTAGCATTTTTATATTCCATATTAATTGTATTTGGTTAAGATTTCTGTCAGCTTCAGCTCTATGATATTTTCATCTTTCTCTTTTGTCATTCACGAGGACAGATCAATGCAAAGATTTTATTTAAGAACTTGGTTAAATATTTAAAGTTAGTAAAAATATGCTTTTCAAAATCATGTATCTAAGATCTGATCCCTTTTCTTACCAAACCACAACCTGATCATTATTTTCTCATTGCAGTTTCTCTCCCCATCTGGCAGTTCTGCAGATATGTAACTGGTAGAGCACAGAGAAATCAATTGCCGTGGTGAGATTTAAACATTGCTTGTGATGCCCCTGTATACTTACCTAGAAGAACCTGCAAATAAACATTAAAAACAAGCTAATCTTACAAAAGTTATCCATCAGACATAAAGTATTTACTATGATTGCCACAGTGTAAATGTTATGGATTGATATTTAGAACTGAGTTAAAATATTTCAGAGTAGATTGTTTTGTCTATAATTATTACACTGATATTTTGTAGCTGTAAATCTCAAAATACTGTGCAAATTATAACTATGCCTACTTTACAGATAGAGAAGCCAAAATAAAGAACAGCTGAAATTGCACAAATAATCACACAAGTTATTCACCAGAGAATCAAATTTTAACATTCATATCGGTGGTGGTGTCCTGTATTTGAGGTTTTACTGTCTCTGCTTCTTAAGTGCAGTAGGGGTGCTCCTCTCAGGTATTTAAAGGATGAGACCCATGTAGAGTTTATATATATTTTTAAAATACAATATATATATTGAAATGTATACTTCATAGAGCCCTGTTAGTGTATTCAGTCATGCTCTAAACCATAAAACAGCCAGGAGTTATTCTCCTCACGTCACAGACTGAAGCCGGTTGAAAGCTGAATTCTCTCTTATATGAAATAATGTTTAGGATGTCACGTGATATACGCAGGGTAGTTAACACATGTATGTTAGGAGTAAACCCTTTTCTTAATATGAAGTTCAGGAAATTTGGTATTTACATTGAGAACAGAGTAATAGATTCAGAACTGTAAATTTCTGTCCTGCAAACATTTGAGCTGAGTTACACATTCCAGTAAAGTCACCCACCTGTTTTCAAAATTAGCTAAATCAGTAGTTTCCAAAGTTGACTTGTCTGGATAGTAGACACAGCCACAGCAGATGCTGGAATAGCAGCTCCCAGCTATATGTAGGACTGTGCACTTCAGCAGGAAGAGCTGTTCAGTTCCCATGACAATTGAAATACAGAATGTGTATAACAGTTTCAGAATACCCCATCACTAATCAGCAGTATGGTTTAAATTAAAAGCACTTGCACTGTATGTGCTTGGTATTTATTGGGACTGCTATGCTCTGTATACATCATTAAGACAAACTGTACAGATGGGATTTTAAAAGACTTAGATAATTATATGAATGTTAATTAGAGCTTTGTCTAGTCAGGCTAAGATAGGAAATAAAGATATAATCAAAACACACTTTTCAAAATATTACATACTGTATTACCTGTAAAAAATAACACATTCACAAAGGTCTTTTAAGGATTATTTTTGAATTGAGTGGTTTAGGTACAAGACTTAAATAAATTGTCAGTAGTGAAAGAAATCAGGAAAGATTCCTGCAGGTTATAATTTGTTACTGAAAACACTATAGATAATTGAAATTCCCTTCATTTTTCATCAAACAAACAAACAAAACAACAAAGAAAGAGAAAATAGACAATGGCAGCTTGCAAATTGAAATTAATATCCGCATAAGAAAAAACAGGGATAGCTGTCCCTCTTGCTTAACTACATAGGTGACTAAAGCCAGAAAATGTGTGAAATGACCCCACAGTTGACAATCTAGCTTTTCCAGCAGATCTTGGCAGATGGATATTAAAACTTCTGCTCATCTCAGCTCTTACTCTTGAAGTTGTAAAGATTCTGTACGAGTACAGCGCACCGTAAAACTGTATGTTTGTGAAAGTCATACTGCTTACTCAAAGATCAGAGACCAAGTGTCCTGGTTTTTGTTTTTGCCAAATTTCTTAGGCATTACAGAACCAATGGGACAATGAGGAGTGTTCTTTTTTGTTCAAGACCAGTTCTTATCAATAAGGTAATCTTTCAGGCTGGTGCAAAGTATGTTAGTTCAAAGCTTAAACACAACATAAAAGAAAGCATACAGACAAAGCAGTGTTGGAAAGGAAGTAACATGCCCTCATATTTAGCATTTGCCCACTTGTCACTCTTACATTCTCATCTGCTTTTCAAATGTAGCGTAATCTAATTTTTATGCATACTGTATGCTCACACAGACAATTTCCTCATTTCAGAGCATGTTGTTTGGTAAAGGCTTTTGTACTTTTCCTTAACCTGCTTCAGAAATAGCACTGTCACCATTTGTCTCAGTAATATATAGTATGATGGAAATTGACATTTTTCCATACAGAAGTGAAAAGAATATTGGTTTTATCAAAGACTGAATCCCCTCCTTCCCTCCAGATAGATTTGAATTTGGTCACTTCAGGGCTTACTGTGCAGGATAATTTTAAGCAACTGTCCCAGTGGTTGCAGGCTCTATCACCTTATAATTGACCATGACAGGAATTATATGTCCAAAGCCAAGGGGTAGAGTGAATAGCATATGTCAGGGTCAATTATAAGGTGGAAGACCCTGCAACAAAAAAGACTGTACTGATTAGAGCATGATGTTGGCATGGGAGCTGACGCTTCAATGTTATTTGAAAGGGCACTGTCAAATCCACCCTTCCTTGAGGTCTCAAAATCAGAGGCATATTATGTCAGTCGTTTATGCTACAATGTAATAAAGTTCTGTTGGATGTTGGAAGTTACAACTGATTTCTTGCTTTCCTTGCAGTGATAAAATGCTTTATCTTTCAGAGTTAAGCTTGCTATTTTCCTAATTAGGACATACTAATACTCCATACTTATTAGACCAATTGTCCCATGAAAAAAAGCTCACTCTATGATGAAAACAGCTTGAATGCAACACAGTTGAAAACTGTTTTGATTTTTAAAGTTAACATTATTTGTTCTGGCGTAATTGAACACAATAGGAACAACTGGAGTACAAAGAAAATAGTCCTTTTTATTACTTAAAGCTATGTTATAAATATTTTATGACATGGGAAAATTTTTGCAGTAAAACAAATGAGCCAAAAAAAGCTGCTGTTTGCTTATACCCCTGAAACTTCAGCAGTTTTAGCCTACTCAAATGTTCTTAATCAGTGACGAACTGCAGCACCATTTAATAAGTGAGTAATCATCCCAAATTATCTATCACCACAATAAGATGCTGCCATTCAGTTTTAGATTACTTTATAGAAGTTCAGTTTCCTGATCCCTTTCTTTAAAGCTGTTTCTTTAAACTTTTGCATCTCTTTAAAAATAGACCAGTCATTTCTGCCTACAAGATCCCAGTGATTTAAATCATGATGATGAAGAAGATACTGCAGCTTAATTTCATTAACTTGACAACTAATTTCTCCCTGTTCTCAAGGGTTATTACTCTGACCATATTTTTCCAAGGTATTTTGTAGCCATGAAATACATGGCTAATTCTCAGTAAGTTAAAGCCTGTAGCTATAGAGTCAAAGTTGCTAGATGATGGACATGTTGCAAGGATTGTTGAGTCTAAACCATCATCTTCTCATCCTCTAGAACAGTAATGAGACATAATAGATTCTAGCACATAGAAATGCTCCAAAATGTCTATTTTCAGAGTCTTTGTTGGCAATTAATGAAACTTCACAGGAAATACATATTCTTACATAATATAAACTTTGTTTTGAAAATTGTACATGTAATTCTTCACAATATAAATTCATCTCTGATCCACATTTGTAACAATGTAACATTGGAAGAGCTCTCACATTTATTTTATATTTAAAAATGTTCTGCAAATTTTAAAAATGAAATGCTTATTTCTAAAAGATCCTTTTTCTTTTCTTCACAAGTGGGAAAATGAAAGGTGAATATACAGGACTATTTAACCTGCCAATACAATGCCCATGCTTAACTTTTCCATCACAATCAAAATTAAAATAAATCAGAATAGAAACTTCTCAGGTACTACTAAATTTTCATAAAGGCAGAGGTAATCAGATAATTTTTCCCCATTGAGAGTACTAAAGGACTTCATTTGGAGAAAAGATAGTAAAATCCCACAGATTAAGAAGAACAGAAGAAAAAAAAGGCAAATGGAGGATTTTGCCAGTCTCACTTGACAGCTTCCCTTTGTGGTAATTACTGATAGTAGTTTAATTAATAAAACAAAAACTTTGAACAGATAACAGATCTACTCAAGAGGAAAAACTACTCAGCTTCTGATGAATACAAATTTTAACTTGTGCTAGTTTCCTCTGGAAACGGAAACAGAATGGTCAATTTCATGGAGGCATGACATCAAAAGGTTAATATTTGTTTTGACTTGCTGTAGATTGGTAGATTGATTAATGAAAAGGAAGGAGTTTATCAAAAGCTTGGAAAAAGTGTCACCATACATGCACCTTTACTTATTAGTCAAGAACATGAATAATACTGTCTTAGGCTAAATTCCCTCTCTGTTACAGTGGGTGATAAATACAGGTCTGCCAGTCTCCTTGAATGCTAGAGGATGAAGGAAAGTTGCTGGACTACATAGTTCAGCAGAAATAGGTCAAATTATCCTGGAAAATGACAATCCTTATTAAAACTAGGAACTATAGGATTAGTTGTATATATTTTTAGCAGCGTTGATATAGATAAAGCACTAAACAGCAAGAAGTCTGTAGGTCTGATAAAAGTCAGCCTTCATGTGCAGTGCAGACGGTGATGACCAGGTCTGAGTGAATGGCTGGAGACAGACCTGAACTCACTGTCTAAAAAGAGGTGAACAGTATAACATAGTGTTCAAATTAATCTCAGTAGGCTGCATAATCTCAGGCATAATATCTTAGTACCATGGTTATGCAGAATGCAGCAATTCAGAAAAGCTGTTTATACCTGCTGAACTTGAAACAAAGACAGAATGACCCTGAGTCCCCAGATGGGGAGATACACATTTAATAGTACCTCAGTACAGCACATGCTTCCAATCTAGAAGTTTTTTACCCCCCAAATAATTTCAGTGTATGTCACAAAAGAGTTGATAACATCCTGTTAACCAGAAAGTAAGTGGAAATTCAGAAAAGTTGTCGGTGGAAGTGTATTGGAACTGTTGAGTCATGGCCTGAACCACTGATCAATCACCTGGGGAAATGACCGGTCAGCCCTGAGACCACAGGTAAAGGCAATTCACCTGGTGACCAGAAGGGGTGGAGCCTGGCCCCACCTCTCTTAGACCCCATTTAAGGGCTGACTGCCACTGGGGAAGGGTCTCTGGTTGGAGATCCCTCCCTTGTGGAGTGATTTCTGCAAGCCTAGATCTTTGGAGATGAGTGAGCACATTTACTTTCCTGTGAAATACTATCCTATCAGCACTGGTCCCTTTGTTGTTAAAGTTTTATATCATCCTTACACCATGCTAATCTTTCAAATTGTAACAGGCAGGAAGCTAAAGGAGCTCCACAGATAGTTCCTTAGCCAGAAAGACAGATATATTCTCTTTTAAAACCCAAAATAATATTTCTGTAATAACCATTTTGGGCATTAACAGCAGTGACGATGCTGCCACCTGGCATGGGAGGGAAATCCTTCTGGCTGCAGGTGGGTTGTAGGGAAGCACCTCAGAGAAGGATGGTAAATTGCACAGATGGCAACCCCAGAGCTCTCCCAGGGGCTTGGCTTGGCAAGGAAAGGACGAGGTTTTTCAAAATCCTTGTTTTAAAATGGAAACATTCTTCTAATGCTATGTCTACCTTATATACACAGTATTCTGTAACTTACTGGTGATTATAATACGAAGCCTTTTAATTAAGAACTACAGCAGTTCACCTTTAACTGCCAGTCACTGGGTAATTGGCCCTTTTCTAATAGGCACTGCAGATCAGGTATGCTAAAGTGGCTGTTTCTCAGAATAACTTACTGAAAGTAAGTTATTTTCGGAACTCATTTATAAGAGAACTTAATTAACTATTCCAGGTCATTAGGGATACTGCATTGTGATTTTTAATCCTCTGTCAGGTTCCTCCACTAATATGAATTCATTATTATTATTTTCAAATTTCTAGGCAGGAAATAGTGAGAAAGAATCACTGAGCCATCACTGGTTATCTGTACAAACTAGCCAGTACTTCTCCAAGAAGAAAGGAAGCTTTGGTGAACTTTCTTGCTTCAGCTACTGGAACAGTATAGTAGAATATCTTGGGCAACCAGTTAGACAGATGATGCAAAGTCTTCTGTCCACTGTCATATATAAAAACATTTTAAAAGCACCAGAACTATTTCATCAGGTGGGTGAGACTGAAAAGATTTACCTACTGAATATGTTTCAAATTATTTGAAAATAGGGCTCTCCTTGGGTAAAATGGGATTTGTTTTGCAGCCTTACTTTATTAATTCGCTATTGACATATCTCACATGCTGAATACGCTTTTTATTTGTGCGAATAATTAGTGATGTCTTCACAAAATGGAAGCAGAAATTCCAGGCTCGTGAGAACATGAAGCAGGCTTTGGTCCTGTAGTGTCATATGTAACTTCTAGTTCAAACAACAAGTCTGACTTTTAAGTGGAAATTTGTTTTTTGAAAGCTGGAAAATTGAGAGAACCATCTGCTGAAAAACAAACAGCATTGTGTCAGTTAGACTAATAATAATGGACTTATGAGAAAGTAGGAGACTTCCGAATGATTCTGAATTATTCAGATCTTTCGAGAGCTTCTAACAATGATATTTAGAAGAGAGCTTTACAAGTCTTTGAATTTGTTATAAAGTTATGTGACTAAAAGTATTGCTTTTATAGCATCTGCATGTTCTAAAGTAGAAAAATGTGTTTTTTACATTCCATGTATTGCTCTTAAATATAATAAATCAGCACCTTTTAGAAATTCATAAATACTAGCTGAATTATTATTTTTTTTTATAACCAAAAGAAAAATATTTTGTTCTAGAACAGAAAAGACAGGAGGTAATGTATGATAAAATATCCACACACATTTTTTCTCCCAGTAAATCAAATAGCTTTACTCTGCCTTCTTATACTGTACCTCAGAGGTGCAGTAATCTTCTACCAGAACATCTATTATATTCAATTTTTTAATCTCATCTAAAATCTTGGAGTTCCCTGGATTTGCAGCTTTAATTCAGAACAGGCCTCCATTACCCTTCTGAGCAAAAAAAAAAAAAAAAAAGGAAAAGAAAAAAAATAAAAAGCCATTAACATGACCCCTGTCCTTTCATCGGAATTTCATGTTTAAGTAACCTTGGTTCCAATCATTTAATGAGTTATAAAAAGCAAAAATGGCTTTCTAAGAAGTATGCATTAAGTCTTCCTCACAAAACTACAAGAAAATCAAACTGCCTTGTAATTCCCAAGTCCAATATTTGGTCTCACAACTGATGGCCTCTCATGGCCAAAGCATGAGCTCAGGAAATATTTTTTTTAAACAGAGGATTTTTCATAATTATTCCTATACAGGAAAAAATCTATGTTATTGTTACCACGCCTGCACAATTACTTATCAATTTTTACACTGATTTTTCTATCTAAACTTTCTCAGAAGTGTATTTAGTAAGCCATTATTGCCTTTATATCTGCACCAAATTAACCACTCCTATTTTACAAGCTGCAGGAACTTATAGCACAAATCATACAAATCAAGTACAGTCAAATCATCTGGGAAGATAAAAACAAACAAAAACAGCAAAATAAACTTCCCAGAAACAGTTATTGCAAACTGGTTTGTGAACTGCTAAAACAATCTTAAATACTGTATTTGTCTCACCAGGCATTACAGAATGTATTTTGGCACATTTATCACTATAATTTCACTAAAAATAAAATGCTTTTTAAAAGGGATTTTCTTATGTATTTCCACTCATCTTTTCTCTTCCTGGAAACTTCCAACACAACAAATTGTGAGCAGGCAAATTGTTTCTCAGACCCTTGCACTGGGCCCTAATGGTACAGGTTGTTAAAAAGTGCATAATATCATGTTACATAGGGCTGAGAAGATAGCACCCATACAGCATACCCTTGTCATCAGCTCTGAGGAACAACGCCTTTTATGTTAGTTACACTGGTTGTGCAACTCAATTCACGTGGAACCAGGTGTTTGACCTCCTGGTCAGGATAATGTGTGCAGTCATAAATGCTGGCTCACAGGTGATTAACTGAACGCAGCAGGCCAGGGTCTGACACCAAGATACTACACGTGCCTGATGACTTTCTGTAGCAAACTCCTACAGGACAAGCAACAAACAGCTATGCAGAGGTCTCCAACTCCACTCTGAGTGCACAAGCCTGGGGAACGGTGGCCTCTCACAGCACTACACGATGCCTAGTTGTAGATACCCCTAGCAACGTTGTTGTTCGGTGGTGTAAGACTTAGGGTAGTTGCTATTTCACCTGAGAAACTATCCAGCAGGCTTTGTCTTCGACTTGGGAAAACGGAGTCTGTATTCAGAGGCTCGTCTTTAATATCATATTGATTCCGCCTAGAGACCTGCAGTGGTGCATACTGTGTACATAAGGGTCTGGTTATTAGCGAAACTGACCCACAAGGAGGATTACGTTAGGTCTGCGTCCGGCGGAAGCTGAGCTCAGCGCTGCAGGTGGACATTTCCCACGTACGCTGCAACAGGCAGCCCTTCTCCTCCCACCTGCCCTGTCCGCACAGGCCCTCGCGGCACCGTGGTGAAAGGAAGGGGTCTCCCCAAGACGAACTGAAAGAGCACGCAGCTCTACCCGGCCCCGCCGTGAGTCGGCTCGGGGTGACAAGCTCTGAAGTCCCGCAAAATTTCCTCCCAGTGCACCCGGCCCTCCCGCACCATAACGAAGCAGAAGAGCTGGGCTGACCTAGCAGCTGCATCCGCTGCGCACGGAACAAGCGGCCCGACCGGGCCTAGCGGCAGTAGGCGGCCCGCCCGCTCGTAGGCGCCCTACGCGCTGCCTTCCCCGGCGCCTCCCGCTGCCGAGCTCCCCTCCGGGCCGGCTCTGGCCGCCGAGCCCCCGGCGCTCTCTCCCGGACGCGGGAGAAGTCGTCCTCCCGGGCGGGGCCTGGCGGCGGCCCGGAGCGCCTCCCTCTCGCTCAGGCAGTCGTCCGGGCTGCCCTGGGAGGGCCTGCCGCAGGGACGCTGCCGGGCGGTAGCAGCGGTGTGCGCGGCCCGGGGTGGTAGGGAAGTTGGACTGCGTCCCCGTCGCACGTCTCCTGTTCAGTGTTACCGCCCCGGGGCAGTGTGCGGCATGCGAGTAGTGGCTCTGATCAGGTAACGGCCAGCGAGGTGCTGGCGACAAAGCAGTGCGCAGCAGGGAGAAGCTGCGGGATGCGGTGCCCACAGCACCGCCCGAGCATTCCCCCGGGCTCCCCCGCGCCCCCGCCCGGCGGATGGGAGGGTCCGACAGGGCAGGGTGAGCAGAACCACGTGCTGGCCAAGGCTGCCGCGGTGCTATTGCCGTGCTGCTGGGAACTGCAAGCGTTACCGGTCTGTGAAAGAAAATAAAATAAAAACATAGTGCAAGACATTTCCGCTGATTGCTGCCCTCCCCTTATCTCGGTCAGCTCCTGTTTCGTGAGCGGGGCCTTTGCCAAGACCGTTCAGTTAGGGCAGTTCTGCTCACTTTTAGTTCAGTTTTCAAGGTTATTTTTTGTTTCCCTTCCAAATACTTTATGATCTCTCACGATAGACTTCCTAGCGTGCCTTCTGAGAGGCATTTCGTTTTGCTCGTTTAAAAAAAGACGGGAGCTCCCCATTGAAGTAGCTGTGATTTGGCTCAGCCCTGTCTGTGAGGTGCTTTCTTTGCTTCTCACGTAGTCCTGCTGCTTTTTGTCTATTTCCACGGTTGTTGTACTGTAAATAATACTTTTTTTTTTTTCCTGTAGTTTCAAAAAGAGATGAGTGTTATTTTGCTTTTCTAACAATCTAATTATTTTCTTGAAAAATAACAATTAGAAGATAGCAAGCTGAGGAACCTGTAAGTGGGGTGGGGTTGTGCTTATGTAAGCAGTGTTGTTTGTTGGGTTTTTTTTGAGTGCATTCACTTTACCAAAGCCCTAATATTTAATGTGTTAAATTCTCTCAGGCAATGTCTGATGTCAAACCCCACTGAAATTGTTATTTGGCTGCAACAATTACAAATCATTGAAATGCTACCCAAAGAGGGAAAAATGGAACGCCAAATGGTATCTGTGCTTCTCAAGATCTGCTTAAATACAGGCAGGGCAAATCAACTTCAGTGCTTTTTTGTGTTTTAGAGATAAGTTTCTGTCTCCCAGGTTTATTTATTTTGATATCCCCTAAACAGTGGAATGTGTTAAAGGACAGGATGAAATGAAATCCTGAAACAGGTTTGTAACACAATTGCTATTTTTATGGGCAATTTACAAGGATGGATTTAGTTTCAGTAATAGTTTTAAGAAGAATTTTAAAGAGACATCAAAGTGTCTGAGATCTTTGTAACAGAGCTAGCCTCAAAGATCAGAGGGTAAAAAAAGTATTTGAAAAGTGCTTCTTTTGAAAAGGTCAGGATTATGTATAAAACTACTTTAGCCTGTTTCTTTTTCTTCTAGAATGTTGGCGACACCTAAAGTTAATAGTCTTGCATTAAGGTGATATTTATGGGCTAAGCGCTGTGTTGTGTTTTGTGCTAAATCATAGACATTTTAAAGCCAGTCTTCTAACTGAAATATGATTTTTTTTTTCAATTCTTTAATTCTTGCAGAGTTTTCTCAATGTAAATGGTTACATTTGTTGATAGAATTTATTTACTTATTTATTTATTTATTTCTAAAAGTCTCTTTTTGATCTGTGCCTTTATGATTACCTTATTTTTTCTTCTGGCATTTTGTTAGTTTATAGTCCTACCTGTTAACATCCCTAGAGCACTGTCAAACTTAACTCTGGGTGCGGCTGGCATCATTGAGTGTTCCTCAAAAAGTATCTGCCTTAATCTCTCTTGGAGATTTATTTATTTATTTATTTTAGTCACCAGGTATTAAATGTTAGCTGGGCTGGAACTGTGCTGAGTCCACCTTCCTCACCCAGTATTGGCTGTCTGGTCTCATTGGACTTAGTTGTCAGATGTTTTACTGCTAGATTAGAAGGCCTTTTAGGTAGGAACCATTTCCTTCTGTTTCTTTGGTGCAGTTATTTTTTAGGGCCATGATAACAGTAATATGGAAAATAAATAGCAATACAGTAACTTGTGATACAGCAAGCACTCTACAAATCTTTGTTAAGTGTGGGGAAATTTGAATGTAGCCTCATCTTAAAATGATAACATACATACAAGATTAATATATTTATTCTGGTGTCCTTAATTTTAATTAGAAGTGTTAATACTGAAACTCTGTGAATGGGAAAGGCAAATATCAACTGTCATTACTTGGCTTAAGTTGTATTTGGAGTAGAAATCATTGCTAGTGGGAGGCTTTTACTTTTTAGAATGGAGTCATTCAGAAAGAAAAGAGCCTTTGTCTTATTACGAGTCTGTTCAGCCTGAAATTTCACTTTATGAAGTGAATGCTAACTACATGTTCAAGCTATCAAGTGCAGTATTTAGAATTAATGAATACATTTTTAATGCTCTTTTATCCATATATAGATTAGAAGAATGTTGTAGGAATGGATGAGAATAATGTCAGGTGCAGATGGACCCTAAAATTAGAAATCTGTTTATCGTATCTATAACAGTGAAACATAAGCACCTGCTTTATGACAGTCTGTAAAGTACAAAAGGATTCCATGTTGTTTATACAACTTCTTGAGGTTTAAGTTACACAGTAAGTTAGGGTCAGCATGCAGATTTTTACCATGGATAGAAGCCTAAATTGAAGGGAGTAGCTGTATGATTGTCTTATTGTTATATAGTTTCAAGCTCTTGCATAAGAGAGATAAAAGTGGGAGCTTCCTGTTAGAGATGCTGGAAGATTTTGCTCCTAACAGCAGAGAAATGATGGTGGTCAGTAGCAGCAAGGCATGCTTCTAACTGCTGTATGCTCTTCTGTCCTTGTCCCGGGGACCATGAGGCAGGAAGCAGTTTCACAGAGGTGTTGTGGCTCCTGTCCTGGGCTGGTGTTTGCAGTTGTAGTTTGAAGGGTGTGAATCTGAGCATGGGTTGTTAAAGTGTTTGTATCTGCACCAGCTTTAGTTTTGTTGTTAGACTGTAGTGTTTCTTTTACAGGGATTAAAATCCATATGAGAAAGATTCAGTTACAGTGAGAGAGCAGGGTTCCTTTCTCACTGGTAGTGAAAAAAGTTTCATTAGGTTTTAAGTCAAAACTAATCATGTTCCATGTGTTTGTAGTACCGTCTCTTGGCCTCAGAGGGGAATGTTTTTCCACTTGTTATTCCAGCTTTTATTTAATGGTCTGTAATTATTGTTATCTGCAATTATCTGTAGTAAAAAATGGCATGTTTCATGTAGAGCCAACTGAACCTATTGCCTGCAACAATTAGAACTTCTGACAATGGGAAGTACATTTAAAGTATTGAAATTTTGCACAACATATCCCATCAAGTATAAATGTTATTCCAAATATGATAGTTTTCATCTAAAAGGACAGCTAAATCTGGTTGCTCTGTGGAACAGATACTGGGAGTTTTGTTTGTTTGTTTCTGTGTTACTTACTAACGGGTACAGAATAATTGGTCTCTGAAGTGAAAGATTGTTCTTGTTCTGAAGGGATTCCGGTTGAAGTGGCTGTTCTTCATGTAAACTCTCAGATGAGAAACGAGATAAAGATTAGAACTGGGTACCTGTTTTATGGCTACTGTGTATAAATTGGAAACATTGTTTCAGCTTTGCTATGGTGAAATCATTTTTTAACTCCTACTAACATTTTGGGACCTCTTCTTATTCAAGAACTTTGTAATCTGCTCTGATAATGTTACATTTTGAGAGCTAGGCACGCTGGCTAAAGTAGTCCCAGAGAGAGCTAACGTTTTTTGCAGTATTTTCACTTAATTGCCACTATTTTCTTTGTTTGACAGTGGTGGGAAGGACAGCTGTTATAATATGATGCAGTGTGTTGCTGCTGGGCATCAGATTGTTGCTCTAGCCAACTTAAGACCTTCTGAAAGCACAGGTATGTAGAAATACTACATAGGAGTTTTTTGCTTGCTTGTGTTAATTAGAAGCGGTAGGCTGACAACTTTGCTTTCAGTATTTACATACTGAAGGGCAATCTAGAAATCTCAGGTAGAAGGAAGAAAATGATATGGATGCCTATTAAATTTATTTTTCCTTGAAGAGAGGAAACAAACAAACAAACAAAAAAACCTACAAGATGAAGGTTGGTAAAAGAAAGGCTTAAACAGGTTTTTTTTAAAAAGCACAAATATTTCTGGTGATATGGGAAGAGGTTGTATGCGTTAAGTAGCACAAACAGTATAAGATGGAAGGGGAAATGATAAAACAAAATGAATATTTCTAGAAACGCATTAAACTAGCATAAACCATTTTGCCAAAGTAAGCAGTTTTGAAGCTGCTTGTTTTTTTCTAACTTCATGTATCTTCCTCCATTATTCTAGCCCAGTGTTTGTGAACTGAATTGTAGAACTGATTTGAACTGCAGTTTATCTTGGTACACCTGTTCCTTCCTTTTAGCTTGGACCAGATTTCTGATCAGTTCCTCACAGGCTAGGCCTAGACTTGTTTCTATAAAAGATAATGGGAGAATGTCAGGTAGTCTAAGTCAGTGGTGGGCTGGGCAGGGGAGTGTCTGCTACTTCTGTGTTGGTCTAGAGCATAAAATGATGTGTGTTGTTACCCAGCTGACAGGAGAGTATATTAAATATGTTATAGTATTAACATATGTTAACTGTTCAATCCATCAACAGTTAACCTGGTAACTACATGTTAGGAAACTATGCAGAGACAGTGAGAGAAAATGGGAGCTGACATCACAAATAAATCATGGACAGACCTAGCAAATGCTTGGGAGTACAGGAACAATTTATTTTCTTCATAGCTAGCACATAATCATATATAATCTTATTGAAATAAGTTGTCTTTAAACTAATTTATCCCCATCAGAAATGTAGAATACTGTCATTAAAATCATAAAATGCTGTCTTTAAGTGTGTAGTTGGATATTTTGTGGAAAGTTAATTGAGGTGCTTCAGGCAATGGCAGATTCTATGCCATTCATTTTATTTTATCTTGCACCACTGCTGCCTGGAGAGTCTCAATTAACAAAAAAACTATGTATTCTGAACTGAATATCGGTTTAAAGACCATGTCATGTTTTATTTATGTTGGAAAATACTGACTTTTCTTTTAACTCAATTATTCTGGTTTAGGTTGGTTAGTTGTGATTATGTGTTTGGATTTGCCCATTTTGAGCAACTTCATATCTGTAACTATTGTATGGCATCAAATGTGACGTGATCTAATTGTTACATCACAAATTAGTTACCTTGATCGGTATTATAGACCCTTCTCAAGATGTGCTAGATGTACAGCAGAGCTGCTTTAAATGTTTATGTGTAAATTAAGAGAAGTTCCAGCATTAAAATAGTAAACTGAGATAGCTTTTAACAAATGAGATGGAAATTTCAGCAATATTTTTAACTTATTTGAAAAATTTTATATAGAAACAGTTTAAGATTTATTTTTAATCTAGGATGCTGCATTTTAACTGCCTTTTTCTTCATTTGTTAGCTACAAACTGCTTGTAAGAAGTTTCAGTTACCTTTTTTCGTCCTGATTAAGAAAATAGAATGTGATCAAACCTTTGCTGCTAAGTTTGGTTATTAAAATGTATGAAGGTAGAAAGAACTTGGTACAGTAAGAAATTTTCTCTTCTTTTTGAATGTTAATCAATGTCAGAACATTGTAGCAATCTACTTGTATTCCATGTTGCGTCAAATAATCTGCTCTTGTCTCTCGATGGCCATGAAAATAACGTAAATGCAGAAAGTTTTGAAAATTGTGACAAGCCATTACTTACTTACAGTGTTGCAATGCATTCCAAATTTCTTGCACTGAACATGCTGAAATGCACCTGGGTTTGTGCCTCTGAGGTGTACTCCTATTTGAATCACCATATGAATAAGAGAAGAATTGGACCAGTCTCAGATACTTGGATGAAGCAGGGAAAGAGAAGCAGACTCCACAATTTCCACATAGGCAGTGTATTCTTGACTTATGTCTGTTGGGTGGAGAAAAAACATCATTTTTTTTTTTTTTTTCCCCCATGTTTATAGAGTTAATGTCACTAAACATCTGTTTGTGAACCAAACAATATTAACATTTAGATTTTTTTAAGTACTTTGAAGTATTATGGTTATCTTTAACTGTTGAAATTATGTAGCTAATGAGATTATTTCTTAACTGTGGCAGGGCAGACTGATGAATTGGACAGCTACATGTATCAGACAGTAGGACACCATGCCATTGATCTGTACGCTGATGCAATGGATTTGCCACTCTATCGTTGTTTCATAAAGGGTACCAGCATAAATACTGGAAAAGTGTATACGACCTGTCAGGAAGATGAGGTTGAAGATCTTTACCACCTCTTGAAACTTGTTAAGGTATGCTGAATGAACAGTATGAAATACTTGAGGACAATTGTATTGCATCGATATGCTTTGATTGTTTAAATAGTTTGACTCATTTATGTATTTAGGTAAATGATCCACTGAGGAAAGCTTTGAGAAAAGTTTTTGAAACTCACACATTTAAAAGTTTAATGTCCATTATTTTTTTTCTTCCTTGCACTGTAAATATATAGTGTAACTTTATTCACTGTATCCTTTTTCTTCCAATGTAAGTCAGTCTTGTTAATCCACATTTCAGGCTGAACCCGAATGTTTATATAGTTTCATGTTTGAAATGTGTTGTTTGATTACTTGAATGAGGGAATTGAGGGGATTTCTGCATTTATCAGTGCATGGAAAAAAGCATCTACACATTTCCATTTGGTTGTGTGTATGCTATATAAACTAGAATCTGTTTGTTTGCATGTTGCAGATAGCCCACAAAGTATTAAGGAATACTTTACAATTATGGTTCTACTGGTTTTGCTTCTGGTAGGCTAATATATGGAACATGATAGTCATGACCAGAGGAAATGATAGTCATTTGACCAGAGGATAGTCATTTGACCAGAGGAAATGGCCTCAAGTTGTACCAGAGGAGGTTTAGATTAGACATAAGGAAAAACTTTTTCTCTCAGAGAGTGGTCAGGCACTGGAATGGCCTGCCCAGGGAGGCGGTGGAGTTGCCATCCCTGGCAGTGTTCAAGAGGCATCTGGATAAGGAGCTAAGAGATATGGTTTAGTGGTTTTTCAGTAGCTATGGTACTGGGAGGACGGTTGGACTAGATGATCATGTAGGTCCTTTCCAACCTTGTGATTCTATGATTCTATGACTGCAGTGCATCATACTAAAACAATACAATGTATAGGAAAACATGTTTATTGTTTCTATAAATAAATATAATTTATATATAATAAAGAATCATAAATAAAAATAAGTACATATTTACTTTTATGGATAAAGCTGGTAGACTACCTTCTGAAACTTCAACTGAAGATAATTCTTGTCTTCAGTTCAGGTACTGAGCATTTCCTCCTTCATTTTTCCTAATTGAATTGAGATTTAAACCTGAAAGCTTCAGGTTTATTCTTTGTTCAGTATAAAAAAAAATAACTTGCAGATTAGACTAAGAATGTGACTTGAGTGCAGAGTGCTTCCTGAATCAATGCTGAAATTGGATGTTACGTTTTTCTAAACATCTTTGGCAGGGAAAACCAAGATCATGTACATGTGTTGAGTATGAGACAACTCCAGAGGAGAATAGTGCATGTAGGTTGTATTGCACCTTAGAGTGCTTCATGGGTGTTTTAAATAGAATATAGTACAGGAATTGAAAGAAATATGGCACAGCACTTTTATACAATTTTTGAACCACGATAGTATTAGAAATTATAGGGACTAGTATATACTGTCTCTTAAAGCTGCATGATAGCAGCTTTCTGCCGCTGTGTAATAAATTACTGATCAATTTAATTAAAAATGGTCAGATTAATGGCAATTAAGATCATACTTCCTTTTCGATCCTTGCTGTCTTTGGAGAAATGGATGCTTGACATAAATTAATGCTAATGTTAAATCATGACAACTTCTGCTTTGGAAGTTAATACATGGTAATTATAACTATAGCTGAAAGAGATGTTATCAAGTTGTCTGGAGCCAAATATCTATTTCTTTCCTGTACAGAAACATTAATTCCACTGCATGATATTTTAAAGGCACAAATATTAACAATATATTGCTTCTATGTTAGTTTTTGGATAAACATGCTCTTATAGCCAAATCTGTCTATGAAACTCCAGTGCAAAGTTCCAGTAGAAGTCTTGTCTATTCTGACGAATAACTGTATAATTATCAGGGAGTCATAATCTGCTGGAGACATAACACTTTGTACTTTTAATTTTAAGGAAAAGATATTAAACTTTTTTTTTGTGTTGAAAGTAACTTTGAAAGCTTTCCATGTTAAACTTTTCACATTTATTTATAACTGCAGTTTTGTACCTTTACTGTGTAAATTTTAATTACTGGTGATTTGTCTTTATGACTTTTTTTTTCCCCAGGTATGTTAATATATCTCAGTTTGCTCTGTGTTGAAGGCAGGAGGGGAATTCTGAAGGAGGCTTGTAAAAATGCATCCTTAAGTGGACACAATTTCAAAACATTGGTGAAAGTAACATAGCTCTGTTTTTCTGTCAAATGGTTTGTGCATAACTGTACAGGAAAGGTGTATTGAGTTGAAAATTGCTTAACGAACTTTGCTTTCACGTGGTAAAGAATGCTTGTATTGGGAGTACTTATTTTTTATTTCTTTTTACTAAACAATGTAAACCATATTTGAAAAAATAATATGATGAAATTAAGTGCATTTGATGTTTATAACAACAGCATGTTGACATGACTTTTAAGAAATTAAATATTCCTTTGCAGTGCTAGGTACCCAGGGTCACAATCCAGGATACAGAAAGTGATATTGACTGTTGATGACTGAAAACCAGTTAATTTTCTTGTCACAAACTCAGATGATAGATTTCATATTTGTGAAGTAAATTTATGTTTACATTCCACTCACCTAATGTCCTATTTTAGATCATCTTTATTCATTGCATATTATGAAACAGAGTATTTAGGTGATGTCTAAATGTATCTAACCAGGCAGTCCTTACGTGATAGCAGTATTTTTACTTTGTAAGACGTGTAAATTCTGAAATCTAATGAATAATTTAATTTATTATCCATTATACTGTATTTTGAGCACTTATTCCCAGTTTGCCCATGTTCGTTGCTTTGCATATTGGGGCTTTCTCCAGCAAAACGTATAAGCATTAGAGTTTCTTAGTTATCTGAATTATCCTACAGGGTTTTACCATGTCACTACTTTTTGAAGTGTGTAGAACAATGTCTTTCCCTTTAATGATTGGAAGAAATGAAGCAGGGAGGGGTTTTTAACAAAACTTTCCCATAACACACTACTCAGTAGAAGCTATTTAAATACTTTGTCCCTTTTCAGTGTAATTACGATATTGTCCAAACAATGCATTGATGTTTTATGCAAGCACATAGTGGTGAAGTGGTGTGAGATGTCTTGAGTGTTGGACTGTTTTCTATTGAATGTTGGGTTGTGTTTTGTATCCCATGGGTCGATAACTTAGACCTATGTCCAGGGCAGCAGTTTTTGCAGCATCCAGATTCTAAAATCCAATACAAGATAACTTGCTTCACTTCTAGGATTTAGTAAACTGTTGTGTGCTCTTTCAAGTTTCTTGCCTTATCTACTCTGTTCTGTGAAAGCTTTGCTTTTATTTGGTAAGTTTCCACTGCTGGGGTAATTTGTAAAAATCTAGAACTATCTTGCTAAACAGTTGTTTTTTTTTCAAGCTTTTCTTCATCTTTTTCTGTGATGTTTTTCAATAATTAAGTTTTTTTTGAAATTAGTATTTTGAAAAATGGTTTCTGTTCATAGCTTCATTGTAATATGTTTGGGTCATATATTTTTGTATGTCTGTTATAATGTATGTAAGTTGATTTTCATTGTATTTTCTGTTTTAAAATGTTACTTCTGTCAGTTGTTTTTGCTTTGCACTTTGTGGGTTCAGAACCTACGAGCTTATGAACAACCCCTAATGTTATACTTGAAAGAAATTAATACTGTGGATCTCAGGACAGAGGGATTATTGATTATGGTATCATTCATTCATCATCACCTGAAAAATAAAAATTGATGCTGAGTATACTGGATTTATGAAAAATTTTAATCAAAATAACCTTTACTTTTGGCACTTATTTCATTTTATCAGTATTGTGAAAGGAGAAGGAAAGAAAAATCATTTTCAAAAATAATGCCACATCCTTGAGCAGTGGTCTTCTAATTCTGTCAATCAGTCACTAAGTGACTCAGTCAATAAGTGATGTGCTTTTTAATTGCAGCAACAAAGAGCTTTTTAATGCAGTGTGATTCCCATGTTTAATATTTATTTTTTAAGGGAAGATCATGATTTTTGAAATAGACCTGCTCCTACATTTACCGAAGACAGGAAACGTTCCTGTCCATTTGGAGGGTAAAATTACAGTAACTATGAAATTTTTTATGTTCATTCAGATTATAATTTTTCTGAGACAAAGTGCATTGTTTGTGCGGGCTTAGATGAAAGAGAGGTCCTTAGGAACTTAGGTCCTCTCATTATCCAGTCAAACTTCCTAGAACTTGAAGGTCTTCAACAGAGATATGGCTTGGGATGAATGAATGGAATACAAGATTATTCTTTGTTGTTTGTTTAGGCATTAATTCCTGTATTGAAAATAAATCTTGCAGTTCTTCATTATTGCAAATATTCTTCCATGTTAAGGAAATAGTCTTCCTTTCACTGATCTGCAGAACTTAGCTGCTGTAGTCAATGGGTGAAATGAATTCTCAGATTCAGTTCTGATGACTGTGGCTGCTGCACAGCCAAACTTTTGGGTGGGTGCTCCCAGAGAAAAAAAAAAATGCATGAATAAATCTACTGAAGTGTTCCACAGCAGGTATTATATCTCACTGCTAAAAATGTGTTATGAAACAGACAGTAATGTATTTAGAAATAATCGTTAGGTGTATAGATATCCATTTTAATAGTCTCCCTGTGTCTTCAATGATAATATTTCCATGATAAAGAATAGTCGCGTACACTCAACGTATGTGAGTAAGCTTTATAGACTTTCTTAGGAGTCTTAATGATCTAAATAATACCAGTTAAGGAATACCAGTTGACTTCAAGAATCTTTAATGTGGGGACTTAAGTGTGATGTTCTTCAAATTATTTTTGTATTTTATAGAAATTAGCACAAATTAGGTAACTTCTTCCACTTACTGATGGGGTTCGGAGAGCTTGGAACAGTTCTGTTTTAGTTCCTCGTGTTTTAGTTTTTGGTTTGTTTGGGGTTTTTTTTGTTTGTTTCCAGTTGAGGAAAATCTGATGCTTTTTCAGTTGCAATTTGAATTATTTGTGTATGTATAGGCTAATTTCTTCAAGTCATATTTCTCAGAAATTTTGAGGGAGATTAAATTGGAGGAAGAAGTATTTGTCTATGTAAATTTTTTGAAGTAATTGCCATATTTTAAAATTGTTGCAAATTGTGAGTACTGTGCATTTTATTTTTAACTTCACATATAATTCAGTGATTGAAGCAGAATCCACATAGAACAAAAGAAATCATAATATCAGTACTGAATAAACATCCTAAAATACAGTAAATGAAACAATGAAATTTAGGTTATCTTGTACCCTCTGATTGTCATGTTGATGAAATAAATATTTGGATGCCTTATTTTTTTAGCATATTTCTTTTTGCCTACAGATATTAATGTGGTATATGAACTTTTAGAAATTTTATAAAATGGCTTCCAACCCTAACAAGAAATACCCACCAATGCTTGTTTATAAAGTAGGATTATTTTTTAAGGCAAAATATTTTATGCCTTTATTTTTTTTTTCATGTAGCATGCACTAAATTCCTCTAGAGTGACTGTTCCTCTGCTGTCCCTTTGGAGTGAATTTATCTATAAGAATGCTAATTGTCCCTTTGCACTCTTCATATTCAATGGATTTAATTATTATTATTTTAATTGGCTTGTTTTTTTTTTTTTTTACTTTTAATTCTGAACTGGCTTTTTCCATCAAAGGGATGACCGTTGTCAGCAGCAGTGAATGAGAGGATGAGCTAAGGGAAGAGTGTGAGAAGTAATCACACTGTTGGCAGTGCTTTTTGGTGCTGTAAAAATAATTATACATTTTGTTTCATTCAGGGTACAGGGTTTTTGTTGTTGTTGCTGTTGGTTTTTTTATTTCGAATTTTAAAATGAGGTGGGAAGAAGGAAATTTTGTAGTCAACAGGATGCCTATCATTCTCTGTCTCATCTGAGCTATTCAGGAGGGGTCAATTTTCCTTCAAGAATGGGATCTTGAGCAATGTTTGAGGTAGTTCCTTACCGTGAGAAATGTTGAGCTTTTTGTAAACAACAAAAAAAAAAGAAGTCACTATATTTCTTCCTGTTAGGTGTGTGGAGTTTTTTGTTTTTTTTTTCACTCACTCTCATTTGTGTTATGTTAATATTGAATAAGCAGAGACAGTCAGACTGGTGGTGAAAGATGGTAAACAAGCCTGAGGGCTTGTTCTGGTCAGCTTTAAACCCCTGATTGCCAGGTTTTCCTAATTTCCCATTTCCGGGGCATCTCTTGTATGACCTTGCTTGCTGAATATGATGCTCTGGGTTGCAGGATTCTCATGTGCATTTGGAAATAGGCAGCCAGGCATTGTTTACAGGACGCCCAATGAACCGTGCACTTGCAGCAAGTTTGATAAACACACATTTCCTCCTTTTATCAGTGAGATTGCAGAATGTGAAGTATGAGTTTCCAGTTTTATTCATTCCCTTCAAACCTTTTCCTGTTTAAAAACTGAATCGCACTAATTGGATGATGATACATCCTTGAATTTTGTTTTGCTTTTTTATTATTGTTGTTTTGAATTCTACTTACTGGTCACTGACACTTTATTCCAGTGCCTACCTTGACCAGGTTTGGCAGACGTTCAGATAAAAGCTTTCCATTTGTTCAGCGTGGAAAAGGTTCATCCCTATCAATGTAAAGTGAATGCTAATTAACAGTAATGACTTCTAATCACTTAGCTTTTATGCTCCTCTAGGAGCACTGCTATTATCCAATGTAGTTAAGTGAAATGGTTGTATATGAATCAACAATGCGGTATTTCTTCTAGCAGCTATTGCTCATAATCAAGCTTTGAATAAATTACGATAGTAAAATTGGTTTTAATGTTCTGTATTGCATGGGGAGAAAGGAATCTCACATATCTTGTTAAATATCTTGAATATTTAGAGAGTTATCTATTAACGTTTTGGCATTCAGTATTGTAGTTAAATGGAAAAATACATTAAAATGTTTAAGTCAATTTTGTAAATGTTATCAAAACTTTTTTCGTGGTTTGAGTTTTGTTTAAGTGACATGCATAGACTCAACAGCCACAGTTACAGCTCCATTTGGATTCAATTGCATGTCTGTAGGAATGAGCTACAACATTTCTGAGTTAAATTACAGTGAAGTTTAACATAGAACTACCATATCTTAAATTAAGAACTTCAGCAGCTTTAGTCTAATGTAGTTTGTTTACTGTGTTAATACTAACTTCTTTTATTAATACCCTGTGGCTAAGAAAAGCTAGCTTTGATGACGTACATGCAACATTTAAAAAGGAGCATGAAAATAGTGAGATTTCACTAATACTTGAAAACAATAGGGTAAGATGAAGCTTTTTAAATAAAATTGGAATGTTGGTCAGAAGCAATGCTAATCTAAACCAGGATCTAAATAGATTGCTAGACTGGTAGTGTGTTCAGCAATTCCAAAATAATTTCAGTTTAGAGCAGAATTAGCCTAAAGACAACACATACACCAATTTGAAGTTTAGTGAACATTCCCAATTGATATTTCATTTGTGGAAGCTGTAAACTGTATGTTTGGAATCAGAACATGGAAAAATCTGGATGAAACCTGTTTCTGAGATGTACTTCAGTTTGATGGGGTTTTTTTGTTTGTTTTGTTTTTTAATGATTTATCTTTTATTAACAATTTCCTTGAAATTATCACTTAAATCACTTACAAGGAATCTAAAGTCTTTGTATCTGTGAAGAAACTGGGATCTTGGTAGGTAAATTTACTTCTGTTGTTTATTTTTGCAATATTATGTGTATATTTTAAAAAAAAAAAAGTTTTCATTTTTTGTGGCAGATGCTTCTTGTGTAATACCTCTGTCTTTTCGTGCTTAGAAACACAATTCCTTCATAATTAGTATCACAGTTTTGATGCATAGGGTTGTGAGTGAGTATCCACAGGCATCGTGTGTAGTTTCAGTTTTGTTTGTTTTGTTCATTCATACACATAGCATAGGCAGTTTTCAGGTAGATGTTTTGTCTGCTTACTTGAGCATCTTCTCTGTTAACAGTTATTCTTTGGTTTATTACACAGTCATTGCCTAACTTAATTTGAAAATACCTTTCTTTTAGCCTTTTCTCTTTAAATGGGAATTCAAGTCATTGTTCTTAAAAGTCCAGTGTCTTTTCCCATAGTACTATAAAATGTGCTGCTTGTGTTTTTTTCCAGCAAGTTGTTGAAAAATGAGCAGCACCTTTCTCCTCTACAGTTTCATTTAAGTGAATGGTACTATCCATATCTTATTTCAGTAGTTTGGTACATGGCACCTTCACCCTGCTTCCTGAGGATAAAAATTTTGAAAATAAAATAAAGAAAAAATATAGTCCTATTCTGTGCTGCAGCACCTGGCTGCTTTGTATTGTTTATATTTCTCATTAGGCAGCAGTAATACATGCTTTAAAATTTATTAGTTTTTAATGAAATATAATTGGAGTTAATTCTAATAAAATACAATCAAGGAAAGGAGAGCTTTCATATAATTGAACAGTAAAACATTTATCAAATTTGTCTTCATAAGTTTTTTTTATTTCTGCTCATTCTTTGTGTAAAATTCATTTTGCTTTCTTATGCAGTTACTAATTTATTTAAGCTAACTTATTTAATGGCCCCTCTGTTTGATTTAAATGTCATACACACAGCAATTGCATGCTTCCATTGCTTTCAGCTGGACATTTTCTGATCAGTGTGTTTAGAGACGATTCTTCTGGAAAGGCTAGGATTTCATTTGATTTGTATTGCACCAACATGACTATTTTCAAAATAGAAATGATTGATTTGTATCTGTCATTACAAAAGAAATAAAGCAGAATTGGCCTTGTACAGATAGCTGTGCAGTATGGAGATCTTCTTTGTGTTGTCTTTGTGTTGATAAATTCTATCTGTAGAACTGCACAACAGTCATTACTCCTTTTCATGTGGATTACGATTAGGATTCCCGAATCAGGTTGCTGTTTGCAAAGGATAAGGCGGTGCTGCGATTAGTTACCTACTCCATGGAAAGTGCTACAAAGGAAAATGTCAGATGTTTGTGCTCCAGTATTCCTAGTAGTCATTATATAAACTTTTATTTAGTCCATTTTCCTTCAGAAACACAGCTTCAGTCTTTCTGCCTTATTACGTGTTAGGTGTAGTGCATTTGCATGCTCTAACTCTGGATTCTTTTTCTTTCTTTCTTTATTTCCTGGCAGTTTGCTTTTGGGCCTTTTTTCAGTTGTAACTCGTGAAAACTGGAGCAACAGTGCCCTCTATAGTTCCTCCTTATGTGCTTACTCCTTACAGCTGGTTATGAGCATTCAGGTGAAGAATGGCTTGTTTGGATTTATTTTAAACTAAAACAAAGCCCCTTTTTCTAAAGGAAACATTTTGATTTTCACTGACTGTTTTACATAAAATAAAGAGAACAAAGGAAAATATTCTGAATCTTCTTGCAGGTTTAGAAGCTCTCATAATTATCTAGTGAAAAACTGAAATTTTGTTGGGCATTCAGGGCAGTCATTAAAGCTGGATAGGCTTTTGAGTTCCAGAGGCTTTCTCGAAGTGTGTGTGTGTTTGTTTCTATGTGGAGCTTAATAACAAATTAATTTGCAACTTACTTTTTGTACTTACTGTTTCCCTTAGACTAGATCTTTCATGGTCTGTGATGTGCTTACCAGCAGAACACCTAAGCTTTATTAATGATGTTGTTTTAATTCACACACTGACTGAAGTAATTGTTGTTCATTAGTATTGATTTGTATCCAAAACTGATTTACAATGTAGATTTCTCTTTTACTTCATTATAGCTTAATATGCAAATACCTTTTTTTCTGTGTTTTCTGCAGAACTTGTTGGACAGGGTTAATATTGAACACATGTGTTCCCAGCACTCTCATACATGTACATTCTCACTCTCATTCTACCATTTAAATACTATAAACTACAATAAAAACATATGACCTTTTTAAAAATACTTGTTTTAACTACAATTTGTTAATTCTATAACAACATCATAAAAGTCATTCTGTGAAAAGTTAAATGAATTTATTTTAGGATGGGGAGTGTTAATGTATGTGTAGAACCCACTCTTAATGCACTTCTATGAATTGAAAATCATAAGTCATTGTAGTAAATTATAGTTAGTGATGTCACTATTGATGGCTATTCAAAACATTCCCGTGTCTCTAATGATTTGTGTAAAACACACAGCTGCCCACATCCCTTAGTTTGTTTGGAACAGTAAATAAAAGCACCAGTTTGTTACATCTTAAGAACTTTTTTGCTAACAAATCATAATTCTTTTGGAGAGTAAATAGTATATCACAAGCCGCTTTCTACAGTATTTGAGATTTGGTAAAAAATGAAGATGAAATTAAAATGGCTATTCCCGAGAAGAGCCAAGATGCTTTGAAAATGCAGTATGTCCAAGCTTTGATGTTGTTTTTTTTTTCTTTTTTTGCCTGCCTAGTTTAATGGGTAATCTCTACTCATCATATGTGATCTTTTCTTTTTGCCAGCTTGTGTGATTTCATATACTAGAACGTCACTATTATGGCATAATGTGCACTGGCTAATCCAGAGAGTACCTCTAACCTATTACCTATTAACATAAAAAGGTTTCAGACTTTTGGGTAGATTGGTTTCATTGTTGTTGATCGTTTGTTTCAGTAAAGCAAATATTATTCTCCTGGAAAAAAAATCTAATGTTAAATTGGGCAAAATGACTTTACTTCACTCTAAATATAAGTAGAATTGTGAATCAAGCTTAGTTCTTGCACTGATTGCACAATTATTGCTAATCCTACATATTGATTTCTTTGTTTGTTTCATTTTTGTTAATGAGCTTCTTCATCCACTGTTACTTTTGTAATACTGACAGAAACTTGTTGATCTCTTTAAATTGTATTTTTTCCTTTTCCGTTTCTTTTTCCTTTCCTTCTTTCTTTTTTGTAAAATAGTGTGGGTTTTTTGCTTTTTTTTTTGTTTGTTTGTTTCTCCTACAGTATGGCTGTACCGTGAGTTTTTTTGTTGTTGTTGTTGTTGGTTTTTTTTTTTTTAAAACCTCTGTATTGATATTGAAAATTGACTCTTGAAGACAGGGCGGAAATTGAGTATTAGAAAAAAAGTTATATAAATTTCATTTTTAATCATTTAATGCCTACTTTAGATGTGATTTCATTTTTTTCGTAGAACTTCATGTCATTCTTACAGTAAAGAAAATAAATATGGGTGATTTTTTTTTTTTTAAGTGTTTTCCGGTTTGCCCTGAGAGAAAGATTTAATTTTAAACTGTGACCTTTAAGACAGATAAGTTGTTGTCTATATGGAAAATAAAAACAATAAATTATATTTTCTTGCGATTAAACTAGCAAATTAAATTTCAACTTAATTAAAATAGTGATAATTTTAGATTGCATTATTGGAGACAATTAAGTGCAATTTTTCTGTCTATTGAGAATGGGCATAATTTACCAAGACCGGGCAAAGAAGTGAGCAGAGCAGCCACTACAAGTATTGATAGAAAATGTCGTATTTATTCTGAATATTTTTATTTTTTAGTTAAAAATGTTGATGATAATTTTATCCCACCTTACAATGATTACCTCTCCTCAAACTTGATTTCATCTAGTTTGATTATGTGTGAAAGTTGAGTGAAGAGCAGTATGAGTTCAAGTTACCTCTTCAGTTGAACATACTTGTTTTCAAATAATATACGTAAGCGTGATCACTAAACCATTTTTCAGATGTCCTTTCATAAAATGTGAGCTGATATAGAGTAGGTAAGGCTATGACTGAATATCATCTTGATTGTTAGTGTTTAGGTTTTACCTTGTTACCCAATAGTCTATCTGTGTTTGTAACGATATAAAGTATAGAAAATATTCTCAGAAAGAATTATGGAGTGTCAGTAGTTAATGAGGAGTTGTGCTGTTTTTCTTTAGTTGTGCTGCTTACTCAGTGACTTGATAAGTAGTTTGAAAGTTACCTATAATACTGCAAACTATTTTGGCCTTTTTTGTCATGTACTTTTGGTAGATAAAACAGTGATACTATTGTACTTTGGGACAGTGTAGTTGTTACTGAATTATGTCATCAAGGTAGGTACTTTAAGCTACTTGGCATGGCTTTGTCTTCTTGGGTTTCTTCAGCTTCTGTGTTCCCTGGCCAACATACCAGCACAAATAAATGATGATCGTGTATTGATGCATAATATTTTACAGAAATTTGGTTTAACCTGCATGCTTTTTTTCAGAACTAGGAGCTAGATAACTATCAGTTTTTGTAATTACTTTGCTTAATTTATTAGCCTTTCATGTTCATGTAATGATCTTTCATTCTGCTATAGTTTGTACTACAGAGCCACGTAATTGTTATTTATTTTATTTCACGTACTTTAACTTTCTTACTTCAGACATCTACCAATTCCTTTTTTGTGTGTGTACACGTGTGTGTATGTACACACATTACAATAACCCTTTTTTGCCACCGTTTACCCACCTTTGCTACTTTGGAGACCAGTCCTACGTTCTCAAGGAAAGTCTGTCAGTTATTATTTATTACCCACTTGTCATTGTGACTTATTCATTGCTTACATCACTATTCTCAAAAGTATTGCTGTACAGAAATGGTGAGCAATGTTCTGAAGGAAAGATCAATAAATGCTTTCAAAGGAAGATTTACCCTGAGACTTGGATCTGCTTTTTAATACTAAATCTGTGCTATTAGTTGTGAGGTGGCTTTAATATTGTGATATCAAGTTCTCTGGCACTGAAAATGAAAAGTTAACTAACTTTTATGGAGTAGCATGACTTCAGCAGTTAAGTTTATAAAATCTAATTTTCCAGTTTTCAGTGGCTTTTCCTGAATAGTTTATCTTCCGAGCTGAACATAATTTTATCCCCTAATAAAAAGTGGGGAAAAAAATCATTTAATAAATATTTGAAAAGATTTATTCAGATTTCAGTGATGCTGTCATGTGTAACATCATAAAGAGAGGGGGAGGATAATTATTTGAAATCTTCATCAGTTAAGGAAAAAAATTCTCGTGCTTATTAAAATTGTTTTGAGAGCTTGACCTACGTTGTGTGTCCAGAGCAACCAGAGTAATTTCATGTGATGTACTGAATATTGACACCTTTTTGAAAGTGGTTGCTTGAGAATGCAATGTGAAGGCAAATTTATTGTATTTACAGATTCAGGCAGCTGAGAATTTGAAAATGGCAAATGCATAGTTCTTTCTCTCCTTTGCATTATCTTGTAGTTAAATGAAACAGGAAAACTGGATTTTAAATATGTGATAAAGATTATATTACAAAGCCAGCTACAAGGAGATTAAACAAAAGATTGCATGGATAGCTGATACTTAATAATTTTATTTTATTTTATACTGCAGAATCAAAAATAAATGCTTTTAAAATGTTTTTAAGTGAAGATAAAGAGACCTAAAACATGTGCATGTGCATAACTTTGGTCGAGGCACATGAGAGAGTCTGGAACCTACTCTTTTGTAGTAGAAACTTTTCCAACATGAAATAAGGGATTTCCAAGCGTAGTTGACAATCCGCTCCTATTTCATAGGTAGGAAACAAGTATCATGGGCTAAATTTTTGTATTGATGAGGCAATTGAGGGTTTCAGTGGGAAGTTTTGTTTGGTTGATTTGTTTGATGTTTTATCTTATAGTTTCTGCTCTATCAGTTGGTAGGTATTCTTAGTGCTGTGTTACTGTCAGCTGCTTCCAGTTTGGTTATATCAGTGTCACTCTAGCCATGGACTATTCATTTTCTGCATAATTATTTTGCCAAGCTGTAGGAATTTTGTCTGCCAGAGTACTCCTGAAAAACTAAAGACTTTGACATGTTATAGTGCATTATAGAATAGAAACTAGTCTTCTGTTTTGCTGCAGTACAAATGCAAAGTAATATACTTAAGTATTTTTAAATATTTTTTCATAGTCTTCTGCAGTGTTGAAATATTAGTCAATACAAGATACTGTATGCGACTAGAGTTGCCTGCTCTGTTATTTCTCTTTTTTGTCTCAGTAGTTTACGTACTTCAGACTTAAGTATGAAGTCAAATTTGCAAAAACATGAGGATGCTTCCATGCTATTACACTGAATTGTGTGCATTTATAGTTTTTATACATTATTATTTTACTATTTGCGCGGAAATAATTTTGAAAAGTATCAGACTTTCTGTATTTTGACCAAAGCAGAGTATTGTGTTTTTAAAATAAATAAGTAGGTAAACGCTTGAAATCTATAGGAAATCCAGAACCAGAAGAATCCTTCCTGCTTTCAGGCTTGTTTTCAGACAGTGCTTTGGCACACTTTGTAGTGTGTAGGAAATGTTTAACACCTAATTCCTGGGAAGTTTTCTTTTCACGACTTCTGAAATGTACCAGAATTTTTTCTTCTCTACTTAGCAGTGTACAAGGATGTATTTCTGATATACTAAGAGGTCAGCACAAGTACAACCTGTATGTAAAATACTTAGGTGAAGAAATGAGAGGTAAACTATTCTTAAGTGGTTTGTGCTAAAATTTTATTTTTTTATGAAGGTTGTATTTTATCAAAGTTAATAATTGGGTTTAAAGTGGTTCTCTTGATTCCTTTAGGGTGGAAAATAGTAGCATTTACAGTCTTTCAATTGAATTGTACCTACACAGGATCGATCTATCCATGTTTAATTTTCACCCCAGACATTATGTCCATCTTTATTGGGTAAGGGTCATCCCTTGATGCCTAGTTTCTCATTTCAGCAAAACATAGAACTGTTCTTTCTCTTTGGTCACTTGTTGATATGCTTCGGTAGGTGTGTTTGACAAGAGGTAACATTCCTGTCAGTACATGCATTTAAAACTTTTACATTCATGCTATTTTATTAACTGTATCTTATCAACAACTCTTGACTGAGACCACACATGGAAGTCCTTTGGTATTTTATTGCTTCAAATGAATGTAGGTTTGCAATTCTTGACCTCTTTCTACTAAGCTTGCAATCACAATACAACTTTATGATAATAAAGACACTGGTTTAAAACATTAGGAAGGTAAAACCTTCTCAGTTTAAAAACTGACATCTCCCAGTAAAACAGTAACAATTCCATTTGAAAGCCTGATATAAACATTTTGCCTCTGTTAAATGAGATTTATCCCTCTGATGGGGTTCCTGATTTTTCCTGGCAATGTTTTCAGGCCTCCAGATTTTCCTGATCCTCTTTAATCCATACTTCTCACCATTTTTACTCTCTAATTCCTGTATTTCTCTCTCAGTTTTTAAATGTTTCCCAGCATTTAGCTTTCATGTTTGCCACAGAAAGCTGTATGCTTTTCTTACTTTCTAAAGCACTGCTAACCTACCAACCAGCTTCTCATTCATGTTCATGTCCCCTTTCTGGCACTCCCATGGTGACTAAAGGCATCTCATCCTTAGGGATGGAAAACCTTATTTTCACTGAATTGGAAAAAATAAAGTAATTTTCTTCTCAACTGCAATCAGTTACAAATTTAATTGTAAATTTTAAGGTGATATAACTCTGCCACTCAGAGAGCAACCTGAGGCTACAGCCCTGCTGGTAGAATGAGATGTCAGAATTTCACAAGATTGAAAATAAATTTCAGATCTATGCAAGTTGATATATAAATCTTGATTGTGTAGATTTTACCATAAAATTAAGAGTTTTTTGCGGTTTACGCATTTTTAAAATAAAATTTTTGTGTTGTGCTTTAGAGCAGGGTGAATTTTCTGTATTTTATTTTTTATTTTTTTGTCCTTGTATTACAAAAGCTCCCCTGAAAGCTTGACTTTGCTACGTTTCTGTCACTTCTGCTTTTTCAATGCTGATCTCTTTTGTTATTTCTGCATTTCTTTAGCACTTTCCCTTCTGCTTTTTTGTTTGTTTGTTTTGTGTTTTTTTGTTTTTTGGGTTTTTTTTGTCTCCTAAATATCCTTCTTTTCTGAGTCTTTTGCAAGGCAGATTGTCAAACCTTCCTTTCTTTTTTGTTATCCAAATTGTCTTGACCTTAGAGAAGCAAACTAATCATCCCTTAACATGTGGTCTTGTCTGGATTGAGGCAGTGTTGATTGCATATATTGCTTTTTCTTGGAAAACTGCCACTTACAGCGTTGTCTGGATGTAGGGTAGGCTAGACCTCATGCGAATCTATATTTCAGAACCTGATTCAAACTTGTTCCAAATATAAGTAATATCATATTTCACTTGAAAAGCATCATGCCCGTGTAAAATGAGAAGGGTGGGATAGATTTGCATGGAATACTTATGCAGGAATAAATTCCTGTGAGATGAACAAACCTCAAAAAATTGAAATTTATCTCTCTGTGTTCCTAAACTTGAACAGCTCAGCTAGTCATTCTTGCATTTAAAGTCCAGAAATACAGTGGATTGCTTACAATGGATTGCATTTACTTTGGCATTGTTTATGTGTAGATGAGAGAATGTCTTAGTTTTCTGCTGGTTAAAAGACCCTTCTTGGAAAAAGTAAACGGGGTCATTTTGAGACAATGAAAAGCTTCCACCTTGCCTAACACTGAAGAGACATATCTTTAATTGGCGTCCGCAGGCTGATCAGGGACTATATTATTCCAGTTGTCTAGATGGCAGAATGTCTCCTTTCTGACCTGGAATCTCTAAAAACTTCTGTAAGAAAAGCAGTAAAGAAAGCAGGTTTTGTTCAGTGATTTTGTTGAGTAAGCACATGTATAATCACAACAAACTGAAGAATACATTGTATATTCAGTATTGTAAAATGTGTTTATTGGAAACAAAATAACAGACTATAACAAGGTATTTAAAACATAGGTCAAAGGAAGAAAGCAGGAATGTGCTTGATTGACCGTGGCATTGAATACAAAGTCAGCGAAGCTTTTATTATGCAGTGTATCTCGTTAGGTTGAGGATACAAGGCAGTGGTGGTTACAGTGTTCTTCCAAGCCCTCGTCAACTATTACCAAATATACTACACTTCTTTTTCTTCTGATATTGAGAATATGAGAGCTTTTGGTTAGAAAATGGTGGATAAAGTTTGCAAATGTTTCACAGTAGCAGCTTTCAGGTTTGGCTGAGAGAATTAACATAATTCAACCTTATATTTCTAGAATTAAACCTTCAAAATATCAAGAATTGTTAATGAACTCTCCTGTTGTAACTTTTAAAGATGCTGAATCAAATTTGATTAGATGAAGTTGCAAATGAAGGTAGAAAATAAGAAAATGTAGCTGTGAATTCAAATATTATCAAAGAATAGTGATAAAATTACTAATATATTCAGATAAATTAACTACTGTGCCATTTGTACTGTGTTTTATGGTAGTGCTCTGCAGGGAAAGGAACAAGGAGAGTGACTGTATTGATTTTTATTCATACCTGACTACAGTAAATATTAGGTCTAATGATGAAGTCATCTGTATTAAAACAATAAATAATTAGCATATCACTGATTTTTACAAAGACTTTTCAAGTATTCACATACCACTTATATTGGTTATGGTTATTACATCTGATCAGTGTTTATTGTTAATGAATGCATTCTTCCATTAGAGAGATGAATCTTGTACTCATTGCAATTGATGATGTCTTCTGAAATGTATCCCATAGATCACATGCTGTATGGAGTGTAGTGATTATTCTGTATTTTGAAGAAGTCTAATTTATTTTTTTTTTTTATTTTTTTTTTTTTTTACAGCAATAGTGTTCATTTTCCTTAAGGAATACAATTCCCAAGTAATATGAGCACCATTCCTGCTGTTTTATTGTATTGTAATATAACCATAAATGCAGTGTTAAAAGCTATACCAATGGTGTCAGACTCCTTAAGGACTTGAGAAAACTGTCATAACTTCTAAAATAACTGATAATTTTTTGTGGGTCAAAAAGAGCAACATGCTGTATTGCTTAGCTTTCTGCTTTCTTTTTTCTCAAGGTTTGCTGAGATTTAATTTTATGTGAAGTACACAAAACACTGTCAGAGAAACATTATCACTTTGTAAAAGCTGTTTAGAATATGGTCTGGCACAAAATGTGCAGAAAATTAAAAAGAAAATTCCCAACTTTTTTGCATAGAGCTGAGTTGTATATATTCTTTGTAATTGTCACAAAAGAGCAGTTCATGTGAATGCATCTTTACATTTGCAAAATATATCTAGAGCTACACAAGTTTATATATAGAATTGAAAAATTTTTAAAGATGACAAACATATGCAGAGAGAATTACATTTAAAAAAATTTTATGTGTTTTGTGTGGGCACATATGTATATATGTATATCTGTGTGCAAATGTATGCATTTCTTTGCAGTTCTGAGGGGTTTCTGTCTTATCTGTTTCACAATATTTCCTTTAAATGCATATTTTGATTTTTCTTTTGGTGACTAGGTCGAATGCTTTTCCATTACAGTACTAAAAAAATAATCCACTTTAACACAACATTTTTCCCCGAAGGGATGGTCTTTTGTAGTCACATGATACTATTTTTCTCAGAATGATATTAACATTCATGATGTAGTGATTTTATCTTGATTCAAATGCTTTGTTCAGACTGCAAAAAAGACCAAGGAGTGTTCTTAGTATCCTGCTGCTAAAAAAGACCTGAAAAAACATGGAGATGAGGCAACCTCCCAAGCACTACTGTTCTTTTCAAGATATTAGTAAAGTTCATAGTGTAAAATTTAGAAGGGTTGTAAATGCATAGCATGTTTATAGAATTTAATCAAACAAACAAACAAAAAAACCCGACAATGAAGCATTCCAAGTGAAGCGAATTAGAAATCAAATAATCCTTTAAATTTGAATTTATAAACACCCTTGTATACAAATGTGTCTTTCCAAATACTTGAAGATGCACTTCTTGACATGTATTCATGTTTCATGTTATAAGATTCTTTGGCATTTGAAAACAGAAATTTTTAGTGTATAGTCCTCAGAAGAAGTATATACTGTATTATTACAGAATGAGCTATATTGTAATTTTGTGATTTTTTTTTAATCAGAACTAGAGCTTTTAAACTTATTTAAAGATGTTGGGAGGAAAAATTAAATATTATGTTAGAGTGGGCCAGTTGTGCGGAGTCCAGCAGCGCTGAATATAGTAGGTCTATAAGGAGGAATGTGGTGGGACTCTGGGCAGATACATGTACCACCTAGTTCAGCTAGCACACTAATTAACACATTCATACTTCATATTAAAGCTTTTAAACTTGGCCTATTATTAGGACAGAAAATATGAGAAGATATTTTAAAGCTGTTAGAAAAAAAAACCCAACAACCTTTACTTCTTAAAATCAGTCTGAAAAACTGTAATGTCTTTTTCTGTACTTGATTGCGTATTCACTGCATGTTGTGTGGATGCATCGTTTTCTTCAGTGTAATAATCTTTTCTACTATCTCTGCATTACATGAGAACAATAATTTAGCAGTTTTTTTAAATGGTTAATCAATCATATTATACTCAGTATTTTTTAGAAAAAAGTTCTATATTTTTTTCTGGGCTATGATTAGTTAAAGTACTTAATTGAATTTAAAGAATTATTATAGCACATATAGTCAGATCAATTTTAATTTTTGAGTTCTGCAGTTTGCTTAACCCAAAATACATTTTGAAGGGAAATAGAGCCTGTTTTTGTTTCATTTGCTGGAAAAATGCTAATACTGTTTCTGATGGTATACCAAATTACAATGAATTTATCATTAGTTTTGCCATCAGTGAGTGCAAATGGTAGTCTGTCATTAGTACAATATTTTTAAGGAGGTGTAAAACTGCTGCTTAGCAACTGGGGCTTGTCAGGATGTGGAGTATTCTTTTTGTTCTTTTTTAACTCAAAACAAAAAATTAAAAAACAAAACAAAACACCACCACTTTGAACTATATGCAGCATCTTATGCAGTTGCACTTAGAAGTGCCTAGGCAATACAGAACCTTGTACAGAAAATGTAGCTTTCTAATAGTGTCAAATAGCATTTTATTTTGGGCTTGGCCATAGCCTATGTGTTTTTGGCAAGATTTTCCACTAATGGAAAGCTCATTTCCAACAATTGGACAGAAATAGGAGGTAATTTTTGCATTTCTCATTAAAATTTTGTTTTAACGAATGGTTCATCTATTTTTTCATGTGTTTGTGATTTGCTAGAGGTTTAGTTTAGCATTTTAAGTTGTATGAAGTGCAACAGTTTTACCTGAATCATAAAAGTAATGAAGATCTCTTATTATAGTCTGAGAATATGCTGTGTGATATTTCATTGTCTCCTTTGATAGTCTTCTACAATATAGCATAATATTTATCTTCTATGATTGATGTTTTTCTTTCTTAGATTTAAGAAAAAACATGGACCTATTCTGATTCATTAGAAATCTTCTTGTACTGAATGAAGTTCAACAGTGACAATTTCGATTCTCTTCAAAAAAAAAAAAAAAAAAAAAAAAGTAAAATTCAGGAAAAGGAACAAATGCTTAGGTGTAATCCACTATAATTTTTTATTTTATTTTATTTTATTTTTCCCCCTGCAAATCACAACTAGCTAATAGCTAACAGACCCTTCTCAGTGTGTTGCTGTTGGTTATCAACAGAACCAAGATGTGGTAGCCATCATGTTGCTGTCTGGAATCTTGCATCCAGATGCTCTTGTCTTTCTGTATGTGATCAGTGCCACAGGGAACAGGAAAATTCCCCATTTCAAGGCTCCAACATAAAAGCAGCAGGCTGACTTGAACTACTCTGTGGTACAGTCCATTTGTATTTCTTGAAAAACATGCTTCTGCTTATAGTGAATTGATTGCATTTTTCATTTGTCTGATCTTTATCTTTTACTCAGCCATAAACTAGCACTTCTCTGCTGTGTATAGGATTTTTCAGACTAGTGTACTGTTGGAACAATTTGTTGTTGTAAGCAGATTGATTTGATCTAGAACATCCAAGCAGTGCTGTATTCCCAGACTACTTGTTAGTTACAATGACACACAAGTGATTTAGAAATTAAAAGGCAATGTTCTGGAAAGGAAATGAGGATCTGTCAGTGGGAAATAGCCCTGCATCTTGTAATTAAAATGAGTGGCCAATTTTATGGATTGCATAAAGTGCATTATAGGAAGAGGCGAGACATGGAGTCAGTGAATGGCTGCCCTGTTGCAGAAACATTGCCAACTGTGGAATATTAAAGATTCTAAATAGCAGAAAGTAAAAAGGTAAAATTAATGCAAACTTAATTCTATTCTATCCTTTAATATTGTCATGCCAGTAATACCAACTTAGTCAGATTCTGGCAGGTATTAACAGTTCAGGCTTTTTAGAAAAAGTTAAAAAATGAATTGAAGGTATGAACACTGCCAAGCCAGATAACAGTTTGTTAATGACCTTGGTTTGGATGGTTCCTAATATTCACCATCCTGGGAAACTGATTGAAAGGGAAGCCTATCAGTTTTCAGGATTTTTGTTACTGATTTCGAGGATATTGTGCTGGGATTAATGCAGCCAGTTGTGAGTGGGACCAAAGCATTCTACAAGGCGTGAGTTGGTGAGTTTTGAGCAATTGCTTTGTACGTCACTTATTTTGTATATATGTCTATATTAGTGAGTTAGTGAGTTGAACCATCTATCCAGTATCTGGTCATGGGGAAGAACCATGCTGCATACCCCAGCTAACCAGAACAAGCCACTCAATCTGTTTTGTAGATGCTGGACTGAATTTTTGTTTGATCTTCATTGTGGAGAGGCAGATTGCCATTACCATCTAGAAGTTGGTCCACATGGAAGTTGTGTAGAAACTTGTGTACGTATTTAAGAACTTGGTTTTTGAATGCTTGTTTATATGGTTTGCTAAAGATACTACTAAAACTATAAATGTTAGGAAGTCTGGCTTGTCTGAAGTCAGATAGTATGATGCTGAGGGGCTGATTAGCAGTATGTAAATCATGTGCGTTTTTAGTCAAGATCCAAATTTATGTTCCTTTTACCTCAATTTAGAAAAGGTTTGTCTTTGACCATTCATTGATCTGATAATATGAAGGCAAGCACTTACCTTCATAAGACCAGGTTTTTATTGTTGTTCTTTCACTCCGAGGAAAGACACATGAAGTTTTAGCTGTTGTAATTTTTGAACTTAGTCATCGGGTATTGATTCTAGTTAAATGCTTAAGAAGTGCTTAAAAACTTATTGTCAGCCTTTTATGATAATAGCTGTTGAGATAATTGCTTTTCATTGCAAAATAATTGCACTTATGGTCACCAACACTTGAAATTCCCAGTCTAGCATGGGAACAGACACATGTATGATTACTTAACTGTTCTGTAGATGTTCACTGACAACTATTGTTACAATGTAATGTCATTTATTCAATCTGGAGTTGACCGTGCTAAATTTGGTTATCAAATTAAGTAATCTTTCTTTGTTGAGGTAATGTTATAAATAAGATTTACTGAAGGAAGTGTCTGCAGGCAAGTTTTCTCTGTAATTATTTGAACATTCAGGAGATGAAAGTCACGAGGGTGAAACATATGTTTATGTGAAAACAAATCTCTGCACAAAATGTGGGATTTTTTTTGTTTGTGTGTTTGTTTTGGTTTGTGTGCGTGCGTGTTCAGCTGCAGACTGTTGTCTTCCTGACAGAGATTTTGTCATTTCTGTTGGTGGTGTATAGGCTTCTTGTGCACTCAGTTGACTTGCTTATAGAATTGGAGAATCCTTAGAATTGGAAGGGACCTTTAAAGGTCATCTAGTCCAGTTCCCCAGCAATGAACAGACATGCACAGCTAGACCAGGTTGCCCAGGGCCTGATCCAGCCTAGCCTTTAAAGTCTTCAGGGACAGGGCATCTAGCACGTCTCTGGGCAACCTGTTCCAGTGTCTCACCAGCCTCACTGTAAAAGGCTTTTTCCATATATGTAACCTAAAACAAAAGAAAACAAAAAAATTTAAATTTTTGTAAGAAAGCTGTTGATTAAACTTTTCAGTAACAGGTAGGCCAGTTACATGCATTATTTTAGCATTGCATTTTACTTAGAAAAAATGAATTTCAAAGTTGATCTAAATTAAATACTTTAGGGGGAAAAAAAAAGTGAAATATTATGATAGCTTTCCAAAAAACTCTTCATATGCAGAACTGCATATTTGTAATCTATGAAAATGTTTAGTATGTGATATAACATTTAAAAAACAAAGTCATTAATAAATGAATAGCAGTTCCTAAGAGTAATTGTTCACTTTGGATATGCAGCTAAATAGAAAACAGTATGTCAGCAAAACCTGCTGTTGTGGCATGCTGGGTTGACTGTAGTGGAAGATTGCCCTGATTTTATGTATTTACTATTCATAACTTAATTTTAGCACTTTCAAACTGAAGTATTTCAGTAGATTTACTGTTGATATTAGACTTGGAGAATGTTATTTCTGTCTCTTTATTCTCTTTCCTTTTGCTTTTACAGTTATGTGCATATGCTCATGTGTATACAAACATACCTGTGCACTCACTGAGTCTTCGGAGCTTCCAGGTAGCAAGAGGACCATACAGTAATTAAATGTGGTTATTAGGAGATTGCCATTAGATAGTGAAAGCTGTGACCGAGAGCTGATGAATGCATACTCAGTTAATAGGTTTAGTGTGTATATGCATGCAATATTTCAGTAATTGCATCTGTAAAACTCTTGAAGTTATGCCAACAGTTACGCTTAAACGTATTATTGTGTGTCTGTGCTCTACGTAGGGCATTCATAAAAATGAACCTAATTAGCTTTTAAGGTGGATTAGTTACACAGTTATGCACTATTATCTCTCTGTATAGAAACTATTATTCAAAATTAATTTGCTTTGTACATGAGTCAAGCTCAGCCCACTGAAGACTAACAAAGTTCTTAATGGAGGTGTTCAGACAGGAATTTAATATGGATCTGCATTAAATTCTTTTCTACCACTGTTGTTGGATTACTTCTTCCTGGGGAATAAAACTATGAGATATATGTTGTGTCGTGTCTCTGAGCAGATGATGGAAAAGTTTGAGATGACTTATAATGATCTGTAAGTTCATGAGATTTATAGCAATCTAGACAATGTTACTGTACAGTGGTTTTTCAGTTTAAAGTTGGAAGGTTTCCACGGTAGAACAGAGCCCAGTATTTTTGTGCTTGTATTTAAGTCAAGTAGGTGGTGACATTTCTTTGCAACTCTTTAAGAGATGGTTCTGCATCTCTTAGTAAGCTTTCTTACTTAAGAAAGTAATGCAAAAGGATTCTATCCCACATCCTGTAAAATTAGGATCAACTAACCAGAGGAGACATTAAACATATAACTTAAAAAAAACTATATTTTCAAACAGAAGCTGAAATGTAAATAAAATTAATTTTATTTTAATAAAACCAAAAGGCTTAAAGGAGGTGATTTTTCAATCTGTGACTTCTTTATAGTTTTGCAAACGAGTTTTCTTTCCTCAAACGAGTGTAGGGTTTTTTTTTTTTTCTGTGAACTATACAAGTGTACTTAGTAGCAGGTAGTATTTTGGATTGCAGAACTGTCCGTCTTCACCCCAGTTGATTACTCTGTCGGCTTCAGCAAGCAGATTTCTTAATGTTCATAAGGTCTTCTGAGGTCATGACTGAACGTTCTGACAGGGCAGTTTCAAGAAGCTGTTTGTTTTGTTTTTGTTTTTGTTTTTTTTTTTGCTAATGATATCATTATATATTGGACAAATACAGTATGGTCAATATCCTAGACTTTACAGCATTTTTCATACATTGAAATGGTGTCATGGTTTTATGATTTTTGTTGTCTATATTCCACATCATAACATCATGTAGAACACTGGGAGTTATCAGATGAACTGAACTAACATCACAAACTGATGACAAATAGTAAAGCTGAAAGTACTATGCATGCATCTCCTTGTGGGTACAATGTGGAAACTGTAGGGAAGAGATTTGCAGTGTTTTGGCTAGCAGTAGATGTTATTTTTTCATTGTGAAGTGGGACTGTGTTTGGCTCTGAGAGTTGATTCATTTTATGAATGAGAAGGTCACTACTCTTAAGGTCTTTGTGCTTTGAAGAGACTTATTCTGTTTGTGTGCTCTTTTTGTTTCTTTTGAAGATTTCCATTTTGATTTCCTTTTGTGCTTGTCTCAAAGCTTCTCTTCTCTCAGTCTCTGTCTTGTCCAGTCTTTAGATATCTGTTGACTTGTCTCTTTCTGTGCTATTAAAACCTCTTAAAAACCTGCTTGTGGAAGACACTGAGGAAGCATCTCTTCAGAATAATGTAAATATGATATATATTTTTTTTATTTTTCATAAAGTAGCACTTCAAAAAAGCATGAAATTTCTGGAGAGGGGACACCGTTACCGTAATTCTCATACTCCTTTTCTCATTAGTACAGCATTGTCAACAGCACTCAGATTTCATTGATAGGAAAAGAAAAAATGAGCATCATTTAAAAATTCAAGTGGTTGGGAACCTCCGGAGATCATCTAATCCAAACTCCTGACCAGTGCTAGGTCAGGTGTGAGGTCCAAAGTGGCTGCTCAGGGCTTACCATCCAAAGATGGAGGCAGCACATCATCCTTTCTGCTTTTACTGTTGTTGTAGTGCTTTTTGCATAATATTCCATCTAAGCTTCTTGCGCAAGCTTCCACCTCTTGTCCATCATCCCTTCAGTCTACAACATTGTGAAGATCCTACTTCTGTCTTGGTAATACTCTCATCTCATCAGTTCTGCCAGGTCTGCATTAGGTTCTACCTGATGCTTTTGTACTTTCAAACTGCAAACCCAGTTCCCTCAGCATCTCCACACAGAGCAGGCAGTCCAGGTCCCTCCACGTTTGGGTGGCCTGCTGCTTGCCTCAGTTTATATCTCTTTTATTTTGAGGGATTCCAAAAGCGAGCACAATATTCTTCCTGAATGAAAGAGGATAATCACTTTCTCCCGCATCTACTACCTACCATCACACACATCTACTCCTGTTATAATACATTGCTACTTAAATTCCGCTCAATTAAAATACTGAATTTGCTATTTCCTAAGTATGATATTTCATTCTCCTTGGAAGTTCTGAATGCTATAATTGTAGCTTTCCACTTAAGGAATTATCTTAAAAATGCTTATGAAATTTTGACCTTCAGTTTTCAAAATAATTTAATTATGCATGGGAACAGATTAATGAATAGGCTTTTAATTGATCCCCTTTGTGGATATTGAAGCCCATTTTGAAGCTTTGGAGCCAGTAGGCTTCTCACAGTCACTTTTATTTTATGGTTACAAGAATGATTCTTTATTGTTTTTAATAAATTTCTGCTGCCTCTGAAATACGTATTAAAGCTTACACAAATCTCATACTCTGAAATGAGTATAGTCAGTGGTCTTAGAATGCTTTACAAATTGTAAGTCAAATCTTGTATTTAAGAATTTTCCATTCAAATAATTGCAGAAAAGTCTTGTTGCAAATGTGTACTTACGTGTTACATATCTACAAATGTGTTGTGCTTTAATTGAAAATTTTGCAAATTACAGATAGTTGTAATCTAGACAGGAATGACCTTATGATTTAATTTAATCACTCATAAGAATTTCTGTTACTAATGCAAGCTTCAAGGAGGATATTAATTGGAACAGTAATTTTATTTCAAGATAATCTATTCTATATCTTGGTCATAAACTCTATTATGGTAAAGGTAAGAAGCAGTTTTTAAAAAATTAAACATAGTTTAACCATTCTTCAGCTACTTATATAGATCTTATATATATCTCCTATAATAAGTGAATTTTTAGCAATATTCTCCCATTTTTATTGGTGAGAGTCCTCAAGCTTTCCTGTAATCCATGTAAACAGGCATATATATGCACAGATCTAGCACTTTTTCTTTCTTTGGTACTCTTTTGGCTGCTGCATGCAATGTTTTGTTTAAGATGGACATCATTAATGTGGTGAAAAGTTCTGTGCCATTATATGCTCAGCAGTAACCTTTACTCATAATGTGATATTGTCTGTATGTCTTATTTTGTTCAGCTTTCCCTGGCACTGATGAAGCCTAAGGCTGCTGTTTCTTTTAGTTGCTGATAATTTTTTATCTGATTAACTGACACATTTAGTTGAAATCAGACGCAGCCCTTAGGCTGGGCATGGATTTAATTTAAAAAGTATCAAAGGTTTGCACTGCGTGCTGTTTAATCATCATGTTTATCAGGCAAAGAAAAATTACTGGAAGGACCATAGGGAGAGGGTTATCTTAAGGAGCAGTAACTTGGGAAATTGATAATAACTCTGAGGTAATTTACTGCTAACTTTTACATTCATTAATATAACATTTCCCACTAATAATTACAGTGCTTGTAATGTACTAATTAAATTGAAAACATTAGCACTAATTTTCATTTTGCTGAAGTCTGAGAAGGTCAGGTAAAGACATTAAAATGTGAAATTAAAGAAAACCTCAGTACTAACGCCACTGCAATGAGTATTTTACTTACTAGTGAAATACCTCTATTGATATTGTGTACTACAATGCGTATGTAGACATAATTGCTTGTTACTATTACTATCCTTAATTTAATTTCAGTTACTGAAGTAAGGAAAAAAAGATCAGAAATATTCATGTCAGCTGTGGACTAGGTTTTCAATTTTAAGCATGGATTCTACATAGGCATCTTAACAGTAGCCTAACAGTAGGCATGCTCATGGCAGCTATGCTTTTGAGCTTTCACAGAACTGTTTAATTTTTCATTTTATCTTCTAAGAAAAATGTAGCTGAAAATAATTTATAATATGAAAAAGCAGTAATTTTGAGTTGTGTTCTTTATAAAACTGTTTTAAAATATACATAGCTTCAAAACTAAGAAGCTTCAAACAGCAATTCTGGACTTTAATACAGTTACATTTGCAAAGATCTATTTGTTGCTCTAACACAATTGATTTTGAAAATTATTATTCATGAATATTTTGAATAGAAATGGACTAATGATAATAACAAGAGCTGTAATATTAATGTAATTTCACTTATAGATGAAGCTAGTAATCTTTTGCATATAAAAGCAAGCCATACTGTGACTAACAAAAATCTATTCTGATTACTTTTTAAACCTAATTTTCACATCTGCCTTTAAAATAAGTATTGCTATTAGTTTTGATGGAGAAATTACAATATTAAGTAATAAAATATAAATAGTTGTTAGCATGTATTTGTATTTGTGTTTGTATTTAATGCCTATCACATTACGTAGTGTTGTAGTACTTTGTAACATATTGTGCTGAACATAAATGCATTGTGTACTACTCAGAACTTCCAAAGAAGCAAAAATTTATTTTTACTTTCAACTGTTTTATTGCACCAATGAGATATTAAAATAAGTTAATATTAATTTTCATCAAACATTTTCATGTTGTCTGTTACCCTGTGTAAGACACAAGGACTAACGTATTTCTTCCCCGAACTTGCTTCCTTGGCTTTTGAGTTAAGTGCTAATCCTCGATACTCCCTACAGATTTCAGCCTGCTCTACACAAGCTGAGATTTGTCAGCATGTATTAATAGTATCAAACATGATTAGATTACATATTAAAGTGTTGTATCTGAGCTATGTCACAGTTAAATCTGAAACTTATTTCTGGAGTAAATTCTGTCTGCAAATTGTCCAATAACTCTTCTAATGCCACGCAGTGAATCCAGTGAAGAACTTTCAAGTTTTCGACTTTCAGTGCTTGAAATGCTGAGCTAAATACCAATTACAGAAAGGTTTTGTTGTAAACTTGGTCCAGTTGAGGAACTTACGAAGACTGTTACACTTTAGTAGTTTTTTCTTGAATTTGTTCTATTCTAGTCTTGATTTGTTGAAATGTACAGAATAAGATGATTGAATTTATACCCTTTTGTGATAGATAGATATATATATAGTATATATATATAATACATATATATTGTTTCCCCTTGTGGCACTGTGCTGTCTGCATAGTGATGGAACTATGTATTTGCAGAAAAACTAAATTAAAAGTGATGGTGGTGAATAGCTCCCTGTCAGAAGTCCTTACACTTAGATGCTAACCAGAACTGAAATATAGCATGAAGTACTGCCATTTCAAAAGATCATGAAAATCTTATGCATTATTAAAAGAAATAAACTAGTAAAAGTACAGAATAAATAGTGTATGAATGTTTAAATAAGAATTGATATAGCTTGCAAGCAAACAGACTATGACAATCTTCTGTTCGCTACTATCTTCAATATGTGTTGTATACGTGTATATTTATGAATATGTACATTGTTTTGTGTATGTATGTGTATTCGTTCATATACATATACCTCCACTTTTTAAATTAATTGTAGCTAGGTGCAATTGTATAACTGGAGAGGTATCATTGCACTGTGATAAATATTATGATTATAATAGTAAACATTTTGTTCTTTGGTGAGGAAAAAAAAAGCATGTGTATTATAAAAGCATATGGAAAATTATATATGATATATGTATTTATGTAGTCTTGGAAGTTAATCTAGTTTGAGACTACATGTGCAGCGTGTGTGTGAGATACTTCAAAAACACTCGTTTGTGGGATAGTTTGCCTCTGGTAACCTGAGCAATAAAAGTACTTACTTAAATGCTAAATGCTAAATGGTGACCTTGTTTGTTTGTTTCAGTGGATAAATAGATGCAAAAAAAAAAAAAAGTATGATGGCATATTCAGTGAGAATTTTAGTACTTTCCTCAACTGTGTGGAAAATATACCCTAAAAATAGTTTCCTACGTACTATTCACCACCCAGACACTGTGGCTGAGCATTTCATTTGTGAATAATTTCTTTTTGAAAGAAGCATTCAGGAAAGCCCTGAATATTTCAGTTGAACCTATTAGCAAGCCAACAACAGCAAAATAGTAGTTACAATTCTATGGTCTGTAAAAATTGATGACAGTATAATATAAAAGGTTGCTGGTATACCATTTCTGTTCAAAATTACAATAAGAGTGAAAGTTCAGAGTAACTTTAAATTGTATTATGAAGTGGTTTCCTTTACAGCATAATGCTACTACAAACAACAGAAATGCATAAAAATAAAACAGGACCATTAAGCATTGGCAACATTGTTAATCTGCTTAACTGGTGATATTTTTGAATTTTGAAATGTGGTCTGTTCACTTTCTGTGAGATTATAAAATCTCTGAGTTTAGTTCCATGGAAGTGGCTATCATTTTCTAAAGGGCGAAAGTCAGAACTCTAAGGCCACAAGTATAGGCCACTTGCAGGAGTTATTTGTATTGCTACATTCTTTATTGGAAAGTTTGACTATGTCTCAGTCTTGGAATTTGTAGGGGGGAAGGTCTTTTTTTTTTTTTTTTTTTTTTTTATAAAATACTTTTAAAGTAGTTCTTTCAATTCTTAACTGACGTGTTTTTTTTCTTCTATACAACATTCCATTAGTGAAGGATATTATATATCTCAGTCTTATGAAAACTTTTGAAAATCTGCTTTTGAAAACAGTGTTATTGTGCTCTTTGTATCTGTTTTAATTTCCACGGAAATACTTAGAAGGCATTACTTTCATAGTTTAGTAGAGTTAATATTTTCTACTGCGTGACCATGAAAGATTCTTATTACCTGGCAAAGTTTGTGTTGTAAAGGACTCAAAAAGGTTGGATTACAGTCAGCTCTGTTTAGTAGAGTGCAAACTGCTGCTAATTTATTGGAATCAAAAATAATAATAATAACAATAAAAATCCAGTAATCTTAATAAGTAGAATAAGCGAATACTCCCCAGCCTTTGCCACTGAGCTCAATACGTTCTGTAACATAATAAAAATATACCATTTGTCAGGTATGAAGAAGTAGGTCTGAAAGACATTGTGATTCCACCTTTTGAGTTTTCTGCTTTATTCAGAATATATAGCTTGTTTAGTATAATAATAAGTACTTCTGACATTTTTTCAATATTCATTTAGTTCTGTAAAGGATAGGGCTAACTACAAATTAAGTTCAAGAGCCTAGTGTTTGTATTCTTCTAATTTTTAGGGAAAAAAGGAACAGCAAATTGAACTCTTGAAAAAGCATTTCCATGTTGAATAATTCTGAATATTAGCACTCTTTTTCATTGCTATGGTGATTCTTCTTTCCTGTCATACAGAAAACCTACATAGAAAAAGAGCTTTTCTCCCATAGATTATCAAGCAAATTAATCCAATAATTCCAAAAGGGATTATTTAAAAACATTAAATATTCTTTTGGACACCCTTATTCAGAATGACTTTATTCACTGGCCTTAATATTTAATTGACTTAAAAGTTAACTGTGAATTTAAATTAACCTAATTAGTAATTTACATTAATTTTCCTGAGGGTGCTATTACTCAAATATGTTTGAAAAAGAAAGAAAATAACTTGATTTTTTTTTTGTGTGTGTAAGTTTACATTGTGTTGAGTGTTCATATTTGATGTATTATTTTTGACTCTGCTTGATTCCACAGAAATTTTATTGGATTTTGCCTATGTCACCTTTACTTTAAAACAACTTTGTAGAGAATTGCAGCTCATTAATTTGAAGGTTTTAAAGAGGCTTCATACAGGAGAAAGAGCATACATACTCATCCTCCATCTGAAAATGGTTTCCTAATTAAATCTGAGCGAGAAAAGACATTCTCTGTCTTTCTTTGCAGATGGAGTTGATGAGTGGAAAATCCGTTGAGATTCTAGGAGTGGTGCATTTTATTGTTGCTCAATAATAGAATCAATTTATTATCACTGAATTATGGAATGGATGAGTTTGGAAGTGATCTCTGGGTAAACAGGGCCATCAAGAGTAGGTTGCCTGGGCCCATGGCTGGGTAGCTTTGGAACATCTCCAAAAGACTCCACAGCCTCTCTGGGCAATCTGTGCCAGTGGTCTGTCACCCATGAAGCAGAGAAATGCTTCCTGATCTTTAGATAGAACCTCCTGTTTTCCAGTTTGTGCCCACTGCCTCTTATCCTAGCACCAGGCACCACTGAAAATTACTATAAAGAGTTTCACTGAAGAAGCGGGAATTAGTGAGGCTGTGAAGGAGAATTTTAGTTCTGTACTATGACAGGATTTAATAGACAGTTTTGATTTCGAAATTCGTACACATATATATAGTTCAAAATTTTGTGGTAGTCTTCCTGCAGGCTTCAAAGGGTTGACGTGTAACTGATCAGCTCCTGAACATAACTCACCTTGTATAGTTACAATTAACCTTGGTTGAAAGAACAAAGCAACTGTGTCTAATGTCGATGAAAGGAAGTGAGTCCAACATGTTGACTGGGACCCAAGCAGCTTAAAAAGGCGAAAGTTCATGAAATATTTCACATGTGTACATTTTCAATTGTTACATTTTCAATGTGTTTGCAACAAAAAAAACAAAGAACTGTTAGTTTAAGTAATTGAAATAAAACAGGGCTCCAGAGACAATGTCTTAGAAAAGCTTTAATTTATTTATTTATTACAATTTGTAGATGATGTTATTTAAGTTGCGTGCAAATGTTCTATCATATTTTATCCTTGTGCTGATTCTTTTGACAAATGCTAACATTTTGATTAATATTTATGATTGTATATTACTGATTTATTTGTAGGTAGGATAGCTGACGTTTCAGTTACAGTGAAGAGCTGTGTGTCATTTTCAGGATGTCAGGGAAGTATTAGAATAGGCTGTTAAATCTGGTTTTTTTTTAGTTACAGTGATTATTCCTTATTGAATGGTACTTGCATACTCTGTTGGACCATTATGCAGGTCAGCTGTGTTGCTCTCTTCTATGTAAGATCTGCATTGCAACCCATTTTGTTCCACATACTGGGCACAGATAAAATTATTTATTCTTGGTTGATTCTTCTGATAGAAGTACTGAAACTCAATTTTTTAGGCCAGTGTACAATGTTTATCATTATTATTCCTTGTCTTCCTTCAGGTCAAAGAAGCAGTGGAGGGTGTGTCTGTGGGAGCTATTCTTTCTGACTACCAGAGAGTTCGAGTTGAAGATGTGTAAGAACACATTATATCTTTATTAACATAGACGTTCTGGAAAGTGTTTTATTCATTTGTTTTCCAAAAAATTCTGGAACAGATAAATTTATTTCTCGTGTTCTGTGATACTCAATTCATTCAATTTGCTAATATAAATACGTATTTTTTTCTTTTTTCCCCAGAAAACATATTACATATTTATTAGCATTGTATGTGATACATGTTATTAGTAAAAATCCACTAGAAAGTATACCAAAGTTTGGGATTACTGTCCAAGTTGAAATAGGTTCAGGTCTTTGAGTGAGCTTCAGCTGAAATCAGTTACATAGACAGTGGTCATGTATATGTATTTTTCAACAAAGTTTTAAAGTGGGAGCGTTTTGTGACTTTTTATCAGGAACTAAATGGAAGACAGTCCTTATTCACCAGTCTTCCATTACTTGCTTGAAATCTGAAGTCTATAATCATTATTCAGGAATTTTCAGTAATTATTTCTACTATGCACATTCTTTAAGCTTGTTATACTTCAAAAAGTCTTAAATGGAAAACAAAAAAGAATTACGTAATGGGAATTGTTGCGAATTGTGTGTTATTCAGGCTAATTTGGGTATGGAAAAAAGTTTCATTCTGTGCTTCAGAAATGCATTAAAAAAAAAAAAAGCCTAAATATGAGTTATGATTTCATGAGTCCGTTAGTTATTTGTTGATGATACAAGCAAATATGTGACATACTTTTTGAATGGCGATAATCCTGATGTTGATCTAATGCCAGCTCTGCTCACATCAGCAAGTTACCCAGCACAGGTGTTTTCTTTACACTTTACAGGGGTAAAGTGCAGTCAGAAATAGCTCCTTTCTTCTTTTCCATAACACTTAATGTGCATACTGATATCAAGGAACAGTAGGCAGTTTTAATGACCACCTGGTCATGTTACTAGATATTCTAGAAAAGGTGGCTTCTGTTGATTATGGATTTCAGATCTTTTATCGCTGTATTTCAAAGAGATCTTATTAGTATTGATTTGAAGATTTACTTTCTGCAACAAATTTTTTTTTACATAAATCATCCCTGGATCACACTTGAATTCAGCTAATTTGTAAGCTAAAGTTAGGCACATAAATGACCTCCTTAATGTTCAGAGTTGCTAAATATTTCTAGTAATTTCACAACTGAGTTCTCTATTAAAATATGTAATAACAACGACAAAAGCAATCAGATATACATGGATGCTAACTATGAATGTGTCAACATTAGAAATCCATTTAACTACAAATACTTGATGCTAGTAGTGATGGGATATCCCATATATTTGTCAAACAGTGTTAAGTGACAAATAAATAAAACTTCTATGTTATTCGAATGCAGTGGAATTTCCAGGTCATGGCCTGAACCAATGGTTGAGCACCAGCTGGGAAGATGTGGCAAACCCAGAGAGCTCAGCTGCATTTGGGTGACAAGAAGGGGTGGACTCTGGGCCTGCTCCTCCTTGCCCTCATTTAAGGGTTAGCAGTTGAGATTGCACTCCTCTTGTGTCATCGTTGATCGTCCGAAGGGTTGAGCTAATTTTTTTCATTATCTTTTATTGATCCATAGCACTTGTATCCCAGTAGAAGGCACTGTCATCTCCTTCTGTTGTCGCACAGTGAGACATATTTAAATGTTTTTAAATTTTCCAGAACATAGGCATTATACATTTTATCACCAACTGATGGTACTTGACAACTAACAGAAGGATTAATCGTCAATACTGCAAATTAGTGATTTGCTATTATGATAATCAAATACTGTATCAGTATGATCTCCATAAAAACAAATAATTAAATTTACGTTATCGAGTTATTACTTTGTACCTCAAGCTGTAAACATTTACATTAGGGATTCTCTTCATTGGCTGTTGACCCAAATCACAGGTTTGTTGAGAGCAACAAACTTTATTTACTGATATGTGCAACAGTTATCACACAGTGGTAACTCTTGCCTTACCTGTGTTCATACAAAGTTATCATTTCCTAAGATGTTAATGGATTTGCATCCATAAAGGTTTAGAAATGCATTTCCATTCAGTTTTCCTTATGTTCCCATGCAGATTTATCAACGAGTTGCATCTTCTATAGGTAAACTGTAGTCAGAACAAGATTCCTTTTTCTTTCTTAATGCTAGGCTTTATCATTTTCTTTAATTTTAAATTAATTATTCTGTACAAAAAGATAATGCTTGGTTTTCATTTTTTGTTGTTATTGGTTTTTTTTTAAGATGCAGAAGACTTAATCTTCAGCCTTTAGCTTACCTTTGGCGTCGGAAGGAGGAAATATTGCTAAAAGAAATGATATCATCTGACATTGAAGCCATTATCATAAAAGTGGCAGCTTTTGGTATGTATTCAGACTCTGAACAGTGTTGTCTACTGAATCTTCAATGAACAAATCCACATCATAAGAGAAAAAAACAGAAAAATTGTTCTACCTTTTTGTGTAAGAAACGTTGGTATGAGCATAAAGGAATTTTTAAAAATATAACAAATTAACATAAACCAATATGTAATTATATGAGGCTAAAACAGTTTGTGTAACAAGTCTCTTAGTTTACAAAATATATAGCAAACTGAAAGTTTGTCATTTTCTTCTAAAGAAATGGCTTTTACAATATAGTTTCTTAGTGTACCAGAATATTAACATCTTTGCATTGTCAAATATATCGTATGAGGTTTGTATAATAGAGCAAATCAATAGATTATTTGTTTATTGTTTAGAGTTCAAGTGAAGTTTTATAGCAAGTCTTATTGAATGACATGCTTTATGTGCCACATAAAAATATGGCTGAGAAGTATGGAACATGAAAAATATGGTACAGTATATTGATTTCAGGCTTCTATGTGGTATTGCGTTTAAAAATATTAGATGGTTTTTTATGCATAACACCATAAAGGACCATTTCTTTTCTGAGTTGACAAGTTCTGTGGTCCATTGGTACAAAGAATGGCTAGTGTAATTCAGGAGCATCAGTGGCTTTGGTGGCTAATGCAATACGTTTAAAAAACAGAGTTGCATAAGCTTGCCTTAGAAATCTGATAGCTGGTTCTTCTGGACAATTTTCACATTAAATTCTTAAGGTCTGTCCATCTTCTTTAAAGGATTCATTTATAGCAAAGTTATTTCTACTGAAATATTAACCAGGGATTGAATTATAATGCCTTTAGACTTTGGGTGAAATCCATGACTTTTTAAGATGATTTATTTTTTATTGTTCTTTATTCACTTCTCTTTAGGTGATAATGTTTGTAATAACTTTTTACATTATCACTATGATGGTCTCGCATAGGACCTATTACTGGGATTAGAAATATTAGAGACGTCATGTTCCCTAGTTCCCAGAAAAGTAACAAGTGATGCAGTTTCCTGAATCTTTTCCTGAATCTGTGGAAGACCATCAGAGTTAAATGCTGTGTTTTCTACTGTATTACACTTTTTTAAATCTTAAAAAAATAAAAATAAATTTAAGGCAATAAAATTTTCAAGCTGTGTAAAGTTTTTGTGGGTTGGTTGGTTGGTTGTTCTATTTTTTGTAAAATAAAATGTTTAAATTCCTTAAGCTGAAGAATTAAAAACGAATGCCAGCAAGAACATACAATGTGCTTTGTCTGATCAAAATTATTTTTCATAGACTTTAGGCTATTTTATATAATTAAAGGGAACAAATTAGGAAAAATAAACAAACAAACAATGGCCCCAGAATGGAACAAGTAAATACTGTTTATAATTTATCCAAAATATATGAAAGAAAGCATATGATTTGAACAAGAGATTGAACTGCTTCACAAATAGACATTATTGCCTCATCCCTGAAGCAAGATTAGCTTTTCCTTTGTGTTCTGCAGCCTTTTAAAAGAAAAAGAAACTTAAAGCAGACTTGTTAGTGCACAAGGAGTCCTTTGTTGACTATTCGTTTGAGGAGCGAATGCCATAAATACTTGTAGATAGCAATTAGATAGAAAATGACTGTGAGATTTTTTTTCCTTTTTATTTTTTTGGCTACAGGTAAAAGAAAGATCTTATCAGAGTCAATTTCTCACCTGCCTCAGGCAAACGTAATTAGATGTAAGCAAATTTAATGGAGCTTGTGTGCTTTGGGGCCATTCTGTAATGCTTTAATAATTGCATGCCTTATTAAAGTGAATTTAAGGTATGAAGGCTGTTTAACATATCAAGTGGCAAAGAAGCTAAGATACAGTTTAACTTTTTGCCTCTCAGATTAATGGTCAAAGCTAAACTGCAATGAAAATATTAAAAATAACAGATTTAATAGTCTGAAGGGTAATGCATTAGGTAGCACATTGTACAGATGTTAATTCAAGAAGCAAATCAGTAACTTGAGCTTGACATTCATCAGAACTGGCATACTTGTACACCCACCCTGTCTTGTGTTCTATTAACTCAGTGCCAGTATTGGCAAGTAAAGCCTGTTGGTTTATGTAGAAAACAGATAATTATGCAAGTAAATGAACATTAGTTTAGTACATTTCCTTAAATCCACCATTACAAATTAATACCGTAAACTTTGCCAGTGGCAGGAGTTTTCTATCTTAGAACAGCGTGCTTTTCCAGATGGAATACCAATTGCTCTCACTTGCATGCAAGAGTATTATTGTCAGCAAGACCTCTTCACATGCCTTCTGTTGATCTATAAGTACATTAGCTTGCTTTCCTTTAAAGCATGTTTTGGAGGCTCTAATGATGAAAGAGGAATATTCCACACAAACCTAAGCAACTGGAAAAAAAATAAAAAAAAAAATAGATTGCTGTGCTTATCTGTCTGCAGTGCCACTGTTTTGTTGTTGAAGATGCCTGTCTGATGCAGGATACTTTTATATTTGAAATATATCTCCCTTCAGTGGAAGTGCCAGAAACTTAGAATGAGGTCATTCAGTAATAGCTAAAATAAAACCAGTTAGAATCATTAGTATTTGGGCACTTGGAGTTCTAGTAATATTCATTGCTTGTGTAAGACAGTGTAGTATATCACAATCATAAGATGCAGTTTTGGCATCTTTCCTCTGTGGACACGCTGCGTGTATTAAAATAATAACTAGCTTGTAGAGTCTACATATGACAGATTCAATTTTTATTGTTGGTAACATTATGTACTGTTTCTAACTGTACCAGGTTCTAAAACTTCTACTGCAGCAAAAGCTCTAATACTCAACTTGAAGTGAGAGGAGGAAGAAGGTTATGTTTGGAAGGAATTTTAAGGTTCCTCACAGTGTGGTCCTCACTAAAAATTGAGAATAGACTTTTACCTATTTTTAATTTACTTACGTAATTAACAGTGTCTAATTCTCACAGAGACAAGAATTGACACTAAAACTGAAGTACCATTTATACATTTTATAATGTTGCAAAGTTCAGTTCTGTTAATACAGTTGAAATTTTTATGTCATGCAGTTAGAGCAATTTGTCCTCCACAATTGTAGTTTTCCTTGATGTTTTAAGAGGAATATTCGCCTTCAGTATATTTCTTATAAGTGCACACTGTTTAAACTGGAAAAACAAAACAACAACAACAAAAAACCACCTTCAGTGTTTCAGTGAGAATGTAAGTCCAAATCTTTTTTACACAGTTGATATGTACTAGGTACTTTATACACTACAGTTTATCCTAGTTTGTTTATAGTAATGATTAATTATGAAATATCTGAAAAATATAGAAACACCTTCTCTGGAGATATTCAAAACCTGCCTGGATGCCTTTCTGTGTAGCCTTCTATAGGGAGCCTACTTTAGATGAGAAGTTGGACTAGATGATCCCAGGAGGTCCCTTCCAACTCCTGCATTTCTGTGATTCAGATCATGGGTAGAGTTGAAATTAAAGGAGTGTGAAAGCCTGAATTTTGAGATGGGCTGGGTCCTGCTTGATTACCCAGGCTGTTTCCCTCCAACAGTGGAGTTATGAGTCCTTAGGAAGCTATTGCCATCTTTTATCTGTCAACAAAAAAAGTTCCCTTTTGAAAATAAGCTGTCTAAAGTACATGTATTTAAGCCTAGTCTCTGTTGCTGCAAGATCGTGATGTTCACCTACTTTGAAAAGCTGATATTTTAGCATTCATATCGCTGGTGGATTGTTGTTTTTTTTAATATCAACTTTTCACTGAAAAAGATAGAATGTTAATTCTCAGTATAATGAAATCAGAGAAGTACCTGTAGTACTACTTCGTTGTTTAAAATAAACCACCTGCGTTGTTTTTACTATATTTGCATGTTACTATACAGAAATAAAATCTTGACTTCCTGAAACTGATTGTTAGACTGCCATTAAATTTAGTGGCGGAAAGATTTACATGTAGAGTAGTAGAGAAAGAACTCCATGCAGATTCTGTTTAAGCTCTTAAGGGTTTAATTTTAGTGCTACAGATAAACTGATCTAATAGGGAGTTACTGCTAAAAGGTTGATCTTTTCTCCTTCTGTCAGACTGTTCCAGACCACAAGCTGTTCTTGCTTCTGCCCCTGTGACTGTAGAATGCAGTCACTGCAGTTGGGTGATACTGGAGTTCTACTACCTTTTTTGTGTATGCGGTGAACTTGCTGTGTGTGGGGGAGTTAACAATATATCTTTATAGAAAACTTACCACTAATCCAGGCTGGCTGGAATATCAGATCATGTCCTGACGTAAAATTTGTGTATGTATGATTTTTGTCTTGAGTTTTGTGCAAAGGAAAGGAACACTTTCCTTGAAAATGTCTCTACTTCTTAGTACTGAGCAGTTTTAAACACAAGGGAAGTGGAAAGAATTTGTTATATCATCTTGACAGGGAAGCATTCTGGATTTCTCGACATATTTTCAGAATATTCTCAAACAGTTCAAAGATGTAATAAAAAGAAGACTTTTGTTAAGAAATCAAAATAAGATCCCAGTTGTTTTCTTCCATACTGTATTGTATGAATTTGTTTGTCAGTCATTGCTGATTAACTAAATGCTGTCATTATTCATAGTTAGTTCAACTTATCGAAAGGTGTTTTTTCCTTTTTATTTTTTTTCCCTTGAGCAGATACTATGCATCAGAGCTGTAATGGATCTGTATTCAGGACTGTGATAGTTTTTACAACCTTCTTCTCTTGATATTATATTTTTTTATTAGTATAAGAAAGACTCCTGTTTATCATAACCAGAAGTGGAATGCCAAATAACACTTTTCCAAATACTGCAGTATTTTAATGATTCTCAAGTCTGTTAGCAATAGCGTATTATAAAAAGAAGGCTTAAATTTTTATTAGAAAAATAATAATTTGAACTTTGTTTGGGGATTATCTTGTATAAATGTGTGATAACTTTTAATGCATTTTTATTACTGTCTGTTGTCTTCATATATAAAGTACATCAAATTTACACCTAGCAGGTACTTAAAGAAGGTATTCTTATTCCTCTTTTCCCCCGTCTCCTAATCTACCACATACTATTGCTGAATTTTCAAGCAAATCTTCCTATCTGGACCTTTAGGTGTAAGTCTGTTGACACTTTTGCCTTAGGCAAATTGCCTAGTACATTTGTCTGCTACTTTGTTTAGCTACATCATTCGTATTATTGACAATAAAAGGTGCTGCACCTGTTTGTCCACCAAATATTTTATGAAAGGACTTGGGAACAATTGCAAAATTACAGGAGCCATTTTAGCTCAGGTCCTTCTATTGCTTTTATTTTTTCTTTTTTCCTTGGAGAAAAAGATCCCCATGGAGAAAAAAAAAAAAATCAAAATAGAAAATCGGGATGTTGGATGCAAGACCAGAAATTGATCAAAATTATCTTGGAATTCAAGAGAAATATGATACAAAATAGATAAGTGAGAAAAAAAACTTAAGAATTGACAAATTTAAGTGAAGACTTTGAACAAAGTGTAGCCTAAAGCTTAGAAGAATCAAGGAAGAAAATATTCTTAGCATTCATAATGTCATTCACCCTTGTATCTGCTTATGAATGATTGATATTTTTTTTACTAGTTTAAGATGAGGTTTCAGAAAGATGTGAATACATGGTTAGAATGAAGTGGTTGAAAATAGTTTGTTGTGGAAAAAGAAGTGATGAGATTGTGACACTTGCTTGAGCAGATCTAGAACTGTGTTAGAGATAAATGATTCCTTCTCAACTATCTCTTGAGCCTTGTAGGTTGAAGATGCGGATGACTGGAAAGAATGTTAATATTTTCAATGGTTACAGATAACAAGAGGTAGAAGGAAGACTGGGAAAGTGAATGTGCCTGAAAACAGAAAAATGTTATTGGGAGTTGACTTTAATGAAGTGTAGCGCATTTTTACAGAGATGTCAGAGACAGCTTAATTGTGGAAAGATCACTTGGCAATTTGGGGAGATTGTATCATCAAAAAAGAAGTGAAAAGACAGAAATGAGTTAAGAATGGGATATTAGGCATTTAAAGTAAAAGAGAAAAGGAAGTAAGTATTCTAATGGAGGAGACAAGACATTAGAGAGCTTTGAGCTGAAAAGTGGAGGAGGAGAATGAGTTCAGGAAAAAATGTCAAAAGTTGTCTTAACAGAATGAAAAGCAAGAGGAAGGGGTGGTGTTTTGTTAACAACCAGATATTACTTACTGCTTTTAAATGTTTGATAAGATTTAAATTCTGAATGCACAATCACTACACAGGTTTTGGTGCTGGAACAGAGCTGAAGCTCAAACCCTTAAATGCATGTGTGTGTAGTTAGAGCCAGTGATATTTTGCTTTCCAAGTCTCTATGAATCCTTGTCTAAATTGATTCTTTGTTTCTGTTCTAACTTTTGCCCTTCTGCAGGCAGTCTACCGGTTTGCTCTTCCAGAAGTCCCTGTTGATTTATCTGGGAGCTGTGCATCTTAAACATTTTATAAATTGTCTGCGTGGGATGACTTCAATGACAGTGAAACAAATTTAAGCTCATGTTCATGCCACTGAATCAATTTTTAATCCCTTTCTTCTAAGCTGAACAGCACTACAATTGTTCAAAGCACAGAAATTTCAGAATGTTTTATCAGGGGAAGAAGAACTTCTTAAAAATAAAAAATAAAAATCCAAACTATGGTGGCTGAGCTCTTTTAATGAAATAGAGTAATAAAAAAATGTTGTAGGTACCAGCTCTAAAATAATTCTACTCAAAACATTTCAGTATGCCAGAGTTTAAAAACTCTGAAAACAGTTTCGTATGAGGAAAGCCATACATTAGCAGCAGTACGAACCCAATTTTGTAATGTTTCTGAAGTTCATTGAGATTCCTGAGGGGAAATTGGTTGGGGCATTGTTTTCAGTGAGCTGAACCACTTGCCTTAATGTCTTGTTTTGAAAGATCAGAAGAGAAAAATGGAATTGAAAACAACAGTTTATCCTGTTTTTAAACACTTCTTCCACAACGTTTTCTTAAACTACAAACATTTTAGACTTTTAAAAGTATGTGTGAAAACATTCCACTGTTAGAAAACTTCTTGAAAGAATTACTGAGATTTATATTTCTGAAACAATAGAGCTAAGTTGCTTTGAATCCTGGATGTAACTAGAATGCAAATAACTTTGTTAAGAAATCACAAGAGATTACAGATAAAATTAACATTGCTGGTATGAAAAGTTTTACAGGCTTTTACCTCTTGAATTTTAAAATTTGATGACATCAGACTAACCTAGTTTAGAAAGTGTTTGATGGACTTCTGAAGAATAAGATGAACTATATTCCTAAATAAACTGTACCAGGAACATGTTCTACAACCAGCCTTTGGGCTTAATTTCTAACTGCTCCTCAAGGTTAGTAGTAAAGTTATGTCCAAGTAAATTATCCCAATAAATAGAAGTAATTAGCCTTGTTTCAGAAAAATCAATGATGATTACTTAAAAGAAAAAAAAAAAAAAAGAAAAAGACGTTAGGTATAAGATTTTACCTTCAACGATAGTCCTATAATTCTCTGTTCCAACTACTAAAGTTACAGATTGGTTTGGTGTAACTCTTAAAAATAATTTATGCACCACTATTTCTTAAAACTAATGATTATTTGATGATTATTTACTCAAAATGTGAAAATGGAACTTGATATGTTTTTTAATGGTTGTGAAAAACGCAATTGATACCAGGTAGTTCCCCTTCACTATGCTAATTTGGAAGTAACACTAATGCTTAACATCAGTGAAATGCCTTTTAGTAATGTTTTTTGATAGATCTTTTTCACTACCAAAGCCCTGAATTTCTGCCCAGGTGTTTACATTGCTACGGTTCTCTACAACATTTGTCTTGTGACTGTGCACAAGAGTTCTGCAAACGTTCTGTTTGTTCTGTTCCTGTTAGTGCATTTGTCAGTAATTGCAGATGGAGTAGATATTACTTTGAAGTGATTATAAAATTTGTGCTATCGTGAACTGATTTTATATTGAAACAAAAGTTGAGGTGAAAGCACAACTTGTTTTACTGGGTACTGCTAAAAGTAGTAAATCTTGCAAGGTGTTTATGTTGTCATGTATTGATCTATCTCAGAGAAATAAAGCCCCTTTTGCTTTCTTGACAGGACATAATAAATTGACCCATGTAATTCGGTTGGGAAGTTAAAAATGCATTGAAAATAATGGGGCATAACATTCTAGGGTTAACATTTATTCATAGATGATGCAATTAAATAAAACAGGCATTAACTTCAAGGTCAGTCAGTAAAGTAATAAAAGTGAATATTTTAATTGAATTGTAATTGCTTCCCATTGATACATGCAAGTTAAGTAAAATAGATGTCAGTGCTGCAAATTACAGTTCTCTTCCTAATTAATTTATTCATTTTACAACAGTCATCCAGATCCAGACCTTGTTGTTGGTTTATCCATCCATCCAGCTTTCTTCCTGGCTAGTTTTATGGAGAAGTCTGGAGGATGTGGTTAAATTGAATGTACTAAGAATTTGGAATACATTGTTTCCCTTTATAGTCTGTCTTAAGTGATTCTGCAAACTACTGGTTATGTTGGTTCTTGATGTCTTTAGCAGATTATTTTCTCACAATGCAAACTTATTAAAAACTGAAGGAAAAGATACTTTTCAAAAGAAAGACGAGCCACACAGAAAGTAGAATACTATTAAGAAAGAGGTTGCAATGCACTTCTATGCACTTCTCATGTAGGTAGGGATAATAATTATTGAAGAGTTTACTGTCTGTACACAGCCAATTAATTTGTATTTTGTATAATATTTGTATAATAGTTTCTTTGTACTTGTTATGATTTATTAAATGGGAGCAAAACAGTAGGGGAATGTTCTGAAAATCAGAGAGAGACTGTGAAAGAAATAATATATTAGTATGTCTATATTTAACAGTTTCTGGTTTGTTTGTAATGGGAATTTAGGTTAAATTTAAACAAATAGTTTTACTAAGGAGAGAGACTGACTATCTCAGAAAAGTAGTAATATTAATGGAGAATGTTAATCTGGTATTGTACAAGGAGTATTATAAGATGGCACTCAGACCTGTTTCTTTAAATTCAAGGAGATGATGCTAAGCTGGTGTTCACTGCAAGACATCAACAGAGTCATTGCAATTGTTTACTGTCGGCCGGATCAGCTTTCACCACAATGTATACCGCAAATGCATATGTTCTGCATTTAATTAAGTGGTCATGATATCTGGATGTGCTTCATGATCATTTAAGTTGAGGAGTAAATTTGCTCTGTCCATTGGAGAAAATGTTCTCTAGCTAAGTCATTGCAAGAAGCTTAAAAACAGCGGGCAACCAAACTCGTACCTGTTAAAAGAAGTTGATATATTTTTCAAAATGAAGACTGTATGTTGTTGGTCTTGTAAATCATTAAAAAGTATTCATCCCAAATCTTATGGACAAACCAATACCCAATTTGGGGTTAATCAGTGCTTATAGCCTCATCTGATAACGCATGTACGTATGTATACATAGAAGTAGCGTACATTTGGAGAATAAAGGTAGTTTTTAATGAACATTTCCTTTATTTGCCTTTTTGCCTCATTATTCTTTATATGGCAGATTAACAAATATAACCTACTAGAAATATGCACAGTTGGCCTGATTATACAGTATGGAAAATGATGGGATTTTGAAATGTATTTAAAAAAAAAAAAAAAAAAAAAAAAAGCTTTTCAGAGCTAAGTAAATGTATTGAAATGAAGATATCTTGAATTGATTTTCACAAGCATAAACGATCATTATCTTCTATGTAGCAATGAGCGTTTTCATTCTGTTAATAAAGAGCAGTAAATCACTACCAAGACAAGAACAGAGGTGGAAAAACTGTCCTCTTTCATTTTAATTATTAAGCAGTTTGTAAAATATTTCCTCAGATAGTAAGGGAATTTTTAATGCGCTTTAATGAAATATTTAAAAACTTTTATGTTTTGAAATCTCATTCACTCTATCTTGTTAATTTAGTTTCATTTAAAAATTTAAATTTAAATATATCAAGAGCATCATTGTAAAAATTAAGAGGCATATCAGCTATTTGAACTCGTCAAAGACTTTATATAATAGTAAACCATACATTTATATAACAACTTTTATTATCAGTGAGCTAAAGTGCTTTGCAAGGAACATGCTTTAGAAATTGCTTCTAAATTGAGACATTCTGGTGGCAGCTCTTTGACAATACTGTTATTATATAAAGTAGTACACTAGGAAGAAATAGACAAGTATTATGATGAGTACTAGGACATGTGATCACTGAAAACTCTCCAGTGTACCTTCACTTTTAGAAGTCATCATTCTGTTTTTCTTTCTTACCTTGAATGTTGAGACCTTTTGACCACTTACTCTCAAATCTAACTAGGATATTAATTTGGTTACTCACTGATGGGTATGTCAGCTCTTGAAACAGATTTTCCAGGGTGTTTTTTTTTTTTTTAATCCCAGTGCTAATTACTGTCAGTTATTTGTTTATTCCTGAGAAGTGACTTTGTTGCAACCCTAAGCTGGTAAAACTCATGAAGGCCAAAAGCCAAGAAAGGAATGCAGAGAGGCCAGGTATTGGAACTATCAAATGCTAATAAAGCTTACTTTTTTTTTTGTCTGGAAAAGGTAAATCAATACATAGATATCTTACAGAATATTATGTGATGTATCAGAAGGTAAAGCATTTAAGATATTCTGCAAATCTGAACTCCTTTTATATCTCCATACTTTCTAATTCTTGCCTTTTTTGTGAGACACGTATGAGAGGTTGCCTTTTTTTTTTTTTTTTTTTTAAAGGAAAGTTTGTCTTTTCCAGTACTTTAACATATCTCTTCCAGAAACTACAAAATCTCGTGTTTTAATTTAACATGTGTAGAAAGGAAACTTCATAGTTTCCAACTGAACTTCTGAGTTGAGAAGGTCATTTCTGTTTAGATTATCTATTACTGTGAACCCATGTGTTTACTTTGCTGGTTATTGAAATTTCTAGTGGAAGAAAACAATAGCTTATCTAGTTGGCAAGCAGTACAAAGGTAATTGGCCTTATTCATCATGAGCATGTAAACATATTGCCCGAAGGGGATGAAAAAATTCTGACAAAGTAGGTTTTCTTTAGAATAAAACTTATTTAAAATAAAGTGGGACTAATTTCTGTGGTAGACATGCAAAATAACAAAAAAAAAAAAAAAAAAAAAAAAAAGTTGTAATGTTATTTCATAAAACATATTTTAACACCTTTTTTTCTTTTTTTTTTTTTTCAGGTTTAGATCCAGATAAGCACCTTGGAAAAACACTGAATCAAATGGAGCCTTATCTTTTGGAGGTATTACTGTATAACTGAAAAAAAATACTCATAGGCAAAGTTCTAATTTGAGTGCAATACTGCAGAAAGTCAGAAAAATTAACAGCAAGTAATGGATGTGACAAGATCATACATGATATATATCATATGTGATTTCTCTGTAGCTGTCACCATCTGAACATTTTGTGTTGTATTTTACATAGTTGGAATGCATACAGTAGAGCCTTTCAAATTTGAGTAAGAAAATTATTCCCGAGTGTATACTAAATTCTGTCCATAGGGGTATGTGGTCATCACAGCATGGAAACGCTTATGGATAGAGCTAGTACATTTGCTTAAAGAAAAGGCGTATAAGTAAGAATAAGAAGACCAGATTTTGTACATCTTCTGAGTTTGAAGGAGAAGAATCAAACATTGAGCTATATACAATCTGAGAATAATTGTCTTGAATGTGTGTTTTTGTATGTTGTCTGACAAAGGGAGCTTACTCTTTTGTTATTCTCAAGCAAATTAACAACCCTGTCCTGGTTTCAACTGAGACAGAGTTGATTTTATTCATAGTGTCTGGTATGAGGCCGTGTTTTGACTTCAGGAAAAAGACAAGTTTGATAACAGTGATCTTTTAGTAATTGCTGAGCAGGTGCTGTAAAGAGCCAAAAACTCATAGGATTATAGAATTGTCCAAGTTGGAAGGGGCCCATGAGGATCATGAAGTCCAACATCTGGTTCCACACAGGACCACCCAAAATCCAGACCCTGTGTCTGAGAGTGTTGTCCAAATGCTCCTTTAACTCTGGCAGCTTGGTGTCTTACCCATTGCCCTGGGATGGATTTTTCAGTGCCTGAGCACCCTCTGGTGAAGTGCCTTTTCCTAATACCCAACCTGAACCTCACCTGCCTTGTCAGCAAGGGGACTAGAAGGAGCTGGGAGAGGACAGAACTAGGACATGTGACTCAAATTGGCCAAAGGAATGTGCCATACTGTATGGCATCATGATGAACAATAAAGCTGTGGGGACTTGAGGGGGCAGCCTGTTGCTTGGGTACTGGCTGGCCAGCAGTCAACAAATGGTGAGAAACTGCATGGTGCATCACATGTTTTGGGGGGGGGGGGGGGGGGGAAGCAATCATTACTATTTTTTGTTATTTTTAAATTTATTTTTGGGGGTGCATTAAAAAGAACATGGCCAGCAGGTTGAGGGAGGTGATCCTCCCCCTCTACTCTGCCCTGGTAAGGCCTCATCTGGAGTACTGTGTCCAGTTCTGGGCTCCCCAGTACAAAAAAGACAGGGATCTCTTGGAAAGAGTCCAGCGGAGGGCCACAAAGATGGTGAAGGGCCTGGAGCATCTCCCCTATGAAGAAAGGCTAAGTGAACTGGGTCTGTTTAGCCTTGAGAAAAGAATACTTAGAGGGGGGCCTGATCCAGGTCTATAAATATCTAAGGTGTGGGGGGCAAAGTGGCGAGGCCAGACTCTTTTCAACAGTGTGTGGAGACAGGACAAGGGGAAATGGCCAGAAACTGGAGCATAGGAAGTTCCTCATGAACATCCGCAAGAACTTCTTTACGGGTGAGGGTGACGGAGCACTGGAACAGGCTGCCCAGGGGGGTTGTGGAGTCTCCTTCTCTGGAGATATTCAAGACCCACCTGGATGCCTACCTGTGCGACCTGGTGTAGGGAACCTGCTTTGGCAGGGGGCTTGGACTCAATGATCTCTGGAGGTCCCTTCCAACCCCTACGATTCTGTGATTCTGTGATTTTTCCTTCACTTTTCTGTCTTAGTATGTATTTTTGCTCACTGCCAACTCCCAGTGGAATGAGGGAGAGCTTTGGGAAGAAAAGTGTAGAGCTTATGGGCTGAGTATTTGTAACTGCTTATTGGGTCATTGTCAGGGAGACTGCACAACTGATGCATGTGCATATAGCAGTTTCCTCTGTATGTGCATGCTATGAAAGTCAAAGTACAAATAAATTGCCTTTTCTGTATGCTGAGTTTGCTTTAAAGAGTGATAAAAACAAGTCAGTAACTATAAACTACAGAGGTTTCCAATTTGAAAAATTATTTTGCAACCCAATGAAGTCTTCAACATCAGAAATCCTGGTAGACAGAATGTGAGAGCAAGGTGTTTACAATTTACAGGAAGGAGGAAAAATGAAATTTATTGTTCTGATTAGTGTCAGTGTTAATTAAAAGAGGAAAAAAGCTCTGATTTCATTCATGGAATTATTTAACTTTGGGGTGAAATAAATTGCTGCCTAAATTTTCCATCTTCTGATTGTATTTAGTGGGAAAAAAAATGAAGTATTAAGTGGGAAGAACTTTGAATTAGTTTTGCAACATTTTTCTCATTACATATGAGAGGTTGAGTTCATAAGTATGATGATGATCTACTATCCATGCTTTTATCATAAGTATTGGTTCAGGACAGTGGCAAAGAAAGTAACAATTTTTTTTTTTTTTTTCTAAATTATAAGACGTTAATTATTGAGGAACGGTTGCTACATAATTGATAAATTACTTAATTGTTCTCTTGTATGACTATTTCTTGCATACCAGAAGCCCTAGCTTTTTACACTGAAGAATTTTTGGCAGCCCGCCAAATCTCTGAGGCTGTTCACCCTCTCCTTGGGATTTATTAATAGAATGCTAAATGTGTATTATGGTAATATTCATCTGTACTTCTGTCCCTATTAATAGAAAGATTTTTTTTTTGGTCATTTGTGTGCTTACCTTATAAGTTGATGAGTAATTCTGGATGTAAAGAGCATTTCTATAGTTACATAGAATTTCTGACTTGGGAAAAAAGTCAGTGCTTGGACAGGAAGCACTGGAATTCATATATTCTATCTTATATTACTCAACTTCAGTCAGAAAGTCAGGTTTTCTACTTCTCTGTTTTACCCAAAGTTAGAAGAGGCCATTCTTTTGTTAATGTTTGGACTCTTCTTTTATACACCTTTTGTCTGATTGTGTGAGTTAAGATGAATAGCCTAGAAGTTAATATCTTCATATTTTTCTTAGGGATTTTGAATTGGGCTTGCATTTTTAGTTGTGTAATTTTTAATTTTCTGGCTGATTTGAGATCAGTCCTAGCAATCACAAAATTTAGATTAGAGTCTATGTTGTATCATTATGAATATAACTTACAGCTTGCAAAACAAAATATATTAGTCTTTGAAAAAATGTTAATATTCAAAATGATTAAAAGACAAGTTTCTGTTGTCATTGATAACATCTTTAAAATACCACTCACTTGTGAAATGCACATTAAATGTCTGTTCTATGAGTAGGAGCTGCTGAATGTCCTCAATTCCTGTTGACATTAGTGGAAACTGAAAAACTCTTTGGCACCCAGGGTAATTGCTGACAAGCGTGATCTTAAAGCCAGTAACATTGAAAAAATGGATTTCCCACCATAAACATAATAAAACATCTTTTGCTTTTTGATTATTTGGTGTTAATTGCCTGTAATTATTGCAGGTACTAATATTTACAAGCAGAACTAACAATTTTAAAAGTGACTTATTTTCATAGTGGAAAAGGTTACTGTGAGAAAGATCTTGTCCAGGTTTCTCTCCTCCATTTTATATTATGGTTGTGTCTAGGGGGCTTCATTTATTTATTTATTTTATGGAAGCTCCAAGAAGAAGAATAAAAGGTTTTGACTAACTGTTTTGTAGATTGTCCATTCTTATTGCATCAACATTAACCATTCTTGATGTATTTGTCCTGTAGAAACCTTTTTGCTATTGTTGACAGATGAAGTGTTTTCTTGTGTCAGAAGTGTAATTTTTAAAGAGCACTTCATTAAAGGTTTTCTTCTGTTCATTTTCTTTTTAAAAAACTATGAAAGGGAAAATTAAAAATGTCTCCAAAACATTAAAAAAATGATTTAACATTTCTTACAAATGAGATTTAGATTTTCCACCACAAGAACACTTAAATGACAAGGTCATGTAGGGTATTACCAAGGTATTGTTTTCTCAGATTGTTTACCCATTTCTTCCCAAAAAGAAAAAGCTTGAAGAGGACTTAGGCCTTTTGTTTAACTAACTGAATTTAAATAAATGTTATATAACCAGGATCAGAGTTTTTCCTGCTGAGAAAGGAGGGGTGCCCCTGTGCTCATAGCATGATGCAGTTGCTTGATTACTACCTACTGACACAGTAAATGTACAATTACAATGAACTGTTTAGCAATTGCATTCTTCTTACTCAAACAAATGAACTTTGGTTCATGCTCCACAATCACTGATGTTAATCATGTCTCTTATTTGAAATTTACTGAATTATGTAATTATCTGTTTTAGTGTGATTCCCAGAGCTTCAGGAATATTTATAAACATATCAACTTAGAAACCGTATTTAGTATGATTTGGAATGGAAACAACACATTGTTACCTCTTCGGTTTTTGCTTTTGCTTTTTGCTTTTGACTTGGAAAGTTCAATTTATGAGAACTTTTGAGAACAAGATAGTCGTTTACGAAAGTATGGAAGCAATTGTTAACTCTGTTGACAAAAATTTTATTTGTTGTACACTGCTATGTGAAGTGCTACATCTTGTATTGATTTACAGTACAAGCTTCTCACAGAAGTGAACTTTCTATGCCAAAGGGAGAGAACCAGATTCATGTGCCTGAGCAAACTTTCCAGTCTCTTGTGAAAGAATGATTAGGATTTGATTCGTTTGTCTGAATACTGTAGTACTGGTTCTACTTAAAATATAACACAACGGTAATTTATCAGCAAAATGCGAGAGCTTTACTGAAATACCTGTGTATTTAACTTTTCTTTTTGTTTTAGGTTTCTGAGAAATATGGTGTCCACATTTGTGGAGAAGGTGGAGAATATGAAACATTCACTCTGGACTGCCCTCTCTTTAAGAAGAAAATAGTTGTGTAAGGAACAGTTTCTTCCATTTCATTTTATTAAAGCAATGAGAGCATTTTCACATTTAGCTTGAGGCAGCTGTTGTTGGCAGAGTGAAAAACGCGTCGTCTAAGTTCACAAACACTCACTTTGTTTAACACTGGCCAAGTCCTCTGAAAACCTAAATCAATACCTGACAAGACGAGGCCTTCATAGAAAGCTATAAACTTCTTAGACATTTGCACTTTCGTTTACTTGCTGATTATGGCCTGCAGTAAAACTGGTACCTACACACTGACACTTTTATCCTTTCATGAAGTGTGAATTGCCTGTAATATTTATCTTTCATTACAGCTACATTTGATAAACTGCCACATCAGTAGGCTGTGGGTTCCATTAACTCTGTGTGTGTGTGTGTGTGTGTGCACAAGTGAGTGTAAGTTTAGCAGCTTAGACTGATAACGAAAACATTTTACTTCTATTATTAGAGGATATTTTAAATACAAACACTGGATGAAGCCATCTAATATATACTGAATAGTTTATTCCTTTGACGTAAATTGCTAAAATCTGTGTCGTGGGATATGAACGTTTGTGTCTTGTTGTAAGTTTCTTCTTAGTCTGTTAAATAGCTAAGTCTGCTTGCTTTGAGTGAGATGTTTCAACTGCTGTTCCTTTTCTTAGCCATGTAAACAGATTAGTAGTCATGTATTGATGACGGTCGTCTTACAGAAGGTCAAGATTATTGTGCATATAGACATGGTAAAGCTTCCACAGTGAAGATCTATTTGTTTCATTTTTTCCATACCACTGGTATCTGTCTGTATAGAGCAGAGAAGCAGAACCTGTTTGACTCTGTTCCATTACAGGGAGAGGTAGAGCAATAGATAAAACGTGAAAAGGTTTAGAAACTGCTATAATGGAAGTCTGCTGAGCTGAAATATTGGTTGACTGCATGATATGTCCTACGTAGTCAACTAAACAACTAGATAATTTGAGTCTGGAGATATTCATTTTTGAATTTGACATCTGATACAATTTCTACTGAAGTGATAAAGTCTTATCAGTTCCAGTGGGTGGGTGGAGAGAATTCTGAGAAACTGTCATTTTGTTAGAAAAGTACTACTCATTACCAGTTGTGGCAATACACAAATACAATGTGTGTAATACAAATACAAATACAGTATTTGTATTGCAACTCTTGCAACAAAGTGTATGCTTTAGAAGAAGGGTAGCTAGGTTTTAACTGATAGATAAAATACACTTGTGTAAGTTTTTGGCTTCGATTTGTTTAGTTTATTGTTTACATTACTAACTGTATTTAGTTTCTCATGTTACAGATTAAATCTGGGTATTCCATTAGAATTTGATATACAATTCCCCAGTGTTCCCTTGTAAAGATCTCTTTCTACACCTGAAATAGATTAAACAGTTACTCAAGCTAGTTCTAAATATACATTTCTATAGTGGAAACTGAATAGCTACACTGGTATTTTGTTTCTCAGGCTTAATTAGGCCTGCTTAGCTCTCTCCTACTTTGTCATAACTGCATCCCTTTTAAGGGCCATTCATGTAAATATCTATTACCTTATGAGCTTTTAGAATAAAAATATTTGTAGTTGCTTTTTCATTAAATGTTGTTTATAATCATTTGTTATTTATGAGTTACTTTTACAACTTTACTTAGCTTTTATTCTTGTTTTTCATATTCACTGGGTGAATCAAAAAAGACTATGTAATCATGTTGTTGAGCTGGTAGTTTCCAGACGCTTAAATAGCCATGATTGTGATATACATCCTGATAATTTTTTTTTTAAGCTTAAATGGCATTGTAAGAGTTACAAGCTAGAGGTTAAAACCTGTACAGATTTTTTCAAGGTTCCTAAATTCCTTAGAAACATTTTCCTAGTGTAAGTTTCTGTGGAAGACATTGGCAATTATTCTTTCCCAAATAACAGTTACAGTATGTTAACCTTGGCTGGCTGGCAAATACTCACCAAGCTACCCTCTCACTTCGCAGGGGAAAGAATTAATGTGCAAAACTTACGGGTCAAGATAAGGGCAGAAAAATGGCTTAGTTGAGACCATCATGGGCAAAACAGACTTGATTTGGGAAACAGTAATGGACTGCTGCAGTGAGCAGCTCAATTAAAATTAATAGGTTGCAGCTCCAGCCAGGAATCTGCTTTTGCTTTGGCTCTCTGCAAGCTATGGCCTTTCTCAGGCCACACCCAACTGCTCCTCCACAGACTCATCTCTAAGGTCTGTACATGGAGATCATCTCTGTCTGTTGTCTCTTGGGTTACAGAGGACCAACCTGCTCCACCATGGGCTTACAGGGTACTTCTGTTCTGTACCTGGAGCGTTTCATGTCCTCCTCCTGTGCTGATCTTGGTGGCTGCAGGGCTGTTTTTCTCACATTTCGTTTCTCACTCTTCTCTCACAGCTGCTGTTCAGCATTTCTTATCCTTCTTAAATGAGTTATTCAGAGGTGTTACTTGTGTGGCCAATGGGCTCGGTTTTGGCCAGTCATAGGGTCCCTTTTGTAGCCAGCTGGAACTGGGGACTGTCCCTGGTCTCTTCTCACAGTAAGGCACCCCTGCAGCCTCCCAGATGCTACTTTTGGGTAGCATTTTCACTGGTTACTGCTTTTGTCACATGAAACTTGTGACTGTGTTTTCACATTGTCATCTTTGAAAAAGGAAATCTGCTATATCAGGAAGAAAATAACCTTTATGTGTCAGTTATGGAGAAGTGGGAGTTGTTTTAATGTAGAATATGTGGTTAATTTTGCTTTTGAATATTAAATTAAGTCTTGCAAAACCATTCAATCTTCATTTAAAAATATGCCTCACAAACCAAGCATGCCAAATTGAGTGAACTATTTGAAAATAAACAATATTTAGCAGAGAAACAAAGATCTTACAATAGAAATACTCAACCAAGAGTCAGATGGGTTTTATCTGGTTTTACCAGAATGTCTGTCGTCGTCTTTCTTATGCTCATTATTTAAGAGATACCAAGCATTTAGTCTCTGGCATTACATTCATATTTATAGTGCAATTGATTGACACCTCTGGAAATCATATAGTTCTTGTCTATAAGAGGGCCATCTAATATCTAATGTTATGATAAAGGCCCATTAGTATGTATGGAATACAGAATGCTTCAATTTGTTTTCTTTCTAAGTTAAATTGATGTGTTGAAAATGTTTTGGAAGTATAATTTTGCATTGATTACTTTATCATTAGCTCTGTGATTAGGTTTAGAGTCAAAACTAAATATGTAAACTTGAGGAGAAAAATGACAAAGAAGACTTGCCCTAACTTGTGTTTGTTTTGTGAAAATATTACTTGCTGTTTTAAAGTAATTTCCCAGGTCTTTAAGATGATTTGAGGGACAGCTTTTCAAACTATTTTTTGTTGGTTTCTAAAGTCTTCTGAAAATGTTCCTTAACAAAATTCCTACTTTTCTGTCATAATGTAATTATGTGCCTAAGGAAAATTATGACTTTCAGTATGACATGGACTTCTCTTACTCTTTTCAGAACCTCTCAAGTGACTGTTTTTGTTTTTTTTTAAACTCTCAGCTATTAATGTTGTTTAATTATTTACTTCTTTTTCTATCTCCTAAGCTATACATAATGCAAAGTTAAGGACTTCCTGTGTTTTGAATTGGTGACTTATTATTGGTAACAAAACTCTTACAGTTTCCACCTATTTGTTACATTTAGTATTGAATAATACAGTACATTTTATCAGTTAAAACAATGATGTATGTTCTGAGTGGCTGACAGAAAATGAATTAATTGGAGAAAATCTGATATATATTGTAATACTCTTTTCAACACCACATAATCTCTGTTTGGAGCCATCAATTGAGAAATATTAGCATTTTAAACCAAATACCTACTGTGGTGCCATCCATGTGTTAACTGTCTGATTCAGGAATGCATTAGGACAAGTATCAATGTTTTGCAGGCATGCTGCACTGTTGAATTGGTACATGTGGGGATATGGCTTCTTTTACTCTGTAAAAGTATTTTTTTTAAATATACTTCAGTATTTTTAAAGTATTTTTTAAAAGTTACTAGGTGTTTAAATTGTACTAAATTGTTCAATAAATAGCCCTAAAATATTATTTTTCCACTTGGATATAAGCTTTTCTGAAATTTAAAGTAACAACTGCATCACTGAATAGTACCAGACTTCCCCATTGCCGTTGTTTCTTTTGTGTTTATTGAGATATTATCCTAAGACACTGGAGATACACAGATACCAGGTAACATTGCCATCTCAAAGCATGTTGTTATGATTTCCATCAATGTGCTTCTATGACTAAAAATTTCTGAAGTGATATTCTACCCATTTACAAAATTCCTATTTGAATTAGTAAGGCACTGTGACCGTTTGAAAATAATTACTTTAATCTTAAGGCGCTATCTTTAAGAAGTCCCAAAAGAATGTAATCTTTCAATCTTAAAAGCCTCGATAGTAAGAATTCAAGAATGAATCTGTGGACTTGATAATCAATAAATTAAAAGCTTATTAATAGTGAAGTAGAATTTTTTATGCTAAAGATGTACAATATAGTGATAGTGATTACATTAAGGAGTTTTGATTTTAAATCCTAAGCCACATTTTAAAAAGCAGATATTTCTGTTAACTTTATGCTTTCATTAAGTCAGTGGAATCTGGCCAACTTCAGCTGTTTCCAGTATGCATGTATCATTACTAGAGATCTTCTTTGGAATCCCTGGGCTAAACTCATTGAATACTGTGAAGTTTTAAGAGTGCTGTGATTTCAAGAAAATTATCTGTATGTCTTCAGCATTTTTTATAGGAATTTTCAGGTTTTCTTGTAATGCATCTCAGTTTCTCACTTTCTGATATTTATTTCCTAGAGCTACCTTTTGCTTAAGTAGTAAAACCGTGCAGATGGAAATAACAGATAAAGCCTCTTGTGAATCAAAATGTGACAGATTGTGTCTGTAAAAATAAAAGCTACAATTAACTAATTTGAATCAGCACACAGTAAGTTTATCATTGCTACCAACACATTTGGCATTAAAAAGTTGTGTCTAGTAGTCTTCAGTATCAGATGCAAGATGGTCAAATCAGTCAGATTCTCAGCGTGAAATATTGCATGGTGTTAATACTTCAAGAGCTAGTCCCTGGAGCATTAGTGATGAAAAACAGACTTTTAAAAATCTCACATTGATAAAATGAAAAGATTGCATTACTTATTAGTCTCTGGACTGCAAAATATAGTGTCAATTATGATTGCATAGGCTATATCTAGTTAAATATCTTCATTCTGATCTGGAAGTATAAATTACTCCTTTTGAAAATTATTGAAGATAGCATGATGTTCATCGGAATGATTTTGTATGGCAAAAACTTTCTTAATTGTTTTTTTTTTTAAAAAGATTCTCAATTGATTATCTTCCAGTCTTTTACACAGTGAAGCATTATCAACATGTTAAATTGTACATTAATATATACGTGATTCTGATAACTTTGCATTTCAGAGATTCGGCAGAAGTGGTTATGCATTCAGCTGATGCATTTGCACCTGTGGCCTACCTTCGTTTTCTGAAAATGCACCTGGAGAATAAGGCAAGTAAATTCCTAATGTCATCTCCCTTTAAAGCTATATGCATGAATTTTTGTGTTGCATAGTTTGAAGTTAAGCTACGCCTTCTCATTTGTGTTCTTTGAAATAAAGATATACATATTTAGTTGAATTTTGGAACATGACAAATGAAAAACTCAATATAAATGCTTGCTTGTTGAATGAATGAATTCAGGTAGTATGTTTGTGTAGCATTTTTTTCATTCTGAAACCTTTAGGTATTCAACTGGCATGGTGCAGTCAAGTAGATATGTAACCTGCATCATACAGCCAGCCACAGAGTAGAATGCATCTGTATTAGGAACCGTATGAACAGTGTTGATTTGCTTGGAGGTGTCATCTCTTTATGCTGTTTCTGTTGCAGAGAGGATAATTCTAAAACCTTCTGAATCCTAGTGCTCAAGTATTAAACATCTTTTCTGTTTGAAAGTTGCATCTAATGAATGGCTTTAAAACAGTGTAGAGAAGATATCCTGATCAATGAGCTTGAAAGAATTGTCAGTAATTAAGAGGGATTCCCTCAGTAGTTCCTGATTCAGTGGAATATGGAAAAGAATGGGAACTCCTGTGATTTAGATGTTGCAAACTTACACGTAAGCTAAGAAAGTCAGATGAGAAAGTACTTTTCCTGGTTTTTGTCATATACACATCTCAGTTTTCATACCTATATACATTTTTCTATTTTTCTCTTCATTATTTTGCAGGTAAAACATGTTTTTCTTACTTGTTAACATTTGTAAGTACTTCAACTTTGTTGAAGATGATCTTCCTACCACTACTGTAGTCATCTTTTTATAGTTCTTCCCATTTCTTTCTGTGTTTTACTAGTCACTGAACCTCTTCTGGTTGAAGGAATTGTTACCAAATGTTATTACAAGTATTACAGTTTTCATTTATATCTCATCTCTCTTGAGAAATGTTTTTTGGGTTTTTTGTGTGTTGTTTTTTGTGTGTGTGTGTGTGTGTGTGCATAATACCTTTCTTAATGTTATAATTCTATACAGATAAAATCTGTGCTTTTTTTCTGCTATAGTAACCTCACTGTTCCCATAAAAAGTAAATTGAATTTTATCCTTTTTGTTTCTATTTCAAGACTTCTTTCAGATATAAAATGGTAAAGTATGTGTGGGGAGAAAGGGGATGTCAACTAACTACATGAAACAAGACCAAATAGGCTGAATAATTGAAAATCTGGAGACGCGTGGTGGGGACTATTGATGACATTAATATTTCTATGGGGGTCCTGGCTTTTCTTGCTTAAGCAAACTTAATGATAAAATGTACTATAAATCACAAAAAGGTGACAGGCTAGGGAAAAAGAACACAAAGCTTTACATAAATTAGGAAAAAGTTGTATTAAAATGCATAATATTTTATATAAGAATCAAGATTTTCCCTTTTATTTGAACAGAAGCTCTTTTGCCCTTCTTATGTAGATGTTTTAGATATGGGTAAAGCCTCACAATTTTAGGCAGTATTGTAATAAATCTTATTTCATGTTCCTTGTAGACAAAACTGTCACATTCCTAGAGACGTAAGGTTTACATAGGCATACCCTGGATTTTGTTATATAAACTAATGTCTTGTAGAATTAAAAGAAAAATAGTCTGTTTTCTGCAATATCTGTGTCATGAGGAAAAGCATTAGAATCTTTTGGCTATAGATTAATTTTGTGTCATGATAAAATGAGCTAGGTATTCAAGAAGCTATGAATATGGAGAGCCAGTCAGTCCTTCAGAGCACAACATGTTACTAGGCACAATTTAACTGTGTAATGATGGAAAAGCCTTTACAATTAATACGCCTGTGGCACTGTACTTTTTCCTCACTCCTTCATGCTTTACAAGCCCTAAAAAAAATTTAAGTATCAGTTAGTAGTTCAGCAGTTGAAAGCCAGTCATACAATAACAAATCACTGCTGGGGAAAAAAAAAAAAAGCAACAGTTTTAGTTTCAGACTTTCAAAAGAGTACTGAAATTTGAGCAAAAATTCTCAGTAGTGAGAATGAAAAGTGTATAAATGTAGCCGCTTATGTAAGGTCTTTGTAGAAGCTGTTAATTGACTGCACAGTGATGTGTAATTCTAGTAAGCATCGTGACATCCGTTTTGTTATCATTTCAGCTGAGATATGTATTTTTAATTTTTATTTTGTATTCAATTTAACATAGTTATATGCCACAGATGTTAATTTTACATTCTTTGAAATTTACCTGATTATTGCTGTGCACTTGTTATGCTAGTGTACCTTAGTCTCTGCTATCTTTCTTCCTCTAGAATGTATTTTCTTCAGATAAATCTCTTCTTGTTTAACTACAAAGCTTGGGTAGAAATGTGTTTTAGATTGTTTCTGGCAGCAAAATGAGCCCCTGTGCCTGGGGGAAAATAACATCTTACTTACTGTTCTGATTTAATATGCTACTGTGAAACCTCAAGATGCATTCTTGTATACTTGAACCTTTTTCTTTTTTATCTCGTTTTTTTCTTTCATTAACAGTGACACCAAAACAGATTAAGAGATAATTAGATGTATGGTTTTATTATTAGAATATTATTAGAAGTTTGGCAAAAAAAACAGCTTAAGAAAACTTTTTTTCAAAGGTATTCTACAGAAACATTAAGAATAAATAATGCTCATGAAACACACATGCTTAAAATTCATGATTGCTTCATTTACTTCATTGTGGAAAAAAAAAAGGTCACCACTGTGATATACATCAAACAGATACCTACCTTCATTGCTATTTTACTTTTCCAGTTACTCTGTGACTTTGCATATTTAAATTGTAAGGTATTCTTTGCTGGGGGGAGGCAATTTCTGAAGCATTTTCCAGTACCACTAAAACAAATTTATCAGATTTTTTTATGCAATATAAATATAATTGTAATATTTTTCAATTAGGGCAAAATATAACTGTTTAAAACTGAAAGTTTTTTTTTTTTTAACTGACAGCAAATTGAACTTTCAAACCTTTGTATTTGCCCCATCTCATACTGTTCTGTTACTATGATGAGCTATATTGGGTTTTGAATTATTAGAAACAGAAATTAAAGCTTCTAGAGCTTCTTATGTAATAATTCTTTCTGAGCATATTTCTGATAACAGTAGTGAATGTATTAACTATCAGTCATGCTTTAAGATTTGCTCTTTGTCACGTTTAATAATGAGTGCTCTGTTCCCTGAGTCTCAGTGAGTAGGAGTACATATACATAAAACAATACCAGCTGTCAGACTGTAGCCCCTTAGGTTAGAGTTAGTCCAGGATTAGAAAGAACCATGTAGCTTTCTATCTACACTTGGCAGAAGAAATGGAGCCTGATTACCTGCAACAGATAAAGGAGTCATGTTTGATGCTGTACTTCCTTGACACGTAGTATTGCATTATATTTACCTGCCATGAAATGATACTCATTCATTTTTCTATATCTGGGCGGAATGTGTTACTGAAATGCAAGCAGTTGTGCCTCTGTTAAACATCAGCAAATCAATTTCAAAGGCTAATTTAGAGATGATTTTTAGAATATTTATAAAAGTCAGGAAAGGTGGTTGGTAGATATATACATGCCTTTTGTACTGAAGGAGCATTATCCTGGAGGTTAGATTCAGTGAACTTTGTGGCCTGTTTCTGTCTAGTTTCTTCTATCCGAATTATTTTAATCCATCTCCACCTAACACTTTAGGTATTAGACTTTGTAATTGGTGATAAGGAGCACAGGAGGGAATTTTGCTGTTTTGTTGGTTGCATTTTTTTAATATTTTACTATCACTGAATGGTATTTCTTCTAGGTAGCCTTTAATTTCCCTCCTGCATCATGAAAATATGGGAAACTACAGTTTGTAACAAATAACTTCACAAACTTTGTAACAAATAATTGCAGACACCTTTTCATTGTGCATTGATTCATTTCAAACAGCAGGATAATAACTGAAGGATTTTTTTCATGCTTCATTTGTTTGCAGATTAAGTCCAGTTCTCTGAAAAAAAGATATTTTTGGAGAGTTCTCTTCATTATTTTAAAATATTTCAGAGTAAAGGACATTCTTTCCTATGTGTCTATACACTATACTTGATATACTGCAAGGGAGGTACATGGTCTCCCTCATTATATTTATTCCAAGGAGTTATGTTATCAAGGTAAGCTGCAAAGAAAAGATTATCACAGTCCTTATACATCCATGTCTCACGAGCTCTCTACCATGCTGTATTCTTATTGCTGCTTAGTGGGAAATCTTCAGTTTTGGAATTTTGTTGTGATGGGTTTTTATACCAGTTTCTATGGTGGCGAATGTAAGCTTTTTAAGAAGGCAATCTGTTGTTTTCATAAAAGACCACTACATGGAATTTCAGCTGTATCAGTTAGAGTCCTAGCTCCAAGGCTTTTTCAACCAGAGAATTTGGATCTTGGAACACTCATGCATTTGCTTAACTTCATTCTGAGTGTGCTTACATCAGTGACAAGAGTTATGTGAATATAGTTAACCATATGCATGTATGCAGGCTCTCATCCAAAATTAGTTTGGTATCACAATGTACAGTGGGTGAGGGAGAAACAGTCTACACAAATGGGAAAATATATTGCTTCTGTGAAGTAACATGAAAATGTTATGTGGTAAAATAAGTTCAGTAAGATTTAATTAAAATGTCATTATAGTAAGCTTGTGGGGTTTTTTTGTTTTTTTTTTTGTTTTTTTAATAATGACAATGTTATTCAAAGAAAGTCTGTTTGTGGCAGTCTGTAACTTTGGGATTTATGCCCTTAGATTATTTTTTCTATTAACAGCAGTGGAAGATTAACATTTGTATGAGATTTGAATATAACTACTCATCAGAGTCTGGCAGCTCTACTTATGCTGGAATTAAGCCTGTTCTTCTTGTGCCAGGTTACACACCTAATGCTTCTGCCGAAGCCTACACCTGTACTGCTGTTGAATGTGATTGATTAGCTATGTTTTTGGAGCATTGTAGGAGTGAGCCTTGAATGAATCATTGTGATATATTGTAGCCACTGTACCACTGAAATTAGTGGTAGCCTATAATTATTTTTATAGTCTTTGATGCATGTAAGAAACCTCATAGAATTTCTAGGATGTGGTAATTTCCCCGAATTTTGTAGCTGACTAGCTGCTTGTGTCTGTGTGTAAACATGTATGATTTTATTTATATTTGTGACACGGTATTGATATGATCACTTATAAAATATTGAAAAGCTTAGAAAAAAAAGGATTTGACAGTAGATTATCTGAAAATTTAGTGTGTCATACGTTTGAGTTATTTGTTATTATTACAATGCTATACAGGAGTACTGGAAGTTACACCAAACCAGTTGTAATAAAGTCTGTGAGTCTTACTACAGATCCATGAATTTTTTATGAAGCAAATTTACAGAAAAGATGTTTAGAAACATAGCTGAAAGAACAATCTTCACAGATGGCATGAAAATTGAATAGGTGCTCTTTTCACATTCTGTTGCATCGTGTCATAAATTCAATCAACCTTATTAGGTAACGGAGAGAAGTTACAGATATCTATCAATACTAGATTTCTCAGAAGATATATATGTAAAGCCTAACAGAATCAAGAAACATAGTGGCTGACGTATTGGCGAGCTGGAGGAAAGAAAAGCAAACCAAAGGAAAGAAAAAAATATAAAATTGACTTCTTTTCTGAAAAAAAAAATTATATTCAGAATTGATTAGTAACCTTTAATATGACCGATTATTTGACAGCTTGTTCAGATCTAGTTCTTTATAAACAGAGAATGGCGAGGGTCACATTTTGGGTAACCTTAATTCATATTATTTATGCACTTATGTGCGCTTTGCTGTTATAGTATTGATGTTCTTTTTCATAGAGATTTGCATAGAAATTCCATATTCAGTACAATTAATTTGTGGGCTAAAACAATATTCAGCAGTTTTTAGTTGTATCATAAGTCTTCATATTTTGACACCTTTTTGACTTGCTATATTAGGTTTTATCACGATTTTGTGAATTTATTTCAGATGTATGCAAAAAAAAAAACACACAAAAAAAACCATCGTTCAGATACTGTATAAAAGATAAGATGTTTGAGTAGTATCTGGAGCTGCAGCATCATTTGGTTAAGGTTCATGGACAAATTCAGTCATAATTCGTTTTCTTTTTAGATGAACACAAGTAGCGTTTGCCAAGCTAGTGATGCCAAAGTCAGCGTATCCAGCAGATTAGGCTGCACTGGAAAATGAGATGAAAGAGAGTTGTGGTTCTGACTATTGATCTAAAAATAAAAATAGATACATATGTATGCTGTAATCACACAACTTGTTGAGGGCATAGTGAATACAGTGTTTTGGAAGACTGATCAGTGTATGCTTTTTGTATTAAAAGGCACACTGGGTGGTTTTCTTATCCTAGGCCCAGGAAAGCATTTAGAAGCACAGAATTGCCAAGATTGGAAACAAGCCTGTTGCATTGCCTGGGGTTGTTGTGGCCAAAGTGCAGGACCTGGCAGTTGGTCTATTTGAACTTCATCCCATTGGCTTCAGCCCAGCTATCTTGCCTGTCTAGATCCCTTTGTAGGGCCTTTCTACACCCTGGTAGATTGACATTTCCTCCTAACTTGGTGTCATCTGCAAACTTACTGAGGAAAAACTCAATCTCCTAATCCAGGTCATCAGTAAAGATACTAAACAGGACAAGCCGTTAGGGAGTGCCACTCGTGGCCAGTCACCAGTTGGGTTTAACTCCATTCACCACCACACTCTGGGCCCAGCCATCCAGCCAGTTCTTTAACAAGCAAAGGGTATACTTGTCCAAGTCATGGGCTACCAGCTTCTCTAGGAGAATACTGTGGGAGACAGTGTCAAAAGCTTTGCTGAAGTCCACATAGACTACCACTAGATAGACTATCTGCTGCATGGGTAGAATTTAGGAAAAAAATTAACATCATGTTACTCCAGTATATAACTTTTCTAAAATGCTGTTCTATTTATCTCAAAATTCTGAGCATTCTAAAGCTTGTGGAGTTTGATGGAGTGTGTAGTCTTTTCATGAGGTGAGTGGAACAAGACTTACAGTGGCTGCACTTACTCGAGATTTAACAAGGTTTTAAAACTTTTCTTGTAGTCTTTTGCATTGTCTCAAGTGTTTACTGTCAGAGTTAATGATCAAGTTGCTACTATTATGCTTTTGTTCCTTTTTTTTCCCCTTAGTTATTGTATTTTTTTGCAAACATAGCTGTCCTGCAAAATTGTGGAATATTGTTTCTTCATTATAATATCATCCTATCTCTTATCTCAAGTTCTGTTGTTTGTCATACCCGTAGTTATTGCTTACTAACCCTGGAATATTTGATCCCGTATGCTGTATCATTGAAAACATATTGTATGCTGGTAATTCTGCAGTCTAAATAGTGGGTAAAACTGTTTGTTCTTCCATTAATTCTTCTAAGCTTAGGTGCTTGTCAAGATGAAGTGGTTTTTGTAATTAAAACAGTACGCTTGAATGATGAAATATGATCATTTCACATTGCTTGGCATGCTGTTTACTGGTTTATTTTATAAATTTTTTCTCAAACAGGAGAAATCTTCAGATACATTTATGGTCAGTAGCTGCTCTTGTGAATTAAGCTGCAACAATGGTGATATTTTACCTTCTTCAGAACTGGATGAACCACAGAATATCGGTCCAATTATCTGGAAGGCTTTGAAACATAATTCTTTGTATTTCAGTGAGTTTTGTGCAACTTTCATTAGGAAAGTAATAGTGAATATTTTATTTACTATATTTTATTTTATTTGCTGCTGGGGAGGGGTGTAGCTGTTAAGACTATAAGACAATTTGTGCCCATTAATAGCCACGTCTTAAAAATAAATAAATAAATGAAAATTCTCCTACTACAATTAAGTTTTCTGGTAGGAATCAATAAATCTGTGATAATGAAATGAAAGTTATTTTGCGGAAGAAACATAACCCAATTTTTTCTTTCTTTCTTTCTTTCTTTCTTTCACACATTAATATTTATAATTTTCCTGAACTAAATTACAGTAATATTACTGTCATTACAGTGGAGGGAATTAGTTATTTAGAAGATCATGCCAGCACCTGTATCCTAAGTCCATTTTAAACTGAAACTATAAAAGGGAACTCTAAAATGAGTAATAAAATGCCATGACTTGACTTGCTTACATGGAAAGACTTGTGTCCGTCCCATTAGTAAAAGCAGTTGCAGTGTTATGTGCATTATCAGGTTTTGCATCCTAACAAGTTACTGTCCCTTAAGTGAGCTGCAGAACAAATCATATGCCTGCTACTAGTATTGCCTCAAACATGAGATGACTAACACAAAATAAACTCGTGTTTTTAGAATGGTAACTCACTGAAGTACCACAGCATCACTTTTACTCTAAACCCAAAGATTAGTAAACTCTGAAAAGGAAGTTTCGTAGTGTAACAGTGTTTGATATGGAGTGGTGCACAAGCACTTTAATGTGGATAAATTCTGGGGATTTTTAAAACAAACAAAACAATAAAAACAAAAGCACCTACACAGATTAAGCATTTGCTGCTTATTAGAACCATGTTAAACCTTTAAGTTCTATTAAATTTTGACAGGTAACTTTGAAAATCTGTTTCTATGCTGGCTGGATAGTTATGAAAATTGTAACTTTTCAGTATCGCTTCTTGTAACGTGTCTTTATCAGAACAAGTAGAAAAATTGTAAACGGTCGGGGGAAAAGAAGTAAAGGAGGAGAGAAAAAGTGAAATTCTCAGCTAAATACTGCTTACAAGCACATTTTCTGGAGGCAATATTAAAGAAGTACTGCTTCTTTATATACTACCGAATGGTAGCTTGGATACCAGCACACTTGTAATATTTGATTTATACCTATATTTCTGTAAATAAGTTATGAAGATTTTTTTAACAATTTATATTTTGGGGGGTTTTTTTCCCCGTGGTTCTTCTTACTTAAACAATTTAAAATGTATTCTTGGTTAATATGACTGTTTTCATCTCTGTAATCATAGTGCTGTTATTAATCTCCCATAGGTAAGACATTTGGAATTTCAGGGAAATCTGTGACTGGTTACCAGTGGTTTTCATGCATCACTGCACACTTTCATCCATCAAAAGACAAAAATGCTCAAGAGGCAGCAAGGGAAGCCTTTTTGTCTCTCAAAGGTGATTTTTTTCAGATAATCCATTATCCGCTGCTAATAATACTTTTTCAAATATGGTATTAAATAAGGAGTCTGTATTGCAATGTGATTTTGTAACTTCAGGTGTTGTGGTTATCAGTTTGTCACCTCATCTAGTGTTTGACTGGAATCATTACTGGCTTTGATACTGAACATATCGTAATTTGACTGGCTGCCATTGAAGTGTTCATGTCACTGTGATGCTGTTTCCATAGTACTTGCTGGCTTTATAGCTTTCTTGCAGTATGTACTATGTGTGAGAGTGCATGTGTGCTGTTGATGTTATCTACTTGCTAAAGCACTTTAGTAGCCACTATAATTTTAAATTTTCTAGAAATCTGTTGAATATTTTGGCATCTAGGATTAGGTCAATAGCTGTAAATCTTGCTTATATTCTTAATGCAAGGGAGAAATTTCTTTCTTTGGAATCTTGAAATCCAAGTTCTTTACTCTCCTGTCCTTAAAAGATATTGATATATAACACAAAATATTCAATTCTTTTTTTCATTAAAATCATTAGATAAAGCGTGTTTATACAGTGTTCTTTTCATTCATAAAAATGAAAATAATTCTTATTGAGTAAATTGGTGGGCTTAAATTCTTGCTCACAAATTCTTGTGAAATATTATTGTGTAAAATCTTTGACATATGTGCCTGATTTCATGACTGAATATAGAACGATTAAGAAACCGTAGGAATTGTTTGCAAATAAAGAAGTTGTTTGCGAAAGGCCTTTAAGCTAGGTTTTAATTGCTTGGAAGTCAGAAGGGTAGATGTGATTAATTTTTTAATAAAAGGCAACAGTGTTTAGTATAAATCTTGTGGGCAAAATTTCTTAGTTAAAGCAAAAGGATTGCATAATGTTTTAATTCGTTCTTATTATATTTGAATGGATATCTGCTAATACAGATATGATATATATTTTTGCTACAGCGTCTGTCATAGAAGAGAACTGATTGTGTCTTTGAGTAGTTCAGTAGCCTGTTGCTTTTAGCACATTTCTTTCATTAGCTATATTATAATCAGGAAAAACAGCAATATTCTCATCTTTGGTTGAAAATGTCAGTTCTTAGACTTCCTTTGGGGTTATATTATTTTTGTAAGAGGTTGTGGAAGACTAGATGAATTAAGTTTCTGATATGGAAAAAGAAATAATATGTTTTTGAGAACTTAACTGATAGGCAGATATCCACAAGGCTTCATCTGTAGTCATACTTCTGATCTATATAGCATTTCAGTCCTTTATGGTTTAAAAATGAAATAGGCACAGTCCTTTTAACCTTCTCTTTCCAGGATTAACTGATTTAATGATCTCTAAGGAGGATTAGTCCTTCTAAAAGGATTCAGAAATAGAAATTTATTGTTGGGCATTATGAAACATGCAATTGTTCCATAAGGTGACTGGATTTATTCCATAAAACCAAGTACAAGAGGGAATTCAATACATTGCTGTTTACTTTTATTTTCTTAAACTGTTTTTTTTAAGCATGTCTTTAGAAGACAAAGATTGAAATGCTTTACATAAAAAGCAACTTTGGGCCAGATTTACCATGGCATATCTTCCTAGGCTTCACTGGAGCAACATGGTTTTTTATTACATTAAAAATTAGTCCAGAATACTACTTGCTGTAGACAATTTTGATGTTGCCTTCTGTAGCTCTCAGCCTAAAGATCCAGGTAACTTAAAAAAAAAAAAAAAAAAAAGCTGTCCTTTTTTTTGTTTTTGTGTGTGTGTGTCAGAAGCAATTCTGTTTAAGAAAGAGTGAGTTTCACCTGGCTGTATTTTATAAATACTTTGTAAGAGTGAATGGCTTAAAATTCAACAGAAGGGCTTTCGTGGTATATCCTGGAAATGTGCTATGCTAAAGTCCTCTCTTTGGAAGCAGGACATGTTGTTGAGAACCCAGGTGATGAATTGGTAACTGGTTCATCTTTTTTACCTTTATACTAACAGCAGTACTTTGGGAGGTCAATTTTACTTTGTTTGCAAGCTAGGGAGATATTATTTCCCATCATTCCTCTCATTCATGCAGAATAAAAGGAGACTGTACTTAAGATATTTCTAAAAAGTTAAAAATTGTGAATTTATCCAAATCCCTTTGCCTTTGACCTGCTATAATACTATTACATGTCCACAAATTATAGTTTGTTTCTCAGCTTACACAATTTAGACTACCTATTTTACATATATATATATATATATATTTTTTTTTTCCTCTGGCATTCCACATAGTGCTGCAGAACCTTTAACTGCAGTCCCAAACTCTACTTGACTACAATTCTGGCTGGAAATTTGAAAAATGTCATTATCTTCTCCTTGAGTGATGAAATAGCAGCTGATTTTGACCCAGTGATTTCAATCAGGCAGTTTTAAAATACATTTATATTTCTGGACAGAATTATCATTGTGTGCTAATTTCTCAGCTGATTATTTCTGGAAATCTATCTTGACTTCATACAAGTTCTATGTCAATTGCTTTGTAATCTCTTGTATGACTTAGCAGGGACTGTCTTTTTCTATCAGTGAGAATTTCCCTTTCCCTCTTCAGATTGCCATCACTAATGGCAGTATGACTAAATATAGCTGAGACATTTAGAATAAAACCCAGTGCTGGTGTGACCACATCGACTTTCATGGAAGTGTGCCAGATCCTGGACTGCGTTTAAAGGCAAAGAAATGTTTTTCACAAAGATATTTGTTTCTCACTAAGGCAACAGTAAAGACTGTACTTTCATGCTGTTCCTCTGGAAGACCATGGATAGATATGTATAGATACAAACTGTAATTCTAAAGGTCAAGATCCCCAAAACTACACCAAGAAGAGCTTTACGTGTCTCATTTAACTTAGGTAACTGCTATTATAGGTTCTATATTTCTTCACATCTTTCAGAGAAGACTTGCTTCTGCATTTTATTTCTCCTGCTTATGAGTTACAAAAGGTCCACACTGCAGAGCTGATCCACGTATCTTGTATGGTATTGACGTATGTAAGAGTAATACGTTCTCCTTAAATGCTGTGACTGAAATCTTCTATGCATACACATTCATATTATTTCCACTTCCCAGTATCTTTTCATTAACTGTGTGCTTGACCTTTATAGTGCTTTCATCATTCCTTCATTTCTCCTGTGGCTACTTCTGTTTTCTATCATCTATCTTGCCATTTCTACGTCTTTCCTTTTGCAGAGATTATTATTGCATTTTTTTTTTTTTTATCAGCTTAGACAAACATCCCTCTAGAATAGCACATAAATGTTCGATCATTTTCTTTGAGAAAAGTTATGGACTAAAGAATTTATTGTTGTCCCTTAGAATCGTAGAATCACTCAGGTTGGAAGGGACCTCAAAGATCATCAAGTCCAACCACAGCCTAACCATAGTACCCTAACTCTAACAACCCTCTGCTAAATCATATCTCCAAGCACCACATCCAAATGACTGTTAAAACACATCCAGGGACAGTGACTCAACCACCTCCCTGGGGAGCCTATTCCAATGTTTAACCACCCTTTCTGTAAAGAAGTGTTTCCTAACGTCCAACCTAAATCTACCTTGGCGCAACTTGAGGCCATTTCCCCTCGTCTTTTCACCTGTCACCACTGAGAAGAGACCAGCCCCACTCTCTCTGTAAGCACTTTTCAGGTATTGTAAGAGAGTATTAAGGTCTCCCCTCAGCGCCGCCTCTTCCCTAGACTAAACAGCTGCAGCTCCCTCAGCCTCTCCTCATAGGGCTGATTTTCCAAGCCCTTCACTAGCCTCGTTGCCCTTCTCTGGACCTGCTCCAGTACCTCCACGTCCTTTCTGTACTGAGGTGCCCAAAACAGAACACTGTACTCGAGGTAAGGCCTCACCAATGCCGAGTACAGGGGCAGGATGACTTCCCTAGTCCTGCTCACCACACCATTCCTGATACAAGCCAGGATGCCATTGGCCTTATTGGCTGCCAGGGCACACTGCTGGCTCATATTCAGCCGACTGTCCATCAGTACACCAAAGTCCTTTTCCAACAGGCAGCTTTCCAGCCACACCTCCCCAAGCCTGTAGGGTTGCCTGGGGTTGTTGTGGCCAAAATGCAGGACCCGACACTTGGCCCTATTGAAACTCATGCCATTAACCTTGGCCCGTTGATCCAGTCTATCCAGGTCCTTCTGCAGTGCCCTTCTCCCCTCTGGCAGATCAACACTCCCTCCCAGCTTGGTGTCGTCTGCAAAATTACTGAGGGTGCACTCAATCCCCTCGTCAAGATCATCAATGAAGATGTTAAACAGAAGTGGCCCCTGTACTGAGCCTTGGGGGACACCTCTCGTGACCAGCCGCCAACTGGATTCAACTCCATTGACCTCAACTCTTTGGGCCCGGCCATCCAGCCAGTGCTTCACGCAGAGGAGCGTACACCCACCCAGACCATGGGCGGCCAGCTTCTTCATGTGAATGTTATGGGGGACAGTGTCAAAGGCCTTACTGAAGTCCAGGTAGACCACATCGACAGCCTGACCCTCATCCACCAAGCGGGTCACCTTGTCATAGAATGAAATCAGGTTTGTCAGACAGGATCTACCATTTGTAAACACATGCTGAGTGGGCCTGATCCCCCGGTTGACCTTTAATTAGTCCACGATGGTTCCCGAGATTATTCGTTCCATAACCTTCCCAGGCACCGAGGTGAAACTGATAGGTCTGTAGTTACCAGGATCATCTTTCTGGCCCTTTTTGAAGATGGGCATCACATTTGCCAGTTTCCAATCCACCGGGACATCCCGTTAGCCAGGACTGCCAAAAAATGATGGACAGTGGCTTGGCAACCACATCCGCCAACTCCCTCAGCACTCTAGGGTGCAATCCATCCAGCCCCATGGACTTGTAAGCATCCAGCTTTCGGAGCAGGTCCAAAACAATCTCGTCATGGATCATGAAGCACTTATTCTGTTCCCCATCCCTATCTACCAGCACAGGGGGCTGTGTTCCCAGGGAGTAACAAGTCTTACTATTAAAGACTGAGGCAAAGAAGGCAGTAAGTACCTCAGCCTTATCCCTATCCTTGATGACCAGGTTGCCCTCGGCATCGAACAAGGGGATGGAGATTCTCCCTAGCCTTCCTTTTGCTATTAATGTGTTTATAAAAGCATTTACTGTTTTCCTTTACCTTAGTGGCCAAGCTCAGTTCCAGCTGCGCTTTGGCTTTTCTAATTTTCTCCCTGCACAGCTTCACTACATACCTGTAGTAGCTTGCCCACTCTTCCAGAGACCATAAACTTTCCTTTTGTTCTTGAGTTCCAGCTGAAGGTCTCTGTTCAGCCAGCCCAGCCTCCTTGCCCATCGGCTCATCTTCCGTGACATGGGGATGGTCAGGTCCTGCACCTTTAGAACAATTTCCTTAAAATATTCCCAACCTTCCTGGGCTCCCACACTCTCCAAAACTACCTCCCAAGCATGGTCCTAAAGAGGTTGAAGTCTACCCTCCAGAAGTCCAAGGTGGCAGTTCTGCTGACTCCCCTCCATAGTTCGACAAGGATAGAGAAATCTAGCATCTCATGGTCACTTTGACCCAGACGGCCTCCAACCTTTACATCCTCCACCAGACCTTCTCTGTTAACAAACAGTAAGTCCAGGATTTTGCTTCCTCTCGTCGTCTCCCTCACCAGCTGTGTCAGGAATTTATCTCCCACACACCTTAGGAACCTCTGGGACTGTTCCCTGTCAGCTGTATTATAATTCCAGTAGATGTCTGGGAAGTTGAAGTCCCCCACCAGAACAAGGGGGAGTGACCTAGAGACCTCACCCAACTGTTTATAAAGCATCTCATCCACCTCTTCATCCTGGATGGGTGGCCTGTAGCAGACTCCCACAGTAACGTCAGTCTTGTTGGCCTTTGCTTTTATTCTGATCCATATGTTCTCAACCCTATTATCAACATTATTAATTTCCACACATTCATAGTCTTTTTTAATGTAGAGAGCTACGTCACTGCCTTTCCTACCCAGCCTGTCTCTATTGAAAAGCCAGTAGCCCTCCATCACTGCACTCCAGCTGTGGGAGTCATTCCACCATGTTTCCGTGATGGCAACTATATCATAACTTTCCAAACACACAATGGCCTCCAGCTCCTCTTGTTTGTTACCCATGCTGCGTGCATGGGTAAACCCTTACAGTTTCATTCACTTTTGATTCAAAATCTTATAGATTACTAACTGTTATAGTCTGAAACAAAACAAAACATGAATAGGAAAAAAAAAAAAAAAAAAAAAGGATAAAATTTAGTGATACAAATAATTAGGAATGTAACTTACCTATTTGCATGAATGCATGATACATTTTCTTTTGGCAAGAATTCACTACTGTGTGGAACAAATTTATTCATTCTATTTATGTCTATTTAGAAAATGAACATGATAACATTTCATGAAAAACTGGATATTATGTAGGGAAAAGCAGTATGTTGCAAAGCCTTCAGTCATGTTTAGACAACTAGTTATTACCAGTTTGTTTTGTTGAACAAACACAGGATGGCTGTGCTTAAAATATTTTGTCTTTAACAGCTACATTATTTTTTATCTTGCAGCAACTATAACTTCAGAGGGATTGAAACTGAAGGATATTATTTTGGTTCATCTGTATATGAGGAGCATGAAAGACTTCAATGTTATAAATTCAGTTTATGTGACAGAATTTGATTTGTGTCCACCGGCAAGGTAGGATTAGACTACTGCTAGAGTATATTTATGATACACTGTAATGTACTGTATTATTGTTATCACGTTTATGAAGCTTTTCTACAAATGTTTATGTCTCTCAGACTTGGAAACAGACTTCTGCTACCTTTTGAAGTAATCACATCAGGGGTGCTCAAGTCAGAAACACTGGAGTTGGAAATTCTTGCCTTATTACTTTCCATAAGGTTTATAAATGCCCCTCAATATGACTTTATAGAAAAGTAATACATTCTTTGCAAACATCAGTTCTCCTTAACTCAGGTGAAATGACAAGTCTTTTGTACTGATGGAGTTCTGTTTGCCTGTTAGCGTGCCTCTCTTGGTCTTGGCAGTGCTCCTCCTAATGCAGCCCAGGATACCATCAAACCTAGGTGATAAAGCCACATTACTGGCTTTCAGTGTATACTAGGACCAGCCTGGTCCTTTCTACAAAGCTGCTTTCCAGATGGACAATTCCCAGTGTGCATGGGTAGCTGGGGTTTTATCTCATTGCAGGATTTTGCACTTTACAGGTTCCTGTAAGCCCATTTCTCCAGCCCGTCCGGGTTTTTCTGAATGGCAGCATGACCCTCTACTGTAACAATCACCACTCTTGGTTTTGTATTATTTACAAACTTGCTGAGGGTATGCTTCACCCTATCATTGAGATGTCTGATGAGGATTTCAGCAGGGTTGGACTTGGTCTATATTCTGTTAGTTACAGGCCACTCACTAGACCTTATGCCACTGAGCACTGCCCTTTGGGCCGGATCTTTGAGCTGGTTTTTACCTCACTGTCTGCTCATCCAACCCGTACTTCATCAGCTTCTCTATGAAAATGCTATATTAGACAGTCTCAAAGGCCTCTGTGAAGTCAAGGTATGCAATATCCAATCCTCCCCTCTCGTCTGTCAAGCTGATTATTTAATCTGCCTAGAGGTGATGAGGACCCTTCTAGATCTTCGTGGCATTTTTTTTTCTCCACTTTCTATTTACTTCATTAAATACAAAAGCAAAATTGATAGCTGAGAAGGTATCAATGAGAGATACCAGGAGATATTTTAATACCGTATCAAGACATATTTGCTCTGTTCCTTTTTTTCCCCTGGGATAGGCACTTGGCTATGGCTGAAGATGAATACTGGACTAAATGTATCATTGGCTTGATCCAATATGATCTTACGTTGTGTGTTTCCATCATCTGATGGGTAGCAAACCTATACTTGCTTATTCAGTAAGAATGCAAATATGAATAAGAAATTACTTCAGAATGCACTGAGTCTAATGTTTTCATGCATAGATCCTCAAATCATAACTGTTTAATATCCATTATACAGAATTGTTAACATTGGGTACTAGTCGAGCTCTGACATAATGAAACAATTGTTAGTATTGAGAATTTGTTCCTGATGTTATTTGATTTTAGTTTGTTTATTGTTAGTTTTTTTGTTGTTTGTTAACGTCACTGGAAATTGGACTACTAACACCTAGCCCATGAAAATTTTACCCTGCTTTTTTAAAGTTTTTAAACATAATTTTCACTTTGGAAATTCTTTCTTGCATTTGTCAGAAAAGCATATTTCTTGTAACAGTAGTTCATGTTTTTAAGCTTCTCAGATACTGTGTTCAGTATGCAGAACTGTTACGGTTTGAAAAATCACTTGGATAATAGATTACTACAGGTTGAATGAGTCCTCTAGAGGCTACCTAGTCCAACCGACTTCCAAAAACAGGGACAACTACAAGATACCTCGTATCTTGTTATTTTTCAAATCAATTGTTCAACATTTTCTAATGTAAAATATTATATACATTTTATTACAAAGTGTAGTTTAGTCATGTGAATTTTAAGTATAATGTGAAAATAGCTAGAAGATATTGTTAAGATAATGTACCATATGGTATGTTCACATTCTCCTAACCATCTACAGTCTGAGTGTCAGAAGAGAATAAAGACAGCGGGAAGAGGCTTTTTTAGATCCTAATTGTAGGCCAGAGTTAGCAAACAATGGAGGAATGTAGTGTTGGTTTTGTGTGCCTGAAGAGGAAGGATTTAGACTCTGCTATAAACTACCCAAAAATGTATCTCTACTGCTATGTATCTTAAGTGCTCTTTATAGCACTTACCCTTTCCTCAGTTTAGCGTCCTTCATTTCTCATGCTGCTGCATGTCTTAAGCCTTCACATTTGCACAGCCAGCACATAGTTTTCCATCACTTCTTGGAAAGGTCATAAAATAGCAGGTAGAAAGATGAGGAAGTTGCAGCGGGAAATTATTATTTTACAGAATACGCAGGTTTGTGTTGCATTTTAGCCAAAAGAAAAATTAAGCTGCAGTTTGCATGTCTGCATCGTTGCATTATGCACAGAGATGTGTTTGTGGGAGTTCTCACAAGCAGTATGCTAGAAGCATAGACTCAGGGGTCTAGATCTACACTAAATTTGCAAAATTGTCTTGAAAATTTACCATCCCAAGCGGAAAATCCATTCACCCATGCTTATGATGATGGTAATGAAGGAAAAAAAAATGCATTTGCATGGGAGAGGAGGGGAGAAAGATAGTTTTCTTGGATGAAATAAGCAAGCCGATAAGAATTTTGTAAGGTTATGTTACATGATATGTAAAGAGAACAAGTAATTTTTTGCTGGATACCTGCTGGGAGCTAAATGACTTTTTAATGCATAGACTGCAAATATAATTATTTTTCTGGCTTTGAAACATCATTGTTGGTTTTTTTTAATCTTTATTTCTTTCTTTTTATTTATTTTCCCCCCCCACACACACACACTGTTTTTTTTGCTAGCCATTTGCATTAGACTTTGTCTGTCATTCAGACAAACATTTTTTAAGCTTGGAGCAAATAAAAATGACCTTTCTTAATGAATGCTTAAGTAGGTTTTCTGTGCTATCATAAATGTGTGTCTGTCTAACAACTAATAGTATAACAGAAAAATGTGCTTGTTATTGTATTATAACATGTGAGGCTGGTGCAAAGCAACAGTGAGCTGCTGCTGATGTTTAGAAAATTGAGCGTTTAGTCCAACAAATGGAAGGTGAGTCAGTGAAAAATGGTTGGTGATATGATGAGGGTGCTCGTTATCTAAAAGCTGTTTTAGCACAACTTATTTCCAAAGTTGCACAGTCAAGGTTTTCTTAGTAAAAGAACTCATATATTCTTAAAATAATGATATACACCATAAAAATAAACAAAGGTAAATGAGCCATAAGCTGTGATACTAGTTTCTCCTTGGTAGTGCAGATTGTCCTGCTGGAAGTGTGAAGCCTATTATCATTTGGTGAGGAGATAAGTTTAAATAACTAGCAGGTTACTGCAGTACTGTAGTGTTTGTTTTGATGATCCTGACAAAATTTCATTATGTAGTATCCAAAAGAAAAAGAAATCGTGCAAAATAAATGCTGATAGTGCGTGCAAACTTTATTAGAAAAAAGCTAATTTTCTTTTGTTTTCAGAGTGTGTGTGGAAACCCTGTTACCTGATGAAGTACTGTTTTGCATTGATTGCCTTGCACATAGCTGTGACATCGCAACAGATGACATATTAAGCGAGGAAAAGCTGGTCATGCATGTACAAAGTATTTCCCACTGGGCACCTGCTAGCATAGGACCTTACAGTCAATCCATCAAGGTAGGGAATCGTTGTTTATTTCATGTGAACTGTATGTCAGATTACTGAAGTGGTTACAATTTAAGAGTCTCCTTCCTGTCCAAATGAATGTACAAGAGAAAGAAATAAGATATTAAAGTTTAAGGAAAATATTTTCTACTGTAAAAAAATAAAAATCACAGAATCACAGAATTGTAGCAGTTGGAAGGGACCTCTAGAGATCATCAAGTCCAGCCCCCCTGCAAAGCAGGCCCCGTAGACCAGATTGCACAGGTAGGTGTCTATGCAGGTCTTGAATGTCTCCAGAGAAGGAGATTCGACAACTTCCCTGGGCAGCCTGCTCCAGTGCTCCATCACCCTTACTGTGAAGAAGTTCTTACACACATTTGTGCAGAACTTCCTATGCTTCAGTTTGTGACAGTTTCCCCTTGTTCTATTTCCACTCACCACTGAAAAGAGTCTGGCCTCATCCCTATGCTTCCCACATATTTATAGACATTGATCGAATCCCCTCCGAGTCTTCTTTTGTCAAGGCAGAAACAGACACAGGTTGCTCAGCATTTCCACGTAAGAGATGTGCTCCAGGCCCTTTATCATCTTTGTGACCCTCTGCTGGGCTCTTTCCAGGAGAAAAAAAAAAAAAAAAAAAAAAATTAAAATAAGCATTTTTAAGTTATGTCTTTAAAACTTATGGACAAAACAAAAAAGCAACCTACACCTTCAGGTTATTGTTCACAAGACAGGTTAAATTATTCTTAATTGTATTAAGAGCAAATATTATTCATATTTAATCTCAAAAACAGAATACTTGTTGTTGCTTATTATGATTGGATTGGGTAATTGTGTCACGTTCTCATTTTTATAATCTGCCTAGATTATAAATAGACTTTAGGAACAGCCAAGCATATTTTAAACTTCCTTAAAGTGAGCAAATCCAGACTTTTTCCATGGGTTAGTAAATTGTAAGTTGCCTAAGCACTGAAGTTGCTCTTGGTATTGTTCAACCATTTAAAAGTACACAGAGGTTGAAGAACTGTACTTTATTTCTGATTAATAACAAATTAAATAGAATATTGCACACTGTATAGAAAGCATGAAAACATGGCAGCAAAGTATCATTGATAAGTAGACTGAAAATCTGAATGAAAACTTTTTGCAACGAAGCAGAAATCCTCTTACCTAGCACCAGCTGAGCTGATGAAGTATGTCACCTTTTATACTGTGAAAGCTCCATATGTCTTTACCAGTGTTTTTCTTATAAACCAAGCCTAGCCCACTGGTACTATAAGGACAAAAAGTAAAAATTTGAAATTTATCATGACAATACCCTTTTGACCTGTGGCAGAACAGGGGCAGAATACTACAGTTTAAATTCCACTCAAAGTATTTCTATAAAGGTTCTTTTCTCTTTTGAGAACGTTCTTTAAAAATGACTTCAGTGTTTCTAAGTAGACGTAAACTGTTTTAAGACAGAAACTGACTTGTAAGAAAAAAAAGCAGAGATTATTTTTCTTGATCCACTTATTTTAGTAGTGTAGAACACTGTCTGTATCAGCTACTGGAATGTAAGCTACATTAGAGTTATTGTATTGTATCACAGATGTCTAGGACTTGCAGTGATAACGAGTTATTTTCTAATTATATTAGCTGATGTAATAAAAGTTATTATGCCTTTCTTTAAGCCTAATCTCACAGGGTAATGAGAGATCAAAGACTCCATGCTGGTTTTGTAAATCTTATTTACCATCTTTCAGTCCTGTGTGAGAAACCTGTAGTAGTGAATTTTAGCCATATTAAAAAAGAATTAAGGTATTTGCATATTTTCAGTTTTTTTAATGCCTGATGTTACTGGGAGACTATAACAGTCATGCAGAATAAAATCACTTAGTTTATCACTGTCCTCATCATGCTTTCAATACATCTGTGGAAAGCTTAAGTTGATGCTGAGAGAGAATTGTATGGTCCTTTTGCCCTCATGTTTGGAGATGTTCCTTGTAAACAGACTTTCAAAGTAATATTATTATACCCTTCTAATACAAGTACAGTAGAGTATCTAGTCCATATTCTGTCTCAGAATATGCAGCCATAAGTGGTTTGCCTTCATTAAAAAAAAAAAAGTCTATCACAACTGAAACACTAAAAGCAGAAGTAATTTAAAAGTCTATTTGAACCTTGTTTTGGAAAACTTCCTTATTGTTTTTCTATCTGGAAATGAGCAAATAAACTGGAACAATAGAATCTATTGTACTGTCATATTCTACAATAATTTTTGATGCTGACATTACCTATTTTATAAAATAATGATATACAGTTATCTATGACTTAATTATGTATGATGACACTTCTAGATTTTCCTCGTGACCTCAATACTTTCCCTCTGACAGCTGCCAAATTCCAGTTTCTACCATTCTTCAGGCATCTTATTCTCAGTGTTCTCTTCTACAGTGTTTGAACCTAGTGGCATAAACTCTTAGTCTGTCTAAATTCCAGTGTCCAGGTCCCAGGTCCCTGCAACTTGATCTAATTTGGGTTCTGTTTCCTGTTTATTTACCTTTCAGTAGATCACTTATTTGTCTTTTTTTTTTTTTTTTTTTTCCCCCCCCTGTTTGCCTGTCATTACTAACTGTCCAGGGCTGCACATAGCTCATGGGCCACAGGCTGGACACATCTGGTATAGTTAAATCCAAGTGATCTGTAGTTTTTTGATAGTCAGAGGTTACTATATGAACATCTTTATCAAATAGTGCCAATTTCTTACATCATTGATACAAAAAAGTCTGATCCAAGTGGCTATTTAGCTAATAATATCATCTTACTCAGTTTATCAGTTTGAGGTGATTACTCTCAATTATTACTCAAAAGTATTGCTCTGACAAGGAAGGGGCCACAAGGTTTAATTCTGGGTGTGCTATTTACAGATTAATTAGGACATTTAACTTCATTTTTAATACTAAAGAATTAATCCCATAAAAATTAGTGATCTCGGAGGAGTCAGTTGTCAACTTCTGACAGGATCTCTTGCCGTAATCTATTAAAATGCTGCTTTTATCTTGTCTTGCCTGTGTCATATTTTATGGATTTTTTCATAAACACTGCCTATACTTCATAAATGTCTCAATTTTCTAGTCTATTAACATTACTTCAAAAGCAATTGATAAAAGAGTAGGGCATGCATGAAATAATACACCAATAATGTGAAGTGCTGGAGGCAAGAACAGTGGGTAGTATCTGCGCAGCTTGTGAGCTGAAACAATGAAAGGATGTTTTATCTACTACAATAAAGAAACAAATGATCATTTCTGATAGCAGAAAAAAAGATTGCTGGTAATTGGGCAGATGAAAAATGGGTTACATTGAAAATATAGCATATTTTGAAAATGGTAACTGATTCAAGAAAACAAACATCTCCAAGCATATATTTACATTTTCCAAACCTTTCCCCTTTGATTATGATGTAGTGATTTTCATATTGTACATGGCACAGTTTTTAAATACTTACTGAGAACTTCTATAAATGCAAATACATGTGATTCTTAAAGAAATAAACACTTGTGAAAGAAGTGTTCGAAAGGGCGTACAAACTAAAATTCCTCAGGTGAATGAACGCTTCAAAAGTGCTTATAGTTGTTTTGGATTAATAATAATTCCCCAGTTTAGGAAGGATGAAACATAGAGGATTTGATTCATTAGATAAAGTACTTTGCCTTTCCTTTTACCACATTGGTATGAGAGCCTGTTTTTTCAACCTTACCATTTAAGTTTTGTTAGTGAAATTGAACTCTTCATCCTCCCTAGGATTCAGCATCCAAATAGTGATGAGGTCAATAAACCACAAAGAAAACTGGTAACATAAAACTAGTAATGCATACAGAATATACATATAAGCAGACAGTATGGTAAATAAAATACATTTATTAAAATCCTAATAGAGATAGAAATTTCTAAAAGGCCTTTATTACATTGTCTCTACTTTTAGGTATTCCGAGGAGCTTGCATTCTGTAGAGCATCTTGGCTCCCACTCATATTAAGGTGACAGTCAGAAATCAGATGTGGAACTGAGATGCTTAGTGCATTAAAACAAATTAAAGATACGCTGGCTTGATGCCTGTCTGTCATAGCTTCACTGGCCACTATTTTACACAAAGTGCATTAAGGCACTGCTGTTGGATTCAACTGCCTTACTTAGGGCAATCCTTCATAGTGTCTTCCCCCAAGTTCTGCTTCACTATGTATCAATTTAAATTTGCCAGGTAATTCTCTGTTTGCTTGAAAAACCTGTAACTGCCTAAACCTTGATTGGTGCTGTTGCTGCCATCTAGGGAGACAGACATCTGTCTGTTTTGTCTCTTCAGTCTCATCTCTTCGAATTTAAGAATATACAAACCTAAACCATGGTCCCCAGAAGAGTTTAAATATGAGGAGGTGAAAAGGATGACTGTCATGTTTTGTATGATGACGGGTTTAGTGTGCTTGCTTAGGAAGTGCAGAAATTAAGTTTGAGCTCCCTGGAGGCTGAACATTTAATCTAGAGCTCAAACTACCCAAATGTTTGTCTGCAGGGTAGTCTTGCAGGTACCTGCAGGGTACTGCAGGTTTGTCTGCAGTACCACAGGTACTGGAAGTGTACTTCTCACTTTCCTGTTTTATAATTGCAGTCCAAAAGTGAGGAACCATGAACAAAGTGTCAAATTTCAGTGGTTTAGATCTGAGATGCTATTGGCATCTGTACTCTCTAGAGGGATACTCAGGATCCCTAAAAAGACGGAGATGTCCTTGGAGTAGAGGGCCTATGTTTCACTTTTGCATCATGAGGAAGTTCAGAGCATGTTTATTAAGATACCAACTTCATCTTTTTCTTCAACTGTAATGAAAAGGAGCAAGTCAGGGTTTTTTTTGTTGTTCTTGTTGGTTTTTTTTTGTTTGGTTTTGTTTTTTTGTTTTGTTTGTTTTGTTTTTGTTTTGGTGGTGGTAGTTAGTTGTTTTTGTTTGGTTTTGCTTTTGTTTATTTTCCTTGGAGAAATTATACAGACACTGAAATTTTTTCAGTCCCAGAATGTGGCGTTCTATCTGACTTAGATATTGTCCTTCCAAAATTTGACGCAGAGTTTTTTACTGTCTCCAAGTAGCTATTTTAGTAAACTGTATGTTCACTGTGCTGGCTGATGTAAATACCAGGTAAGTTTCTAATTTAGGGATGTGAATATAACACCAAAAGAGAAGCAAAAAAAATGGTTTGTGAGATTTCTTCCAGTTGCTTAATAGAAAGTAATCTTGCACAGTTTTTTTTACTTCCTCTTTCTTTTCCTCTCTTCATAAATTGCAGACAGCATTTTTCTGTGCCTCAAAGAAAGAGGACATTTTTGTACTTTGTTCTTCTACATTCTTTTGATGGCTCTAAATATGTATTGTATGCTCACCACAATTAAGCTTATGTTTACTGACAAACCCAAAAAATGTTTATCAATGTTTTAAATCTGTGATTAGAATTTGATCAATGGGAGATCTGAATACTTTCCTGATAATGATACATGTGAAGGTTTGTGACCTGATATTTAACATTCTTATGAAAATGTTGTGTAATTATTCTACTAATTCTATGAGGAGCTATGTGTCAATTTATGTATGAAAGGAATCCTTTTGACTTCTGCTCATATACTTAAATTTTATGTATAGGAGTTTAATATATAGATGAAAAATTTGCAGCACTGGGAGTTAGTCATGAAGATGTGCCCCAAGTGGCTTGATTACTATGAGCAGCTCATTCCAGGTAAATACTTGTTCCCTTAATTTGACTTGAAAATCATAGTTCTCAAGCAACTAAACATCTGCAATGCATGACTGACTGTGTGCTGGCAGTCATATTATTCCCAATCCTTCTGAGCATTGCCTTATTTTTACAAGTAACATCACTTGGTACCTGTATGGTTTTCTTTAGTTGCTTCATGTGACAAATGCCAGATCACCAACAACATAAAAAGCATAGGATTAAAAACATAATAGACAAAAAATCACACCTTCAGCTGTTCAGCTGTTATGCTGATTGTCTCAAAAAAAAAAAAAAAAAAAGGATTTGGCTTTGCAATAATCAGCAATAAATAGCACAATCAAAGCCTGTCAATCAGAGGAGTACTTCAGAATCCCTAAGATTCAACATACAAGTTGAATTAAACCAGAAATAATGAAAGACATGACTACAGTGATCATAAACTATGTGGACTGCTTAAATGAAGCTGACACCAATGTGTAAATCTTATAGAGGGTTCCAAGAGATGCTTTTGAGATTCAGTAGAAGTGTTAAGCCTGACTCTCAACTCCTCTTCATCTCCTATCCTTTGGATTGTTTGCTAGTTCTCTCAGATTCACAAACAAGGGAACCTTAGCACGCCTACTACCATCTGCTAGTACTCCATGAAACCCTCACTGAAACCTCAGTCCACTTTTTATGTGAACAAAAAGTTTTCCATGGTGGAAAGGAGACTTTCTCCACTAATCCCATAACAAAACCAGCTTCTTGACCAACAGCCTCATAGCCTTCTGCATTACTTCTCCTCTCTATGCCAGTATGCCACTTTATAATGTCCATTGAAGCTTTACTGGAAAATGACCAAAATTTGAATAAATTTTAAATAAACATCTCAATTTCGCTGTGGCAACAGCTAGTTTCACTAATTCCATCTGTACCAGACTGGATAAAGGAGTGAACATGAAAATAACCCTGCACTTGGCCAATGTCTTTATGGACTGCCTTGAAAATAATTGTGTTAATAATGTAATCGTATATCTGACATATACAGATGAAAAGTTAATTGTGTGGACTGTAAACATAAGACTACTGTACGGATTTCCACCACTAATTCAATAATTATCAGCTTTTTGCCAAGCCATCTCTGAAGCATTCCTACACTATTAGTTTTCTAGAAGCTATCATCAACACTGCAATGTAAGAACTCCAGTATGCAGAGAAAATGAGTCCACCTACTTCCATAACATAAAGATCTATAACAACCTGTTAAAAGATGCAGGATGCAGTTAGACCCTTAAATAAGACATATGGTCTGAGCAGAAATTATCTCAGTCATCTAAAGAGGATTTTTAATCAACAAAAACACTTCTGTGAAAAAAAATCCACCAGAAAACAATGTTAGAAATAATCATCTTAAAAAAAAAAAAAAAAAAAAAAAAAAAAAAAAGTTGCTTCTGATCCGAAATCCTTACCTGTCATGTGCCATCTATCAATGGAACTTTTAGAACATCATTGCATACCTACAGCCTGTGACAGAAGAATACCCTAGTCTTAAAATTTCATCCAAAAAAAAACTTCCTCAGAACCATCTATCCTAGTATTCAAGCAGCCCTTTAACCTCATTGAGCTTATCATTAGAAGCAAACACTGTGTCATACAAAGTACACTCAATAGAGCTAGAGTGTGTATCAGGATGAAATGGAAACTCTGTAAAGTAAATAAACAATATTTATCATCTTTAGATTCTCTTTCAACACTTCTAGAAGCATAATAAATTTAAAGTACTGTTATGATAATTTCCAAGTGAAAACAAGCCACCAGCATGCTGCCCATTGAATGGTACAGAAAATCAGTCAAGGGCAAAAATTATCCTGTTACGTTAGTGTAAGCACTTCTAACGAAACAAAGTCTATGTAATCTCTTAGTTCTAATCCTTGAGGGAAATTCACATAAATGTCTTCAGAAGATGAGAATAAGAATTAGAATTTGTACTTTTGTTATTTTTTTTCAGTGAAATTCTGCTAAAAACATACAGTGATCTTAGTGTACACTGTAAAGTTCCTTGAATATTGGAACATTGTTGCAGGAGCTACAACTTTCTCCACCTTTGCCTCTTTCTCTGACATCTCTACAGTTTCCATTTTTCATATAAAGACAGCAAACTGATACGTATGCATTTTTCCTCATCCTGTGTTTAGCTTCAAAAGCTATTGCAATGCTTTCAGACCAGTCGTCCAAATTATTTCCTAGGAATAAGCTCATTTTTTCCTACATTTTTCTGCTTTTCCATTTTTTACTTTTTTTGTTTTGTTTTGTTTTAATTTTTATTTTTTTTTTTAAATTTTTGAGAGGGATCCTAATCGGAGTTCAACCATCTTTTTCAGAATTATGTATTTGCTATTGGCAAATTTATTTGGGTCCACTACATTATTTTGGTATTGTGGCACCTCAAATTTTTCCATCCCCCATCCCACTTTGTTTTCAGTGGTGAATTTGATGCATGAGAGCCTGAGGGTTGAGCTCAGTAACAGAAACATTGTCTCTTTCTCTAGAGGTTCAGTTATGTGATTATTGTGACAGGTTTGAAGTGCTCATGAAGTGCTTTCTCTTTGAATTTTCACTAGGTTAACTGTTTGTGAGCCATACTGTGCCCTAGATAACTCATCCCTATACAATAGACAGAAATCGTATCTTGGTTCTTTGTGTGGCTGCTATTTCTCCCAACTTTATGTTTGCAAAAATTCCACTTGTGAGGATACTTAATGTTGTTGTGTGCCCACTGAAAGACTCACATAGACCAAGCTTCTCTCTTTACTCATTTCCTAAAACTATCCATGTATTTTTTCATGATAAACATCTTCCTCTGTAGTCCAATTTCTCCAACTTTTATTCTTTGCAGAAGTATTCTACTGAGACACTGACATCTCTTCATAAACATAGCCATATTTTTTTCTATAGGACTGAAAACCAGTTAAAGCAGAACTTATTGTGATAATTCAACATCCTTTGTATCATTATACACTGAAACAGTGCTGAACTTCAAAAACGCGTGAAATATTTCTTTTTTTCCAAACAGCTTTTAATATTCCAGATCTGACATCTATTTTAAGTGTGAAACCTCTTTGCTTTTAGTTGTTTTTTCTTTTTTTATTGCTGAAACTATAGTCAGTTGAGTTGAGGAGTTCAGTCTGAAGCATTGTGCTCTTGTTCCAACTTTTTCCTCCTTGCACTCTTTCAATGCAAGTATGGGATCTGTCACCCTCAGGCAGTGCTAGCAAAGATAGCAATCATCTTTAGAGCCCATGCAGTTTCTGTCCATGGCTCTTGGTAAGATCTTCAACCTTTTAAGGAGATAGATTATTGGTTGTTTTCCCTTCCTTTCCTATTGATTTTGAGAGACTGAAAATCATTTTTATTCTTCAATTTGTTTTGACAAAGCTTCCTTTTACTTCTCTAAAAACCTGAAAAAAAAATCATTCTTTCAAGACAACATTATTATCTACTCTCAAGTACAAGTGCTAAAGAAGCACAGCATTCCTTTAAACTGCAGGTAATGTTTCAGGGGTTGAACACATTTTTATCCCTGAGTTCAACTGTGCTGTTTCTCACCACAAATTCCGTGAACAAACAGCATCCTTGAAATCCTTTTAGAGAATTCTGTTGCAAAGAACATTCTCTTAGCAGCTCTTGGTGATGAAGCAGAACCATATTTTCAAAGCAAAATTAGTTGACCTGACTGTTACATTTTACAGCAGCTTAAAATGGAAAAGCCAAGCTTACTTGAATGTCTTTGGCAAGGGATGCACTGGTCTTAGGCTCAGAGAGTCCAGATTTGATTTTTCTGCACCAGAAAGCAATTTTTGACATCTCATTTTTATTGTTTCTAAGGCTAATAGAGTGTTTTGAAAGGTTTAGATATTCTTCTTCCATAGGTGCTAGTCATTTGAAGATAATCTCTGGTTGTTTGTCTTTTGTTACACCTGCAAATTATAGTTGCATTTATTTATATTCTGAGTTTGTGGTGACTTATTCCTTCTGGTTCTTGTATGTTACTGTAGGAAAGCTTACCTTGCAGATGACATTTTTACATGCATTGCTTCCCTGAGCCATTTCTCTCTTTAAGCAAGCCCACTGAGAGGCTTTTGTAACTTCAGGTCAACATCCAGGGAGGGTTCAAAAATAAAAGTTTTGGCTCCACAGTTCTGGTTGAGTTTGTGTTGTGTCTAGTTATCTTTTTAGAGAAAATTACAGTTCACTTTCAGCAAGGTAACATTGTTTTTCTCCCAGTTATGGTATGGTGTCAGTGTGACCTGTTTCTTGTTTCCGACTAGAGCTGTATATCAGTGTTGACTTAATTTTCCTTTTAATATTATGAAAAAAAACCAATTGTGAAATATATTTTTGGTCCATAGAGATGAAATTTACTGTGAAGATGGCATTAGGCAGAGAAGTTATTTCATTTTCTAATTATTTTTTATGTTTCTTTTGCTGCGAGTCTTAGCGCTTACATTGGGGGATTTTTTACTGGTATGATATATTTATTTTCTTTCATTCTTTAATTTTTAAAATTTATGATAGATTACAGATGTGAGAATTAAAGTATCACAGGAAAGCACAGGGAAATTAAAATGTCTTTCAAACTATGTCCTGAAGTTTCTTAGCAATTCCTCTGCTCTTTATCAAATATTGCAACACAGAGTAATGTTTGTGGTTTTTCTAATGCTATTTGTTAATGCTCTTTTTTTTTTTTTTTTTTTAAATCAAACTCAGTAAGAAATGGTAGAGTAATCATTGATACATCTGTGGATAGAATATTAAAGCCAATTGAAATCTTAATTGATTGGGTTAGCCACATGCTTAATTTTTAAGTTAATGTTCATTCCTAGTGTATATGCCAAGCATTAGATATATCTTTCCTTTGGTCATGATTGTTGCAAACCAAAATTATCAATAGGTGTCATTAAAACAGATCACTGCTTAAATGCCAAAAATGTTGTGTTGGGCTAAATTTTGCTAGTGCTATGTACTTTCATGAAAGCATACTTGTATTGCAGTCAGTGGGAGTTTTCTCCTAACTATTGGGTTCAGGTGAAAGTGAAAGGGGAAAGAGAAAGAAAAGGAAAATAACAATGCATTGAGACTAAGAATGTTGCAAAAGAACTAACAAATATTTCAGTAAAATATGCCAGATGAAACAAAGTAGACATTCAATGTTCAAAGCTTTGGGTTGAAAATAAAATGCTGGCTAAGTTTGGTTAAGGGGTTAGCTGTAGAATTAATACAACAAGAAAAGATGAAAAATACGAGAGAAGCTAAAATGAGTCAGACAGAAACTAGTCAAAGTGGACAGAAATAGAGAGAAGGAAATTCATCCTGCAGAGATAGTTTCTGCTGTCACTCTCAGATAAGTATTGTCTCTAGAAAGGTCAGCTCAGGAATTGCCGAATGACAGAAGTGATAGGGGAGAACCACATCATCTGATGTAAGAGGAGTAAAATAGGCCTCAAGTTGTAATTTTTATCACTGATAGATCAGTGTTTACTTTGACAAATCTATGAATTCACCCTTGAAATGTGTGGGGAGTTTTAGTGAGTGTGACTCTACATTATTTTCCTTAATTTTGTGATGTCACAAATTTTTCACTCCTAAATGCATGGTATTGCATATTCACATGGGACCTGAACACTCAGACCCTTAGAAGGAAACTAATATTAGAAGAGGTACTGAATACTCAAATTTCTGTATGCTTTTAATTCACTAGATTATGTTAATAAATATCACACATAACAACTCTTTCCTTGCGTACGTGAATCCTTTAGACCAGTTTGGTTTGCTCTTTTTTTCATTTGTTATTAGTTACATGAGACAATATTGAATTTGTAGTTAATTTCCTTTTTTTTCAACCTAATTATTTTATGGGAAAATTTCAGATTATATTAACAAATAGAAAAGGCATCACACACACACACACACACACACAAAAAAAAAAAAAAAAGAAAAAAAAGGAAAAGAAAAGAAGCAGCAGGATAAACGTTGTGACCTTCTAGTGAGAAACAGTATGGCATGCATAAAGGAGTGCTGCATTAAATGGAGGAGGGGGGAGAAGGAAGTGGGTAATTATTTGTAGCAGTGCTTTTACTGTTGTTGGAATGAAACAGACTAACAGTGGCAGCAGTCATTTTGCTGAATCAAAGTCCATGTTAGTCGCATTATACACTGCCACAAAAGGTTGTTAAGGCTGGTATTAGCATGTACCACTGAGGACATTGGAAGGACTCGATCTGTCACACTAAATCGCCTTCTTGCCCTCAACCATTGAAGTCTCCGGCTCCTCTGACATGTTCTTTCATTAATGGCCTGGCCTTGACAACTGATCCTAATTGCCTCTGAACCGCACTTCATGTATTATTGGTGTCTGCCTGCCCTGGTTCATGTCAACAAGCCGCAGCATGCACAGGGTGTGCCCGGTGCCTTTTGCTGAAGTGATGCTCACATAGTCATTTACCTCTGAGGGTTTGGGTCTCACTGGGAATGAAGTATAAAGCTAAAGATCTTCTTGTCTCTTCTTAGTAATTCTTTAATGCAGATCTGTGCTGTGTACTTATTAGGCATGTATGAAGACTCAGTAAAGCATCAAGCCAATTTTACAAGATTCCATTAAGGCATGGACAGTAAATACAAAATAAAACTTGTCTGTATTTTAGTTACTATGTAAGTGTAGTACTTACATAGTAGTGTAACATTAGTATTATATTAGTATAATATATTAGTGTACTAATACATAGTGTATTAGTTACTATGTAAGTTTATTGATTCTGAAAAACTTATTGAACTAGAAACTTTGGCTTACACTTCATTTTTTCATAAATAAAAATTACTTTCTAATCTAAAGTAATGGTATAGAAGAAATATTATCCACAATATTGACCCGACACCATTCCTATAGATTGAAAGGATCTGACTGTAAATATGTAGCAAAATTTCCTATTATTCAGTATGTTAATTAAAGAAAAATCTATTTAATCTATCTCAATATTCTCTCTATTTTAATGAAACAGCATCATAAATATATTCGCTGATATTTCTGAAAACATTTTTAAAGCACACATTTCGTTTTAAAAAGCAGTATATATTTTTTGAGACTAAAATCTTTTAATTTTGGTCTTGCAAACTGCAAAAACTGTGATGCATTTTAATTCTCCTCACGTAGCACACCTTGTATTTTTACTGTGAAGTTTTATTTTTAAATCTGTAATATTTGCCTGTCCAAAATGTTTGTATGTTTTAAGCATTGCTATGATTTTAAACTTATATCATTTATTGTGATATCATCATTTCTATGATTACTTCAGTCATTGAGAAAACTGAATAGTTTGAATGGGGAGGCTTTTAAGCATGCAAGTTCTACCAGTGATAATAAAAAATAAATCACAGAAGCTCTTTGGTGCTAGGTATCATTTAGCCTAATCTAGACAGTGACATTTGGGCCACTAACAGCATAATCATAGTTATTGCTACAAATTGCTCCATGTTTGAGTTTTAATATTATAAGTAAATTATGCCACAGGATAAAATATATGCTTCTTTGGGAATTAAACATGTTTATTTCAGCAATGTGAATGTGTAATACTAGGTAGTTAGCAAGTTTTTTCCATGTAGTAATACTGCCACCTTCTGAGCTAGACAAGAATGACTCAGAGATGTAGTTTCCTATCCTAGGGAGTTTCTGAAGAGTGCATTGCAGGTTGGATATTTTCTTTGAGCCAGCAGCATAACCTCCCAGAGTCAAAAGTGCTCAAGAACAGAAATTGGCTGAAACTTGTTGACATTGTGGTTTAACAATCTGTGGGAGGTAATTCATATTTTCATAAAGATTGTACTCCTCCTGTGAAGGACTGTTAGGCTAGAAGAAATAGGCAGAAAAAGTCTATGGGTAAAATTTTGTTAAAAATGCTTTTCCTAAGTTTTACAAGAGTGTATTCATTTAATTCCAGAACCAAAAAAACACATTGTTTTTCTCTATATTCTGTCAAAGGACTGATCAAGAATTAATTCTGATACAAGTGTTACATAGGAGGAAAGGTTGCTCAGTGGTTTTAGGGCAGGGGTGGCCACAGCTGGGATTAGAAGATGAAGGGGATTGCAAATGTTCCTTCACCATCATTCATTCAGACAACGTGCCCTTCAGCAGAACAGCAAGCCCTTCTGATTTTCTCGAATTAGGAAGATTAGCATGAAGCGCATAATGCAGGATGATGGAATTTGTCATAATTTGCATTGTCCTGGAAAGATTCAGTTTGATAGAGCGATGCATCTCAGAGCATGTCATGTCCCACGGGCAGGTCATGGAGGAAGCTTGGCAGAAATAATTTTGCGATATGTGCATCAGTTGTAAATGCCTCATAACCAATTTGTCAAAAAAAAAAAAAAAAACCACAAAAAAAACCCCAAAAACCAACAACACCAAGAAAAGTGGAGGTCAGGAGAGTTGAAGGAGGTGGACATTTTCCCAAACGCATGTGGAAGTTAGATATGATAATGGTAAATTAGATGTATCATTTTGGAATAAGAAGCAATTACTTGCAATAAATGAACACCTTGACTAGGCACCTGATGAGTTAGTGTTACAATTTCTGTTTCTACATTACGTAAGAAAAATAAATCTTTCAGATAACCGCATTATGAGTTTTATTTATGAAAATTCCTTAGAGAAATTATCAGGCATAAGTGCTTCAGAATCAGTTTTCTGAGCGATTGCTTCTGACCTTGATAATGTTCCCAAACTGCAGATAGAAAAGGATAATCAGCATGTAGTTGACAAAACGGACATGACAGTGTTACTTATATGCTGCGGCATTTCTCGAAATAGGCATGTAGAATTCAGACAGGCAAGGGGAACATACTTATTTACAGTAGCATAGCAAGAAGAAAAGGTCCAATGTCATGAATTGACCATAGTTTATTTATGGACCATCTGACAACGAAGCAACAGTCTTTGATATTTAGAAATCTCTTCTGCCCAAGAACATTATAACTAGTGCTCATAGGTTATGTTATTTATCATTTCAATATCTGCTTCTACTTGAGGAAGACATTTTGCAGTGTCTCCTTTATTTGTCTTTTGTTATACATTTCAAACAACAGATTAATGCCATTGGTGCAGTAACACTGATCTTTTGTGACAGTTGAGCATTTGCGAGTTGAGGGTCTAATAATAAAATCAAAATAAAAAGGGGGGGAAATGAAAATTGTCACTTCAAAGGACCTGTTTTACTGTCCACGGTATTCAAATAATTCTTCCTACCTCAGGTTGATAGTCGTATGGTTAATACAGTAGAATTCAGATTTTTGAAAATAATTACCTTAGGGTACAACTCAATATAAATAAAATTGCAGGCACTTGGGTCAAGGTACATGTGACACTGAAATTACTGCATAATTGTAATTTGATCAAGTTCTTAGTGAGGGTTTTTTTGTTTATAGAGATCCGCATAAGAACTGTATTTTGAAATTGTCAGTCTCCCCCCCCCAAAACAAACAAAAGAAATCCTGCTAGCGCTGTGTAGATTCTTTGAGTTCTTAATTATCTTTTCCATAATTTGCAGCTTTGGTTAAGTTTTCAAATCACTATGCTTGTCAGAGATCATAACGAATGTGTGGAATCAATGGAGTAAAACAATATTTCTATAGGAAAAGAATGGTTCCTACATTCTCATCTTTATATTATAAAAATAAATAAATAAATAGTAAAAAAGAACTTTATCTGTTGTAGAGTTTGAATACTATATATTGTATTATTTAATGTTTAGTACAGTACAAGGGGAAGGAAAACAATCTGTAAAAACCAGCGTGTGTTTTTATTACTTTGCTGGGTGACCTATGATGATTATGTTTTCAACTGACAGAATAAATAGTCTTTGCCTGTCTACTTAAACATTGGTTAATATTTCATTCTTAAGATATACGTCGGTGACTTTTGAGTGGAAAGCAACAAGTGTTCAGATTTTCTTTTTGTTGTCTCTTAGAAAATGTTTTGTACTGCCTACTAATCATCTTCATTTTGGTCACCTAGATTGAATTGTGTTTTGAGGGCTAAAGTTGATGAGTGAACAACTTTTTAAAGTTGATGAGTTATGATACCTTGAGTTTGCAGTGATTATTTAATGGTTGATAGTATTTTCCTATATAACTTAATTTTAGAATATAGAAAATACAACATTTGGATATATGAGCACAAAAACATAACAGAAGTAACTGAAGAATTATAAGAGCTTTGAAACTTTCCATTATTGTTTAGTGATTTGTAATACAATCTTGATACAGAATATTCAAACAATATTTTTACATTTGGCCTCTGGGTATATTCTCTTTCTAGTGTTTGGTGATGGATTTAAAAACATGCCTTTGGATTCCTCTTTCTGACATCAGAATCTGTGCAAAATACTTAATTTAAACTATGCACTACTAATGATATTTTGTTAAGAACGTGTCCAGTGAAGGATCAAGTTGTGTGAGTGTGAGAGAAAGATGTGATGCAACTTCTTATGTAATGTTTTCTCAACATTTGCCATTTTCAATCACGAATGTTCATTTATCGCTTTTCTGGGATCCTTGCCATATCAGTATGGAATTTAACAGCTTATTATGTTGAGTAGAATTCACATATTTCCTTCTTCTACTACCTTTGAAAAAAGCAGTAGGTGATAAGAGTTCTTCAGTTTCACTGTTGTTTATGTAGGGGACACTCTGGAATGAATAAAAAGCAGAAATAAAGTCTGCTGTGTCTGAAGAGCTATTTTTTTCTAGCTAATTGTTAACATGCTGTGCAAGAAGATACTTAAAATCCAATTCTTTTCTCTACCATGCTCTACTAAAACTACTAATGCAAAAGGAAGGAGAGGGTCTATAAGTGAAAAACTAGGGACATTTTTCTAGATTCATTAGGGTTTCAGATAGAAGAACGCATATCCCAAGTGGTTCTTCCTTTATGTGTTTCCATTTCCTTTTTCTTTGCTTTTCTTTCATATCTTTCACATTTGGAAATCTTCAGATAAATTAGTCTTGACAGTACTTCATACATACATATTAAATATCCTTTGAATATTACTTTGCTCTAAAGAGGTTTTGTCTACTAACTGTCAGTGACTTCCAACATAGTTTATCAGCATGTGTGGGGGGAAAAAAAAACCACCATGATTCTTTTTCTCCGGTGATTCATGCAGAAAGTTCAGTCTAAAACTTTCCACTTGTTCTGCATTCTTTTTATTCATAGAGTTCTTAACGAAAAAGATTCCTCAGATTAAGTTCTGCACATATGTGAAATGCATGTATGTAGTGTGCACTTATGTATTCCTTTGTTCTTCTTATTCTTTAGAGCTTCCTGTGTAGTTTTTGACTTGTGACTGAAGAGTTAATCTGAAAATATTGAAATGCCATACTCTGAAATTAGAGATTGGAACAGTCTGTGGTTTTAACACTCTCAGTAGACTGTGCCAGTCACCCAGCTTAAGAGAATGCAAAGAAAATGGAAGGCAAGAGATCATAAGTTAGGTAGGGAGAGGAAAGTCCCTTGATACTCACCTGTGTTTCACTGGCCTTCCTCTTTCTGTATGTAAATTCTTTAGAAATTTAACTCATTCCCATTTTGCAAGACATAGAACAAATGTATTGTGAAGTCTGATTCTTCTCAAAATGTTGCATCCTCTACATATTCTCTTAAGTTGATCTGCAAAAAGGAGGAAAGAATTGAGGGAAGAAGAAATAGAACTGCGTAGATGTGATTGTATGTGATACAGAATAAACACGGTATTCTGAATACATTTTGGTAAAGCTAACGGAGAATCTGTGAGTAGAAAGATACTGTTTGTAGCCAAGAAAAGGAATTGTTCCTATACTGCCTTCACCCAGCTAAACTATACAGGACTCAAACTGCAAGAATTTCAGTTAGCCAGCTTAAAGCTACTTCCATATTACGTTGTTCTGAGAAAATGAGAGGAAAGAGTAGAACAGAAAAGACTAGCATTGAGAGGGAGAGTTAAGAAAACAGTGAAAAACACTACAGACAATATTTTATGGATGGGACCTCTGGTGGTTCAACCACTGCTGAAGCAGGGCTGCCCACAGCAGGTTGTTCAGGCCCATGCCCGGTAGGCTGGAGGAGACTCCACAACTTCTCTGGGGAGCCTGTGCCAGTGCTCCATCATTCACTCAGCAGAAGGTGATTCCCAGTGTGTTTCTGGTTGGGCCCATTGCCTCTTGTTCTGTGACTGTACACCACTGAGAAGAGCCTGGCTATTCCTTCTCTGCACTCTCCCATCAGGTATTTATTACACAGTGGTGAGATTCTTCACTCAGCCATCTCTTCTCTGGCTAAACAGTTTCAGAGTTTGGATGAAAGCAAAAATTATTGCCAAGATTTAATTTGACACCATTTTTTATAAAGATTCAGCATTTAAATCTTTTTTTCAATTAAAAATTTTGAAAATAAGAATTGGAAAAATGACCTTTCAATTTTTTCTTATAAAACTGTTAGGCCATAAAGTAGTTATTAAGTGATTGTTTTTCAGAAAAGTATTGAAAGATATTGAGATGTCAAGTGTACTTGCAGACATCTCATTTATTAAGATTTTATATTCAGAAGTGTTATTCTGAAAAGTATTTAATAAAGGGCATGGAAGACTGTAAATTGAAAAGGATCAAGACAGAGAAGCAAGAGAGAGGCTTTGAGTGACTTATGAAATTACTGGTGGAGTTTCCTCTTCTCAAAGCAGATTAAATGTGGGCAAGATGCAAGTTATTAGTTCAGTTTATTGCATTCACAGCTGAACCCCTCTACACTTGTGTACCTCCTAAGACTTCTCACCAGTTCAAAGTACAAGAAGTTAATTATTAGAATTTACAAAAAATATAAACTCTACCTCCATATATGTGAATCATGGAGGTGAGTCTGAACTCTTCCTAGTCTGCTTTGGCAATTCACATTTTTTTCTGTTCATCTTTGTTTTAGATTTATACTATATGACTGCTCACAGTTCAGTTGGTTTCTATGTGATGTTGAAAAAGGGTTGCTTAGAAATTTTGTCTGCTGGCCTTACACGTGATTTTTGTTACAAAATTGTTTGATTTTTTCCTTCCAATTATAGAAAATAGATTTCTTCAACCCCCAAAATTAATTACCTTCATTATTTAACTAGTTTTCAGGATGTCTTAGCATGACAGTTATTTAGACTAGAAATTCTTTGTTGCCAATATACTGGTAGTTAACCAACTGTATTTTTATATTATTATATATTATTAGATTACTCTTCAGCATATAAGATTTTCAGTTTTTCTGAGCTCTCCATTTCTCCATGGGAGCTGCTTACTGCTGAGCAATATTGAGAATATGGTCATCTTTAAGACTCAAAACTTTAGAAATATGCATACATAGTGAGCCTGTTGAGGTTTTCTGGAAAAACAAAACAAAAAAATACTTCAAAAGTAATGCCTCCTATTTATTTCCATAGAAACTACAACAGGTGCAAAGAGTTTAACAGTAGCTAATAGTTGCTTAATAGTATTAATTCTTTACTTTGTTTCGACATCCTGCATGCATCTTCCAGCAAGAGCTCCAGATCCTGAATCTCTGCTTATTTTAAGCATATGAAACCAAACTGAGAATTGAAAAGAGGAAGTAATTTTTCCTTTCTTTTTACTGTGCTTTAAAACATCACACGTACAAATAACAGCTGCAAATTACAGTCTCTTCTTCCAAATCCCTCTAGTTTACAGTGACTTACCCAGACTTTTAAAATTTATACCAGCTTATGAATCACTGTAAGATTGTATCCAGAGTGTTTTTAACATTAGGGAAATTTCAAATCGGAATTTGTCTCTTCTTTCCATAACAGCTAAGGCCCTTAGCTGTTAAGATTAGTCTGAGTTGTTTTTCATAAAAGAGATATTGTTTTCTCAGGAAGAGAAAAAAAAAAAAAAAAGAAAAGCATTTCACTCTTAGGACTTTGGTAGCTCCAAAATGAGAAATCTCTGTTACTGTTTTCTTTCATACTTATCTTTGCATTTTTGTCGGTACAATTTCTTTCACAGTAAGGCTTAAAATATTCTCTGTTGTGGTTGTAGGTTTCCTGATAGCCACGCATATTCTGTCTGATTTAAGATTTTGGTTACGATCATGGCTTGATGCAACTGCAGACCTCAAAACAATAGTCATTTAGTGACTAAAAAAAATGTTTTCCCTCTTTTGTTTATTTAACAATTTATTCCAAAAACTTAAAATTTTATTTCCTTTATATGGAATCCTTTCCTTTATAGGGCATCATAGGGCATCTCCAAGACTTAACTTCCCAAGGATACTAATTCTAATCTTACTGGTCAGCTTGGTAACTGGTAGCAAGCTACCTTTTTTATTTTTATTTCTTGTCCACCTAGGTGTTTACTGTCTCAGTAGTACAGTACAGAGTGTAACAAAAGCATACTAGAAAGGCATTTCTAATACAAAGAAATGATAAAAGGTATTCTGCTATCCCCAAAAGAAAAACCTGATGTAAAGACAATGTTATACCAAAAATCTATTAGAAAAACCTGGTGGATACAAAGCTGTAGTAAGTTCTGCCATTAGGTAAATGGAGAAACTAAAACATAAGTTTCAGATCATGAGAAAAGAGTCTGTTCTATCTTGCATCTATTTCCAACAAGAAAAAAGGCAAATTGATATAGATTAGTATCAGCTGTAGGGATATTGCATTTTGAAGGTATTAACAAAGTATATACTAGATGGAGTGTCCATAAAGGTATTGTTCTTCAACTGCACTTTGAAAAGCTACTTGTGGGTAAGGAAAAATAGAAATTTGTATTCCATTGCAACCTTTAGTCTAGATTCTAGATCAAGTGCTTATATAAATATGAGCATTACGTATTAACCAGTATTAATAATTTTACTTTTGAATTCTGTTTTTCATCATTATACTGAACAGTTTTGGATAGTTTTGAACTATTTGAAATATTGTGAAGAATCCTTTATTATAAAAGCTCAAGCATACAGATGAGAATAAGGTTCACTTATGTTATTCAAATCTTAATTTTAACTCATGTAATAGTTAACCATTAATAGTTACACTCTCAATAATTGTATGTCTTGCAAATAAAATTGCAGTGTTTTGTTGTTTTTTGAAAGAGGCATACATTTAGAATCATAGAACAATTTAGTTTGGGGAAAAAAAAAAAAAGGTGACATGGACGCTGGGACTGAGTGCACCCTCAGCAAGTTTGCAGACCATATCAAGCAGAGTGGTGCATTTAACATGGTAGAGGGAAGGGATGCTATCCAGAGGGACCCGGACAGGCTTGAGAGCTGGGCCCATGCCAACCTCATGAAGTTCAACATGGCCAAGTGCAAGGTTCTCCATCTGAGTCAGGACGGTCAGAAGAACAGATACAGGTTGGGTGGAGAATGGCTTGATAGCAGCCCTGAGGAGAAGGATTTGGGGATATTGGTTCATGAGAGATTGAGCATAAACCGGCAGTATGCACTTGCAGCCCAGAAGGCCAACTGTATCCTGGGTTGCATCAAGAGAAGTGTGACCAGGAGGTCAAGGGAGGTGATTCTGTCCCTGTAATCTCCTCTTGTGAGACCCCACCTGGATTATTGTGTCCAGTTCTGGAGCCCCCAACAAAGACATTGACCTGTTGGAGCAGGTCCAGAGGAAGGCCATGAGAATTATCAGAGGGCTGGAGCACCTCCCCTGTGAGGGCAGGTGGCGAGAGCAGGGGCTCTTCAGCCTGGAGAAGACAAGGCTCCAAGCAGACATTATAGTGGCCTGCCAGTATCTGAAGGGGGGGTCTACAGGGAAGCTGGGGGCGGACTGTTTGTAAGGGCAGGTAGCAAAAGGACAAGGGGAAATGGTTTTAAACTGGAAGAGGGTAGATTTAGACTAGATGTTAGGAAGGAATTCTTTACTGTGAGAGTGGTGAGACACTGGAACAGGATGACCAGTGAGGTTGTGAATGCCCCCTCCATAGAGGCATTCAAGGCCAGGCTGGATGGGGCTTTGAGCGACCTGGTCTGGAGGGAGGTGTCCCTGCTCATAGCAGGGGGATTGGAACTAGATGATCTTAAAGGTCCCTTCCAACCCAAACCATTCTATAATTCTATGAATTTCAGGTGTAATAGTCTTGCAGTTACAGATCTAATTTGTGCTTATAGCACATTTGAAATACACAGTTGCTGTTAATATTGGGTGCATGTCTGTGAGCGATATTAATATTATGTATTACTTAGCTGGTAGCTTCTAAAACTCAGTTATCAGGGGGATCAAATTGATAGGGATTGAAAATGAAACTTTTTGTGGGGTTACATTTTAGCAAGAGAGTGTTTTGGATTTGTCCAGGTTAATAGTATCTCACTTAATAGCTCAAGTGACAATTGGATATTACAGGACTTTCAGTTTATTTCTACTTAAATTCTATGAAAAGTTTTAAAACTAGTATTTTATGTCCTTTCTTTAAACTAACTAACTGAATGCTCTCAATCTGCCTAATGATTTTGGCTTAATTGTGACAGTTCAGAAGTCTGCATTATGGTCAGCTGGGAAGTTATGACTCAGCTGTGTTAGCAACAGCTTTATTGTCCCACCAGTATAACCTTGAGTTTATGGACAGAGCAGCTCCCAGGAGCTGTTAGTGATGCTGTATATATCTGTAAATTGAATGTTATATGTCTCCAGAGCTATTAGTCGCACACCTTTCAGGAAACACTTCCCCACTACCAAATCCTTGAAGTGAGTAAAATGCTTTGTAATACACCTAGATAAATTAGAATTAAATATATATATATATTTTTGAGGATGAAATTAATATTTATGAAAATAGTGAACAGATTAGGAACTGCAGAAAAAAAAAAAAAAAGAAATAGTTGTTTTTTAGAGTGAGAAGCCATAACTTCAAGAAATGTTGCAGGATCAGGAGATTGTTATTTAATACATTGTATCCAAGTATTGTCTGCTGTTTGCTTCTTCCTTATAATTTACAAATAAGTATACATTAAATATAATGTTGCTCATTTAAAAGAAAAATTCTTCAAGACTTGGCTTGGAATGTCTTGGGTTTTCTCAGAATCGTTGTTAATTTTTAACCAGGGAAAAAATATTGTCTCCTAACATGTAATAAATTCCTATACTGAAGGAAATTTTAATTCCACCTGTCACTGAACTGTGGTATTGTTTGTGGAATAAGGGAGAAGTTTCAAAAATTTTTTGCCTGTAAAGGCCAATTGGTGGTTGAAAAACATAGCAGAAAGTAGTATGTTGGTTAAATATTAGTCAAACAGGTAGTGGGGTCATCATATTATGCTCTCAGAAAATAAATAAATAAATAACAACAACTGTGCTTTGGCAGATAAAAATGTGTATCAAATACAAGGGCTGGGTATGTCAACTGTGCAATAGAGCCCATCTGTATGTGTAAAAAATGATTAATGCAGTAATTCAGTATCTTGTTACTTGTCTAGCATCTTTGCTAGTGAGAATTCTGTTCCTGTCACTTTTGAAGTACTTAATAGAGGAGAGCAGGATCTTTTACCTGCGTCTTTTTCTTATTCTCTAGAATCCTGCCAATTTTGTACTCTTTCCACTTAGTGGACAAGATACATCAGGGAGGCCAGTGGAAACCAGCAGTATTCATTGTTAGTTTGGAGTATCAGCTGAATGAAATGAGGAATGGTCCTTGCCTTCTCAGGAGAATGGTGGTAATGCTGTGTAAATGAATCAAGGAAGGTAGAACCACAAGAATTTCAAAGCTGGATATTGTATAGTCGATGAGAAAAGAAAAAAAAAGGTTTAGCTGTATAGCAGTTGTGAATAGGAAACTGACCAACCCTGTAGTCTGTGAACATCTGCTTGCTACACAAAGGAGAGCGCCTGCATAAAATGTATATGTGACGATGTAAATGAAGAATGACTTCTAATAATGGATGTATAAAAGCATAGAATAAAGATTGTGCAGTCTGACTGAGTTATTGGGATGACTAACTTTTGAGTTTGAAGTGACAAAATTCAGGGAGAATTCTAACTCACAGATTTATAGTCTGATTCTTCTAAAAGTGTGTTCCTCAATCTGAGCTTGGAGTAAACTTCCAAACTGCAGTGTTATGAAATAGTTCTGCTGAAGTGTATCATATGTCTCCTGTAGACAAAAGTCAGTAGCTGTTCCTAACATATTCCATCATGAATTACTTTTCCTGCACTGATCAGAGGTGCTTCTTGCTGCTATACTGTAGTGAGCTTCAGCAATGTCTTTTGACTATTCAGCGAAATTGAATTTTTCAGGTGATTTCTAGATTTGCATATTTTTCCTATTTTTGACTTGCATATATTTTGTGATTTCTGCAACTTAATAATTCTGTGTCTTAATCTATTACGCATTATCATCTTCTCATACTTTTATTCGATGGAGATCACTGAACCTCTTCAGAGTCTTCCCATTGTCTCTATATTCTGCATTTTTTTCAATGGAAAGACTGTAGCATGAGTACATATAGTATGTAAAGATAGTATTGATAGTATGCTTATGTTTACTTTAATTTCTTAGGTGTATATATGTATATATATATTTATGCATATATTCACAAAAACGTATACTGCAGAAAGACAGACCTTCTTTAATATCTCATGGTGGATTATGAATTGTTTGTCATTTTCTAAGAACCAAAATTCAGTGTGGTCTTTGAGAGCCTAAACAGAGACATCATCCGTAAGACTTAAAGCGTCTTCTATTCAGCATCTAATAGGGAAGACTTGAGAAACTTAAGGCTAAAATTCTGCAATATTTGTAACTGAGTTACAAACCTAGGAACCTTATTGGTGGAGTGCTTTTGGTATATGGAAATAGTTGTTTTCATGTTAGGGCTTACTACTCTTGATGTGGTAAGGTAGGTTTTTGCATTTGAAAATAAAGTATCAATTGTTAAGGTATTATACATAAACTAAGTTGTTCAACACTAAAATTTCTACGTAGATTGAAATGTTTATGGAAATGACATAGCATATTCATATATGTTTTAAGTGTCATGAGTTATGAGATATACGATACAAGCTAGAAATTGGATCGTTGCACCATGTTTTTGTCATATACTAATCTTAGATTGGAACAGCAGTTTTTTTCTACTGTTTTTTTGTTTTTGCTTTACTGTTTTGTCAGTGATGTTCCTGTTAGGAATGTGGTAGACTTTTGAGCTATATGTTTAGCCTTAAACAATAATAATAGTATAGTTTAAGTTATACTGCAGTTTAGCTTCCTAACTTCCAGATTTTGAGTTGGATCAGTTAGATACTGTAAATTGCATGGCATAGTTAATTTTGTGGAATAAAGACAGCGGACTTTAGTTCTGTTGATATTTAACATTTCATTTTCAAAAATCATTTTCATCTTTAATGTTCATCCATGTTTTACTGCGTAGGAAAGAAAAACCAAATGCCTCTATAATAGGAAGAAACCCTCCTAGCTTGTTAGGGACCAAAGAAGCCTTGTGCAATAGTCTAATTTCATGACAGTAAAAGTCATGAATGTTTTGAAGGAATAAATTGCAATGACATTCTTGCTGTGAAAAATTGGGCATTAAAAACCCAAAAATGTTAATGAGATTTTTGTCTCATTATGGAGCAATTTGAGAACTGCCCCTATCAAGGTCAGATATCCAATACACAAGATTGGCAAGGTTTAACCACCAGCTGCAAAGGCTTGTGTTCACTTTTTAGTGTATGTCCCAGTTCAACCAACTCAAACACCCTACTGATTTGGAAAGGAGGGGGGGGGGGAGGGGGGAGTAAATGTAGTAATGACAACAATGGGATGGGATTGTTGTGAAGATTGAGATGAATATAGTAAATAATACATTAGCACTAGCTCCAATTGTATTACTGAAAACTGATCTACTTTTTTTCACGCTGGGGACATGCAACTATTGTGCAAATATTGCAGTTTTTTTCTGTGACAATTTTTTCTGTGACAAACATTCACACGAGACAAACCTGGTTTTATTTCCTTATGGTTCAACTTTGTTCTGTCTTGATAGATAAGTGAATTTTAGTCATGCAAAACTGAACTTTTACAAATGTTGTCAAATATGTATGTCTTCTGGAGTTATTACATTGATCACAGCCCTTGGATGAACAGCATGTTAAGTTAAAAAGAGATCTATAACATGATAAGTTTATGTGGTGCTTAGTCTTTCAGAAGCAGTCTTCTCCTAGTGGGATGGAAAGGCTTTGGATATTTCTTAGATGGATAGATTACTAAACATTCACTGAACATTTTCTTTCTGGGCTTTTCCCTCCTGTGAAACAATCTGTCAGATCTTATTCTGTATTTAAGGAACTGCCTGAAGAGTCTTGGTTAAGTTGTCTGTGGCTCACGCTGTGTGAAGTTTAAGCTTTCTTCTTTGTAACAATAACAACTCTGCAAGATTATTTCTTCCTAAGTTCTGAAAAGGCAGCAATAAATTTGAATTCTATAAATGAAATTTAGACATTAGTCTGGTATTGTACATATAGTTCTGACATTAATCTAATTATTAGGAAACTATAGTAGTAGAATAACAAGAAATTTAGTGGTGGTTTAAACTCATGCATAGTTTTGTTTTACTTTGCTGGTCTGAACTGCTGTTATAGTTTCATTCTTAAGAACAGGAGTGATGAATCACAATTTTTATCCCCACCCAGATAATCTGTGCAGGTCAGCGGCAATTGAAAGTCAGGAAGATTTCAGCAAAGATAGTGAATAATTCGTTGATTATGTATATTTCAGTAAATTAGCAAGTAATCATTTGAAATGTAAATCTTGAAACAATGAAGTCAAACTACAGCTTCTTATAATGAATGAAGAGCCTTTTTGACATATGAATATCCTTCACAATTTCTCTTTCAGTAATGTGCTTGTGTGCATATATTTTAGCTGTGTACGTGTATATATTTTATGAACAAGGTTCATAAATCTTGGAGCATGAATTGCTAAGTTCACTGTAGTTGTATGTTACTATTAGCACATAAATGACCAGCTCCTCCTATGATGGCTGGTTTTATAGATACTACATCCTTCTAGTGATGAGCTGTTCTTTACCTTGACGGTTTAATAAAAAGCTTTTAATGACATACTGTGTATATTACACTGATTATCTGAAAGAGTGTTGCAGCTTTAATGATGCCCGTTTTGTCAGTATAAGAACTTAGCAGTACCCACATAAGATGTTGTTCAGTATGACAGTTACTCAGTTTATACTTCAGGGAAGATATCAAAGCTAATATCTAGTTTGTAGTATAAATAATCTTTCATGATTATCAGTTAGGATGATTTGGGACTGCTGTCACCACAGTGACTTTTCTGTATTCCAGCTTTTCAAAAGGATTTATATTTCCATTTGTTAATCATCCTACTCTTCAATTGCAATTGCTAGAACAATAAACGTGAATATTTTTTGCTTCTCCGTCTTACATCTGTACTACAAATAATAAACTTTAAAATATAGCAGCTCACAGAAATTGTCCTCTGATATGCTTTATGTGAAAGGAAATGCAGGAGAAGATTGTTGTGACTGCAGATTTATTGGACATTTATGTGATATCTGTATGGTTATGCCGGTGTATAGTGCGTGGTTCTTCTTGCAATAACTTTAAAGATAGGGAAGTGGCTGCTGTATTGACAGGATGAAAGTAATAGTAATAAAAGAGGAAAAGAAGACAACATGCATTTGCAATTGAGGTGTTTAAAACTTGCTTATGCTTCCTCCAGGTCATACGGATAGAGACGGAATGTTCTCGACCTGACAACTTCAGAATTTTTGATCAATTACTACTCAGTGGAACCTTTTCAAAGCCTCATGCCTTAATCCTCATTTATGACATTTCTACTTAGCTTCATTTCTCTGGTTCTCAAAGCAATGATATTATTTCTGTATAAGCTGTGATAAATATGCCTACAGCACTTCATGAACAAATAAAAACAAATTTCTTCTTTCATATCTACCCTATACAATCAAACCATATAAGTAGATACTTGTATGCTGAGCTGTTAATGACAGTATTTGAAAGCTTAACTGTTAGCTATATTTTTCAGTATGAATAAGCGCAATACACTAAATATCGCTGGGGGATATCCTAGATGAGATAAGTGTTCATCTCTGTCTTTTGTTAGAGATTGTTTTTGTAGCTTTCCTGTTACTACCAGCCTATGATCACTTCCGTTGAGTTCATAAATACATGTAGGAATATAAGGAACACTTCTGCTCTTACAGCTACTATGATTTGTGACTTTCGTCAGGGTATGTCTAACTAACCATTTGGCTAAAATGGCAGCACTGCTACAGCCATTTCAGCTGCTATCACTGTCAATCCCAATGAAACTGAACGGCTGTAATTATGAGATATTTTTGGGCAACATGCTTTCTGAAGACAGAACCTTTGAGGGCAATAAATTCTAGGACACAAGGAAGGATATGCAAGAACAGTACTTTCCACTTTAAATTACATGTTTCGATATCTAATTAGAAAGTTGCAGTGGTTTTAGTGCTGACATCTGCTTTGTGTCATAGCAGGGAAATAGTAAAGATTTTCATTCACGTTTTTTTACAGATTTACCCTCTGTTTTAATGATATTTACACTTCACAGAAAGAAAGCAAGGAAAATTTTACATGACTTTGCTTGCCTAATATATTGCAGACCAGTTATGCATCTAGAGTAGAGTTATAAACTATGGCTGCAAACTAGGCTGCAAGCAAATTTTGCCTAAGGCATGAACCATAAATTAAAGTAATAATCATCTTTGTAAGAGACAACTTTTTTTCCATGTTTGTTGTTGTTGTTGTTGTTGTTGTATTGGTTTGGTTTTTTTTTAAAGAAACTAGGTCAGGGAAATTTAGGATATTTTAGAGTACGTACAGTATTGTATTGTTTGCCAGTACCTAATTTACAATTACAGAGCTGCATGAATATTGAAATGATTCAGCTTCCCATTATAAATGTATGTGGCAGTTTGGTTGTTGATCAGTTTATGAAGTTAATGCAAATGAAACTGTCTTCCTGTCAGCATTTGAAATATATAATGCAGTCATGTTGTATATTCAGGGACAGGCCATTGACAGTCAATTAACAAGTTTGATTGGTATGTCAACTCATTCTTTTGAATTGTTAATAGTATGTTAATAGCATTCATTTCTTTGTGCAGTCCCATTTGCAGCTTCACAGTTACAGCTATTTTTTATGATTCTGAGTAACCTAAAATAGTGCCTTAATAATAGATTATTAAACACCTGTCTGGTGTAGCTTAGGGAGGTTTTTCTAGACTGGGAGTTTGCAGTGGATCCCTTTGATATTCAAATCAACAAATGATAGCCTTTTTATTCAAAACGTAAGTTCTTTTGATGGTTAGCTTGTTAAGAAATATTCAGCTCCAGTCTGACCTGATCTGGTTTCCCATGGAAAAGATCTGATGCTGTTTGAAGGCTCATAAATGGAATGCCAATGACAATTTGTTGTTGACGTTTTGCTGCCTCAGCCTTCAGATGCTGCTGGTTGATGTGCCGCTTTAGCTTCACCAAATAATGCTTGCAGGTAAATGATCTTCTGATTGATCAGCTAGTTTCAAAGCAAAGAGTTCTCTTCTGTGGTCTGTAGTCATGGTTTTTAGGCTTGGAGGGGTACTTTAAAAGATGCATCAAAGTTGACAGATGAATCTCGAGGCAAGGAATGATGGGAGACAGCAGAATTATGGGAATATTTTTGAGAGAATAACATATTAGTGAGAGTTTTGAAGACCTTCAAAGGTCTATCAAGCCAGGTCCCTATAGCAGATTTATTCCTCGGTTAATTTTTTTTTTTTTTTAATTTTTTTTTCTTGTTAGATACACTGGTTAACTCTCTGTTTCCTGTGTTGGGAAGGTGTTGAGCTGTAAAGATTTATTATTCTCTAATCGTGTTTTAAAGGGCTTATGTCATTTATGTCATTTGAATCTCACAATTATCTTTATCAGCATCCATGGCCTAGTCCTGCAATATGTAGCTTGGTGGCTGCTTCTACAAAATTTTGCATGACATCATTTTTGCAAAGTCATGTTGTACAATGAATTGCATTCCTTTAACGTCTGTGATACTGTGGATTAATGTTACAAACAATTGAAAGCATTAGTTGGAATTAGTCTGTTGCTCCACCTTTTTTCATATTACATCTATAATACTTTCCTACACATTTCCATTCCCTATTAGTGTCCTTCCTAATTCTAACACAGTCTGAAGAATCAGACTTGCTTTTAGAAGTTCAAAACATACATCACAGAAATAGTTCATTTCTCTTTGTTTCGAACACTCAATTATTCACTATTTGCACGTGATTTTATTTTTCTTTCCTTCTTTCCTTCTTTCCTTCTTTCCTTCTTTCCTTCTTTCTTTTCTTTCTTTTTTTTTTTTTTTGGCAAAAGCGTGATGTTTTTACCTATAGGAGCTGTGAAATTTAACTCCTTCTCGTCCAAGTGGCCGATTCTGTATGGCTTGTGGTTAAGTGCTGTGAAGACTTACACTGTCAAAAGCAAGCTCTGAAATCACATATTGAAGGTGTTGCATGTTAACTGCATTTAACTGGACTTCTCAGCAAATAATTCTTACTGGCTGAATTTAGACCAAACTTTTTTTTTATGAAAAAATAAGAGCAATCTTTTAACAACAACAAAAAATTCTTTTCACAGCACCTCAAAACAACACCCATACATACTTAATACTGATAGATGAACAGTTAAGTCATTCAATTTCAAGCTTATATGTCAGGAAAATAGTCTATAAGTTTTATACAGGACAGTTTCCATCATTATTTTTGGCAGATTGAATAATTTTAAAATACTGTTTCATTGATAATTAGAAGCTTTTTCTGTTAGGCTGAAAGAAGAAAGTATTAGACGTTTGTCTTGACATGTCAGGTCATATTTTCTGTGAAATAACTATAATTTTCCTAAGTTTTAAAGCAAAATTATATATTTAAACTGTTCTCTTTGATACAGGCTCTGTTTTTGAAGAGTTTCTCCGTTGGTTATTTATGAAATTCAAATAACAAGTTCAAAGATTTTCCAATGATAACGCCATTGACACTGTTTCTAAGTCATCATTTCTTGTGCTTAAGTAAGTTTTAACCATTATACTTCAAAGTGAGCTTCTAGATTAGATCTCACATTCACATTAAGTTTCTAAAAGTGTTTTTATTTTATTTTCAAAAATTAAACTGAAACTAAATTCCCTACATGGTTTCCACTTTATCACATCACTTCTTATAAGTAAATTAAACATTTCACTAAAACTGTGTACAGGCTCACCTTGGTCTAAATATTATTCATTATAAGGCTTATTCTATGTTAAGTGTAATTTTTTTTATTATTTCTAAAACCTGGAATGTAACAAGGGCTGTCTCATAGAGACCTGGAATTCTAAAATTTTAGGAAGTGGTTTCTTTTTGGATCATACTGAATTATCAAGGTAGAAATCTTAATAAGGAATCCATCAATTATAATTGTAAAGCTTTTCAGATCTTTGCTGATAATTTTTATTTTATTTTATTTTATTTTATTTTGTGGAGAGGATCTTCCCATGCAATCTTAAATTTGTGCATATTTAATTCAAAAAATAATAATGAAGAAACAGAAGAATAATACTGATCTGTGAACATGAGTTCATTTAAACAAACTAGAACAGTTCCTGTAGAAGGCCCTGAGAGATGTGCTTTCTCGGTTGTCCATTGCTGCAATAGTACTGCAAGAGAACAATACCAAAGGAGATGTTTGAACCTGGATCACTGCTGCAGTTTGTCCTAATCTTCAGATTATTCCTTATTGAATTCTGCCTCTGCCATCCTCTTGTTTACCCCCTTTTAATTTCAAGGCTTCACTTTATTCCCTTTTTTATATCAGAGGATGACTCCTTAATTAGTGGTTATATGTCAAAATAATATTTGTATGAGTAATGCAAACAAAAAGAGCTAAACACACAGTAATTTTACAAGAATGGGTTCTTGACCTCACTTTGTCATATAAAATGGCTATAAACATCGTTGCATCTTAGTTGACAGAACTTAAAATAGTTATTTTAATAGTAATCTCTCTAATGGCATATAGAAAACTCCACGAAAATAGGTAGTTTAAGAGAAAAATAATGTGAATGTACAAAAATAAAACAGAAAAAAATCAGAAAATGGATAACACAAGATTCTCTCAGTCTCAATGAATATATATTATAATATAGTGTATAATTGTAATACTGCCCAATTAGAACAAAATATATCCACACGTATAATTAAAATGTCAGGAATTTGATTTTTAAATGGTACATGCTACCGTTTAGTCAACAGGTAACTTCTTGTCAAGAAATCATGCCAGTGTGAGAGAAAAATCTGCCCTCTGAAGGGTTTATTGTAAAGTCTGCCTACCCAGCATAATAATTTTTAAATTTCTGAATCACACCTTTAGGAATTTAGTATGTATCTTATATAAGGAAGTTGTCCTGAAATTCTGATACAAAATCAGTGCTTAAGAATACAACAAAGAAAACTTATGAAAATGTGCTTGGATGAGTATACTTAGTGTTTTCCTGAGATTATTGATGTCTTTCTCTAGTTTTTCTTAGTTGTATTTGTTTTGCTAGGACTTTTTATAAGTAGGCAGTTGCCTACTTATAAATCATTTCTAATGAATTTTCTTCTTGAATTACACTTCACAATTACTGTATTTCTGAGGGGTTTTTAATGAGAATTTATAATAAATTTTCAATGTCAAATTACAATTTATTTTAATTTACAAATTCAATCATGATTTACTGCTCAGAGCACACAGAATTTTAACTTTTCTTCTACTGCTATATTTCACAGGATTTTTGCAGCTAATGCCACGCTCTTCTTAAAACCCAAACTCCTTTCTTTGTCAAGTTTGGTTTAATTTTGTTGCAGAAAAGATGATATTATGCTACTTTGGAGAAGAATATTAAATATATTGATGGATTGTAGTTGTAGGTTTCAGTTTCTTTAAGTGTAATCAGAACGTTTTGCAAGTTGAATCCCTAGAGAAAAGTACCTCATGTAATAAAATATTATCACCACAATACAAATAAATAGGTAAAATATTATTATAAATAGCAATTAAATATATATTTTGTATATGCTATATAATATTTGTGTTACTATTACATATACTGTACATATGTGTATAGCTGTGACAAGTCATTTTTCTTTTCTACTTGGAGGTGATGGGGATATCTATTTTAAATTGGACTTGTGCACTGAATAGTCTTTGATACAAATTAATATTTTAATTTTGCTTATTAAATATTCACAGACATAAGTAAAATTCATATTAGACTGCATATACACAGGGAATAGGTGAAGTATGAAGCCACACTAAATTGCTAAACAAAGAATTATCACTTCCAGCTAAGTAGTACTGTCAATACAATTAACTGTTTTCAAACCAATTCTTGATTTTCTGAAACTATTTATTTCATTTCTCCCAGTTACCACAGACCATTACCTTAAGTATCCTATGACATTCGTGAAAGGCATGTTTTCAGTAAGAATTTTAAGCCAAGTGGTGGCTGGGAAAGCAATCTTTTCTGTAAGAATGGAATATCATCGTGTTAGCATGTGTCATACGGTGTGCATTTTGTAGGGCATTATTGTAGTGGGATGAACAGTTTTTATCTTTTAGTACTGAGTATTTTCTCTGCCTAGCTATCCATTGGGTAGGAAAGGGAAAAAAACTAACTTATTCTTCATAATATTTTATGACTACAATCTTTATTTTCCTTGGATGCTGTATTCCAGAAGTGTTACAGCCTTGAGCTGTAACCTTATAACCATAAGGGTGGTTGAAGTTTCCACAAGGTAAGAGGAAATATGAATAAACCTAATGAAAATTCAACCCAGAAATTTCTGGTGTAACTTATTGGACTGCTTTATCACTGCAGTTGTAGTTTACATGATGATTTAGTTTACTGTAAGTGGACATTTCCAGTAACAGCAGCAATTAATGTGAGCAGGATATGATGAGATCCCTAAGTGTATTGTATGTTTGTTACTGTTTCAGGAAAAAAAGTAGAGACAAGGCTTGTAGTATAAGCACAAATAAGTATGTAAGGATATTGCATCACTTTCTCTGTTTTCTTTATCTTCCTTTAGATATTGTGTGTGGATATAAGTACCTTATTGTCCCGCTCTTATATATGCTACCTGTTCCTCTAGAGTATCCTCTTTCCCCTCAAAGTATAGACAGAGAAAAATGTAGAAATCAAAGAGAGAACATTCCAGTTACACTGGTGTTTTTGTTGTTGTTGTTTCATACACGGAACTGAGAAAGAAAGAATGCTGATATACTATCCACATCAGAGTAAATTTAGTATACTAGTCATAAGTGGCAAAATCACAAGTGAACTGTCTTGGAACATCAAATGGATGTTTATCTAACCTCATGCAAGGTTTAGATATTTACTATTTGAAAAACAAAATATTTTTAAAATTTTTTTATATCCTTACCCTAGCTGATTAAAATGTTTCTCATACTTTGAGGTCAGCTGTGCTAGCCTATAAGCTGAAAATCGGTGTTATTGATTAACTGTTAGGAATTTTAAAAAAGTACTTAAAAACCCTGAGCAATCATCTGAAAGTTTGATATCACATGATCTTTTACAATGCTCCTTTTAAAATCATAGCTATCTTAAAGAATATGGTGTCAGTTTCTGACTTTTTATGATATTTTAGTCCATTAACCAAGGATCAGTGTTACTTGTTCTGGAACAAATATTTAGTAGATCTGTTAAGTCTAACCTGTTTCATGAGAACAGAGCCAGAAACAATCTTCTTTTATATTATGATTAATTTGTTACTAGTTAGGAAGAGTTATGATACAATGCTCAGCACTGCTGCAGTCAAGTTTTCTTCCACGATATGAATATCTGTGATTCAAAATATTTTTGCCATTTGTTCTGGTATATGTTTTCATTTCTCCTAAGTCTCATATTGTTATTTTCTGCCTGTGTTTCAAATCTGTGTCCATTTTTATTATTTCTATTGGTGTACATTCTAATTTAGTATCCTCCATGTGTTTCATTACCATGCTGTTAATCCCTTCTTCCATTGACTTAATGAAGATGTTAAATAAAATCAGGCCCGATACCAATTCCTACGGGACCCCAGTTCAGCACACTTGCATTTTCATTACTCTCTCCTTGCGGCCTATCAGCTATTTAACAGCATTTTTAATTAGCAGACTTAAAAATAATTTGCAAAGATGCTGTATCAGATATTTTAAGAATCCAAATGAATTACAACTATTAAATTCCCTAATCTATGCATATATAATTGTAATTCAAAAATGCAGTCAATGATATCGGACATAATGTGCATTTTCTAAAAATTCTGTATCCGCTCTCAGTATTCCATGTCCACATTGTCATTTTTATCACTTTACACTTTTAGACACTAATCTTTTCTACATTGTTTTTCTGGAGCTTGAGTACACCTTTATTCTTCTGGACCTTGAGTATACCTTTATTCTTACTGATTAATTGATTTTATGAAGTCTCTCCTTCCCCATCCCAGCCCAAATAGTGTTCAGTGGAGTAATATAAGTTCTTATTTTCTCATTTCTTTGGCTTGGCATCTTCATCCACAGTGATCTGAATAAGAAATGAGTAAATGGTAATCAGTTTAGAAGTTTTACTCCATCGTTTAGATAAGGTATGTTCGTAAAGCTGAGTGTTCCGCAGCTTTTCACAGTTGCCAGATTTTGCTAATGTGCTTGTGTGAGAACTTGTGATTTTTTTTCAAAAGCTTGAGAGGAAATGGTAGGCTTTGTAAAAGGTGACAGATTAATAGTCGAGAAGACTAGAATTCCGCTGTCCCATTAAGGAAATGCATTAAAGAATAATACTCTCATTAACTTGCTCATTTTCCAATATGGAGACTACTTGTTTTCTATTTTGGAAAAAACATCTTTTTGGACATGAAGAACAGTTTACCCTGTATGGCAGTTAAGTCTTTAAACTGTCCAATTGCAATTTTCCATGAAGGAACAGTATATAACCTATGTGCTGGTACAGGACATTGACCAAAATATACATAAATAAATAATATACATAAAATACACTTTACCTCCATTTTCTTCATTTCGTCCCTATGTTTTTGAGATTCCAAGTGGACCACAATGAATGTTTGGGAGCAAACTCCAGCCTTGCCATCATGCTCACATAAATATATTAGATGGCCAAGCTTTTTCATCCACCTTTTTGAGACCTTTCCTAATGTTCATGGCTACATTTTCTGACTTAAAAAGCTAAATTTGTTTCTGTTCTGTGTTTTATACTCCTCTGGAAAGTGAATGACAGCTTTTGAAATGTTTTTATGTGAACATTTCAGTTTGAATCCTCACAGAATCTTTTTCTTCTAAAAATCAAAAGTATGTGGGTTTTATTCCCATCAGTTGAATAAATTGATTCAACATGGATCAAGATTTGAATACAACCAACACATTGCCACAAAAACATATACAAATAGTACAGTTTTCTGTGATGATCTAGAACAGTTATAAAAAAATGATTTTGAAGTTTAAAATTTGGTCTTTGACCTTTCTTATGCTTTCTGACCTGATTGTCTCTCTCATGCCTGTGCATTTAGCATTTTGCTGAACTTCAAGGAGCCACACACCTTCAGGAGTATCTGCTATGGTGATTTGCTGTAAATCCAGTGCAGTTTAAAGGCTTAATTTGAATTATTTAATTATTTGGATTTTAGAGGATAGCAGGTGTTTATGGTTGGAAAGCACAGAGTAGCAATGAGAGATATTTAGAAGAACTTTTTAAAGTTGTTTTCATATTGATAACAATGAATGTTGTGGCTTTTTCAGATGGATTGTTGATTTAGTAGCCCTTTAAAGTATTTATTTTTGTGCATACTACAGGACATGGTGCTTCTCTTTGCTGTAGTTTCTAATTAAGAAATGCACAATTTTTTTTTAGATGTTCATCTAGACAATTTGCTCAGTGTCAGATGTGACTGTGGGCCAGTGTGTGTTAATTTTGCTAAATTACAGTTAAAAAAAGCACAATTGTATAGACAAGTGTAGTATTTTGGTCAGTTCTTGGTACAGAAATATTCAGTGGATGTTTGTTGTGGCCTAGAAACTCACAAATATAAGGTCAAAGAGAAAAATTAGTATCTCGTTTTGATTATATAAATTGTAATAGTGAAGGACAGTATAAGAATATGAGTGTTCTGTAGTCATGCAGATTAGGTAATCAAGTAGATTTTGAAACACACAAAGCTCCAACTTAAGTTGAGAGTCAGCTAGCTGCTGTCACAGCATTTGAAAACTGAGTTATGAATCTCTGACAGCTGCAGAAATCTTACAGATATTTCAGTAAAAAAGCAGTAACTGATTCCATCAATTAGTTATGCTCTTTTGAACCTAAGAGAAGCAGTAACTTTATTAAAGGAAAGTTCTGCAATTTTGAGGGCAATATTCAAGCATCTTTTTTAAGTCATAAGTGGATTCATATGAAAGTCAATTTCTTTTTAGTTAAGGATAATAAAACATTTTTTTAATTTTTCATTTGGGAGTATATCCTTGATCTTTTAGCTGCTGAAATTGCACTGAATAAAGCTAAACTATGTATGATCAACTTATTTATTGAATTTTTAGCCTACACATTTGTAAACTAAATAGTTTAAGAAAAAACACATGCATTCTATTGGAGACACTGATGTATTGAAAGCATGTTAGTCAGATGTAATTTGTGTTCATAGTATGAACTCAGAGCCTTTCAGTTACCATTGTCTAAATGGTACCTTTAAAACTTTATTCACACTGGGTAGTTGAATAAAAGATTTCACATTGCAAAAAGCAATTTTACCATCATTAGCTAAAATAAAAGGGCCCTAGGAAGAAAGGATTATCATATATTAAATAAAAAGTTCACCACCTTATAGCTCTAATCCTGTTAGAAAAGATGATTTCTAGCTAACTTAATCAGCCAGAGGTCTTTATTGCCTGGAGTATTAATTGATTTAGGTCTTCATTAAGGTCAGAGGTACACATGGCTGACCAGAGGCAGCCTATTAGCACATTGTCAGTTGTGCTTATTTACATTGACTGAGCATAATGGTAGGTTATTTCACTGTTAGGTCAGAGGGTCACTGAATCCTTTGTGTACCCTGGCCTGTTAAAGGGCAGCAGTCACTCAGACACCATACTGCCTTCAGAATAAAGGTTTGGTTAATTGCATATTGACTTCATCCTTTCAAAGAAAAGTGTATTGGTTCATATCGTGCAAATATTAACAGTGACATAAAAACCCATAGGTGAATGGTCGAAATGTCTCTATTAAAAAATCTCTGCACTTTTTTAATTTATGCCATTCAATCACTAGCAAGTTTTAATAGTACCAGAAGGAAAAGTATTATGAAGTTTCTGTAGTTGCTGTTGGCCTTTATCAACAAAAACAAACAAAACAAGAACCAACTCAGTGCAAATCTAGACGTATCCTGTTACTTTTTTTACTTTGCAAGTAGCCATAATTATAGAATTCTCTGGTTAATTAACATTTTAGGTTAGTCCTTATGTCCAATCAAGACTATTTTTCTCCTTGTTTCTTTTCCTGAATTATATTTTGCGGAGGGGCCGTCCTGATAACACTGATGAGTACCCGTGACACTCACAATATTGTTAAAAAATTTTCTGCATGCTAGAACAGCTTGAAGCAGCACCAAGCATCATCCCAACTTTTTCATTTTGCAGCATCATGAACACTTTGTTTCTAAAATGTGAATTTCTAAGTTCATAAGAAGTGATTGCAGGAAGGACAGCTAAAAAAAGTGGAATAATTATTTGCTGCCATAGTGACTTTGCTCCATGTTGGCTGTGATCTAGCTCTCTATTCTACATCCTGCAGCATAAGTACAAAATGAAAAGCAGTAATTCTTAAATAAGTGCTTAGCATTCCTGTGTGAATGAATTTCTTGCTTTGAATTTCTGATCCTGTTGAATTCACTTGATTGCTTTCAGTTGTGCTGACTGAAACAATGGGCTGCCAAATTATTGTGCTAGTTTATAGAGACTCAACTTTCATTTAACTTGCAGTGGTAACGTGAAAATAAAAGGGTAAAAAATTGGAATTGCATGAGCCTCTGTCTATAAACTGCTGGGTCCTCTGAACCATACTGGAAATGAATTGGTATAAGTGAGCATATCAGCAGTACAAGTTATTTTTATTTCTATTTTTTTCCTAATATTTAATGAATTTTTAGCACTGGAAATATGTGTATAGGATATGGTGAAAATCATCAGTGTATGACTACACATCCATTATATTGTAGTTTTGTTTCTCTGCTGAATTTACTGAATATGGAAGTCCTCTATGATACACTGTGAATTTGTAGTCTGAAAAAAATCTTATCTTTGAAGATGCTCCAAAAGGATAAACTGTTGCAGCATTCTAGCAGCGTTTTGCTGAACACTTTCACAACACAGGGACTGGCACCATACATTGTGACATCTCCTGTTGTTCAGCACTGTGAAAGAGATATTATAAAGTCTTCCCTGTTTAAAATACTTTTTACTATGCTAACAATTTTCTGTATGATGCTTCAAACATTCTGGAGACAACCTCTTGAAATCTGCTAAAACAGTGTTTTTGCTGGTTTGCTGCTTTGCCCCTGCTGATTGTTTATTTATATTTGCTTTTCATGACCAAGTCTCTGGGAATGAGGAGAACATCCCTCCCCCTCTCCTTACTCTCAATTATGTCCCCCTGAAGTACAGTTGCTCAAAACCTGTGGCCTCTTTTGACCTTTTTTCCCTTCTTCTCCCTTGAATCCACCCTTTCATAGCATAGTAGCACATTGAGAACTCTGTTTCTCTATTAATTACAGCTTAAGATACAAACAAGTATGTTAGGAACAGAGGGGTTTTTTAAAATTATTTTTTTAATGAACTCTGCAAAATTCCCACTGAACCCAAGCCAAAAGCAGTGCCAATTTTGCTGAAATCCTTCAGAGATATTTTTTGACCTTGCTTATGATCAGTGGAGCTAATTGTATCAGAACTATCCAGGATACTTTAAGAAAGTGCTATCTTAGTCCGTATTTCAAAACACTGACAGATATTTTATCATTAATTAGTATTCATATTATGTCTCAAACAATCTGTTCAAGAAAGGGGAAGTGAACTGGGTGAACAGCTCTTCTGTCTACCTAATAATTAAAATGGGTAATGCATGGAAAAGCAGGATCCCAACAGAAAGAGGAAGAAATACTGCCAGTGTGATTTTTTTTCCCGTAAACTATTAACTACCTGTATCAGAGTTTTTGACTAACACATGGATTTCACTTAGCAGAGGTGGAAATAAATGGCTTAATTTAAAAACAAACCTGTGCCTCTCTGAATCATGTCTTCCTGAATTTTTTTCTCATCTTGTCAGTATGCCACTTGATAGCTGGCTGGACTCCCTTGTTCAATGGCACATATTTTAAAATAGCACTAGGGAAAAAAAAAAAAAAAAACCACAACCATTTGTTCCTATAAAGTAAAATATTACTTGCATATTTTTTCAAAATTCAGGATTATATATAGCATTATCAAATCAATATTTCAGATATTTTAAACAATTTAAATTGTTGATGGGTGTCAGTTGATATGTTTCTTCTCTGCCTCCTCCCCCTCTTCAGCTGCTAATCATAGAACTTGTATGCCAAATTGTATAAGATACTCTTCCAATAGTTACATGTGTGAGTCTTTTGTGAGGCACAGACAGTTATGAGGACAGATTTGGAGTTGCATATGGGTCTGTCACATGGTTTGATTGCCATGTCTTCTAGGACACAGATTTCTTTTTTAATTATTCTTAATTGTAAGGAATTTTTACAGTTTTTACATTAAGTTCTGGAAAATTTTTCCTGAAGATTTCTCACTCAGTCCATTTTTCCTCTTTACGGCAAATTGCTTCCTGTGCAGACTTGAAAGCTGCTTACGCCCACCTTACTTCCCAGTTCTATCCTTAGTTTTCTTTTGATTTGGAACAATATTCATTGCTTCTCAGATCAGGACATGTATAGACCTTGTAGAGAAGTATAGAATAAGTGGATGAAAAGTTCTTATATTTACATTAAGATTTTATAATAAATCTCTGAGATGTCTGAATCATAAGAATAAAAATTTCCTTTGCTGCCTGCTTTCAAGAAAGCAGGTGTTCAGTGTTGCTGGGAAAATTTAGGAAAGTCAGCCCAAGGTAACTGCATTGCAGTTTGGTTTAACATATGTTTGTGGCATATCTGACCACCCATTTAATTCAATTTTCAAAAGATAAACCCATCTCTAGTTAAATAGCACTCTTTTGCATCTTATTTTCAATCTGCAATTTGCTTTTACCTTCAAGAGGATTATGATGATTTTTGTAACACTCTGAAAGACGGTGTGCATTCTCACTCTGAAAATGAACAGTGAAACAAATGGAACATTGAAAAGAAATGGAAGCTTACTTGAAAGAAAGCAAGAATGTATTTAATCATACCGGGGCATCAACACAAGCTGTAATGATCAGTTACATCAGATATTATTTTGAGATGATGCATACATCCATGTATTAACTGTTAAAGTTTATTATGTTGCTGTACTCATATGAAGTATACAAAGCCCAAAAAAAACCTGTCCCTTAGAATGTTGTTTGCTACATTTTTAGTGAGTGATAAAGGATGGCAAAGAACAGTAGTGCTGAAAGAAATTACTTGGAAAATTGAAAATTGTTTCCTTTGTTTCCCATGTACTCCTGTAATTTTATTTATTTATTTATTCTTTTAGGTCGGGGATATTCTCTACTGTGCTGGACAGATTGGCCTAGTACCGTGTACTATGCAGCTTGTTAGTGGTGGTGTGTGGACTGAGGCCATGGTTGCTCTCAGTCATGTTGAGAAAGTCCTCCAGGCTATGAGCCAGAAGACCACGCTACACCATGTGATCGCAGCGATCTGCTATGTAACTGACAGCAAACACGTTCCTGTTGCTCATTCTATATGGAGGAAGAAAGTAAGAGGTTGTAAAAAGGTAGCTGTGATATCCATCTTACTCATTCTAAGTTGTCTTTTCCCCCTTATGTCTTGTAGCAATATCAGAATTTTCTCAGTACATTTCAGAGGGGTTCAAGTAAAGCTAATAAAATAAGGTTTGATTGAGCTGTTATGTTCTGGCTCATAAGTGGTTGTGCACAATTGAGAAAGAAAATTGCTTAATAGAAAGTTATATTCATCACTAACTTTGTCTTAATTCCCAAAGCAATATGGAAAAAAAAACTCTTAAAAAGCAGTCAGTTCCTCTAGCAAAATGTGAACAATACCTTATTTGAATTACCTCTGCCCGTGTATTTTTATAGAGTAGGAACAGGGCATTTTACTTTAACTTTTTATTAGTTGTCCTGTTGAGATTTTTCCCCCCATTCATTCTTACAAGCAATATTGTCATGACAACTGAGTTTAGCATTTCATTGCTTACTGTTATTTGTTATTCAGCTCAACTTCTATGACAGGATGGGGTGTACCAGTTTATTGGTTGACTCTAGATTATCTCTAACAGTACAGTAATTTCCCCAGTGATTTGTAATGATATCATAATGATTCCTGTTATCCACATACCATTTTGCTTAAGTAGCCACAGAACACTCTACAAGCATTAAAAGGGTAATGACCACAAATCTTGTAAACAAAATGTAGCTACTCTATAAGTGAGCATACAAGAGTAGTTACTATGTAATTACTATGCAATTTAATATAATATATATATAATATATATATATATATATAAATATATATAATTGTTATAGTTTCTTGGGAGATACGTGGTTTGGAAGCGTAGCATATGTTCATAGTTAATATTGCCCTGGAAGTAGAGGCAATGCTTCCCAAACCTTTTTTTTCTATTTGAGTTCATGCTCAGTCTGTTTGCACTATGCACTTGTCTTTCTGAAGGAAGAGGTAGACGTGCTTGGAAGCTGACACAGTTAACATAGATTTTGTAATAAGATATCCTCCTAAGTACCGTCCTCCAAGACTAAGTGTATTGAATTGGAAAAATTCTCAGTTTTCTCCATAGCACTCTTACAGGTCTGCTAAGATCTGATTTTTCATTTCCGTTTTTACTGTAAAATGTACTGTTTGTTTTACACCTTGCAATTTCTACTCCAGGGAATGCTGTCAGGTGTTCTTTGTGTTCTAGTATTTTTGGTGAATGCCTTGAATTTTACAGTATATTTGAAATGGGTCAGTTATTAAGGTCCTTGTGTACTTAAAATTCACAGAAGCAGCTAACTTGCAGAGTGTAGAAATAACCTCACTTTTATGACTGCTGCTGAAAAATGGTAATAACTTTTTATGGTTTGGTTTGGAATCACTTAAGGAACTCAGAAAGATACTTTCCTCTAAATAAGAGCATCACACAGAAAGCTGTATTAGTCTTTTGAAATTCAGTAATGTCTTAGTTTTTTTCTGTAAAGGACATTGTTCCAAAGTTTGTGTCTTATTGAAGACCTTGGACTTTGTTTTTGCTAATCATGTTTATACCAGGTTCTCAGACTTGCCATGGAGATATTAGCATAGTTCTTAAGATGTTGAGTCTGCCAAGTTTATGGGTTTTTTAGATTAATGCTGCAAGCTTTAAATGGAAACAGCAATTGTGACATCAGTGCATTTTCAATAATATCTTAACGGTATACTATCTTTAGCTGTCATTTTTTATAAGATGTACCATTTCATGATGCCTTTGAGGCAACAATTAGAGATGTTGCATGGAGTCATAGCAGCATTAAGCTGATTTAGGGTAGAGAGTCAATTGTCAGAATTGGTCCTGTAAAATCATTTTGAAAAGCTGAGACTGTTTTTTGTTCTGTGACTGATTAGTAACATGTACCATGACCACGAAGCCCACATACTTCCTTATTTGTAATATATGTAGACACAGATTTGAGGGAAGATTGATAATGTTTTGTTGTTCTTTGAAAAGTTTCCTTTTCCCATATAGAATCTTCTAAATACCATGTACAAATTATTGTACATGGCAGCCACTCTTTATATAGTCTTTCAGGTCTTTTACTTAATGACATAACTAGGCAGGTTCTTCTTAGCTACTTGAGAAACACCTTGTGAGATTACTTGCTTTTGAGTTATTAATAGTATCTGACTCGTGTCACTTTCTGATTGCTCAAGTCATAGCTTAAAAATGGATTGGTGCCTACGCACACTCCTGTGAGGAGTTTGCTGCTTAGCAAGCTTTGGGAATGTTTAAGATAAAACGTCCTAGGAATGTATAAAGCAATGCTGTAGGGTGCTTATCAATCTTGCTCTGTGCTTATTAGGTCCTATCCATTAATGACAGTATCAGAAATAGTACAAAAATATTAGGAGGTGAAGTAATATGTGCTACAACGTGCTCTAAAAATTGGAAAAATTTAAAATATCGGTGGGAACAAGATGGAATAGTAGCTGGATATTCCAATTTCCCCATCATTTTATCCATAGAAGATTCAGAATGGTTGCATTTTTCTTCAAGCTATGCATACTTTTATGATTAGTAATGGCTTATGTAAACAGCAAAGTATAGAAAAAGATGTTTCAAACACTTCTGTCACAGAGAACCAGAGGGAACTGTCCTTTCCTGAAAATATAATTGACCCTGCAATTGTTAATTTAATTTAAAGAGATATTCATCGATGAGCTTTTGTTTTGCAGGAGAAGTACTAGCTGGCATGTTATTAGGAGAAATTATCTTTTTGGCTGATTCTGCTCTGAGAACAGTAGAGCTTACTGTTAAATTTATTTTATATGTAAATTAAATTACACTTCTCCTTGCCTCCATAGAATCAATAAAAACAGCAAATGTACTTTTCATACCTCTTAATGTTTTATTTGAAGGAGCTTGTAAGATGCCATCTTTCTGGAAGCCAGAATAGTGTAGCTTTACTCTGAAGGCATCTATGTTTAAAAATATCAGTAGCACATCCCTTATTTGTCTTAGTTTTTGTTTGTTTGTTTGTTTTATGCCAATAGCACTACAGAGAGTTCTAGGAGATACAGTGACGTAGAACCATTAATAGTCTGTTTTCTGCAAGTAAATTATGTCAGCCAAACATAACAGTATTTTATTATTCTTGAACTTTATTCAAAGCAGTGGTCAAAGGCATAAATCAATAACAACCTACAGATTGCTTAATAGGAACAAATGATGTCTAAATTGAAATTGCTCTTCTGTCATCCATGGAAAAAAGATTTTGTTAGTGAATACAAAACAGTGAATATCATAACTCACTTCTTGTAAACTAGACATTATAAACTATAGTTTTTATTATATTTTAGTAGAGTTTTAGACTTTGCATTTCTGTTTGCTGAATGTTTTGTGTTTATTAGTGAAATTATCGTGTATTATGATTGAAGTAATTGTATTTAACACAGTGACTAGAGCATAGGCATCACAACTGTCAAAGGTTTTTTTGGAGTATCAAAAATGATTATTATTCTGTGACATAGTGATGTCACACTGGTATATATATACCATATATGTACATGCCCAGGGAGGTGGTGGAATCATCGACCATGGGAGTGTTCAAGAAACGTTTGGATGTTGCGTTGAGGGGTATGATTTAGCTGGGAAGTATTGGTAATGGTTGGACTGGATGATCTTCTAGGTCTTTTCCAACCTCGATAATTCTGTGATTCTGTGATATATATAACACATGATGCACAAATAATTGCTCACCATCCACCCAGCCAATGCTGAGTCAGCCCCTGAACAGTGGAAAAGATCCAGATGAACTCTCATCCCCTTCAGAACTCCTTCCATGTGAAGTCATATGGTGTAGGATATCCCTTTAGCCACTTTCAGTCAGCTGTCCTAATTCTGTCCCAGCTCCTCAAGCCCTTCACTGAGAATAGCCTTGGCCCTACACAACACTGCTTAGCATCAACTATTCCCATTGGTGTATTATCAGTATTGTATTTCTCCTAGAGCAAAAACACAGCATCATACCAGGCATTCTGAAGAAAATAATTCCATCCCAGCTGAAATTCAGATGGACAGGAAAGTTTGTATTACTATTAAGTAGTGTTCGTTGTAGAAATTAAAGTTAAGGGAAGCGGAAGTTAAAATCAAAAGATAAAACAGCTCTGTAAAAACAGAATAAAGACAATTATACAAACAAATAATCAAAGCCAAAACCTAGGAAATATAATTGGAATTAACAATACAAGTGTCAGACATCAGCAGCTTACAGCACTCCATTTTAAGCTACTCTCCTTCCACAGTCTCCTTAGGAGCCCTAGTAAAAAGTAAGCTCTCACCAGCATACTTTGGGACGTTTTTACACCTTTTTGATACCTTCCTGAAGCTTCTTTAATATACTTAGTCAGAAATAGTAACAATTGTGTGGTAGTGTGGAGGAACAGTTTCTGCCTAATCCAGTAGTTAGCATTTTAAGTAGCCCCCTCTAAAAAAAAAAAAAAAAAAAAAAGATTAAAAAAAAAAAGCTTTTCGCATTGCTAAAACTTTCTGGAAGAAGAGCTGACAGACTCCCAATTAAGTCTCATCTTGTGTTTTTCTTTACTTCACATCTTTTAATGACAGTGTCATGTAATATGATAATTTTAAAAGCAGTTTTGCTAACTCATTCAGCAGAGTAATCAATAGAAAAAAATAAGCCAGATGGGTTGTAGTCCATTTGTATTGGGTGGGACAGATGGCATTATTGATAGATGGAAATATTCCAAATAATTATTGTATAATGATATAACAGTGAGTGTGCCTGCAAAATTTTATTAATTTACTTTGTGTACACACTAGATTCAATAGAGATTGAGTTGTGCTGTTTGGATAGACCGCTCACTAGATTTAGTTCAAATCTGAGTCCAGCTCCTACCTACTTTTTCCACTCCCCATGAGCTTTCCGTACAGTGTCATTCCTATGGTACTTTATTGGTGTATTTGAAGTGGTGCATTGCACATCTGCCTGTCCTGCAGACTCCACTAGATTAGCTGAGATGGATGAGATCATGATTACATTTTTTATATATCACAATATCTACTTTTGTCATTCTTAACTATATGAGGAAGAAACATGCTGTAATGTATTAAGATTTCAGGCATTCAAGCTTGTTTAACTGCTGTGTTTGATTATTCTTACAACTTGCAAAAGGCCAGCAAGAATGAGTATAGCTAGGCCAATAACATTTTTCTATTTTGGTAATCGGTGTAATAGGTATTTGTTTTGGCTGTTCCTGATCAAATATACATTCCATGACAAAGTATTAGTAACTTAGTATTGTCTCTGAGATAAGAGCACATGATCTTAGTCACAGCAAAACTCAGAGGCCATTTGCTGCTTTTGAAATACAGTTCTTGATAATCATGACTGAATGCCAAAAATGAGTTTCAGTTCTCATTTTGATTTGATGTTATACACGAAGATCTGGGACGTATTTTCCAGAACTATCTGAAGCTATCTCTGATTTCTATAAAAAGAAAAATGTATAGGGAAATACTATAACATATTCATTACATTATGTTTTGTTACCACCTCAAAGTTTTGGATTGTCTGTATTTGTAAGTGAACTGAAACAGTGAAGGCAGATATAGAAAAATTTTGATGAAATTGTGAAAACAATTTTTTTTGTTGTTTTTAAGAATTGAAGGAAGAATTACATAGGATTATAATATTTAACATAATTGCAGGATTTATTAATATCTCTAAGACCATAAAATGTCCCTTTTACTTCAGCAATTCATTTTATACATTCTTTTCGTTTTTTCAGATGATAATATTGTAGATTAATTCTGTTTTCCATTCTGAATTATTTTAGTAGTCTGCTCCCACTGTATTTTCTGTCTTCATCTTTTTTTTTTCATCCTCTTTCTCCAGTAAATTCCCAATCCAAGATAAAACGAACTTAAAAAATTCTCCTGTGTACCTTTCTCCTTTTTTTTAGTAAGCATTCGGTATGAGTGGTTGTGGTTCCATGGTTGTTTCAAATACAACAAAGAGCACTACAGCTGACTTTCTTTCTGTGAGGAGTGCCTGCCGGGTTGATGACAATATGTGTCTTCGTAGTTCACAGCACAGAAGTGATGGAAGAAAGATTTGCGGTATTTTATCTGACATATGTTATGAATGGGTTCCTTGCTTATTTCAGCACTGGGCATCTTGATGCCAACTTTAAATATCTAAATTTAAATCCTTTTTGCCAGATATATGAAGAGTTCTGATGTCAAAAAATGTAAATTAACCTGAACTAGAACTTTGTAAAAATAGAGCAGTCATCTAAGAGCCTCTGGATTCTCTGCACTGTGCCTCCCTTGACACTCCTTTAAATACCATTCCTACTACCCTGTGTCTTTCTGCTTTGCATACGGAAGACTGCAGGGTCTCAAGTTAGTTAAAAACAAGTTAACTCCGGAACCAGAAGCTGTCTAGCTATGTGTAGCTGTTTCTGGAGTAATTACATCTTCAGTGCAGTCATTTAGAATGGCATTATGGGTCTGTGAAAGAGCACTGTGTTGCATTGTACAAATATGCAAATAACATTTGGACTATACAGAGCATGAGTTTAAGTAAAGTTAATGCATTCCCTATCCTAAGTAGGACATAAATAGATTATGTTCAAATCATGGAATTCAAAGTTTGTTAGCACTCCAATTGATTTGACAGAGGTTTAAGATTCTCCTTACCTGTGGATACAGTTACCATATAACTTAAAAGAAATATGGAAAACAAACAAAGAAAAAAACCCAAACAGATTTCAGTGAGCGGGTATGTACTTTTTCACCATCCTGAGCAGATTTTTAAGTCTGTAATACTCAGGTACATGTTTTTGCATATTTTATCGTACATATGAGTTAGTATTTCTGTTGAATGTAAGTGTTAGATTTCCAAATAGTTCTATAAATTCTCTGCCCTATAGACAATAATATAGGTAATACTAGTTTAAATGGTCTCCTCCTGTTACTTACATCTTGAACAGAATAGTAATAATTTAAGAAGTAAATGAATTTTATGAAGGTATAAATGGTAGATTAAAACCCTGCTAAATTTGCACTGCAAGTAAATCTTTCTTGGATGAATTAATGTAATTGATCATTTTAGCAAAAGAAAACTGAACGTTTTTGGAAAGGATTACCTATCAAAAATCCAGTAGAAAGAAAATATGTTTCTGTTTTCCTTCTTTTGTCTCATCAAGTTTATAACATTTATTTTGCTACTACGCTATTCTGAGTGTTCTACAGTTTGATATATTAAAATGGCCTTCTTTTATGGCCCATGTTAAGAACACACAGTGCATTCAAACAGCACACTTGTATTGAGTCTTTCATCTCATGCCTAGTGTATTTCATTTCCCCTGTGTTAGGATTAAACAAAGCTTTTGTATTCATTTGAAGCAACTGTAATGAGAATACTTAACACAGGTCAAATGCAGATATTGGAACTCTGGAGGTCCTTGAAAATATTCTGCCTTTCGACACTGGGCCACAGTGGGAGGTGAAAGTATTACCCTTTCCTTTTATATAAGGGGGGAAAAAAAGAAAAAAGAAAAAAAAAAAAAAGATTATTTGTAATATTAGTAGAATGTTGACAAATTTTAAAAAGGAATATAGCCTACGCAAAGAACAATGAAGCAATGCACGTTTTTACTAAAGCTTTCATTGGAAATTGAACAAGCATATACACAATATGACTGCCTAATGTACTAAACAGCATACATGAATTTAACCTGTTGTAGAACATAAACATAAAATATGAACAATGTAAGATAAGGGAGGTTTTATTGTTTTGTTGTGTGAATGTTTTAGTAGACAGATAGATAAAGGTACAGTCAAATCCTCAGCTGGTATAAGTCACAGTAACTCTGATTTCCATTAAGTGATTTACACTAGCTTATTTGCCATTTATAGGTAATATATACATGCATGTGAACTTTGTTTTTCAGTTAGACACAGTGAAGAAACACATCAATTTATTGAGGGTGGTAAAGAGCCTAGTTCATCCAGGTTGACTGATTTTTCCCTGCAGCAGTCCCTTTATGAGTTTTTTTGAGTGATTCTTCATCTCCTTTGCTGAAAATATTAATTCTGCTTTGAGCCTGTCACTTTTGTGCTAAGCAAGAGGGCATATACACATCTAGTATTATGCTCAGACCAGAGCTTCTGGTCCAAAGTCTTACATGTGATGGCTATGAAAGCCATTAACAGGATTGCAGCCTCAAGGCTGGTACCTGTTGTTAGTGCCTCTGTAGAGTGGGTAGGATGCTATTCTGGTTGAAAAGTGATCAAGGCCCTACTTTCATTCAGGAAACTTCCCTGTTCAACTGTATTCCTAATTGCAGGTAGGGCATTTTAAATCCCCCCCATCAAAAGAGGAAACCTCAGGAGATTCAACAGCGTCTTTTTCTGTCCTTGTCTGGGTGAGGTAATCCTGTTGATTAGGACCAAAAGAACAGCAAGCTTACCATCCCAGCTTTCAGTGACATTTTTACTAACAACTGTTCAGCCCTAAATCTTTACCATCTTCTAGTGGAAATAATTCCTTACTATTGTATAGTATGAGGTATGCTCCGAAAGTAATGCCTCTTATTTTATCATGTTGGCCAGCAACTCCAGAGGTGGATGTTGGTGGTATGGCAATAGAGTTTGAACCTTCCCACCAATATTCCATTCAATTTTGTTGCTGTGTGACTACTTATAAATGTCAAAATAAAACAAATAAAAATTATCTTTTTTTGTACTCCACTTCCAAACAAGTATGTCAGACAGCCTAAAAGTGAACTAGCATTATTCTGAAATTCATTTAAATGTTTCTATAAAAAAACAAGCAATGCTAATTGGTCCATATTCAGTAACATGCATGCCAGTTCAGCATTCAACTTTCTGTCTGTATTTATGTGTCTTCTTGGCTGAAAAATAAAACCATTACCAGCTGATGTGATACATGTGTATAGTCTTGTTGATCCTTTAGTTGTAACACAATGGTCACAGCTGGTAGCACTTGAAATCTAACATTTTTAGACAGTACTCAGTGGTAATATTATGTAGGTCTTTATTCATCTCATTTATAACCAACTTTGTGGAAACATCCTGACTGCATCCTGCTGTTGACAAAGTAGTTACTTCTGCACAGTTCTCAACAAAGAGGAGATTAATGAAGTTATTTATCATTTTATTTTATTCATTTTTTTTATTTAGTTATTTGTGTAGGTTAATTTGTTTTAGTTTTTTAATTAATATTTATTTTTGTTATTTTTTATAAGTGAGTCAGTGAAGAAGTCTAAAAGAGGAAAATGTACACATTAACTGATGAAAATACTAATTTTCTATAATTTCTAGTTAATTCAATAACTTTGGTAACGTTTTGTCATAATTTGTCAAATGTATATTTGCATGGAATTCTCGATATGTGTTCTGTAGCGCATGATATCTCGTGCACGTTCTGCATGTAGAATTACATGGGGAAGATGTATGCATATACATATGTTTTCATTTTAATTTCACTTTCATACACTTTCATTGTCCCATCCTTCCCATATACATACATATGCATATAGATAAATATATTAAAAAGTACAAGACATATCCATGAATATGGATTTGTAATTTTTCAACTTTTAATTAGCATATATATTAAAATCTGTTGAACAAAAGCCATTTATTAAAAAAATTCCGTGCTCCTATACATGGGTTCACCTGAATATAAGAGTTGATATCCCATTAAATATCTCAGTAGTAAGTATCTTTACCATCCGGAGAACTGTGCTTTCCATGTGAGTCATTCCAGTAACTGTTGTGAAGTTATGAATATCTCAAGTTTGGCTTATAATTTTTAAGTGCTTGAAATTAGTTATCCTGAAGTTCTTGTCACAAGTGGATATGCAATGTCTGCCTGGCATATAATTAATTTCCATAGTCAGTGGGTGTTGGCACAGCCAGGACAGCTCACCCAAATCCATATATCATGTTACTTTTCTAGGTGGCTGTCTCAATGAGTTAAAGCATGGCAATTCATAGGAGTTCAGTAATTTCACCAGAATTTCCAAATTGTTTTTCTTCTGGCTCTAAAAGCATCACAGTTCTGTTCAAAGCATACTGCAAAATTTAATTACAGGTTTTAACCACAGTTGCTAAAAATGCTGTATGTCTACAGGAGAACATGACGGTAGTTAGAAAATGTGAAGTAAAAGATGAAACTTCATTTGAAAATTAGCTCAACAGACCGAGTTCAAAATCCAGAAGAAAAGCAGTCTTTCAAAGAAAACATCTTTTCAATCAAGATCTGAAATTTAAATTCTGAATCATAAAAACAGCTATCCTTAATGCCCAGAAAGCAGATTTTGATCATTAACTTTTTCCCTTTCTTCGTCCCATTTGAGTACACATTCTCAAGTAATTTTCAAGTGGAATCTCTTTCCTAAGTGCTTATTTTTGACACTAGACATGAAGAATAAAACCCTCAGAGTGACAGTCTGTGATCATGTTTCATGTGGCAGACTTCATTTGCTTTCAGTTTATATTGCTATCAATTTATGACTTTGTTCCTTAAGTAGTTATCTTTTTTTCCACATTGTAACTGATATATTGAATGATGTATGTTTGAGATGTATTTCAAGGAATCTTAACTCCAGTCGTTAACTGGTTATCTCTTGGCTCGGGAACCTTTCGTTTGTTGAGAAGAAGTTAATGTTTTTAAAGCAAATAAAACAGCTTTTTAATGTGTAATTATTTTCTTACCAATTTTACATTTTCCTATCCTTTTGAGTATCTATCATGCAGTGCTGGAATTTGCATTTAGCTCTGCAGGAATTTCTTTAAATATTATTATTACCAAGGAGTAAAGCAAAAATCAAAGTGAATTTTTAGTACAATAGTGAGATATAGCAAGGTGCAATTGCAGTAACAGCAGCCTGCATTATTGTATAGAGCTAACTCACAGCTTGACAGAAAGTCCCTGCTGGGGAGGAAATGTAGGGGAACTGGAAGGATTTTGCTGCAGCTGCGCCCTACTGCTAAGAAGCTTTAACCTGTTTCATTTTTATTATGCTTACTGTTTAGATATTTTGCTTCCAAAATTATGTCTGTAAGTGTGAGAACACATAAAAGGCAGCACAACAGGTAAGGCTGTTTAAAAATTTAAAACTATCGGCAAGGGATATTAAAGGCCATAACGAGTAAGATGGTTGCCTTCTCATTGTGGGTATTTAGAGTTCAGGCACAGCAGCCTGGTAGAGTGTAAATAGTGGGTAAAACAAATTTCTTAGCTTTAGAAGCTTTTACAGCCAGAAGGCACCTTCAGATCATTTAGCCTGACCTGTATATCACAGGCCATTACATTTCACCTAGGTATTCCTATTTTGAGTGTACTTAGACTAAAATACAGCTACCTGAAAGGAGGTTACAGCTACCTGAAAGGAGGTTACAGCAAGGAGGAGGGTTTTGGTCTCTTTTCTCGGGTAACAAGTAATAGAACACAAGGAAACAGCCTCATGTTGTGCCAGGAGAGGTTTAAATTGGATATTAGGAGGATTTTCTTAATCAAGAGGGTGCTTAGGCAATGGAACGGTCTGCCCAGGGAAGTGGTACAGTACCCATTCCTGGATGTATTTTAAGAGATATGTGTACATGGCTGTAAGAGACATGGAATGGGGCAGACCATCTTCAGCACAAGACCAAGCCTAGATGGTGGTGCAGTGGCTGGAAGCCAGCTCTCTTCACTGCTGTCCATAGCTCCATCTCTCTGCCAATACTCTGCACGGACTTAAATGCAAAGACAGAGGACCCTCCATCTTCTGAGCTGGTGGCCACGTTCTTGCTCCAATGACAGACTTGTAATCCTTTTCTGGCTGTTTTCTGACTTGGTAGAGACTTGCCCATTTGTCTCTGCCTTCTGATTTCTGATGAGATTGGTGTAGAGCTCAGTGTGGTGCTTGTCACTAGGGCTAGTTGCTGTACTGACTGATGGCAATCATGGGTGCCTTCTGCTCCAGTCTGTGGTTTGAGTGGAGCCACTTTCTTGGTTAAAACCAACTTCATGTATGTCCTAGTGCATTTCAGTGTGAGATGTTCTTGCCCAGGCTGAGAAAGGAGAGGGTCTGATTCCCATTTATGTTTTATTTTTTTCTTCAAATTACCTTGAAAAGCTAAAATAATGATTACTTTTTAAGGAAATTTCCACTTTGGTAAGCCTAATTATTACAGACTTTTTATACTGTCTTTATTCAGGCTTTTGGTAGTTTATTTCTTCTAGAGGCTTGTTCAAAGCTGACTATGTCTTAACAGAAATGTGATACTGATTGCATTGATTTTGATCATGTCACAGAGTTTGCACTATGCCTTCTTAGTGTCCTAAATGAAAGGATTCAAATAATAAAAAGGAAAATGAAAGGATCCAATAATAGAAAAGAGAACCAAATTTACAAGCAAGTGATATCCTTGTATACTAAATATAATCAAAAGAGAGCTTTTAAGGTTATGTCTTTAATTTCAGCTGAGCCTTTTGTCTGTCACACAGAAATGAAGAAAATGTATTCTACTTCTTGAAGCCTCTGTTGGTGGTTAGGGTAAAAGAATACCAAGTTGCTAAATTATTCTGTTTGAGTGATGTAAACTATAGATTGTATATAGTTATTGATCTGATTTCTTACAAACTTTTTTTCACAGGCTTCTGCATTTGCTTTTATTTTTTTTATATAAAACTTAGATATACTTACCGTAGTGCTATTCAGAAACCGTTCATCGTGGAAGTTTTGATTCCATGGGCTTAAATATAACATCCATGTCCCACAAAACCTGTCTTGACTTCTAAAATCTAATTTATCAGATTTATTCTGCAACTTGCTCCCTAAGAATACTTACTGGTGTCATAGTGGTTGTGTTAGGTTAGTTGTGGTAGTTTCTTCTGATGTATTTGGTTGACTACCATGCCAGAAGATTTTAGGCTCGAAAAATTCTAATGGCCAGAAATATTGTATAGATTTTATATGTTATTGATAAAACAGTTCAAAGTAAACTCTTTTGCACTGACAAAATGCCTTTGGCAAGAGCTCAGCGGTTATGCCTGGCATATTAATTGCTGACCAATTCATATCTAATAATTAAATTTGCATCACTATGGTAGAATTATTTTCAAGAAAGCATTTTACTTACTTTATTTACTTTTTACTTAATTTCAAATTTACTTACTCAGTTTTTTATTTCAAATGCCAACTTGTAGAAATATTATATGGAGGATCACATTAATTTGAAGTCTACTAGAATAAGAAAAATTGATTAGAAGTACTCTTAGAAATAGTATTGCTCACATATTTCAAAATCTGTATTTGTTTTCCTGTTTCTACTTTTCTGTTTCTGAAAGACAGGTGAAGACTGCACATGCACACAAGAAAGTCTGCAAAATGTGTCATCAAATGCTGAAACAAATGCAGGTCACTTTGAAAGTAATGCCTCCTAGGTATTTCACGGAAACTACAACAGATACAAACAGAATGCTAACAGTATTTGATAGAGCAAATTATCAGCTACAAAGCACAGTTTTCAACATAGTCTCCACCATTAGCCTTGCATTTTTCCCAGCAATGAACAAGAGCCTGCATGCTACACCCATAAAAATCTGCACCAGCCAAAGTTGTTGCCACTGTGGATGTTCACCTCACTGTGCTCACATCCACTGTTTGGTCTCCATAAACATTCAGAAAGCATTGATGAGTGTCAGTGGTGACATTTGGTCCACAGGAAGGAATTCAGTGACACACCATTGCTCCATATGCACTTCCATGGCAGGCGCCATTTTGTCAGATTGCCACTCTGCTGTCATCTGTTGCATGGCAACAAGATGTAAAATGTAAAATATTGGTGGGAAGGTTTAGCCTCAACTGCCATTTGCCTCTGACATTGTGGTCCAACCTCATAAAATAGGAGGCATTACTTTCGGAGCAGCTGTTGTCTTTTCTCCAGATTCTCCTTATTGGGTAACACCAGCTAAGTACACGCTTGGTGTCCTTGCTGACATTGTACAAAATAGTTTATATATTATACATACTGTCAACTTTGTCCAACACATTATGTAGTAGAGAGAACTAAAATATCTGAAGAACTTGTTTCTTTTTTATATTATCAGTGTTTATACCCACGTGAATATTCAGGTTTATAAGACCTCATTTTTAGCCTTCCAGTTTCGTGTTTGTGTATTTTTGGCATCTGTTTTATTTCAGGAAAGAATAATAAATGTCAGACTTTTTATTTTTGTAAGCTTTGCAAAAAGTCTTATCAATTTTATTGTTATAAAACGCAGTGGTTTTCATTCTTTGAATTCAGGACTGTTAGACCAGGAATGTATGTGGCCTATTTATTAGATGAACTAGGATGTTGAAAAGGATTGTTTCTATCCTACTTTCTTCAGGAACTGACATTTTTATTCTTATTCAGTTTTCCTAGTGGAATCTTTACTTTTTAAAGTCATAAACCTATTGTTGTGAGAGGCTCTCTGGCAAGCCTAAACTGTATCTCAGGAGTTTGATGCACTCTGTTTTATGCAGGCAGTGTAAAAGACATTTTAAATGTATTATTTACAGGCACATTAATCATGCCACTATAATGGTGTAATAATGCATACCATAGAAGGTTTTCATAAACTCAGCTTCTAAAAGTAACATCACAGTATCTTTCTTTTTGTTCTCTGAGTCAGTTCTTTGTAGAGATAGCAATTATGCATTCATCTGTCTTATAGCTTGGTTCCATATTCAGCTGTGAAGTAGATAGTCTGTAGATAGACCTTACACAATGAAAATAATATTTCTGAACAAATTGGAACAAATGGAAGCCAGTCAAAATAAATAAATTTGTACGATTAATGTTAATAACTGAAGTTTGTACCTGTTTCTATTAAATTAAATAAAAGAGTTAAATGCTTATAAAATTATTCCAATATAGGTTTGTGCCATACTTAGTATTCCTCTTCTTTCCCTAGGAATTTTAATAGTTCTGACTTGATTTTGAAAAAATGCACTACTAGACAGAAATGTTCTTTTAAGGTTAGCACTTTTAAAACCGCACTCTGGGTAATCTAGTTTAGACCCATTCTAGCCCACTGTATTTCATTTAACTAAGCTCTTAGCATTGGAACACATACGATGAAAATAAAGTGATTTGTTACTAAGATCTAAGGCATACAAAACACTAGAATGTGGTAATACTGTAAGCCAGCACAATAACCTTTGTGTCTGAGCAAATCTCAGGAAAGAGTTCTGCACGCAGCAGTTCAGCTAGCCATTTTACTTTAATGTGGAGATAGAGGTTGATTACAAATTTAAAAATGAATTGACACTCTCTGTTGTAAACCTTCCATCTAGTCTTATGAACAGGCTTATATTTCTGCATTAAACATTTTTATGAGTGTTAGCTAAGACGTTCTCTACCAGCCTATCTTCTCAGTTTTGTATATCCATGTATATAATGAAAACAGAGTTCCCATTCTCATTTCTTGTGATTAGATATCCTACTGAATCTGATGTCATTTATTAACTGTAGTATTGTCTACTTCAGAAGTTGTTCTGTCATGCCTTTAGACCCTTTATATTTCTAGCCAATTGTCCTTATACTTTTGCAGTTTTGAGTTAAGTATCCATAGCACGAGCTCGTTAGAGGAGTTAAAACACAGCTGACTGTCTTGGTGGCTCTGGTGGTAATGCGGCTCAAGATCTACATTCTCTGTCTACCTAAAGCAGACGAGGCTCATACTTGGCACTCTCTCTGTGTGTTAGGGTTTGCTTGTCTGTGCTAATGCTATATCCATATAAACAAGAATTTAAAATATGTTTAGCTCCGCAATAGCAGTATTCCAGTTTTCTCTGTGCTTCTGCTTCAGAAAAAAAGGAGAAGACAAAGCTTTTATTTTTCTTTTTCTCAGAAAGAGGCCAAGAGTAACCAGATTAAACTCTGCATCTTTCACTATGAATGTGATGCCAGTACCTCTGCTCAACTGACTCAAGAAGTGCTTTTCTTTTCAAAGCTGTTATGTGTTTTCTCTTGCTTGACTGCATGGTCACCATTAATCTGTTAAATCGGTGTGGAGTACTCAGATAAATATTAACAATTGCAGAAATGTTGGAAGGGACTAGTTGTGTAAATTCAGCCTGTCTTGTCAAGAAAGCCCAGTTATTTTTCTTCACCAAACATACTAGTGCATAAATTCCTGTGTAAAAATATAAGAGTAGTAATAATGGTGAACATTCTGCTTGGTATTCTGACTCCTATCAGTAGTCCTAAGCAGATGTGAACAATAAAAATATATCCACTCTAATGTTCTTCCAGCTTCAAACTATTTTAGTTCATATTTAAATTAATTAAATTTATTGTAATTGTTATATAAATCATTAATATCTGTATAAACTATTAATTATTTTGTATAAATTATTCTTCAGTAGGATTTTTAGTATGTCTATTTTATAATCCCTACTGACTCTATCTTCTAAATGTTTGTTCAGGTTCTCCTTGTATCTATACTATCCTAGAACCATTGCACTCTGTCAAGGAGTCTCAAGTGTCACCCACCATTGTACATTTTGTAACCATGCTCTTGCTAATGTCATTTGATGATCCATGACTCTTTTTCAGAAAGACAAGCATGCACAATCAGTTCTTATCTCAATCTACTCTTTTTATGTCATGCATGACTTTGTAAATCCTGGTATGATTCACCTTGAGGAAGCTGGAGAACATTTTCATTCAAACTTTCCACACCTTTTTCATCATTCTTGTTGTATTCCTCTGAAAACATTTTGCATCCAGTATGACCTTTTTCATCTGAGAGATCAAGAGGTGTTTATCTTATACAAGATGTGAATGAACTGCGAAATTCTACAGTGGTATAACGTAGCCCACTGTGATCTCTATTCCTTTGTTAACAATTCATCATGTTTTACTTGGTTTTCTGACTTCTGTCACCTGCTGTGATTCTTTATTAACCAGTCCATGAAGACTTTCCATGATGTTACTTAACACAGCATGGGACTCATTTCAGTGTTTACTGTAATATGGTACCAATCTAATTTGGTATCATAAAATTGTAGGTAAATAAGACAGTCACTCTAAATCACTGTCATATCACATCCTTTTTTCAAAGTCCTGGGATTTACCACTTCACATAGAATCAGAATCCTGTCATAGTCTGACCTCTGAGATGATCCAGTTTGCATCCATCCATGGAAGAAGGCATTGTTACAGATTAATTTATTTTCAGAGGCTATCTCCTTCATGGTGAAAGGATACTGACTTCCTGCTCCAGCCTTCTTTAAATCAGAGTATGTAAATATATATGCCATAGAAGTATCCATCTCCATAGTACCCCAGCAGACTGTCATTGAAGCTTTACAGTCTGGTTATTTTTCTTGATGACAGACAAACTAATCCTAGTGCAAGTTTACTTTGCAGTGTTTGTTTTTGGTTTAAATATTTAAATTTCCTGTGGAAATGTTCATAGCAAGACATGAGGATCTTTTATAGGCATACCTTCTTGCTTAAATTGTAAATCATTTGAGTACTGTTATTTCTTAGCCAGGAAATAGTTATTTAAGGGCAAATGCCTTTAGATAGCAGCTACGCTTACAGCGTAATGAAATTTGTACAGATTTGTAAAGTTCAGGTTGTACATACTTTAAGGAATCACTGCTTTCAACTTTGTCTGGCCTTGTTTTATCACCTCATTAATAAGATTTTCACAGAGATTCCCAAGAATTATTTGACACTTCGTTTTCAAGAATAATAGGCCAAGCCAGGCTGCTTCCTCCTCAACCTCAATTTGTGCTTGCTCTTTTCAAGACTTTGAAGATGTGGGAGAAGGATTAGGCTGAAACCTGTGCTCGTTTATAGAATGCTCTTCAGTAGTATTCCTTGGGCAATAACCTTAAATCCATGTTTTTCTTCCTATTACCGCAGGTATCTGTAGAATCAATTGTAAAGAGTAACTTATTTTCATTCTTAATACAAACTTATATTGTTCCTGCATCATGTGATTAGAATTTCTTAGCAGACGCATAAATATTCATCCCCATGTACAAGGGAAGCTATTGTAACAATATTCAGCTGTTTAATATAGTTGTGAATTTCTGACAGTTAACTCAAGTGCAGCATCCATGTACAACACAAATGTCAGTGATTTCTTGAAAATAAGTCAGGAGAGGTCATTGTTAGAAGTCTTTCTGTATGATTCTTAAGCAGCTGATGAAAGATTGTTAGTCCCCAGTAGCTCTATCATTTGTGCTTTGTGCAAATTCTGAAGTTAAAGGTTGTGAGTGCTATGGTACTGCACAGGTGCACCATGAACAGTCTTTCACTCAGAATGATTCTCGTTTGTTAAATTTGGAAATGTGCTTTTTCCTGGCCTTAATTTTCATGTATTTCTTCATATTCTAAATGGCAGCTGAAGGCAAGCAGAAATAGTGAGTAATTGATTTAACAACCTAAGACAAGTACAGGGAAGTAGAAAAGTTTGTCTTAGTGCTTGATGTGACCTGAGAGAGCTTCTCTAGACTTTTTTTCTAAACTCCACCTCAGCACCTTGGGCCAGCAAAGTGGCCTTTAAGCCTGAATGAGCATGCTTTTTTTTTTCTCTTTTTCTTTCCCTCAGTGCAAAGCTTCAGTGTTTCATCTTTTCAAACTGTTTTACAGCACTCAGTGCAGAATTATATTGACAAGGTTAGAATTCATCTCCTAGAGGAGAATACTGTGCTCTCCTCCTGTTAAGTGCTAATATAACGTTTATGTGTTGGTACCTTAATAACAGCCCCAGCTTGCCTAATGAAAGTACTGAAAGCAAACAGTACTCAGTAAGATTTTATTATAACTGGAGTGACTGCAATTTGAGACAAATTATCCCTATTTTTGTTCCCATATCAAAAACAGAAATGCTAAAGCAATTGCTAGATGTTTGGTATAGAATTAGACTCCACTATCGTTAATATAGAAGTAAGTGCATTTTTCATGTAAACAGCTCACAAGGGTCAAGCATCAAAGATATTCTGTGGAAAATGCTTGTCAATAACCTTGTGAGTGCCTGTAACGTGTCATTATTTCTTCCTCTTAAAGTTGAGAGCAAGCAGATGAAAATTGAGCTTGTGAATTGAAGGTACTGAGAGTTATATGGCCTTATCAACTTCATGTAAAATGACAGTTTTGCCTTGTTATTATTTTTCCTTTCAGAGATCAGGCACTGGGCAGTATAAACAATATATACTGCAGGGTAAGCAAATTGGTGTATAAAAAAGTTATTATCTGTGTACAGAAAGATAATGTAAATCCCTAATCTCAAAAACACTTAATATATATACTGTCTCTCTTGAAAATGGAGGAAAAAAAATAAGACAAAAAATATCTTCTGAACAGAATATATACCTAAAATTTTCCAAATTAGAATGTATTTGTTCAAAAAGCAGATAAAGATAAGGTACATTAATCTTATTTGAGAGCATATACAATAAAATTCAGTTGTTTTCCGTAAGTAGACGTTTTCATTTAATAGGTGTATGAGTATATGAATTTAAGGTAACAGCACGCCTAAATGTGTGTCTGGCCTGGATGGAGCTGAATTTCTTCATAGCAGCCCTTACAGTGCTGTGTATTGGATGAGTGACCAAAGCACTGTGGATGATGTGCTTTAGCTACATCTGAGCAGTGTCTGAGCAGCATCAAGACCTTCTCTGCTCCTCACACTGCCCACACAGCAAATAGACTAGGATTGCACAAGAAGCTGAAGTAGGCACAGGCAAGATAGCTGGCCTGAACAGTTCAAAGGGATATCCTATGCCACATGACATCTTATACAATGATAAAAACTAAGAGGAGATGGGTTTTGTAAAGGTACCCATTGCTTAGAGACTGGCTGGACATAGGTCTGCTTGTGACAGGTGTTGAGGATTGTCTTTGCATGAACTGTTTTGTATTTTTTCCTTTCTTCCTCGTCTTTACTTCACTTATCAAACTGCTTTTATGTCAGTCCTTGGGTTTCTTCACTTATGCCATTGGAGTGGGGAGAAGCAAGCAAGAAGCTGTGGAGCTTCACTGCCAGGTGGGCTTCAGCACACTGCAGCAAAGTGATTCCTTAGCTGGCATTCTGAGGCCTCTGCTCTGTGTATTCTGGTAAAAAAAAAAAAAAAAAAAAAAAAAAAAAAACCAGGAACAAGATAATACGTTTATGAACTCATTTTAGATTTTAAAGATAATGCTATTTAGTATACTTAAGTACAGTTGATTTGTGTTGACATGACTGCAAATTGACAGTTTCTTCCTCTGGCTCATGGCATAGCACTTAAGTGTTTTGAAGCATTGTATTCACTTCCAGTACCTTAATAACATGTTCATTAATACCATTAATACCATTAGAAGAAAAGGAGGTCAGTTTCTCAGAGTTGGTAAGAAGTAAGCTAGTTAGATGTGTTGGTTGATGTAAAAACAATTTAGGGTGCTTTCAAAATAATTCTGCTATTGAGACGATGCTCTTGTCTTTGAGAGAGTTCATTTAGAATCATAGAATGGTTCGGGTTGTAAGGGACTTTAAGGTCATCTAGTTCCAACCACCGTGCTATAGGCAGGGACATCTCCCTCTAGACCAGCTTGCTCAAAGCCCCATCCAGCCTGGGCTTGAACCCCTCCATGGAAGGGGCATTCACAGCCTCACTGAGCAACCTGTTCCAGTTCTCAACACCCTCAAAGTAAAGAATTTCTTCCTGATATCTAATCTAAATCTACCTTCTTCCAGTTTAAAACCATTTCCCCTTGCCCTGTTGCTACCTGCCCTTATAAACAGTCCTGCCACAGCTTTCCTGTAGGCTCCTTTCAAGTACTAGAAGGCCACTATAATGTCTACTCGGAACCTTCTCCAGGCTGAAGAGCCCCAGCTCTCTCAGTCTGTCCTGACAGGGGAGGTGCTCCAGCCCTCTGATAATCTTCCTGGCCCTGCTCTGGACCTGCTCTGACAACTCCATGTCCTTCTTGCGCTGGGAGCTCCAGAACTGGACACAATACTTAGATCGCTCCGCTGTTCTCAATTGTCTGAAAGGAATCTTTGCTATAAACTAAATAAGTATATTTTATTAATCCATTGCTGTAGCTTCAGTGCTTACTACTGTTTCTATTCTTTAAAGAAAAGAAATTTTGTTCATTGAAATGGACAGAAATTGCCGTATACAAAAAATGATTTTTTAAAAAAATTGTTAAATACATTAAGAACAGAATTTCTTTAAATGATAAAGGCATAGTGGTAGTCTAAAAATGAAAAAAAAATCAGCAGAAATTAACTGCCAAATTAACTGACTAATTCATAGTTGCTCAAAATGGCTTAAGTAAGAAGGAAATTTTTCTGAAGAAAAAAAAAAGCCACCATGAAATAGCTGTACTGCAGATACTTTTTTTGAATATATCATCTGCATAGGAGCAACATTAATTTCTTCCAGTAATGTAATATGCACAATATTTTGTTTATCTTTTAGGCTGAAGATCTAGAAGCATACAATGAAGTAGCTGCAGAGTGTGGGATGCTTGCTGTGGTTGTTGTAACTAACTTACCCAGAGATGCTGCCATTGAATGGCATGTTACTGCAGTAATTGATGACCCACTGCACAGAAAACATTTTGCAAAGAAGATGTCATCAGAGGGCTTCCAAATTGATTGTGAATCTGTGAAGTCCAGTTCTGCATCTTGTGCATCAGTCTCTGTACGTCTGAGCTTGATTTTACCTCCTGCTTCTCAGCTTGATTTAAATGGACCTCTTCATGACTTAGTTTCTATGTTTGGACAAGCTGTTGAGAAACTTTCAGAAGATTTCAATGCAAGTCCTTTGTCATTTAGAGCCTTCTTCAAGAAGGATGTCTTTGATATTGGAGTGTTACATTCAGGTAAGACTTTGGATAGAAAACAACTCTTGATACTAAGCATAATGTAATTTGTTTTACTTCTACATAAGGTTTGAAAGCATGCTAAAAGTGCCTTTCAAGGAAAACTCCAGTTAGGATATGTTTGTTCTTTTAATGTATACTTCTGAAATAGAAAGGTTCCATTCTTGGAGACATTCAAGTCCAAATTGAAGCTCTAGTTTGCTTTTACTGATCCTGACTTTCAGCAGGAGCTTGGACTGATTTATTCTATGATTCTATAAAGAAGAAATTGCCAAGAAATCTGGCAGCCTCAGGGTCAAACATAGGGATCATGATTCTTTTGCTTAAACATAATTAAGCAATAGTCCATTTTTGTCTTGATGAAGAACTATGTTCAAACAACCAAATGTGTTAACAAGAACTTTTTGGAGACTAAATAACGAAATATTAATATTCTGAAACAAGAAAATGCTGTTTCGTCCCAAGATAAGAGAGTGCCAGTTTTTGAAACAGGCTAATTTCTTATCAAGTTTAATTAGACAGATTTTCTTAATTGAAGAAGCTTAATGTTTTTCCCAGTGTTTAGTTTTATCAAAATCACATTCCATTACCAAGTAAAAAGAATAAAGAACAAAAAATACAATGTTGCAACTATGATTTATTTCTTACATGGTGCATCTGTATTTTTGGCTGTACTCAATTTGGAAAAACTAATATTATGCAAGAGCACAAAAGCTTCTTTTATCTGTCAAGCATACAATACTGGTAGATCATACTTGTATTGAAATCAGTAAGAGCTTTCTATCAATCTGAGAAAGAACTAAATCAGATCCTTCATCTATATTTGTCTCAAATATGCATGCACTTTTAAAATCTTTGCAAACCACAACTGATCCATATTAATTAGCTGACATAAATGTTAGCGCTCAAATATTCTACTGTCCTATTTTTTTTCTTAACCTGCAGCAGTTTTTGAAGAAAATTCAACTTGACATTGTTTAATAGGTTTAAAGCACAGGAATTGAAAGCTATAAAAATGTGGCATAGCATAAGCATATTTAATCCAGAAAGCAAGAAATGAACATATAGTCTGACAGAATGTTGTTGTTTTTACTACATCTTGTTTGAGAGCTAAAAGGAAACCTGATAAAACATGTTTCTGGCATGGGATTAACATTATCATTTTGCCTGCTCTCTTTCTTATATTTCTCAGGCCATAAAATAATTACTTCCAAATAAATTTAATTTGCTTTATTAAATATATTGCTCAATATGATGTGTAAATTGTCTGCATGAAAATGTGAGTCAATTTGATTCATGTTACACTACTAATGGCCCAGATACAGAAAGTTGTTTTGATATTCGTATATTCATTCTAGTTGTGTTCAGATCTCTATCCTGTCATAATAATTCCTGTCATTATAGCAATTTTATCATTATCTTCATGGATAAGAAACACATTCTTGCAATCTGTAGAATATATAGAATACATTATACAAGTAGCACTAACCCATTGACAAAGACTTCAGAAATAGCTTTTGTCTACTTGGGAAAAATTTCCAGAAAGTTCATGTGATGGGAAGAAAAAATATGCTACTTGAAAATAATTTCTCGTATTAAAAGTTGTTGATGAAGTGCCTTTTACTGATAGTTTCAATCAAATATAAGACTATTATGTATATGCGTGACATGATTTTGAACCAGAAGGGTGTATTTTTAATATATTATTAAGACACAACAGTATTTTTAAGTGTCCTGTTTATACATGTTCCTGGAGCCTTGAAAGGCATGTAGACTCCAGTGAAATCTTCTTACCTTTCGAAAGGATTAAGCCTATTAATGAAATACATCATTCACTATCTTTTATATTAGTAATCATATTTTTCATAATTGAAAATGTACTCGAATATATATTAGCACTCAGTTAAATGAACACTTTATAAGGACTCCAAGATTAATTTCTTAATATTCTAGACAGCGTCCATAAGCAAGAGAAAATAGTCTGGTTTATCTGTAGAGTCCTTTTGGGCTGTATACCCGAACCAGACCTTCCTTTTGATTCTTACAGTATTTTAACTGTTTAGAGATTGCTAAGCTCTGATGACCATACTTTCTTTCAGTTTATCATAGTATACTCCTATGTTCTTTTTCAGTTTTAAAGTAGCCCTCTAATTTCATTTTCAAATAGCCATTAACTTTTCAGCCTTCTCCCTAAATCTGCATTCAGCAGCATGAGAGGAAAAATGATGATATTATTACTCAGAAGTTTAATTCATTACCTGAATAGGTTTAGATGTTTACATACACATACACATGTTTACATACACTAGGCAAGTTCAAATAAACTTCTTTTGCTTCTAGAGTGCTTGTGGATGCATGAATCAGAATGGGACAGACAAGTCACAAATGGAGACAGTCCTGATATCCAAAAGAGAACTATTATATGTCTTGTCAATTCTGAGTGTAGCCTAAGTTTGTTTATGCCTGCCTTTGTAGACTTCCCTAAGATATTGAGTGTTTAGATGTCTCTTTGTAATAATTTCTACTACTTCCAAAGGTTAGTGTCTGTTTCACTGCAAGCCCAGTTGGCTGTCACAAGTTATTTTCACTACTGATGGGATGGTAGGTAAACCTGTCTTTCAAACACAGATAAGTGTTCTACCAGGAAACTGAATAAAGCAGGAATGTTCTGATCATGAAAATCTGAGACCTAACGCATGGAGTTTTTAAAATATTCTTCCCTTGATATGGCTGCCAGAACACAAATGATACTGAGAGAGTAGTTTTTCAGTTGCAATTATTAATTCATCTCAGGTAGTGCTGGTTGCTAACCATCTGTATGATGATCCATTACTGACATGTTTGATCTTCAACATGTGTTAGACATTGCTAGTCCCACAAGTAGACCTGTCCTTTTGGAGTTTTCAACTGCAATCAGATCCACTGTCTGCTGGGGAATGATAATATTAATAACCTAACAGGGTATGCTAGACATTGCTTTTCAGATATTTTTAATGCAAAGCACATCAGACAGATGTATCTGTGATGGGATAGATAGAAATTATTATAGGTAGGGCTGAGGAAATAACTATTCCAGTCTTGCTGAAGTTCAGGTGGAATTCCATCATATAAGATTGGTAAATAGTATAGAAGAATTCTTGAAAGAGCTTGAGTCACAGTGTATTGTCTCTTCTAGCAAAAGCATGAAAATGAAATAAAGTTACCTTTTTTTCTGAGGTTAACACTTAAAATCACTGGAGTAAAAGAATGCTGCCACAGATAATCTGAAATAAGCTTCTGATGAGACTAATGCTTTTTCTGATGAAAAGAAATTGAACATTTATTAGGAACGGTCCAAATAAATTAGAGAAGCCTGTTTGTACCTGACACACTAAGATGAGAATGAAGAATATAGGTATGTGTATATGTATATATATACACTCTATATCTACTGTAACAAGTTATTGGAAATTGCTATATTAAGTGTTACTGATGTCAAAATAAGCTAAAGGTTTGTGATGCAAATTTGAGACAGATAGCTTTCTGTCATCCTAAGACCAGATGTAAAGTTTTATTAAACGTATAGTATTGATGGTGAACTTCTCAGAGGCAATCCCTCATAACATACGAGAGCATTATGGGCACCATGCTGAGACTGCAGAACTCATAGAAGTAGGAGGATTAGATTAAGCTGACATACATACTTAGTAAGATGCTGTTAAGCCTCTAGAAGTCTTTAACATAAATTTGACTATTTCTTTCTTATTCTCATTTAAATATGCATTAATATGAATGTGTCAGGATGATTTGCTATATCATCCATTTGACTAGATTATACTCCAGTATAGGGAAGTTGAATGCTCATAAGACATCCCATTATGATTTCACATGCCTTGTTCACAAGATGTATGCAAAACATTTTTGAATATTTATTAGGAGTAGAAAAGGTCCCAGAAAAGGCATTCACCAGAACGTCATATTACATAATCCCCTTTTAATACTATAAAAAAAATGAAGGGAGAATATAAAAAGTCAAAAGCGAACAGGAATAGAAATACAGTCTGGTATCAGCATTAAAATGAATGTGTAAGCTGTAGTCTGTAAATGCTTAAAACTAAAAGGGTGTTTGTACTCACATGTTTATTAAGCTTCAATTATACTACACTTAATTTAAAAAATAATTATAATACAAACTGGGTAGCGTTCAACCAGGAACCACAGAAAAAATCTTGCTTGAAATGGGACTGTTTCTTCTGCTGAAACAGAAGCCCTTGTGATTAGACATTCATTTAGGAATCCTTGCACTTACATAGTAACTCCCTGAATCATGTAAAACATACTGCTTCTAAACAAAGTATTCCATTAATTAAGATACTGCATTATGAACACACATTTTTTCTAGATGTTTTCCGAAGTATGTGGTTTCTAGTATTGGTAGACATAAGTTTTGTAGTGTAATTCTCGTGAAGTAGAAGTGCACCAAGTGAAGATAACAGTACATTTTTTAACATGTCTATGTGCACTAGACTTGCAAAAAAGTAAAGCTGAATTAATTGTTCAATATCTATTTGCTTGTTTGCCCTAAAGGAACATGTAGCGAAGCCAAGCAGCTAGTGGGTAATTACTAACAGACCTAGTCAAAAAACAGATTTATAATCCAACTATATTTCTTAACCTATGCAGTTTTAATGTCCTGATTATCACGGTAGTTGCAATATCAAGTCTAGATTAAGAAGACAAGGAGATGTAATTTCTAGTGAAGATATTGGAAACAACACCAGGAATTAATTACTTCTGAGACTTCTGAGATTTGAAAATGTTTTCTGAGGAATTTGTCAAGGCAGTACCACAGCCCTCCTTGTCTTACTGAGGTTATCAGTTTAAGAATGAGGAATTTCATTTTTTAACAAATAGGAAAACTTACTCAAAGCAAGATATCAATGACAATATAAGGTGGTATTCTACAAATGTACATATCACATTTATATATACAATCTGTTTGTGTAATTATGAAGAATCCTAGAAATCACAGATGTAGTAATTTACAACTATATACCTACAACACAGTCAAATAACCTGTTTTCTTGAGGTTATTTATAAAATGTATATTGGGCAAAAAAAAAAAAAAAAAAATGGAAATCAATAACAGGTTGTGTTATCCAGAAGTAATTGAGTAGATGCAATGATTTCAAGAAGTTTCTTCAGCTTTAACTCTCTGGTCATTCTCCAGAAATATGGGCAAGCAGCTCCAGTAGTAGCAATGACTTCAGAGGAAAACACTGTTTTTTATCTTTTATCTAGATTTCAGCATGATTCTTGTATACTTACTGTGCTTTTATTTTATTCATTAATAGTCCCTTAGCTACTGGTACAATAAGAGTAAAGCAAATGACATGGAGTCTTAGACATTCGAAGAATAAGAGTGGAGAATATGCAAATGTTTTCAGTACTGCATCTCTCTTCACACACAGACCTAATCACAGATGTGATGCTGCCTTTTGCCTTTTTTGAGATGATAACATAATTATGACTGCTTATGAGGGGAGGAGTTCAGTACAGATGTTACAGTTTTCTGTTTATCCCTTTTTCACTAAGCAGGGAAAGTGACACTATAGATTGCCTCAGTCCAGAAGAAAATTCTACTTGCTTTTTTGCTATAAGGTAAACCACTGTAACTCAGTGAGTGAATTTCAGTATTGAAATTAATAGAAGGAATTGAGAGTAATAACATGATCAAAACCGCATTCTGGTAACTTCCAAGATCCATCTTGTAGCTTCAGAACAACACACCTCAAAAATGTAAATATTCTATCAGACTATCCGGTTGCCAATCTACAAGTGATTCCTACAGCATAGTTTCAGTGCGTTAAATTATAGTCTACTTTTCAGGTCTGAATGATGACCTTTTCCCTTTCCCTTAAAATATCTGAGAGTCTATAAGAGGACACCCTTTCAACATTCAGCTATTTGATCAATTTTTAAAAAATTTTCTTTAATCTTATTCTTATTTTTCTTTCATCCCAATGTCCATAGTTGTAATCATACTTTCTAGTTCCTATTATAGTTTGTTATTTGTCACCTGTGAAACACAGATACTCCTTTTTCTTCCTGTTTACATCCTTCACATATTCATAAGCCACTATCAAGTTCTTCTCTACACTCAGCCATACGGATGTTGCTATATCAAAGCAAGCTGTTCACAATCAACTATTTCTTTCATTACCCATGTTTTTTCCCATTCTTTGGAACCATTCTGGTATGTTACATAGTTAATGCATTGTGCAGAACTGAAGGCAATCTTTTTCTACATTTTGTACTAACTAGAAGAGCATTTATTACAATTTGTGTTTAGAAATAAAATCAATTTGTATCTGACCAGCTTTGCAATCATTGCTTAATGAAGTAGTTGTTGTGGCTAACAGATAATTTGGCCAAACAGAAATACTTTTAAAATATCATGATGCTGTCTGAAGTAGACTGAAAACTGAGTCTGGTTTTCTACCAAATTTTATTAATGCAGGCTAAAAGAAAACTCTGAGAAGTTGCCAAACTGAAAGAAGAGAAAAAATTCACTCTAAATTCTTTGGGATTCATGTTAAGAGAACAAAAAAAAATTCAAGTGTAATTCTTCAAGCAGCAAAACTATGTTGCTACTCAGAAAGTAGAGAAAGAAAAAAAAAAAAAGAGTTTAATTAGTCCTTGGGGAACTGAATCAGACTACGATATATATAAGCAATTAGGAAACACTAATGTGATTCATGAGTGTGTTTGAAATGACATTTTAAAAGGGTACAAGCAGCTAAATTTGGTCTTGGGCTACAGAGGTAGCCCATCTTTGTAGTCTTGCTATTGCCATCCAAAATATCCAACTGAAGGACCTAATATATTAAATGACTGCTAAAAGGCTGAAAGTTTTTGTACCTGATTTCAAGGCTATGTTGTTACTATACCTACTACACTTCACTGTGAACATCTCATATAAGATTACGGGGAAATAATTTTTTGTTTGTTATCAAAGACTTGCAGAATTTTTAAAAAAATAATACTGCTTCTTGAATGAATTTCCATAGGAAAGCATATTATACCCAGATGCAGTTTAAAGTATATTAAGTTCCTATTTCAGAGCAGTGGCCTTTTTTCTTTTAGAACAAGAAATTTATTTTCTAACCACTTGGTGCCAAGGGCAGGTACCAAAGTTAGAGCTTCTTACTCAAAGCATGTGACATCTGAAGGATATGTATTGCGTAGCTGTACATGAAAACCTTGGCTAAAACTTTAAATTGAAATAAGTTCTTTAGTTGATTCACTCTATGTTGGAATAAACATTTTGATACAGAGCTGTAGCAATGCAGTTGTTTTAAAACTGTGTACAATCTCACGTGTCTTTCTGAATTTCTGCTAATGAAATCTAAGATACATTTATAGGTCATTCTGTGCTCCCTATCATCTTTCCACATTATGTTGACGTGTTTTTGAGTTCTTCAGCAAAGGAATCAGTAGCACCTCTCTTCTTGTTTTCTTTTTCTTTGCTCTCTTTTTCTATTTTTTTTCTCTCATTTAAACAGATTTGTAGATGATAATACCTTTTGATAAATATGGCACTAAGGAGACTCAGAACGTTTATGTAGGTAAACTTAAAGATAAGCTCTGCATACAAATGGAACATATTCCATGAATTCATTCCTACCAGAGATGTATTCTTTTTCTGAAAAATACAAAACACTTTATTAGTTTTTATCATTAAGTAGCAATAAAAAGCGTAATAATTAATTATCAGATTCTTTGACAGAAACATCTATACTTTTATATATTGCTTTTTTATATATTGCTTTTGCAATTTTTTTCTGAAAGTTTTATTAATGAAGCTGATTGAAATGTATATTTTACATCATATTTCCTTAACTGGCATTTGAGCATAATTATATACCTTTGTTTAAAAATTAAAAGCAAAGGAATTAAAAAACAAAACAAAACAAAAAAAACCCACCTTTTTTAAAGTATTTTCCCTTATAGATAATGAAAATGTAAACTTATCTCTCCAGAGCACTGAATAATTGAAAGATCAGAAAAAAAGACCCCCCCCCCCAAAAAAAAAATATATATATATTTTTTATACATCTTATATATATATAAGATGTATCTTCCTGGTCTATTATTATATCCAGTATATGATGATTCAGTATACAAGCTATTGTGTTGAAACAGCATTTCACTTGTTTTCCTCTCAAGAATATCACATCCATACACTGATGCTGTGGATGTACGTTTGAAATATACAAACAGCATTTTGTTTGGGGCGCAGAAGCATTGTGTGACTGGCTATCTTCATACAAACTGGTAAAATTATACAGCTTCATTTTTCCCGAAGTTCTTGGCTGAAGTTACAGATGCTAAGCAACTTTCAAAGTCAGGTGCTTTTTACAGGAGACATTCTAGTAAGACCAGGTAAATAGAGCACTGAAGAATTGTTCATTGAAATACATGCCTTGCTTCAGAAAGGGCTATGAGATCAAATCTGTTTTGAGATTGCTCTTCTATTGGGTATAACCACATCATTTTAGAATTGTCAAGGGATCTTGTCATTTCCAGACTTCTATAGTGAGCATGACTAATTGAAGGCAGCCTAAGGCTTTTTCTACAATTATATACATGAAGATAAATATGTTCTAATTTAGCTGATTACTCTATTTTTTTCTCTGCTTTAACTGCGTAGAATGTGATTGGAATTATTTTCTTTCATTACATGTAGCATAACTTATCTGCTGTGATTTAATCAGGTATTTTGGTCACTCAAACTATAACGTAACATAAATAATCAGGATCTCTATCTTTAGATTTGGCCTTTATAAAGTTTGCTTTTCTTCTAAATTCAGATCTCATGTTTTTTGGTTATTGTCTTTAACAGTTGTTGTATGAAAACCACTTGAACTTTTCATCTAATACCTTTAAATATTCAAACAAACCTCAGCTGTTTAACAATGCTTTCATTAAAAGCATTGCTTGTCATTTTTGGCTTAACTGTTTGAAAATGTGTAGGAGTTTTGCAAAATTTTTAAGCGTATTAAGATTTCCTTTTGATTGGAAACGTTGTATAATACTTCCTGGCTACAGTGATTAATGCTGTAATACTTGCTCTACATAAAGTTTGCCGTATGATATTGCTTTAAAAATGTCTTTGACGGGTATTAATTGGAAGGAACATTCTGGTGTTTGGTGCTAGGTGGGAGTTATTCTAAGCAGATTGCATACAATGCTCTTTTGCAATTTTCCTCGTTTCACTTTTCAATGAATATACTACAGACAGGCTGAAAAGCATTCTAGAAGTTTTCAGCACAACCCTATTCAAAGTCAGTAATTATACTAAGGAGACTTTACCAGTTCCATGGTACACTGATGTCATATTAAAGAATACTTGGTTTAAAAAAATGGTATATTTTTAGCACTGAGTTGGCTTGGAACCCTCAATTAGTTATCTTAATCTTAATTAAAATATATCCAGTCAGTTCCTCCCACTATGACATTAAGGACAAAAAAGCAGATATCTTCTGTTAGATGGTAAGACTTGCTTATACTTTCCATGGGAAAGTAGAACATAGGAAAACTGTTTTTGTTTTCTGGCACACAAATAAAACCTGTCCAGGCATTAGTGGAAGAGCAGTATTCACTAGCCAGGAGAAGCTATAGAACTAGAGCAAGACCTTGTCACTTTTGAACCAGAGTGATCGTACTGACAGATTGCAGTCTCTAGTTCTTCTGAAGGATGATCCCTGTTCTCATGTGTCACATGCCAAGGCACATCAAACAAGCCCAAGTTTCAGAAAGTACTGAGAATCTGGACACTTAAAAGTGAATCAATCTGAACACCAAACATCATTTGATACTGATGTTTTGTCTTTTAGGCAAAATGAGATGGCAATTACATTATTAACATTATTGGGAAAGAATTTCTACAGTGGAAGAGTGAAACATGAGGCAGGTACAGTGTACCAATTGCAACAAAACAAGATGTAAGAACCAAGAGGCAGCAGTCTAAACTTTCTAGATCCAGAAAAAGGAGATGCAAGAGATACATACCAGAATATGGCAAGCGGCATTATAAAGACAAAGCTTCTGTTTTAAAAATGTGTTGTTCTGTACAGAAAATATGATAGGTAGCAAGAAGTAGTGAGCGAAACTATGCATAGAGTAATTCAAAGCTTGGATTCTACTCAGTGTTTTTTATTAAATTAGGAGCCATTAATATTTTTTTCCGTTTCCACTTCAGAATGAAAATAGTGGCACAGAAACAAAAGAAACTTTTTAGATCACACCCACACCTCACACCAATCTACAAGCAACATATCCTGATGGTTGCTGTTGATATTTTAAAAAGAACAGGTTTTTTTCGATAAGAGGAAGAAAATAAGTATTTTAAGAGACAATATCCCTCTTTAGACTCTTGGTATAATGAAATAGTTATACATTTCATCTGAGCTCTTGAGTACTTTCATGGATACATTTTCATGGATCTTTCACATGGATACATCTGGAATCTATTTATAATAGGGATATTGTCAACAGCCTGAGTGGTTTATCTTTTGTGAAGGAGATAAGTAGTTCAGCTTTGCTTTAGTATCATGGTTCTTAAGCAAATGGGGGATTCTTTGAAGTGCTTCTGATGCAATCTGCAAGTCAGTGATTATGATGGGTTATGCCTTGCATGGTGAGGTCTAAAGTTTGGTTTTAATTTGTTGAGTGGATACAAAAATAATGTCACCTCTCATCATACAATACAACTGCTTAGTTATTAATTTGTAATGATAGGATGTTTTGTAAATTAAGCAGAACATCTCAAAGACATTTGAAATGTTCAGTTTCTTTGACTGAGTAGACTTCGAAAGCACCTGTCATTGTTGTCCCCTCTATCTCTGGCTTTGTTTCCATAACTTCATCTGATATTTGTGCAAGATCACCAAATTGCTTAGAAAAAATCATGGTCTCCTACATAAAGCACTGATAGCAATTAGTGAATTTAGATTTTCTTTGATTTGTTAAAGATTTTCAGAAGATTTTCTGTCTTTTCTGTCCTTACAAAAGCAGTCTTACACAAAACTTAATGTGTGTGTATTTAGGGCTCTGCCGTGCAAATAGCCTTCTTTCACATTGATTTCATGTACTTATATGATATATTAAAAATTTTGCCAAAATAGTAGAGTGAGAAAAGGGAAACTAACACTACATTTTCAGGGCTCTTGCTGACTCATCACCTTGTAGTTGAAAAATAGAGCATTAAACAGCTTCTGTACATTCACTTCAGGGTATACAAGATTTAACCATAGCAGTACTAACTTAGCTTTTTACTCTTTGTATAAAATCAAATGAAAATTAATATTGTTGTTTAAGTGATTCTTGCAGTAAACCTTGTATCGTCAATTAAGAATGGCAAGGTGGTGTAAGTGATTATGTTTCATTTACTGCCATAACACCCATAGATAATGGGGTTTGTAGTGCAAATATCAATCACTTCTTTAGGATGAATTCAAATAGACATGAATTATTTTTCAGAAAACCCTTTAAAATAACAAATGAAATGTAAACTTTAAGAGAATATGGGGAAGCTGCAGGAAATACCGTATTATCACTTATTAGATTGTACTGGCATCATGTCAACTGGGAAGAAGCTTTAAATGAAGGGACACTGTATGACAATAACATGTACAGCGTGATAAATTCTTTATGTGTATATGCTCACACATTGAAAATAGATCAATTTGAAACAGTTATTTTCAAGAGTTATAAATTATTGTGCTTAAGAAAATTGATCTGGTAATTATGGCACTAGGTCACTGTGTATGTACATACCTCATCCACCCCATAAAGAAATTAAATCTGTGTGCACTTTTCTGAACTGGAGCTGGTCTAAAATTACCCTGCTAAAAGTGACCCCATATAAATACTATTGAAACAGTAAGAATCCTACTGCAAAATTTTAACGTGCCTGAAGAACTAAGTATCTAGCAGCCAAAGGATTGTGACAGATACCTTAAGTTAGAAGTGGAATTAGAAAATTAATTGAAAACTGAAATTTTTGCATTGCCTGCATAAACATAATTTATATATGCAACTTAGCCTTAGAAATACTTCTTGCAAAATGAACATATTTTGAGCAATCAATTATTATTGCCAAAAAAGGTCATCTGCCATGCCTTAGATACTTTCTCTGTTTAGAAGCACAATAGCTTATTCATTTTTCTGTGCTGTTTATGTCTTTATGATGTATTTTTACAAATATTCATATTTTCTTTGTTTTTTTCTCATTTGTTATTTTCTTAAACAATAGAAATTTTACTTGCATAACATAAATGAGGATACTTCAAACTTTTCCATGCTGCTCAGCTAAATTAAGTGAATGCTGACGCTTAGGTATCCAACAGGATGCAGAGATAAAGTATGTCAGTGAGTGTGGATCCTCAGGAGAAACTTGATTTAGACTTGATTTTTCATTTTCTTCCTTTTAGAAACTTATAAATAATTGTGTTTCCTCTCCTATCATTTTACAAGTCAGTTTGATTTATCCCAGCTTGGAATATTAGACTAGACATGAAAGGGTAGGAACATTTTACAGTTAAAGTATGTATGTAAGCACCATCATATGTACAGGTGAACATGAATTTCCTCTGGCTCCCATCTCTGCCAAGAAAATTTTCCACTTGTCAATCATTTGATCTTAATATTATCTTAGAATACAGAAAACATTTAAACATTTTAAACCTGAAGTTTTTTTCCTTTCCCCACTCATATATTTAATTCCTGTAGCATTTGGAAAGAAAAACTTCTATGTCTTAACAAAGGAAACAGTTGTTTCCTGAAAGTAGAAGGTCATAGTCAAGACTGAAGAAAATTAAGAGAGGATATTGACGGGAGGAGATGGGTGGAAAGGGCTGTTGGAGCAGGCTGAAAATTAAATGGGAGCCTGGTCATACCATCTTGATCACCTCTAATTTTTGTCCATTTTTTCTGTCATTGAGGCTGCTGACTGTTGCTAGGAAGGAATGAAGGATGATTCTGGCCCCTTTCAATTTAATTCCTCTGCTTACTTCTTAGTTTGCTTGCATCAGAGCTTGTCATGATTACATGATTACATAGAGGAGGATGTCATTCAGGTCCTGTGAGATTTTAATATTTAAATATTTAAGAAAACACTTAGGTGACAGCTGTTTTCTCCCATTCCCAACATTCATTGGATTGAAATAGGCAATGGAAATTTAAAAATGAGAGTTGCATATCAGAGCCCTCTCTCTCTCTGGAAATTCAGTGGCATGTCCTTTGCCGTTGTCCCTGTTCTTTCTAATATTATTTATGGCTTCTTTATTGATTTCTGTTGAAATTTTTCTGCATCGTTCACATAGCTCCAATAACAATCTGACAACATAAAGAGACCATAGAAATACAAAATCATATCAGTAGAGCAACATGGCGTGCATTCTTTACATTTTAGACCATACTGTTTTAATTATGGTTTATAGGTAATATAGAGTTTTGTAGTAGGCTTTTCTTTTTACCTTTTCCTCGCTGAACTATTTAACATTTGCTGTGTTTTTCATGTGTTCATTATTTGTCTAAGCAGGCTGCTGACGCTTTCATTCTGAATTTTTAAGAAATTTCAAATATTTTCTGCTAAGCTGGGATTTAAACTCACTGTTTTTGGGAGATCATTTTAAGTTTCCAGTGTTATGAAGTCTGTCTTGAACATGTTTGATGTCATTCAGTTTTCAAGTAAAACACATCTCATTGCAGCTCAGCAAACTCATCTTGGCTTCTTCTTTGCAGTGTCTAGCATTTGAAGTGTCTTTCTCTTCTTAAAATAGACACTGGCACTGACAGTCTCTGTTCAGGATTCTTCAAGTTCATTTTCTAATATCCTACTTGGATGCCATTTGGATAATTAGTAGCAGTAAACAAATGTTGGCCCTACACTCTTGGATCTTGTATATGACAAACTGCTTCTCCTCCATTATTCTGAAGACCATTAATCTCAGAGGACTCTCACAAGGGATGCAGAGATGCATAATTTTTCTTGCAAAGGCTAAGTTATATCAGAATGAAAAAACTCTGCATGATTTTCATATAATCACAAGGTAAACTGCAAGCCTGGTAATTTGGAACAAATACCTTTGATCAGTTAGAACTCTATAAAAACTTCACAACTCTACAACTTTTTACAACTTTTGAACTCTTAATAAAATCCTCATGGAACAGCACTTCCCCCACACTGATCACCTTTACTTAAAAAAAAAAAAAAAAACAGACTGCAGGTACACTGTAATCATTATGGAATATTTTGCAAAACAGCTACTGGTGTTCCTGCAACCATAGTTTCTTATTTGACTAGTAGTGTTCTGTTTGCAAAGTGACAGTTCCATATTAGCTCATTTGAAAAATATTCTTTAACCACATATGAATCTTTATCTCCTCCTACAGGGTAAATATTTCTGCATGTTTGGAACTAATTGCGTCAGCTTCATTAATCAGTTTCATGATCTTAAAGCTCCTAGGGGTGTCTTAATCTGGTGTTTGAGTCAACTTTCTTGATCAACCCCTGAGCATCATCCTGTAGCTGTGAACTGGAGTTGACTAGTTCACTAGGTTGACTAAAGCTGTTTGACTGTGATTGCTGTTGCTTGCCTTCTTCATGGATCACAGATTTTATTTTAGATAAATCTCATAAAAAGTTAAGTAATGAATAGTAAAGAAACAGAATTTATCTAAAATTTACGAAAACCTTTTGTTGTCCCTAAAAGCATAATCATGACTTTCTGCTGAAGTGAGTCGAACTTATAGCCACAGGGAGCATTTCACACAGATTGTATTGCAAGATTGAAGCTGAAATGAAAGGCCAGACAGTTTACAGCCATTCTGTAGTCTGTGGACCAACAAAATTATAACTCCTGGAGTAAGTTCAAACTGTTAGTGATTACAGAAAGGCTGTCATCTTGCTCAGTGTTCTGTCTGTGCAGAGCTTGTTGGAATTTCATTAAATGCAGCATTAGTAACATTTCCAAAGTAATATGAAATCTACTGTAGCAAAGAATTACCTGGAAGTAGAAATTCCACTGTTCTGACTTTTTCTTAGTAAGCATATGAATTCTTCTGTTCCTCAACTATTTTCTTAGTTGTTACTTAAGATGAAATCTTTTTAATAGCTGCCACTATTACCATCAAACCATTATCAGCTGATTTTTCTTTCCTGTATATTCTCATTACATTTTTCTTCTTGTGCTTTCAGGGATATTACATTGGTCTATCATGGAATTTGGTAGAGAGTGTTTTTAGTAAAATAAAAAGATACATCTAGCTGTAGCACAGTTTTATCTTTTGATCACAGGGTACCGGAGAAAAGAGTTTAGCAGCATCCACCTGTGTTTTGCAGAAAAGGAACCTAGTGACAAAGGTAGTGACTAATTCAGGTTTTCTTAGCAAGCCTTTAACAGAAATTGAACTTTTGTCTACTGAATTCTTGCCCAATATTTTCTCCAGGCTACTCTCCTGCACAGGACTGCAGATTCCTAAGTGCAAAAAGGCATAAAAGGAAGATGATGTAAACAGATATAAATTATACATCCACAGTTCATGAAATTCTGGTTCTACTTAATTCAGTGGCAAAAAGCCCTTTGACTTTAGTGGAGTTAGGATTTTCTTCAGGTCAGACCTTTTTTACACTCTTAGACCTTTTGTCTTTTAATTCCTTTTATGAAAAAAAAAGATGTACTGATTGTTCTGAAGAGAAATAAGTTTGGTTTTTGTCACCATTATTCTGATGTATCTTTGTGTGGGTGGGTGGGTAGGTTTTCTACCCTTCTATTTTTATTATATATGTAGTATTTTATCTTTTGATAACTGTTAATTATACTTCAGGGAAGCACACAGTCATTTACGTTGTGACCATGGAGTAATAGTTGTTAAGATGAGGATAGATTTTTTTATTGAAACTTGTATGTTTTGGACTTAGAACATTGATGTTTGCTATTGAAATTCTGGATTGCTTTTAAGGTTAGTGTGAGTTGATTTTGTTAAGTAGGAAATGTAGTGATAGTTTGTAGGTGAGCAATTAGAAATTTAGATGAAAAACATGGCTTGGTCCTGATAGTTAAGTTTATGGTATTTGCTCTGGTTACTTACTGTCTCTTCTCTGATTTTATTTCTTTAATTTTCTTCCTGAATACAGTGAGTATTTTCCTCCTATTTCCTCCTCATTTCTTCCTAGGTACTGTTATGGCAGTGAAAGATTAGAGTTCACTGAGACTTGGTGGCAAAATTAAAAAAAAAAAAAAAAAAAATTTAAAAAAAAAAAGTAATCAATGCCTTTTAAAAAAGAGCCTGAGAAAGTACTTCTTTTTTTTTTTTTTCCTTCTCATAATGGTTGTAAACGATGGAACCACTGTAAGTAGTAAAGTCCAGATTGAGAAGTGTCGTACAGTCACAAAATAGTCTCTTTGATCATATATTGACACCAGTTCACATAAAATCAATCGATCAATCGAACAAATGCTTTCTTGAACAACTTATTTTTTTTGAGGACTGTATTGCTGTATTCCTCCATTCTATTTCATCTGCTTATCATCTTTAGAGAATTCTGAGTTGTACTTAATTTAACTCAAGTTAAAAAAAAGTTTCAAAAAGAATGTGACTTGTTATTCAAGTTTATCAACTCAAAAGTTGTATGCAATACATATACAAACTAAGAGAAGATCTCCTTGAAAGGAGTAGCCCTGCTGAAAAACTCGGGGGCCCTGGTTGATGAAAAACCTAACATAAACCAGCAGTGTGTACTTGCAGCCTGAAGAGCCAATGTTATCCTGGGCTGCATCAGAAGAAGGTTGTCCAGCAGGGACAGGGAGGTGATTGTTCCTCTCTGCTTTGCCCTCATGAGGCTCCAGCTTGAGTACTGTGTCCAAAATAGACTGAAGGAACTGGGCTTGTTCAGCCTGGAAAAGAGAAGGCTGCAGGAGACATCATTGTGGCCTTCAAGTATTGAAAGGGTGGTTATAAACATGAGAGAAATCAATTTTTTACATGGGTAGATAGTGATAGGAAAAGGGGCAATGGATTTAAACTGAAGGAGGGGGGGGTTTAGATTAGGTGTTAGGGGGAAGTTTTTTACCGGAGATGTCTAACGCCAGGGCGGATGGAGCCCTGGGTAATCTAATCCAGTACTTGATGTAGTGGCTGGCAACCCTGCGAGTGGCAGGGGTTTAGAACTTGATGATCCTTGATGCTGCTTCCAACTCAGGCCACTCTATGATTCTATGATTCTATGCTTATTCCTCACAGGAGATTTTACTCTGGGGAGAAATTATGCGCAGGATTTAAGACAAGATATGCTCATGAAAGTTTAGAAATTCCAGTGAACTTGGCATAAAATTGAAAAGATAAATTAAGAATGGTAAAATCTAATATATAATGTTGAATTTTAAGTAGTGTTAATTTTCTTAGATCTTGCCTTCTGTTTTGAAGGTGAAGAAATTAAAAGCATTAATGAATTATATCTGCACCAAATCACTTTCCATCATATCACCTTTAAAAATATGCCTCAGTAATACTAGGAGTAGAACAGTAAACTTAAAAGTAATTTTTACAAAAAGGAAACACATCTACTCATCCTGCAAAGTTGAAATTACTATTGCTTTTTTATTTGTGGTGCCGTAGACCAGGCAGGACATATATTTCATTTTCTTTTGACAGTTTGTTTCAGTCTTTTGGTTTATTTTCTAGCAATGTGTTTGCTATAGAAAGTATTTTATTCCACTGATTCCATACTTTTAAGCAACAAAAAATCTTGGCTTACAAAATATGTGTAAAACAATCTTTGAAGTGGTAGATACTGACCTCGATAACTGGAACTTCAGTTCCATGTTAGTAAATGAACAGTTATATAAATAAAAGAATATACTCCATCCTTAGCATGAAAGAAGTCTTGCCAGTTAAAATGGTTTCTGTGACTGTGATAAAGATCAAAGACTAAAAATGAAGAATTCCATAGCTTTAGGCCAGACTTTTTAAACATGGTATATTTAAGACTAATTTTGCAATTATATAGGCTGTAGAAGTCATAATTCTAGAACAGAATTAAGAATAGAATTCATAATAGCACGAATATAACAAATGGAGTATTATCAAGAGTTAGTTCCATACACTTATTTCTTATTATCAGAACTAATATTAAAGTCATATTCCCATTATCTTTTCAAGTACAGACATGTCAGATGTAGTATAGTATAAACATATGCCAAACTGTATCTTTCTCTATCACAGAGTATTTTCTCTGTGTGGTTTTTTTCTTAATATGATAGACTAAAGCTAACAGTTGTGTAAGGTTTTGGCACTGATTCATTGGCATTAGGTGAAGATAGATAACATACAAATTTGACTAGTACTCAAAGAAAAATTGAAGAGCTACTCAATCTCTAAATAGTTCTTCATAAAACCATTTAATCTCATCATATGATAATTTCCTATTATTTAGAAGTCACATAATCTTCAGTATCGAGGCATCTTTTCTTGCCTGGATACACACATCATTTTATGTGTATATAAGCAACTGATAATTTATTTTCTTGATGCTCATAACCAATAAGGTGTTAGTATTGGGCCCTACAAAGTTGTCATGGATTTCCTTTATAAGTTGTGATTCCTTTTCTTGAGTTATTTTGAAACAGCATAGCTTAGCTCTGTTCTGCCTGGCTGACTTAATCTAGAAGACATTTGATTGATTCAAAGGTGACAGAAGACTGTCAGGATTGAAAGACCTGTTATTAATTGATGGATAATCAGTCTTCAGTGAAATCAGAAATAAAAACAAAGACTGCCAACTGGCTGGAATTAATTCAGTTTATTAAAGTAGGGGGATGTGTTCAGTTAATATCGTTATGTAACTGTAGGTAAAGATGACAATATTCAGAAGTTCCAAATTTTCTGAATTTAGAGTGGAGTCAGAATTATTTCCTTTAATTCTGTTCCTAACTATTTGGGGTTGAAGGTTCTTTGCTTTTTTTTTGGTTTGGTTTGGATTTTAGTTTTTGGTGGTGGTGGTTTTGGGGTTTTGTGTGTTGTTGCTTTGTTTCATTGTTTGGGTTGTTGTTTTTTTTTTGTTTTGGTTTGGTTTTGGGGTTTTTTTTGCATTTCTTGTATTGATTGGTATTTATTGTATTAGTCTAAGGTAAATTTGATTTCTCAGGAGTATAAGCATGTGCATATAGCTTACCTAATTGTATGGATGTGATGTGCTTGATGTGCAGCTGAGTATATGATTCATCCATTTGACTTCCTCATCTACATGTTGCCCAAAGAGTTGCCGCTAAGACAACCGCTGGTGTGCATGTTCTTGGGCAGATTTAAAAAGCTTCCTTTATTTTAATTAGGATGTCAAAGAAAAGCTTCCTTGTTTTTAACACTTAAAATTAAGCTTGGTCTGAAGTCTAAATTTAGCCCTACGGCAACAATAAATGCAAAGACAATCACTTTGTATAAGGGTTTTGAAATGCTCTTGGAGTTGCAAATAAACTAGAAAAGCAGACTGCAAAGTAGTAGATCTGAGTAAGAAGCTTCCAGTTTGTACAGCTCCTTTTCTAATTATAGCTGCGTTTAAGCAGCTGATCTATTTGCTTTAAAATTTCTCTTAGGCTAGAAATACTGAATGGCAAACTTCTGTATTCTAAATATTTTCAAAATTAAATTCTTCTGAGCAATGGCAGTGACAAGAAAAAGCTTACCAGACAAATAGATAGCACTATATCTCTACATAAAGTGTGCCTAATATATAGTGCTATATCTCTGAATAAAGTGTGCCTAAATCATTCTGATATTAGAAGTGTTACATTGTTCTGCATGAACATTGATTATATTTCCACTTGAAGCTGGTGTGTTAAGACTGGAAAGCTATTCAGGAATAATTTTGAATAGGAAGGATTAGTCAATCATTTAATGTGAGGGACTATGCAATGAAGTTGTCTGCAGTAATAACTCAATTAAACAGACATCTATTTAAATTCAATGTTGCTATTATAACTGAGAGTGATGCAAATCACAGTTGCCTGGACACCTAGGGTAAGATTAATTTTTTCTAACTGCCTAGAAGTTGACTGTTTTGTGTAACCTAATGGTCTAGGTTCTTTGTGCTGGGAGACAGGCACCTCCAAGGACCCTTTGTCCTATGATGTATTTTGCAGTGGGATTAATAATCTTTTGGAACAGAGAGCTGTTTTGCTTTAGATGTCTAGCTTTTAAACTGTTAAATTACATGCAAATAGCTCCATCCTAAATTTATAAAAGAATATGTTCTCGGAGCACACCAAGTATTTTTTAATTTGAACTTTCATATTTTAAAAATCCTAAGACTCATGACTAATATCAGTGAATCAGTATATATTCTTGTGAAGGATACCTCCTGAATGTGATCAAGGAAGAATTAAAATAATAATTAAGACATTCATTTCAATGGATATCCATTCTGGCAGGACAGTATTGAAATCTGAACCTGTCTCTATAGATAAAAGCCTATTGACTGTTCCATGTTTGACTCTTTCAGAGGAAAATCTCAGCCAGTAACTTTATTCTGCATCTCAAACAGCCCCTTAGCCTTGTTTCTGTCATCTAGCTGCCACACTTCCCAGCCACTATCTGACAGCTTGGCAAGATTATATATAAATAACAAATATCCAGGTGATATATGGTGAAAGATATATAGTGATATCCAGGTGAAAATATAGTGATAGTATAAAATACATTATTCTTGTACTTCACTTTTTCTGTAGTGTGTTCTGATTGCATTCCTTATTTTCTAAGGTAAAATAATATATTTCATTTAGGAGCTGTGAAACTGAGTGCTTAAGAAACACTAAGCCTTCATTTTAGCATTCTTATGCAATTGATTTGTAACTATTTAATTGAAAAAAAAATCAGTCTAATCACTTTTAGTGCATGAGTTATATTCAGCCTATAAATTCCTCATTATTCATACACAGAAGGATGTGTTCAATGATTATGACCCCAAGGATTTAGTTGATAGAATAATCTGCATTTCTAAAGAAAGAATAAGCAGCATGGTATTTAATTCTTTAAAAGAAAAGTTATGATGCACATCAAAGCATAACACTGACTTACAGTTTTAAAAACAATATCCACAACTTGCTTGTCAATTGGCCGGTTTGCTTGTCTATCTGCTCTGTACAGACTTGATCTAATAATTGCTAATTATGCCATTGTTTATCAGCTCATTTAGAACATCCTGAAATTCAGTCTAGCTCAGCAAATTGCTGTGCTTAAGGCATTTTTACATTCCAGGAAATTATAATATCCCTAGAAGGCAAAGAATTAATAATAAAAATCCTCTTTTGTAAAAGATTATCATTACAGAGCAAATGGAGCAGATCTTCCCTATCTTAGTGCATTTAATATTCTCATTTTTTGCTATGAAATTTTGATGGAAAGACTATGTGGAGATCACTGTTTTATTAACTTGTTAAGAGACAAATTTACTGAACCAGTACAGCGTATTGATTTCAGTATCTGATATATGGAAAAGCGACAATAGTAATGGATGACATTTAGACATTTCCAAATGGGAACAAGCTCATTCTTCAGTTGTTTCATGATCTTGACTTTTCTGACTGGCATTGTTGAGTTTCTTACTAATACACCCAACCTTACTGAACCCTGGAACTTTGAGAGTAAAGCTTGCGAGAAGCAAATCCACAGATTGTATCATTCGGTTGGAAACAGGATTCTGATTGGTAAAGGGACAATAAATAGAAATTTTAACAGAACGTGCAGGGCATTTGCGATCAGTTACTAAATGTTGTTCAAATGATCAAGCGTGGAACTACCTCTGGAGTGGGGGAGATTAACCTATTTCTTGAAATCCCTTATATACACAGATGTCTTCATCTAATTATCTGTGTAACTATAAAATTACAAAGGTAAATATAATATCTAAGATATGTAATGAGAAGAAAAAATGTGGATGTCAAAATAAATAGAGTTGCTGTCCTCTAGATAATATTCTTGAAGTTTCTCAAGTACATAAACATGAATTGTCTTCCAAGTTGTTTTTTCTTTTGTTTTTACTGTTTATTTTATTAAAAAAAAAAATCTTGCTGCTTAATCTAGGTGTCCAACACTGTTTTTATTACTATTAATCATTTTGGCATTGCGTGATTGGAGTCTTGAAAAAAAAGAAGGCCCCTTGATCTTTCATTTCATTCAACAAAGTGAGTGATCCTTGTAAGTAGAGATGAAATCATAGCAACGCAATTCAGAAACTAATTTTGATATGTCTGCTCTTTTATCGAGCTTTTGGACAAATAGTAAAGTTTATTTCTCAGCTTGTTATGTTGATCTCTTAGAAGTCTCAGGCGGATTTCTACTACGAAATTTTAATCATTCAGGCAAAGTAAAAAGCCTTTGTATTAATAGTATTAAGGTCATGCAGTTAAGTGATTTACAGGAATTATCTATTTTATTTTTGCCAAGCCATTAGAAATATGTTCGGGAGATTATTAAACCTAGCCCTAGAAACTGAAATATTTTACTTTCGTAAGGTAAAAGAAATAAGGCATCCATCAATAATACATTTTGTGCAGAAATGGCTTTCTGCACTGGATTGTGAAGAATCTATACTGTATCTTGTAGTTTTTATCCTCTGTATCAAAAATATGAATAATCACTCTGAAAATAGGAAACATATTATTTTCAAGTCAGTAAGATTTACTTCTGACAAATTTATACTGTCAGAAGTAAACTTATATTTATATTAATATAATAATAATATATATATATATTATATATTTTATATATTTATATATATATATTATATAAATTTTATACATATATAGAAAATTTAATATATTAAACACCTGAGACAGGTGTTTTGGAACTTGATGATCCTTGAGGCCCCTTCCAACCCAGGTCATTCTATGATTCTATGAAGTGCAGAGTCCTACACCTGGGGAAGAAAAAGCACATGCATTACAAAAGGTTAGTGGCTGACCTGCTGGAGAGAAGCTCTGCAAAGAAGGACCTGGGTGTGCTGGTGGACAACAGGTTGGCCATGAGCCAGCAGTGTGCCCTTGTGGCCAAGAAGGCTAATGGTATCCTGGGGTGCGTTAAAAGCAGGTCAAGGGAGGTTGTCCTCCCCTTCTACTCCGCCTCATGAGGCTACGTCTGTAATACTGTGTCTAGTTCTGGGATTTCTAGTTCAAGAAAAGGAGCTTATAGAGAGAATTTAAGAGGACCACAAAGATGATTAGGGAACTGGAGCATCTCCTTTAGATGTTGGGAAACCTGGGACTATTAAGACTGGAGAAGACAGAGAGTAGATCTATCAGTGCTTTTAAGTATCTAAAGGCAGGGTGTCGAGGGGATGGGGCCAGGCTTTTTTTGTGATCCCAGCAAAATGGCAAGGGGCAAAGGGCACAGAATGAAACACAGGAAGTTCCTTATAAACATGAGGAAAAACTTCTTTACTTTGAGGGTAACAGAGCAGTGGAATAAGCTGTTCAGAGAGGTTGTGGAGTCTCCTTCTCTGGAGATATTCAGAAGTCACCTGGACACCTCCCTGTTTAACCTGCTCTAACGAATCTGATTTAGAGGGGAGTTGGACTGCATGATCCCATGGGGTCCTTTCCAACCCTTACGATTCTGTGATTCCTAAGGTGATCTCAAAGCATAATACAAATGAAGTTAAGTGCTATTTCTAGTCTAAAAAATGAAAGTCTAAAATTTGGGGATTGACTTTAGGAACCTTAAGCTAAAAAAGCAGATACGAAAGTCCCATCTAAGGCCTAAGGAGATGACTGCCTGTCTTTACACCACTGACAGCCTTTGCAAAATTCAGTAAAGAGTAGCTCTGTATGCATCATTGAGGCCAGAAGAACTTGCCTTAGGACTTCCAGCTACTCAGGGGCAGAGTTGGTAATGGCATTCCTCTCCCTGGATAATTTATGCTGTACCCTGAACCATCAGTGCATTGTCTGAAATGTGAAATTGTTGTTTTTCATATATCAAGATTGAAATAACAGGTGAGGAGAACTAAACATGAAGAGGTAGTTCATCTGAGAAATTCTGACAAGATCTACTGTATGCAAGTGAATCAGAAGCACTTTATGACACATTCAGAATTTCAAGACTGAATTACAGTTTTAGTAATCATCAGTTCCCTATCTTTTCTGTCTTTTTGTTTGTTTGTTTGTTTAATATATTGCATGGAAGAGACCTATGGTACAAGTTTTATAAGCTTGCAGTAAAAACATAACAACTGTTGTATTAAATTATTTAAGTTGTAAACCATTGTAAAAAGCAGAAAAAGTTATATTGACATGGAGCCAGAAAAATGATTATGATGGAGTGTAAAATATATTGTGCTGATTACAACAGAATTTTTACCCAGTTCTGCATACTGTAAATCTTCATTTGGTCTCAAAAGTGAAAGTGTGAGTTGGATTGTAGCAAGTGGTTTGAAAAAAAAATGAAGGTAAAATAAGGTTTATAATTTACGAACTAGTCAGAACAGAAATGCGACAGTAGCCAGAAAATACCTAAAAGGTCAGAGGAGAGAAGAGCAGCAAAGCTGAGGATCAATGAACTTAAAACTTCCAAATTTCCCTTGAGAAAATCTAGGATTCTGGAGGAATAAATAACCAAGTTTTATGTTTTGAGCAAGTAGGTTATGGCTTAAATACTTCATGTTGTTTTTCATTAGAACTTTGGATCTGATTACATTAATACAGGTAGCATTTCAAATGCTACATTTGCCTCAATTGGTTGCTGAAAATGTAAACAGAAACAATTACAGGAGGACACAAATGTGGTTAGTATAGAGTTCTGACTGTATATGATAAGATCTAGTTAGTTTTCCTCATTACTCTTGGTAAGTCAAAAATGAAATCTGATAGATTATTCATCATCATCACAAGTCTTTAGCATCTTCGTGTTTCACCTTGTCTTATCATCATCTTTATGACTTTAATGACCCTAGGGCTTCTTGTGGCAGCTTGTAGGTGAGTTTGCTTTGCCCCACAAGGTGATCTGCCAAAATTTAAGCTGGGCCAAGCATGTTCCATTGTCTTCCTTATCTACCCACAAACGCATGATACAATAGGAAAAAAAGATGTGCCTGACTCTATTCAATCTTTCTGGAAACTGCATAAATCATTTACCTAATCAAATGTAAAAGATACCAATAAGACCATTACAGTGATGATATTCTAGGAGAATATCCGCTCCCTGCGAGCAGATTTTGGTGGCTTTCTATAGTCTGTCTTTCTCACTACCACATTCTGTAGTGCAGAAGGCAAGATGTCCCCTGACAAGTTAAGGCCCGTGGCATAAAGTATCAGTGTTGACCAAAGGGAGGGCTATGTGGGCATCTTCACTTTACTTTAAATCTGATGTCTTCTTGAACAATTTATTTCCCTCTGGCAGTACAGCAACATTGTTAAAACCAGATCATCTACCACAGATCACATTTTTAAAACAGAAGCAGGCAGAAGGATAAAACAAGAGCATATTTCCCTGTGCCTTGTGGGTTGGCCTCCTTTCCATGGGAAAGATAAAGGTCGCCTTTCCATCACTCACACTTCATGTTTCTTATGAGTGGTTAAAACATTGCATCCGTTTTCCTTCTAAGAATTTCCAGTTTAATTAATCTGTCTGAGCTGACATTGCTTTTGCTAGAGATGTGGCTTACAGCTCCAGAAACTAAAATTGCTTTTGGGGGAGACAGTGTGCAGACAGAAGATCTGTTCAGCACCGCTGATAGACTTCTCAGCTATGGGTGCTGGCCCACCTGCTGGAACAAGGAACCCTTTAGCTATGGGCCAGACCTTGACAGCTTTTCCATTCACTGAGAGACTATGCTTGGTACTTTACCCATCATGCACATGGCTATAAAGACGCAATGCATTTTGTATAATTATAATAATATTTATCAAGCATTCATAATACAGTCAAGTTTATAACATATGATAGACTACTTTGGCATCAAGCCCATAGGTAACTTCCAGATATTCTGTGAAAAACTCCAGTGTGCACTGTTGGTGAAATAATGAGAGAGGCTTCTGAAAAGTGAAAAGTGTTCAAACTCCAGAGCAATTGAAACATGTACAGGCAGTAGTGCTGTCTTGGGGTGCAATTTTAACTTTCAGAGATCCAGCAGCAACCCCCACAGAAGGATGATTCAGTTCTTGGCCTTTGTTTTATTGCTGCTACTAAGTGTGCTGGCTGTGCTGTGCTCTCAAGAGGAAGAAGAGTATGGTGGGCCCAAATTTGGGGTCAATCATTTATTTTTCCAAAAATTGTGTTAACAAATGATGTGTAATTTTGGCACATTTTTCTATGCTTCAGATTCCTACCTGCCTCTGCACTTTCCTTTTTAAGCTCTGTTTCTGTTTTTTGGGTTTTTTTTATTTTTATTTTTTTTATGATAGTACTAAGCTCTTTGTGGTAGACCTTGTCTGTTATTTAGTGTTTATTCAGTGCCAGATAAAATGGCACATAAGTCTTAAGGAAGGCTTTTATAAATAATGCTGTTAATAACTTTGAGTTAGAGCAGAAATTACTTGCAGTTCACATCACTATATGGCCAAATTTCAGACTTTTTTCTTTCATTTTGCTACCAGTTGACACAACTGCATGACTTTCCCAGTCTCCTGTTCCCAAATCTGTAAACAAGCTATGATCTCATATTACACAGGAAGCACTAGCAATGAGATTTATTTGTCATCTTTGGAGGCCATGGAGAGGAACAAAAGGCTTTCATCTCTCTCATTTTCTTTCTTGACTGTAGGGAATAAGAAGGTACTGATATCTTGGGTCTCTACCATATGGGATAAAAATTCAATTAATATAAATCTGCCAGATGCAGGGGAGGTGTCTGGGTGACTATCAGGAGCCTGCAAACTGCTGGGTGGGCCAACAGCAGCACAATGTCCTGGCTGAAATGGCTGCCAGATTTTGTTCCTAGTCTAAATACCTTCTTTTTCAGCTTTAGCCCACCCTTCTTTTTAGCTTGCTCCAGTCAATATCACATAAGTTGTCAGATGCAACAGTAATGAATTTTCAGTTATTTCTAGACTCTAAGATTAAATCAGTGACCTTGGGATGAAAGACGGTGAATGCCGTGACCACTCTTTGTTACCTCTTCCAGGCAGCTTTGATTAAACTGTGCTGTGAAGCCAGACCTGGATCAATAAGAATGATCTTCATCGACCTAATAATGTATTTAACATGTTCTGTGCACTTTTATCTAGTTTTGTTACAATAAGTTGTTTATGTTATTGAGGCAGATTGATTTAAAGTTTCAGAGCTCTCTCCGACAGTAAACATCTAGAAATAATCTCATTAGTCTGCACGTGATACTATATATAACTATGTGATCTACTGTGCACGCTCCTTGGCAGGTGTAAATTAGCATAGCTGCAATTTACAAGAGTTGAGAATCTGGCCTAGAAACTGAAAATGCTTATTCCAACACAATTTTATTTTAAATGATCGTGGCATAATTTATCATAAAATAAGTACATATTATCTTCTTTGTACCCGATCTACAGATGTTTAACAACATTCTTAGAAACCCTTTTTGTTATTTGTAGAGTGTATCTCCCCCACCAGTAGATGTATGTAATGCCCAGCCATGACAAAAGCATCTCTTTGTGGTGGGGCATCTTATATGTACCATATGCAGTCAGATATTTCTTAAACCCACCAGTTTTAGAGACTAGTGGACTTGAATAAGTGATCAGATGTGGAAGCTGTACCAAGCATATCATTCAGGAATGTCAAACCTCTTAACGAACACTGTTACAACTGAGTCCATGTGTAACCACTGAAGGACATATTTGCTTCAGTATGTCCCATGACAGGTTCTTAAAAAATATACTTCAGTGAATTTAACACTTGTGAAAGGTGCCAGATTGACAGGCCCTGGAGTTAAAAGTTCTTTAATTCCCAGCAGGCATAGCTGAGCTTCCTACACATGCTGCCCCACCAAGTTCCCAGCCTCACCTGGAGGGCACAGCCACCAACTGTCCTACAGCTTGCAAATCTGTGCCATCTCATGCTCCTGAACTATGGGGCACAAGGCAATAGCTGTAATGTGACCTAGAGGTGAAAAAGCAAGTTTCATAATTACTACACAGGTGCTGTTGCAGTTGATCATTTTCACACCAAGTTTTCAATTAATCTGAAGAAGATAAATAAATTAGGAAGGTGCACATTTTTCTGATTTTGCACTGGAAAAAAATGTGTACATGAGCCTCCAGTGAATCCTGCAGTTTTATCTGTTCACATAGGCACACTGAGATTACTATCTGAGCAAACAAATGCTTCCACATACTGTGAAGTGCATTCTGAGATGCCACTTGAAAAATGAGTCCTTACTGTTTTATATGTTTGTAATAATCTGTCTCCAGTCATAACTCATCCCTACTTGATGTCATTATAGCCTATCCTCCCTAGAGATTCTGAATACAGCTAGCATACAAGTTCAATAACCATCCTCCCCTTAAAGAGATTGGGTTCTTACAGGGTTGAAAGATAGCACACAGAAAAAAAACAGGCTTGTGATCTTTGCACTCTGTCATGGTTTTAGAAAAAAAACATAAGTTCTTCCCCCAGTGATTGCACTCGGAAAGTTTAGTCCTCTGTTCTCTTTGAAATTATATTTAGACCTCACTGTGGGTACTGGAAAGACATGTTTAAGTGTTTCTTTATTTAGTGCTGAAGGTTAATGACATTTTAAACAAAAGCCCACACTTATAACCTTGTATAGCCTGATTCTCAACCTGTATATAGGACATTGCTAAAAACAGAATGCTGGAAAACACAAAGCAGTGAGTTTTCACGCTCTGCTGTTTTCTAAACTATAGCCGGCAGCTTGAAAGAATTATTATGGAAGCTAAATCTTTATTCTTTTTACTGAGAAATAGCCATAACTAATGCACAGAAGAGCTCAGCAACATTTGTTTATCTTTAAAAGAGTCATTTCTTTCTCTGACTTGCTATTGATGTGCATGATAACATACCTAATTTGATTGGTACAGTGTAGTTTGGAAGGTAACTTCTATATATGTGGAGACAGTTAAGTGGCATATAATTATCTAAAGGGCTGCACTTGAGATGAAATTTCAATTGTTAGAAATATCAGTATAAATATGCATTTGATGATTATGCTTTCTGTATTTGCTTAACTCCTTGGCATTTATGATGCATCTGTCACACGAGAAAGCTTTAGGAAGAGCTATTGCCAGCCTTCAGACTAAGCTGAAGTTTAGAAACTTGGAAGGAGGTCTGGGGAAAGCTGTGTCCAAGGATAGTTTACAGTGGTAGTATTTGTGAACTCAGTTTAAACATCTTATCTCCTCCACCTTCAGTTCTTCTCCTTTACAGAAAACACAGGTGGATCAATTTAGGTAATTTTCTGTAAGCCTTCACGGGTTTATTCTCTCTAGTATGTAGTTTCATATTTTGTCTAGTCTGGTTTCAAATATCCAGTGTAGCCAAGTATCCTCCTCTGCAGGTTCTATATCGGGTTTGTTTGGGCTGGACTTTTTGTCTGGTTGTTTCTGTGTACTAATTTGATGGCATTTTCATTTATTTTATTACATAGTTCCTAGTTTTAACAATTTCATGTTATAAACTCAGATTTAGTCTGCTACCTTACCTACCCCAACTACCTTTTTAACATTGTTGAGCTAGTGGCTGGTCTGTTGCAGAAAGGCAAAAGGATTATCTGACAGTGGAAAGAGGGGTGCCAGGGCCCTTCTCTTAAAGAATGACTCCACACCCAGAATAGTGCAGGGGAAACAGGAAGTGAAATAGATGCTTGCCTGGTTTTTCTAACACTCGGGCAACACTGAAGATGTCATTTAGCAGCAAAGGCTTCCAACTCCATACTGAAGCTCTGAGGATGGGTCTCAAGTTCATTAGTTTGAAAGCTCTTTATAGTTGTGAAGTATTATTTTTAATTTCATTTAGGCAAGGACAGAAAATAGAATTCCATATTAGGGAAGCAGAGAACAAGGGTTTGTTCCTGAATGAGTTTAATAGAAGCTTTCAGAAGAGTAGAAAGGGGTTGGTTTGTTCCCATCTTCATGTAACTTGAATTACAAGGTTTAGTAAGTAGAAAGGGTGATAAGCTAAATCCTTCAGAGTCCAGAAAGCACTAATTAGCACCCAGAGTAAGTCTTCCAAAATTGGTCCTTAATGAAAGTTTGCCTTGAAAACAAAACAAGAGATTGTGGCAACTTGATAAGAGATGCATTGCCAAGGCTGACAGGTCCATAATCAAACAAGCATAATCAAACAACCCTAAAGATAACTTTTTTTCTACTAATTTTCTTTCAGATGCTAAAAAAAATACATTAGCTACAGTCTAAAAAAACTTCCATAGTTATTCAGCCTAATGACTGTGCTCTAGAAAATTAAGATTTGTTTAAACAATAACACACTTTGTGACGATGAGTGATCACTCTTCCTTCCCACACATTCCCATCTAGGCACAGAGGAACAGCAGAGAGTTCAGTGAGACTGAGATGGAACAGGCAGTGGTTAGATTCCTACAGAGCTGGTTGTTTGGAGTTGTCTGCCCCTCTTCACTTTGCACTGGTAGTGTGGAGCATAGGCATCTTCAGTGACAACTATTGGGCCAAAAGAAATCAGTCACTTACCCATCTTGAGTCAGCCAAACTGCTGCCTGCATACTCGCAACTTTTCCACACGGATTCTGAGAGCACAAGTTCTTGAGGCATGAAGGAAAGTAGCTCATTTTCCTTCTGTTCCTCTGCTTGATTCAGGAAGTACTGCTTGGGCCCTGATGCAGGCACCTATCTAAATCTACATCAGTTTGCATTCTGGTTTTACCGTTGCCTGTGTAAAGACATTAGAACTGGGTTGCTTTTTTTTTTTTTTTTTCCTTCCAGGTTTGGGATAGATTTCAATGGATTAAGAAATACACTGCACAGACAGCACTAGCAGTCAATTATTTAAAAAAAAATAAAAAATTGTGGTCTTCCCTTTATAGCGGATTTTTGTCTGAGGTCACAGTTAGTGAGTGCTGTGCTGTGTGAAGTGCTACTCTGTTTTGTAAGTATTTCTGCCTACAACACATGGTATTTTATGACCAAAAAGGCACTGAGTCCTATCAGTCTGGGTGCTAACAAACATATCCTTGACAAACAAGAATGCTATCTATAAGGATTCTTCGGTATTAGGGACAAGCTGAATGCTGTATTTGGTGTTTCAAATCTGTTTTCATCAGCTTTGTGATTACGTGGAAAAGGCATTTTAATTTTTACAACTAAAATTAACTTGATGAGAGAAGCAAGAAGCCAGTAGGCTTCCCATAGCAAGAAAGGTCCATAAAAGTGGGAAAAATCCTTGAAGTTACATTTTTATGAAGGAACTGTTTGCAAATGCAGACTATGCAAACCTGAGTGGCTGTATTAACATCTGACCAGATGTGTATATCTGGAGACCTGAGTTCCAAATGCAGTCCTGCAACTGCCCCTGTAATTCCATTTATTTACTTTTGGAGTATGTACACTTTAGAAATAAGCCTAAAACAATGCATTTGTTTTTCTTAAATATTCAAATTGTGTCAGCTACTTTTTATTTTTTAAAAATAGATGTTATTAAATAAGTTTCACAGCCTCTTTCAATAATTAAACTTAGGAGGGTGGAAATGAAACTTGCTTTGGAAGCAAACCAGTCCCAATTATTTGTCCTGGTTATTGTATTATTGTCCTTTGTCTGTCTTGTCTTGTGTGAGTCGCAGTCTGTCTTCACACATTTATAACATCATGATAATGATGATTTCTGTACTTGTAATGATGATCAGGGTGTAACTGAGGTTTGTTAAGCACTGGTAAATAGGGGAGTTCTGTGACACATATTGGCAGACCAGATTAGAAGCAGTTCTAGAGACACTATAAGCTCCTTAATGCAATACTGATGATGCACGTTAAACAGCCTGGCTTGGAAAATATTCCTGAATAATAATTAAACAGATGCTTCAAGTTGCAGGGGAAGTCTGTTGCCATAGTATATGACACAAATGACCAGTCTGAATTTCAATCAGGCTGCGAGACTGATTTAAACCAGTGATCAGATTTAAACTGGCTCAGGTGATCACCTGAGCCAGTCTTTGAAACTATGTAAAGCAAACTAACAGAATTTGTGTTCTCTGCTACTTAACTTTCAATATCCAGTTTGTGTTGTGAAGATTTGTTATGCTGTGTCTAGACTTCTCTCTTTGCAAAATCAAAATTTGATGAACAGGCTTCTTATGTTACATGGTAAATGCATAATTTTCCTCTTTTTCTTAATGTTAATGTTTCCCACAGACTTCAAATTCAGTAATTTTGGAAGATGTTTATACATGCACAGAATAACGTATCTTCAGATAGTTTTCCTTAGAACTGGTAGGCTCCTGGTAGGTCAAGTTCAAAAGTTTTGTTGTCAAAATGGAATCACAAGTATTTACAACATGTCACCTCAGTTTTTGTTGTGGGCAGAGCAGTCTTCACCTTTGCAACAACAATAAATATATACATATAACAAAATCATATTTTGCAAAGCAATTAACTATTATATTCCAACAATGAATTTTATTTACTAGACTAGATTTTAGTTTGGACAAGGAAAATCAAGCAAGCCAATTGCACTGGTTTTAAAATCTTACATTCAAGTACGTCATTTTAAACTCTATATTATTTTAGTAAAAGTGTGAGAAAAATCCTGAACTGATTTTTGTGACTCTAAAGCCTCATAAACAGCAGTACATACAGAACATTTTTAAAAAACAAATTTTCTTCCCTTGTTATTGTTGTAACCCAGAAACACAGTCATCTGGATGCTTAAGGATGGCAAGGGGGGAGGGAGGTAGGGGAGCGGTGGTCGCCAGTTCCTTATATTTCAACCTTTCATTGCTCTGCCTGATCATTTAAGGCAGAGGCTTGTTCCAGACAGCTTTAATTAAACTGTGCTGTGAAACTGTATATAGATCAATGGAAATGATCCATAACAAGAGGCTAATCATGGATTTAACAGTGTTCAGTCCAGTTCAATCACCTTCTTCCATTTTTGTGTCTTTACATGCATGTGGCAAAGCCTTGGATGTGTACATGTATTTTTTAATCCATCTCATTAGTGACCATATGCTTTGACATCAAGGGAGACGAGAAATGTCTGCAATCTGCCAGGGATTTAGGGACATCAATAATTTGTGAATAGTCATGTTGGTACTGGTCGAAGGGTTAAGTGTTCTGCACACCAGGGGCACATCTTTTGGGACTGGAATTCTTAGTCAACTGTTAGGAACCTGATCTCCTGTGACGCATCTTTTCAAAGTACATGCTTCATGTCAGATCTGTGCAGCTGAAGCAACTGAGCTTTATTAGCTCAGGGATTTAAAAGCCTGCTCTAAGCGATGTAACAATATATTTTGGTTAAAATGTGAAGGAAAGATAGCAGTTCTAATATGAACGTGATTTTTTTTATGTACTGGGCTAAATGTGGTCTTCATTTTTGTTACCATTTTCCTTTTCAATATGAGCTATCATATTGTTCCTCACCTGCAAATATCTGTAGAAACAAGCATATGTCAACAATAATAGGGACCTGGTTCTGGAAACACCTGAGTGGAGTCTGTGGTATAACCTCATACTGGCTCAAATCCTACTGAAGCCAATGACAGCGCAGATGTGAAAACAGTCTTCCTGGTCATTCGGGATTAACCTTACAGGGGCTCCCAGAATATTGTTTTATCTACTTGGTGTGAAAAGCACCTTCCAAAATAATAGCTTATGATGTTATATGCCACGTTACATGGAAGGGAGGCAAAGCCAGCGTGAAATCATCATTATAATGATCATTGTTTATCTCAATATGCTGTCCCTACAGAGGAATGGCTGAAATAGATAATGCCAGAATTTCTGTTGAGAAAGGGAAGAAATTTTAATTATTGTCATTCATTTTAGTTATGGGTATGTCCATATCCTTCAGATGTGCCTAGGTCAATAGAAAAGTGCATAGTGGATCAGAAAGAAACTTGGTGTGGAAGTTGTGCCATTGACTTTTCTGCTCAGTTGGAAATAGGGGGCATTCACCTTACAGGAGGAAGCTCACCTGCTTTAGGAAAATGTCATGTAGTAATAATATTGAATTCTGTAACAGGAAATGAAAACATGCACAATACATACCATGTGATTGCTGCTTCTTAACCAGGTGCTTTTGTTTTTATGTTAGCAAGCATTCTGCATAAGGGCAGACTAAGTAAATTTAAGACGATTATGTCACATAACTCCTGTTAGAGCTCCAGTACTATAATCCTCTGCCCTTTACACATCTTCACTTTTAAGATCAACTTTTACAAGTTCAGCATGCAACTAAGGAAACATTTCCCTATGGAAACATTTCTTTGCACATAAGGCAAAGAAATTTTTGAACTCCAAGGTGCATTTGAACAAAGATTTTGAATACGTCAGAAGCATCAGAAAGTGCTTACACTGTTGACTGAGATTCTTATTTATCTAAAAGCATAATTTGTAAGGTTTAGTAAAGGGTTGTGTCACCTCATTTTAACATATATGATTAGTATCAGAAGATTTTTTTATATATATTATTTATAGGAGGTTAAATGCACATCTGTCCATTTTTGTACTGTGTCAGCCATCATTACACTGTCTGACACAGATTTTCTAACTGTGCATTGTCTTTTGCTGGGACCTTACAATACAATTTTACTTTTTTAGAAGACTTCATATCCTTTTTCCAGGGGAAGTTTGCATAAACAGACTTTTACTTGCAGTTTTCAAACGTAAAATGATAAACGTCTAAGGCAGAATATTTTCACATCACACTGTTTGATTTAGAAGTATAATAAAACATTTAGAGACACATGTCCCAGATTTCCAGCTACATTTCAATTATATGTGTAGGATTTGCTGCAGTAGTTTGCACCTGCAATAGGAAAGCAAAGGAGGTATCTCTTTCTGATTGCTAAGCAAGTTCATTAGGTCATGTTCAAATGTAAATATTTACAACTATTTTGGCTGCCTCAAAAAACAAAAGGATTCATCAAATTCTTCCTTTGAAGTAATACCTGGTTTTGTTATGGTAGCTCTTAGCACTGTTACACAACTTTTAAGGTTGTAAAAAGTAAAAGAATGAAATTGCATTTTCACAATATCAATTGAAGAAAAAGAGGAAATGCTATTTTAGTAGGGCAGAATTGGTGATTTTTGAAGTTAATCTCCGTTACCCACTTCCATTTAATGCCTTCTGAGCTAGTGTAAAGTTTACTGAAATTGAATTTTAGAATGAGAATGTTAGCTGATGCCTAATTAGCAAGTCACTGAATATCTGAGACACATAGACAGAGTCACTTTTTACTCACAACATGAAGTCCTTTGGCCTTTGAGGTGACTGTTGATCTTTGGCTCACCCCATCTGTTTTCGTCTCTAATGTCAGTGTTGTTAACACAAGAAAGCCAGCAGAATTCAGAAGGCTGGTACTGTCTTTGCAATATTTCACAGGCAGTGCTGCCTTTATTACATTAATTTATTATACTGCTGCCAGGTAACAAGAGAGAACAGTTTTGGCACCAATGAATACAATGGCAAAATTCCTGTTTTATCCGAAAGGAGGTAACACTTTGACTGAACTGCCTATTCACAGTTTCACAGGAAGTCATTCCAAAAAAACAAAGCAACCAACCAAAAAAAAAAAAACAAAAAAAACAACCGTTTGTCAGTCTTCAAGTTCTGCCCTCTTTACACTCTCTAGCCAAGAATGCTTAGTGTTGTAAAGAACTGCAGTAATCACAGAAGCTACAGACAGAAATAACTTAACAAAACCCAAATCTATGCAGGCCATACCATACCATTCCAAAACTATCTTTTGCAGGGCCATTTCAAAGGGTTTCTTTAGTCTGCTTTAAAGGGTCTGTGTGGCTGGATTCCTACCACGTCCATTGAGGTTGCAGCATGACCAGAAATGTCTTAGTGCCGTCTTTTAATTTTCCATTCTTTAGTTTTCTTCGTTTATTCTCCTGATTAGTTTGTCTCTATCATCGTTTCCCTAGTGGACATGAAATTTACAGATTTCCATCACAAAACAGTCTTGACCAAGCTCTGTAGATGGATTCTGTATTTTTAGTAGTTGCAGACATGTATGCTGTCATCCCTGCACTTCCTTTTATCTTCAACACAAAATGTTTCCATTGATTTCAAATAGAAATCACATTCACAGTGTTACTTAAAATGGCCCATTTTACATTGGTAAATTGACGCAACAGGGTGAGACTTGAGAGCAGAAATTCACTTATAGACAACCATGCATTCATCATCCAAATATCAGAAATTACAAAGAACTACATTTCAGCTGGCCTTCAGTTATTTTTACTGCCTGCACTTCATTTGAGCTTGCTGTATGTGTCACTGACAGACCATTCACTCAAAGCTGGTCGCGCTTTTAGCTGTTTTGCTGAATCCTGGCCTTAAATAGAATCACGTACAGTTAATCTCAAATTAGTTGACTTGGAGGTTGGAGATGGTGATTCTTCCTTCTGTATAAACTGAAAACTCAGTGTTGCATTTCACTTTTGTTAATTATTATTCCATGATAGTTTTCAAAAATATATTCAGGAATCATTTGTAAGAGATGACACACAATAGTAAATGAGACAAAGAGGATTCATGAATTGTTTTGTTTCTGTTTTAGGGCTACAAGAAAACCTTGAAAAGTGTTTGGGCAAGAAGACCCCAGCTCTGATTTTAGTACCTGTGGTGGATTTACCTGGCAAGGAAGTTATTCATACAACATGCTGGCTAAGCTAGCAGCTTAAAAGAGATGAGCTGATATCAAAACACACATTCATCCAGGAAAGAACAAAGAATTGATCCTGACTGTGTTGGATACTTTCATTAAGCAACACTGATTTAAGCGAAGTCGTATTTAGCTTGTTAATGATGCCTCATGATATGTGACAGAGTCAGCTTTGTATGAACAATAAAGGTTTCATTTCAAAATATTGTGCTTTTTTTCTGACTTATTTTTAGATACATTCTGGCAATAACAGGTGGATCTTGGGAAATGACAGTTGCTCTGATCACATCAGTTCTTTAGTTTGATATATTTAGGCCTGGTTACAATGAACTGATTATAACTTCAGAACCTTAGATCCAACACTGTTTTAAAGACTTTGTTCCCTTTCAATTTTATGTTGAATTTACTGACTTCAAGTGAACTCACAAATAAGTTATCTGTGGCCAGATATTAACCCTTTTCTGGACTGGGGAAGTATTATTGGCAAGGATATTCAGGACAGATGTTTCACCAAAATGTGTGATGGAGGTGATTGTTAAACTGTAGGATTTGCCATCCCTCTATCTGAGGTGATAGTGAGTGCCTCAATGCTGTATATCTGGTAGACAGCTCTTAATGTAAGAGCTACCAACGTTCCCCAGGGCTTCACTCTTCCCTGGAAAATCAACGGGAGTTTTACCTCTGCTTTCATTAAAACAGGCTCAGACTCATCGGTGAAGTTCCTATTGATTTCCTTGCACTGATACTTTACTTATGACGTAGGATTTGTATAGGAGAGGAAGTGTTTTGGGTATAGCTTGAGGCAGTACAACTGTAGAGAAATCTTATTTTAAGGCAAAAGCAATAGAATTAAGCCTTCAAGAAAGAAACTTTTGCCAGTGTTCTATATCTATTTTCATTACTTCTTTTCTTATGTGTGAGTACTGGAGCTTACATGACCAGTACGACATTTACCCTATTTCTGTGCCAGCATGTATCTGAGATAACTCCACCAAAGCCAGATGAATGGCAGGATGTTTATATTGGGTAGCACTGCAGACCACACTTTCTCTCCCATTACCAGATAGACACTTGGCAGCTGATGCAAAACCAGTGTCTAAAGATAAGAGAATTTTGCACTGTCATTTGCTTTGCATGTCCAGCATATTATGCTGATTATTATCTGAAAACAGACTGTAAAATGCCATTTTCCTTTACCATTACATCAAGAAATATAGTAGAACTGCCATCCTCTTTTGTAAGAGTTATTTTTGTCATACTTACTTATTCAAATATTTTTAGAAAAGAGAAGGCAGAAAGCTTTTTATACACCAGTGTATGAATACATGGATGCATTAAATTAAATTTCATAATGGGAAAGGGAAGAATCTGTTAACAATATATTGGTTTATTAGCATTCAGCATCATTTTTAGGCTACACTAAAACACATTTGATCTTTGCTCTTCACCACAGTCAAAAAAGATTTTGCTAATACCTGGATGTGCCTGTTTGATATGAATTCTACTCTTTTAGAAGGCTAAATCATTTTCTTACTTCTCCCTGGAAATATCAGTATTCTATTTCTTTCACTGCAGTATGTTCACAGCCCAGAGTCACAGAAACTGACTTTTCCTGCAAGTTTTCCTTAAAAAATTGTGACTAAAACTGCCCTTCTCTTTTGCTAATACTGAGAAATGATAACATGATGCACTGGTTTATAAAATGGTAAAATATTTTCTTCCTCAACAGAAAGGTTGTTGGTTTTGGTTTGTTTGTTTGTTTTTGAGACTAGAAAATCTTCACTGGGTTTAATGGGTTTATTTTGTGAACAGATAAAAAAGAACAGTCTAAAGACTTTTTCTCATTTAGTGCTTCATACATCTTCTAAGTGTCCAAGTAACTAAGACTATAAGATGCGTCTGCTGAGCTGTAAGTGTGAACAAGGTGAACAAGGCAATTTCTTCAACACTGATATGCAGGTAGGTGGGTAAATGCTGTTCCGTGTATCTAAGACTTTTATAATAGAAAGAAATGTCTTAACACCATTTTATCTGCCTTATGCTGCAGATGTATCATAATTACTGGATCCTAATGTGAATAAGTTGTTTCACAGATCTTCAGCTTTTTTGTAACAAATGTGCTAGCTGAAGATAGGCAGATAGGAGACAGGGACATGGGCACATAAATACACAAATGTTAGTTTTCATGAAAAGAGGGAAAGACAACAAATACTTAAAATTTATAGATGTGTCATGGTTTTATGACTTTTGGTTACTGGTATTCCACATCATAACATCATGATGTAGTGCACTGGGAGTTAAAGTGTTAATGCTCCAGTTCCGGGTACCTGTCTGGAAGAGAAGAAGAAACTACATTCCCCACGGGGCTTTGTGGTCAGAGAGGAGATATAAGTCCTGGCAAGGTCATCTGAGGGGACGTTTTGTCTCAGCGCTCCCCTCCTTCGCTTCTCCTCACTGCTGCCCATCCTGACTGTGCTCATCACTTCAGTATCAGTGTAAGGCCTTCAGCTTTTCGGACAGTCTCACTCTCATTATATTTGATTTATTAGCTTCAATTCTAATTATATTGTGTTATCTTGCATTCCGATACCATATTTAGTAAATTAGTTTGTTTCTTCTCAGATCATTGCCGCTGTTTTTAATTATTTTGGGGTCCCCTGTTTCCCTTTTCCAGAGGCGCAGATTTTGCGAAATCCCTCCACCCCACTAGTCATGGAACTGGGCTGAACCAGCCCATAAACCATTGACAAGATGCAATTGTTTCGGTTTTGGTTTTGCTTCAGGTTTTATTTGTTTACTTTGTTTTTTTGTTGTTGTTTGTTTGTTTTATTCTTTTGAAGGACAAGCTTTGGTGAGTGTTTACATCAGCAGATTTTAATTTTGACTACATACCCTGTTCTATGACACTAGTTTTGAGGTTTATATATAAGCACACCGATTCTAACATTTGGGCTTAACTTGCAGGAAAATATGTTGTGTGCGTATTATGACACAAAAAGGTTTGCTGATCATTCAAGAATTCAGAACTCAAAAAAGCTACATAATTGCTGGGAAGGTGTCTTTGAAAAGTAACCCGTGAATTTAATTTCTCCTTTCTCTGATGTAACAAGTGTTAAGAGTATGGCAATCGCTTTTTTTTTTCCCTCCCCCCAAAAGTAATCCATGCCTTCTTAAAGATCTCTATGCCAGTGAAGTTCTGTCTTGCCTCTTTTAGAAATCTGTGTATCAATTTCTTTAATTGCTTGAAAGCATACTAAAATGAAGTGGTCAATGAGACTGCAAGACCAAAACTGATTTAATAACTTTGTGTTTTACTCATTTCAAAACCCAATGATGGCTACAGTACCAGTGAGCCTTTACAATGCACACGGCTAAGCTGCTATAAAGTCACCAGGGCTGATCTTTGTAAAGAAATTTAAAAATGACATTGAGATATTTTAAGCAGAGATCATTTAATTTTTTTGCAAGTTTTATAGTTAGGTGATTCAGGAGCTGATTTGTTACACCAGACAGCACTGATGAATTTTTCCCCTTGGCTCTCAAAAGTCCAATGGGCAATGGAAGCAGGATGTCTCCTGAGTATTAAAGAGGTGAGCTGAAGCAGCTACTCACCTTCAAGGACATTATGCTCAATCCATTATCTCCTGTCTACATGCAGTAGTCTAGTCTATCAAAATACAGTGATTGAATAAAACTTTTATTTCAAATAAATGAATGCAGTGATTTAATAAAAGGTTTGTACTGCACGGTATAATAGTTCTCTAAGTGAATACTGAAATCCTAAAATATAGGCACTTTTCATGTTTCCAAGTTAAAGCATTATTACTTCTTTCCAAATGGCTTTGCTGAAGCAAAGTTTATCCTGCGCATTAAAGTAAAACTATCCTGAGCTCTCTGTGTAGTATCTGACACTTATTATTGAAGTAACCTTCTCTTACTATTATAAATGTCTGGCATTAGGAACGCGTATTAAGAATACTTGACAATTTACTAATTTATGATCTCCTTAGTTGTATTTTAATATTTTTGGCAAGCCAGCCTGTGTTGATGTATTAGCCAAACATTCAAAATACAGACTTGAAATCCTGAAAGTCTTTTTTTCAACTTTCATCTGAACACTGAATATTTTTGACATATTTTAAATTTTAATTTTAAAAAACAGATTGGGTACCTGTGAACTGAACCCGTATGTTACACGCAAGTGCCCTTTTACTGATGACTCACTGCTCACAATTTCTTGGCTTTGACTTTTGTTGGATTAATTCATGGCTAGATTTTGCCTTTCTCATTTTTTAAAGCACTGTCTGCTTTTTCCTTTTACTTCCAAACAGTTATTTAGGTTGTCCTGAGGATCTTCCGAAAGGTTATGTCCTGGCAGCACTGTCTCCTTGTCATTCCTTTCACTCTCTATTTCAAGCAAAATGTTTGAAAACCATCTCTTGGATCTGCCTGCTCATCCTGAATTTCCAATTACATTGCTGTTTTGTGATTGTATTTTTAATCCCAAGTCATTTTGAAATAGTTTTACAGTTTAATCAATCTGAAAAGACCTACTGTCCAGTAAAATCAGGATGTGCTCAATAATGTGGTCATATTTCACTTCTACTTTTCCATCTTACAGCAATTCCTACAGCAATTCTTCTTTAAATTACGTAGATCTCCCATTTAGAAGAAAATATTTTCTGAAAACAAAAAACTAAGCTGAACTAAATGCCCAGAACAAACTGACAGACACTCTCATTTAGTAACATGTTAGGGGACTCTAGAGTCAGGACATGCAGGTTGGGGTCATGCCACCCCTTTTCTGGTTAACTTTAAGCACTCCCATTACTTTTATGGCTCTATTACTTTTCATGAGCCTCTGTTACCATATTTGTATCTTTGAAATAATGTTTTCTCACTCTTGTAAAGGTGTTGGCAAAGAGATGCTAAGTTGTAGTCATACAACCTGCAGTAACAAAAAAGTTTAGACTGAGTGAACAGCACACTAGAGTGTGAAAATAATGTTGTAGTGGGAGCCATAATGAATGTGATCACAGATACCGATTTGCATGAGCACAATCTGGAAAGCTGTTCTCCTAGCACACCGCCTGCAGCACTCTCAGATCACAGGAGCAGTCTATAATCCACCCCGTAACACTAATGATACATTTCACAGCATGATTCCTCTGGTGGTCTTAACGTGCCGTACAACCCCACGACCCAACATCTGTGTGGGCCATCAGTGGGGCAGCCATGCACTGCAGGCTTCCCTTCAGGGTGGATATGCTGGGGTTTGCGGCTAGAAGGGGAACTCTGCTGCTCCCTGCTGTCTACTGGGCAGGGACATTTGCTTTGGCAGGAGCACAGTTACGACAGACATTTAGGCTTCAAAGTCACCAGGTAGTAAGCCTTGCTGCTTTCTGTTTCTTGCAAGATTTATTCCACTACAGATTTTGCCAAGACAGAAGGGAAAAAAAATCCTCTTTTGGGTTCCTGCTATGGACAACTGTTGCCAGTTCTAAATAACCATAACTTCTCCAGTACATCCTTTTACTGTCATATCCCCACTCTAGAAGGAAGACATTGCTCCTCTGACACAGAAGTCGTGATGTTGCATTAGGGGTGCAAGCTCATGCAATCACAACTTCAGCTTCTCTGAGTCTCATGTTTTAATTGTAGCTGCCTTGACTTTATTTTGTTGCCCATAGAAGCATATGGGTTCAGAAGGAAGAAATACATTTCTCAGCTGTAAGTTTTCTCTCTCACTCTTTGCAAAGTTCAGCCCTTCTCCCACGCTGATCCATGCACTGCAGCAAGACCTAGATACATGCAAATGCAAAGAAGCCTTTTGTAACTGAACTAAATTCACATAGCACCGGAGCTGTGTCTGTTCAGGTTCAAAGCGGGAGGTGTTAAGCGATACAAAATAATAGAAAGGGAATGCAGAGAAGAGTCGGTGTCAAAGGAGTGGTGTTATTAGGAACCAGTAGGGAAGAGAAGCTAAAAGGCAAGCAAAAGGTCTAGAGACCTAACGGGATTATTCTTTATTTATAGGATGTCTTTGAAGAAAGGGACCCTGGGCTGCCTAATCACTGCTACTAGGTGTAAATAGTGTTTGACAAATGAAGAGGAATAAATAGAGTTTCTAGGAAAGAGACCCAGAAGTGTACTTTTAAAGGTAGCTCTAGTTTTTTCAATCAGATATATGCATGGTAAACATCTGACACCTCTAAGAGAGTGCTTTGGTCTGGCTTCTGAATGCCAAGATGCCCCAACTGGAGGAGCATGCAAGAGGAACCACAACCAGTGTGCCATGATGCTGTTAGGGGACACTTCTCCAGGCACTGCTCCAGCGCTCCCATGGAACATGGTCTGGTTTGAGACCCAGAGCCCCTGGGTGCACTGCTCATTTGTATGCCTCCTCCACCAAGGCAATACAGGGCACCAAGATTCTGACTGGGGATTTGCTTTCCATTGCTATGGATGTTGTTTAAAACTAACTATTTAAATACCAAAATTCAGAATATCTCATATTGCCACTCAGATTAAGCAAGACAAATGTGATTCTCTTTATGTTGCAATCCCCAGTGCAGACAAAGCTTTCTCAGGTTGAGATCTTGCCACTCACATAATTATTTGGAGACAGACAGCTCTACTACTTCAGCTCCAGTACTTCACAAGGGGAATGGAAACATTAGGAAAAGTTTTTTCTTTGATGTAGAATACGCTGCCACTTTTTTGTTATTAAAATACGAGCTAACTTTAAATAAATAAAATTTTGCCTGGAGGCTTCTGAAAACTAATGTTGTGTTTTGACAGTGTCATTTTTCTGATTCCTGAAAGCATTATGTGAGTTAGCTTAGGACTTCATCGTGATTTTTCTTCTATACTACATACAGTGAATTATTTTTTCAGCTCAGTATTCTGATTTCTTTTTTTTTTCTTTTTTTTTTCCTTTTTTTGTCTCTTCACACACTCACACACAGCCACATCACTCCTCAGTTTCTGACAAGTGCTTCCCAAAGCTGGCTTTTCCCTCTCTTAGAGGACAGGTGGATTCAACCCCTGCAGTGGAAGTGAGAGGGAGTGCTGTAGAGGGGAAGAAGCTACCTTTGTTTTTTACTGCGAAAAGAAACGGATGAAAAGCAGCCAGCTTTGAGTCTTCAAAAAGGAAAATAAATAAACTATGGAAATGAAAGAAGGTCACACAAAAAACATGTGAGGGGACAGAATTTTGTTTTAAAAAAAACACTATCACTGTCCAACTTGTATGTAATGTCTCTTTAATTGGACTTACAGGTTTTATGTCCTCTAAATTCATGCTTTGCTGTTAAGAATATTGATGCGAGGATGATATAGGACTTACAGAAGAAACAGAGTGTGTTCAAATAACAGCTGATTTCATACCCTAGTCTTTGATAATAATTTATGGTCCTCTCTTAAAAAACTAAAGATTCTTTTAGGCGTATGCTCAACTAGAAAACTCAAATAATGTGTGCTTAGTGAAAGAAAAAAGATTGCTAACAGCACGATATGTCTTACAGCATAAAGTGCGACCCTAAAATTGCATGTTGCTGAGCATTCTTAATGTGCTGTGAGCAATTTCATTCACTGTATTTCAAACCCTGAGTGCACACTCTAATATGCACATATATCAGGGGTGGCCAAACTTTTTCATGTGTGTCACAAGGCGATTCCAAGTCACAAAAAGAGCTGGCCGCAGGCTTCCAATTCCACCCTACAACTATTTGAATGAATACAAAAACATTTCAAGTTTGCTTTTGTTGTTGTTTGGGGTGTGTCTATGTTATTTTGAGGGGTTTATAGCATAGGAGGTTTTTGCGTAATGGAATTATGTCAAAATGTTTCTTTCTTTACTGAGAAGCTCAGATTTTCAGTTCAGATTCTCTTATTTTCAGAAATTACAGATAGTCTTGGATTGTGGAAACTTTTCTGTTGTGCATTTTGTTGTAATTTATGTCTCTTAAAAGAACCCAAATTCTATTTAAAAGATTTTTTTTTTTTTAATCTTTGCAATATCTTTTTTCCAGTAAAGAAAAAAGGCCTTATCTCTGTATTGTAAGTAGAGTTAATTGGTGTGAGCTGAGGTGTGACTTGCTAAAATGCAATGCTGACACTGAACTTTGCAAGTTGTAAGTTATTTACTTACGATCTTTTCCCTTCTGTAAAATAATAAATGGGTTAGATTGTTGTGAAGGTTCTCTGGCAAGCAGTGCTAGGTGTATTATATTATATTATGTTACCATTATATGTTACCAGAAATGAGAACACGTTGAGTGCTCATTAGGCCATCAGTTGATAAAGCTGATAATTTTGAGTCTTGACTCAGCTGTGAGGGACACAGACTTCTTAAAATAAAATACTGTGAGAGTTTTTGTTTGCTTTCTGGACTACGTAGAAGACCTCAGCATGGAAGGGAGATGCTCTTGCCAACACTGAGCGATGGAGAAGCGTGAAGCACAGCACAGCCAGGTGTTGCCTGCACAGAAGCAGAGGAGCTACCCAGGCTCCATATCCAGACTTGTGTGTCCCTGCACTATACAGCAGTAGGTAGCATATGCATACACTTTGACTTTCAGGGCACATTTTCTTGTTTTCATTTAGATCTTCCAAAAACCATAAAACTGAGTTTTGGAGATTACTGGGATTTTCAAATAATTGCTTTACAGAAAGGGGGAAGCTGGGGGTAGTAGAAACTACAAACAGTGTAGGAGAAGTGAGAAAATTACTTATGCTCTACTGACACTGCGACCCTTTGGTCTTTAGACAACTCTTCTACCACCATGGATCTCTTTTCTTTCCTTTCTGTCCTTGTTTCTTCCTCTCTGTATTCCCATGTCTTCCTTTTGGTGTTCTTTTCTTCTCTTTTTCCCTAGTACTGATGTGCTGTTTAGTGTACATCCTGAAAGAGGAAAGCCCCATATGGTATCTTTGTGGCCACTTCTAAGGACTGTAACATCCATGCCAGGATGAAAAGCAAAAGGATAGGACAGCTGACACACAGTGTCCATAAACACACACTGCAACAATCAGGGAGCTTTCTGGATCCCACTTTTACATAGGTTCTGCACATCTCTCAGCAAGAAGACCCAGCAGTGAAAGATCATCCACTGCCTCTAAGGAGCCCGAGCACTCTGCTTGCACGTTTCAAACACACCCACATGGCTGGGAACACCATTCTCATTTTGACCTGAAGTTGAGCTTACACTCCCCACTCATCTAAGCACCTTTCACATAGTGCTTCTTGGGAGGAAAACATTTCATGATTCAGCTGCTTGAACAGAGATTACCAAAATTTAACAAAACAGACCTTGTAAATGAACAGCAAGATCAACATACAATAAAAGATTTAAAAAAAAAAAAAAAAAAAAAAAAGGGAAAGGGAAGATGAGAGAAAAAGGAGAGAAAAGAAAAGAGGAGAAAAGAGAAAAGGAGAAGAAAAGGAAAAGGAAAGGGAAAGGAGAAAAGAATTACACAACTCCTTGTCTGCATACTTATCAAGCTGCAGCACACAGCACCTGGCTGCTCAGGCAGCACAGTGGAGCCCAGCGCAGCCTGTCAGGTAGCTCCCAGGTTGGGCAAAACGCGCTTCTTCCCCAGCAGCGCTGCGCGGCCGGCAGCCTACCCCCAGCCGCAGACCGACCCAAGACGGCTGCCTGCAGGCGGCCGGGCTGCGCGCTGCACAACGCGGCGAGCTCCCCGTCTCCTTCCCGCCCGCCGGCCGCGCAGGATGTGTCGGGCAATGCTGTCCCCTGGCGGCCGCGAGGCGCAGGGCTTCTTCCCTGCCTCCAGGGCGGAGGTGGAAGTGAGGCCACAAAGCGGGACGCGGCCACTGGCTTCATTCACTGCATGGACGCTCTTCGTGCGCGGCGGGCAAACGAACCCTGTGAGCGCAGAGGTCTTCCCCGAAGTTTGTGCATTTTGCTGTCCCTCTGCTGCGCTGAGCATCGTGATCCCTGCGAAGTGGAATGTGCATCGAACAAGTGAATACCAGTCTTTACCATGCTTTTTTTCCGAATTGCAAAAAAAAAATTTTTTTGTTTTGTGGTTTTGCATCTTTTTTGTTGTTGTTTTGTTTTGTTTTGTTTTTTGTTACCTTTTGTGTCCTGGAGGCATAAATACAAGAGTTATATCTGTAGCATATATAGATGTCCACGTGCAGTGTAAACAACCATTAGGGCAGTTTGTAGTAAGGGGAAGGGTTGAAGCATTGCCTGAAGAACTAAAATGCACTAAGAGAAGTCTGCTTTCTTTTATGTATTCTTAAATGTTCTGCTGGTTGCCTTCCCATGCTGCACTCCCTTCCATATGCTCCCTACACCCACCAACACACCCACCTACACATACTCACAATTTACCAACATACTTTATGGCTTATGCTGAATTAAGATCCACACCACCATTCAAATAAGATAAAATAAACAGCTGTTTTCTTTCTGCAGAATAAGCGCATTCTGACTTGGCACTTGTGAAGCATCTGAAAGAAGCAGGCTGCCAGAAATGTCTTACACCAACACAGTGTAATGCTGCGTGGAAGGCCCAGGTCTGGAGTATGCGCACCCAGGTGCACTGAGGAGCATTGGGATTTGCAGTGGGACAATTTCTAGAGGGATCTGGCAGGTATGCAAACCACGGTAGTATACTGTAGGTCACTGAGATGCCAGAGGAGGCACCCATGGAATCTCCAGGCCTGAATGTGTAGTCAAAGTAGCTTCAGCAAGGTCAAACAGAAGCTCATTGTGGACGTTTATTTCAAGACCTCCCTTTCTGCTGGAGAATTACAGTCCCAAGTAGTACAGGCACCAGAGGCTGATTAGATTTGCCCTGCCTGTCTTATCTCCTGTGTTAAGATCCTTGTTTCCTTTCAAGAATGAGCCAGTCACTAATAAAAGAGTGAAAAAGAAAATAAATTATTTCCCTCTCTTTCAGTCTGTCCTCTTACTTTTTGTTATTTCAGATACGAACTGTTCAGTACAAAGAACCAGTTGTGCAGGTTTCTGGGGTGTTTTGCATCAAACTATCAATGATATTCAGATTTATTTAAGAAATCCTCCCCTTCATTGAGAGTTACTGCACTGATGCTGGGTTAGCCTGCTTTAATACTGACTTAACAGTAAGAATTTATTCCCTAACATACATTAAAACTGCTAATCAAAACCAATTCCGCAAGATGCTTAAAATATGCTTTTGCGGTATTATTGAGACTGTGTGCATTGCTACTTTTATCAGTGTGTCCAGTCATCTAGAAAATCTAACAAGCCTCAGTTTCCCCATACCTCTAAGTTATCTTCCCAGTTTGAGTCCTATTATTTTTCTTATGTAAATCGTGCTGCCGTGGAGTGTGGGGGAACCTTTGCATTGCTATGCCTGAGAGAACCTGAAGAAAAGAAACCTATTGCAACAGATCCATTTTCAGGAACGGACATTAATGTGTAATGCCTGCAGAAGAAGCTTTGGAACATGGTGCCCTGAGCACCTTTAGTTCAGACATAGGAAAGGTAACTAGTAACAACTAACTATAGGAAGCAGCCTGTTCCAAGGCTGGTGGCAGTAAGGGGTGAAATAGAAAAGAAAAAGGCAAAGAGCTCTCAGCACTCTTTTCATGGATATTAGGAAGATGATTTTGGCAGCTTTGCAGGCTCAGAGCTCTGCTAAAATGCGTTCCCTCTTAATGTTTTAATGAGCTGAACAATTGACAGTCCCAGCTGAGTACTTCTTTTTGTTGCTGTTGCTAAGCAAAACAAGGGTAAAAAAAGCTCCCTTTTCATCCTGTAAATCATAAATACAACCAAACCATTTGTTTGATATATGCAGAAATTCATCCCACTTTCATGCCAGATCTTCCTACATAGCTTAGTTCATTTTCTCATGTTTTTTATATGTATTCAGTCTCTACAGCGTGTCCTGGGACGCATCCAGATTTTATTGTCTTCATGTCTTGTATAACCTTCAGGCCCACCCAGAGTCCGCTCAGCTTGGACTCTTCATTTGGTCTCCAGCACAACCCATGTTAATACGTACTGATACAGGTTCTATGTTCTTCTCTATACATTTTTCTGTATTGCACCTTGCCAACTCGTATAATTTTAGATTTCAGCAATGTTTTTTAGAGGTGCTGGGAGACTTTTGCATTCTTTCTCTCTCTCTCATTCTCCAGTGACTTCCTGCTTTCCTACAAAAACTTCCTGTCTTCAAATTAAAGAAATCCTTCTAAAACTCTGTACTCTTTATCTATTTGTCAAATTAAAAAATTCTTATTCTACCCTTAACTTTTTCCTCCTCTTCTGCACTTTCTTTAGCCATTCATCTGCATTTTCCTTAGCCAACTTGTTTCTTTCACTGATGAATATTTAAAAGAAATTCTAGTCCTCATATAGCTTGAGGAAGTCTGATATTGTCCTTCCAACCCTATTTTTAGAGCCTACCATGTGTTAGTGAGAATGCCTTACCTAGTATGATGAACTGTTTTGTCCTTAACATGTGTAAGGAAATTTCGATTTTAAATGTTAGCAAGTCATATCTACCTGCGGGTCTAACTTTGCATATTCAGAACATGTTCCCGGTTCCACTCTTCAATCTGTTCATTATATTTTTTTGTTTAGTGAAAGCTCCACTTAGAAGTTGTTGGTAGGAAGTTCCCTCCACATCAAAAAGGAAACGATCCCTCCAGAACAATGTTGGTCTCTGACCTTGAATCCTGACCTTTAAGGCACAGTCACCAAGCATTTTGGAGGGCATATGGGGTTATGGGTTCTATAGTTTTGGTTAGAGTGGAGAGGCAGAACAAAATAAGCAAGAGCTCCCATTATCTTTCTACAGGCCATTGCTAAAGGAACAGCAAGAGGGGAAATCTCTACCTTTGGTGAAACCATCTAACATAAGGCAAAGAACAGTTAGACGAAAGAACAGACAGAGGGAATATTTTTAGTCAGATTGCATCGTTAGCCTTCATGAATCTTTGACTATGGAGTTCAGAATTGCAATTTTGCTACTTTGAGTTTTTAATATACTCTAAAAACTCTAGTTTTTGATGATGCTCTAAAAACAACTACTACTACTTTAAAAATAAACAAGCAAACAAACAAAGAGCCCTAACATATAATCATTTTCTATGTTCCAATGTAGCTATACTTCTTGTTCCAGTAGAAGGGTACTCCAAGCACACATGAACTCATCCTCAATGACCATTTCAAAGGTAGTATATTGAACCTCAAAAATCTTCTGTATATTTGCCACAGTTGCTTTTTTGTTTGCCTGCTAAGCACAAATCTTGAGCAAGCTACAATGCTCTAACTCATTTATTTTTTCCTTTTTTGTCTCATCTCTAGATTCATCACCTTTCAAGTGCCGTTAACCACTTACACAGGAAAAAGGAATTTAATAAATCGCATAGGCACACTGTAAAGGATTTTCTTCCATTCCTTTCCTATGTAAAGGGTCTGTAGGTTTTTCATGAATCAGGCCCATAGACTCTTTATTTCATGCTTCCCATATTACTTTCTCTGTAGAACTGCAATTTAAATGATCCTGAAGCACTTTAAGACAATTACAGGTTAGCTTCGCATGTCAGTGACCTCTGATTTCAGGAACGGAACAAAATATCTGTAGTTTGCAGGGATCCACAAGGATCATCAAGTCTAACTCCCGTCAACTAGTTCAACTCCTAGAAAGACAGAACTGTACTCTGAACTCTAGGTAGGGTTGGAAATTAGTCCCAGAAGACGCAACAAAATATAGCTACTTCCTACTATTTCCTCAGAGCTTCACTCAGTTCTAGAACACTTGTGGATTGCCAGGGCTTTTTTACTTCCTTTATGTTGTGAGCAGCACATAAATCATTAGGAGGGCTTGGAATGTCTTATTAACAAGGCTGAAGGGAGCTTCACAAATCACATTTTGGCAGACTCTATGTTATTGCTTAACAGTATTTTTTTAAGAAATTGTATAGCCTGTATTCCCAGTGGCTGAAGTAGAGACATAAATGAAGCTGTCTTACAAAGAGCAAAGTTGTGATGGGTGAGAGATTTAAATTAGTATACCATACTGTGGAGAAAAAAGAAAGAAAGAAAGAAAGAAAGAAAGAAATCTGCATTGCAGTTGACCCACCAGGCCTGATCTGCATGGGTTCTTAGAGAAAATGAAGGCTGCCTGACAGCTTGGAGTTAACGCTTGAGACTTGATCAAAGGTGGAGTAAGAGTTACCAACCAGTGGGGACTTCTGCAGGGATTGTAGCTCCATACGTTTTGAAATCGGGGCTTGAAATATAGCCACAAAAACTGTCAGGGACTCCGCATTTAACTGGATTTTGAGTCAATTGTAAAATATTTGGACAAGATTCTTTTCCTTCCCCTTTAGCTCCTTCCAACATCCTCCCACTGGAAAAACACTTTAATATGTGGAATATAAATTAAGAGGTCTCCAAAAGAGTTGGTACGCGTTTGAGAAAATATTGTTGCACAGCATGACTGGACAGTTTTATTCCATTTGAGACAGGCTGAAAAGATGGAAATTACTGTGATATTGGCTGATGGAATAGCTCCAAACTCTTTCAGCTTTGTCTGGAACAGGCACAGCTTAGCTACTGTTGTCTTACATAGTGACTAAATGTAAATACTATAAAATATTTATGAATAATGAATGCCAATCTGATCACACTGTAGATTTTTACTGGAGCATGTATGTCTTGTTATTAACCTGACATTTATAGTATCTCACCGCTTATCACTTAATCAAGTCATCTGTCCATACACTTTGTCTTCTGAAAAATGAGAAGTTGGAAACAGCTCTGTGATTTATTCAGAATCTCTGAGACTGTTTCTGCCAGTGTGTGTTCTGATAAATGTTATGTTAACAGGTTCTCTGTTTGTTTAACATTCCCCTGAGGAGGGTTTGATGTGATTTAAGCAATCTCATATATTTAAAGTATGGCATTAATTTCAAGTCTGCAGTCAGAAAGACAGGAAGGGTCACAGGCAGCACAGCCACTAGTCTCACACTTGATAGTTTTGTCTTCCTTAGTAGAAGTTTATTCAGATCTCAAGCTACTACTGGTCTTGAAAATCTTGACTTAAGAAAAACATAGTGTAGAAATTAAGTCATGCATTGAAAGACTGTCCAATAACAGTCTAATGTCTTTTGTCCAACATAGACACACACACACACACCCTTGCTAGCTGTTTTCTAGAATGCTATTCCCTGGTAGTACTACAGAGATGATAAAGCAAGCCTCAATTATGCATACCTGTTTTCTAGAGAGCTTTTGGAACTGCTGAAACACTTCAAAGTCTTAGATTATTGCCTTTTTGTCACGAATATCTGTTGTGCTTTGCCTGCATTTGATGGATATCTAATTAAAATGAAAAACGCTGAATCCATATGATACCGAGGTTCATTATTATCACTGTATACAGACTGTAAGTGAAAAACACTACAGTTCAGAGCCAACTAGGTCAAGTAATTCTGGTAAGTTTTAGCAAGTATGGTTGTTCTGTCTTTTTTAAAATCAAACATTATAGAAGAAACAATACCACTGAGCACAGGCCCTGGGAAGCTCACATATTTACAAATAATGAAATACGTAGTGAGAAGAGTTAATAGAGGCTCCTGTGTGCCCAGGTTTTGATTAAGTTGTAACTGCCAAAAGCCATGTGTCAGGCTCCAGGAGGAGGATGCTCATCAGAGGAGGACTTGACTTAGTAGATGAGGCTGTCAGCTTTCCTTCCGGTGAAATGATAAGTGTGATAACCATGAAGTTTTAATTTTGGATGAGCTGGCTCTGAGGTGGCAGAGAAGTTGCTGTAGCCCCTCTATCACCTCCCCATAAAAATTGCTTTTCATATAATGTAGTGTCTGGTGTGTATAAATGAGATTATCCCTAAAGTATATTAATTCTAAAAGCTGAATCTGCTGTTTGTTCATAGATTCATAGAAGCATAGAACCATGGAATGGCCTGGGTTGAAAAGGACCTCAAAGATCATCTAGTTTCAACTCCCTTGCTGTGGGCAGGGTCACTAACTGCTAGACAAGGGTACTATTCAGATAACTTTCACTTGGTCTTGCAGCCCACAGGGTAACTAAAGATTTCAAAAGATCAGAGGTTGAGCACAGCAAGGCTTCTATCACTGGACAAACAACTGCCCTTAGACACTTTTTTCTTGGCTTTCTACAAAACATCAACATACTATAAAGGCCAAGATGATTTCTTTCAATAATATCTTGAAGATAGCTGACAACTACTTTCAGTGCTGGTCAGAAACAGCCTCCACTACCTGAGTAACAGTTGACTCATCATAATTACTCCCTACAGGCCACAACAGACTATTAGGGAAAGTTCAAAACATTGTCCATTTTCAGAATTACTAGAAAAGCTGGAAAGCTTCTCCTAAAACATTGATTTAGTGACTATCATAGTCATAGGGAGAAGTCCTGATGCCTTGCAGTTAGGAGCCACATCTCCAGACAAATGATTATTCCCATAACAGAAGAATTTACCAAAAGAAAAACAGAAAAAGAAAAAATTCTGTAATGTTACCACTGAAGTCACATTTTTATTAGATGAAGTAAAATGTCCTCCAAGTGCATAAATTCTACCATCTTTCATTGCAATTTATTTAATTAGAATATTATGCTATGCCCTATAGTACATTTCTTGTAAAGTCCCTTTGTCAAAAGATGAGATGTGGCAGAGATGCCACAACACAAGTAATTGAAATCCTGATTATTCTGTTTACTATAGTTTTCAGTTTCCTCATCTGACTTGGGTGAAAACAAATTTTTGATTTGTGGATTTAAATGCATTGGACGTTTTTGTACAGGGCATGTTATTGGGAACGGGATACTCCCTAAAACTTGCAAAGCAGGTGTTTAAATATCTCAGAGCACAAAATAAGGAAAATTTTCTTCGCTGAGCCAGAAAATGAAGATTTTTATATCTTGGAATTTAGTAATAATAATAAATAGAAGACTGTAATACAGACAGTGAGGTTATCCTTACTATTAGAATGTCCAATTCAGACAAAAGTTAACAACTTATCGAAACGAATTAAAATATAGAATCCCCAGCACACCTACTCATCATGTTTTAATGGCATGTAAAAAGCACATAGATGACCAGTTGATTCTGAGAAAATCCTTATGTACCGTTGTCATGAACAATTACTTACCTCAGCTTTTTACAATATTTCTTTGAAGAGCTGCAAATTTAAATCCAAATGTATAATTACTTACTTAGGGATTCTATATCCAGAGAGCTGAATCAGATCATTTGTGTGAGAAAATCCAGTCCAGCATAAAAGAAAACTTTGAGCTACATACCCCATTTAAGTGCAGTGTAAGATTATGTATAGAGAGCAGTATACAAGTGAATAGTTGAATAAAATTGAGCAGTAGATCTAGCTTTTCCTAAGGAAAAGTATCTGAGCAAATTGGCTTTGTGTAATTGTTTTGAAAGTAGATTCAAAAGCATACTACTATCATCCTAAAATATACCTTCTTTTATGCAATTAAATTATCTGTATTCACTCTCTGTTTCTCTGTAAAAGGAATAATCTCTAAGTCGCTCTCTTGTCCTAACATCAAAATCCTGGAGGTTCTTTCTGTCCTCATTAGAGTCTGTCTGATTCTTGCTATTAACCTCAGAAGGAACAGGACTTGATTGTAATACTACTTCAGGGGCCTCCTCCAGACTCAGTCACAAATCTACTTTTATATGTAAATGACATGAATCATTGATTTATCTGAGAATGAGGGAAGATGTCTGTGATTTTGCTAGGTGGATAATCAAGGACTAAATGACTGTCAGTTGAGAACAGGCAATCTCAGAGTTAAAAAACAAAAGAAAAACGAAAGAAAAACAAAACCCTTCAGAACAGCCAAAGTATCCAGGTCCTCATCATTCTGCATACTGGTACTCTTGATGATGTTTGCTCTTTTTCTTTTCCATTCACACTGTCCTTAATAATTCAGTAGTTTTTTTCTTTAATCTTATTATTAAAGGCAATGGACTGATGATTCATTCTGCTTTCTTTGCTCTTTCGGTGATGTCCATTAATGAAGACTTACTTTTCAGCATCACTGACTTACTTAGCTAAATTATTTATTTAGTTAAGCAGTTCAGTGTATCCAATTTTTTTTTTTTTTGCTCAGTGTAACGGCTACTTATAGCTCAGATTAGAGTTGCATATTAATTTTCTTCTAGAAAATGTGTATGAAATGGACTGAGCTTCAAGTACCAAAAACTGGAAAATGCAGGGCAGAAGTAAGTACAGCAGAACATAGCTGCGCAGGTAAGAATTATTCCCCTTTCTGTAGCAATTTTTGTCACTTGTTCTTTTTCTTTTGGGAAGTCATTTCCTGATAGTGAGGGCACTAGCCTAATATATAGAAGTAAAAATAACCTTTTTCCTTTTTAATTCATTGAGTTTTAATCTTTCCAAGTCAAACAAAGCAGAAATGAGTGCCTTTCCCATCCAAGGCCTATACACTAAATCATCACTTGCAGAAGACTTGTAAATCTTCATGGAAAGAATGCGATAAAGAATGTTTAATTAGAATATTATGCATGAAATTTATTTCTTTCACTCTTAGCTACACCTGTGGAATGTGACTCCAGGAGAAACAACAGAAGCACTTTCTCTGGATAGCAGGAACGTTCATTCATAGACATTACGTGCCACTGGGTGTCAGCGGTGTTTCAACACTTCACAAGTAATAACTAATTTTGTTTTAAAGCTTATTTTGATCAGGAAAAGATTTGCTTTCTCCATGTTTCAAAAAGTAATTAAAGCACAGAGAAAGTCTGAAAGTCATATTTTCCTTTCCGCTATTCCATTTCTGTGTGGAAGATGAATATTTCCTATCAGATTGAAAGGCATTTACCTCACTCTTAGGAGTAAATAATGGAGCAAGATCAGTTTTTAAATGATTGATCCGCAGTAAAAATAGATTTTTTTGCATCAACGAACTGAGAAATGTTATCAAAATCTTTAGAGCTCATAAGACACTCTTAAAAAAATACGTTGGTAACACTAGGTGTTCAGTGTATCCTATTATTGCTCCTGAATTCCAGCATTGCAGATCAGATCCACTCCTCATTACTACTGGAATCAATTGTACAATAGTTATAAAGAATAATTTCCCATTTCACTCCACAGCAAATCATACACATAGTATCCAAAGCCATTGCGTCCATGTTTTCAAAACCTGAAATCTCCATCTCATCTCCTCTTGAAAGGTAAACAAGTGAGATGGAGAGTTTTGATAATGGTTGTCTGAGGGTTTTAATTGGCTTCTATTAAATATTTGTTCAACTTAAATGTTTATTGAATAGTTGGACAAAGACTGTCATTTTTAAAATATCAATGCTGTAACTTTTGAATTAGTGAAACCTCTCTGCATAAAATCCTGGACACTACTTAGAGCACAGTGCTTCCCAGCCAGCTTTCATACAGCTCAACAACTTTCCTCTACACAAATCTTAACTTAAAATGAAAGACTAGATGCAACTCTCCTCATCTTGACTCTCAAGATTTTCATCATAAAAAGCTGATTAATATGAAAAAAAGTAACAAAAGTTGAGGTAGGAAAAAATTGTAGACATTTATCAGTACCCTGAATGCAGCCCAATGGGATTCGGCTCCAAGGGATTGGGCTGTCTATGCTTTAGTCAGCGCAGAATATAGTGCAGCTGCACAAGCTGGATTCAAGCTGCTGAGAGCAGAGTTATGTGAGTAATAGCTGGAAGAAGGGGGGCAGTTTCTCCTCCTTGTCAGAAGCTGCTTTCAAACCAGTGTACTTGCTCTTGGATCAGTAACCCTGTCAAGGATCCCGTACCTGACCATGTACCACTTATTCAAATCTGTTGCAACCCAATGACTTGACTTGGACCTGCCTCAACACCACAGATTTGCCTGTCAATCCCTGAACTGTTGGCTGGCCCTCATAACAATCACCACACTTGCTCTGCTCATCTTTGGGTACTGTGGGACTGCCCCTTTGTCAGCGCCCTCATGGTTACACACTTGCCTTAGGTCACCCTTGGCTCTTGCTCCCCTACCCTGACAGAGGATCCTGCTTCTACTGCTCCCCGACAGCATCTTTCTGTGCCAAGAAATCCAGGCTTAATACACATGCACACCCTCAGTTAAATTAGAGAAAAAAACAGAAGACAAACAGCAAAGGATAAAAGTATTTCACAAGTCACCCTTAGGCACTACTTTTTGACAGAAAACAACTGGAATATTTATTGCCAGGCGAAAACCCATGAAAACACAGCTCAAAATGGAAAAATTGATCCTTACCTACTGAGGTGCTAGTGAATGCCATCCCAGCCAAAGTATCTGTAAGCTGCTTGCAATAAAATAATGATAATAATAGTAATTGGGAAAAAAAAACAAAAAAACAACACAAAAAAACCCCACATCCTCATAGTTTCAGTCCTCTCAGTGCCAGTCCTCTGAACTGGTTAATATTATCGAGGGAATCCTTGCCTGACAGAAAGTAATTTAGGATCCATTAAATATGATTACTTGGCCTTGAAAATGATGGATATTGAACAGAATTATATGATCACTTTATAAAAGAAAGGTCTCCTTTACATCCCTTCTTGTGGGGCATTAAATAAAGTCTGAGAAAACTCCTAAGGGATTCCTGGCATTTATAGGTTACATTCATGAAAAGGAGGATTGATATTCATATTAAAAACTCTAAAAATTGAATAGGGTGATGTGGCAAGCATGTGGACAGCTGTGACGTCTAAAAAGTGAGTGATGTTCACCAACTGTTTTCCTTGCTTCAATTATATTAGAGATATGAAAAGTGCCTTTAATTTCAAACTAATCTTTCATGTTCTCTACTGGAATATTAACCCCAAGTGATTTCCTAAGTTCTCTATATTTCTCACTGTATCATCATCAGTAACTGAAACCAGAGGTTTCCAACATCTCAGGTCACTGTTTTCATCATACTAGACGTAATTGAAGGTGAACTTGTATAAAGACATGATATACTTAAGCCACTTCAAACTAACTGAAATCTAAGCATGAGACGACTATATTTTAGGCAGAGGGAAAGTTTAACTTTTTGATTTCTAAAGGACCTAAACTGAAGCTCAAAAATACAGTGCAAATAGGCAGTTTGGTCTCCATCACTTTTCTCCCACTTGGATTTCTGATCAAAACCAATAAACTGAATTCAGACTAACATTTATATTTATTCATTTTCCTACGGTGAGTGTGGGCTGGCTAATTTATCCTATGGAGACACCTACACACTCATGTACGGAAGGGGTTTAAACTTAAGTTTCACCAGAGTAAAAGCACAGATGTGAACTGAGATTTTCTACATTTCCTATCAGTGCCTAAGCTATTTTTTTTTTAATTTTTTTTCAGGTTATGGTGGGGGTTACTTCACAGTTTGAATCAGGAAAACATGTATTTGACAGGAGATAGATAGCTCAAAAAGACCCACAATATTAGTGAACCAGAATTTTCTGCTAAAAAGCTGATTTCCTCAGGCAGCCCCTGACTTGTTCCCCCAATGTGACCTTTTCATTAGTTTTGGTGACTTCCTAACATATAAGAAAAGGAAGAGTAAAGGCCTTGTATTATGAACTTGAAATACAGTAAAAGGTTAGCCTGATAGTTATCATCATATTTTTATAATCCTTAGCATGCTAACTAATGCAATATGAATAACATAAACTCTTCATTTTTTTTAAAGGAATCTATGATTCTGTACCTGGGAATAGTTAGTAACAGGTGATGTTTCTTTTTACCTGATAATTCTTTTCAGCAAGTAAATGAATTTTCTTGGAGATAATAGTACCTGAATATTTCTGCCAGGTAAGTGTAAAAAGACATGTAGAAGGAAAAGAGAAGTGGTCATAAAGAAAGGAATACTAAGCAACCCTTGATTTGTCTACAATCAACATTTATTAACCTTGTTGCAATGTATGAAAATGCACATAAACTATCATCTTTCTAATTATGTATAATTCAACTATTCCTTAGACAGAGATCTTGGGTAGCAAGACTATGGCTGAAGCACATTTTTATGTCTGTGAAATAAACCCTGGCAAACAAGAGCTTATAATGGAAGAGCTGACACAACTCTCATATTTCAAGTGCAAAGGGTGTGACTGAATTTAAAAACAATTGAGTCTCATCCATTAACTCTCTTGTCACATGCTGGCCGTACTGCAGGAAAGTAGTTAACATCTCATGCAAGTAAATTAAACCAGGATTAACTGCTGCTGTTTGTCCTATATATTTTGAAAACATTAAGATTAAAACACAAAGTTCTCAGTGTTTATTAATGTTGCCAACTATAATGCTGAAGCAGTCCAGCAAGTTATGTGACAGTACACATTTTCTCTCATATCTCTCCTCCCTCAGTTCTTGCAATGAACCTGTTGAAATACTGCAACATCTGCAATCATTTCATCATGCTTTTTTTTTTTTTTTTTAAAAAAACTTTCTTAAGCAGTGTCGTTTTCAGAATGCTTGTGGATGACATAAAGAAAATATTAAAGACCTGTTGTTCTTTACTGTGATTAATATACATGCTGAAAAAGTATCCTAAGTAGTATTGTGATGTTAAAGCAAAGATGCTAAAAACATAAATGAAGACATGGCTCAACGCACATTGAACAGAACTGAGAGAAACCCTATAATCCTCATAGATGGCAACATGGAGACTGCAGGACTGCGGTGAACAGCAGTAAATCTGTTCTAAATAGGCCACCATCTCTGAGCATCGCTGATTAGTAGGCAGCTATGGCAGTATACTCTCTGTTAATCATTCATTCCTCTTGAAAATTAGGTATTTTCTGCTACTGTGTGAGTGCTTTGTCTCTAATTCATAAACCAGAAAAAATTTTCTTTGTGGTTATTAGGTTCTCAAAATGTACTAAGACAAGTAACGGGATACAATGAACCATCTTCCTTTCACTCTTCTCTTGGATTATGTTTTGGTTTTTTCTAATCTTTCTATATATTGCATTCGTCTCTGCCACATGACTTTCAGGTGTTTGGGTTGCCTGCTTTGTCTGTTCATTATCTGTACCTGTACAGTTGTTAAATTCTGATTAGTTTTCTGAAATTATTGATTTGTTACTGTAGAAAAGAGGATTGTTTTATAACAAATGCCACATGTAGATTTGGACTTCATCAATGGACCACAAAATCATTTTGTGATTTTGCTGGAACCAAAGCCTGACCTTTTCTGGTGACATGGCTTTAGCTTTTGACTTACAGAAACAAGACTTTGAATGAAGTTACCAAACAGACGGCAGAGCCCAGGAAGGTGTTTATAATATTTTTTTTTTTAGTAAGTGATAAAGCTAAGTCAGAATCAAAAATTTAGATAATATACACAGCATATGCAACTTTACATCTTAATTTTTCACTTCTGGATCATCAAAAGATTCCATTTAAATGGAAACAAACATACCTAGGGGAAGGAGGTGAAGAGAAAGGAAACTTTCTATGGAGTATGTCAATCTGTAGATTAATTAATACATTGATTGCATTTGAGAGCCTGCATGTACCTGTCTTCCCACTGAGATACCCACTGTGCAATGAGTGGTAATTTAAAAATCAATTGCTCTTCTGTAGTAATCAAATTTGTCCATTTAAACAGATATAATTGATAGAGCCTACAATTCATCTCAAAGCAGGGATGCTTAAGGAATCCTAGAGATAAGGGATGGGAGCTAGCAAATTTGGGGGGTTTTACCCAACAAATGACCATCCAAATTAACAGTTTTCTTTACTGGTTTTAAATATAACATAGTAGATATGAAATGTGAATTTAAATATACTGATAGGTAAAGTAAAATATACTTACAGATCAGGCAAAAAAAAATCTGATAGAAGTGACTGTATTCAGACACAATTATATCTTACAGAATTATGTTTACATATCACAGAACTAAATTGTTGCTTTTAAAATTTCATCACATTCTTTTAAAACTGATCTTTTGATATGATGCTCTAGCTGTTTACAAGTCTAGATGCATAAAGTTTACTTTTCTTGAAAATGTCATTAAAATTTGTCTTTTTTTAGTGTACAAAGAATTTTTAGAGCTTTTGCCATACATACTGCTTAATCAAATACAATATGATGCTTGCATGTGTAGAATACATATTTCTGAGATTCATTAAACAAGTATTTCCCCTCAAGGCAATTCATTGTTATGCACTAGAGGGCTCTAAGATGGACAATTTAGGAAGGGGGGGGGAGGGAAGAAAAAAAAAAAGCAGAAAATAGGAAAGGAAAAGAGAGGGAGGAAGAAAGCTAAGAGTAGCACGAAATGTGTATTCACAGTTTTAAAAGTCTTTGCAATTTATTTCAGCCCTGAGGTGGCATTAATTGACACATTAGCAAGTTATATAGTGTGTTATGTGCCTGTTTAATCTAAAATTCAATGAAAATAACACCAGGGAAATAACTGTAAAACATTGCATACACAGCACATGTGTTAAGTACAGAACACCTCTAAAAAGCAGACAAAATATTAATGATAATGTGTTGCAGTTAACTCACAGTCTGTCCCTGAAACTCACATAATTGAATTACCAACTGTCAGTTTGCAGAGGCATCTTTACAATACCTTAAGGTAAAATCTTATAACTCCTAAAAATTAAAGAGAATTGAAGATTATTTTCATATCAATATACTACAGTGTACATCGACAGAGGAAGCAACTAATCATTTTTTATTAACCGTAAATCTGAGATGCTATTACCTGTTCTAAACATTGCACATTCCATAAGAAATTAAGAAATACTTCAGAATAATTAAGAATAATAGAAAAATCTTCCATGTGACACTATAGCTATCACCAGAGCCAGATTTGCTTAAATTCTTCAATGCCAAATTAGATAACAATCACACAGATTACTTTAGTGTGTCCCTGCTTTATTTATTTATCAAACTCTGGGACCTACAAAAGTACCTTATGCTTAAGCCTGTAAATGCACTCAACTTCTTTTTCATTACCATATACAGAATCCATGAGTAACCAATTAGTATTATTATTATATTTTTTTAGCAACAAGACATCTGTTTTCAGCAACAGTGAGGTAGAGGTGATTGGGCATATCTTCTACCCTAAGAGGGATTAATAATCAAATTCTATGTTTTAATATCATTTACTCATCTGACAGTATACTGCAGTGGCTCATACTATGTAAGTTGTATGCTCCAGGGTCAGAATCATATTATTTTCATTGACAAACATTTATGTATATAGGTTTTGTATACAACCCAATTCTGAGACTGGGAAAAGAAATACCTGGCCAGAAACATGGCTGCTGTTTACAAGAATGTCAGTGCTAGGGGACATGACCCTCTATGGATGCAAGCTTCTCTGGTATGTGCTTTTGTTGACCATGCCTTAACCACACTGGAGAAAGGGGAAGTCTTGTAGTTGTTAAACTTGAGAAAGGTAAATATTACTAGGACTGAAATGCCACACCACATACGATAAAGGGTCTGCCTTTACTAGATTTCATGTCTAACACCTTGTTGTATTCTTTCACCCACGGTTTGCCTAAAGAAACTAAAAATCACACATGTGAAGTCACTGGTCCAGATGGAAAGATTCTTCACAATGCCATGAAGCTGAGTGGATTTTTATTATTTATTTTTATTTTTATTTTTTGTCCTGAAACATGAATCTTTACATCATTCACAATCTCCCTCATTTATTTATTTTCTTACTTATTTATTTGATGGATATTGCTGCTTTCTAGATAAATATCCAGTTATTTCTGGAACCCTGCTCAGTATTGTATCACAGCAAGAAAACACCAAAGACAAATGCTCACCATGTGGAACCTTTTGTCACACCATATCAGGACCGTTCTGGATGCCCTTTTATCACTATTGTATTATTTTAAAATTGTGCTATAGCCCAGGTCCCACTTATGCTAGGCACTGCACAAAAATGTCCATTCTCCCTTTTGCAAAGAGACGTTGTGCAGTCACCACTTGGTGCTACACCCGTGGGAACAACAGAAGTGGAAATATGGGCCTCAACCCATATTTGCTGTGAAGGTAAATATGTGCCTGTAATTTGGAATGCTCTGTCCCAAAGAGGTTACCTATAGTTTCAGCAGAAGGATGGAGAAAGCAGGCAATAGAGGGAAGTAGAGCAGAACAGTGCCCATCAGCATAATAATCAGCAGTCTGAGCACACCATCGCCCTCATCCATATTCTTGCATTTTATTAATTATTAACAGACTTTTATGGTGAATATCTTATTCTCAGCTATACCATCTGCATGTTCCTTTCTGAAATAAAGAGTTTTTGCCTTTTTCTGCCAGTTTTTGGCCTTTGCCTGGAAGACCTGAGGACAGCCACAGCCAGGCTGCAGCAGCTGATGGCCCTGCCATTGTCCCTGGCGTTTCCAGCCACCTTCTGCCTGTGAGCTACTCCATTTCCATGGCCCCTCTCTTGCAGAAAAGAGGCGCTAAAGAAAAATTATTACTGGATTGGAGATCTTTTTAGATCTATTGGAGATCTTTTTAGACAGTGTTGCTTCCTAACCTCCTAGGCTACAAGCTTGGGCACGTTTGTCCACTTGGTTGCGTGACAGTGTAATTCCACAGAATCGTAGAATGGTTTGAGTTGGAAAAGGACCTTGGAGATCTGGCTCCAACCCATCAAGAGTGTCACATGCGTGAAGGAAGGTTTCAGACGCAGGATGAGGGCTATCCTCACCAACTGAGGTACCCTCGTTTCGATCAGCCCAGCCGCTTCCCGGTGCCTGGGGCAGGTCGCTGCCGGACGGGAGGCGGCGAGGGCGCATCGCGCATGGGAACTTAAAGCTCCGGCCCACGTTTCCGGGCTTCCCGGCGTCTGAGCGCCATCCGGGCGGAAGCGTTTTCGCGACGGCAGCTACGTGTGTGCTGGAGGTGATGTACTGGTGGTGAATGTTTCTGTAAGGCTTTTCCCCTCTCTGCCCTCGCCCGGTACCAGCAGGGCGGCGCGTCACGGCACGGCACGACACAGCCCCCGGGCACTGCCGGTGCTGGGCTCGGGCTGTGCGCGCTCGGGCGGCGGCGGCGGGTAGCGCTGAGCCGGGCCGCCGCGGCCCTGCAGGGACCCTGCTTGCTGATGTGGAAAAGCTGCCGGCGGTTGTGTGCCGGTTTGCTGCCTGTAGGAGCCGTTTCGTTAGTTGTTTTAACTGTATTTAAGAGGGGCTTGTTTAAAGGAAGGGTCGAAATTGTCACAGCGTTTGGGATAGGTTAGTTTCAGGTCGCAATTCCCTTCAGCAAAACTTCATTCTGTGGTTAAACCAGCACTGCTACTCCTCATCTATATGTTTGTTTCAGATAATGCTTTGAAAAATAGATGGAAAGCAGAGGCAGATGAGATGTACTAGCCTGGAGGAGCTTGATGCTGATTTCTGTGTTAAAGATCACGTTTCTGGTAAGCTTTCCCATCAGTGCAGTATGCTAACCTTGTCCCCAGGGAAGGACCGGTGAGGAAACTATGTGGAACGTGTTTGTTTTGGTAGTCGGAGTTGTACTTCTGTTGGATACTGCGTTTCATAGATAAGCAGCTAGATTTTCAATTGTCTGTTTTGCAGTTAATGATACAAGAAGCACTTTATGTTGCTTAATGTGTTTATTGGCATTGTTCTTTTTGTATCTGTCTGGAAAGGTATATACATTCACGTTTCTTGAGGCCTGAGGATAAACTAACAAGGCATAATAATCTGTTAGAGTGGCAAATCTGGAAACGCTGACTTTTCAGCTCTTAAGTATTGAATTAAATTAATGAGTCATAGGAAAACAGGTTAGAACATGCGTTTTGTGTTTATTCCCATGCATCAAAGCAGAGTGAGGGAATCTGAGAAGCCTTTGTGCAGCCTATTTTTGAAGACTTTACTGGTGTGTAGGGAGACTGCTCTACCTCCAACAATTTGCTCATCAAGAAAGATTGTATAACTGTAAGGATAATGTACTTGAATCCTCTCCTGTAATTTGAATCCATTTCTAGTCACAGCTTTAGATGGCTTGAGGAACAATTTTCTTTTTCTTTGCAGCAGACTGTTTTTTTTTTTTTTTTTTTAGCTTATTTGTCTTGCTTTTCTTTTTAATCAGGTCTCCTTTAATGTAAATGTTCCCAATTATTTTTATATTTTCCAGTATGTTATGCATTTAAGCATAATTATTGATCCTCTTATCTAGGCTCGTTCCATTAAGTTCATAGACTTGATTAAATTTGAAGAGCAGTGTTCAAAACAGGATAGAGTATTTCAGTTGATGAATTCTAAGCAGTAGCATGGGAGACTTATGTGCCATTCAAGCTCCGTTTCTGTTTATATATCATGGTGTAACAGTATGCTGTTGGCATATTCAGCATCTGTTCTAACTGCCTCCAGGTCTCTTCTGTGTAGCTGTTACCTAGTAAGGTGTTTATCTTCCAGTTGAATATTCCACATAAATAGAAGATCTTGTCTTTCTTCTTACTGAAGTGTGATCCTAGTTTTTTGCCTTTTTCCCCCCCTTTAGACCTTCTCTGATTATCAGCTTTCTGTCATCTGAAAAATAAATAAAAATAATATGTATTTAAATAATACTTAGACGTAGGAGAGTACTCTGGACCTTCAGAAGCTTGCATTTTTGTCTTATTTTTCTGCATGACCTTGCAACCAAGATGAAAAGTAGTGTCAATTTAATATTAAACTGGGCCTTGTCTACAAACTAAATCTGTAAAATAAATTTATATCACATAGGGAAGTACACTTTCTAATTAGGACAAGCCTGCATATTTCCAGGGCTTGCAGAACAGAATATTCCAAACTTGTCTTTTGTTCTTTGATCTTTAGCAGCAGTGTGTTTATTCTTTAGATGTGGAAGGCACAGTTCACAATGAAATAGATATGGAGAAATCTATCCTTAGTAAATGCAATTTGAAAAAGTATTTTGGCCACACAGAGCTGCACTTAATATTTTTCTCCTTCTGCACTGCCTCATTTGAGCCTGAAGTCTTTCAGTGGCAAATGACCAGCTCTACTCTGCTTTTGACACCTTTTACTACAGAACACTTCCCTCATTCATCAGATAGAATCTTTAATACATTTATAAGCTAAATACAAAATCCCTTGTGTAATATGCCACAGCTGTCTCTCGCTTTGGACTTTTTTCATTGCATGTCACTGTACGGTTTGAGTCCTTTCCTCGTGTGTAAATTAGATCTGTATGACAGCATGTTAGCTAAAATTTGTCAGTCTTTACAGTTCTTTCTCAGGAGGCTTTCCTTCAGTTCTAATGGAGGCTGTCTTGAACCATAACCGTACAGGAAGTTCCAGCACAGCTGAGCAGCATACTATTCTCAGCCTACCTGTCTCTACATTCACTGAAGTACAAACTAGAAAGCATTTGGTGTCATACATTTACTCTAAAATCCTTGCCTTCATCTGATGTGACAGCTAGGAGAAAAAAGGGAGTCTCCTAAGAGCGTTATGTTTTGCATCTTCAAAAGGCTGAAACTGAGTAGCTGTTAAAATTATATAGGAAGCAAATAGGAAAGGAAAAGGTGACTTTTTCATTTGCTCCATAGTGTTAAGTCTCATCTTGAACAACTGAGATTAGATAACTCCTTGGTACAATAACACCTGCATCTAAGTCACACATCCAAACATTATTTCATTAAGTATTACACCTATGAGAGGTGGAAAGATCCTACAAGATGAACGAGTTTCTTTCTGTTGAACATAAGAAAAGCCTTGGTTTATCAGGTGTTTTTATTCTCTTGTGCACGTGTCTTAAATATCATCATAACTTCCTTTACATTGCAGTAGGCTTTTATTCTTTGGAATTACTTTAGATGAAGTTTTTGGGTATTTCTGAATTCTTAAAAATGAGGGACATTGTCTCCTTGGGAGGAGGCAGGGCTTTTAGAAACACTGAATAAATGTTGGTGGCATGTAGGAAGAATAAACAACTTGTGAGTTATAGTATGTATATGTCGCAAAATATGGTTGGTGAAAATGTATTGTGTACCTTGAAGATCTTACATGCCTTCTTAACTTTTTGTTTTGAAGTTTGTTCCCTACATCCCTTTCCCATTTTATATAAGGGGATACAGGTATTCTGTGGAACTATTTTCATGCTGTTATTCTTACTGTTGTCGTCTGGACTACTTCATCTGTCTTAGATGCTGCAATTTAGGATGTGACCAATTGAAGACTTAGTCCAGCAATGATTAAAAACACCTATCACGTGTTTTTGTTTGTTTGTTTTTTAAAAAGTGAGCCTAAAAGAAACACTTTTTTTTGTGGGGGGAGGAGTGGGGAAGGACTTTTCTATTACAAAAAAAAATACACAGAGTAGTGTCAAGGAACAACTTCTAATTGTTTTCCATGTTCATTAGGTGAAGGACAAAGGAAGTAACTTCATAGTAAAGAAAGGTTCAGCTGAGCACAAGGAAAGCTTGGTGAGAAGGGCAGGGAGCACTGGTGAAGTTAACTGCCTTTAGTAGAAGTCCTTTAAATCTCTTTAGAAGTTGTCCCTGATATGATTTTCAAGTCATTGTGCTTCAGCAGAGACACAGCATATTGCTGAAGTGTGCTCCAACTTGAAAATTTCAGGAGAATAAAACATTATGGTTCATGACTTCAGTTTATTCTAAATCATTCACTACAATGATTTAAGATAATGTTTATGTTTACAATGACATAAGAGCATATGCATGGTTAAGAATCACAATTCAGATGTGCTAGCTTGGTTGTGGTATAGTCAACAGTCTGTGTTCCATCCTTGTTCTGGTGATACTTAATGGTTATATTCTGCTGTGCTCGGTGGCTAGCTCTTGTATGTAGGATTCTGAGATAAAGCAAAAACTATTACCGTTCTGTATACAGTTGACAAATCATACAAATGTAAATTTTAACTCTGTGCTTTGTTTCAATTTAATGTTTATTTTCACTTCCTACAAACATTGCATTCACTTAATTTTCATAGAATCACTCAGGTTGGAAGGGATCATCAAGTCCAACCGCAGCCTAACCATAGTACCCTAACTCTAAGAACCCTCTGCTAAATCATATCTCCAAGCGCCAATCAACATTTTGATGTTATAAGGCCAAGAATCCCTAGCTCTTACCTCTTTTTATCATCTTCATAAATTCCATATGTGGGATTTAGAATTCCTGTTGTAGGGAAGGAATTTACTGTAGTAAGTTTTGTTGATTTTTTTTCTTTCTTTTTTTTTTTTTTTAAATCTAAAGTATATCCTTTATTTGTAAATAACCTAAATATTTTAATGTAGCTGAACTACACATCATCTAAAAGTAACAGGCAGGATTAAATAATATCTGTTTTACAGCACTGGTTACTTAAACTTGTTTCTTCTGAAAAGTAGACCAGATTTCAATACTATGTAAAATAACAAGTGAATACTCTGTTATCAGGAAAGCATTTTAAACTAAATTAAATCAGAAATATTGTTATCTGGATGTTTTTGGTCTCCTACTGGGAGGGGGAGAGGGGGGGAGGAGATTGGAAAAGGAAGGGGGCAAACAATCTTGTATTAGTATAGGCTAAAATACTGTTCTTTTTCTCTTATTTTAGAGACCTGTGGTATCTCTGTTAAGAAAACTTACAGCTTCTACAGCCTGCTGCTTTAGTGCACAATTGATGATTTTGCTTGAAATACTCACCTGAAGGAATTAACAGTAGGCAAGGTATAACTGCTTTTTAACAATGTTAAGAATTCAGCATTGTGTAACAGCTAACAGGATACCCAAGAAAAAGCCATATATTTGTGACATTTGCTATAAGGAGTTTGAAACTCCATCAAAATTAGCACGACATTATCTGATACATACTGGTCAAAAGCCATTTGAATGTCATGTGTGCTATAAAACATTTAGGCAGTTAGTCCATCTGGAGAGGCATCAGTTGACCCATAATCTGCCTTTTAAGTGTCATTTTTGTCATAGAAACTTCAAAAATGTAATTACTTTATTGAAGCATCAGCGGCTTCATAATGAAAATTATCAGAATTGTATCAAGCAAGAAGAAAAATCTGTGAGTTCTGAGCAGGATGGGATCACTTGTGGTGTATTTCAATGTTCTGTATGCTGGAAGTCTTTTACAACTGAAGAGGGGTGGATGCTGCATCAATGTCAGAAAGCAGATTGTCTACAGGGTACCAGAAGGAGTAAGAAAACTCACCCTTGTGAATTGTGTAACAAGACGTTTCCATCGAGATCTAAGCTAGAACGACACTTCCTTATTCACACTGGCCAGAAACCTTTTAAGTGTTCTTCATGTGGCAAATCTTTCAGACAGTCAACACATTTGAAAATCCATCAGCTCATGCATACCGAAGAAAGTCCTTTTCAGTGCTGCTTTTGTCAGAAGGGATTTAAAATACAGAGCAAACTCATGAAGCACAAACAACTCCATGCCAGAAATAAGGCCGTCTCCGATATCATATACAAAGGAAAAACTAAACATCTCAGACTACAGAAACTGTCAGAAGGAAAGATGGATAGTTTTGAGAATGCTGACACATTCAAATTGCAGGAGAATGACCCACATGATGTTTATTTGATTTATGTCGTACCGTTTCAGTGTCCAGTGTGTGAGCAGTGTTTTGAAACAGAGGAAGTCCTAAATTTGCATAAATGTTATCTAAGAGATGAGAAAAGCTTAAGTTACACAGCAGCATGCAGCCGCACAGTCAGCATGAAAAGCAAGATCCTGATGAAGCTGAAGCGCACTGGAGGAAAGCTATCAGATTTTTCTGTGACTGGCAGAGAAAAAGTGAAATCAGGTCCTGACCTGGTTGCAGTTAGAGAGCAGCAATCTGATCAGAATGTTTCCACTAAATCTTTCAGGGATTGCTGCAGCAAGCTTGACCTGTGCAAGGCAGTCAATTGGATGAAAAGGTTTGCTGTGCCATTACACTGGCAAGAGCACCTAGAACCTCTCAAAGTAGGAATTAATTTAGAACGTGTGCTTACTGGTGAAAACATGTTAAGCGTCAGTGATGGAGTGCGTAATAGGAATGATGCTTTTTATGGTTCATCAGATGATGGCTTCTTTGATAATTCAGAAAGACTTCGCTATGCTTTTTCAGCTCCTTCTAAAAATATACATAAGAGACACAAAGTGTGTAAATGTGACAGATGTGAAAAAATATTTCCGTCTTCATCCAAACTTCAAAGACATTACCTTATACACACAGGACAGAAGCCCTTTTGCTGTAATATATGTGGGAAGACATTTAGACAGTCAGCTCACTTAAAAAGACATCAGCTCACCCATACTGAAAATAACTATAAAAGCCCTGTGTGCCAGGTAGAATTTGGAAATCTGAACAATTTCTTCAATCATCAGGAAGATCACATTGAATTTGAGTCTTCTCAGCTTGTGAGTCGTTCAGATTATTCTCAAGCACCTTCACACGCAGCTGGCTTCCAAGAATTTGAGCTGACTCAGACAAATCAAGCAGCTGAAATGAAAGTTGAAATCGAGTCAGAGGCCTTTGTTCTTGACACTGGCAGTAAAAACACAGAGCCTTATTTGTGTAGTAAATTGATGGAAACGGAGCAAACCTGTTACAGTTACTGGCACAATTTTTCTGAAAGTATTGAAAGAAGAAAACTGTATCAGTGCAGTCTCTGCTTTAAGACATTTAAATCATTTTCTAAGCTTGAAAGACATTACTTCATGCATGCTGGACAGAAGCCATTTGAATGTTCAGTTTGTGGTAAAAGTTTCCGACAGTCTCCACATTTGAAAAGACATCACCTTACTCACTTTAAAGAGAGGTTAAAGCTGAGTTCCGGTCAGCAACAATCAGAGAATGCATTGTTTTCGTTGAACCTGGATGCTGTGCCCTGAAATTATACATTAATAGTTTTGGTTGCATGATTATTGAAAGGATTATGTTAAACTAAACAACTAACTGAACAGGATTATCTTTTTATGTTGTGAAGACGACCTGATGAGTTAATTTGCTCTTTTCAGAACTGCCAGCTTGACTATAATATCTGGTAACTATGAGAAGGTGGTAAAAAAAAAAAAAAAAACAACAAAAAACAAAGCAATAAGAAATCTTCTTTACATTTGTTTTCTTCAAATGTATTTTTAAATACATGTTCTTACTGTGTTGATGGTGTCATGGCAATCTGCAGTGCTCTATACTTTTTCCTGTGTAGTATTTTTATGATGCTAAAGCTGTTCAGTGGTAATTATAAAAAAGTAAAGATAAAACGACAACTTCTGGAATACAGGAAAAATGGTCCTGCTGCTTTCTTCAGGCTCCCTGTACATTGCAAACATTAAAATGTTGCGTACGTTTGCTGTATTTAGTTCATGCTTTTTTCAAAAAAAAAGTTAGTTCTAGATGAATAAGATGCAGAAAAAAAGAACAAGCTGAAGAAGTGGAAAATAATATTTAATGAGAAAAACTGTTGACTAGCATTATAGAGGGGAAAAAAAAATAACTCCACATTTGTAATGTGCTTGGAGATCTATGGGTGAGAAATTACATCCTTTCCTTATTGATGGTAAAATGAATAGGTGGTGCTAAAGTAACAGGGTTTTTAATCAATCCCTTTAATTATTTCCACTTCTTGCAGAATTCCTTTTTTGTATTTTTCCATGCAGTACTGAATTATTTTTCTGCAAGCAAAGAAAGCAAAAAAAATATCACTGATAATACACGTGAAGTTATTTGTTCCTTCTGTTGTGCACATTGCACCAGTAAAAGAAATGTTCTCTTAGGTGGTGTTATAAACCAGGTAGGTAGTTTTATTGGGAAATCATGATCTTGTTACATTAAATATAAGAGAGTGAAAATAATTTTTTGCTCAAATTAATTTTGGTTTTGTGAATCTGTGGTTATACTTCTGGTAAGTAGAGAGCTTTACCTGTTGTTCGTGTGGGTCTGGCAAAAAATGTAAGTGCAGTGGAGCTTTAATCATCGAGAAAAAAATGAAGTTTCCTTTTTTTCTTTTTTCTTTCTTTCTGAAGAATCATCATAGAATCACAGAATGACTTAGGTTGGAAGGGGCTTAAAGATCTTCTAGTTCCAACACCCTGCCATGGGCAGGGATGCCATCCACCAGCTCAGGCTGCCCAGGTCCCCATCCAACCTGACCTTGAACACCTCCTGGGATGGGGCATCCGCAGCTTCTCTGGGCAACCTGCTCCAGTGCCTCACCACCTTCTGTATAAAGAATTTCTTCCTAACATCTAACCTAAACTTTTGGTACATTTTCCTTTGTTATGCAACTTCTGAATATTTTAATCCTGAGGTTTTTAATCCTACATCTAAATTAACAGAACTGTAAGTTCTGTAGGTAAACTTTTTTTTTTTTTTTTATTGATTTCTGTTGGTCTTGCTGTGGCATAAGCTCTGTAGTAATTGATGTAAACTAAGTGAAGGATGAAGAGAGTTCTTAGCATATTTTTCTGTGTATTATTATTTCCCACTTTCAGAGAGAATGAAACACTATGGTTTTTATATGACAGGCTAATTCAGTATCTTAAGAACAACTGTGGTTATATACTGAGATTTTTTTCTTCCTGTGTGAATTGTTTTGTATTGAAAGTGTATTGTAGAGCTCTTAAAGTATTTGTAATAAACTATTTTATTTATATTGCACTTTTATTGTATACTTTATGCACAACCCAGTGTGTTGAAACTATATTACATTCAATATGCAGAGAAGTTAGACAGATATTAGAATTATTTAACACTTTGCATGTTACAGCAGATAGGTTTTCTTTCAGATTTTTTTACTATATAAATAAATATTTTTAAAGAGAGAGTTTTGCTTTTTTTTTTTTTTTTTAAGAAGTCACAGTCATTTGAAATATATATATTTTTAAGCATAATGTTTGGAGAAAAATAAACTGAGTGTATTGAAAAATATTGATATTAGTGAAATGGGGGAAAGATACATACAGAAAGCTAAATTTGAGGGACAAGGAGAAGAAAAAGAGTATTATGTTTGATTAATTGGGAATCTAAGGTAATATGTGGGCTCCATGGGATTTTTAGAAGGGCAGTAATGGCCATTTTACTTACCTGGATCTATTTTTGTCAAAAGTTTTGTGCTAGTATAGATTCACAGTTTTAGGGAATAATAGCATTAACCAGCTAGACATAAGTAAAAAGGTTTCTACAAGTCCGGGGGAAAAAATCTAAGATTGAAATCCTGTCACTAAAATTCTCCAAGTACTTTTGAGAATTTGAGCTAGAGTGATTTTTCCAAGTGTTAGGAATAATACTTCATGTCATTCATTATTATATTAGTCATTTTCCATCATGCTTCCAGGCAAGTTCAAGCCATCGATCTCTGAAGTATATTTGGTGGCATAAACGTTGCCAGTAATTAATTTTGTCAGAATGAGCTGATATAATGAGCAGTAAAAACCCTATAGAAATGTAGTGGTTTTTTGTCTTGCTTGTTTTAAGAGTATGCACAAAACTAAAGCATATTGTAAACAAGAAAATGGTAGGTCCCCCTATGATAATAGCGAACTTCTTTCAGGAGAACTTATAAAACTGCATGGATTCAGCTGTGAGGAAGTTGTGTGTGTGTCACGGAGTTATCTAGATCAATCTATGCCTGTAATGGGGGCAGTAGGCCCGTGGGCCCCCCAGCCCCCAAAAATGGGAAGGGAAAAAAGGGAAAAGGGGTAGGGAGATGGTAATGGGCTCAAGGAAACAAACAGAGCAGCAGCAACAATCTAAGGAGGAAAACTTACTTTACTAACTATGATACTGGAATGCAAGATAACACAATGTAATACAATCTAATCTATGAAGGCTAATATACCAAGTAAATAAGAGAGAGAGAGGTTTCCGAAGACCAAGAAGCCTACTTTGAAATTGAAGGCGCACGGCTTGGAAGCACACCCACACTCGCTGCCAGGCAGTGAGAGAGCAAGCATCACTTCTGTGACATATTTTCCTCTCTGACCATGAGGTCCTCTGGGACGTGTGGTTCTTCTCTGTGCTCCACATGATGTCATGATGTGGAATACCAATAGCAAAAATTACAAAACCATGACAATGTGATTTTAATGGAAGGGACAAATAAACAGGAGAAGGTTAAAGGGATTTTTTTCTAAGGCAAATGAAGTGTGCAATATGAAATTCACTGGAACTGCAGTACTACCTGATTACAGTCCATTTTCTGTCTAGGAAAACAGCAATGGTTAATTTTAAAACATTTATGATTTTACATGGTTGTTGTGCTATCCTTGCAATGCTCTTAGAAAGTCACAACTATATATACATACAGGAAAAAAAAAATCATCTAGGAAAAAAAAGAAACTGTAAGAAAACACAGGAAAAAAAATCCTTTTTTTTTTTTTTCATTTTCCTCATTAAGCAAATAGGTCTTTACTTGTCTGTGATCTCTTGCTATTATTCCTATAGCCAATAAGAAAACTTAATGAGGCAAATGGGAAACAGATACAAAAGAAACTTAATTGAAGATAATAAGACCTTTAGGCTTGTGATTGTGATGTGAATAGTGATGCTGGATTTAATGCTTAGGTTTTTTTTTCTGCTTTCTGGCAATAGTACCTCGCTTGAGTAACACTTAGGTAAGGACAGTTGGATCACTCTTAAATAGGCTATAGATTTGGTTTTTCTGATAGCACCTGGTAATAATGTTCTAAATGCATAGGTGTCCCAAATAAGTAAAGAGGTCACGGTTCATGTTCCTAGCACAAGGTTTTGTGGATTTTTTTAAATGCAAGTCTGAACTTAATAGCCCAGCTTTTATGGTCTGATAGCTGAGAGGCAGTTATAAGGAAAATGGAAATTACAGAAGTGACTTTGCTCTCATATGCCTTATGTTCTCCAGGTTGAGCATACTAATTATGCTTCTACATATAAGTCTGTCAAGCAGCTTTTACGCATCATCTTTTTTAGCATCCATTTAAAAAGCAAATCTTCAAAGTCCATTAATGTGTTAATCATCCTTACATCAACAAAATTACACACAAGTGGAATCAATCATTTCCTTGTTCAAAAACTGCTGTTCTAACGTGAACATTTTCTGCCACAAACTACCACAAGTTTTTATATGCTGTTCTATGTTTTTACGCTTCACCATTTGAGTTCCTGTCTTCTACCTGGATCTGCTGATGTATAACTTGATTCTTGTATGTACCTGATGTAATTTGTATATGCAGCTGAAATTCTTCCTTTCACTGGAATTCTTTCAGTATAATTGATCCTAATTTTTATGGATCTGTGAAACCCCATATGTGACCTCACAGAGAGTCACAGAGTTGTTTGTCACATACGTGCTGCCGTGGTATGCAGAATTGTGCCTTGGGTACCTGTCTCAAAAAGCTCCACAATTCTCTGATTGTCTAGCTGCGGTGGACTATGAGGAAAATAAATTTTGGGGCTGTACATGAGATGTGTGAGTAATGAAGAAGAGTATGGTATGCAGAAGGTGATTGAAGCTTTTACATCAGAAGAGTTTGTAGAGCGAAAGTGTGTCTTGACAAGAATGTATGTGGAAGCCGTCTGAGGGCCCATGTATGGGTCTGAGGAACTGATGAGTTTGGGGCCACACACTTGAAGGAGTGGTATGAGAAGCAGTGCATAAGCATGAGAGAAGGTGACCAGCCATGATGTACACAGTTGAGCATGTCCTTCACTGCAAGTGGTTTGGGTATTTGGGGTAGTTAAGAGGATATGGAAATGGTGGCTACCAAGCTTTGCCTCCTGCTGCTTCATTTGATGTGGCACTAGAATGTGAGGAATGCAGAAAATTATTTGGTCACCAATGTCGGGGGGAAAAAAAAATAATAATAAAAAAAAAAATCTATACCCATGCTGTCTCCCATATATACTGCTAATGGATTGGACTAACAAGGGAAACGCTACTTTCTTGGCATACAAATTTGTGTTATCATCTGTGCTTTTCTATCTTTCTTTAAACAATATACATTTTAATGCTTTGTATTTGTTTGGAAACACTGCTTGCTGAGCTACAGAAACTCAGTTTTTATTTCATTTTTGAAGAGGATCCAGTTTGTGGCAATGAAATCCTACTAAACTGAGTAGAAATCTGCTAAGTCTTCTATACACCTCAGGTGCTTTTGTCAATTTGAGGATAGCTTTTAAGACTGATGTTATGATTTTTTTTTCATGACATTGAAATCAACTTTGAAGTAGTATCCTGGCAGCTTTGTTTGCCATAGCTAATTCTATATTGTACTTTGTCCTGTATGTCTCAATATTAGCAGTCCTTGGGTAGTGAAAATAGCATCATAAGAATTTCCTCAGGCATTTAATAGTGTGTCTGATGCCAGTGCAATTTGCAGAGGAATAATCTTTGTTTGACAATAAGCTAATTTTTGTTGTTGTTGTTGTTGTTTAAATTACAGTAGTTTTTTTTCCAGCAGGAGTTATTAATTTATTTTTCAGTATTATACCGAAATGGCTTGCTGTTTTCAGTAAGTATTGTTTTATTCTCATTTCATCCTTTCTTAAAATCCTGCTGCATTACTGAAAATGTCTACCAAAAACCTAACAAATATAAAGGCAATGATGAAAAGTTCTAGAAAGACATCCTACAGAAAACTCAAAGACAACTGGAGATAGCTCTCAGCATCTTACAGTTGTTCTCTACTAATTAACGGTTATGTTACATATTAGACATGCTTCAGTTTTCTCTGCAGTCTGTTTTTTTTTCTATATTGTAAGAAAGGATATATTAATGACCGTCTACATTTCCAATGATTCTCCAAGTAGGATCAACTTTTCATAACATTTTTCGTTCTAGCACTAGCAGAAAGGAAACAATTTGCTTTTAGAATCTTATTTCAGTAATAAAGGTCTTGTGCTCTTCCATCAAGCAGATTTATTTCTCTCTCTTTTTTTTTTTTTTTTCATAAGAAGAAGGAGTTGGTGTTGTAAGATTTGTAGGTTGGATAGGATATCACTTGCAATGCTGAGCATCGCTCCTGAAAACACATCATCAAGGCATATGTATATATTTCTTTTTCATTATTATTAATTTTAAATCTAAGGTGTCTTAGAACTTCTTTGATTAGAGTACTAATTAGAGAAAAAAAGGATCTGTGTTGTTTACTCAGGATGTATATAGTACAGGCACTTAGTAAGATTAAAAACTTCTTTGGTTAGAAATATTGAGTCTGTGTTGTAAAGGACTTTACTCCTTGTTCTAGTCAAAATGCCATCCTGTGCTACAGTGAACTTCACTATGATTAATAGCATAGAGTTGAGTAATCAGGAGAAAGCAAAATAAAAGGCTTGATATTATACAGAGCTGTGGAGAAAAGCATATCCTGGACACCTTTAGTAGTAACTAGTAACAGAATTCTAGATATTGGTGTAGAAACTGTTACAGGCAATCTAAGTCATATTTTGAAAGGATCATCTGAAATTTTGTTGACTTTTTATGATACTGTAATAACTAACCAAGAGTTTTTTCATCTCATATTTCACAGTTCTTCATATCTTCCTAAGAGGGTTGTCTACTTATTTTTTGTTATTGTTTGTTTCTTTGTTTTTGCTGTTTTGGTGTTTTTTTTTTACTAGTAGAGAATTTCTACTAGATGCAGCATTTCTGTTACTCATATCTGCTTTCTGCAACAAGTAGAGAAGCATAAGTAAATGATAAAAAACAGAAGACATTTTTGAAAAGCTAGAAACTGTAGGTTTAAAGAGGTTAAGCTGTGCTATAGATTTAAGAGGGAAATTTACCCATAGAAATGTTATCATATACCAGTCTCACAGGTATAGTCTGCTCTAATTTGAGCTGTTAGACAAACGTCTGCCCAGCCACAGAAAGCTAAAAGTGACATAAATTCCCATATTTACCCACCTCCTTCACTAGAGGCACTGCTTACTGTTCTGGAATATAAAAGCAGCTGGGCTGCTGAATTTGCCATATTTTTCTCTAGTCGTGAGCTCAGATTTTCCATTGAAGTTACTGTAAGTTTTGCACAAAAATCAAGGGCAGTACATTGGCCAGAACGTGTGATAAATAAATATTTATACACAAATCAGAATGCTACTGACGGCTTCTTTGCACTTTAGAATTCTAAATATTTTAAGAAGCATCTGTTACTAAACTGAGGCATCATTTTTGAAAGTACCCATATTTACTTAGTGGAAGTACACATATTTACTGAGATGAACATAGTGACAAACTATTGGACTACAAGAATACACTTAAAATTATAAAGGCAATATAATATGATTGAATTAAAATTATAATAAACAGACTGAATATTTAGTCTATGCAAATATTATCTACTGTGAAAGATTAATAAAATGAGTAACCTCTAATATTGTGCCTCAACTTTTTAGAAGTTGAAAGATTCCTGTGATCAATTTTGAGAGGCTTTCCTGATTTTTTTAATATCTGAAAGCAAATATAATCAATACTTTTTTTTTTCTATTACTTCAACAACTAAGAGACACAAGAGGTTTCTGGTCTTCAGAGAATCACAGAATATTCTGAGTTGGAAGGGACCCATAATGATCATCGAATTCACCTCCTTTCTGCAGGGTAGGGTAATGACACAGCAACCTGAGGGAAGTGCTGATGTTTATTATATGCTTCAGAACAAAGCTTTCACTCTGATAGATACAACGTGTTATCCATACAGAATCTGTATTCCTCTGTGCAGGGTTTTTTTGTTTGGTTGGTTTTGTTTTGTTTCAAAGAACTGAAAGAAAAGATTAAAAGGTTTAATTCCTGTATTTGTTTGAAAGTGTAACAGTAAAAAGTGAAACAACTTTTAGATTAGAATATGTAGCTGCTGAATCTAGTTTAACTGGTGAAGAAATTCTAGTCTGTATATATATTGCATCCCCACTAGTAGGATGGTCATGGATTCTTACCCCTAGATGTTTCCAGTTAGGAAAATTCCACAGGTATGGTTTCTCTCTAGACTAGTATCTTAGTATGACTTGGAGTAAAAACAGGCTGTAACTCAAACATGACATAATGTGTGTATGTTACTGAGATTCTTTCCCATTAAAAGTGTATTCCTTACATAATACATACGAAATTCAAAGCACTTTACAAATTTATAATGCCCTTGCACTGCTAATTAGTGGTTAAATAATATTTATATACCAAATTAGCCTCACAGCTAAGATACAAGCCCACAAATTTATTACAGAATTGTCATCGAACTACTGAATTGTTTAAGAGAATCAAAACATGCAGTAGTTTCCTGTGAATTAAGTCATATCTCACTATAGACCCAATTTTAAAAGAAGCAATATTATAAACATTTATGGATGAATGTGATGGTGTGCTCCACCCCCCCTCTATCTTTCTCCCAACTCACTCCTCTGGTCTTGCCTTGCACAGGAAACAATGAGTAACAATACTGACAGCACCCTTACAGAAACAGATTAACAACTGCAAATCTGTTTCAGACTGAGGAGGCTGAATGAACTGATAACAGACACCTATCTCAACAGCTGAAGGCAACTTGAGCATGTGCATTTTTTAAAAAACAAAGTATGACTATGAGTCAATCATCCCACAAACAGTGAGCAGCTCAAGAGCCCCATCAGCTTGCCTACGCGGCAGCTGAATGCGCAATAGGATCCCCCCTTGAGTGGGGATGCCTTTTGAGGTTACACCTGCACAAAGATCCCTTACACGTTGATGTCAAGACACCTTGCCGGTACAGATCCTTGGTAAGTGACTAATAGTTTGGTTTAGGCTTTGTTAGATTCACTAAGATCACAGGTGATCATAAGCTTTGTTAACTTTGCCAAGATTAAATCTTTGATTGATTGTGTACATAAAATCCCTTAGACACAAACTATTGACCAAGTCTAGGACTAGGAGTGGATCCAGGTGTACCTGGGCTCCTTACCTCCCCGGTTCAAGGAAGTCAGGGGGTCCACTCTGAACCTTGTGACTCAATGGGAAGGCCTCCTGTGTGTGTTTGTTTAACCCCACCCTTTACGCAGTAAGTAATCAAGTGTTCCCAGCTGTCTCAAATCTTGTCACTGTTTAATCACTATATCATATTATGTCAATGAATATATTCTTCCTTCTCTTTTATGGGCAAAGTGTATAGTGCAGTTATTTCCTTCTGTGACAGTGAATTTTTTTGGAGTTTCAGCACTATAAATTAATCATTTCTGTGTCTCTATGTAGAACCCAAAATAATCTAAAACATAGGATAGAACATAGACTCAATCCATGCTGATTATCCTAAGATACTTTCTGACCCATAAATACTGTATCTGGGAGAATATCATTGTTATATATATATTAAAAAAAAAAAAAAAAAAGACAGCTAATTTATGACCTTGACTTGTATACTTTACAAATAAGGAAGAAAAGCATATTTTTATTGGCCGCAATATTATGGAAGGGTAAGGGTCTAAGGGTCTAAAGCAAGAAGAGCTATGTAAGCATCAAAGCAGCATTGATTATAAATTGACCAGGACTATATGCAGCCTAATAATACATAACATTTTGAAAACATTTTAGGCATTTATTCAAATGCATGGCTTTTTAAAAAATATGTCTTCATGACTGTGTTGACAGATTTTTTTAAAAAAAGAAAGAATATTTGATTTTCTAGATGCATTAAGTTAATGAGTACAGAAAGGTGGGGAAAGAAAGCCTCACAGAAGGCTTTGTGGAAGATGGGGTACAGGGTTTTATTTTTCCCTTAATAACAGAGCAGTTTGGGGTGGGAAGTGATAGACATACATCCACTCTGGGGAATAGTGAGCATAGTGTTCAAAAGACTAGTGTTAACACAGCTGTGAGCAGGAGTGAGAGTCACAGATGGGTACACACACACAACTGTGGGTATCATGCCTGGTCTCACAACTCCTCTATAACGGTTTGGCAGCTCTTGAGGCTTGAAAACAAAACTGATGTACAGTCTTAATGAACAAAACCCTGCATGCCATGCTTATGAAAACCTGCATGGCTGTCTGAAATGTGATTTGCCTTTCACATTGCTGTCACCACTGCCAAAACACACTGCTCACTGCCTCACTGTACTCACATCCACTGTTTGGTCCCCATAAACGTTCAGCAAGTGTCAGTGAACGTCAAGAGGTGCCATTTTTCTCACATGGAGGAATTCAGTGACATACCTTTGCTTCATACTCATTTCCATGTCAGATGCCAATTTGTCAGACTGCTCCTCTGCTGCCATCTGCCACACAGCAACAAAATGAAATGGAGTATTGGAGGGAAAGTTCAACCTCTACTGCCATACCATCATACATCTGCCTCTGGTATCATGGGCCAACATGATAAAATAGGAGGCACTATTTTTGGAGCAGCGTCTGTATCCTAATTTGCTTACTTTTATCATAATTTAAGTGTCAGATAGGGTACAAGTGTTTAAGTGCATTTTAATTGTTTTGCATTTACATATTTTCATTAATTGCAGGTCTCTCTAAAGGCTTCAGTCATTAGACAAGGTGGTGCTCAGCTTTGTTTTACTAGTTTCCACAAAGAAAACTTAGCTTTTCTGGAACTTTCAAAGTGAAGGCACGAAGGAAGCATATTTACCCGAATATAGCCATCCTCTGATCCTACTCAAGGTACTGTCATTATTTTTTTTCCATTCCCATTGAACATTCTAATTCAACTTCAAAAAGAATATTAAGCTTAATCTTTGCTTGAAGAAATGAAATGGTGATCACCTTGATATCAAAACAAAGGAGGTCACGTTCAAACAGACTTCAGTGCGGTCTGCCTGGAAGTTTAAAGTGCTCAACTGGCAGGTGCTGGATAATGAACACAGACACAAAGCCCTGGAACTTCTCTGGGGATTCTGCTAATTTCCTCCTTAATTAATCTGTTTTCCAAATTGAATAAGTTAACTGCTAACTTTTCTAAATAACTGCCAAGTTACTGACTTCTGTAAGCATTCATTTTTTCCCTTTTACCTTTGCTTCCCCTCTGCTCCATGGATTAGCTGTATGGTGGGAGTACCTAGCAGAAAGACTCAAAGCTGTGCGTGGCTCTGGGTGCTACCTGTGTGGTAACACCACGATCGGGGCTGGCCCACACCACCTGGACCGCAGCATGTGTTCTGAACAACAGAACTCTGACGTTTAGCCCCTCCTCGCTCCAGCCTTGCCAGCCCCGGCTGCAGGGAGGGGAGGGTACGGCAGGTGGCGCCACCGCCGCCATGGAGGCCGTTCTAGTGCCCGCCCCGCGACCCGGAACCGCTTCGCTGCGCGGCGCCTTTCATTTCCTTTCAGCGCCTGCGCGCAGTGGGTCCTGCGCTTCGGGAGGCTGCGGCGCAGCGTGGATCTTGAGGAGTGATGGCGGCGCCAGTGGCCTCCGCGACGCCGCCGAAAAAGATCGTAGCACCCACCGTGTCTCAGATTAACGCGGAGTTCGTCACCCAGGTGGGCTGGCCGTGCCGAGGCGGGGCTTGAAAAGGCCGCGCGGGTGGCTGCCTTCCTGCCCTCGGGAACTTGACTGCGGCGTGGGCCTTAAGGCTGCAGCGCACAGCTATGAGATAGAAGGTCTCGATGGGCTGTCTTAGCGTCTTGTCAGCTGTCTCAAGGGGAGCGTAATCCTTTGCATCCCCTGACAGGTAGTGTAGCTCTGAGGGATTTCCTAGAGGGAACTTATGAACAGCAACAACAAAAGGTGTTTATTATATAGCAGCCTGTGCATCTGAAACTTCTACAGAGAGTTGGACTTCTGTTGGAAAACGCGTAGGTGTAGAAACTTTAGTGGTGAAAAAGCACTATTGTACAAACATTGTAGTTACTTGTAGTTATTGGAAGCTGTGATTGAGCAAGAAACTAGTGTAATAAAATGTGGGCTTTGGGTCTGTTGTAGAGCTACCATGTCATTACTGAAACGTGTATATGCTTACCATGTTTGTTTGTTTCTCCATACAGTTAGCAAATAAGTATTGGGCTCCACATGCGAAGAAAAAACTGTCTTTTGATTCAAAGGTAAATACTTCCATTGGAATTGTACTCAGGTAGGACCAAGCCTTTTCTGACACAGTAACCTCTGATGGTGACTATTTCATAAAAGGGTGTGGAAGACTGCTTGAAAGGTCATCACTTAGCACACTATAGTTATAGGTTATCTTTTACTTTTTTGTAGTATAAAAATAGAGGCACTGTCATGTGCTATCACAGTGCAGTTCTTTTGTATCCTGTTTGGTTGGTTTATTTTAGCCAAGAACTTGTGAGTTAAAGAATGTTGTGGGTGGGGATACTTTTATAAATCGAAGAAGGGTGAAGGATAAGTATGACTGAATGATAATACTTAAAAGCTTTTTTTGAGGATTTAGATTGGAAAGTTTTATTACTGCTGTGGTTGGTATCTTTGTTTTTTACCATTAGAGCTTAGCTGTATACGGTTGGTTTTGTGTTGGTATTCATTAGTGTTGGAGCCTTAAATGTTTTTTTCCCTTGTTATTTGCCTTGATCTCCCTTTTCAGCATCCGATTGCTTGATCTTTGTATAATGTTGGTGATAGGTTTTGTGTGTAATTGATAGAACTAGGATGAAGATAAGCAGTTGAATTACAAGTCTTTGTGATGCAGTGTCGAAATGTGCGTATTGCAGCAGGTAGAGCAGTTTCTTTTATTCATGCTGGAAAAGCTGGATACAAATGTCTGGTTTTGGTTTGATGCTATTTAAAAAACACAGCAACAGTGGATGACCAGGTTGATACAGGCTTTTCAGGACTGTTTTAAATTCATCAGTAAGGGAGAGATTAATGGTGAAAAAGCCTTGAATATCATTTTGACTTTTATATAAAACTCTGAGTGAGATTTAGGTAATTTCTTCTTTATCTCTGAAGCTTTTGGTCTGAGCAGAGTTGAGACGTGTTTGTTATGATATATTCTATCAAATATCGCTAAGCAGAGTAACTAATGCACAGTAACTTAGAATACATAGAATATCTGAATGCACTTTCAGTAATTTTATGAAGTATAATTTTTCAATTTTTCTTACCCATAGGTTATTGAAGATGTATATGCAAAAGAAATTGTCAAATCAAAGTAAGTACACTGGTCACTTTCTCTTGAAGACAACCATTCCAACATTATGTATTGCAGTTATTTCTGATGTTTCACAGAGTACTTTAAAGTACATCTATATATTGAAAGCCAATGGGAATGACATAAATGCATTGCAGTATAAATATAATAATTATTGTGTTTTTTCAAAGTTCAAATGTGACAAAAAGAAGGTTCATGAGTTCATACTTCTTGTGTTGGACAGTTCTTGTTTGATCTGGCACTGTATTGTGATTTATGTTGGTTTTGTGTTGTGATGGTTATAGAAGGCTGGTATCTTTATTGTTATAAGTTATGTTAAAAAAAAAAAATCAGTTAAGGATTGTAGTGCCTCTAGCTTTTGCTTTTTTTTTTTTTTTTTTGCTTTTTTTTTTTTTGCTTTTTCCCCTAGTTCTTGTAACCAGATTTAAAGCAAGAATTTCATTTCATTGAATTTTAATGTTGAATGAGGGAGACAGGGAAAAAGAAGAGTTCTTTTACAGCTGTGTGTATAGGTAAGAGTGGTAACGATAGAAGTTGGAAACTCTTCAGGACAACTTTGAATTTTGAAGGGAATCTTGTTTATAATTTCTTTATGAAAGTAATATAAAAATTGCCATGCGGAATCAGAGCAAACTTGCATTTCCATTAACTCAGAAGCAACGCTGTTTCAAACTGAAGTTTGTCATATAGTCACGGTTTTCCAGAATATGCTGTCAGTGCTTTACCGATTTATATCTTCAAGACTGTAGGAAAATGGTGTCCCCATACTTTCAGATCTGGATGGACTTGCTACATGTAACAAAACAAGGGGGGGAATAACCATTTTCTGTGCAGCTGTGCACAGAAGGCTTTCTTTGCTACGTTAATTGATTACTTTTCTTTATTTTTAGGTTTGCAATTAGAAAGATAATGCTTCTTGAATTCAGGTAAGCTAAATGGAGTAAGATTTTAAGTTTCTTTTCTGTAGAAACCCATAAAGATGAAAAACAAATGCAGAGTGGCGAATCTGCTACAAGTCAGTATAATTACTTGCTCTGTTTCTGTCTCAAGTCTGATGAGCAGGCAGAATAAGATGGTGTTTGGTTAGGATAGATTCTTTGTTGAAGAGGCTGAAGTAACTACCGCTACCACTAGCTAGTGGTACTACTAAAAAATAGGATAAATTTGTATTTGCTTCCTGCTTCCTTGTTAGAAAAGGCGCAAGAGAAAATGTAAGATGTCATTTTGAGTTTGACAGAGCAATACTATGGAGCTACTGTTTCAGTCATTTTTGTGAAAATTCATAATATTTTAAGTTTGTAATGTGCTTTTAGTACTTTTGTTGTATAGCTGCATCTGCTACCGTTTGTCCTATAAGTCATGTTCTCTTTTTTCTTCTTTCCTTTGTCAGTGCCTCAGGCTGCCCTGTCTTCACACACATGAGATTTTTCCATTCTTACTAACATAGATTTATCTTCACTTGGGAGCATAAAAATATTTTTATTGAAATGTATTGAAGTTTATTGGAGTTCCTGGATGAAATGAAGTATGGAACTCACTCTGGATTTCTGGGAAGGTGGAGGTATTCCCTTCACCTGGCAGATTCAAGCTCCTGGGAAGCAGTATATGCTCCGCATTGTATGTCTGAAGTTCTCATTTTCTTTTATTTGATGCTACACATCATCTGGGCAGTAAGCCACCAAGAAGTGTAAATCCTAATCTGGCCCTTATTGAGGCTTCTGCTCCTGGTTATCTATATATGTACAAACCCTTGCTGCTTTGTTGGCTTTTTTTTCCTCACTGTTCCTGGTGCTTGTCTTACCCAAAGTATTGAAGAAAATAAATAAGTAAAACTGAATGGGCTCATGAAAGGGTGAAAAGAATGTTAGAGCCAGCATTAAGATGAGAATGGGTGACTGACTGAATTAGGAATGAACAAGAATTTCTGGAGGCATAAGGTGCAAATAAGCTGTTGAAAATAGTAGATTTGGAGGTTTTCTCCTTGGGAATAGCTATCCTGCATAGCTTCAGGGGGTAGCTAGAGGAGGGAGGCAGCTCTGTGTTCAAATTGCTTCTCATCTCTAGGCTCTACTTTTAAGAGATTCTTCTATGGGAAAGGTACTATCTTAGTGAAGAAGCAGGCTTGTTGCTGAGTAGCTGCTATTTCCCAGTGTCCAGTAATTTTTTCAGTTTTCTTGAATTCACTTAAAAAGTAAAGGTTGTGTAATTTTTCAGATAGTGTTACACAGTAGTTGTCCTTTGCATCTTGTGCTGGGAAGTGCTGCATGTGACGTTCTTTAGTTAAGTGAATTTCTTTTCCGTCTGGATAATCAGTATGAATTCTTTTTCTGATTATGCGTTGAGCTATGGCTTCTTACAGCATTTTTAAACCCCACTTATCAGTTTGTCATCCTGATGAGAAAATCATCTGTCTCCTGTAGTGGTTACGCAAATCTGCCAGTACCAAGTTTTGCTGAAGTGATCTGGTTGAGAGTTAGCTTCAGGAACTACTCAGTAACTTCAAAGATGACAAACCAACTTCTCCTGTGGATAATTGCTTTTTCATATGAGTGACAGATTATGTGGGTGGCAGCAACTAATGACTTACTCTTTGTCTTTTCAAAGCCAGTACCTTGAAAATTACCTATGGATGAATTATTCTCCAGAGGTGTCCAGTAAGGCATATTTAATGTCAATCTGCTGCATGGTGAACGAGAAGTTCAGAGAGAATGTCCCTGCGTGGGAGGTAACCAATTACAATTACAGCTAGAATTGACTTTTATACTGAAGTCATAGTTTCTGCAGTGTGTTCTCTTGTACTGATGGAAAGTAGCAAAGCTTGCAGTGTTTAAATTAAATGGTACTTCAGCTGGAATATCTTGTATTATATAGCATGAATTCTTCTCTGAGAAAGCAGTACATGGATGAAAGATCACCTGATTTTTTTTTTTATTTTTATTTTTTCTGTGCTTGAATCTTTTTTTCTGCTGCCTTATATCAGTAGCACTTTACTTTTTTGGCACTTGAAAGAGTCTGGCACGTGCAGAGAAGTTATTTCTCTGATAGTGAAAGGAAAAAGAATTTTTTTTATCCGTGCACATGAAAAGATCACTGAAAGTTTGGCATTTTATCTAATATTATCTTGCTTAAAACCTGTGAATGTGGTTTTGTGGCTATATTGCATGAAATTTTAAACTGAATCTCTTATGCTACTTCTGTGTATTGTTTTGTTTAGCAGTAGCTTTAGAAATATTTTAGTGTTTCTACAAATGGTCCATGGTCTCATGTCCTATGAACTGTATGTGTTAGAGGGCAAATAGAATGCGGTAGTCCCTTTAAGAGTTCTCCTGCATATTGGGGAATCCCTGATCAGGAGGATATCATTAAGACTGCATTTGTGTTGCCAGGTAAGAAAAAATGTCAGAAAGAGAAATTCTTTCATTTATGCATTTGAATGAGTCTGGAGATCTCAAGTTATGCTGTGTGAAATGTTTGAAATAATTTGTATCACCTTGACTCAAGATTAACTTCCTTTTCTGTTCCTAGACATTTAAAAAGAAGTCAGAGCACTTTCCCTTCTTTTTCAAATGCATTCTGGAAGCATCACTGGTTGAGAATGACAGCGAATTCTCACTACATGAACAGACAGTTCTCCTGCTTTTCCTTGATCATTGCTTCAATAGTTTGGTATGTTAAGAGTTTCTCTTAGAATACTCCCAGTGTGGTTCTGCCAATCTGTCTTAGCAGCAGTTCAGTTTTAGCAATTCTTCAGGAGACAAATAAAGCAAAATTTCCATTTAGAGATGACGGTGATGTTGGATGGTGTTTACCCTTCCTTTTGACACAAAATGTATTAGTCAAATCAAGGTCTACCCAAGCAATGAACAGTTGTAAGAGTTACTGGGGAGTGATGCTGCTTAGTTTCCTGTTAGGAAGTTGTGAAATCTAATGGAGTGGCATACATTCAGATTTTAATGTCCATGATTATTTTGTAAGGATATACTTGCCAGATAGGTACATTGGAAAGTATAAAAGTCCTTAAAAATGCTTTTCATGTCTTTAACTTTCTAACAGGAAGTGGATTTGATAAGAGGTCAAGTGCAGCAACTCATTTCCTTACCGATGTGGATGGCTCTACAACCTGTAAGCATAATAATGTAATCTTCTAGGCAGTATGCAAGTTCTGCAATGCGAATTATATGGTGACTGTTCAGTATTTGAAGCTGTCTGCATTACAGTGGATCTGTATTTTTGTGTACTTGGTAAAACTCTTTCCCGTTTGTTGCAAATTTCCATGCTCATTTGCAGTGTTTTTTTTCCCTCCACAAATCTAAGCTTTATTGCTTTTTTGAAGTGTTATTTGTAGGCTAGAACATGAAAATGCTGGGACTGGGAAATTGATCTGCTATGTGGAAATGGGAAGCAGTGGAATAGGGAAGAGAAGAATACCAAAAAGCCAACTGAGAAGGGTGTATGTGGTACTACTGAGGGAATAAGGTTTAGCTAGATGGATGGTGCAGGTGTGTGTCAGTGACTTCTGTAAACATTTTTCTGAAGTACCACTTTGTATTATTGAGTTTCAGTATTTGCTTTCCTTGTCATAAGAAGGATTCTTTTACCTTCCTAGAAACGACTGGAGCAAGAGCTGAAAAAGACACCAAAACTAAGAAAATTCTGGAATCTCATTAAGAAAAATGATGAGAAAATGGATGAGGAGGCAAGAATGCAGTATGTTACAACAGAATTTTTTCCAGTTAAATCCAATGCCAGATATGTTGATCATTGCAATTCAAGTAATTGAAGTTGTTATAATAATAATAATATGTGTAATTAAAAAAACAACAACAAAAGCCAGACAACCAGTCAACAACATGTAAAGATTATACATAAGGATCGATTGTATTTTCTCTCTTGGAAGCTATTTTGTTTTCCAGTGATCTTTATGCAAAATAATGTTACAGAAGCTAACATTTTATTTGATCAGTGAGTTTATGATTACAAATTTTAGAGCCAGCGGATAAGAGCTATTATGAGAATATGATATAGTTACTCATGTATTTTTTTTCATGACTTTGGCAAGGACTTTATTTAAGCACTTCAATTCACGTAAGAGTAAACTTAGGTGTATTTTACAGAAGATAAATGTTCCAATAATTTTTGTATTATAATGTGGTAAAGTGTAGGTGGTATCATACTTCTCTTCACTCAGTAGAAGTATGGGATGTTAATCCATGTTTTCTAGAAGTTAAAAACAGATACTGCTATTCTGTCTGCCTGAGTGTAAGAAAATTTATCATCTAAAGAGCTTAGGTATGGCTTAAAACAAACTGTTACCATTATGTATGTCTGAAAGCAGCTAACTTTGTACTTGTGAAAGATATTTTTAGTCTTCATTTCAGGAATATTAAATCTTTTGTCCTATGTTTGATTTTAGAGCGTATCAAGAGAGAAGATTTCTTTCGCAGCTCATTCAGAAATTCATTTCTGTACTAAAGTCAATACCTGTCTCAGGTAACTCTGGCTCTTGTGTTATTTTGTTATCTGGTAACATGTCTTAAATTCTTTTCTTGTATTGAAAAATAACTACTTAGGACACCAGCCTGAGGTTGGAGGACTTATCTATATGGGGTTTTAGTAATAAGCCTGTGTGCATGGAATTCATGTCAGTCAGTGTTTGTATTTGCATATGCTTTAAAAATGAAATAGTGGAAAGTTACTTTGAACATCTTCTGTTTTGGTTTAGTGTGGACTTAAAAATATATTTTTGAATAGCGGTACTCTTTAATTGTGTACTTACATCTTCCGTACAATATTAACACATTTCAAAGCGTACTTATGAGTTGTTATAAATGCGTATCGTAAGGCTGTGTTCTGTCAGTAATGTTGATTTATGGTGAGAACAGAAAAATAAGCAAAGTTAAATGCTGTGAAATTGAACTACTCTTGATTTATAAAAAGTCACATTGACCAAAATTGTATGCTTGCCCGATTGAGGAAGGAAACGTGTTTCTACAGAAGGGTATTAGCATTTTGAAAAATAAATAAACTGCTTATAATCCAAGCACAATTTAGGTGAATTCCCAGAATTCTGCTTTTGTTCTTAAAAGCTAAAGCTTGCTAAGAGTTTGTGAGCTGTAAGAATTTCTGTGTATCGAGGCTTTTTCAAAAAAGATACCTAACCCATCCATCTTCCCAGTTGTGCAAAGATTGGTTTTATAAAGACTTGCCTTAACAGTATGCTGAAGGCTTTAGGAGATAGACATTCATTAAAGCGGGTTTTGTATTGTGTTCTGACTTGATCCTTTTAGCTTCTCAGCAGTCCACTTAAAAACTGTACACTCTGCTTTTGGCATTGTACAGTGTAGCCGTTGATGCATCATTTTGTAAAGTTTCAGTGGATTAGGTGGTGGTGAAAGTAGCAGTTCTTAGATAGTTGGTTTTTTTTTTTTTTTTCATGCTTTTTAGATTTAAACTGGTTCATCTGTCTGCTTCATGTGAAGAAAATCTGCACTCCAATCTCATTTCTCTTTCACACTATGTAATTTTTTTTTTAATTAAGAGAGCTTCATTTAAATGTTTTCACAGGGTTGCAGGGTAGTTGAGATTGAAAGGGACCCTTCAGTGTTGTAGTCCAACCCTTTGATCAAAGCATGGTTAGTTATTTATGGGAGGTTGCTCAGGATCTTGTCCAGTTAGACTTGAGTATTTCCAAGGAAATATAACAGACAGTTGGACAGTCAGTAAGGACTTTCAGCCAGTTGACCACACTTGCCACGTACGTACCAGAATTATTATTTTAGCTGAAAAGACATTTGTGGGAATGGAGCGAGATGTGGAAAGAGATCTTCACAAGCCTAAAATGGTTGAAAGATACTATGCTTTACCAGGCTATATGCACTGTTAGACCATTTGACCATTTAGGATGCAAAATAAATAGGTTGATCTAATGCAGCATTCAGTACCTTTGAATTTTGTGACAGTCTTTTGCTTATTTGACTGCAGTTTTAAAAGGTAATAGATAATTTTTTTTTTTTTTTAAGGACTTGACATGAAAAGTTTTAAAGAAATATAGCAGGCCTGGTATCTTGTGAAAGCAAGCATTTGTGTGGCACGTTGTTTGTGTTTTTAGTGGATGAGTTCACTTCTAGAAGTCTAGTTTCTTTTATTTCTTATATCCAACTATTTTCTGGTTCACAGTGAAGGAAAGGATTGTTTGAGGAAAAAGAGAAGAATGTGCTGGTTAGTTCTCTAATCTTGTTAGAAGCTGATACTGGTGTATAAGTACTTCTAAAAATATATTGTGGTGTGGATCAATTATAAATATTTTATTCCTATCTAGGTCCTATTTCTATGGACAAAGTTCATTATTGTGAGAGATTCATTGAACTCATGATAGATCTTGAGGTAAGTGGATTTGTTTCAGCCTGTTTCTAGGTGTGCTTTCTAGATTTTTGTATCATAAAGTTGTCATTTTTAGACTTATTCCAGGTAACAGGTAGTTATGTCACAGCTATGCATAAAGTTGCTTAATAGTGGTTTTCCAGCTGTAAATAGAATATCGTAACAGTAATTTCAGGTTGGGAAGACATTCTGGAATAGGACAATTTGCTGAAATGTTAAGCACAGGGGATTTTAAATGACTTAACCTATATTAGTTCAAGATTAACTGTCCTCTACTAAGTTCCTTAAGTAGCCTGTGCTTATAGCTGCAACAGAAGAAGAAGCCTCTAAGTGGGAGGTGGTTGTCCTGTGGACATAATATATTTTCATAAGGGATTGATATACTTGATGTTAAGCTTAAATCTTGTTTCTGGCCAAACCACTTAGAGGCAGTACATTTAATGTTGTCATTAGGTGTTACAGGAGTATTGGAATTCAGAAAGTTTATGAAGCCTGTTTAAATGACAAAAACAAGCATATGAGAAATCAGCTGTAAATCCATGTCTGTTTGCATCTGTAGCATGTATTGTTTTAAAAGTCTTTTTTTTTATCGCTATAATGAGGTACCTATTTCTATTAAAGTTTGTACTCTAAAATAAAATCGTCGGAAGGAACGATTTCTAAGAAAGTTCTTTTGTTGGATCAGTTTGTTTTGTTTGGTAGTGACTACACATGACAATTAACATTTTCTACTGTAAAATCTTTTAATATCTTTCTTAGTTCTAAATGTCATGTTAATGTCTTTTGACTTTCTAAATTCATCTGTACATTCCATTGAGAATAACTCATTTTTAAAAAGCTTAAATTCATTTGTAAAGCAGCTTGAACAATTTTAATTGAAAATGAGGTCTCAGCTTTTGTAAGCTTGAAATTATTAATAAAGCTAAAAAAAGTTAGAACTACTGTGCATACTTTATGAATAGAAGATACAATACGGTAGTTGGAAAAAAGGCAGTTCTCAGTCCTGAGAATCTCAGGCTTAACATAAAAACAAAGCAAGATGACTGAAAGGTCTGGAGCACAGGCCTTATGAGGAGCGGTTGAGGGAGCTGGGATTGTTCAGCCTGGAGAAGAGGAGGCTCAGGGGAGACCTTATAGCTCTCTATAACTTCCTGAAGGGAGGTTGTGGTGAGCTGGGGATCGGCCTCTTCTCTCGTGTAATCAGTGATAGAACTAGAGGGAATGGTTTCAAGCTGCGCCAGGGGAGGTTCAGGCTGGACATTAGGAAGTATTACTCCTCGGAAAGGGTAGTCAGGCATTGGAATGCACTGCCCAGGGAGGTGGTGGAGTCACCGACCATGGGAGTGTTCAAGAAACGTTTGGATGTTGCGTTGAGGGGTATGATTTAGCTGGGGAGTATTGGTAATGGTTGGACTGGATGATCTTCTAGGTCTTTTCCAACCTCGATAATTCTGTGATTCTGTGAAATGAGTGTAAAACATGCACATTTAAAACAGTATTGCAGCAGTTTGATGTTATCATGTGTAGCACACAAGGATTATCATATAATCTTAGAGTCACCAAGGTTGGAAAAGACCCTCAGAATCACCCAGTCCAACCATCTACCCATCACCAATAATTCTCACTAAACCATGTCACTCAACACAGCGTCGAAACATTCCTTATGTAGACACCACTGGTGGAACAGTTGCTTTATTTAACTTACTTCTATTGCTAATAGGGTATAATTTCACTCATGATGAGTTTACGCCTCGCTGCCAGACGTAATAGAAGTTCATAGCAGCCTACCTGCATAAAACCAGTGTCTTGGCACACATAAATGCTGCCTTAGTGTGAGGACCTCTGTTTGGGTGTTAGATAAGTAAATAACTGCAGCAGTCTATCTTCATTTGCCTTCTTGTAATGGAGAGAAATTGAGAAACCAAGATTTATTTAATTTTGAAGAATTGTTTGTACTAATGTGAGAATATTTACCATAGGCTTTGCTTCCCACACGACGCTGGTTTAATACAGTGTTGGATGACTCCCATCTTGTTGTTCACTGTTACCTGTCTAGTCTTGCCAAAAGAGAGAAGGAGGGTCATCTCTTCTGCCAGGTGAGATAAGAAGTTTTTTTTTTATTTTGTGGTGACTCTAAATATTGCAGTTGTTTTATTTTACATTTGATTGTTAAGACGGATCTTTATGAATACTTCTGATGGATGCAAACACCATGTTTATTGAAGCCTTTCAGGCAGTATTCTTTTCTACCTGTATGTATCTGCTTCCATCTTTCTGACTTTTTTTGTGCGTTTTTGGAAAGTTGAACCTAGAAAGTGGTGCAATTTATGGATTGCTTTATCCCAGGTGTAACAGAAGATGTTACCACTGCATTCTCTCCTTCATTTTTAATTTAAGAAAATTCTACAGTGGTGCTGTTTATCACTAGTCTCCTTCAATTTAATTAGCCATAGTCAGTCAGTTGTTTACAGCAGGATCAGATCTTTTCATCTGCATTTTTTTGCTGCTTACTGTCTCCCATGTCTGGCATTTCTTCGGTCTCTCCTAGTGTCTTTGTTGATGGAGCAGAAAGCCAGAAGCTCATTGGTTTAATTTTCTTCTTTTAAGCTGCATACTGTTACGGAAAAGTAGGAAGAATTCTAGGGTGGGCATCAAAGAAGGATGGAGTGAGCAAGACTTTTCCCTTTTGATAGCAGCAAGCCATAAATTGGATTTTGTGTGTCTCTGAACCTCTGGCTAGGTCAATGCAATACGCTTCATTTCTACTATAATTGTATAAAAGAAACTATGTTGGTTGTTGGCTGTGCTGTAATTTCTGTGGCTGTATTTTAACACTATTTCATGCATCAGCCAAACGTGGATGTTGCTCCCTGATCCATTTCTTTAAGTACTTTGATGAACTACTGTTTGTGCATGGATTTGTTGTGTTAAATAGTGTTTACGTTTGCAGTACAAATATTGTTAATCCGCTTAATTATATGCATGGTGTCTCAGCTTTTAGATATGCTTAAATTCTACACTGGTTTTGAAATCAATGATCAAACTGGAAATGCTTTGACAGAGAATGAGATGACAACTATTCACTATGACAGAATTACTTCTCTACAGGTAAAGTGTTTGCAGAAGGGAGGGGATGTAGTTTTGCTGTTGTAACTATTGTGTATGCAAATTAGAGCATTTCCCAAAGTATATCTTTTATTATTGATTTTCATTATCAGGAATAGTTTTAAGTTGGCTCTTTATGCCATTTGGAAGGTTTTGATTTATGGTTGCGACTGCAACAAAGTAACGCACTCTAGTAAAACAACACCACTTTTGAGATTGAGGTGATCTGCTTGTATAAAATTTGTTTAGAAGGGAGCATTCAGTGGAGTTTGAACTTGATTCTGTTATGCAGTAGGTGGCACCATTTCATCAAAACCAATACATGCGTGATAGTAGTAGTCTTCTGTACGTAAGACAAAAATTGAAGATTCTCATTATCTGTTGTATATAAAGGTGGTAATACTTGTCAGGATTCTTCACGTCAGATTTAACAACAAAATCCAAGGAAGTGTGGTAAAAATAAAACTTTTCTGTGTTTTTCTTAGTTGACTAAAAGGCTACATGCTTGTCCCTTATGTTTTTGTTTTATAGAACAGGTACTAATAGGAGCTGTATCAGAAAGACAATACGTCAGAAACAGGAATACTAAATAGGTGGTGCTAAGAAAAATGAACATTGTACCTGTCTTTTATTTCTATCCTGGAGTTCTCTGCAGGGTACTAGAAACACAAAAAAAACTATAGTTTGTGTAAGTGCTTAGATTGTGGTTAAATTGTTTCATGAATGTGCTTACATTCCATTTCTTTGGGGTGGATCTTTTATAGAGAGCCGCATTTGCGCACTTCCCAGAGTTATATGACTTCGCGCTCTCAAATGTAGCTGCAGTAGATACTCGTGATGCACTGGTGAAGTTGTTTGGACCACTCAGGTAAGTAATCAGAATTATGTTTAACATAAAATTAATATTCTTTGTTCTCAGTGTGTTTTAGTTTAACAAAAATCTAGCCATTTTTCTTGATTTCTCATGTCAGTGAAATTAGTTAATATGTATTCTTTTTTTGTGTGTGCCTTTGTATCTATTGAAAATACAGAGAAATTGAGAGTTTGGGTCCATTAGTATGGAATTGTAGAATGGTACAAACTACTAGTGAATTTCTGGAGTTCCAGCATTAGAAAAAATATTGTTCTATTTTACTAATGAGCATGAAAAACAGTAAACTTCTGGAAAATAGCTAGCTGCTTTTAAAAATTAGAGGTTGATTAATGTAAGTTAACTACAGTGATTTTAAATTCCAGTACTTTAATGAAACTTTACAGTTGAACGTCTTTAATTAAAAAAAAAAAAAAAAAAAAAGCTAACCATAACCTCTCTCACAGACTTTGATGTAATTATTAATAAAAAATGGTTTGTTTTTTTTTAAATTTTGTACTGTTGCAGCTCAAACATGCTCCACCAGGTGGCATCGTACCTCTGCTTGCTGCCTTCCCTTCCAGAAGGGAGTGATACCAGCTACGAGAAAGAGTTTCTGCTAGAGCTGCTGGTAAAACCCTCTTTCATGTAATTTAGCAACTACACTGTCCTAGAGTAGTAGTTTAGGACCTTGGTAAACCACCTGGGAACCATAGCAGCATTGTAACAATAACATGGATAATAAGATGGAGCTCAAAAAGATACAAATTAAGTATTTGAAGATCTTGAAATGTTGAAAAACTTTCTTAAGAAACTAGTATATGTATATCTGGCATAATTAAGAGGGTCAATAAGCAGAGCCTCAGCAACAGTTTTGAGCTCTCTGGAGAAAGTTGTTGTTTATTTAATTAATTATTTTGTTTGTTTGTTTGTTTTTTTAAAGTCAGATAAACCTGTTCAGTATCTACTTGGTTCCTTGAGTCTATTTGTAATTCCAGTTATTACACAATATGTTTTTTTTTTTAAATATTCAATGTATAACGTGTATTGTAGTCATCTAATCTTTTTATATCTTTCATACATTTTTTTGTGATTACTTCTTCAAAAAATTGTTAGCATGATTTCATAAGATTTAGGTGGTAGTAATATAATGCTTATTGATACCATAAACAGGTACTTGTCCAGTTTACTTTGTAGTAGTATTGGATGGATTTTTTTTTTTTTTTTCCCAAAGGAGAAATTAAGACTAGCTATTACTGGATGACTGGTGTTTCGTTTAGCTACTGGAAATGTGTGCAATGCAAAACAAAACAAACAAAAACAAACAAGCAAACATTTTTCATCAGTTGAGAAACGAGATGATTCTTTGAATGACCGATAGTTGGAATATATGCTTACTTGTCTTTCAGTATCATTATACGGATTTAGTTGTGTTTGATTGGAGGAAAAAAGGAAAAAAGAGGTTATTAAAACAGGGAACATGGCAAGTGACCACCAGCGTTCTTCCAGATTAGTGCAAATGTTTTAAAGATAGCTTTATATTCCTGTTTTGATTTACAGAAATTTCAAATGCATCCTTTAGGTTTCCCGTCACGAGCGACGAATATCTCAGATTCAGCAACTCAATCAGATGCCTCTTTATCCCACAGAGAAGATTATTTGGGATGAAAATATTGTTCCAACTGAATATTATTCAGGAGAAGGTATGATTAGCAATTTAGTAAAGGCTGAAAGGAACAGTAAGTGCCCAAAAAGGGAGCCTGTGCTTATCCTGTCTTCAGAGTTCATGCAATCATATGGCATCTTTTAGCAAATAGAGTATTTAAATAAAAAACTAAAGGTTTGCGTTTACGTAAAGCTGCTTCTGTACTTATAGTCTGTAAGAGATATGCCATTCCCAGCAGTTGATGTACCAATACAGGAGTCTCCTGGATGTACATGCTGTGTGTATATACTAATCACAGATATATAAATATATATATATGTGTGTGTGAGTGTATGTGTATATATGTGTGTATATATATATATATAAAACATACACTAATGACTATATATCATCTCATTACACCTGTTTCTGTGGTTTTGTGTAAATTTTTAATAATCCTTTAAAGAATTTTTATTACATTTTACCTTAATGTGAAATGTAATTTTGGCAAGAAACAGATTGTTTGAAACATTTGCTATCTGTGTGTTGGTAGCACTCTTGAGAAGCTTTTCTATTGCTGTGAGATGATTACAAATATTTTTTGTTTTTCTTCTCTCAACTCAGTGTATTTTCCAGCATCATATTTCCTCTCTGTGTTCTTTAAGACAGGTAAATTCTTCTGTCAGAAGGATTAAAATTATTTTAATCTTGTGCAGGCTCATCTAGAGAGAACTTGAAAATTTAGGGGAGGAAAGGATGAAAATGTGTATTTGTTAGTAAAGTGTATCTACAAAAAGAGAAATTCTTGGAATCTCCTATAATAAGAACTCCAGCAGTTATAGAATGTGTTTATGTATTTGTAATTATGTAGAACTAAAATATTCATTTTCTTTTTTTTATTCATCAAATAACTCTTCTCTCCTGATCCTACCCCTCCTTAGGCTGTCTTGCACTTCCCAAACTGAATCTACAGTTTCTGACTCTGCACGATTACTTGCTAAGGAACTTCAATCTTTTTCGCTTAGAGTCAACTTATGAGATCAGACAGGACATTGAAGATAGCGTCAGTAGGATGAAACCATGGTAATATTTTTTTAAATGACCTGAACCAGTCAACTCAGCTTCAACTGTAAACAAAATCCATTTGAGAATGAATAACTGATGTTGTGCATGTACTAAATGCCTAGTAATGTATTTTTAAATTATTATAAGATGCTGTGTTTTGTACTAACCTCTTCCACAAGGTGCTTCTGTTCTGTGGGATGTTGTTGCAAGAATGAGTTGGTATGTATACCTGTAGTCTTAACTTGAAAGACTTAATGCTAGATGTTGGACGTTAACAAACAACGTGGTACTGAACATTGTCTGACTTTATGAAATGCAGAAACAGTTATATAAAAGTGTTTTATGACCTGTTCTTGAATTTGCCATCTGCCATATTTTGATCCTGTTTAGATTTCAAGAGGATCATTTGGTGTGGTATCGCTTATACTCAGTATTTGCTTTTTGTTATCTTACCTTTTTTCTCTCTCTGTCTTCAGTTTTATCAGTAACACTGGCATATGTTGCCCTCTTGTCTTGAAATATATTAAAAAAAAAAAAAAAAAAAATCAGTTCATGTTTTACAGTTTAAAAAAAAAACAAACAGGGTTACATGAGTCCAGTTCAGTAGCATGTAAATTTAAGACCCTTTTGAGTTGACTTTGAGGTGAATTGTTTCACACTTTAAAAACCAAATCTGTTATTGGGTAGCAACTAACAAAACTGATTTCTTATATTTTGTTTGTTCGGTTTGTTTTTTAGGCTGTCAGAATACGGAGGTGTGGTCTTTGGTGGATGGGCTAGGATGGCACAGCCCATCGTGTCTTTCACAGTGGTGGAGGTTGCAAAGCCCAATATTGGTGAAAACTGGCCCATGCGAGTACGAGCGGATGTCACAATTAATTTGAATGTTAGAGATAGCATCAAGGATGAATGGGAAGGTACTTGTCATGTTCTGTAAAATAAGGTGCTCAAAATAACTGCTTATCAAAATGTCCTTTGCCTTGATTTTATTTATAAGGAAGGTTTTGTGTCTGTGGTAGATTCGTCTATCTTAGTATGCTTCAACAGTATGTTATTCAAGTTCCAATTCTAAGAGATTTAGACTTTTCTGAATGCAAGATTAAGATTATTGAAATATTTACACTTATGCTGAAGGCAGAATATTTACCATTTCACTGTGATGTCATTCAGTTGGTAACTGTGAAATTCTGCACCTTAGGGGCAAGATGGAAAGGTAATTTAGCATTTGAAATTAACATGCATGCTAACCATGTCTTATTGCAAAAGTGGCAGGGAATGTGATATCTCTCTGATAAAAACACAGTAAACACTTATTTACTGTACAGATCGCAGAGCACTGTCATGGTTTGCCTAGATCACTTGTGAAGTCTCCTCTACGGAGATCTTCAAAAGCCACCTGGATGCCGTCCTGGGCAACCTGCTCTGGGTGGCCCTGCTTGAGCAGGGTAGTTGGACCAGGTAACTTATGGAGGCCCAGCCCAACCTCAACCATTCTGTGAAAAATGAAGGGTACAGATTTTGATTTAATTCAAGTGCGTGCATGTTAGTAGTATTCACTATATTTGAATGTATTTAACTAGTGCTGAGTATTCCAAATAATGGTTTTTCAAAGTATCTGCAAGTGACACTTTTTTGCTTGAGGAGTTGAACTTTACTTGACCGTGTTGGCAAGTGGCATAGTAGCATGTTACTTGTATTTGGATTATCAGTAAATGTCACTTCCTTGTTTTTTTTATAGAGAAACGTTAGTGAAATGTGCTGGAGCTGCACTATGTGATTACAGGTCACATAGCACAAGTGCTAAAGCTGGGGCATGTAATAAACAGATACAAAATATTTCCTTGCTAGTAATGTTAGGATTATTACTGTCATGTGGAAGATGGAAGAAGACTTCACTATCCTGAAGGCAGTTAATGGCAGGTTTTAAAAATTTCCAGTTTTGATCAGAGTAATCAGTTTTAATGGCAACGAAGCGATCTTCAGCCTTAACGTAATTGGGCATCCGACTTCTTATGCATGCTTGCAGAGCATTTAAAGAATTTGTATTGAACTTGGGGAAAGTCCCTAGAACTTGCAGTGTTTTAAATTGCTATTCTGCAGTTTTATTCCCAGCATTTTCCTATATTTTGATATATTATCTGAATCATAGAATACCTTGGTGTGAAAGGGACTTTAAAGGTGATCCAGTTCCAACCCCTGTACTTCTAACCTAAATCTCTCCTCTTTTAGTTTAAAACCATTCTGCCTTGTTCTAATACTAAAAAACTGTTTAAAAAATCAGTATCTCTCCTGTTTAAATACTAGAGTGCCACAATGAGATATTCCCGGAGCCTTCTTTTCTCTAAGCTGAACAAGCCCAGCTCCCTCAACCTTTCTTCATCCAGAGGGCGGCTCCACTCCTCTCTGATCATCTTTGTGGCCCTCATCTAGACCTGCTCCAGCAGCTCCATGTCTCTTTTCTGGTGGGCAACCCAGACTTGGACGCATTACTCCAGATGGGGCCTCACAAGGGCCGAGTAGAGGGGGATAATTACCTCCCTCAACTGCTGGCCACCCTTCTTTTGATGTGACCTGGGATACTGTTGGCCTTTTGGGCTTACACTTGTGCATTGTTAGGTCACACCAAGCTTTTCGTCCACCGCTTTTCATCCTTCTCTGCAAGGCTGCTCTCAGTGGGTTCTTCTCCCAGCATGTTTGCTTATGTGAGATTGCCATGAACCCAAGTGCAACACCTTTAACTTGGCCTCGATATCTCATTAGGTTCTTGTTTGCCCACTTTTCAAGTTTGTCCAGGTCCCATTGGATGGCATCCCTTCCTTCTATTCTGTGTATTTCTTCATGAAAGCCTTCAATGTAAACAGTTTTCTCTGACAGCAATCTACCATTTTTATACTTGATGTCTTTGTATTTTTCTGTTATAAGAATGATAGAAATTATAGTTACTGATGTATGATTATTTTGAAAACACAGTGTTCTCATATGCTTTGATAAGGTTTATAGTAAGTAGATAGCACTCCTTTACCATTGATCACTTGCTCTGTTAGGTCCATATTTGTCAGTGAAATTGTAATGTAATTTCTTAGCCTGCTTTTGCTTCAAAATAAGTTTATATACTTTTGAGATTAGGTTGTATAGTTAAATGACTTGGATACGTTTTCTATTCCATTATTAATCTAGCTAATAGGATTAGCACTAAGGAATTTTATGTCTGCATATTCCAAAAAGCTAGTGTTTGCCACTAGTGTAGTTTCATTTTTCCAGTGTTTTCCAGTTATACATGAAAAAGAAAGACAAATATAGTAAAAATAAGTATTTAATTGATGATAGTAAAACTCTGCTATTCAGTAACATATTCTGTCCTAAATATTGTTAGAAATATTCCAGTAGCTAATATCTTTTCTGTGGCTCTTTTTTACCAATATAAGTAGATAGGTATAGCAGTTTTTAATGTTAGTGTAGCCTCTGGAAGTTCAAAAACAGTAATGCTTTAAGTTCGTTAAATTTTTAAAACTATTGCTGAATCAAGACTGAGGTTAAGAGCTGATAAATGTTTGTCGGGCATAACAAGATCTTGATAACCGTGTTCAAATACCTTCATATACCCTCTTCAAATACCTAGAAGGTGATTACAGCAAGAGCAAGTCTGGTCTCTTCTTGGTGACGGGACAAGGGGAGATGGCCTTAAGTTGCGCCAGGGGAGATTTAGGTTGGAGATAAGGAAAAACGTGTGTACAGAGGGTTGTTAAGCACTGGAATAGGCTCCCTAGGCAGGTGGTTTAGTCATCATCCCTGAATGTGTTTAAAAACTGTCTGGATGTGGTGCTCAGGGACATGATTTAGTGGTGAGTTGTTAGGGTAGTATCATTAGGTTGAGGTTGGACTTGATGATATTGAAGGTCTTTTCCAACCTGAGCAATTCCACTATTCTATTAAACATAAGAGGGATAGCAGTATTCAGTGAACAACGAGAGAGATATCTACCTCAGAAGATGATCCATTAAGATCTGGAAGGATTTTTTTCTAAACTCTGTTTGAAGTTTCTGCTAATTATATGGGGGAGTACTGTGTATGTTTATTAAATTTTGGAAGCCTCTCAGAAATGTGTGAATTGGGTAGGTATACTGGAAGAAAGGACTGATGTTAAAAATGGCAACGAATTGGAAAATTGGCCTTTTAAAAGTAGAGCGTAATTTAAGACAGACGAGTAGAGGATGCTAAACTTAAGCAAGAATATTCACTGCCCAATACGTTTTGAAAATAATTTATTAAGCAGTAGCTGTGCATGAGGAAAAGAGGTTGAGTTCAATATGCTACTACTGAGGGAAAAACATTTTACCAGGTCATACTGGGATTTATAAACCAGAATATAACATGGAAAACAAATAGCATGATTAAGTGGCCTTCCACCCTACGAAGTAACTGACTTTGAATTTTGTGACTAGTTCAGGGCACTACACAAACTTTTGGAAAACAATTGGAAAGTAGTCCGGAAGGAAGTAACAAGAATAGGAGATTAATTTACCTTTCAAATACAATCAAATATAACTAGGTTGTGTAACTTAAGTAAGGTTATTGGAAGTGCAGTAGTCTAGGTATGCAGAAGCTTGTTGTTATGAAAAAAAATTTGTTTCTTCATACATGAGATTGTAGCAGATTTTAGTGTGTAAAAGTAGTGGAAAAGACAAACATTTCCTATGGATTTGTATCTTCAGAGTTAAAGGCATATTTTGAAACTGAATACGTTATGATCTAAGTATGTTTTGTAAATTAAAAAGTCAGATATTTTATTGTGTATGCTTTTAAAGAATGGGAGAGGAAAGTGGCATTTAATCAATTCACTGTGCGTTCCTTTTCGGAATCAGGTCTACGGAAACATGATGTTTGTTTTTTGGTTACGGTACGTCCCACACAACCTTATGGCACTAAGTTTGACCGAAGACGACCTTTTGTTGAACAGACTGGCCTGGTGTATGTCAGAGGCTGTGAAATCCAGGGCATGTTGGATGAGAAAGGACGTGTTATTGAAGAGGGTACAATACACCAAAACTTACTTGAAATATCAGGGGTTTTGTTTGTTTGTTTTTGGTTTTGGGGGGTTTTTTTTCTTTGTTTTTATTGGTTGGCTTTTGTTAACAGCTTAATCATTCACTTGCTTCTCTTTTGAGTGGTACTCAATGAGTCATTATTAAATTGAAAAACAGACAAATTAAGTTGATGAGCACTCCTTGAGAGGTTGTTTACCTCTTGTACAAGTTGATATATGACATTTACCTCTTATACAAGTTGAAATGGCATTTAGCACGCTTTAGTTTTAGGATTAAAGTATCTTTTATTCTAAAACCTCCTAGAAATGCGATAAAAAACATGAAACAATACCATCCATGAAGTAATTTCATTATATGAATGTGTCTAAAATCTGTTTCAAGAAAGGTGATGGATAACTTATTTGAGTACTAATATGCTTTTGTACTATATTAAGTTCTAATTTTACTATTTCATTATGGGCAGGACCTGAACCCAAACCTAGACTTAAAGGCGATTGCAGAACGTACAGAGTATTTCTGGACCCAAACCAGTATCAACAAGACATGACCAATACAATCCAAAATGGAGCAGAAGATGTATATGAGACTTTTAATATAATAATGAGAAGAAAACCAAAAGAAAATAATTTCAAGGTTAGGTACCGCTCATCAATGCTTAAGCCATGCAGGTGAACTGTTATCTTAAGGATTACTGAAACTTGTTCATTTTAGTTGCATGTGGGTGGGCTTTTTGAACTTCAGCAAGTGATAATTTCCTTCTTACAGCTAAATGTTAGAATAACTGAAAATCAAAACCTAACTCAAATTGAGTAATAAAAAAGTGAAATATTAGTTTATAATTTTAGTCTTTCACTGGGTGGCCTATAGTAAACTTATATTGGGCCTTTAGAGGCAGCGGAATATGTGGAATGTAAGCCCTGCTTATGTTCCTTTTCTGTAGACATGCAGAACTTCTAATGGATTTCTAATACAAACAGGATGGTCTGAGAGTCCTGGAGAATACAGAGCAGAAACATTTCTAGCTATTGACATGAACTGGTAACTTACTGTAAAATCAGGACTGCAGGATCATATCAGACGCTTTATTTTCTTTAAATATATTTTGACTGTGCTTTTATTGTTGTTCTCCTTCTCTGAGTGTTCTAGAATGAAAACTTTATTGGTAATTATGGTACTCTTTGCTAGCTCTCTACTAAAGAGGACAGTTTGGATTTATATAGTTTGACACTGGTGTTTGTTTTCTGTTTTTGGTTTGGTTTTTTTTTTTCATATATGCAATGTACGGATATAGACTGTAACTAACCAAATACCCCTAAGTTGATGACTGGTAGATACTAGTATCTTAGAATATCTTGATTAGTCTTCAGTGTGTCATATTTACTTAGTTAAAAAGTTGCTTTCCAATCTCCTTTTTCCCTGTTTTTTCCAATTTTCAGGCTGTTCTGGAGACTATTAGAAATTTGATGAACACAGATTGTGTGGTTCCTGACTGGCTACATGACATCATTCTTGGATATGGAGACCCAAGTAGTGCGCACTATTCAAAAATGCCAAATCAGATTGCATCTCTAGATTTTAATGACACCTTTTTGTCCATTGATCACTTAAAAGCTAGCTTTCCTGGGTACAATATTAAAGTGACTGTTGACAATCCAGAACTACAAGTACCTCCTTTCAGGTGATCTCAAAATTTCAAGTACTCATGTTCTGTTATTCTTGCTGCAGTGCGTTGTCAGTTGGAGTTGAGTTCATTGGTTGAAGAGAGGTGCTCTTTCTTTTAGGAAGAGAGATTCATATACTAAAATCAAGACTTATGTACATACATGCAGTTATATAACTATGTATATAAACAGTATATAAATATAGTACAGCATTGCTTGTAAGTCATCCTATTAAATTCATGGGGAAAGGAACAGTATAAAATAGAATAAAGGCATATAGTATTCATTCCTCCATTGGTATCTGGCCTCTTCAAGTTCAGCCTAGTAATTTTTAAGTTAAGTAGTTTTTAGGTCACATTAAAGCTAGTAAGTACAGCAATTTCATCGTCCATAAAAGTTTGAGCTTTTGGAAATACTGTTCAGTAAAAACAAATAATCAGGTTTGTTATGCTTTATTTTAGATATTAGTTCTGAAAGAAGATGCCTACCTTTGTGACCACTAAATGAGATTTACGTGTTTTGTTTCAGTGGTACCATTGTCCAGCCCGGAACATTAGTGATTACTTTTTAGTCATGTTCCTCATCATTGGCTTCTTTATACTTGTGCAACTGAATTTCCCAGTGTACATAGCTTTATCAGCTTTTTTCAAACATTGCATGTAGAGTATATGTGGAGAAGGCAATAACAGTATGTCATTTATATGACAGTAGTTTGAAGGACTCGCGTGTATGTACCATGTGCGATTTCCTGTGGTGAACTATTATTAACTTTCACCTTTTTTCTATATGAAGAGGTATTGCTGTATTTATCTTATAAAGAGACTAAAACATTATTGATGCTATAAATGTCTCCATTGTTGTATCATGATGATTGGATTGCCATTGGAATTCCTCCACCATAATTTGTTTATGAATTGAAGTATAGATGCTTGATAACATTTACCATAGGGAACTATAAAAGTAAAGCTGAAGCGAGAGGATGAAAGTCCTTATGTTGAAACCGTTTAGATCACTGACACGTTTTGTAAAGAAGGTGTCCATCAGTTCTAGAACAGAATCAGGGTATTACAGCTGACCAGACAGAAAAGAAAGCCACTGGCACTATCTTGACTCCTGTCCCTTCCAGTTTCATTTTTGAACTATTTGCCATCAGCGTTCTTCCAAAGCACTGCTTCTGTCTTTTCATGCTATGTGAAGTGCACTTTTGATGTACTTCTTGTCAAATATACTTTCTTAGTCTGCTTAATCAATTTATTTTTTATTCTTTTCTCTTGTCTTCATCTATACTTTGAATCTGTATTATGATAGTTTATCTGAATAGTGACAAAAAAAGATCCTTGTGTATGAGCTTGTAAGACTGGTGCATGTGTTGAAGCTTAGATTTGAATTATATATTACAGGATAACTTTCCCAATAACAGGAGGTAAAGGGAAGAAACGAAAAGAGGATGGGAATGAAGAAAAACCTGAAGAAGCTAAAACACTGATTGTAGAGCCTCACATCATTCCAAACAGGGGACCGTATCCATATAATCAACCAAAACGGTAATAGATGTATGTGAATTTGGTTATAAGTGCTAAAAGTTCATTTTCATAACTAAGCATGCTTTTTTTTTTTTTTTTTTTTTTTTTTTAATGTAATGGTGATTTCATTACCGAAACACTTGAATATAGGGGTATTTTCCTTGGTATTGTTACCGAATATTCTACTACAGTCTCTCTATTAAAAAAGAAAAATCCATTGAAAAGTATCATGCAAAATATTGGCTTTTATTATTATCAAGACTTTGAATGTTAGTATTGAAACTGTAACACTTCACGTAACTGCCCTTGTTTTCTCCACTTTTCTAATGGCTTTTATAACAGTTGAGAGCATAGGAAAGAACAGTTCTGACTGACTATTTTTCTTCTGGAGGCATGCAAAGTACTTGTTTTTGGTCATGACGCTAAAATCTGAAGAGTTTCTTGCATGAATGACGCTCCCCTTGGAAGTTTCCATTTGTTTTCAGTAATTTGTGTTAAAAGCGGTGGGAAATACAGTAGTTCTGCTGCTGTGCTATATTTTATAAGTTGTTTGTCGTGTGCCTGTGCATACATATACCTCTATTAAACGTATGACTCAAGAGTCTTTTGAAGATTTTCACCATTCCCATGTTGAAGATGGGGAATGGGAGGACCGGAGTGGGGTGTAGCATCCACTCCTAGTTACGATATCTGCAAGAGTGTGAATATGTTAGGGAAGGAGGAATCTTGGAATTTAGCTGTTCTTTGGAAAGTTTCCTGTTTTCCTTGTATGTTGGGTTTGCTGAACAGCGCAGAGTGGCGCTGATCACATTTGGACTGTTTTAATAACTGCAATAACAGGTTGCTAATCCTACCAAAACTTTTGTAATGTCCTTTATCAAGGAATTTCATTGCAAAATGATAGTATCAGCAATAACTTGCTGCGATCAACTAAAAATAGATCTACGTATTTACTTACAAAACTCTTGATATTGCTTAAGCGTTTAAACTTAGGTCTACTCCTACTTCAAGTAAGTGCCTTAAGTATGCACTTTAAGCATGCAGAGTGGAGATGGCCTTAGTAGAACTCTTCTTGCTTGTGGTATAGGAGTCCTGGAAGTGAATTTTTGACGGGCCTGTGTCAGGTTGCCTTACTGAAGGGATGAAAAAAATTAGTTCAGTTTTCTCTATATCCAGGTAATCTAGTAATGTCATTTAACTTGTTATTTCAACATGTCACTGTATTACTCAAGAATTAAAAAGGAGAATTATAGCTAAATAATTTTACAGCCCTCTCAGGAAATAATAACTAAAGACTTTGTTTTAGGTGGATGATTTTGTAGTCATTTGGCCAGTATAATTTACTGTCTTGTTTAGAGGCATGCAGTTCTGGAGAAATGAGTAGCCACTAAAAAAATTAGAGCAAATTTGTTTTTTCAAAAAAATACTGAAGCTGTTGGCAAAATCTGTCAGTTTTCTGATCTTTATCTTTCTTTGTTACAGCAATACTATTCAATTTACCCACACTCAGATTGAAGCTATACGTGCAGGAATGCAACCTGGGCTAACTATGGTAAGAATATTTTAAACTGCTCTTGTTTGTTTGATTCTAGCTTCTAGGTGCACTCAATGAAACACCTGTAATGCCTTCTTCTGTACTTATTAATAACTTAGAACATGAGCAAATAACATATAAATATTTCATATTTGATTTCTGTATTTGGCTGAATCTTGTCTTAATGACTGTAAACTTTACTCAACAACTGAATTTATTTTTTTCAGTGGTCAGATTGATAATTTTAGACTTTTGGCTTTTGCCATGTCTGCCATTTTTTAACTGTTTTAAATTACTTACATCAGTTTTATTTTGATGTAGCTCCATTAAAGAAATGAAAGTTATTGAATTGTCCCTATGGAGTTTTTTCATACTGTCCTGTGAAATTTAATGTACTATCCCTTATATCTTGCTGACTTATAGATGTAAGGAGATTTTAAAAAAAAATAAAAAAAATCAGAGTTGTAGATTTGTTGGGAAAGTAATTTTTGATCAGTGAGTTTCTGCGGCGAACTCCAAGGCTTACCTGACTACAATTGCCTGTATTCCTATGATATTCCAATGAAGTACAAACTGTCCTGGTAGTGATTCCTCAGTGGAGTATTCAAGAGATTTCTCTGTTTGATACTGTTTATCTCTTCTTGGACTATATGGGCATTAATGCTAGTTCTTGTTTGGGTTTGGGTTGTTTTTTTGTTTTTGTTTTTTTTTTAGTAGTAGTATTTATTTGTACATATTCTTCCTCCTCCATTTTCTCATGTTTTTACCACTGTCTAGACAGTGTCTGGATAGCTGGCACAAAAAAATGCAGTTTTTCAAAGGAAAAACTAAATTTCAGTAGAATTGTTGAATGCCTTTTGTCATTGCCTAACTAGATGCGCTGAAAGTAGCATTGTCTTGAACTGTACATAATAGTCCCTGAGTTCACAGTGTTTTTGAGTGTGGTGTGTTTTTTATTACAGCAGAGCAGAACTTTCTGGTTCCTGGTAGGGTACTGATTTGAATGTTTATCCATAAATGAAGTCTCTTTTTGAATGCTGTAAAAACACCACGGTGATAAATTTAAATTTGATTTTTTTAACAATGCTACAGGATGGGGGTTTTTTTGGAGTGAACCTGATGATCAGAACTGGTGGCTTTTACATAATTAGAGTATTTGTTTAAGAATACAGACAAGAATTAATAGGAGTATTGTTTTATTTCAGTATAATTGTCAACAGAAAGAAGACAGAAATTACAGACTTTATTACCATTACTGACTACATAATTAACACAAAATACCAGGACCAAGGGAAGATTATATTTCTATCTCCTAGACTCTTCTTTGATCTTATTTCAAATAGCATTGCATACTGTTTGTTATTATCGCTTAATATTAGTTGAATATAAATAACTTTCTTATGCAAAAATACAATGCATCATAGTCTACCATGAGTCATGCTTGAGCTGGCTTTAAAGTGGTAATGTACTACACCTAATACTCTATCACCTTGCATAAATCTTTGAGAAGATGGTTTCTAGAGAATTCAAACTTCATGGCTAAAAAAATCATTTGTTAATTTTTTTTTTTTTTTGAAAAGGTGTCACAGGGTGGAGTCTGGTAGGTCTAAAGGGGAAAAAAATGGCAAAGCCATTTTTTGTTTTTATGAATGTGGTTTTTTTATTAAAACGTCCGTGATATTTTGCGGAGAGAGTGGAAGCAGGTTGTTTGAGAAACAGTTGAATGGTATAAACCTATCCTTTTTTTTTTATCTTTGTCACTTGTTTCTGTCAAATGTGATTGAGAAATACAATCCTACTTGTTTTAAAGTCTAGCAATTAGTGAGATGCTCTGTCTGAATAAAACAAGCATGATTTTTTGCAGTTTGTAAATGTTATGTGTAGATGTGTGACACCTGCTATTCTTTCTTCTTTCTACTGAAAAATAAATATATTTAAGTAATTTATAATACCTAAATTGTCTTATGTATAAAATTTCTTAAAGTTGATGTTCTAATTTAGCCTATAAAACATTAATTATTGGTTGTCAGTTGTGGATATCATTAGTCGTGGATTTTTTGAGTAAGTGAAAAGAATAAAGTCTGTTTTCTGTTCTTTACCTTATTATTTAATTTTTTTTTTTTATTGTTTCCTGTGTATGTAGCCTGTCTTGAGGCCAAATTGTGTTGCTTTTTTTTCTCTTAGGAGGTCTTGTGAGATTGCTCTGCTCTTCCTGGCAGGCTGAGTTTCTGTCCTGTGGAGTACAGTGTTAAATTGAGTGCATTTTTCATTTTTCACTTCTTTTTTTTTTTTTTTTGTTTTTAGGTAGTGGGTCCACCTGGTACAGGGAAAACTGATGTTGCAGTCCAGATAATATCTAATCTCTATCATAATTTCCCAGAACAGCGAACTCTTATAGTTACACACTCTAATCAGGTAAGGTAATAGTAATGTATGAAATTTTCCTGTGGTTAAAATCAAGAAGAGCAGCAGATACTGAGATCAGTAGGTTTGAGGCTTCAGTTGTCTCTTAGAAGAGTAATCTTATGATAACTTGTGAGCAGTCTTGCCAATTCTAAAATGCGAGATGAAATTTTTGAATTTCAGGTAACTCTAAGATATTTATCATAGATTTTCATGTTATTTAACTATTTAGAAGATTTGAAATTAGGAAGTGTTTTTGGAGGGGAAAAAAGCGTTTGTACAGTTTTACAGTCACAAACATATGCATGCCAGAATTGACTTTAGCTAACGAGTTCACTCGGGTACCTTTTACTTTGTGCTTTGTTTTGCTAAGGAAAGGCATGGAAGTTAGCATGGTATATTCAGTTGTTTGCTCCCCATTCATAAGAGATGGAATCTGGCTATATATATAAATTTATTATTATTATAGCCTTAAAGACTATTACTCTAAAGCTGTCTGTGGTTTAGAAGGATTTGTTTTAAAACTAGAGTTATCCATCTCTTGGTCTCCCTAAATTAATTGAGCTTACTTTGTTTCACCTTTGTCCATCAGAATAAGATCAGGTACCTCCAATGATCGTTCGTAGGGCAACAGTATAGCTTCCTTTTGGTGGTAAGTTACAATCTGGAATAATGTAGGCCAGCATACAGCTAGTTGCAAGTGAGTGAGTAACAGGTATTAGTGTTAAGAGTAAGAGTTGAAAGAAAATGAGACAATTTCTGAGGCATGTAGGACAGTGTTTTTTGGCGACAAAACTTAGCATGAGCTTTTTTAATTGTACTTCTGGAAACAGACTGTATCTCAGCAAGGTTCATTTCTTGTGTCTTAGTACCGTACTTTGTGTTTGCATGATTTCCAGTTGAATTAAACATGAGCAAGTTCCACTTGTACTTCGTTCTTAGTTTCATAGTTTGACCCTGTACTTAAGACTTTGTACAGTTAATACTGAGCTTTAGCGAGATAAAGAATTTAAGGCAGGAGTCATAACTCACCCTGAAGTTTAGCAAAATTCATTTATCTGTATGGAATCATCATAGTTCCTGCAATCAGTACCAGATTATGCTCTTCTAATTTGCAGTAAAAATTCAATAACAATTGGTTCAAAATGATTTAGTGGGAGCTATTGGTGATAGGTGAACGGTTGGACTGGATGATCTTATAGGTCTTTTCCAACCTTGGTGATTCTATGATTCTAAAAAAAAAACCCACAAAAACAAACCAATGTTTGCGAAACATAGTTCTTGAAGAAAATTTTGTAAACTGATAGTTTTGTCAACTAGTTGTTTTTTTGTTTTTTTTTTTAACTGAGTGATTTAATCAGAATAATAGATGAAAATATATGAAGCATGTGAAGAGGAGTTTCAGTAGACTGATGTTTCTGTTGCCATTGTTGAGGTTAACACAATCAAACTTAAGCATTAACTTCACATTTTCTTTGGCTTTCATTATACCATAATACGTGTTATTTCTTAGCTGGTTTACCAGTCATTCTTCAGTTTTCTCTACAATAGCTGCTAAGAACTACCTTTTCTCCTGTTCTTGTCAATCTTTAGGCCTTGAACCAGCTGTTCGAAAAAATCATGGCTCTAGACATTGATGAACGCCACCTCCTGCGCCTGGGTCACGGAGAAGAGGAATTAGAGACAGAGAAAGATTTCAGCAGGTAAGAAAGAAGGTGCTAATGATAGTTTATGTAAGTATTGTAGCCAAGATATGTGTTGTCCATTATTCTTCCTTGTAAAATGAGCAAGGAACTGCGCTTGGCAAGTTTTTCAATACAGTTGAATCCTAATAATGCGGTTTTACTTTCAGAACAGGACAAGTAATTTTGATTCTTATTCAGTAGAAAAACTGTTCTCTTGAGAATCCAAAGGCAAATCTGGCAGTTACTTGTTCACAAAATCAGCAGGTTGAATAAGAGTAGTTTACGGTGTTCTAGGTGCATACATGTTTTATAAAGTTAGTCTGTTTTATGGGAAAAGTGTAATAAAGTTAACTTCTAGCAGTTAGAAATTTTTGTGCAAATATATCACCTCTATTTGTTGCTGAATATTGTATGCAGATAAAGTAGAAATTTTGTGCTTCCAGTTTTTCAGAATATTAAATAGTACTAAAATTACTTATTTTATTGGTGATATATTTTGAAGAATGCGTTTGTAAGGCAAACTATCAAGTATGCATCAGTAGAAAGAATTAAGAACCTGTTCTTGTAAATGGTTGTATGCCTTATGTTACATGCTAGTCCAATTGACGTCAGTAGGATTACAAGCATTCATAAATGCAAGCAGGAGATATAATGGTCATGCAATGGAAGTAACTGGATTGTCTGCTACTTGATTTTATTGCAATACCTTGACTTCCAAAAGATGTAGTAAAAACCTTATATAGTCATGAGAAGTTAATCATGTACACATTGTTGAGATTCATTGAACAGAAGAAATCTTCAGGATTTTTTTTGTGATTTGAATGATTGAATGATTGGGGTTTTTTTCCTAGAAATTTGATAATCTAAATCTTGGTGAAATGATGTCATGGTAGATGTGCATTTTAGTAAAATCTATGATTTCTACTTTTTTGGAAGTGTAATGTTCACAATTAAACAACATTTTCTATTATTATCTATTCTCATTAGTTTTCACAGTAATTCTAGACCTACAGGTCAGTACTGCAAATTCCTGTGGGTTCTGGCAGTTTGAGAGGGAGAGGTGTGGTGAGGAATGTACTACGGGGAGTAGTTTATTTCCCATATGCCTTTTGTTTTTGTTTTTTTTCTTCTTAGGTTGCTTCAGGGTTCTTTTTTTTCTGTGTCAGGCTGCTTTAGAGGGCGTGGTACTTCTTGAAGAATTTTGACTACTTGCTAGTTTCTTTTTCACTTTTTGCTCCGTTTGCAGGCACAATAAAACTGGGAGTTTTAAGAACATAAAGGGGAAAGGAACTGTTTAAACTGGTACTGTCATTTAAGAATAAAGAGGATCTCAGCTAAAGAAAATTCCTACAGCAATGAATGAATGAAGCAGGAGGTTCTTACTTGAGTTATGGAAAACAAGAGCACATCTGCAAGCATGGAAAAAAACCTGATTACAGTCACTTGTAATAATGATGAATTGGTTTTGCTGAAGGAAAAAAAAATGTGTAATAGTTCAAGGCTTCTAACTGTCACAGTTCCTGAGAAACTTGTTTTTGTTTTTTTTTTTTTGGTTGTGAACAATACCGTATTCAGTTGTGTCTTTGTAAATTGAAATCACTGTTGTGAATAAGACAGTAGAACCCATGGAGATCCCAGGGATTTTATTTCTTGTATTACAACAGTTTTTACCACTTAGTATCTTACGAAGAAAACATGATGTGATAGTTTTTTCTGTTGTTGTTCGTTCTTGTGCTTCTTAGGGAAGAACTACATAGATTAGGGAAGGCGATCTGTAAGTGGGGAAAACCTAATTCATGCCCGTAAGAAAAAGGAGAGTGTACAGAGTAAGTCACCATATCATCGGTAATAGAAGGTTTTCAGTGAGCAGTGTTGAGTAGAGCAGTGTCCTCATATATATGTATTCCTATCTGTTATGGTAGGCTGAGCATTATTGCAAGGCATGTTGTATATTGCCAGAAGAAGTTAGACTTATACAGAAGCTTGGGTTATCAGTTTAGTTCCACTTATGATGATCCATATACTTGTAAAACTTGCATATGCGTATATAATACAGCATACCACACCACCAGCATCCTCTGATAATGTATCAAAATAGGAAGCATTACTTTTAGAGCAGCCCTCATAGTTGTGGTTTTGGGGGAAGTGTTTGTGATCTCTCATTTTGATACTTACATAAACCAGCTGGAACTAAATAAATCTGTATGCAAAATAGGTAAACCTTAATTTGTTTTGTAGGTATGGAAGAGTGAATTATGTTCTGGCTCGAAGACTTGAACTGCTGCGAGAAGTTGGGCGATTGCAAGAGAGTCTTGGTGTCCCAGGAGATGTTTCTTACACTTGTGAAACAGCTGGCCACTTTTTCTTATATCAAGTAAGGGCTGAAATACTTTACAGAGACTGCATAACCTCAATGTGTTATGAAATGCACTATGAAAATTAGAGATTTTTTCAGAATCAAGTCCCAAAAAAAAACATTTTCTTTAGTGGTTCAAAATACAAGATGCCTGAAGCCCTCTTTATTCATTATTTACATTGCTATTGTTTTAACTCCTGCCTGCTGGCTCATTAATTAAAAGGCTAACATTCTTGCTCTTTATTATTACTGGCAAGATTTCTAACCTGGAGTTTTCCCTTCAAATATGAAATTCTGTGGGGTGCTTTATATTTTGGACAAACATTACAGCTGTTACATAATCACAGAATCACAGAATTATCAAGGTTGGAAAAGACCTAGAAGATCATCTAGTCCAACCATTACCAATGCTTCCCAGCTAAATCATATCCCTAATAATACTCCCCAAAAAAGCATTTGTGTTTGGAATCAGATGCATGGTCTACAAAGCAGTGATTTTCTGTATATTGTGTATCCCTCATTTCTGTTCAGTGTAGATACTGTGTCTTCTTAAGCAAGTAATGTACCTTAGGCAGACTTGTAGAATACTTAAGAACAAATCTCCACACCATATATATTTTGAGAGAAATTACCTTGGGTTAGCAGTAGCATGATTCCAAACATTAAATAAATCATTAGGAGTTGGGGACTGCTAGGATAGGAGCACTGATCAAGTTCATCTTCTCTTTTAATTTCTTGCTGAAGGAATCCTATTTAATATTTAAATGACAGGATGTTAAGTAGAGATAATTAGGAAAATATCAAGACGGGCGATTATGGGAGAGAAACAGCCTCATGGACACCAAGGTCAGTAAATAAGGAGGGGAAGGAGGAGGGGCTCCAGGTGCCAAAGCAGAAGTTCCTCTGCAGCCCTGGAGTAGAGGACCATGGTGAAGCAGTTTGTTCCTTTACAGCCTGTGGCAGATCACAGTAGAACAGATCTCCACACTGCACCCAGTGGAGGACCACATGCTGCAGTAAGTGGATGTGTCCTCAGGGAAGCTGGAGCCCACGGAGAGTCTATGCTGGAGCAGGCTTCCGGCAAGAGGTCTTTTTCTGAAGGACTGTACTGTGTGGGAAGGATGTATGCTGGAACAGTTCTTCGTGAGGAGTGTGGAGGAGATAGAAGAGATGGGAATGAAAGTGTAAAGCCTCAAACATCCTGATTTGTCTTAAGATTAAATGCTAGTTCAGATATATAGGTTTTGTGGTTAAAAGTTATTAAATAAAATTATTTAATAAAATAACCATTTTAACTGTGTATATGAGATGACACATATCCAGTGACTGCATTATGTAAAAACCCGTCTGTATCACACTTTTGTTTGCCATAGGTAATGTCTCGTTGGGAAGAATATATCAGCAAAGTGAAAGTTAAAGGTGGAAAATTGCCAGATGTTACTGATGTGTCCAGTTTCTTTCCCTTTCATCAGTATTTTGCAAATGCTCCTCAACCAATTTTCAGAGGCAGATCGTATGAAGAAGATATGGAGATTGCTGAAGGGTGTTTTAGACATCTAAAGAAAATCTTCACTCAGCTTGAGGTAAGACTTGTATCTGTTAAAGGTAAACAATTCTAGTAAATCCTAAAGAAACTTCTCGAAGTTCCAAAATTCTTACTTGTCCTAAATTCTTGAAGTACCTGTGGGCAACTTCTTTAGCTTGCAAAGCATCCCGGTGAGCATTTCTCTCTTCAGGTACTTTAGGCATACTTTACGGACAAGAGTCTGGTCTGTTTTATTTTGAGCTTAGGAAGCACCCATTTCATGTACGTTTTATAAGTTTATATATAATTTTTCTCTCAGTTCAGTTCTTTTTTTCTACCACAGGAATTCAGAGCATTTGAACTTCTCCGCAGTGGCCTGGATAGATCCAAATACCTGTTGGTGAAAGAAGCAAAAATCATTGCTATGACTTGTACCCATGCCGCTCTGAAACGACATGACCTGGTTGAATTAGGCTTCAAAGTAATTATATTTGTAATAGTAACACTAACAATGTCTTTTCTATGTATATTTTTTGTTTGTCATGTTCTCACTCCCCCCGCCACCACCACCTTGTTTAGGCTTTTCATCTGTCCTAGATCTAAGCAACTGGATTATTCTGAGCTGTATGTTTTTACCATTATGTTTCTGTTTGTAATTTTTTGAAGAAAACTTTTACTAACAGAGCTAGAAGTTGAAAGTGGTACCATCTTTAAGTTGCGCATATTGAAATGCTTGAAAGTGCATGCATATTTAAAAAACAACAACAACAAAAAAAGTTTTGTCATATTAGATGAAGTGCCATGATATGATTGGGTAATAAAAGAAAGAATGAACTGAGAAAAACACCTTTGTTACAGCATTGCTTACTTAAAAAATGAACAATTTGAGATGAGCTGTGTTGCAGCACTGTTTTCACTCTGCAGTTGTTAACCATTGATATTCATTTACTACAGATTTCTGACAAAAATGGACAGATTCCCTCATCTCTTTCATTGTTTTTCTCCTATGATGTACCGGATCACAGAAGTGCAACTTTTCTATTCAATGCAAGAATGTCAAGTTAGTTTGCCCCACTGCAGAAGGCTTTTCCCTTGAGGATGAGCTATGGCATATGGAAATAATATAATGTAGTTCAGTTGCAAATTGTTCCTAGATCTAAGGACTGATTGGTACGGATAGGTTTGCCGTTGATGTAATGGGATTTCACCCTCTGGAGCTGATTTCAGCCTACTGGTGTTCTGCCTGTAAAGGAAAATCCTGCTCTGTAACTGTCCTACTTACAAAAAACAAAACAAATAAACCAACAGAACTTTTAATTTCCCAAATAAGCAACTGATGCTTCCTTTTGGTAGGTTGAAAAACAGTCTTAACTTGTATTATATGACTGATGGACATCTCTGTACTTTTTCTTTCTCAGTATGACAACATCTTAATGGAAGAGTCTGCACAGATTCTGGAGATAGAGACCTTTATACCTCTCCTGTTACAGGTTAGACTTTTATTATAAAACATGCTGAAAAAAAAAAAAAAAGAAAATTGAAAGCCTATATTACTGAATAATATAGAATACTAAAAAGGAAAGTATCTTGTGTGGAAGGTAACATAGAACGGGTATTTCCCATTTTGCAGATGCTAAGAACTTTCACATTAGTCTTCATTAGTTGTTTATCCTGTGTTTTACCCTGACTGTGACTGTCAGGGTTTCACTTTCAAAACGTGAAGAAATGTGAGTGAAGTAGTACCTTGCTTTGTCATTCTTCTACTTCTGTTCTTTGCCGTTTCATAGCTGTTGTTAAATCTTTGCTAATTTTAAAAACTGTTAAAATTACTAATTATTATGAAATAATTGTTTTAACTGTTTCCCAGGGGCATAAGGCCTACGTAATTGCTGTCTGTCATCCCATCTGCCAGCAGTTGTAGTTAAAAGCTGAGAGATGAAGTGGATGCCAGTTAACTACAACTTTCAGGAAAACTAGAGCCTGGTAGAGATGAGATATTTTAATTGATGTTACAACATCGCTACAGGTGGATGGGAGGGGAGAAATAGAAATTGGTTCTATTTTGTCTACTTTTGACCAATAATTAAGCAACTTTTGTCTGGCTGCATTGGTAAATGTGTAGGTTGGAATCATCTGTAGCTTGTATTACTTGTCAAACGTAGAATTGGTAGATGAAAAAGAAGCATTCATGTGATAGAGTTGGATGGAAGTCTTGTAGCCAGGAAGGTGGTTCTAATGTAGGGAAGATAGGAGGGAAGCTAAAGCTAGTGTGACAGTGTGTCTTGGGATGTTTATTGCATAGTCTTAAGAATGCCACGCCACCTAGCAATAGCTCCATTTGCAAAGGAATATGTCCCCTACCTTTGTAACGGTAGGGGATTGTTGTAGTAGAGGGCTAATTCTGCTACAGTTACAGTTAAGTGCCCAGGGATGTGGTGGATGCCTGGTCCCTGGAGACTTTCAGGGCAAGGCTGGATCAGGCTCTGGGCGACCTGGCCTAGCTATGGATGTTCATGTTCATTGCAAGGGAGTTGGACATAGATGTCCTTCAGAGGTCCCTTCCAACTCTGGGTACTCTTTGACTCAATAATTATCTTTTCCTAAAAACATTTACTCTGATTGTTCCAAAGTCAGCGTGTTTAGTAAGCCTGTCTTTGAATTACTTGCGCCTGAAGTGAAGATTATTGGTCCAGCTCTGGGATTGCTTTTAGTGACCTCAGCTTGAGATGCATCGCTCTCTTCTTTTAAGAGCTATAGGCCTTCAGGAAAAAGCAAACTGTACTTCTTACACATCTGTGGCTTAAATGGCAGCTTTCAGGTTATCTCTGTATCTCAGATTGTCATGAAATAAAATTTCACCATTGGAAGTAAAGTGTGGATTCTCTCAGGAGCACTGTAGATGCAGAGCAGAAAAAGATACGTGGGAAGTTAGTGAAACTAAGAGCCTATGTTTTTCATTTGATTCTTACTCTAGTGGATTTCTGAAAAATAGAGTCTGTGTTTGCTCATTTTCTAAAAGTGAGTTTCCTTTCTGGAAGTTTTGTTTGGAGCTGATGCTTTCATTGAAAAGGAACGATTTAAATTAATCTAGAAAACCACATCCAAGCTCTCATAAGAATTTTAACAGAATCTCTATGAAATATTTGAATATCAAATGCAGTTATGAGGAGGTAATTCGTTATAGGTCTAGTGCACAAGAGAATGTGCATGTCCAAGTATCATGCTGCTGTTAAAGCCCAAGTTCTGTGCTCAGTTGATATTTAACTGTAAGCTTCTTCAGTTTGGGAAACATCAGTGTTGCATTTCATCACCTTTTTGATGTGGTAAAGGCTGCCATGTTTTGATAATTCAGAGCAGATAGGCAACTAATTATTTACTTTCTAGACCCTAATATGGCCTGAACTCTGAGCAGGAATACATATTTATTTTATTTTGGGAGTGTCTGGAGAGCAAATAAATTGAATGAGGTTTATTGAAAATACAAGGAGTTCGGGTTTTTTGTTTGTTTTTGTTTTGCTTAGATGCTTCTAACTGCCAGAAGGAACGTAGGCGTAAGTTGTAGTTTAGGTGACTTCTCATGCAAGCTGGTCCTTAGAGATTTAGGTTATTTAAATCTGTCTGAAGACCAGTGTAACGGTTACTCTAGGATGTTGTTTTTGCCTTTTGGCAGTCCTGCATTGAATGCTACTCTGCGGTGCTGTGTAACAAATGATTAAATCCTGCATGGCTCTTACTGTAGTTTTTGTTGATCATAAAATCATAGAATGGCTTCTGTTGGAAGGGACCTCAAGGATCATCAAGCTCCAACCCCCCTGCTGTAGGCAGGGATGCCAACCTCCATATCTAATACTAGACTAGGCTGCCCAGGGCCCCATCCAACTTGGCCTTGAACACCTCCAGGGATGGGGCATCCATAGCCTCTCTGGGCAGCCCATTCCAGCACCTCACCCATCCTCGATAAAGAACTTCCCCCAATACCCAACTTAAATCTTCCCTCCTTCAACTTTAAAACCATTTCCTCTTGTCCTGCCATTATCTACCCTTGTAATGAGTCGATTCCTCTCCTGTTTGTAGGCTCACTATAGGTATTGGAAGGCTGAAATGAGGTCACCCGATAGTCTTCTCTTCTCCAGGCTGAACAATTCTAGTTCCTTCAGCCTGCCTTTGTAGGAAAGGTGCTCCAGGCACCTTCGTAGCCCTCCTCTGGGACCCTCTTTACTGTGTTGGGGGCCTCAAATCTGGTTACAGTACTCCAGATGGGGCCTCACAAGGAGAGTAGAGAGGGAGAATCACCTTCCTGTCCCAGCTGGCCACCCCTCTTCTGATGTAGACTGGGATACAGTTGGCTTTCTGGGCTGCAGTCACACACTGCTGGCTCGTTAAGTTTTTCATCTATCGGGACCACTAAGTGCATCTCAGCAGGGATTACCCCAACCAAAGAGCACTTGCTTTGTTGAACCTTGTTAGGTTCACATGGGCCCAGCTATCAAGTTTATTAAGGTCTCTCTAGATGCCACCCCTTCCTTCTGCTGTATCATCTGCACCACTCAGCTTGATGTCTCATGTTCTTTGTCATTGATAAAGATGTTAAAGAGTACTGGTCCCAGAACATGCCCTAGGGAGGACACTACTCATAACTAACCTCCACCGGGACATAGAACCGTTGACCACAACCCTCTGGCTATGTCCTTCCAACCAATTCCTTATCCACCTAATAGTCCACCCTTCAAATCCATATCTCTCCAATTCAGAGATAAGGATGTGGTGGGGGACCTTGTCAATGGCCTTGTAAAAGTCCAAGCAGGTGACATCAGTTGCATTCGCTTTGTCCATCAATGCCATTGCTCCATCATAGAAGGCCACAAAATTATTTGGAGAGCTCTTTGGTGCCTGAGCTTGAAACTACTAATAAGAGCAAGTTATTATACAGTATACTTGAACTTCTCCAAATCAGTACCTTTTTTATTTTGAGAAGAAGAAATTAAATGTTTTTATTAACAATTGAAAATAATTTTCATCCTCTTACTTTGTTACTAAGGTATCTTCTGCCTTGATGAGTTGGACAGAGTTCAGTTTACCTTCCTTGCACCCTGATTAGAGAGGGCTTCAGAGTTCTTCAAGTGCCAAGGAAAGGAACTTTAGGTTCTCTCAAACAGGTTCTCCTGTGGGGGAGTGTTAGAGGAACGTTTAAGATAGGAACGATATGAACTGTAGAACTGGCAGGCAGAAATCCTCAGGATTCTGATTCATGGGTAATGTTTCCCATGTCTGTTTTATGTCCGTCTGTTAAAATGGTCCTTCGTTCACTCTGTCAGTACATAATACAGGTGTGCAAAGGATCACAGATAACTGGGAACAGATATACTTAATATACTGAAGAGCTTTCAATTCAAGAGCGTTCAGAAGGGAAAAAGTGAGAATTCCAAAGTCAAAATGGAGAAACATACAAACTCAGAAACATTTGAAAAGCAGGAAATAAAGAGACTGGAAAGAATGTAGTAGTTGTCTTTAAACGATTTCAACTCGGTGTAGTTTAAGAACAAATGCTGAAGTAGCCTTTGCCCTATAAGACAACCAGTTTGACTATTCATGTGTTTTAGTTGACTGCCTTGATTATATTAGAGTACTTACAGTTGTTTTAATTGATTTTAGAACCCTCAGGATGGATTCAGTCGTTTGAAGCGGTGGATTATGATTGGTGACCATCACCAGTTGCCACCAGTCATTAAGAACATGGCTTTTCAAAAATACTCCAACATGGAGCAGTCCCTCTTCACACGCTTTGTTCGAGTTGGAGTGCCAACTGTAGATTTGGATGCACAAGGAAGAGCAAGAGCAAGGTGAGTGAAGTAAAACTGCATGTCTGTCTGCTGCCAGGTTAAGAATTGGAAAAGCACACTTATAGTATTGGAAACTTTGGGTTGTTAAGACAGGAGTCTGTGCAAAATGATGATTTAGTTGTTTTGTTCCATTGGTTTCAGCTTAGACTAGAAGACAAGTCAGCGCAAAGGAAATTTGTGGTAGCTGCAGCATTTGAAGAATACTGCCAAAATCCTTTCTGAAAGCTTTATTACTAGAATGTTCATGTCTTAGCTCTCAATTTGAAAAATGGAATATACTGTGGTTCTTTCAATTTGGCAGTTTTTTGAGTTTTCTGTGAACTGGACGAAGATCAAAAATTTAAGTAGTAATAGCAATAATAATAAAATGCTGATTACAAAAGCCCATGTTAACTGCTTGTGTGTTTTTTCGGACAGTTTATGTAACCTCTACAACTGGCGTTATAAAAACCTGGGTAATCTGCCTCACGTGCAGCTTATGCCAGAATTCAGAACAGCCAATGCTGGGTTGTTATATGACTTCCAACTTATAAATGTAGAGGACTTCAATGGTGTGGGAGAGTCTGAACCCAATCCTTATTTCTATCAGGTAAGAGAAATACTGAATGTATACTTTAATCTAGATATGGTTTATTGAATCTGCAGTGAATCAAAATACTGTAAGCCAGTAGTTACGTTCTCAGATTTTTGGGTTGTGTATATACATGATTTTTTTTTCTCCTTGTAATCAGTTTGAATGTTGAAAAGGATGATAATTTGTTATGCCTTTTTGCTCAAAGTGAATGACTCTGCTTGCTATCTCCGTTTTCTCAAAGTCACTGGGGGAGGGAGATTTGGTATGTAATTCATTATGAAACATTTTGGCCTGTGGCAAATTGAAGATGTTTAATTCTGCTGTACTGTCACGACAGTGAAATAAATGGTAGAATTCCACTGTATAAAATATTGAGGTTTGCTCTGTGACACATACTTGAGTTTGAAGAGTCAGTGTTTTGATTCAGTCTGTATATAAGAATGCAGAAAACTGCATTCATAAAATAATGAAACCTTCCAACAGCCAGAAGAATGATCTGGGACTGACAATTATTATAAGCGTAGGGGGGAAAAAAAAACAACAAAAAGGAGTTGAAAGGAGTTTAATTATTCTAGTTCAATTAGCTCTTTTTTCATTTCTTTGTTTCTAAATCCTTCTATTTTAAATACTAATATCTCTATACTCTCAACCTCTAGTACTTAACAGGTTATAGTTCCACAATTTTACGTAAGAGATGAGCGTTTTGTATGGTTGCATTGGCACTTGTTGAGTTATGTAATACTATATTAAGATGACATTCCTTTGGGCAGACAGCTGTAAGTATAAAAATACATCTAGGTGTGAATATTTAAGATGTTGAAAATCATTTAAATGTTTCAGACAAGTAAATATTAATATAATTTATGGCTAATAAATATATGGATTTTAACAAGTTAAACAATACTTCTTGCAGATACTAGAAAGCATGAATCAATGCCTAACAAACTTACAAATGAATAACTTTATTTTTCTCTGTCCTTTTGAACTTCAGAATCTTGGTGAAGCTGAATATGTTGTGGCAGTTTTTATGTATATGTGCCTGCTTGGTTATCCTGCAGACAGGATAAGTATCCTGACAACATACAATGGACAAAAACATCTGATCCGAGATGTCATTAACCAGCGCTGTGGAAATAATCCATTGATTGGACGGCCGAACAAGGTGACTTACAAAATATATTGGATGTTGAAGTGGTTCTGTTTTTTCATCACTATCATATTACAGAACTGATTAAATACATCCCTTGCTTTTTATGCAAGTATTCATTGACTAATAGTACATATTTATCAACATATGTTATATGGAATTTCACTGAGTCGTATCATCTTTTTTGCCTATTTGAAACTAGTTGTACAAAGAACCTGCAAAATCAGTCAAGTTTGATATGTCATGGACTATATGAGACAGAATTATTCTTTTCTTTGTTATATATTTTGTCCTCCTTTTAAAAAATAAAATAGATCCACCTAGAGTGGATATGGTTTGGATTTGATAAAATACATAATGAAGAGTATTATAAAACAGAAATGTATTTACAGAAGTCTGGTGTCTACAGGTTAAAATATGATGTTATAAAATTTGATCGTTTTCCACAAACTTTTGGCATTATCTCACCAGAGTTTTGTCTGAATTAAGTAAAAATAGGAAAGAAATGGTACAAAGAGTCCCAGCATCTCCCAGAAAGAGTATGTTTATGTTTTTTAGTTAGGGGTGAACTAAAACAGAATCAAATGTTTTCACCTCTCTTCTCATTTACTGCAATCTGAATCAGAAGTTGGTGCTAAAATTTTGATGTCACGCTGTAGTTAAAATGGCAAAGATTTAACCTGTGGTGGTTTTTGTTTTGTTATTTGTTCTCTAGGTAACAACTGTGGACAGATTTCAAGGTCAACAAAATGATTATATTCTCCTTTCACTAGTGCGTACCAAAGCTGTAGGCCACCTTAGGTATGTAGAAAAGTACTTTTGCAGTTACTGGAGTATACGTTTTTCACATCAGAAAGATGTTTATCATACGTTGCACAAAGTTTCAATCATTTCAATACATAGCAGAACCAAAGTTTAATGCTGTGTATTGAAAGAAGTTTAGACCTGGTTTATTTTTACAGCTCTCCGCTTCCCTCTTCATAACCACTCTACCCTTTAGTAATGGCTATTACGCTATAAGAAGTTTATATTACTGCAGGTAGTCTGAACTTGAATTTTAACTTAGCAGAATAAAAGGAATGTAATTAATGCTTGTTGAATAAATGCAAGATTAAAATTTCTATAGATGAGCATTTCTGTAAGTGAGCTTTCTTTGTTTCATATCAGAAGTGTTTGAACACTTTGTAAGTTGTGTTATTCGTAGTCTAAAATGTTTGCGCTTCGGTTTTGGAGTGAGGTGGGGGAAGACTTGTCCATTCAGCAGTAGTGAGATGAGTTTCAGAACCTATGTTTTCTTATTCAGGGATACAGAAAGGCTATTGTGATTTGTTCCCAATGTACAATGTATCTGTGTTTCTAGGCTTTAGAGCTAAAGGGTAATTTTAATATCATTAACAATATAGTAAGCCTTATTATATGAAGGTTCTAGGATTTTAGTAGTTATTGAAACAGTATTTAGGAAGAAAAATGTAAGACGAGTGTTGTAGTAGATTACTCTGTATTTTCTTAAAAGAAGCATGCTGAAGTCTTAATTCACGTTTTATTGAAACAATGGAATCAGTGAAAAAGTAAATGATTAATTTGACTCTTTCGGTTTTATCTTTTTTTTAATTTTTTATTTTATTTTATTCTTTTGAAGAGATGTCCGACGATTAGTCGTTGCCATGTCAAGAGCCAGGCTTGGGCTTTATATCTTTGCAAGAGTATCACTCTTTCAGAATTGTTTTGAGCTAACTCCAGCTTTCAGCCAGCTCACAGCTAGACCACTTCACCTCCATATAATTCCCACAGAATGTTTTCCAGCAGCAAGACAGGTAGGAACAACTGCTATGCATTTCAGTGGTGTTGCTTGTTGCCTGCCTTTTTTGTGTGGGCTATAAGACAGGGAACTGCAGCATCTTCACTTTTAAACCACTGCTTTTGGATAGTTATGTCGCTAGAGTAGACTTAATCATAATACACTAGCTGCTTTTAACTGATTTTTTTTTCAACAAAACTAATTTGCCAGTGTAACCGGTCAGTTTTGTCTGCTTTTTTTGTAGGTTCTGCTTTGGCAGTCATTTATTCTAATCTGAGCTGAAACTAGTTAAATAATCCTTGAGTCCAAAATGTACTTTACAGATGAGGTATTGGAACCCAGGCTGTCCTTTTGAAATTGAATTTCTTCATTGGACTGCATGATAAATACAGTTGCCAAAAAGTGCAAGACCTGTGTTTTCTACCTTTCAAAAGAATTTTGCTACTTTTTTCTTAGAAAGCATTTTTTTTTTTTTTTTAATTTCTTCAGTGTGTGTTTCCTAGTGCAATTAAGTTTCAAACAAGAGGAATCAACAACTGTGTTTCTTTGCTTGCTGAATTTCTACTTCTTGTGCTTCTTTAGAATGGGGAACCACCCACTCACCAAATACATGTTATCAAGAATATGCCTCAAATGGCTAACTTTGTTTACAACATGTATATGCACATGATACAGAGTACACGCCACTACCAACAGGTAAGGACCTTCTAACTATTTGAAGATATGCATACAACTTGTTTGGTATGGTGGAATAGTGTTTAGTAATAGATACTTTCTTGACTTGGATGCAGCCTCCAGAGAGACTAGGTCGTGCCTTCAAACCATTTTAATTGAGTTATCTCCCTGCATTACCCCATCTGGTTAGCAGCTGTAGCACTTGAAGTCTGGAGAGATTTTTATTTTTCAGCACTGGTTCAGCGCCACGCTTAATAGTACAGTGCAAGAAGTAGTGGTAGATGACTTTCTCACTTCTTATAGTTAATTTTGTCAATGCTTAATCCCTGGAGCAGAATTCAAAACCCATTAGGAATCTTGAGTCCTTATTGTGTATGTAAGCAGAGCTTTAAAACAGTTTAAATAGTATACAGAGGTCTGCTTTTAGTCAGTGTACTTGGATCTGTAGATGCCTAGAGATAGTTGACAGTCAGCATAACCGGAGAGGTCTTTAATGCTATCCCTGAACTGGAACACCTTCCATTAAACGTCTGGGTATATCATGTTGCCTATAATGTAATCTTAGTTGGTACTCCCTTGTTGGTTTTTGCTCTTCTGAAGAATTTCTGAAGGTGGAAAATACTGACGTAAGAGAAACGCTATCCGATTGTGCAAAGAGCATCAGCATGATTCCACTTCTCTGAGAGATCTAGTTTCTGTTCTCTAACACAAGGAGGTTTGACTCCTTAACTGAATGTGCACCTGAACCTTCTGCTAATACCAGCTATTCCTTTTAGCATTCTAGTCTTATGTTGCTAGCTAAAATTAGTTAAAAAAATTAAAAACACCGGTTCCCTGCTGTGGTGATGAATCACACTACTGCAGCAGAAGCCAGCCAGAAAGTGAAGTTAAAAAAGAAAAATGCAGACAAAGTTTTCCTTATTTTTTCTGATATTTTTACATCCTTATATATTTTTTTCCATTGGTCTTAACAGTAGAGTCACAAAGCGCTGCATGAATCTAGCTGCTTTACAGAAAGTCTGAGTTTGTCTCATACTTTGAGGAAATATATATACACTTGTTGTTGCAGCGTCAGAGCTCTTTTAATTATTCTTTTTTCCATGAATAAATGGATTATGGAGATCAGCGTGATAACTTCAAAGTCTGTAAAAAAAGGCTTTTCTTATCTCTGCTGGTAGTCACAATTATTGCGTAGATTGGCCCAATGCTTGTCAGAAACTTGTAATATTAATGTCATCTAATTGAAGATAAGGCTTTACTGTAATTAAACACTTAATTTGTCAAGTGAAACCAAGTTGCCTTTAAGCAAGATGTAACTAAACAACCATCCTTCAGAGATTTATCAAGCTTCTGTTTCATTAAAGTACTTCATGGTATTTTAAGGAAGTATCCATCATGTCATTAGATAATGTCAGGCTGCAGAAGTGTAAGCATTTCTACACCGCCTGAGGTTGAATAGCTTCATCATAATCTTCTGCTTACTGTATACTTAGTTTTGGGTTTGTTTTTTTTCCATATCTAAAGCGGTTGCCACTATTTGTAATGTTTTCTGCTAGCAAACCATATTCTTGGTTGTGCACAAAGCACTTTGAATGCACTAAAATACTTTTACAGAAGTATTATGTGAAAAATATCTAAGCATTACCTAATCCGTTACTGAAGTTTACAATTTTCTACACTCAGAGCTGTGGGTGAAATTTGTATAAATACAGATAACGTACATGTAACACTTTATACAATGTTTCAAGGGGAAATTACTGGAATAATTTATTGAAGATACTCATAAAAAAGGGAGTACAACTTATCTAGGAGTTTGTAATGGTAGTAGATGAGGTTATGCTAGAAATAGGCTTGTTGCTCCAGCAACACTGTAGTCCCATTTCTTGAGCGGCTGTTGGGGTAATGAAGAGTATTTCATATCCTTGAATTGGAAGTACTGAGTTTCAACACTTGCTTTTCATGCAAAAAGTAGAAGTCCCATGTGTGAGCCAAGATGGTTCATTTTATTTGTATAGAAGTAAAATGCTTATAAATGATTAAGTCTTCTAAATTTTAAGTTGTTAAAATTAATCCAAGGTGACCAAACAGCTTGTGCTAAAATAGGAATAAATGCCAGAATTATATATTTTTTGTAAAAACTGATAACTTCTTTTTAATCATCCAGCGTTTATTGCCCCCACCTGCAATGATTGAAGAGCCTGAAACTACTCAAACTCAGGAGTCTGAAGTAGAAGTTGAAGTGCAAAGTATTCAGGAAGATGCAGAAGAAAATAAGGTAGAAGAAGTGGTAAAGGAAGAAGAATTGAAAATGTCAGAAGTGGATGAACATCGAACAATGCCAGAACACCCTGGAAGAGACAGTGATAGTGAAGATAGTGAACCTGAGGATGAGAATGAAAAGTGAACCAAGTGGTGTTTGTACTCTTACTTACTTTGTAAAACAAATGGGAAAATGCAGTTAGAAATATGATTGCTATTTTTACATTGACTTTTTTAAAATGATTCCATGTGTGATGTGACCTTGTTTTCCTTATTTTCACTGAATGCTTTCTGGGCAAAAAAGATGATTGACAGTCATTCTACTGAGTTCTTGTCAGTATCAGTAATGTAATTTGGTAATTCACCTCAAATGATTTACAGAAGTTTTTTAGTAAAAATGCTTTAACACAAATTTGGAATTTTTTTCCTTAAGTCGCTGGCCTTTAATTCAGTTACTGAGTTAGCCGTTAAACTTCACTGATTACCTGTATTTAGTATTGATCAGACACCATGGTTTCCTTAATATCTTGCAGTGGAGAATTTCTTACACAGAATGGTGTTTGTATACACTGAGATGATATTTTAGGCTTTGGCTTGAGTTCAGTAAGCTATTTAATTGCAAGTCTGAGAAATGGGAATTACCATGGGACTTTGAAATTTTGAAGGAGTTTTATTGAATTTGGAATTTAGCAAGCTCTCAGAACATCATAAGGTCCAGGTACTTGCAGCAACTGTTTTATTGTTGACTGCTGCTGCTGTTACTACTTGATTGTCCCTTACACAAGAAGTAAGGATGCAACTTCTAAACGGCATTATTTTTTTAAGTTAGTATCTTGAAATAAGATCTTTCATTGTTAAGAGAACAACAGGATAAAGCCCCATCAGGAAAGCAAATTAAAGGAGTTCCTTGAATGCAGGATTCGCAAAACATGTAATATAAGTATTAGAGATGTAATGGGTGAGTACGTTTTCTAGAGTAATTTCTAAATGAACATCTTTCATAAACTGATCAGTGAAAGCTTTTTCCCTAGATATTAAGAATATCTGCCAACTGCAAATTATCCTGTGGTTCTGGAAGGTTTTTTAATTCCCAAATTTAATTTTCAGATGAAACAGTAACTCTAGGAACATCTTTACTGACAAAGGAAAAATATTTGATTTTCAAGTGTTGCAGTTCTGAAGTTGCCGGAAGAATTTCTTCACCAAATTGACCAGAAATTCATTAACTTACAAGCTTTTATTACCACATTTTGAAGATCTTTATCACAGAATTGCAGGGGTTGGAAGGGATCTCAAGATTGAGTCCAACTCCCCTGCTAAAGCAGTTACCCTACAATAGGTTGCACAGACCCCAGAAGGGTCTTGAATATTTTTTTTTAAGCTTTTTATTCACACGAAAAAGGAAAACTACTCCTTTGAGTGGAACTATGTTATTTCATTACTTGTTCTGTGTGGAAGATAATGTAAATTCTCTGCCATGGGAGGATAAACAGCAGCATGTTTAATATTAGGATGGTAAGCTTTATGTGGTAACATTCATGTGTTCAAGCATGGCAGAATAATACTGGGCCTTCAGGCAACGTGCAACAAGCTCAGCTGACGTCTGTCATCTCTGCTTCCCAAACCGATTTGATAAATATTCGAGTCAGACAATCATTTATTATGCTTCAGAATTCTGGAAAGAAAATTAGTAAAGGATTCTGGAGGGTTTTTTGGTCTAAAATGGATGGTTTAATTGACAGGGATTCCACCAATAAATACTACAGGGAAAAAGCAACCAAATTTAAAAGAGACTGTAAAGATGTCGATTTGTACATGGTTTGCAGCATAATCTTTCTGTTGCTGTATGAGCACACCTAACCTGTGTAATGTTGTGTTCTATGTGCAAGCCTATATATCTGGTCCCTTCTGACTCACAGGGTCCTCTTAGAACAGCCAAATTAGAGTCATCGAATATGTTGCCCTAAAATGGTGAGTGGTGTTGTAATGGAGCTCATTGCTGGCTAGCATGAAAGCAGAGGCAACTGAATCAAAAACAATTGCAAAAACATTAGGAGCCTTAATGTATACTCTTCTGAAGGACCGAGCACTGCCTATGCTAGAGATGGAAAGTTTTGCAGAGTTGACTTGAGCTGAGCAAGTCGTTGCTGCTACTTTCCATGTGCTGAACTTTACACTTTTCAGTGATGGGAAAGTATTTTTGAATGTGGGAAGTCATGTTTATCATGTAGCAGTGATTAGAAAGTTCTTTGTACTTGTGGAATACAAGGTTAGGTTTGGTGGCTTTTTATTTTGTTTGTTTTTGTAAATGTTCTGCATTACCTTTTTGGTAAAGGATGAAGTTTGTCTTTCACACCAAAATATGTCTAGTTTTGGTGTTTTTTTGACACTTCCTTACAAGAAAGAATTGGTGGGAGAAGTAAAACAACCTAAAACGGTAATTTTGATCTACAAGGTTTGTCAAGGGGGGAAAGACAGTGCAAGCTAGAGGTCTTAATGAGCAGTTTACACTATGGTAACATCCATAAACACCATTTAGATTTTTTTTTTAAAAAAAAAAAAGCATTTTTCTCCTAGCCTGCTCTGAATTTGCATTGATTCTGCTGCATGTGTTGATGTGTTGCATAACGTTCTAACTTTTTCCAAAAGGTAAAAAAGCATCCTGCCACTTCACCTCCTGCTGAGAACGGGTCTTTGCTGTTTCATCAGACATAAAAGGATATCAGTCCTCAAGGAAAGTATCCTGATGAGGAATAGAAGTTAAGCATTGCTGACAGAATGGCTTTGCTGACAGGAAGAGTCATTTTATTCTTTGAAATCAGACTCTTTTTTAAACAAACAAACAAACAAAAAAAGCAACGACAATCCAGACATTACTGGATGAACAAGACATACAATCCTATTGAAACAAGAATTAGATAACACTTGGAATCCCATACAGCAAGCTGACAAAAGTAAATGTCTTAGCCAACGAATGAATCACAACCGACAGCAGTCAAGAATCTGAATGCCATTAAGACATATGGCAGTGTAGTTCCCTTTGCCAAACACGGTAGTCCTCCCTGCAGAATCAATCAATACAAAATTAATGTTTTCAGGGGAGTTTCAGAGGCTGTTTATGCATTTCCTGTTACATGGTTTTTCAGTGCAGTTTACTTAGAGTCCTTTTTCTCAGAGGATCGATTGGTTACCTGACAAAAGAAAAATCTCTCTACTGTAGTACTAATAAACACATTTTAAAATAAAGCTATTAAAACTGTGATTTTAAAAATAACTTCCTTAAGTGATTTCAGCTCAGCTTCCTCTGTTAAGTCCATGTGTTTGCCTAATTTTATGTAGATTCTGAAAAGGCACCTCAGCCCTCAGAAATTGAATTCTTCCTTACCCATAGACATATCTACACAATTGTTACCTAAAAAGGATGCAAGAGGAAGACTCGGTACCTGTAATGCTGCTTGCTCTCTGTAAATAGTTGTATCAGAAAACTAACTACCACTATTTGAATGAGAAAATTATGTTTTCCTCGCTCCTACAGTAGGTATCAAGGGCAGATTATTTCTCCAGGCATTGCTCTGGAAGGGCTTTATATCAGCTTAATCTAGCCCATATCAGAGGTAGTGTAATATGGTGCTATTGAGAGATACAGTTGCATTTAATTTAGCTTCTGTCATGATTTTCATTCACCTTGGAAAAAGAAAAATGACAAGGATCTTTGAATCAAGAAATAACATCAATGTAATGCAGAGAATCCTGTTGCTTTACTGTTAATGTCTGGAGGAAAAAAAAAAAAGCAAAAGAGTTATTTCAGCTACAAGTAAGAAAATTTCCAGAGTTCAGGGTTCAGGCATTATCTCTTTGCTTGAAAAATAGTACCAGAACAAACTGTGTTTCTGTATGCGTGTATAATTAACTTTTAGGAAAGTGTAGATACAAGCAAAAAGTTGAGCCAGCTGTTGTCAATTGCATAGTTCATCTGTAATATCAGTGAAAAGTATTTACATAGCGCTCGCTCTCTCTCTATATATAGGCTATATATGTAGCTACAGTGTATGTTTGCGTAATAAAACATCAGAATTTTGCAATTCTAGAGGATACCATAAAAGAATAAGCTAGTGACCCAAATAAGGGTCAGGATTATATCAGTCTTGGCACTGTTTGTAAGAGATAAAAAGAAGCCGCCTTTATTGCATTTATCAAGTGTGAATTCCTAAATTGCCACAGTCCAGTGTAAGAGAAGCCCTGCTACACATCCAGAAACGCTTCAGCATCCTGCTGTGCTGGTCTGACATCTCTTGTATGTCAAGAGCACTTATTTTTAGATGGGACAGTCATTAGGGACATAATGTATTGTAACTACTGTAAAGGAAGTTGTCTAGGCGCAGCAGAAGCTGATAGAGAGAAGCTCAGAACAAAGACATGAAGATTCTGTTTCTGACCTTAATCCACAGCAGTACAGACTTGCCCTATTTTGGGGAGTGATTTTTGGCAGCAGCAATCATGTTCTATTGGGAAATACCATGTTTTCTAAAATGAGAAATTCCGTGTTTTGCATGCTGAGTCAGAGAGGGGAGAAAGCGCCTTACCAGTAATCCTCTTTAGCTTGAGGACACATGTGAGTGCACTGAAACAAGACTTAGTGAAAAAGAAAAATCCAAGTGCGGAAGGGTTGTCTTACTGTTTGTCATGGCTTGGGCTGGGATAGAGTTAATTTTCTTTCCAGATGCTCATAGGAAGCTGTGTTAAGTATCTGTGTTGAAAAGAGTGGTGATAACACACCAGTGATTTTAGTTGTTGGAAAGCGGTGCTTAAACAGTCAAGGATTTTTCTACTTCTGTTTTCATAGACTCTGTTCTTCAACTCTTTTGATCTCTAATATACTATGAACAAATCTTGCTCCTGCATACATAGATACTTCAGTGATGGGGCTTTTGTCCTAAATTACTCCTTGTTCTTGTGGTGTTCACCCACCAGCTCTGTCACTTTGAGCTGTGTAATGAAATAAGACACAGAGGACAGCTGCTGATTCTGACTCATTTTGCTTGGTTCTTGGTTCTGTGCACAGTCACTTCCTGCAACACCAAGCTGTAACGCACACCCTTATTAACTGGACAGAAGAACTTAGCAAATGTGCATTTAAATGCTCCAGATGAATTCAGTGGAACAAACATGGGATCTTGTGTATCAGTAAATGTTAGTATTAATGAATGATTCTTAAGAGAATTTCTTACTATAATAACAGATAACATATACGTGATTATGTCTGTGCAAAACCTGATATTTTACTTAATTTAAGGTAAAGCCTACTCAGTAGGCTAATAGTTTAAACCATAGCTTAAAATGGTTTTGGCATTATCACGATGTACAGAGTTATGAATGAAGACACATCCATGCTCTATTCCTATGGGAATGTATAAAAAGCCTTTCAATTTACAAAAAATGTAGTGCTTTTTTTTTTTTTTTTTTTTTTTTTTTAATTTGTGTTTTGGTGTGTGGCATTTTTCCAAAAGGGTTTGTCCTGCAAATTCAAAATTACTCTATTTGGATTTATTTATTGTATTTAGTAACAATGCCTTACAGTGTTCCAAGATGAACATACTGGAATGAAAAGTCAATGTAACTTGTTGCTGATGATCCTGTACAGTGTAGGAGAAGATTTGAAGAGAGCAACCTGTCTGAATTCCACCTACAAAGGTGAGCACTAGAGGAGAGCATATTCTATCCAAACTCATGAGGAACTGAGTCAAGAATTTTCATACTACTTTTCCTAGGCCATAGCTAAAAGTGCTCAGGTTACCTATATACAAACATAACTTTGTCTGGTCATGGGATGTCTCAAATGCTGATTTCAGGGTCCAGTCTGTAGCTGTTTCATCTGTCAAAAGAGTTAGAAGACAACAGTGATTCTGTAAGAGTACTGGAGGGGCTCAATGCTAAAAACACAGCAAGAATCCTGGGATCAAAGAGGTCTCCATTAGTGCATTCATTTATTATGGATACTCTTAGCCCTTCCTTCAACTGCTTTAATCAAACAGCTTCCCATGTGGCACCTGTCTCCCCCTTATGCTGCCTTTCTCCTATAAGGAAGTAGAGAACAAACTACTGCTCACTTCTCATTCAAGAAAAAAGCTATCTTTCTCAAGTCAGCTAGTTAAGCATTAAGCAGGAATCTTCCCCCTGCTTTTCATCATCTGGCATGAGCTCCTGATCACAGTCTACTGGTCTCTGGGCCTTCCACTTCCTACTCAGTAACTTATAGCTATCTGAGTGTCTCTGCTTTTTACTTCTGCTTTTTACAGTCTGGCTACGCTACATGGAGTTGAGGGGAAAGACACAGGCTGTGTTTATATCCTGAACTGGATATTGTATGCCTGTGAAAGATGTGAAAATCACTGTCCATGTAAGTAGAAGTGTGTATTAAGATAATCTGCCTAAACTGCCAAACTGTTGGTAACCTAGTTTGTTGCTGCCCAATTCTGAATTTAGGCCACATACATCAGTGTCTCCCATGAGCCACAGAACCTGTCAGGATTAGGTGGGAGCAAAGTCTCAAAAGCCTTTTCTTTTTATTTTCTTTTTATTTTCTTTTTTTTTCCAGGTCCAGCTCTACACTTCATAGATAAGAGCAGATTAAGAAAATGCAGTGAATGATGCAGCACCCTTTTCAAATCACTTATCTTGCAGACATAAACAATTAGAATGATTTTTTTTATTTTTTTTTTAATTCTGAGAAAAATCTTGAACATATTCATAGTGCTTCTATTAGATTTTGTGGGCTATCAAGATACTAAAATCTGCTCAGAATAGGGAAGTCATTCAACAGAACAACACAGACTGTATTTTCCTTTCTTTTTCTGGCTTGAAGCCAGATTTAGGATAGCTTGGATATATTAGCACCTGAGATGTCTGCAGTTGAAACTAGCTGTTTACCTAGTTGGTTTATGAAAGAGGATAGGAGGTCTGGCACTAATTCTCAAGATTATTTCAGTGTCTACATGCTGACAGTGAAGATTTGCCTGTTAGTTTTCTACTGGAAGAAAAACAAAGCTTTACAACAAGATTAAGCACTTGTGTAACAAAGATGAGACTGAAGGTATAATACTAGTGTTTGGCTATGTCCTAGGCAATTTCTTCACTTGAAGTCACTCTTAACAGCTTAAGTTCACTGGCTGTTCAAAGCTTCAGCTGGCTTACTTGCAGTGTTAAAACTGGGAACCACAGGGCACTGGTACAGTTACATTTTTAACCATTTTCAGTTACATTCCCAACGGCCACAGCCGTGCTGGCAGCAGGTGGTGCTGAAGGGAGCAGAGGATAAGCAGAAAAAGTGTACATATTTCCATCTCAGTTAGCAGAGGGTCTACACCAGGTGAGGAAGCAGACAGGTTGGCCTTGGTGAGGCAGAATTCCCTGCTTTGAGGAGGAGGCTGATGTGCGGCCCTGAGGACCTGCCCACCTCCTCTGTGGATTTTGCAAACCAAGTTCACCCAAGTGGCAAGCTTGTGGTGGGGGAAGTGAGAGGGAAGGACATTTGTAGGGATACCTGAATTTGTGGAATATATTTTGTCATATTTAGCATTGTTCTGCATTGTATTCCATGTAAGACAGAAGCCACTGGCTGAGGCCATGTCAGATACCAGAGGCCATGTCAGATACCAGAGGCTAGTCAAGTTCAAGTGGGGAAAAGAGCTTTTGTCAAACAATGTGCTCATATTGATTTTCTGCTTTAGTGAATGTCTGGAGGAGAAAATCTGATCATTTAATGCACTGTAGTTACATTTTAAAGGTAAGGCTGTTATCTCTATTTTTCTCAATTTACTGTTAATTAATAGTATGCTTTTCAGTACAGTATCATGAAGCAGTATAAATTCAGCAACTAAATGCATGCCATCCTGTCCTGTGTCTTGCTGTTGTCACAGTAAGCATGAAATTGTAGTATGAAATTAGTCTATGAGCAGCTCTGTCTACCTACAGTTATCTTATTTGAGAGCACATTATTTCTGCTCCTATTTTATCCTTTCTGATTATATTTTAATGTTTTTTAAACAAAACATTGCTAAGTAAACTGAACTGTTTTGGTTATTTTTCATGACACTGCTTACTCTTTCACAGTTTGAAAGCACTGCTTGTTGCTGTACTGTTCATTTATTTTATAACCATCTGAATTAGAGCAAACTATCCAACTCAATAATACTCTACCACCTGCAGAGTGATAGCTCACTAGCAGAGTAATAATACTTTTCACTACCCTAACTTGTAGTTATATGTTCACTTTATCACCTACATATATATGGGTGGTTAGCAATCCTTTTATAAACAACACTTAAGTAGTAAATGCTTATTGTAAAAGAATTTCCATAGTATCTAAGCAGTTTATATATATTTTTTTAAATGATTACAAGTAAAACCAGGAGAAATGACCCAGTGTTTTATTGTTTATCTTTTCCTTTTTCCTTTCCTTTCCTTTCCTTTCCTTTCCTTTCTTTTCCCTTGGTTTATTCAGCTTCTTCACATCTCACAAGGCTAGCTGGAAATGCTAAGTTGTGTTTTGGACTGCACTGCATTTTCAAATGTGTAACTAAATCTGTGTTTTCCCAGACTGCTGAAAGAATGAACAATGCAGAAATAAAGTGCTCTGACAGCTCACAATACTTCTTAGTAACTGGGGTGATAACTGTTAATAGTCTTGTTTGGATGATAGGCTTGATGAATCCATTAAAAAAATAATAAAAAAAAAAAAACAAACAAAAAAACACAAACACATAGTCTTAAAGATTAGCAAGTAAAAATTAAAAGGACCAGGTAATATGTAAGAATTAAGCTGGTGTCATTGGTGTGCAAGTTGTTCCTCGTTAAGCCATAGAATTAGCAGGGGGAAGTGTACTCCCTTGGTTGCCTGTTGACAACCTGTGAAGTTCTACTACTTTATAGGCTAGCCATTTTCAGGACCTCAGGATTATCTAATGCATGATGTTCTCAACTTCAATTGAGTTTTTAATTAATAGTCACATTTTCTCATGCATTAAAGAAATAATACAGCTTGTAGAGCTATTTAAATATTTGCATCCAAGTCATTCATGTATAGAAGACTACTCATTGAAAGGAATCTGATATTTTCCTTACCTCCTTAAGATCTTTCCCAGTAGACATACATGACCTGGGTTGTGATACATTTCACTTTTGTTAAATGTAAGAAAAATACTTGGCTGGAAATATCTTTTTTTTCCTCCCTCAAAATAAGATTTCCCAAACAAAATAGAGTAATTGATTTCTATCTAGATATTTGTATATCCATTTGCAATCAAAGTTAACCTTTTTATCTTTTTTCTTTCTTTTTTTTTTTAATGTGACTAGGTTTCAGATGATGAACTGCAATTGCATAGTGTGGGGATTCTTTTGGCTCATTGTGCTGCTCTTTCTTGGCTGGCCCATAAGCATAGCCTTGTGTGCCCTCCATGGATTCCTTTCTCCTCTTGCTACTTTAATAGGACTGGATGAATTAGGTGAAGTGCTACTGAAAGGCGCATGTCTGGGGAGGCAGTGTGCTCAGAATGTGCGTAATGGCAAGCCCCTCTGTTAAGCAATGAAGACAGCCCTGCGTATAACAATCATTCACCTGTACATTACAAAATTTTGAAGTTTACTCTGTGAATCTTACATTTTTTTTTGAGTTCTAAATAATTTACTATTTTTTTATTTTTTTTTAAGTTTTTCGGTGTGTATATTTCTCTTGTGGATGTCTGGAAACTTCAGCAATTCAGAAGTTTGTCACTGAGAATTTACAATACAAGTTGCAGCTGTTGTTTTGAAAATGGGTAATGACACTGTACATGAAGAAGGTAGCTAAGTACGTATTGCAAGATTTGAGCTGAGTGTCAAAATCTGCTTAAATGGTTGAAAATACTGCCTATGGGGTGGAATGCACATAATGGGTCTGACTATGACACTTGAAAAGAGTGGATTCTGAACTGGAAATTTATTTTTGTGAATATTCTACAGTGCACATTGTTCAATAGTAAAAGAAGTGAAATTCGGATCTGATGTCTGCATAGCATGTATCTTTTCATTTCTATATGTTTCTGTTCTTTCTTTCCTTTAAAAAAGACATTATAATCTTTTGTACTATGATCTCACTTTGTATTTATCTTTGGTGAACAGCAGGTTTTCAGTGGAACAACTTTGCTGATGTGGGTTCACTGCACTGATTTTCAAATACATTACAATAAAGAACTTCTGTAAACACATTTACTGAAGCTTTTTTTTTTTTTTTTCCTTCTTTTCTTTTTGTGGCCCAATGCTGCCAGTTGTTATCCTTTTATTATAGGTAGTACACTTTCTTGCTTCAAAAGTTATTACATAGACTATAGTGACCAGCTGACAGTGTGACAGTGATTTTACATTTCTCTATGTATTTCCAGAAGTGTTATAAGGTGATAGGACCTAGAAAGCAGCTTAAAGTGTTTTGACTGATAACATGTATCTCTGTGGCATCTGGCATTGACAATAAAAGAGAATTTTGCCAAAACTGTAACTATTTGGTCATAGATTTTTCATGTAAAATGTAGTTTGAGATATCCAAGGTTGGATATTTTGGAAAGTCCCAAAATTATATAGCTATTTTTGAAAACGAAATCAGAAAAAAAGAATGTATGCTATAAAGGTATGTAAGTAGAGCTGATTTGTTGAGAAGTTCCAATCTTTCCATTATTTACACATTTGAAATTTGACATAGGGATGTATAATCATGATGGGTAATTTCTTTTGCTATTTTCAGAACAGAAGAGGATTACATATAATGTTTACCAGTAAGCTGCTGCAATTTAAAAAAAAAAAAAAAAAAAAAAAAAGATGTGAAATTTGCAATAACTGAAGTCTTTTTTATTTGTTTCTTTCAATCAGAACTGCAAGAGGCTTGAGCCCTTAGAAGATGGTTTCAGGGTATGAATCCTAGCTAGTAAACAAGAAGACCTGAGGTTTGTACAGGAATAGTGTTTCATAAAGACCCTTGTCCTCAATTGGCCTCAAATATCTAGCATCATCTTATGCTAAATTAGGCGATGATATATAGAGTTTCTATGTTAGAGGACAAGATCAGAGTAAAAACAGTGCTGACTAAGGAGATTTGATTTTTTTATTTTTTTTTTCCCTAACTTTGAAGCATTTAACTTCCCCTGTGTATTATCACTGAACTGAGAAGCTGTGAGTCCTCCTACGGCACAGTAAATAGCTGAAATGCATGAATTAGTTTTAACATCTAAAATGCATTTTAAGGTAAAAGCTGGAAATACAGGATTCAGGCTGACCATGATATGTGTTCTGGACATTGAGAGTGAAGGAGAAACAAACACAAACTCAAACCCTAAAACTATATGTTCACATGATGGACTGTCAGTAGCGAGCCTCCAAAGTGATAGGACGAAAGAATACTTTTGAGTTTGACCTACTCAACACAAACAGAATTGCTTGAATACTTTTTTCTCTTTCTTTTATTGTTCCATGTAATCAAAAAGTATTGAAATAAACCTTAGATAAAAATAAATTTTTTTGTTGAAAACACTGACATATCTGTCTGCAGACATGTATTTTTTTCTTACATAGAAAAATGCTTTTTGAAAACAATTATAAACATTATTGTGTGACCTTTGTATACTTGTTCTCTTCTCAGCTCTTTCTTTCTCTCAATAATGTTTCTGAACTTCTGTAGTTAATGCCAATATTTCCTCTGTTTGGATACTTAGAACTCACTCCACTAAGCTGAGTATAGCAGTAAGGTAAGTAGTGTAGGTAATTTTTATAGCAATCATCAATGCATAAGACTATTTAGGAACTGGAACATGCCAGAGAAAAGCAGAAGTAATGACTAGGCTTTTAGCACTAAGTCCTGGGACATGTCTGAAACCTCATTCTTTTCTGGAGCTAGTTTGCATCAGTTGGTGCAGCTAGCATTTAGATAGTCTGCTCATTTGGGAGTCTGAATCATTTCCCCCTGAGAATCTAAAAAGGACTTATTCCTTGCTGGTTCTGTTGGATTGTCTTTTTAGGTGCACCAGGATAAGGAAGAGGAGGTGGAGGTAGAGAGGAAATGAGCTTCCACCGTTTGTTACAGTTCTGAGGCTTGAATAGTCTCCTGGGATGTTCTATAAAAGTTCAGTGCTCTTTTCAGCTATTAGCTTAGCATCCTAAGCACTGTCATGAACTTTTTCTTCGGAACACCTGCTGTGCTTCAGAAAACAGACTAAAACTTTTTTCAGCAACATACTCCCCAGTTGATTTAAATGATGTAATTTTGCTTATGAGAATTTCACTGATGCCATCTGGTATTTCTCTGATATTGGATCACTGAGATTTTACTTGGATGACCTGTTATTTAAATATGCATTTAACCTTCCAATTCTAACCTTCTTTTTTAGGAGTCCTTTCAGGTTTTTTAATGTTTTGGCCCCACACCTACAGCTGATCTTTGTTCCCAAATTCAGGACAGCTTCTGTCGGGGCCATTCTTTATAGGAAGAATGGTAATAAATACAATTTAATTGTCGTCAACATCAAGAAATTAGTATGAAAGAAATTATGTGTCGGCCTGCAGATCCACTGATTGTTTTTCTAGTGAAATTCAGAAAAAAAGTAAGTTAAAAGTTGGGATAAGTCTGTAAATAAATTGAAAAAAAAAATGCTGGCTGAGAAATTTTGTTCAGGTGAAACATACAAGACTATTAATTGAAAATGTGATGTCAGTGTTTCAGTATCTCTTGTCACATTGGTAGTATCTCACAGTTCTCTTGTTTTATAGCATCTTTCAAATATTTTCTCTCAAAATGTTCAATGGAGGAATATCTCTCACAAGTAACACAAAGAACACAGTCCACATTTTTGATTGGCATCACTGAATCTCTGTTAAAGTCAGCTGAATGGCAGGGAAAATTGTCATTCTATTGTAAACAAGACAGTATGAAAACAAGACAGCTAAGGGGACTTGATTGCAATTCAAATCAGGCCCAGTTCCCACCTTGGTATCAAGCGTAAGTATTTACTAAGTTGACATCCTGTGTTAAGGCTGGCAGTAACTGGGTTGAAGTATTCTAATGGATTTGAAATCAGACATTCCAGAAATGCAGCTACACAATATTTCTGTGATTTTAATGAAGCATGTTGAGCAAAGAATGAAATTCGTTGATTGTTTACAGGAAATATATGGAAGAGACAGTAAAACCTTATTATTAATGCCTTGGTAAATGCTTAGCCTTGTTCAAAACAGAGCTTCTTTAATAAATAATTAAAAAAATAAAGTAGACCCTGGTTTGTTTTCTTCAGTACCTAAAATAATTCTACTAGATAATATTCCTCAATGTTACTCTGGAATACTGTTTGGAAAACTATTAAACCCTAGAAGTCACCCCCTTCGATAGCCTTCAAATGCTTTCCATCACCAGACATTTCAGTATTGTTCAAAACGTTTTTTGTTATTTTCATTTCGGTTCAACTCTGTTTTGTCTCAGTGGTATTTTTTTACCCTGTGTGTATGCAGTAGAACAAGCTCAGTAAACACTCTCTGAGACCTGAGAAGTATGCTATGTACATGCCAGTACTGTTATTGTGTTACATATTTTATTGTTAAAATGGCAAATATCAGTCTGTTATGAACTCCTTTTAATTGTAGGGAATGTATTACAAGAATGTTGGGTTGAAATGAAAAAATTACTGATATTTAACGTGATGTAGGAAACTGTTAATGGAAAGATTTGTACATTCTTTATAAACACAAAATACAACTAACCATTTGCAAAAACTTGTAGAAGAAAAGTATCCTAGCCATTACATTCACAAACATGTTATTTATATTATGAAGGCACAATTACAGGTTTTGGTCCAATATTTGACTGAAAATCTGGAAAATTCAATCAGTATATGCACCTGTTGTCTTCACTGGGAAGTCAAGATTTTTGAATGAAGCTTTCTCTCACACTCTCCATTCTGATTGGACATAAGAAGAAATAAATTGCTAAAAGCAGGTAAAACTTGCTTTTGCAACACAATATGTAGTCAAAATATATATGTTTACACGTGTGTATGCTTTTATATTGCATAAAGACAGTTTTAAAGCTTCTTTTTAGAAAAAAAATAAATAAACAGCAGTTTTGTTTCCACTCCTGCAAACTTCTATCTAGCTCTTTATAGTCAAGGGATTCTAATGGCCATCATAATTGAAGAGAAACTTCATTTTGATGACCAAAGTTTTAGCTCTGATTAATAAAGTGCTATGTGCGAGGGAATTTTTTTATTCTTTTAAAAAGGATAGATAAAAATATTTCTCGAATGAATGTGGCTAAAAGGTAAAAATTCTGAAAATACTTAGAATTTGGAAAAAAGTATTGTTTCTGTCAATTAAAATGTTTTGTTCATAATTCAGATACAGTTTTTTGAGAACTAAATCTGTAGCTTTCTTCCCTTCCTCCCTTCCTTCTTTCTTTCCTTCCCTTCTTCCTTTTTTCTTTCCTTCCTTCCTTGCTTCTTTACTTCTTTTAACCCATAGGAAAATGAGATGAGATGATTTAAAAGCATTCTTCAAAAAACTGAGTGAAATGTTTCTAGAAATATCTGTTGTTTTGTTTTGTTTTTGATGAAGAAAAATAATTTTGCCAAATGGTTCTGAGCCAAGCTCACATATTTCACTCCTGCTTTTTAATTTCCTGACTACTGTGATGTTTTCTCCATAGCGTGGTCCAGCTATATCTTTTGTTAATAATTCACATGTTTTCATATTAATTGTTCTACAGGTTTGCAAAATCGTAGATTGGGATCATTCTTGTCATATTCATCAAATATCTTAGTATTCCTAACAAAAACAGTAGAATCTGCTGGTCTTGTAAAATGATATGTCTTAGGATATATTGTGACAAAGTGTTTCTGTGTACACAACAGATTCAGAGAGCCCTATGTATTCATATTTGAGAAAAAATTCATTGAAAGTTAATTCCTTAGCTAGAATGCAATAAGAGTAGACTACTTAATTGCTGCTTTTCCTATAATTCTGGGACATCTGTCTCTGATTCTGAAAAATAGAAGTCAGCTGAGAAACAATCTGGAAAAGCACACAAGGCTTTGCAGCAGCTGGCAGATTCGGGTTCTTTTTGTTTCAGATTATTGAACTCACTGCAGTGGATTTCAAATGAGAGCTCATGAAGATTGGTGAGACCAAAGCAATGGGGTGGGTTATAAACAAGGACAGTCCTAGGTGATATACCAGTAAAGACGAGATGGATACATTCGATTTTATCTTCTTAGAACTACTGTTATCTGGGGAAGGAAACAAGGATGTTTCTTGTTTCTTTTGAATTAGACTTACAAATACACACAGAAATGGGAATTGCAAGAGGAGAGTGATGAAATAGAAAATGAGATGTATGTAAACCATAAGTAAAATAAGGGAACTACATGAAGAGGGAGAATCTGGGAAACAACAAAGAAGGGAAAAGATCTAATTCCTAGTATACAACATCCTGAGTAGTTCTTAATAACTGACTTTGACATAAATTATTATAGGTGATTGTGACTTGCATGTAGCTTACAGCAGAAAAACAGATTATATTTAAAGGTAATGGCAGCGTGCTAGAAATGCCACGAGATGGGCTCATTGGTATCAGGCATCATTTGCCTCTGCTCATGGCACTGGTCTGGTAGCAGTTGTGATGCTAAATTTGAAAAGTAATACACAGATAGGCTATGAAGTCCTGATCACTTTCTTTAGACCAGGACAGGTGCAGAATCTATGGCGAGTGAACAAGAGCACAGTATACTTCTGGAGGAGACTAAGGTGGAGTGAAGCATAAATCAGAGTGAAGTGAACTTGGCTGCCATTTCTGGAGTCTCTCTCTTTCTTCTTCCTCTCTCTCTTTTTCTGTCTTTAACTGATTCTCTCTGACCTCTTTAGGTATGTAGGTATTAATCTACATAAGTGATATTACGAGTGAAACATCTGCTTGCTGGATGTTCTGCAAATTTGAGCTTTTTCCAGTCACATATGAGAAAGGAATGTAGTTTAAATGAAAACAACTACATAATTAAACTAGCTGGATAGAATATAACCTTGAACATTGTTTTTGGTTTTGTTTTTTAAATTACACCTAATATAAAAGATCTTCAAACCAGCTTTGGTACATCTAGCAATTACCCATTACCCTTGGAGCTGTTATTTGTTGGTGCTTTGCTAACAGCCAGACACTCATTGATGATGATGGGGTGATACTGAACAAACAGACACACAGGTGTTCCTCATGTCCCATCTTTCATGGGTCTGATATTCTTCTAACTAAAAAACCAAACAGCTGAAATGAGACATGGAGTCTGCTAGAGAAACTGCTTGTCAGCATTCTTGTGGAAGGCAGGTAATCTCTCAGAGACACTGCACAGGATCAGCAACCAAGATAGAGAGATGCTGGAAACTGCTGAAGTGTTCCAGACATATTTCTGTCCTCCTAAACTGCTCTGTGTCCCTCAGTGCCAATGACAGCCTGAGGAGCCCACACTGCAGCAGCTTTCCTGAGCTGCATTTAATTTTCAAGCAGCCTGCAGTCTTTGCAGCACAAAAACCTGGTGTCCTACCCCTGTCATGCCTGCTATGCTGTGGCTTGTGGAAGAAGAACAGTGCTTCTGGAAGTGAGAAATTCCTCCTGTGCTGGCCTTGTGTTTGTAGAGTCTCTGGGCTCTTCTTGATCCCTCTACCTGCTGCAAAGGGTAAATATGGGAGTAAGACACTCGGCAGCTCTTTGCAAGTGTCATGAGTCAAATAATGACTGCAGAGGGTAAGACTCACAGGTAAACATTCCTTTCACCTCTGTTGATGTTGCCTGTGCCTACTTCTCTCAGCTTCCTAACACAATGGTTTAGCTACATCTTCTGCTCCCAGTGCCCACCTCATTACTCTGCCATTTCAGAGCACACTTGAGATGTTTTAGGTTAATTATAGATGTGCAGCAGTACACAAGTGAGTGAGAGAAAGAGACGCGGAGAGATGATAACAATAGCCTGCAACTATGCAAAGGCTTTAAATGCTGAGACAATAGGGAAGGTATTGAGGGAATGTATTAAGTATGAACCATGAGCTATAACTAGGGTGAATGGGACATAACTGGGAAAGGGAATTATCTGATGAATTCTCCTGAGAAGTCTGCCTGACAGTATGGTTATTACATTGGGAGACTGTCATCTAGCATGAGAGGAGAAAGATTTCTCACTTGGGAGTTTCAAGTTCAGATTGCAAAAGTGTACTATAGGGGGTTTAATAGAGAACAAATTTAGGTTGCTGGCAACTGCAGAACTGTCATTTTTTGCTTCTCTTTGTCTATCTCCATGTGCAGTCACATTCATAGCTACACAGATGTAGATAACCATGCATGACTCCTTTGTGACAGGGACTCAGTAGTGACAGTGACATATATATATATGTTGTATGTTTAACATTCTCATCAGGACTCCTGTCCATCAGTAAGACTCTACTGTGATGCTTCTTATATTTCTAAAGCATGCATTGCTCTTAACAGCTGTCAGGAGACAAAATAAACCTGCCAGAGTGATATCTGCGTCTCATTTCTAAAAAAGTAAAATTTCTTCCAAAGATTACATTGGCCTGAGGCTTAAGAGAGGTAACATTCAGCTCTGTGCTAGGACGGATTTTATATCTCATGATTCATTGGATTTGAAAAAAAAGTAGATTTTAAGTGAGAAAAAAATTCTTCTGTTCTAAGACATACACTGTACTTTTAAATCAAAATAGTACCATGGTTGATGTGTTATGAAAAGTTTATTGTTTTTATGGGAACGCCTACAGATACCAAAAGAACAGTGTGAAAGACAAAAACAAGAGTGATTCTACATGTTTCCATTTTCTGAGTTAGTGTGGTGTTACCTACTGTAAATAATCTGAAGTCGGTGGTAGTGTCTGATACTTCAAAGTGTTTAAAGAATCAAAGCTTAATCTTTCCGCTAAACATCTTTGTTTGTTTGTTTTTTACCCCCCCAAAAAATAGCAATTGGAAGGATTTCAGGGAATCACAAAACCCTGTGTAACCTTTTTTATTTGTGGATTTATTATGCAGAGACAACTTTGTTTATGTTCTACTGCCTTGAGACCTGGCAGTGTCTCGTTAATTGGGGAACACACACAGCTTTGCCTTTGTATCAAAAACAGTACTTTGTGCTACACCAATAACACTGTGTAGGCAGCTCCCAAGCGTTCAGGCTGTTTCAAGGTATTCACAGCTCAGGTTTGTTGCAGATTTGTGTGCACACTCCACACCACTGCTTGTTCCTTTGTCACCACAGTGCTGCTGGTAGCTGTGTCATAAGAAATGCATACAGCACATGGGACTCTTGCCAGTCAGATGCTAGAGTGTTTTTGCCCTAGATGACATGCAACACATTTCAGTAGGTTCTTGCTTCTTTGTTTGTTTGTTTTGTTTATTTGAAGCTCTGATAGCACTTTGTTGCAGAAAACAAGGTGAATTTGGCCACAGGTATAAGTTTATCTGGGGACTTTACAAAGGGCTGCGAAGAAGCAGATGCGATTTTGGATTTATGTGCATTGTGTGCTGCCCTTTTTGTTTGACCTTGCAGTATGCAGTAAGGAGAGTGAGAAGGGAGAAAAGAGATTGATGAGCTTTGAAGTCCATCAGAATCCTAGATGTGAGTCCTACAGGATTAGAAATTCAAAATTTGAGGAAGGCATAGATAAAGCCAATATTTAGTTATAAAGGAAACAAGAAAATACAGATTATTTTGTGCAGATTTTGTAGCAAGAGCTGGCTCTGTCTCTGTTTCAGCAGTCTCTCAAGCCAAAGGGAATGCAGGATGTGACAGGAGGGTCTGATTGGAAAGGAATTCAATGCAGTTATCAGCAGCAAGCTTCTATGTAAATACTGTAACACCTCTGCATGGAGAAACAGCTGAGATAACACTGTAAACTAATCTCTAGTGCTAGTGAAGCTGGCCAATCCCTCACATTGTAAGGTTTCTGTAGAAAAGATGTTCTAGAGAAAGAAAAAAAAAAAAAAAAAGCAGCAGCAGATGTGGCAACTTACAACACAGTAAAATGCACTCTTTCTTTTTTTCTTTCTTTCTTTCTCTCTTTCTCTCTTTCTCTCTTTCTCTCTTTCTCTCTTTCTCTCTTTCTCTCTTTCTCTCTTTCTCTCTTTCTCTCTTTCTCTCTTTCTCTCTTTCTTAATTGAAAGCAGTGTGTGATTTTTTCTTTGAAATGGTACTCTCTGCACACATCGCCTGTGCTATACAATACACTCTGGCATAGATACATGAATTCATGCACAAATAGGCACTGCTATCACCCAAACATTTTCAACTCTTTGTTAAGCTATGTCAATTTAGATAAATACATACTCACTTGGAGTCCTTATCCCATCACCATTAATTCTGGATGATTTTTCACCTATATACTGAGAGCTGAAGTAAGCAGTAGCACTGGTGTACAGTCCTTCCCTACTACAACCTTTTTAGGTCACTGTATTTTACAGCCCTACACCTCGCCTTCTCATGTTGCTAAGAAATATATATATATATATTTCTACATATATACACGTAGAAAATACACTCCTTTACACACAGATAGTGTCTCACCTGAAACAGGCTGTGTCTCCCCAAAGCACTTACAGAAAAGCAGGAGCTAGGAATGGCCAACAAATTTATTGCTATATCTGCTTCAGAGTTGTGTTCATAACTGGGCACAACTTCAAGACAAACCAGGGCTGGACTGGAGCTAACCACCTCATTACTGATGCCACTATCTCTCATTTCAGAAAAAATAGAAGTTTAGGAACCTCTGATGCCCCCTTTGGACATGGTTCAGCAATGAGTGGCAGTTACCGGCTTTGTACCCTGTGTCAGAGCCAAGTCACAGCACAGACAGCTCTCACAGCAAAGCACTTCCAGGTTGGGATGCACTCACAACCTCTTTGCTCCCTCCTCTCTGAAGCCATGTACAGCCATATGATGGAGATGACACCAATAATCTAAACCTGCATGAACCTCCTTCACTGTTTCATCCCCTCTTTGCCTTCTGCCTCAGATCTCCATTCTTATTCCTGCTGTGCCTTTTGCAGGCCAGTGCTGAGCCATTACACACAGCAGTTCTGAGGGATGAAGGACGCTGCTGTTCCAATGTAGTCCCTTTGGGACTCGTGCTGACAGGCTCTGCCTCGCATACCATGCCAAGCCCACTTAAGGGATGCCTCTCCCATCTTTCTATTTTTAACTATGGTAAAGGGAAAAAAAAAAAAAAGAAGAAGAAGAAGAAGAAGAAAAAAAAGAAATTAAGTTAGATGGATTTTCTGGGTTCCACCGTTGGAACAAATTATCAATGTGGATGTTTCAACAACTGAGCAGGAAAACAACTGCCACATTACATTAATAACACAGCTCTTTTTTTTTTTCTTCTTTTTTTTTCTTTTCTGTCCAAGCTATCCCCAGCTCTCCTCCTCTGCCTTATGCATATCACTATGCATTACCGATCCAGTGTGCATTAGAAGAGCAAAAATGGGTGGTTTCAATATATGCATCAATGTGAAGGAACAGCTCCCATTTTGTGCCATAGATACTGTCAGCCAAAACTAGAGAGGAGACCCATTTTGGTCTGCGTGTGCTAATCAAAGTGTAAAAGAAGTTAGGCATGCAGTGCTCTCTCCTGTGGCAGCGCAGATGCTGCCCACGTGCAACAGGGATGCCACCATGGCTGTTACCAAAGGAGCCTCATGGTTCATCTACTACACAGGTGACAGACTGCATTTTGGTTTTTGATGGAAACAAAAACGAAAAGAGGGGGGAAAGGACACCCCCGCGATGTCCCCCACCACGTGTGCCATGCCTCGGTTTCGATGCCCCGCGCTGAGGGGCCACCCAGGCCCGACACCTCGGGCCACGCACGGCGGCTCACGCTGCCTCGGAGGGGCCATGGAGGGCCCCAGAAGAGCTCCGAGCCTGCCCTCCCACCACGTCGGCTGGGGGCTCCCTATTTGGCCATGCGGCGGCGGGACCGCGTTACTCCGCACCTGCCTTAGATGGCCGGGCAGCCGCGCCGCGCCTTGCGCCATTCATGGCCGCGCTGCGCCGCCATGGCGCCGAGCCGGCCAAATAAGGAGAAGGTGGCTGTCCCGGCCCGCGGAACGCCCGGCCCCGCCGCGGGCTATAAAGCGGCAGCTTCGCGCCCCGCCGGCACTCAGGCGCTCCTCGGTAACCTCCTGCCACCCGTGCTGCTCCGGTGAGTGGTGCTGTAAGGCGGGACGGAAGGGATGGAGAAAGAGAAGAATGAATGGGGGGCATCGACGGGAGGCACCGACGGGCTCAGCTTATGCGCGTTACCGGCGTTCTGCCTGCTCCTGCCGCGAGCGCGGGGACGGGAACACCGCCCTCTGCCCTTCTCCACCCCTCGGGAGCGGCTGCGGCCCGACGGGGCGCGGTTCCCTGCCGGTGGCGGAGTGCGCTGGGTAGAGCTGGACTCTGCAGTATCATTTTGATCGGTGCCCTGAGGGTATAGCTAGTGATGCCCTAAGTTAGCGTTCTGAGAACCTTTTGAAGCGCGAAGGCAGCGGCCGACGGGTCCCGTCGGAAGCCTTGCCCGACCGTGGCCGAACCCCGCGGGACCCGCCGGGACCCGCCGAGCCACTCGCTGCCGCCGGGGCCGCCCGTGTCCCCCGGAGGTGCCCCGCGGTGCCCGCAGGGGTCTGTATGCGCCGCCGCGCTGTCTTGCAGGTCCGTGCCTATCAGCCAAGATGTGTGACGACGAGGAGACCACCGCATTGGTGTGCGACAACGGCTCGGGGCTGGTCAAGGCAGGCTTTGCTGGGGACGATGCCCCCAGGGCCGTGTTCCCATCCATTGTCGGTCGCCCCAGGCACCAGGTAAATTCCTGACCAAGGACAGAACCGGGCTCCATCCTCTCGTCAGGAGTCAGCCCCACTCCTTAATTCTGTCCTTCTGCCACCCCAGCCGTCTCTTCCCTTGTGTCCTACTGACACCTTTTCTGTTGTCTGTGCTGCTTCCCTACATTTCCCTCCTTGGCTCACCATCGTCTTACCTCTGTCACTGTCACCCCTTGTATCAGTTATTTCTGATTGAGCAGTATCCCTCCTTTCTCCCCCAGTGAGACCAAACCCACTTTCCTCCGGAGCTGTTGCCCACACCATCCCCTAAGCCAGATATGCTGCTGGTGTTGGTTCAAAGGCATCTCCATAGGCTGAATTTGTCTCACCCATCCAATTTTCCACATACCAAGTCTTTGCACTTCCTCTGCTGCTTTTGTCTGTCTCTGCCTTCTTACCACCTTCTAAGCCTTCTTTTCTGGGGTCCCATTTCATTCTCCTTGTATTATCTCACAATTTGTTCAAAATGCAGAAAACACAGGGCTTTTTATCCTATAATTTGATGATTAAGGAAAAATTATTTTAAGGGAGAACTTCAAGTTCTGTTGAGTTAGTCTTTTAATAACCAACTTTAAAAACCTTTTAGTGGCATTACTGTTTGCGCCTTTCTGGAAAAACAGCATGGTTGATTGAGGTGTAAATCTATCTCTGTGATGTTGTCTTTCTCAAATCATGCATTCCTGTATTTTGTTTTTTTAGGGCGTTATGGTTGGTATGGGTCAAAAAGATTCCTATGTGGGTGATGAAGCACAGAGCAAAAGAGGTATCCTTACTTTGAAATATCCCATTGAACATGGCATCATCACCAACTGGGATGATATGGAAAAGATCTGGCACCACACTTTCTACAATGAACTCCGTGTGGCCCCTGAGGAGCACCCCACCTTGCTCACAGAAGCACCCTTGAACCCTAAAGCTAATCGTGAAAAGATGACCCAGATAATGTTTGAGACCTTCAATGTACCCGCTATGTATGTGGCAATCCAGGCTGTCCTGTCCCTGTATGCCTCTGGTCGTACCACAGGTAAAGTAGACTTCTTTCCTTTCAGAACCCACAAACCCTCCTTCCCTTCCCACTCCAAACACACACATGCAGACACACACGCAAAATATCTCAACATTCAAATTTGCTGAAAACTATGCTGTTGGCTTATTTTTTTTTAAGATTATATTAATTAAAGGTAACTTTAACTAGCAGAAAAGCTAGTCTGTGGAAGGAATTATATAAATTTGTCTGCATTGGTTTAAAAGAAAGACATTAAAGAACTGATTTTCCTGCTGCTTGTCATGATGCAGACAAGGAGACATCACTGCAATTAGCACAAGTATTACACCAGTTTGAGTTTAAACTGGGCCTAAGAGTTGCCCTTTACTGGATCGAGGCAATCACTACCATCAATACACTTGCTGCTCAGTGTAGCACTGGAAGGCTATTCATATGCATTTGTTAAAAGTCTGTATGGGACAATTTTTTATGGGGATTTTTTGACCAAACGGGAACATCAGAAGGAGTTGGCAAGACCTGCATGGCAGTAGCTGGCTAAAATAGAACCATGCTGCTGTATACTACCTGAAAAATGCAATGTTTTTATTTCTGTGGTACTGCGGTACTGCTGCGTTGTAAGGTTTCTCGGGTTATTCCAACTGGTTTCTGATGTTTCTCTTCCAGGTATTGTTCTTGACTCTGGTGATGGAGTTACCCACAACGTGCCCATTTATGAAGGTTATGCTTTGCCTCATGCTATCATGCGCCTGGATCTGGCTGGCAGGGATCTGACCGACTACCTCATGAAGATCCTCACAGAACGTGGCTATTCCTTTGTGACAACAGGTCAGTCCTTCAGCTTGACCCTCTTCTGAATATCTTCGTGTCTCCCTTGGCCCATCTTCTTTCCCCGGTATATTGCTTCTCCAAACTTGATTTGATTTCTGTGTACCTGCAGCTGAACGTGAGATTGTTCGTGATATCAAAGAGAAATTGTGCTATGTTGCGCTGGACTTTGAGAATGAAATGGCTACAGCTGCTTCGTCATCCTCCCTGGAGAAGAGCTACGAATTGCCTGATGGTCAAGTGATTACAATTGGTAATGAACGTTTCCGCTGCCCTGAAACCTTATTCCAGCCATCTTTTATTGGTAAGTGCTTTCTGGAAATTCTTTTTTCAGTGGGAGGTGCAAATGAATCAGAAGTTCTAGAAGGTGTCCCACTTCCCTTCCTGTTTATCTACATTTTGCACAAAATCAACCACAAATAGGGAGTTTGATTCTCTGCTCTCTGTTAGTTGTCCTTAATGTCATTACTAGCTAGTAATTAGCTGGGCTCTGGACTCCTGTTGCAACTTCTAGGCCAGCTTGTAAGTTCACAGTTTTTAGTGATGGAGTGTACACTGACAATGTTGTCAAGTCACCAATGGCGAGAACAGCTTTCAGTGCTGTATTTGTACCACCTGCACTTCAAACACTATCTGATTCCATGAAGAAGTGAAATGTGTGGGAGAGAAAAAGATGTAATGAAGGAGTGTATGTTTACATGCACTGAAATTAAACCTTGCCATGGACAAGATGTCTGGTTTTGCTGTGTGTAGATGCAGCTGATGGATAACAGCAAATGCTTATAATCTAAGCCCCAAGCAGCAAATGCAGTTGTTGATCAGCTGACGTGTTACTGTGGATTTAGTGTCAGTTCTTTCAGGAAGCACCTGTTAAAATTATAAATTGGAATGCAGCCTACGAACACTTGCTTCTGGTTTCTTTTTACTTATCACCAAATACTTTTCATCCTACATTGTCATCCATGTCTTGGTCTTACATTTACATTTATAAATGGCATAGACTCACAATAAATGAATTTTTCTTATGTGTCTAACTCTTCTCTTACTGTAGATATTGTGCCTTTTCTTTGCACATGCATTATGGTTCTTAGCTTTTCTAATAAACAATATTAGTTTTTTCTAAGCTTGTCCTATAGTTTTGGGTTTGTTGTTTTTTTTATTTTTTTTAATTTTTTTTTCTGTACAACTTACTTAGCAATCAATAAACAATTTTAGAACAAAACTATCAAAGTTCATATTTACTGTGAGGGGAAATGCTGAGTGTCCTTCTCACAAAGTCCTCTTGTATAGTTTATTAATCAGCTACTTTTTTCTCAAGGTATGGAATCTGCTGGTATTCATGAAACTACCTACAACAGCATCATGAAGTGTGATATTGATATTCGTAAGGATCTATATGCTAACAACGTCCTCTCAGGTGGTACAACAATGTACCCTGGTATTGCTGATCGCATGCAGAAAGAAATCACTGCACTTGCTCCTAGCACAATGAAGATCAAGGTGAGGACTTTGACTCTACTATAAAATATGAATAAGTTTGGGGAAAATGTCCATATCATTAAATTAGGATATAGGAACAACTTATAAATGAGACCATCAGCTGATGAGCAAATAAATATTTTCATTTAATTAACATAATGATATTAATGAGAAGCAATAGTTACAAATCAGGAAAATTATCCGTAGATTTACTTAAAGAATATTATGTTACCAGCTGCTGAAGACCAGTACGTTACTATACATTCTTACTTAAAGAAATGCCTAGCAGTTTGGTGTGTTGATGATGTGGGTTAGTTGTGCAGGAATTGAACTGTTAACATAGGATTTTGCTGTTTCTCTTCATCCTAGATCATTGCTCCACCTGAACGCAAGTACTCTGTCTGGATTGGTGGCTCCATCCTAGCATCTTTGTCCACCTTCCAGCAAATGTGGATCAGCAAACAGGAGTATGATGAAGCTGGTCCATCCATTGTCCACCGCAAGTGCTTCTAAGCACTTTTCCCTACATTTACTTCCCACTCAGGATGACGACAGTATGCTTCTTGGAGTCTTCTGGCAGCCCTTCCTGAACTCCTCTGTCATTGTACAGTTTGTTTACACACTTGTGCAATTTATTTGTGCTTCTAATATTTATTGCTTTATAAATAAAGATCTGGGACTTGCAACCTACAAATGTTTCTGATTGTTTTATTGTAAGTGTTATTTGGTTAAAAATGAGTCTGTGAATACCCTGGGATTTGGAATCTCCCATCAAATTTGTCATGCATGTCTTTCTAGGTGATGTGGACATGTTAGGTCATATTTCATACTTAGAGTTTTAATTTGTAAACTTGAAACAAAAGAACTATCATTTACAAGAAAGTAACCCTGAGGGTAGACCCAAGGAGTGGAACAAGAAGAAGGAAACCTCTCACATTCACTGAATGGGCTTAGAATTGTTTTTTTCCATTGCGTTAATTATACCCCAGGTAATTTAATATCAACTTACTGAAAGCCAAAGCATCTCAAGAAGGATTATGCTAATACACCTAGAAAGCAATTTATAACTAATTAACTCAGTACTTGAGAGTCATACAATTGTTTTCTGTGGGTTATAAATATTTATGACAAAACATTATTTCTAATTGACAGTTTACTCATTTTCTTCCATCTTCTCAAAGCCAGAAGCCTCAGTTGTACTAATGCAAAGAACCAAACTGTTGCTGTGTAAACATGCAATTGTTATAACCCTGATTAGTTGCACATCATCATTCATATGTCTCGGGCAGTTTTTAATCCATAATCTTTGCTATTCTTACTACCTGACCTAAATATGCTTTTCACAGGCTTCTGTGTTCCTCACCACAACTTTTTTTTATAACTCTGCTCATTGTTTTAAAAAAGTAATGCCTAAAAGGTGAAGAACCAGAATCACCTGGGAAATTTTCATCAAAATAATGGAACTAGTCAGTATCATAGATTGAACTATGTAAAGACGAGTTGTCTAACTTTGATTTAAGAAATCGATTAAAGTATGTATCAAATTAGTACCTGTAGTTATGCACATGCTCAGCTAAGTGCCATTGCAGGTGTTTAAAAACATGAGATTGAATGCTAATTTTATACTCAAATGCTAATTGAAAAAAAAATATATATATATATTAATAGGCAGTTTACATAGGTGAACAGAAACTTTTTCTATTCCTCCTGCCTCTTCATCTTTGGAAGCGCATTTAAACTGGTCACTTGGAGTAATCTGCAGTTAAGCAGAACTGATCTTACCTTCTGACTAATTTAGGCATGTTTACTACCTGTCTCTAGCTTACTTAATAATAGAAGGCGGTTGAAGCCAGTTGGCTTCAGTAGTACTGTAATTGCCTACAACTGACATGTATTTGAAATATTTAACTGCTTCTAGGCATTTATTTGATTTTAGGCTTAGAAGGTGGATGGAATTATTGTTAAATGTAAATGAAATTTGAACATAAATCTGAAACGTACTGCACAAAATATCACTGAAATGCTACAAACAGAACTTTTCACAGTTCAGTACAGATTAATGATCTGCAAATCTCTTAAGGCAAAGTCAACATCTATCGGTGTTTTCAAGAAGGTTTCCAGAGTAGGACATTAAGCTGAAATTCACATCATTGAGGAATTGTATCTGTTTTGAAAATATAGGAACTTTACCAGATTTTTGAATACGAGAAAATTAAGTATTCAAACTTGAAATTGCACTTTTCTTACTTAGTCTTGCCTACTATTTGAAAGATTTGGCTGATAAAAGAGGTCATCTCAGGTATTACTGTGGATTAATGAGATGATACTGGACATAAATTGCAACTAATTGGAGCTTAAAATGTTAAGGAAGTATGCGAAGGGCGTAGTAAGTCAGGCCCTGTGGATTCCTGACTGCCTGGCTCCAATAGGTCAGGAATGGCAAGCATACGGCTGGCAGCACTGCTGTGACTGTGATTAGAATTTTGTCCTTAAACTTGTGGGCATAAGGAGGGAACTGAAGGAAGTTACTGATTCCATGACTGGTGGAAAAATTCTTTCCATAGGAAGTTCTGGCTATGTTATTTACAGTTTATGGAGATGGATAGGAGCAGCAAGGATTATGTAAAAAGATGGTATGCTTGACCACAAGTAGGGTATGATTAAACATACTGGCATCTTACCCTTTTTCTCTTCTTATAGCATGTTTCCAGATATATTCAATTTTAATGCTGTTATCCCATATTTTGCCATTATCAAATATGCATTCACAGTCAGTGCAGTGAAAACTTGAATAATTCAGTGGAATAGAAAATATGATAACTATTTATGGAAACAAAATTTGGAAAATTTTTAGAACTCTTAAATATAGATAATGCAACAACTGATCAGTTTGAGAGGAATTTGGGTCACATCATAAGCTGGGACAAAATTCCGCTAACAGAACCTATTGCTGAAATCTATCGTATTTACATTTTACAGCAAGCCTCAATTATATTTGTTAACATTTTATGTGGTAAATAAAGATTGTGGAATGTGTTTAAAATGATTGATTTTTTAACAGAAAATAAGGACGTTTTAGAAGTTTCATGTTAGTACTTCAAGGCACTTTTTTTTTTTAAAAAAAAGGTACAATAATCATAATAAATCTGATAGTTGTCTCCTTTGCGCTAATCCCTAAAAAGGACGTTTCATCTAAAGCCTTAAAAATGCCATCCTGAGGCTAAGCACTAATATGAAAATTCTTATCTTTAGAAGAATTTAGAAGAATTGAATCCCATAGCTTATGTATGTAGACTGAGAGATTTATACTAAAAAATTTAGATCACTAAGTATGTGTGACAGTCAGATTAATCTACAATAATCATGCAACAATAGAAAAAGATAAAGAAATCTCTTTTCTCTGCTAGTAGGACAGATTTAATAGAAGGACCAGACAGGAAGAGATTGTTGCTCTCTTTTACTAATAGTTAAATCTCATCTCTGGGTTATTATCATTATCTCTGTTATTATCAAGACAAAAGATATGGATATATATATATATATACATATATATATATTTGTATGTGTAAATAATGAGTGATTAGTAAATCTCACTCATTGGACTCACGAAAGAAGCAATTCAGGCAGCCAATATACCACCAGTTATCTTTGCTTTTTCTCTTGAGGGTGGTTATGACTGTTGACACTTGCAAATTCAGCATACAGAAATGTTAATTACTGGGGGGAAAAAAACATTGATATGTAGTTAAAAGATAGCCTTACTTTGTGATTAGGCTGTCCTGTGTGAAGTGCATAAAACAATTTCAGCAGACATTAGCAAAAATTTAATACACCTGGTGATGATCTTATTTTTCATCATAAAGGAATAATTCTCACAGATAACCAACTATGGAGAGTTGAAGGAGAGGCAGCGGCACATGTCAGGAATTGCTCTGCTACTACTGCAACTAATTTTGGCTGTCTTGGAACAGCTGAAGTTGCAGACACTCTCTAAAGCACAGTTTCTCAGTTTCCCTATCAGCATTGCCATTACGCCAGACAAAGTCTGAAGGACACTGCATAGCTCACAAGGCAATCGAGACCCTTTGGAAAGAAAGCCAGTGTATTCCTAATTCTCTTTGACAACTCTCTTACTGATGATCTGTTCCTGATCAGAAAGTAATCAAAACTAATCTTTTAAGTACTTCCTTACTGCCTTGCTACCTAAGTAAGTTTTATCAGGTACTTTCCCTGACTTACTATATTGCTTATATGGTTAAAAAATGTTGCTAAAACACAGTTCCTCCTCTCTAACAGAGAGCATACTACTCTCCATTTGATATTCCCTGGATATATTGTAGGTACCTCAGATTAGTTGGGAAGTGGGAGAAAGATCAGTTCATTTAATTCTGAGGAGGAAGGGGTCTGGAAGCAACACACTGCAGGGACAGTCAAGGTGGGGAGATATTCCACAGATGTCAAGAAAAAGGAGGAATCAAGCCATATTGTCATGTTTACATGATAGATGTCTTTTGGTATTGAATATCATGCAAGTTCTGAATTTGTTTCTATTATATAAAATATTTCCAGGACACAGGCTTCTATCTTCAAAGGTTAAGTTTCTATTTAATAATAAACAAACAAATAAATAAATAAACACTAAAGGGAATAAGGAACATCAGTTTTAAGCAAGAAAATTGTCCATCTTCACTCATGTTTTATAAATATTTTTGGGTAGTAAAAAACCATTAGATGATTGAACTGAATTCCTTCTTCTGAAAAGCCAATGCAGTATGGTTTGCAGTGCTCTGATTTTCTGGTAAGCCCAAAAGTACAATCCTTGCAGAAATAGAAACCTCAGCAGATTTTTAAACGCAAAGAACTCAGAGCATAAGAAAAAAAAGTACTTCTTACTTTTATATGAATTATGTGTTGAATTTACTACCCAAACGAGGAGATCCTTCACTGTCAAGGGACAAGGAACTCCACCTGCAAGAAAACATTGTTTTCAATTAGTTAAACCATGCCATTTTTGTGGCTGTAACTTTATTTTGAGCTAAAGATTAAATGCAATAATTTCCTCTTCTGTCTTCTGTTACACTCTTGACAGAAAACACCTTTCTTGTGCTAAACTTTTGACTCCATTATCTGTATTAGTTTGACACTTAGGATAACTGATGATGTAAATTAATATCATTAATTGATTTGGTAGATCAGCATAGGTTGTGAATTCAACTTTATTTGCTGTTTCGTTCATAATTAGTGTAATGAACTCACAGCAGATATCCTGTGTGTATGCACAATGTTAATATTCCTACATTCTCAGTGATTGAATCAATAAGAAATATGTAGTAGTTTATTATATTAATTGTGATATAGCCATTAACTCCAACAGTAATGGAGTTAAAATAATCCAATTGCTTGAAAGATAATTTCCCCCTTTTGTGTCTATTAACATCTTTGACAGTCACAATGCTATATATCTTGCAAAAGAAGATGCAAATTTTGAGCTATGGAGAGACAAAGTTATCATGTTTTTTCAGATCACTGATATCTCAAAAGAGTTTCTTGCAGCTGGGTATCCAAGGAAATGACTGTGAAAAGTACAGTTTGTGGTTATATGCTTAAAAAAAAATTAACAACTTTTTTGAACCATATTTAAATTATCTATCTATACATACACAGGAAACAATATTTAGTAGGAATTTAATGTTTAATATGGCTTAATATGACTAAGTGCTACAATTCATTACAATGAAATGCTACGAGTTGCCCAGGTATGCTATAAAATTATCATTTCTTTTATTGTAGACATGGAAACCACTAATATGTGATGTAGAGGTTTACAAAATGGATTTACAATACTTACTAGTGTTGAAATGATTGGATTGGAGCTCTCCTGTGCAGTTCAGCTTTGTATGGCAACTAGACAAACCGCAGTAATGCAGCAGTAGCTTTTGGTCTTTTGCCTGTAAATTTTGGCACCTAAATTTAATGGACTTTGAAAGAGACTTCTGTGGTACTGATGACTTCACTGTACACAGGAAATGTTATGTTATTGCTGATGATAGTCTCTTGCATTTGGTTCCAAGTTCTCTGAAATACAAGTATTTTCTCTAAACCTTCTCTTTATTTTCTCTTTGCAATTGAAGAATGCCTCTAACTGAGACACGATTCAGAGATTGTGTCTGTATAACATGGCAAATGAGTATCTCCTCTAGCAACATAACATCATGGATATTGGAAGGAGAAATATTTCTTGCCAGAAAATCCAGACGCTGATATTTTGTAGCCTGAATTCTAAGAAAGAACTTAATTCCCACTTTGATTTTATGCTTGAGGTAAAATCTCAGAACTTTAGTATTTTAGAAAAGATCAGAATTTGAGTATTTTTAGTCAAACGTGACTTACAGTCTGCAGTCAAAAACCCACAGAAACGTGATCTTCAGATGTAGCCCAAATACATCACGTACTGCTGGAAGTGTAAAAAGTGCCCAAAGTCATTTAGAGAATGTGTGCTTTGTCTATTGTCACATTCAGTGTTTTAAGCTCTGCAGCGATATGTTTGTAGAATTTTTCTTTCTAATAAAATGTAGCATCAGCCATGGTCATCAACTCACTAGACAAATTTACTTCCTTTTCATTTTAACTGAGATAGTGGACTTTGTACTAGCAGCTGCTAGAAACAGGAATCTATCTTCTTAACTTATTTTTGTAAACAGAAAGAAGTATTAAATGAAGAGGAATAGTACCCTGAAGGGTCTTCCCTTTTCCAAAAGGTATTTTGGTATCCTTATTCTGTCTATGTATATTTTACAAAGCAAATACAATGTCCTTTTAAGTACTAAAAACATGATTTCTTTCACAAGTAATAATCTGAGAAGATGATTGCGCAGTCTCCAAATAGGGTCATGTGGTGACAGGGAAACTGTAGGTGCTATTAAAAGCCTGACATTTATCATTCACAGTGGTTAAATTTATCATGGTATTTGTGGCATTTGCCAATCTAAGTATAGAGAATGCCACAAATACTACAGAACAGATAAATGCTGACTTGTGGGTGATGTGAAGATTGGATGCCATTTTGGGTATAGTGAGCATGAATTAATAGAGTTCTTGATTCTTGGAAATCTAAGATTCTTGGAAATCTAAAATCTAAATTTCTAAGGAAATCCAGTGTGAAGATTGGATGCCATTTGGTGTATAGTGAGCATGATTTAATAGAGTTCTTGATTCTTGGAAATCTAAGGAGGAGTATTAACAGAACTACCACCTTGGTCTTCCAGAGGGAAGACTTTGACCTGTTCGGGAGACTGGTTGACAGAGTCCCCTGGGAGGCAGCTCTGATGGGGAAAAGAAGGCTGGACACTCTTAAAGTAGGAAATCTTTATACCATCCTCATGTGCTGAAAGATAAGCTGGTGGGGAAGAAGACTAATCTGACTGAACAGAGCTTTGTCTAGAAGTGAGGAAGAAAAAGAGAGTTTGTGGCCTTTGGAATAAGGAGTAGACTACTCAGAAGGAATACAAATATGTCATGAGTCTATGCAGGGGAAAATTAGAAGATCCAAAGCCCAGCTGGCAATTAATCTGGTTGCTGCCATTGAAAACAAAAATGTTTCTAGAAATACATAAGCAACAAAAGGACTAAGGAGAATCTCCACCCTTTGTTGGATATGGATATGGAAGGAAGTATAACGATGAAATATTCTCCAGGCTCAGGGGGTGAGCATGGACTGCCACTCACAAGTCTTTTCAGCTGCAGGTGTAATTCTGTCCCTCCTTAACTGAAGAAGGCATTGTGGTGATTAATACCATGGGTATTAAGTTGGATAAAGGGTCATTTTTTTGGCCATAGTTTAAAACGTATAGCAAAAACTGAAAGAATAAGGTCATAGTTGTGAAGAAGGAGCTTCTACCTTTTGTTAGATAATGTCCCTCCTACGGAGGTGTTAAGACTTTGTCTTTGATAATCTCTTAAGTTATTGAATGCATCTGGTTACTGCAGATGGCACCGAAGAGTGTATAATTAAATTCCTGGGCTGGGGACAGAACCTGTGTGTTACAGCTCAGGCCTACTTTCCATCCCTGAGATGTACTCTTCACCTTAATTTAGCTTTCTCCCCAAAATTCCTTGCTATTTGCACACACACACACATACAAAAGAGAGAATCTATGTGGTGAAAGCAGTGGAAGGAAGTATACTAAGGAAAGGGGGTACTATATCCAACTTCAGTCATTTTTAAATATTTTAATATTTTCCCAGATCATAAGTAGGTTGATATCTTTAAAAATCACTTGAAGAGTAGAATGTGTTTTGCTTTGGTAAATATTATTTTGGAAGACTAGAACTACAAATATAAATTAAATGTAGAACAAAAAAATGCATTATATTCTTGTGTTGATAATAAAAATACTAGGGCATTAAATCAATTAGAATATTGCTGCTGTTTTAAAGACAATGATACTAGCAGATAGCCTAAAGCAGGTGAAAGCATGACTATTTTATTGAAGCATTTTATTTTTTAATTACTGTGCTTTAAATCTGTGAATACTTCTAGTCAACCATTGAATATGGAGGCTGAAAACAGTGAAGTGGAGAAGCTCTTTGTTTTCATTTTTTCAGACTGTCTCTTGGGCCAGATCCTAGTACAACTTGCTGCACATACTGAGAATTAACATCAATGCTGGTGTGTGCAAATTTTGAATTGTTTCAAAATGCTGGAGGTTTATGCGTTATATTAAATACAGTTATATGCATCCAAATGTACTACTTCACTTTTGAGAAGATGACTTTCATAATAAATGCCAAATATCAGAAATATTTGTTCTTTTAAGTAAGTATGTACTGCTACGCAGTCACAAGACAATTTATAATTCGAGTAATGTACAACTTCATATTTGTCTTTTCTGTGTAAATTATGATCTGGCTTTCCAACTTACACATTTGCTTAGTTAAAAACGACAACAAAAAAATGTAATACTGAGCTATTCATAGACACTGTAGCAGTGCACCAGATTTGCTGCAGAGCCAGCTGTGATATGACATACCATCTCTGCAGGACAGTCATCTCTGCCTTGTGCTTCAAGTACACTAGCACTTTCTAGCACTGGAAAAATTGCTTTTCCCTGCAATTGCTTTTCCCTAGAGAAAAGAACAATTAAAAATCTTTAAGTATGCCTAGATATATTCAGTTAATATATTTCTCTGACCTACTCTTCTCAATGAAAGAAAAGGAAGATATTTCTCATATATCACATCAAAGAGAATATCTTACTGTATATTATATCTTTTTTTTTCCAAGATAATCTTAAAAACTGAATAAAACCATATTGTTTGGCTTGGGAAGGGGGAATCACAAAAGAAGAAATCTTTTAAAAGCAGAGACTAATTTTGTGTTCTTTGCTTAAGGATGTTTCTCTCATCATGACACAATGCCACCAAATTTATCTTAGCTTGTTGGTCTCATTGTCTTGCACAGTGCAACATGCTGTATTAAATGCATTTTCCATTCAACAGGAACTCTGCCTGGTATCTCTGACTCATCCACCTGTCTAGTTGGTGTTCTTTGAATTAATTGATCTATCTTTGAGCTCATGTTTTCTCTCATGCCTTGTTTGTCTTTGTGGCAGTTATATTTGGATTTCACACATTTAGTGTTGCTGTACGTATTGCCTTCAAGGCCAGGGAACATTTTGCACTGACATTTCAGGTACTGTGACCCTGGACTTTGATATCTTGTTGGTGTAATTAGTTTAAATGTGCCTCACAAATTTTTATTAGAGCCCTGTGCAGCCTTATTTTTTTTTTCTCCACCTGGAGTAGCCTTCCTGTAAGCTCTTTCTCCTTATAATACAATTCCTGCTCCATGACACATCTTTGCTCAGAGGAAACACATGAAATAATGAAATTTATAAAAAAAATTAATGAAACAAATCAGATTGATAATTTATCCATGTTTTCATGTTATCTTACTTAATGACATGTTTAAATGGGTAAGGTCTTTATGTGCTTACCAACAAATATTTGAAGTCACTAGCCTGGTCTTTGTTCCCAAAAACTCCAGCATGAATGTCCTTATACAGTAAAATTCAGTGAAATAAGGGCTGGGAACTTCTATATCAGAATCCTCATAAAATGTTGGGTGTTTCAGAGTTTTGGAAAACACTGGGTAGCTGTGTTGCAATATGAGACCTTGTCTCAAAATGCTGGAGAGCGGAGGTTTACAATATATTTTAGTCTATTTTATGAAATCTAAACCTTAGGAAAGAAGATGGGGCCAGCTTAGATATCCTCAATACAAGTGTTTTATAACAGAACAATTATTTTATTTGATTCCTAAATCTGAGAACTTGCACTGTGTTGTAGAAAATAAATTGCAGCAGCTATCATTATATTTTACAGCCAGGATTCCCCCTATTCTTGGCTTAAAACATAGTTCCCCAATTATCTACACCAGTCGTCTGGAGCCTGAAAGCTTTCCTGACTTATATGCTGGAAGGTAAATGTACTCATGCTTACATGGTGTTTGACCACAGTGAGGTTACACTGCATTCCCTCAAATGCCCTGGTCCTGTTTTGTTGGCTCTCTGTAATTTCTTGTTTGGCAGAGTGAAGCCTATGGGATAAGACAAGTTTTCCATGGACCAGTTCTTAGATACTTCCCCAAGAGATGCTGCTCTGCTATGTTCTATACAAGAAAGAGGAGAGTAAATCTCGATGGGAAAAGGGAGGCTTATTGTCCCGAGGCAGGATGTTTGGGCACAGCCTGAGTGAATTAGTACTGAGGAAACTGTGTGCAAAATGGAGAGGCTGACTGAAGAAAATAAAATTCTGTGGTTTTTACTGTGTGCCCAGCAGGCACAGACACATGCAAGTGCAAGAGATGCTTCAGAACCTGAAAAATAGGAAATATAGATAAAACACAAAGTGTTCTTTAAAATAAATCTTATTAATTGATACAAAATAATAAACTGATAAAATGTTGATGCATAAAATGTTCACCCATTTTCAGGCAAGTGTAGATCTCTTGCACTGTTCCCATTGTTGGAATCTTTGGCACTCACTTGGCTAGCATTTTAAATGACAGGAAGTACAGAAAAGGTTAACAGACTGGCAAGTGGTGATGATGGCATGCTCTAGGTTCCCTGCCACCCCACTGGCAGTAAACAGTGCCCCAAGGATTTCTCCAACAGCTACTGGCACTGCTGTGCATGGGCCACCTGTCCTCAGGGGCATGGGCCCCTGGCCTCCTGGGGATTTCATGGAGAAGGTAAGGGAAAGGGAAGTACTTCTTGACATATTCAGCTTTCTGCTCAGGAGGGCAGATACATCTTTCAACTAAGGAAATCATGGGGCAAGGTACAAAGGAAATTTTTTTTCTTTTTTTCTAAAAATCATTGCTTCTTTGGATATGTTCTTCACAGGAAAAACAGACCCTGTTTCTTGCAGGGAGGTGTGAAAGTGATTGCAAAGAGCTGCAAAGCAGAAGTTCTAAATCTCACATGAAAAGTAAACATCTGGTTAAAAATGAGGTCAGATTTGCATAGGATATGTTCAATTCAGTGCAGCCCTAGAGCAACTGTGACCTATGCAAGAAATTACACAGACTTCTCCATTGTCTAGAAAAATAAACTGCAACTTCCAGTGCCATAGTGACATTATGCAGAATGAAGATTTTTTTTTTTCTTAGAAGCACAGAAATAAAGCATGTGCAGTTTTACAATGTTTTATAAATCACTCAATTTATTTTTTTCTCTTTTTTCCCCCTCCATGAATTATTTCCTTCAAAAATAGTTAAAAATAAATGAGTTTTGATAGATTCTGAAAAATATAGTAGGCAATTGAATATTTCACAGCATTAGAAGTATGGAAAAATCTCTATATAACCACTTTGATTTTTAGTGGGGTAGAAGAAGTTGAATTAACCACATCTTTTTAAAACTCAGGAATATATATTCAGAGAACATTTTGATACTTCAAAATTGATTTTCCTTCATTTTGAAACAGAAACATTACAAAAATTTAAGGAATATCCTGGATTTTTTTTTATTTATTTTTTTTTTTTTTATGAGAAGTTAAAAAATAAATAGGATTTTGAAAATACAACACTCTACCCAACACTGTAAAGATGCAGTGTGTTAAAAGCAGCTGTGGAAGTGATAAAAAGGCCAATTTTATCCCCACCTGTGCATGGCTTGGAGTAGTTCTAGGAAAACATTCTGGGTCTATGAATTGGTATTTTTTAGTGCGTAGATCTGTAAATGAGATGGAAGCTTCTAGACTAAAGACATGTCTACTGAATATTTATGCATCACGCTGCAATAAAATTATAAAATTTAAATTCACTTGATTTCTTTTTTTTTTTTTTTTTTAATATTACATATACTCTTGGAAGTATATCAGATTATTCCATTAAACTGTATATTCTTGATCCACGTGAACTGAAGTAATTGGAAGGATAACTGAATAGCTTTCAACTTGGGACTTGGGAGAAAGACTAAAATCACATGGAATTTGAATGCATCCTCCCCACATAGGCCATTTAAATTGTCCTAACAATCTCACAGAAGAGGATTCCTAGAGAACAGGAATTCCTATGGAATGATTTACTTAATATTATTACATATTTCTTTGTGTCAAATGAACTCCAACTATAAAACACCCACTGACATGTGTTTGCACATTTGTGCAAGTGTGTATACATTTGTACTTTATACATCTAATGAATTGCATAGCATTTATATTTTATATAACTCTTATGAATTGCATATCAAATGAATTTCACCCATTTTTATGGTAACTGCAAAACCTTTGAATGACAAAAGCATTTAAAAAATTCTGCATTTCTTACTGAGCTGCCACTCTTACTGAGTTTTCCACTCCTGCTGTCATAGTTTACTTTTGAATCAATCATTTGCCTGCCCTAGTTATTTCAAGTGATTACTTCAGCACAGCCTCCATTGGGATGCTTTAATGTAATGTGAATTCCCTTTCAAGACTGGTGAGATGTGGAGGGAGAGAAGAAGAGTGATGGGCATCGGAAAAGCTGAAGACGTGGGCGTATGACAACCCAATTAAATGAAAGTAACTCTGCTGCAAATGATGTCGCTGAACACAAAGCATCTGGATAAATAAGGATGCAGCATTTGGAGTAAGTCAAATGTACAGAAGGCAAAACAGTAGGTCTGAAAAAAAATCTTGATGTAAAGCATTCATATTGAAATACTGAAACATGACTTCTCATAAATAATTATTATTTTTCCACAAAATAGAAGAGGCAAATGCTGCTTGCAGTTCCAGTACATGGAACTTGTTTCTTATTATTGAATCTTTCTTTTTGTTATTCTTGCGTTCTTTGCAGCACTCACTTTCTCATCATTAAGCATTTGGCCATTAGTAATATTAAGATGTCATGGTATAAATAAGATCTTATGAATTTTTGAATTATGACCACACAAAATTCAAAATTGACATTAGTAACACAAAAATTGACTACCTAGGCACTGAGATATTATTATATGAATTGAAAATAAATGCTTTTGAATTTATTATTGTCATTATATTTTATTAATTTTCTTCTGGTTATTATGTGTAGCTCTTACTTGATTTGTAAGGAAAATAGGAAAATCAGGTTTGACAAAAAGAATCTTGCCAACATTCTGTATTGGTTCTAGTACAGTGACCATATATTTGGCTCATATTTTACCATAAACTACCAAACATTTGTATAGGGCTGTATATCTTTTTGAACATGGGTCTTTGAAAGAATGGAGCTGCAATTAGAAGTGAGATATATAAAACGTTCTCTAGATAAAGCAGTTACACTTAGATATTTTAAATTCTTTTCATTCTTAAGATTGTGAAGTTTTTACTTAATGCTGGCCTGCCTCATGAATATTTCTTGTACCAGCACCCTGCTGGCAGGAATAGTTGTAGAAAATCAGTGCAACATAGAAGACCTAACATTTATTCCATCTTTCCTAATAATATACGCTGATTTGCTAAAAAACTTTTCACTCATAGCATTCTTCAATAGTAAGCAGTAGGCATGGACCTGAGACTGATAACAGTCTTGATGTCTTTATTAGGTCAACTATTTTGTCTATTTAAGTGTTCCATGAAGCCCTGACTTTTCTGCAGCTGGTGCCTCGCGGTTCCCTAGCATGGCATGCACAAATACAGGCCATCTTCCATTCTTACATCAAGGAACATAAGTGCTTGCCTTGATATTGGCAGTTCTGATACAAACACTATTGTCTACAGGAGAAGAATTTGCTACATGTTTCTCAGAATCAAAGTGACTGTGTTATGGCCTGTTGTTGCTTTGTCTTGAAAGCAGATGACCTCTTGCAGTGCATCCAAGGTCTTGCACCTTTTCGGAAATCTTTTTTCTTCAAATGCACTCTCTGTGGTGTGAAACAAAGAAATTGCCTTTTGTAGAAATTTCATATAAGAAAAAGCATAGAGGATTTCTGATTAAAATGCACAGAGCAGTTGTGCCAGGGTTGCACTCACACAGCAAGAGGAGAATGAACATGCAACTGTTCGTTTTAATGAGGAAGTGTAGGTGGAAGAAGATGACCTACATGATTTTATGAATAAAAGATATAATCTGATGCAATCATTTCATTAATACACACATGGCATCAAATGAAAGCAGAGTGCAGCAGATGGTTCTGAGAGGTCTTAGATAGGCGTTTTCAGTTTAGTAGCTAACTACTTAGATTTTGTGGATTACACCAAATGCTGTCAGAAAGAGAGCACTCATCACATTGGTCTTTGAAAGAAAATACTCCAGTTTTATAAAAGTAATGTTGGAATATCTCCCTTTTGTGACACTGGATGGAAAATGGAATCACAAAGCTAATGTGGGGCAATACATTCCACAAGAACTGAAAGAAAAGCCTATTATTATTACAGGCTATTATTATAGCCTATTATTCTTAAGCAATAGCTTGCAGTTTTCTAAAATTGGTAGAAGATGTTTTTATAATGCAATCATGAAATACAGTATTGCCATTCAAGTTTTGAATTTAAGCTTGGCATTTGTATAGTTGTTGTAATTTCAGATCCACCATGAACCAGTGCAAAACAAAGATCACCAAGGAAGGTCCTTGGGATAGTACCAAAAAAATGGATATTTATTCTGAGATAAAATATATGCAAAAAATAAATCTATTTCTTTAAAAGGATGTAGTATTTGGGGGATGCTTCTGTAAGATATGGACTTTGTTTTCACATGAATTAATCTCAATATAGAGAACAACAAGGTTGGAACACAATGATTCTGTACACAATCTGACAGGTAGGCAGCAGCCAGCTGGCTGCTTTGCCCTGCCCAAGCCATGCAATTGGCAGTGGGGCTGTGGGGAGTCTGATACCAGAGCCAAATGTGTCGGTGCAGGCCCTGTGTGGTCAGCCCTGTATTTGAGGAATGCATAGCCTGAGAGATTTGTTGGCTTCCCAGCCTTTTGCAAAACCAAATCAGGGCAAAAGGGCTGGATTTCTTAGAGAGAATCTGTCCTATCTCTTCTTAGAGACAGATTAACCTCGGTTTGGCATCTGAACTGAGGACACACACAGTCTCATTCTCCAAATCTAATCCAAGATCAGCTCCATCTGTATTATGTTAACATGAATTAATATTGAGGCAGAGCCATCTTTGAATACATGTGGGAGCTGGAGTTCTGATTTCATTTTGGAAAGGTTGCTTGAGTTCAGTTGTTGTCTTGACTTTGGTGTGGGGAGTTCTTTTTGCTGGTCTGAGGTTTGTGAGGGTTGTATTATGAATGTACATGCTGAATTTAATCTGCAGTTGAATAGTAATTCTCTTCAAATGCAGAGCAAACCAAATACAAATACCTCCTCAACTCCAAAGCCCGCACTTGGGTGCGTGAAGCCAACACGCACCTTTTTACTTTCCTTTTTACTCGGCTGACAAATATATAGAACTGGACAGGACTGGCCCTGTTTTTTTTTTTTCCAGTAGGAATTGTTTCTCTGTAAGCCATGAGCTTTGTAAGACTTAAAGCATTGATAATCCTGAGTGCTTGTGAATGAAATGCATGCATGATTTTATAATGTGAAAATCATACATGATGCAGACACTTCTGTAGCATTCTTACCAGCCTACTCCTCTGCAAATCATGGCTTTATCATGGGCTGGAGTATTCAGGGGAACAACGGAAAATCTAATAAAAACCCCAAGAAGTTGAATGTCTCCTTGAGTCTACTGTTCAAACTTTGGACACTTTGTAATTTAGGTATTTGTCAGACAAGTCCACAGGTTGCTGTTACACATGTGGTGAATAATGGGAATGCCAATAATTACCTCCCAGTCACTTAAAATTTGTGTTAGCATCAAGAAAGAGACACTCAGACTGAAATTATTATCTTTTTGCCCACTTTCACAGAGATCTGAAGTCCACAAACAGGGAAGTGTAAAGACAAGTGTCCTGCTTGTGAATAAGGTGATCGTGTGGCATATGAGGCTACTGTTAGAAAAGGAAAGGTCAGCTGTTTCAGAACGAGTTACAACTCCTGCAAGAGTAGACCTGAAATATTTAACTTTAAAACACATATAGATAAAAAGATATTTCATATCAGTGTTTACATGTCTGTAACATTCATTTATGTTACTTCCCCTTTATGTTTCTACAGGTGGGCTACCAGCAATAAGTAGATCTCATCACATATAGCAAATACTGGTTAACTGTTCATCAAAGATGTCTTTTTGTTTACTGGTCACAAAAAGTCAGATATGTATGTTTTCTATCCTGAGGCTATTTAACAGCTTCCCTTTGTAGGAATGCATATACTTGCCTGTGGACCAAAATCTCCTCTGTGCTCTTCAGTAATTTCTGTCAAGGTCTTTCTCTCTCTGTTTGGTTCTCCAAATAGGATTATCATCATTAGCTTATTAGCATACTCCCTGCCCTCTCTCCTTCTGCACATGCATTACTGTTTCCTTTCCTGTTTTGATCTCTGTTATTTTCAGATCCCTCTCCACAGAGACACTTTGTGTCCCTTATGAAAAACTTTATGGTTGGTAGATAGGTACTGGAATCCTTTTAAAACAAAAGGAACAACACCTACTATTTTTTTTTTTCTTTATGGTGTTGCTGCAGCAGCAGGTTTTACAAACACACACACACTGCAGGAGGTGTGAGGTTCAGGTTTAAAGAAGGATGTAGTCAGGACTTCAGGAAAAGCAATGGTGTAGGAAAGAAACAATCCAGATTACTTCTTAACATATTCTTGATTGGATAAAATGAAAAATCTACCATTTTCTGCACAAATAGAGGTATTCACTGATCTTCTCGTATTTAAAACTTCTCCATTTTAAAGGTTTAAGGATCCAGTCAGGCAACAGACCCAGTGACGTGAATCAGGGACCATCTGCACACATCAAATGAAAAGGCAAATTTTGAGGTGTCTGAAACACACCAGTGTCCTGCATATTGATGAAGCTTGGTCCTATTTATTTAGAGAACACTTCACATCATTAGCACAACACAATATTTTTTATTGAGAGAGCTGCAAATTAAAAAAAGGACCACACTGTTTACAGTGGCCTAAACAGTTCTGCTTTGGAAGAAGACTGATTTTACTGAGTTTGGCAGCAGGAACACTGTGATCAGACTGATTTGAATTTTTCTTATGTTCATTTTAATAAGACCAACTGAACAGGTAAAAAGCTATAATTTATCTTTATGGAAGTGCAGAGAACACACTTTAGGCTTCACCACCAGGAAAGAGTTAATCCCAGCTGGTGTCAGTGGTTTGTCTGAAATTGTTTGGTAGTGTCTCAGGTACAGTCTCTAAGGGTACCCATAAAACAAAAAATATTTAAAATGTATTGTAATAATTTAGGGGAATACGTAGATGTTTTATAATGAAGGGATATCTTTATTCTTGTGCTGTTTAGAGATGCTTTGAGGGAAGGTTTGGTGTCTTTTCTGACCTAAATCCAATCTCAATCTCAGAATTCTCTGAAATGGCTTTATATGTTCACTTCTCCTTAGCGATTCTTGTATTATATCCTTGATCAGAGGAAAGTAAAGGCACAGTTTTAAGACCGGTATACCCCAAGGGTAAGCAGTTGTACTAGATAAGATTACTGCTGCATGACACTGCTGTTCTCTCAAGCCCGGGGAGCTCGCAGAGCCCCACAGCCCCCGAGACTGCAGTCAGGCACGGGGGCACAGCATCCCGGAGTAGCGGCCTCGGGCCAGTGCCAGTTCCCCGGGGGAAGCTCCCCTGGGGCCCGATTCCAAAGGCGGGGAGGTGGCCGGAATGGCCTGGCCGCGATCGGGGAGGGCTCTGGTCCGGAGAAGAGCTGCTCGCTGGCGAGGGGAGCCTCGTGGCGGCTGGGCCAGCTCTTCCTCCGCCTCCCTTCTCCTCATTTATTTACTTCATTTGTTTTATCGCATTTATTTATTTATATTCACGGGAATAATAAAAAATGAGAAAATCCGAGCGCTGCTTTTGGCTGCTCTCCACCAACCTGTCAGTGACGCAAGCGGAGACTACTTAAAGGCAGATTAGAGGCAGCAAGACATTAAAAGCCAACCTTCCTCCCTCCCCGGCGCGGGTCCGCCGCGGCACGAGCCGAGTGGTCCGGGCCGGGCTCGGCCGCCGCGGGGCCCCGAGTAGAGTCGGGCAGGGCCGAACCGGGCACAGCCGAGGCGAGAGTCCTCGGAAGGGCTGCCGCGTCCAGCTGCCTTCCTACTACCAGACTGCAGGCGGTAGAAGGGGGTTTCTCTCGCTTTTTTTTTTTTTTAATTATTATTATTATTTTCTTTCTTCATCCCTTGCAACACAACAACAACCAAAAAAAAAAAAAAAAAAAAGTGGGGGGTTGAAAGAAAGGGGTAGGAAGAAGTGAAGAGATCCCCTCTGCTTGCCAAAGTCTTTGTCTCCGGATGAACAGCGATGGGGGAATGGACTATTCTAGAGAGGCTACTGGAAGCTGCCGTGCAGCAGCACTCTACTATGATAGGGAGGTAAGGGCGACGGGGCGCTGCGGGGGGCGCGGGGGTTCCCTGCTGCTCTACCGAGTTCTGGCGGTGCGAGCAGACTGCGCGGGGCTCCTGCCGTGCCCGCCTGGAGACCGCCTGTGTGCGGGCGGAACGGGCACGGAGCCACGGAGCAGGACGCGGAGCCGCGGAGACACGGCGCTCGGCCCGACCCTGAGGAGTAGGGGGGCTGCGGGCAGACACTGAGGGAATTCCGCCGCTACAGCGGTCCCGCAGCCGGAGCCCCTTCGCGCCTCTCTGCGCACTCGGTGGCTGCGGCCCGCGCGGTCGCTGTTGTTTCTCCCAGAAGGGCCGGGAAGCTCCCACCAGGAGCTGGGGTGGCGGCGAGGCACGGCCGCTCCCCGCCGCGCCGAGGCGATACCGCGCCGGCTGCGGCGCCCCGGGCCGATCAGCACTGGACAGCTCCCGGTCGCGCGCACTGACGGGCTTCTCTGTTCCAGGATCCTGCTGACCGTGGTGGTGATCTTCAGGATCCTCATTGTGGCCATTGTAGGGGAGACGGTGTACGATGACGAGCAAACTATGTTTGTCTGTAATACTCTGCAGCCAGGCTGCAATCAGGCTTGTTACGACCAGGCTTTCCCTATTTCTCACATAAGGTACTGGGTGTTCCAGATCATCATGGTGTGCACTCCCAGCCTGTGCTTCATAACGTACTCTGTTCATCAGTCTGCTAAGCAGAGGGAACGGAGGTACTCCACTGTATTCCTCACCTTGGAGAGAGACCAGGATTCAATGAAGCGTGAGGACAGTAAGAAAATCAAGAACACTATTGTCAATGGGGTGCTGCAGAACACTGAGAACTCCACCAAAGAGGCAGAACCAGACTGCTTAGAAGTGAAGGAGATTCCCAATCCTGCAATCAGAACTACAAAATCAAAGATGAGGAGGCAAGAAGGCATTTCTCGATTTTATATCATCCAAGTGGTCTTTCGAAATGCCCTAGAGATTGGATTCTTAGTGGGGCAGTATTTTCTGTATGGATTCAATGTCCCTTCCATGTACGAATGTGACAGATACCCTTGCATTAAAGAAGTAGAGTGCTATGTCTCTAGACCCACTGAGAAGACTGTGTTCTTGGTGTTCATGTTTGCTGTCAGTGGCATTTGTGTGGTGCTCAATTTGGCAGAACTGAACCACTTGGGCTGGAGAAAGATCAAAATGGCAGTGAGAGGAGTACAGGCAAAAAGGAAATCCATATACGAAATCAGAAATAAGGACCTGCCAAGAATGAGCATGCCCAACTTTGGCAGGACTCAGTCAAGTGACTCAGCTTATGTGTGAGGCTGTGACAGAACTGAAACTTGGTGCCAGGTGGAACAGACCCAGACACCATTAGAGAAAGGTACATTGCTTAGGCAAGCATTTTATCAAACCACCAAGAAAGCCATTAAGGTATTGGATCTGCACTTACTGAACTAGCTGCAAAAATGCAGTGCTATGTAAAAGAAAAAACAAACAAACAAACAACAACAAAAAAAAACACCCAACAGTTATAAAACCATGCTTGATCTAGCCTTACAGCCACTATTATTACTAATTTTCTTTCTAAAGATTGGATGCTATCTGTTGGTGGAGCGGCTTTTTGGTCATCATTAGGATGAGTTTACAGTTCGGACTGTCTGACTAATCTTTGTAAACATGTAGAATGTTCATATTAAAAGCCTGCAAGGATACTCTATATGGGGTGGGATGGGGTGGGGGAAACTGTTGCGATGCGCAGATGTAAGCATGTTTTAAATGGAGGGTAATTGCACTGTGACCACAGCTCAATCAGGGCATCTGCTCTCACCTATCTTACAGATGTCTGGTGTTATTTTACTTGTCTACATCACAGAGTTTATTCCTGGTGTGTATTACTAGCTATTTTCTAACATAGTTTGAGCATAATCTAGTTAGGCTAAACAATAAATGCTGAATATAAATTTGCCATTTATTGTTTGCCTGTCCACACACACACCAGAGTCCTTAATCATCTTATGTTAGTTGTGATCTAAAAACTATACCAGCACATTTCAGTTCATTCCCTGATATGTGCATGAATAAGATGGAGTTGGTTCATGCTGGCCAAGTTACGTACTTACCTACAGTTACCTACGGTGACACACATACCAAAGGAACAGAGTTCATTGCTTTTAACTGTGATTATATCACTTTCTCTCTGCTCTTATTTGTATAAGTGCCATACTTGAAACATCCAACTCTGTACTTAATCAGAAGGTTGTCTTGGAATACCAGCTGGAATAAAGTGATTTTATACTCTCCTTTGTTTATTTTATGCTATTTGTTTAGTCATTGCAATGGTGTAAAAAGCAGCTAAAATCTCTATTCGTAAATAAAGTATTTGCCTTTGTTTTTTTTCTGTAAGCCAGAGAGGTTTGTTCTTTTTTGTATACAATTGTGGAAATATACAAGGTCAAAATAATTGACTTACAGATACTCTTCAGGGTTTAAAGTGTCTTGTTGATATTCTGAACTCTTAAGTGACAAAACCTGGGAAATCAGGACTATTCATTATGTCCATTTTCCTCCTTAAGCAATCTTTTTCTGTCTTTAAAGCCTGATCCAAAGCCCACTGATACCAACAGCCTTCTTTCTGCTGACACTAAGGGCAACACTGTTGGCTGCCAAGGTCACTCTGGAAATAGCAGGGTGCATTTACCTTGAAAATGAAACAACTGCAGCTTTTCATCAGGGAATCCAAATAGTAACCTCAGCTTTTCTGCTTTACAGCTGATTCAAGAAATACACTGTTCCTGTCCCCTCAACTGACTGGTAAGCCACTGGGACAGTCAGAAATAAATCTATTAATAGCAATGATTTATAAATCATTGCTATTATGAAATATAGGGTACTAAGTTTTGCTTATGGACCATACTTAATTCCCACCGTCTTTGACAGAAAATATCTCACTGGCAACAGTAGGACTTGGATCAGGATTCAAAAACCATGCAAGTTCATTCTTAACTAAGTGGTACCTGCACTTTAAAGAAAAGTGCCCAAATGGTGCTGGAAAATTTGGGGATACTTTATAACACATGAAGTAGATGAGGGCTTGGAGCTGCAAATGGCCTTTTGATTGTATTTTACTTCAAGCCTGACAATGGATTTTATTGTACTTTATCCTGGAGATAGTGCATATAAATCTTTTCTTTATGGATTACAGTAAATAATTCAACATTTAATTCTTGTCACTTGCCAATGTTGCAAAAAAAACCCACAAAAAAACCCCACCAAACAAAAAACCCAAACAACAACAACAAAAAACCTCACATACAATAAAAACCAAACCATGGAAGTCATTAGTTCTTAGATAGTGTATTCATTATCATTTTTGTTTATGGGTTTTTTTCTTCCAAAGTGAAACATAAAAATACTTTGAAATGTGTCATGTTTTCAAGGATTTTTATAATCTTTTTCCCTATGTGAAAAATAAAAGTTTTTACAGTTTGATTATAGAAGATCATAAAATGGATTTATCCAATGATTCTCTGCAGTATAAATGCTCACTGATATTGCTAGTTGAGTGCATGTTCACTGGAAAACTGCCTGTTATTTTTAGAAAGGCAACATGGCAGCTAAAATCTCCATCTGCAGTATAACAAGCTTCTAAAGATTACTATTTGACACAGAAATCCAAGCCTGATCTTCATTTTGTGGATTCGTGGGGTGTTCTGCAAAATCTCCCTTTGAATGTATATTGAATTGGAAAATGTTCGATGGTCATAAGGATTGTTTTAATGTTGAAGAAATAGGAGATTTTGTGCAAAGGGCTTGATCCATTGCCAATTAAAATTGAAGGAAAAAATTCATGCTGACTTCACTGGGCTTTGGTTCAGGTTCAGCTTGATTTCCTGTCAGGCAGAAGCCCTAATGCAGGTTATTTCTTGTAGATGCATAGTCAGTCAAACTCAAGCGAAGGTGCACATCTTGATAGCTGTAAGGTTTTAATGCTTAAAATTCCTTTGTGTATGATTCAGAAATGATCAGTATATAACAGTCAAAGCCAGTGACTCGGTTCATTCAATTACTTTATGCAGTTGCACATTTTGTACTCCAGTAAGCTGGAATTCTTTAGAATTTTCATAAAAGAAATATATAGGGAAATGTGTATGTTGATTTATTCAATAGGATTAGTGATGAAGAAGGCAAAGGCTCATAATTTGATCAACAGAAATACTATTTTTTTAGTAAGTTCGAAGTCATTTTTGTATTTCAGAAGAGAAATGAAATGATGTCAGGAGATTAAGTGTTCTAGTCTGCCTTTTCAACTGCTGCTTTTTGTTTCTTACCTATAAATCATTTGTCATGAGCAAGAGAAATACTGGAAACACCTTTCTCAGTCAGTGTATCGTATAAAAGTCATATGATTAATGCTAATGGACTGTTTTCATGAAAGCTGACCATTCATTTATAGAAAAAAATGCTTTAAAATTATCACAACAATAGGAAAGTGTGTTAACTGAACAGAAATGAATGAGAGCTGAAGCATAAATTACAGACACATAGACTTTGCTCCTCTCTCACTGAAACAAATTAGTTTTTCCAGTGATATGTATGGAAGATTCAGATAATAAATATAAAAATTCAGTTCATCTTTGTATTATTCATTGTATACCTGTTTGGTATGAGTGGACAATAATGTTTTTCATCTTAAATGAAAACAAATATTATGATCACTAAACTTTTATGGAAAACTGCAGCAGAATTGAATATACTATTGGTTTCTATAAACAGACATAAAATAATAATGTTATTTTTTGCATAGTCTTGATCTTGTTCTCCTTAAGCCTGTGTGGATTTCTAAAATTATTTGTATAGGGTTTTTGTCTTGCTAGATATATTTAAGTTGAAATAATACTATACTTTTTTTTAAAAAGAAAATAAGGAATCGGGGTTTTTTTATTTAATAATAAACACTAACCTCATTTGTACATGAGGAAGATAAACTGTCTGAACTGTTCCCATAGATAGTTCAGCTTTATAGATCATTGACTTAGAAGATATGTAAAGACCTTAATCTTTCTTGAAGATTGTTTGGAGAACAAACAGATCAACTGGTATGAATAAATCAAAGAAGTAATGATATAGATCTGGGTTTGTTTTACACTAGGGAAATCAGAAACACTCATAAGCTCCAAAGAGGGCTCAGCTCTTATCCTGCATTATGTCTAATAGGGTAAGACATAGCTGTCGGTGTGCAGCACCATAAGAAAGAATGTACATGAAAGGCTAAGTTTAATGTGAAGAAGATTTCTTTTTTCTTTTTTTAAATTCATACAGAACTTAAACAGTCTAGCTTTGTTTGTTTGACTATGAATGTTCTGTGCCCTCTTACTCCACCAAAGAAATAAGGTTAGAGGCTTCTGATTTGTTCGATGTACAAGTATAGAAATGCAGTCCAAAAAGCGGAGAATTGTGAGGGAGAGAACAGGCATAGATTATATCCTGTTTAAAGTCTGATATTTCACTTTATGAAATGATGAGATTTTGTTTTCTGTGGGACCAAGACAGTTTCCAAATGAAGGGAACATCACATTATTTCCCGAGATTAACAGTGGGGAATACGTCTTCTCTAATGTCCACCCATTTTCTGGACATTTTGGGATACTTCTCCCAGAAGTTCTATGTTATTGTAAGCTTTCAGAAAACATGCTGAACTTCAGAGGTGGATACAGAAGAAGTCAAATAATCAAAGACACAGTTAGAAACTAAGTGCAGTCTTCTAACTGAACAAGTCACATTTAAAAAAAAAAAATTACCTTTCTCTCTATGAAATTATTGCACTATGGGCTATGCTAATAGCAAATTTAACTGAGCAATTTTGTACATAAGTTATCCTTCATTGTATTAAAATCTGTCAGCTTTTTCCTGGTAACGACTGAAATACAGATGATAACTGAATATATATGACTTCTCTATAAAAATGCATGGTATAAAATCAAATGTGACTTTAATTTTTAAAATATTTTATGATGTTTTTGATGCAATCATGGTAACATTTTTTTTACGAAAAGTTCAAATATTTCTTCACGTTTAAGGGTAACTTGCAATGAACACTCATTAAGAGTGGTCTTACTACATGGTCAGAAGAATTTAAATACAAAGGGTCTTTCACTGCATGCGATATTCTAAAAGCATAGGTGTTTTGAAAAAAACATAGCTTTCCTAGAAACTTCTTAACTTACCCTTAAAAAATGTTGCCCTGTTCTAGCAATGTCCTTCGTATAAGAATGTGTGAAGCTCTGTGTATTCACGGCTTCTGAGAGGGAAGATTCCACATCTGACATTGCTAAATGTCCTCAGTGTACATGAATTATATGTGTTTTTAAGTATGAAACGTGTTCAATTCTTAACTTCAATTTTCTCATTAAGAACAGGAATATACCTCTAAGAGCAGGAAAATAAATTATGTTTCTTTGTATCTGTTGTATTTGTTATATGTTTGTCATAATGTCTCAAAAGTGAAATATTTCATGTTTCTATTTAATGAAACTACTGAGGCTTCCCTATTTATAAATGGAGCGGAATCACATTCTAAGTAAAATCTTAGCTGTAGAATCCAGAAAATAAAAAGATTTAACTTGGACATTAGTTTCACAGCATCCTTGTTCGTATTTATTTATGTATTTATTTATTTATTTATTTTAGCAGGGGAAAATTTTCTTTATCTTTTCTTTAAACCTTCAATTTACTTTTCCAGATTATGCCTCCAGAGATGCGTAATTTTCTTGTTTTTCTTTTCTAATCATCATAATGATCTGAGCTTCTGTACAAATTTTAAGGTATTGTAGTTCTAAAACAGGGTTAACGAATATGATCAGGGTTTTTTTTTTTTTTTTTGCCAAGTTTACATGAGACAGACTATTAAGTATCACTAGAAATGTGTAATTGTGAACCTGTTTGTTTGTTTTATGAAAACAAACAGAAGTCCAACTCTTTTCACTGGGATTTGTTTAGCACTTTAACTATTACTCTTTAGAAATCATGTGTTCTGTGTTTTCTCATGGCATTGTCTTGTCTACAAATGTTTACTGAAGAGTTCCTCTACCTTCAGTAATGTGATTTCCTCTTCAGATTTTGGCTTGCTTTTAGATCAGTAATATCAGTGTGTGAGCAATCAAGGGAATCAAAGTGATCAGTGGGATACAGGAAAAGAAGTGAATTTTAGAATGACTTTGATCTTAGTATATAGTAAATTAAGTCAGTCTGTATGGTATTATGAGACATACATGAGTAGATATTGTGTCTCATATGCAACCTTATTAACAAAAAGGCAGTTAGAGACTTCTGAGGGACTCGTTTTAAAATAATTATTTTTTAGATGTCTCAAATGGTTGTTCAAAACTGTCTCAAAATGGTGTATAGATTGGAATGTAATTGTGAAACTGCATGTACAGTTCAACTTTGCCATTCTGGTAGTAAAAAGAAAATGGACTTCAATTGTACCATTTTTTATTACAATGCACTGAAAGCATGAATATGTGAAACATTGCTAGAACGATTTATTAATTTGCCAGTGTGACTCATTAACGTTAACGAGTAGTGTGTAGCTCAATCTTAGTTCGCTAATCAGAATGCATTAATTAAACTCTGACATTTACTCAACACCATGAACTTTCTACAGTAAATTATACAGTATTTTGAATTCACTTTAAACTAGTTAAACTTTGAAGCCCTCCTGTATGCTCATGAGAACACATATCAGGGAGAAGCTAGCTTGTCAGGATGAGCATATGGTTATCTAAATTTAGCCTGTTTTATTGAAAAGGCATCAAATTTGATACATTGAAACTGTCACACCGTTGGAATAGCATTTTATGCTTTGCAGTATTACACACTTTGTAATACTACAGTGAGCCAAGTAGCTGTGTGGTGCTGGGTACTTGATTCCTCCTAATACTGAACAGCCTAGGAATTTCTTTTCTCTGAATTTCCTTTTCCAGTGATCTCCTGCTTTGAAAAAAAAAGACAAAAAAGGAATCATGACAGAAACACAGCCAGGAGGCCTGGCTATGGTAAGGAAACATGTGTAAGGTTCTAAAACAAAAATATTAAAATTGAACAATGCCTGGACCATTAATCATAGCCAAACAGGACTTTTGCTCAGAAAAATCCCCTGCTTCTCTAGTATAAGGTTTGAATGATGCTATAGGGCCATCTCAGCTACAATATAGCTGCTGCAATCCCCTGTGGAAATATTTATATGTAATTAACCCCTCAGTGGCCATTGGTCTGAGTTCATGTCTAAAAGGTACTGTACAGCTTACATACCTGTTAAGAGTTAAAATTCCTAATTTTTTGGTCAGCATCACTATGCTGTTATTCGCTGTGAAATAAAAGTCATTCATTGAAGTGAATGTGTTTTCTCAAAGTTCACCCTAGGACAGCCGATCATATTCTCAGAGGAACTTGAAGCACAAAACAGACTCAAGTCTGTTGAGCAAAACAAGTCTGTATAAGCAAAACCACGGGGGAGAGAGAACAGGAGGATCTGGCTTTGCCAGTTTTCTACTGCTGAGAAGTGGGGAATTAAAGCTGTGATTACAGCCTGTCCTTGCCTTCACCCTGACTTCTCTGCTCAGAGGCGGCTGTCACCTCTCATATGCAGCCCTTCCCTGGACTTAGCAGCTGTGGCAAGCTCAGTGGCAGTGCCTGTTGTTCTCTTGCTTTTGCAGGACGTGTAATGGGCCCAACAACAGAAGAACCCAAACAGTTGGCAGCTCTTGCTTGTCCAGGGGTAGCTTCATTCTTCTTGTGCAAGACAGCTGCTCGTAATATCAAGTCTTGCCTTGGGCGTGATTATTCATGCATTCAATCCATAGTGCAAAAAAAAGAGTCTCATAAAACATGAGAGTTATTGTATGAAATTAACACTGTAATTTCTCAGTGGCTCAGAGATGTACACAACAAAACTCTTTACATCAGATCATTCATCCAGAAATGCTGACTCATTACAGAACTAATGCATATGAAGTTGAATTCTACCTATGAAGGTGTGAGGGTACTTTTTCAATGCCCGTTGGAAAACCTCTGAGTAATCTGAAGAAGAACAAAATGTCACATGCAAATTAGTGAAGAGTAAAAAATGATGTCAATATTTTCTATGAAGTTCATTTTTATTTTGAAATAAAATGCTAGATAATGCATATAAAGGGTCTTCTGTCTTTACTTGTGATGAGTGAAGTGAGTAGGTGTCCCCATGCCAGTTTTTTATAGTACTTTTAATAACACCTTCTTCTGGCACTCAGCAAACTCAGAGCTTCAGGATAGTTCTATACTGAGATGAATTTAAATAAATAAATATCCTCAAGCGAAAAAAAGTAAAGTTTAAAAAGTCTTTCAGATGATAAATTCTACTGACTATACTTTAGAAATCATTTGAATTGTTTCTTAAAACAAAATGTATCAAGAAAAGTTTTAAACTAGTACCAGGAGAGACTAACTTATACGGAAATGGCAAAAATTGCTGGCATTAGAATGACAGAATTCAATATATTTTAAATCCCAATTCATATTCATTGCTTTAGATGATGCTGAAAAATATCTTTCGTGTAGAAGCACTGTGCGCTTATATATCCATGCTTAAAGGGCTGTACTTCATCTTGTCATATTTATAATGGCATTGCTAAAAGCAAGTGTAGTTATGTGTACAGAACATGTAGCCACTGCTATTGCTAAAGCTGATAGGGCAGAATCACTACTGGCATTTCATTTGTGGAAGTTTCCTAACTTTTTTATCCAACATTTTCTTTGAAATAAATTGACATTTTAGGAAAATAAGATGGAAGTAAAGACAAAAGAAGAAAATCCAGAGTTCTTAAAAAGTTTTTAATTCTATTTTTCAGTGTATTTGGAAATCTATATTCCCCTGGTAATTAATTGCATTAATGTGCAAAGAATAAGGAGCGTGCATTAGGATATTGACTATTCATCACCTAAAACTATTCATCACCTTGTTAAGTGAATATGCTTTTTCTTGGATCTGACTGCCCTTAGAGAGGCAAGCTTCCTGCAGCAGGCTCGGGTCCAACCAGTAAATGTTGAGTGAGTGTTCTCAAAATGTATACAAAAACAAAACAGTGCACACGTGTATATACTATATGCAAAAACAGACACAGAGAGCACATGCTGCACAGCAGCAACAGCCTCATTCTGCTGCCCTCTCTGGCAGCACCTTCACCTTAGTCAGTGGAAAAAAACAACCAACAGGTGCTTCAAGTTTTGCTCATCCTTATGGGCTTCACACCTGGACATTGGGCCTGAGGGTCTCCTGGGATAGCCCTGAGACAGGTCGGGGGAGGGATTTGGGCAGAATATCCCCCCCTGACTCCTTAATTTATGTTTGCCAGCTGCTTTGGTGTTTCTACTCTCTATGCATGTGGAGGTGGCTTTCTCGTGGGTCAATTGCTCCTGTGATGGGCTTGGGAGAAGATGGCTGGGAGTTTTCTACTTACTATTGTCTGTCTGTGCTTCTTTTTAAGTGTGCAGATGAGCTTTTAGCACATAAAATTTTCTATCACATCTATATGTAGCTTTTGGAATTTTTACCATTCTGCAGTGGGAGCTTATGACAGAAACACTTAGCAGGAAAAGTGTTAAAATCTTCTTACCTGTATCTGTACAAAATTCTGCACCCTACTGCAAACTGCCAAGGTTGTTGTTTCAACTAATGTTGGTAAGCTTTGTAAGAGGAGTCTGAGCTGTGCAAATACAGAATTTTTTCTTATTTTGCGATGGTAGTCAGTCACTTTACACCTGAGATGTCATTTCTTTCATCAGCTCAATGAAAGTGTCTCACAGTAACCTAATACAAGCTGACCTCACAATTGTCAAGAAATTCACCCCTGACGTATCTTCTCAAGGAGAACCGAGAGCTGGGGTCAATGACTTCTAAAATCACCTCAGCTGGTTCTTCTGCAATACCTGTCAGCAACCTTAGATCTGTTTCTCAGCCAGCAAAGCAACTTCATAGCATGTGATAAATTGTCTGGATTTAGACATTAGGTTCTGTGGCCCTGGTCCAAATCTATTACTGAAATCAATGGGAAGAACACTATAACTTCTGTATGTGCAAGAGGATTTTTGTGAGCATTTAGAGTTTATGTCTAACCCACAGAACACAAGTTTTCATCTAAAGTTTTCATCTTAAAAATGAAAAACTTACCATTTTATCCATGTTGCTGTTCCCATGGTGTAATTTTTTTTATTCACAACTGTGTTATTGACAGTGCGTATTTAAGGTTTTGACTGTTCTGATTTCACACATTTTAAAAGTGTGAAAGCATATGTGAAGGTCTTGTTGCTAGTGTTTTGTTTTCATCTTCTTGTTAATCTGGTTAATTCAAATAATAGTTTTTATTTCAAATCTTACTTTTGTAACTCAGTCTCTTTTTCTTCAGTTTAATGGTTGTTGTTAGTAATGGAAAAAAACTATTTTAATGCATTAAAAATGCCTCTCACAAATGCTCTGTCAGAACCTCAGTAATCATATACCTGAATATTTTTCACCATTTTATTACAGGTTGGAGTTGAAGTACTGTGCAGAAGATAGCTGCTCATCATCTGTCCCCTTGCAAAGAAGATGCAAGAAATATTTTATGCACCGAACAAATATAAAAAAGTAAGCATTTGAATAAAAAGAATGTGCAGAGATTTTGGCAGTATAGCTTGCCCATGATGGTCTTGACCAGCATGCAGATTGGGTTGTAGACTTGGTTCAGTCTCTCATTTTCACCATGTAAAGTGAGAACAGAATATGGTGCTGTTTTTACAACTAAGCAATGTCATAAAAATACGATACTGATTAAATGTATTCTGGTGTGCAATTCCTGTAGCTGCATGTTGGTATGAACAGTATGGCACTTCAAAGTGAGTATGACAGCTGTCTTTTTCTTTCTTTACTCCAGTCACATTTTCTTGTCATCTTGCTAGTTCCCCATACACATAAAATTATTTGTATTTGTTGAGAAGATTTGAGGCTCTGTCAACTCCCTTGGTATGTTTAGGCTGCCTATTAAATCTTTACAAAAGGAGATGGTCTCAAAGATCCTTCTTATTTCACAGATGCATTATGCCTGCCTTTCCATATGAACTGCTTTTCAATAGCTGGTTATCCATGGGATTATTTTAACTTCATTCAGGTGACTTTAAAAGCTAATGACAAAAACACTCATCAAGGAAAGTAAGTGGCTCAGACTCATGGCACAGCAGAACCTCTTGTCAAGGTGAGAGAATATTCAGTCACCTTTAATTTAAGAATTACATTGTGCAGTTCCTTCTGCTGAATTTAGCAGTTACTCCTGTTTATGGTTACTCCACTGACCTGAACATACCCTGAGAAAACCTGTACCTCTTTCCCTGTAAGACATTCTCTTCTAGCCCTTGCTGTCACTCACTGTGAGGACTACTTCTCTGCTGCATACACAAGTAAGCTTAAACACTGTTGTGAGCCTTACAGTGATGCCAAAGAACTGAGACTGCTGACTGCCATCCTCCTGAGGCTCAGGTGTCCAGGGTTAAATAAACTCAGGTTTCAGTTTACCCCTCTGCAGGCAATTTAGGGACACCATCCTCCAATCTGTGTGTTTTCTGTGTATCTTTTGATCTTGTGGTGGAGCTACACTGTCATAAATATGGGAGTGGTGGAGCAAAGACTATTTTCTCCAACGCTACTTAAAGCTCGCTATAGAACTCGTGGCCTCAAGTTTTATGAAAATATTCTGCATTGTATAACACAGTCAAAACTAAAATAATAAAATAAGCTCAAGTACTTATGTCCATTTATTGTAGCAAATTTCAGCTGCTGATTTACTGTTTTTCACTTTGTTTCCTTTCATGAAGTTGTGAGAATGTGGTTGCTTGTTTTTTAAACAAACTGGGCTATCCTTTGACATCTTGTATGCAAGTAAAAGTCTGTGGATGATGTTGAAAAAAATTGCAAAGATAACTTACAAAACATGAGGAAAATCTGCAGCAGAGTCAAGAATAAAGCTTATAGTAACATTCAAGCCCTTATAATAAGGTTAAATGTATATCAGGCTATGATTTCTAGTGTTCTAAATGGTGAGTGAATCCTTGTTCTTCATTATTCAGAAGCTATTCAAGCGTCTGTCTGATAGCTGATACATGGACTACAAAGAGGAATGGTAATGAAATTGGCCAAGCTGTGTTACTTAAAGTAAATGATCTAGAATTATGTGACTAAATCACATCAATATAATTCAGTCTCTTACTATCTAGCATCCTTGTAACAAAGCAAAATGACCAAGAGACTTTCTGGGATGTTTCTTAACAGCTGAGAGCTGTTTGAGATTTAAAAAAATCTAACTGGTTCAAATCTTCCCTAATGCTGTTGACTAAGTTAAACTGCTCTTTTTAAAACTGGTGCTCTGAATTAGTTTCTTGAGGTTAAGAGCTTGTAATTAAATGAATTTCACACATGCTACCCCAATTTTCTCTCTTACAGTACTGCAAAAAAGAAGTGAACTGAAAACAAAACAGCACCAATTCTTTCAACTTTATGCTTACACAGGTGATTATGACGCTACACTCTGTGAAAATAAGGTAAGGCCTAAGAGAGAATTAAACCCATACATCTGTAAAGGGATGATAGAGAGAGATGTGAAGTATTTCTAGTCCAGGACTGGTCACAGTGGAGGATTGTCTTCTAGTCTCAGATCAGGCACACAGTTCAATGCCTGACAGCCACCTGGGAACTGTGTTACCAAACAGAAGGTTAACAGAAACTTTGAGTTGGGAAAGGAAATGCTAAATTCCCTGAATTGTTATATTCTTCCTGCATTATGAAATTTGTGAAACTTTATAGAGCCCTTCTGCATAGATCCAGTTCTTGAAGTTGAGGATCGTTTGGTTTAGGGCACAGAGTTTGTTTCAACTTTGTACAGAACTTTGCTTAGAAGTCTGGAGAGTATGACCACTATCTAAAACTCAGGACAAAAGGAATCTATTTGAATCTTGGCTCATTAATTGGCTCTAATCCTTTATGTGCAGCCCGAGGATGCTTTTAATACCGTAACGTGTAATTCATCAGCTATCCTGAGCAAAAGCAGATGAATAGAATTGAATCTCATTATGCAAAAATCTTGAAGGTGAAAGAATAGAGCATTCCAAAAACACGCTCCATATGTAGCACTGTGACACCTGATGAGAGCTTGGTATCAGGGTTAAAAGTGAGATATGCAGCTAATTGCAGCCTTCTGTAATAACTATTTAATTCAGTAGATTACCATTTCACTGCTTTGCAGATCCACCTTTTCTAACCACCAAATAAAGTTTTGTTCCTAGGGAAGAATTAGTTGTAATCTTTAATAATCTTTAAATCTCTTTTTTTTTTTCCCCATAAAAATATGGATATTCGCACAAAATTATATTGATTCCCTGTGAAAAACTGCAATTTTTCAATTTGTGAAAATCAGTTTTCATATTTCAAAATGACTGTTCATTAAATTGAAGATAAAGTCCTTCCTTTGCTGTTTTGTTCTATATGTTTTCTATTTATTTATCATATTTTTCTATTTGTTTGGGATGCAAATTCCTTTCTTTTGGTATAATCTTGGAATAAATTTCATCCTTCCTCCACTGATGAAAATATGTCTTTTCCTTAGAAAATCCTTTGGGCAATGAAACTGAAGAAAGTACTGGACAAAATTATCATTACTTTGAATTTTGATTAGGTTCACAGAAGAAACATTGTTAGAATTAAATTGCAGGAATAAACAAGGTCAAGAATATTGATACCTACCTTTGACGTGACCATAAAATAAATCCTGATTTTTCTAATTAAATTGTACCACGAGAAAATTCGAAAAGTAGAAGATGACACTCTACTGTGTATACAAGATACTTGTATACTAGATGTTCTTTACATCTAATTACTTTTTGAACATGTGTTTGTACAAACCTATTGATTTTCTATTTGTTTTCTGCATGTGTCTTAGAATATAATTTGATCTGGGGATTTTATCTGCTGCCACAAAGAGTGCGAAGTTTATTTTGATAGGAAAACCCACATGGAGTAAAATGCATATATCTGTCTGAATTAATTTAAGTATTGCAGGATGGGATTTAATGATGAAACACACTTTGTTCTCTGGTAAAAACAGGTACCAGATGGTATGCATAGCAAAATATATTTGCTCTATACCTGTGGGTTTTGAAGTAAAATGCAACCTTCCTAACAGCTGGCATACCACCTCAGGACATCTGAAAGCACTCAAAGTGGACAGATATTATCAGATTACAGAAAACTACATTGAGTAGTTGTTATCTTAATTTTGTATAGACAGTGGTATGATATAGGAACATCAAAAACATACCAAAAGTACTATCTTCATCCAACATTTTATTTTTAATTTGCTGGCTATGCAATACCAACTTTCTTCAAATAGCTACAAATGTCATATATAATTTATTCCGTAGTTTCCATTGCTAGACAGAAAAAAAAAATACAGTTATCTAAAAATGTGTTGACATGTTAGCTTCTATATAAATAATAAATACTCTTGTACAATTTCCTAAGGGAGCTGTCAGAGAAGAAATCCAACAATAACCTAGAGTATCTTTTCTTTTTCAGTAGGGGTTATATATACAGCATTCTTTGTTTCCATTGAATGCTGAATTTAAATAAGCTTATACTCTCTGTAACTCAATAGAGTTAACATATGGAACTGCATGTATATATCTATATTTATAAAGCTGTATTTGAACTTCTGGGGAAGTTATGTTTCCATTAGTAGTATTACTAAAATGTAGCAGAAGGAATACTGTATTGACAATAAGCCTAATTTTCTTGGGTTATTTAAGGTTTGTAACAAAGCCAGCCCTTATCTTAAAACTTAAGTTAGGTTAACTATCTCCTCAGAGCACTTTAGAGTGCTGTGAAACTTTTATTTACAAACTGGTAAATTCCAAAGTATACTTTGTTCCAACTTAAAATTTCTTAAAATATCCAAATTCTATTCTGTGCGGCTAAAGTCGTTGTAATTATGTGGTTATATGAGTTGATATTTTTCATATCTAGCATCTGTCTAGAATATAAAAATATTTCCTTTAAATTAAGAAAAGCAGTTCTTCTGAATACGGGTAGTTGAGATTTACTTCCTTGGTGTATTGTTCTGCCTAGTTCAATATTCTGTAGCTGGAAATGACAGTAAAGAGGCTGGTGACCATGCTCGATTGATTTTGACTCTGTCTTTCAAATGAACAAACAAGGGCAACTAAGCTAGGTGAGAGGAGACAAAATGCAGTAGTAACTTTAATGTCACACTGGTTGTCCTCATGGACCTGGTGGAGGCTCTGTACATGCCTTCTGAAGAACACTTCTATTGCCATTCGAGTGGCTTGTGATCTGGTGGTGGACTGTAGTTTGAAGACCCTCAAAAGAGGCTGATAGAAATATTGGTCAGGATAGCTGCTGTCTTTACCCTACAAATGAGTCTTAGTTCTGAAGAGATTTGGCTGAAATAATGTTATGCTTTCATTTTTTTTTTTAGGGGACTGTTGTAGTAGGCAAGAGGGGACATTGGAAATAATATGGGAAATCCCTGAAGGAAAATCACTAGACTACGGATATTTAAATGACAGCTCAAATAGAAATATTTTCAGGTTAAATATGCTGCCATACTACAGCCGATGAGTTTGGATATTTACTTAGCTAACTTTATTAAGCTGAAGTATCATTTTCTTTCATTAGCATATTTCATTCAATGAAAGATTTTGGGGAGGCAGTACTATGACATTTGCAGGAAATATTCCTTTGTAGCAACTCTTTACATATGCTTAATCTGAAAAACCAAAAGCCTAAAAAAAATCTCAGCTTTAGGTGTGCAGTCCTTGGAACATAAGTGTTATTTAGACCATCTGATTTTCTCCTTTATCACCTATATCTGAAAATTCTTTTTACTGAAGTAAGTTCTTTTCTCTCTCCCTTGTATTCTCAGGAGATGAAGTTCCTTGCAGTTTTGTTGATAATACTTTTGCCAGATACTATTATAACACCTGTGGTTTCTAAACACAACAGTCCAACATTCAAAATAAATAAATTAAATGACCTACCATTCTCAGATGAACCACAGTATCTTAGTTCAGCACATAACCTAATGAAAGGGAATGTTGCTCAATCTCTTGATTCAGTCTGTAAATGAAACAGTAGTCTTTCTTTCCCTCTATATGAATACATAAAATTGGACAGCAGAAATTTACTACTTGAATACCTCTTGTCTTTGTATATTTTTGTATATCCTGGTCACAGACTGTTCTGTAACAGTTTTTACACTTATGCTGAAATCAAGGCTGTTCAGTCAGAAGCCTGGTTCTGCTGAATTCAGCACAGTGTTGATCAGGAAACCTGTCATTCCACTGAGAATAATTTTATGGTCAGTCTAACCTTGCTGTTTCTTGGAGTCAGATGGACCTATGGGCCAGAGTACTGGCTCACTGAATTACATATGCTAGTTGTCTGTGAGACATTTTAAAGTCTCTGTTTTAAAACATCGCTTATTCAAGTAAGTGATGTAAATAATTAACAACAGGAAAAAAAGCAAACATGGGATGGGAGGCTGGGGGCACAGGCAGGTCAGTAGTCTGAGGTCTTCCTTCTTGACAAGCAGTAAATCCCAGTGGGATACAAAGAGGCAGACTGATGATCTGTGTTCCTTTTGGAGCCTCCAATCTTCTTCCTGTCTCAGTGAGAGAATACTGCTCATCTACCCAAAAGAGTGGGCTTTTTTTGGAATGCTTGTTTGTTTAAATTGGATCCTCTGAAGCAATATTCTGAGCCCAGCCAGAGCAGAGTGTTACTGTTTCTATTCAAATTTGAGGAGTATGAGGGGCTAAGTTAATTTCACACTGCAGGTCATACTGCTTCCTCAGAACCACGAGGTGCCCTTGCAGGTAGGTAGCAGGTCTGGTTTGATGACAACAACTGACTGAAGAAGGGCAACTGAAGAAGGGCAACGACAACTCTAGTCCCACCATTTCAAGTGGGAAAATATCTCTTTGAGGAGGAAATGTTAACTTAAACTGATTTAATATTTTTATTGTTATTGTGAGCCAGGGATTTTAACACCTGTGTTTTATTGATATCTGGGGGGAAAAAAAAGCACTATGAATTTAGCCTCTTAAAGGACTGAATGCTACCTTCAACCTGCTAGTATAAGGATTGCCAGAAAAGGTGAAATGCAGTAAATGTTGAAAAAAATTCTTCCTTGTGTTTTTGTGGATAAGAACTTTTCTACCCTTGTACTTCATGTCAATGCAATAAACAAAATTCTGTACTTAACTTTGGAGCTAATGAGCTCTTAGTATATAAAAAAGTAAAGACTTGACCAGTGTATTTGGCAAGTTAGGCTTTTCAACTGTTATCTCAATTCATTCTTCTGAGTAGAAATAAATTGTTATGTCAGTGAATTATTAGTAATTAATGTCACAAGTGCATATTTATTGGGAAATTCCCACCTCATTCACTGTCTAAAAGACACTGAAATATTCTGAAACAAGAGTACACTAACATAGCATCTTGCTTCAATTACTGGAGGGAGAGAAGGTTCTTTTAATATATGTATACCTGACGGTGAGATTAAGACACAATGGCTCAAATGTTTGTCTGACCAGTTTATTATGAATCCTAGTCAATCAGGGAGATGGAGAAGGGAAGGCTGGCAATTAATATGAATTAGGGTGATGGGGAATAGAAAGTAGATGATAGGAAAGATAGGAAAGGAGCAAGAATTACATAAAGCGGGGATAGTCACCACCAAGATCCAGCAGTATCCCATTGCACTCCATTCCAGTGGTCCAAGTCCAATACAGGAACAAGAGAACAGGGGAGAGAAGCAGCAGAGTGGCCGGCCTTAGGCAATAAGCATGTGCAGCAACAGTGAGTCCAGAAAAAACAGGAAGGTCTCAGGTAGCAGGCCCAGGAGAGTCCAGCAGCAGGCAGGTATCAAGTCATGAGACATCCGATGTCAGACACCACTCACTTGGTTGTAGGTCCCTGTTTTATCCTCTTCTTCTGCCAACATGGTGTCCCTGGGCACTTAGGAAAGAGTCATGTACAGGATCCCTGAGCATGCAGATAATGGGATGAGGTTCAACAGGACCAAATGCCGGGTCCTGCACTTTGGCCACAACAACCTCAGGCAGCGCTATAGGCTTGGGGTGGAGTGGCTGGAGGACTGTGTTGAGGAAACAGACCTGGGGGTACTGATTGATGCTCGGCTGAACATGAGCCGACAGTGTGCCCGGGTGGCCAAGAAGGCCAACGGCATCCCGGCTTGCATCAAAAACAGTGTTACTAGCAGGAACAGGGAGGTAATTGTCCCCCTGTACTCGGCATTGGTGCGGCCGCACCTCGAGTACTGTGTTCAGTTTTGGGCCCCTCACTGCAAGAAAGACATTGAGGCCCTGGAACGTGTTCAGAGGAGGGCTACGAAGCTGGTGAGGGGTCTGGAGCACAGGCCTTATGAGGAGCGGTTGAGGGAGCTGGGATTGTTCAGCCTGGAGAAGAGGAGGCTCAGGGGAGACCTTATAGCTCTCTATAACTTCCTGAAGGGAGGTTGTGGTGAGCTGGGGGTCGGCCTCTTCTCTCGTGTAATCAGTGATAGAACTAGAGGGAATGGTTTCAAGCTGCGCCAGGGGAGGTTCAGGCTGGACATTAGGAAGTATTACTACTCGGAAAGGGTAGTCAGGCATTGGAATGCACTGCCCAGGGAGGTGGTGGAATCACCGACCATGGGAGTGTTCAAGAAACGTTTGGATGTTGCGTTGAGGGGTATGATTTAGCTGGGAAGTATTGGTAATGGTTGGACTGGATGATCTTCTAGGTCTTTTCCAACCTCGATAATTCTGTGATTCTGTGATATGTTTATCTCCCTCAAGAGGCACCCACACAAAAGACTTCTTATCGGCCATTAAGCTGCTATTCATCTCACTCTCCTTGACCCTGGCCTGCAAATCTTCAGACAACGGATTTCTCAAACTTTGACCAGGACTTGCTGGATCTTGTCCATCTGTGTTCAACAGCAAGCTTTGAGACAAAGGTCCAAAAAAAAAAAAAGAATAATCTCTTAAATAATCTCTTATACATAGGTCTGGAGAAATCCTGCTGCTTTGCAACAGAAATAACAAGATCGAGAACAGAGGTGTGGGTTTAGTGGTCCCTGTAAGGAGAGGTCCCCTGTCACTCTTTCTAATGAGCTGGATTGTTGGATAAAAATTCTAACACAAGTATCATGCCCAAACTAAACAGCAAATTTTATACAGATGATAGTGGAAGTATATTTGGAAGAAGACTTTACCATTAATGATCTAACGTACAAAGAATGACCTTATCAATTGAATAGCTCTGTCTGAATTGGAGTTGTAAGGGTATCTGGAATTTTCTGGGTCTATCAACTTTCCTCCTCCAATCTCAAAAGCTTTTTTAGATAGTCTTCCTCTACTTTCATATTCCCTTCCCTGATAATCTTTTCCTTGACTGTGGACAATTGAAATGTATCAGAATACACACATCAATATCCATAGATTCCTCTGAAAAGATATTTTAGAATAAATTTTGCCTTGTTTGTTAATCCTTTTTGCGTCCTTTCCCATACTAGTATCTGTCATCTAAAGGGAGATTTTTAATCACCAAATTAGCCTGTTGGTAGAAATTCCATGAATCTGTTTCTCCTTCCGCAGTATTCCAAAACTAGGGTTATGAAATATTTCAACTGAAAACATCCTTCAAACCACAGGAAAACATGAAATATGCTGAGAACTAAAGAAAATATATTCTGCAAAAGAAATTTTCTTTTCAGTCTATCAATTGTAAAATATCAGAAACATAAAAAGTTCAAACAACTTAAAATATTTTGGATTTAAATATTTCTGTGTAGAACAGTGTAGAAACAACTGAGGTACTGTAGCAGAAATGCTAAGTCATGGCCCAAAACAGTAATTGAGCAGCTGGTGCCAATTGGCAGGGCCAACCCAGGGGAGCTCAGGTGTATGCAATGCACCTGAGTGACCAGAAGGGGTGGAGACAGGATCTACCCCATCCCAGACCTAATTTTAGGGTCAGCAGTAGAGGAGAAGGTATTTCACTGTGGATCTTTTTTTTGTCTGAGGTCTTCTAAAGGTAAGTAGCTCTTTTCTTTTGTTGATGCTTCCATGTTTTTTTTTGTTTGCGCTTGCCTGTATTTGCTATCTATAGTGCTATTTCTAGTGATCCAGAGCTTAAAAAAAGAAATCTGTGACTTTCAGAGGTTTGAAAGAGAATGTGTTACCTAACAGTTAAATTTAGAATAAAGCAGGAAGAAAATACCTGCTATTGCTTCACACTGAGATGATAAGAAGTTCCAGATCATAAAAGCTAGGCTCTCATTGTGATCTCATGAAGGGCTGGAGGCAATAGATTGCACCTTAGCAGTAGGTACATTGAGATCGTTAATTAACTTAGAGTAACTAATAAAGAAGAAGGAAAAAAAGATAGAAAACGGGAGTTCTTACATGTGAGGCACCTTAAGAGATTGTGTAATATCACATTGTTAATATCTGCTTAATCTCTAAGAGAAACCAAAACATTAAGTAATATAACTCTGATGAAATACAGCATGAGTATCTCTGTAGTGAGACAGGTTTTCCTTCTTCCTTCACATAATATTCTGCAGGAAGGAATTAAAAAGTTTTAGAAGATATATATTTATTGTGCTAGTAATGACTTACTATTTCTGTTTTAATTGTTTAACATTGAAGTAACAAGAGTAGCCAAACTGAATACAGCAAAATAATAAGAATGCAAAGATGGTAAGGAATATAATGAGACTCAACATAACAGATAGTCCATGGCCCAAAGGAGGATGATGCGAACTCCTTTAAATTTCTGGCTTACACAACATATTTCTGTGTATTTATCTGGAAAAAAAAAAAAAAAAATGCTGATTCACAACAGCAGGAGAAAATTACATCTCTTCTGTAGTTTAAAATCTGCTATTTGACAATTTCAACTAACTCTTAAACCATCTTTATAAACAACACTGACTGAAACAGATGGATGTGTAATTCAAATAATGAGCTGGATCCTCTCCCTGTAGCAGTCAATTATACAGGTTTTTCTTCAGTATAGTCTTCAAGAGACTAAGATCTTTCTCTATAAATAGATCACCTGAAATGACCTTGCTTAGGGAGCGTCAGAGCCAGAATGGAACAGTAGGGTATGTATCATGCTGCATTTTTAAAAGCCAAAAAATATTATTTAAGAACAATTATATCTGTCAACATTTGCGCTTAATTTGTCCTCAGTACATATTACTGGGATCTTTGAAAGTGATACTTTAACTAGATGAAATGCCTAGAGACATCTGATATCTAAACATGAATGCAGTGCAAAGTGTTCCAGTACACTTGTATTTTCCTGAGAAAATAAGGATAATGACACCAGTAAAATCCTTTCATTAACAATAAATGTCTATCTCTAAGCAGTGAGAACTCATGATAAAGATTTAATTTGCATCTAACACTGCACATGAAATTGTCTGAGGACCGGTCCAGTGGCATGTGTGTGGTATTCATCTAAGGTATTACATGGGAACATATAACACACTTATTTATGCTTGTTAACAAGAACTCTGAAATGTATTTTAAGACAGGACAATGTAATAGAGTAGGAATTTTTATTTGTAAAAGCATTTGATAGTGCTATAGAAATTTCCCTGGATCCATAGTAAAGAATCAGTAACAAAAAATTCTAGGATTTGGAAATGTATTCTAGGATTTGGATACCTCATTAAACAAGTGAAGTAAACTTCCTAACACTGGATAGGAGCCTCAGCGCTGTTTATATACACTGATCTCACCAGGAATCTTTGGGGGGTTGAGTAGGGAAGCAGGCTGCTTGCCTCTAGCTTGTGAAGCTCTATTGGGGTAAAATTTGTTTAGGTCATGGACTAAGTAAATCCTGGAAAACCTTGTAAAGGAGGTGCAGCAGGCTAGATCTTGTCAGGAAACAGCTTATCTGCCTCCCAACAGAAAAATTCTTGCCCGCTGTGGAGCAGCTGAGAAAGTGAGGAACAAATTTAATTTCTGTTCTATTTTATATAACGTATTAGTGTGTGAATAGAAGCATTGATTATATGCAGCTGTGGTTACAGTGGTGTGTAAGTTAGGAAAAAGAGGGAGCTGAAGCCTAGATGTGCAATTGAAACCAGCCGAAATTTCTTTTCTTTTTTTTTTCTTTTCTTTTTTTTTTCTTTTCTTTTTTTTTTCTTTTCTTTTTTTTTTCTTTTTTTTTCTTTTTTTTTTTTTTTTTTGCAAAGAGATGGGATGTAGTACGTTAGAGTTCATAATCTGAGGAGCTTATTTAGTTTTTAAATTATATTCTTCATAAAGAGACATGGGAAGTCTGTGGGATTATTGTTACGTCATCTATGAGACATCTTCTGTACAGCAATTTTGAGATTGGTTACTGATTATGAAGCTTTCAAATGTACTATATTGATTAAATAAAGCTATGGATATGCTCTGGCTTGTTATATAAATGCAATTTACAAATGTATTAGTGCATCCTGAACATAATATCATTTTTTGTGTACGTTTCTGTTTGGATACATACCAAATGAAAATAAGAACTTTACAAGTGATATGGAAAAGGATTTTTTCATCTTTATTTTGGGATGAGAGGCAACACTTTCATTTCTGGCTCACAGGAGTATCATTACTTTACTTTTTTCATGATATCTTACTATTTTATGTCATTCAGGACTGTTAACACTGTCAAGCAATTCCTTTTAGATCTCAGAGCATTGTCACAATTAAAAAAAAATTCTGTCATTGAGTTTAATGAGGTTAGTCATAAAACACTGTACTGTGTTTATTCCCCTTGATTCCATACTGGGGCATTTTATCTTGAATCTGCTGAAACTGGAGTGAAGGCTTTGGATTAGATTTGGTGATTTACAGTAACTGTATCCTTGATTGACCCCTTCTGTTTACACCGCTTGTATTTTCTTTACAAAGCAATTGGTTCAAATTCAGCCTCCATCTGGTCTCATAGCTGCAATTGTCTTTCAGGCGTCCCTTGGGAAGCTATTGGTTTCAATTTCTATATTCTTCCATCATATCCAGGATATGCACATAAGAGAGTGTTCTCCAAACTTCTCATTGCCTTCCATGCTTATTACTGTGCTTTTCTCACTTCTGGATTCTAAATGTAGGAAGGAATATTGTATAGGTTCAAAAATATCTCTATTTGCTTTTTTTCTTTTTGGCAACATTCTTCCATGCCTAGAAAATGTAATTTTCAGAATAGTGTTCTTATACTGATACAAATTATTTCTGAGAATGTTAAATGCATGTTTCTCCTGGTCATTAAATTGTTGAGAGTTGAAGAGTTCTCTAATTTATTCAGCAAGAACATAAGAATCCGTAGTGCAATATTAAATATTTATAGATCAGAATAAAATGCAATTTTCTGAAAAAAAAAAAACAACTTTATTTTGACAGCATATGAAATTCATTAAGTAAAAAAAAGTGAATTTGAATGATTTATGTGAAGTAATTGTAGGTTTTGCTATGAAACTGTTGAGCTTTTTGCCAAGGAATATTTATACCCTAATGACTTCACAGGTTTATTTGAAGTCCCTTGACTGGAACTTTAAACCCAGCGATATTGGTCTATCCTCTGGTTCAGAGCATCTTTAAAGTATAGACTGCTGGAAATTGAGATGATAATCTGGGAGGTTTAGCTTTTGTACTCTTGCTCTGTTTGTCTTACAAAGGTATTATTGACAGTCTTATTTGGGATGGTATGACTGTACTTAAGATCTTTTATGTATGTGCAAGTACACACGTGTATATGTATAAAAATTCATTTCCAATAAATATTTTCTGATGTAAAAGACATCAGCAATACTTTTCCATAATTTATGCTCTCTTCTTCATTTCTGTCATAGTCTTTGTCCAAACCTCAGTTTCTATTTGTCTCCTGCTGTCTTCTATGCTGCAGAGTACCTGATGATAAGATCTGCACTAGAGATCTCCAGCTGTTTGGCACTAAACTCATTTTCATATCATGCTAATTGGAAGTCTTTCAGGCTACTATTCTTGTTTCCCTGAAGTCTCAGTTTCTCCTTCCTCCAAGTTCCATGTCATCTCCTTATTCCTAGAGGTCTTATAGTTTTCTAGTCTTCTGTTTTTCATCAACAGGTGTTGTCTAATTTCATCTCTTTCAACACCCATTTCTGCAACTGTCTCCATTCCCTACTGTAATTTGCTACTAGAATTACTTTTGAGCCATAATTGCACATCAAATCACATCTACCATCTTAGGAAAATTTTGCAATAGAAATAAATTTCTGTCAGCTTTTGAAAAGATGAAAAGGAAACTAGAGAAAGAAACAGATTACGAAATATATACCTCAACCTAATACAGTATAGATTACTTTTCAGAGTTAAAACACGACCTTGGCTTCTTCTAGTCTGTGACACTTGCTCTATAACTTCACACAACATCAAAAAGAGAAATGGAGTTCATACTGGCTGTAAGAAGAGTGATGAATGTCAGCCTATATCAGAAGAGCATCACATGCCATCACCTTCAAATAAGTTGTTGGAATATACTTGGCTCTGTTGTAAGTCCATATATCTTGTGAATTTTTTGTACACGTTCTCTGCTCGTCTTGAATACCCAAAAGAAGCTGAGTCACTTTCAGCTCCTTGGGGAAGGTAAGAAGACTTCTGTGCTACTTGTGACCTGAGATACCATCTGCTTTCATTTGCAGTGTGAAACACTGTTTTACTCTGTACTATCATGCTCGAATAAAACATTGCCACCTCTTTAAGATTCCCATTAATATTCTCATACTTTGACTCTGCTTATATGAATAAATTGAGTGTCTACATATTGGTGACTGCTGGAAATGATACCTGAGAAGTTTAATTCCCGAGTCATTACATTTTAAATGTGCTGTAGCTTTCTAATCTAGAGAAAGAAAATAAGGATAAGAAATACTGCCTAAAGGCAATAGACTTATGCAATCAAACTTTCTGTCTACTGAGTCATCTATTCTTCACATAACTATTTGTGACTCTTACAAACAATTTTAAATAAATCTGAAATATAAGTTAATCTCAAATAAAATTAAGCTCCTAGAAGTTTTAAGAAAATTTAGAGAAGGAAATTGGCAGAAACGAAACTAAATATGTGCTTTCACTGACCACAAACTCAGATGCCTTACTCCCTATTAAAGAACTCCATGGCCAATCAGTGCAAATGTAGCTGCTAACATATGGCTTGTGCTGTCTTTTTTCCAGTGGAGATTTCAAAAGGAGGCAGAAAGAGCTGTAATTATTATAAACAGATAGATAAGCAGCAGGTAGAGAGACGGGGCTAAAAGTTAAAATCATACTGGAAAATGTGCTTTCTTCGTTCTTCTGCTCCTGGGGCAAATCGTCTCTCCTACTTTTTAGGTTTCTGTCTTTCATAAGAAATTGATTATTTCTGTGATTTGTTTCTGTCACAGTTTCTCTTACAATTTTACATGCCAAATCTTTAGGTGTTAGTATATGATTCATTCATCAGATATTTAATCTGGACATTTCCTTTCTGACTGATAGCTCCAATATTTCTGTAGCTACAAACAGAGATAACATTCCGATGATACCATGAGATGATAATCTTCAGTCCTGGACTGTATGCAGCTGCTGTCATGATTCTTAGCTGTAAACAAATGAAACTGTTTCTTGGGGATACAAGATGGTGTCTTAAGGTATTTTTATTTATTGTTGTAAAGTAAGTTTTAAGAAATATCAAGAAGTCAAGCAATATGAAGTAGGCACACTGCAGATAATGCTGTAAGTGTCTGAAAATATAAGTAGCTGAAATAGATTTAAAAAAAATGATCTGGTTTATAAAAAAGCAAGACCTACTGATGACAAATTCACCTAGTAGGAAATTTCTTCAAACTACAGATAAACAGGGAAAGAAGAGAAACCTAAAACATAGCAGAGTATAAAATAGTGCGAAAAAATGTAAAAATAAAAATTAAAAAAACCCACAAAAAAACAACAACAAAAAGCAAGTAGCAGAAATGTGCTTAGAATGTAGCAACCAGAAATCAATCCTAAAGTTTTACAGCATGTCAAACATAGGACATGAAGACTCTCTCAAATTCTTTCAGTAGTTTCAGTAGAAAGTAGAATTACAACAGAGTTACTGAGGATTTGATAGCATCAGGTGAGGAGACTCCATGCATACAAGCGCTTTAGTGTTCATGCAGCCTGCATGTTATACTGCCTGCTGCAGCCAATTCCCCTGGTGAGTGTGGAACTATAGAACTGGGCTGCCTTTATCAGCTTGATATTTTAAGTCATCAATGTACTAATTTCATGGTGGAGGATAAAAATAATTGCAGATAAAAATAATGGGCAAGTATTTTCAAGTTTTGTCTGTCTTCAGTTATAGAAAGAGGGATTTGAGTCTTAGGATACAAGTTGTTTGTTTTTGGTCTTTTCAGAAGCTTTCAGAGAGGACAAGGAACTCAGGGTTTTTCAAGATTAGGTTAAAGACCTGGATAGGCAACTAGAAAGCAAGATACAGCTTTAAGTAATGATAGTCGTAAATGATACATTGTTTTTTAGTCTGTCCTGAGTGTGTTTATAAGTAACTTGTATCTCCATGGGAAAGAAGCCATGTTAAGACAAAAAAAAAAAAAAAAAAAAATCCCCCTTCAATGTGTTATGTTCCACACAGGCATTACTAAGTGATCTTGCATTCAGAAACACAGAACTGTAGGATCTTGGACAATTTTAGCAGCCAGGATAAGACTACTAGGAGTCGCAGCTACAGAGGGAGTGTGTTGTGGTCACTGTCGTATATTGCCCAAAGCCAAGGCAAAAATTTGAATGTGTAGAAGATATTAAGCTTAGTAGCTATTAAAGAAATGCCTGAAAATCAAGTTGTTTTTATAAAAAGGATTTAAACACCTATAACAGTTTATGTGATGATTAGTTAATACGTCTCTGCCCATCTGCTCCGAAGGAATGGCTGGTATGGCATTTCCTATGCAGTTTGCCACATGAACCCACAGGAACAGCTGAAAGTCACAGATCTTGTCTTGGCTCAACAGTCCTCTGGAATCCATGTGGAGTTATGGAATGCCTTTTTTTTTTTTTTTTTTTTTTTTTTTTTTTTTTTTTTTTTAAGCTTCCTCAGGCAACTTCGCCTGGTGAACTGATAGCAGGTGGAAAAAAATTATTCCTCTTTCCTCATCTCTTAATATGAGAAACTTGTTTAAGAGGAATGAAAAAACAGCATTACATTTTACTTAAAAAGGTTATATTTAAAAGATCTTCAACAAGGACAGCAGAGACAAAACAAGGGCAGGGGTTGGGGTTCCTAGACTAAGTGTTAAAATATAGCAAGCAGTAGCCAAAAATATTGGGCTGTTACGATTTCTGTCTCTGTCCAGCAGTGGTAATCTCTCCACCTCCACAATGAAATTCTGTATATTTTTAACAACTTTGCAGCTGCTGCAATCTCTTGGTTGCTGTTTAAATTTGCTGATAAACCTATTTGAGGAGTAGGGACTGTGGGATCAGACCTGGTGAGTCTGAAGAGAAAGGCACAGGCCTCTCCCTCCTTTCACCCATGCACTCAAAGGCTTGGATTTCTTCGTAACTTAACCCAGTGGGACACAACCACGTGTCTTGGTCTTGGGGCTCAGACTGTTTGCTCTTGGGTTTGTTTGCTTGTTTTTCAAACCTTCTCTGCCCAAGAAAGTTCCTCTCTTTTCATCATCCATAGGCAGTGAGTTTAGAATGTCATGACAACTATACGTATTTAACAGTTGTTTATGATGCAGCTTTGATTTGAAACATAAAAAAAATCTCAGATCAAACTGCTGAGTCTGCCTGATTTTTATTCAGATTTTTGTATTAGTTTGGCTGTGTTGAATGGTTTATTAAACTGTCCTGCCACCAGTGCTGAAGTGGGCTTACAAACTCAGACATCTTTGAAAAGGGTAAGTGAGCACAAGCTCTCTGATGCATATCTCTTGTAAAACCTTACAGAATAAAGTAGGTAATCCTTAATGTCTGTTAACACACTTAGCTATTGATGAAAATGAGGATGTTATATATATGGGAAAATAAAAGGAAGTTTAACAGAAAGGTACAGCGAATAAATCAACAATATGAGAAAACAAGTTGTACCAGCTTTCAAATTGTGAATTAATGCAATAGAAACCTTAGAGCAAAATTATCATTTAGTATTTAAGAGTCCTATCAGATTTACTTGCTGCCTCATGGGGAAAAAAAACAAACACATACAATGACAGTCCAGCTATGAATCATGGCATTCTGTTCAAGCAGTGCATCTTCTATTCTAGATAATGAATTAAGATATTGTCTTCATTCTAAAATAGGATCACTGTGTCAACTTTGCTTTTGTTATTGCATGGCTCAGCTGTAGCTCTTGTGTGTTCAAGCATTTCTCTGTAGGATGCAGTTGGAGTCAAGGATCATGTTGACAGAAACATATGTGGACCCACTGGCCATTAAATCTCTCAGTCAGAATTTTCTGGCAGACACAGATGTAAGTTGTAGCAAGCTTTCTACATTCTTCCCAGAAACAGACTTCCAGTTCTATATGGGGCTTAAAACACTGAGCAGAATATCACAGACTTCAAGAAAAAATACTTGGATTTCAAATACCCTTTCTTACATCTTCTTATTAACCCACTTTTTCAGTAGTGACCTAACATTTGGGGAACCAAGTCCCTGTATTTAACTGCTAAGTGGTGAAAAATACCATTTCATGTGCTAGTAAGATAAATCTTACTAAGTAAATAAAAGATTTAAGTAAGATAAATCTTACTTAAAGCCTTATGTTTACATTTGAATCTCTCTGTGGTATTTCTGAGAGTCTTAAGGGCTAGATTTCTCTTTTTGACCCTGAAAAATCGTAATGTATCACTGTGATTTTGCTTTAAAAAAGGACTTTGCATGCTTGCCTCCCACTTAAATGGCTGAAATATATTTAGGGTGAGATCCTCACCTTATTTGGTTTGGTAGGGTTCTTCTTGCCATTGACAGCATAAGAATGATATTTGGTCAGCTGATCAGAACCTACTGTATATATAGCATAGATCTGTGAGCTAATACCTTCATATTATCTGGGTGCTTGAGATGGATCATAGTGGTGTGAACCACAGTGTCTCTGAATGGTTGTACATTATGTGATGTAGAAGTACAGATTTACAAAAATACAGGTTTTTGGTCAGGCACTGGGTAATGATTACAATACTAACACAGGACTAAGCTCAGAATGCTACACTGTTGAAAATGGAGGGATGAGCCATGAATCTGCAAGGCAGAAGACCTCTCAGAACTGGAAGACAGCTGGGATTTACATGGCTATTTTTGTGAGATACTGCAGGAGGAGATCAATTTGTGTGGACTTGTTTCTTTGCTTTCATCTGTGTTGTAAATTTTAAATGTATTTTCAAGGTGACAGAAGTTGAGTGGAACTGGGGCAAATTTAACTAAGACATTACACACAAAAACAATTGACTTAAGGCAAAGCAAATACAGGATGCTCTGATTAATGAATGCTGTGAATGCTCAGACTGAGTGGATAGTAGTGTCTTGAACTGGATGGTCTTGTTCATTGGTCAGTCAGAAAGGTGAACTTAACTCTTGCTGGACGTTTATTATTGAGCAGCCTGGTGATCATGCCTGTTACAAAACAGAGAAGAAAATGGATCTTTTCTTTCTCAACTGAACATTTAAGTGGCTGCCATTTATTATGGGTGGCAGTGGCCAGAACTGGGCATCCTTCATAGAAATAAACCAGTACATAACGTAATAACTGTTCCAAAGATTTTTATTTATTTATTTATTTATTGATAGTGGGACTTCATTACACTGCAGACAACAGGTGGTCCTTATATTCTCTCTTTTTCGAGATGTCTTTAAAGAACCTTCTCCACAGTCTCCACATCAGCTATTCAAAGAGGAAGAACTGTCAACAGAGTGCCGTGTCAGTCATATCAAAACAAAGAGAAGCAAAAGAGGGCCCCAAGCCAACCAGTTGCTTTTGCAGTTGGCCCAACAACTGGATGTTAAATAGAAAGTGAAGCTAAAAATGGTGGTGTCTCAGCTTTCTGTCCACGTTGGTCTTTACCTTTCCATTTTGTTTTAAATATCTTCGTTTTGTCAGCAAACAGTACAAAAACATACATTGCATTTTCATGTTAAATTTTTGTGATAATCTAGGTTTAGTTTAAATTAGTAATAGTATATTTGACATATCTCTAAATATACTGTTTGTGTATATATTTACTTTCAGTGTAGAGTCAGACAAGAAATTATACTTCTCTCAGTGTAGATAGAGATATGTGTGGTTAGTTTTACATATGTCATTTCATTTCTTCTCTCTCTTTTTTTTTTTTTTTTTTTTAAATAAGTGAACCTAAATATATGGGCACTGACTTTGGAACTTTTAATGAGTTTCCAATATTCTGAAAGTGCTGAAACTCAGTTGAATACAGGGGAGTAAGTTTTCCTTTATCAAAGATCAGGAAGTTTTTTTTTTGTTGTTGGTTTTTTTTTCCCCTCATGGATGTAATTAAATCTTGGATTGGTTTCAAGGGTGGGTGCTTATGGCTGTGATTCAGAAAAGTGCATTGTTCAAACTACCCCTTTTAATCAAAACCTGCCCTGAAATACTACTGGTGCCATGGTTGCATACAAGGGTATTTTATTTGGGCCAGGGCCTGATGCACTGTTTCTAGCTATGAAAGAAAAGTAATAATGCTTACTAGATTGTAATAACTTGTGATATGTGATTCTGCTAAGATCTTATGATTCTGTACGCAGTACTGACATTGCAGTCCCTATAACTTTAGAATCTACATGTTTTATGAATGTACTGAAGCATTAACAAAGCTGCCATATTTCTATATGATTTTTGAAATACTAAGTCTCATTTTATTGTTCCATTCTTTGAGTTTTGTTAACAGCCTTTCAGGTTTAATTTATGCATGGGGTACCTTAAGGATTGTTTGGCTTGAGCAAAGTTGTAGTGAAAAGGAGTACCTACAGCAAGACTTGAGACAAGGCAAGGATGTTATGAGATAAAGCAGAAAAAAAAAAAGCAACGTTTTACAAATGATCTGATTCTAAGAGAATGTAGTATCTTCCTGCAGACTCTCAGAAGTAAATTTGCTTTTAGCTTCTAGCTCTAGTTGTTTGCTAATACTGAAAACTCAGTCCCTTCTTACATAATTCTGTTATTCCATATTGGGTTTTTCCATGGAAGAAATCCAGGGTTAAAAACAAAGAAACAAACCAAACAAGCAAAGCAAAACAAACAAAAAACCTGCATCATAGAAAAAAATAATCTAACTCCTAGAAAAATGTTCATCGAAACTGGCTGTCACATCATTCAAAATCCAAAGAATCCAAAGATCATTTCTGCATATTACTTTAAGAGGAGCAGCCAGAACCAGTGACACAGTGACTTTTAGATGCATGCTGGGGTAATGACTGGAAAAGATCCCAGTCTTGAATAAATGTGTGTGTGAGGATGGATGGGCCCCTAAGCCTGCAGTCCACCGCTTAGCGTATACTGTGCCATTAAACAGTTTGTATGCCAGGAATAAATATTGGCTTTAAAAATTCACTTAGTGATGATAAAACTTTACATATTTGGATTAAAAATAATTATCTCTTCTGACAGATTTGTGGAATACATTCTTGCGTATTATTGGAAAAAGGTTTTTCTGGATATCACTAACCATTTCTTCTCTGAAGGCTGAATGTCAAATTCATTGGCATGCGCTTATCCTCTAGAAATGTCTGAGTAGTAGGAAAAACATTCTCCCTAACAGAATTAGTGAATACACAGTGGTTTGCAACACAAGCTCAGAATATATGATGCTGCTACTTGGCCTGATCATGTGGGACATGGCAAGTTCCAGGGTATTGATCATTTCAGATTAAATTTATCTCTTAAGTTTGAGTTGGTCCCTCCAGCTCTGCTGTCACATGAATAGCAGCAAAAAGCAAGATCCCTTCTTAGCTAAGGAGTATTCAGGCAGCACTGTACCCCATCCCCCAAGCACAACTCTGTTACTTTATCAGCATTTACTGCATGATGACTGTGGGTAAAATGATATTTGAAGTACTAGGGCACGTGTGCTTGCCATTTCCGTTTCATTTTACAAAGCAAATGTACACAGTTGGGATCAAGCATCTTGGCTGATTGGATTAAAAGGCATATGGATGAAAGAAATAGAATGTGCACATAATCAGATCCAAAAAATGTCTAGCTATTGAATTCTAAATTTATTCAAATATGCTTGAGAGCAGAATTTGGCCCACAATTTCAAGTTTTTAATATTATGACTATGTCGTCATACATCTAGAGAGAAGAATACAGTGGCGAACAGACTCCATACAAAACTGAGAGGAAAAGCATGTGGCTGACCAAATGGGAGAACAGTGCACATCTCATGTGACATCCAACCTGTCATCTGGGGTGCAAAACCAGCTCCTTCTGCTGAAGAGCAGAAGGGATTTCTCCTGCCTCTTGCTGAGTGCTGTCTTCCCTATCATGATGAGTCAATGACACTGAGTTTTGATATTTAACATGTACATAGAAATTGCCAGGTTTTGCTGCTTGTTAGTTACAAACTATCAACAGGGCAACAATGTCTATCAAATACCTCTTCAGGTGAAACTAGCCAAGCTGTTTTGCTTATAAATATTGTAGTGGCATAGGTATTTCCCCTAAAGTTGGAAAGAGAAACATTACTTAGTCTATTAGTAAATAAAAAAAGAAAACAACGAAATAATTGTGAAAGTAGTATGAAGTGGGCATAATTCCAAGAGACACATGCCATAGACTGCAAACACAGCAATGACAGCATGTGGAAAATAAGGTATAACAAATCCCTAGTTCTATTCTTGTCCTCCTTTCCCTAGCTGTAAGCCTGGCCCCTCTATCCCATTCACCAACCTCACTCACTGCCCCCAAAATGACTTCATTCTGTGCAGTGCTTCCAGAATCTGCCTCTTTACATCTCCTATAGGAAGACAGCGTGGTCACTTCACAGGTGTGCTGAAAAGCCTTTATTCTACATGCCTCAAAGGAAGGAAAATTGATTTAGGAGATTATTTATAGATAATTCTGATTGCTTCAGAAGCCAACATCTAGGATTTAAACACAAAACAGTTATGCCCTTTCTTCTCTCCTGTAAAAGAAATGCATTGCAAAAACATGCATTATAAATTGTGGATTGTCAGAATGGAAGTTGCTCACACATTTTTAATTTTGTATCTTTGTACTTATGCATTATGAAAGGAGATTCGTCCTGGGCTGTTCCCACGGACTGTTCCTATACAGGTTGTCAGACTGGATGATCAAGATGAGCCCTTCGAGTCCTGAAGCCTATGGAGCTCTGATCTAAAATGACATGATCACACACCACTTTGCCCTCAGCAATGCTGAATTCAGTGCACCAGGTAGATTTGTACTGTGGCTGGATTAGTTTTCTCTCTTTTGGATAACTGTTCCATTTGTTGGAGAATTTGAGATATATATATAGACTGTGAATGATAAGCCCTCCTTCCCCCCCCTGCTCCCAGCCCCCCCCCCCCCCCCAAAAAAAAAAAAAAAAGAAAAAATTATTCTTTTCTGAAGATGTAAGTTGTTTAAAAATTCATTTAAAAGCAAAAATATGTGTTTTGTATACAAATGATGGTATATATTGATAAATTCTTTGTACATTTAAAAAAAAACTCTTTATCCAAATTTGCACAGAATTCTGAATTCATCAATCTGGGAATATGAATACCAGATCATTACAATGGTACAAAGCTCAGTAATATTTGTAAAGAGCTACAAAAGCCATACAAACAGAAGGACTACACAAGGAAGTAATTGTGTTTTCAGAACAGATACCAACTGATGTACAGTAAATAAGACAGTACTACAAATTCTTTCACGAAAACAAAGCAAAATAGGAAATAGCTTTTCTTATCTCAACTGCATTAGATGAAAAATGCTCCTATAGAAAATAAATTAAATTTATAAAAGAACAGTTAAAAGCATGTGAAGATGGTCTTATTGATCTACATATCTATTCTATTAATGTACAACTCCAGATAATGTCTTGTTTTCAGCTCATTTAAAATGTTAACTGAGTGCAGATAAATTATAGCAGATGGAGATCTCCACTGATCATTCAAATGCCAGAGAGCTCTCTACACTCTTCTTTAAAATCCATACTAGCTACTTATAATCAGAATAAACCAAAAGGATGTCTACTGCACAAAGTAACTTGAAGCACTTTAGTATCAAGCTGATTTTTGTGTCTGAAAATAATCTCTCTTGATTTATCGTCTGAAGAATGCTTATCAAAGGCCTGTTAGATAACATACCTATAATTTTGGCTATATAGCTCCTCCTTCACTGTAAGCAGTTCCCTTAATACCTGAACAGTGTTTTTGAACCACTGCAGTGTTATGTCAGACCCCTTGGCTCAAGTAAATGTGAAGCAATCCAAAGGTAATGACTGCAGTCTTATAGCACATGGACCCATATGGAGATCCTGAATTACTTTCTTTTGAATCGGACATATTACAAACAAATAAATGGGAAAACTACATCCCATAGAGTAAACTCTTAAAATGCAGGAGCTGGGGACACCTGCAGGGTAGTTTAGCCTTTTAAACCTGCTTTGTATCAGTGCTTAATAGTTATTGTAATAAAGGAATAAAATATTTGTCCAGCTGGTAGGCCTATATTCTGTGTGATAAATGTGGGATCTTCTGCAATGGTAGAAAGTGTCTGATTCTTACACTGAAAGAATGCTGCTGAAAATCCATAGCTGTGTTTTTTTATGCTGCGGGAGTCACCAAACAAGGATTTTAGAAGACACATCTGATTTACCAGTCTACTATGTTAATATCATTTTGACAGGTGTGATGCATCAACACAGTATTATAAGCTTAAGATAAATTACAGCATTCTTTTTCATCAAGCAGCAAACTGCAGTGGCATATTGCACAAAGCTCAGTGTGTTCAGTCAGTAGGCATTTGTGCCTGCAGCCTAAAATAGAATGTCTTTCTGTGATGGGTTAATCCCTCTTTGGCTCTGATCCTGGGTAGATTACTAGTTATAGCACGCCATGAAAGACTGCTGTGTAAGGCAAGTATTTCACTTAAGTCACTTACCACATTCTCTGGACAACAGAAATTTCTTGTGCATCTGCTAGAAATGTGGGGATGATTTACTTGCATTTGCTAAGATTTCCAATGTAACTTAATAATCATTTTTATTAGAATGTGCATATTGTTAGAAGTTATCAGAACATTGTTACTCCTGGTGCATTTTGAATAGCAGGGAGAAAAATCAGACTTAGATTTTGACTATATATATTAGGACCCCTAGTCAAAATCTAAGAAGTCTGATTTTTTTTTTTTTTATACATATATAAGGACCCCTATATATATATATATATATATATATATATATATTCATACTTTAGAGCACAAAATGTGTTTGGTCATTCTCTATCACTATTTGTTTTTTGTTTTTTTTTTAATTCTTGTTGTCTGAAGTGTATGGCAAGACTGCAGTCTATTTTACATTTACCCGAAGGTCAATAAATATCAGAACTTGGCAAAGAAACAATGTATATTTTTCAAACATTTTCCTGCAAGAAAAATGGGTTTATTTCAGCTGAGTGGGTGTCTCTATTTGAAGGATATTTTTCACTGACATTCAATTAATTGAATTTTCCTGAGATGAATGTATGTAGAAGCTAAGTGATGAATTTTAGGAAGTGCACAATTTTATTTCCCTTAGTTTTAGCGCCAAGTAGGGCTGCATTTATAGTGCTTGATTTTTAAGATGGGCTATACAGTGATTTTTATCAAACGATATTATTTGAAATGTTTTAGCTTTGTATCCAAATCATTATCTTCAGTTGCAAGTCAACAAAATTCTGTTGATTACAAACTATTAAGCTTTCAGAGCTTGACATGTGGTCAGAGAATGGAAATGGCACTGTGCAATGGCCATAACTAACCAAATCTCCCAGATATTCTGTGGGAGCTTTATGTATGAAGAAATATTGAGATGTTAGAAAAATAGGACATTAACCAACAGTAATGTCAGCTAAAAAGTACTGTTTGTTATTATTACTGAAGATAATTTGTGAGGAAATTAATTTATAAACATTTGTGAACAGAAAGGAGAAATGCTTGTGAGAGAAACTAATACTTGAAATAAATCTGGGTAACTATAAGGAGCAGGAAGTGTTTTTAATATTATTTTTATTCTAATATCATTGCTATGTTTTCTCTTTTTTTTTCTATTCTATTTCTACTTCGGTTTTAGCTCAAAATGGAGATGGATTGATCTAGAATATTTGTCAAAAATACATAAACACATTAAGAACTCAAACATACTTTTAAATGTGGTCAATGTGTGTCTTTTGTACATAGGTTTATGTTTATAGTACTTGAAAACTGTTGAGGCCAAATAGTAGAGACCCTGACTGTATGCAGTCTTGTTTACACAGATTAGACTGAATGGAAAGTCTATGGCTGGCTATGAAGTCTGCAAGATTTCTAAGTTGAACAGGCTCATATAGAAGCAGCTGAGGATTTGTATGAAATGGTCAGCTTTGTAAATGAGGAAAACGAATAATTGAATAAATACTCAAATTTTATTTCCTTTTCGTACAAGAAAGTGGGAGATACTTCGCGTGAGTGATTAACTGTAGTGCAGTGATCACTTTTCAGGCCAGCCTCATCTCCATTTTAGACATCAAAAAAAGGTTTATAAAGCAAGGTAGTCTTCAAAAGCTTCTGTCAACAATCATTCTGAGAGATAAAAGAAGTCAATGAAATCAGAAGGACCAGAGGTTTATTTGGAATAAGGGGTGAACAGGGAAGTCCTGTTTTCCAAGGAAGACCAGGGAGTTCAGTGGTAGGTACAAGGCCACAGTACTAAATGCTGACATGGACATTCCAAGGTTGCCCAGAGTAGCTGAGCTAAAGTCAATAATTCCATATTGCGCCTGTCAGAAGCTACAATATAATTGCTTTGAAGTGAGTCAAATTAACATCCATGTACTCAACAAACTAAGCAATTATAAACAGGTGTCTGCTCTCCCTGTTGGTTATTGTAATTATTTGTTCAATTTGTTTCTTTGCCTCAGTGCTGGTTAATATGACTCATGAGCACTTAGCACATACTGGAAAGACAAAGGAGAGAAGTGGCCGCTGATGGTCTGTCACTTGTCCACAAATTGTGACCTTATATTGACAGGCAAAGATGGGGCTGACAGTCAGGACTGAGTACAGGACTGTAAGGCAGGATGCTGCCAGTTGGAGACAGTAACACTCAAACCCTTAAGATTTTAAAGAAACCAAACTTTTTTTTTTTTCCTAGAACATGATAGGAAAAGTTTCTGTAACAGTTGCAGAAACTGCTGATTTTGCATTTAAAAGATCAAACACATGGTGCTACAGGAATTTGAAAAAAACATATATCTCTCAATATATTACATGGGAAATGAGGTAAATTAAGTTTTTATGAACTTTGTTATCACTAAGTTCGCCCAATGTGCAGGTGATGACTTGAATTTTCCAAGCAGCAGATGTTCAGAAATGGGGAGACGGAAGCTGGCCAAGAAAGCTGCCTCAGCAGCAGTGTGGGTTATAAATTCAGCATGGACAATCTGTTCTTCAAAGTAGAGCTAAAGTGATTTAAAAGGTTCATCAAGGTCACTTAGGAATACTATACAGGAATGCTCCAAAGCACCAGCTGTCAGGACTGTCAAGCCTTGCTAATGAACTGTGGAATTTGTAGAAAATAATACTAATGCTAATTGAAACCTGAATAGCTTAAAAGTCTAGCAGGTCATTGCTATTGATTCATATCCTATGATAATGTCACCTACAGAGCATGCAGTGATGCCTGAATACCTAGAGTAGTAGCTGAAGCCCTTTTCAAGAGATATGTTCTGTGACTTTAGAGATGATGGATCACTTTCTGATTTTGTAATAAATTCTGAGCAGTATTTTGGCCTCAGAAAAGGGGAAGAAAGTGCCTTGCCTCCAAGATAGCTTACAGTTCATAAGGATTTTATTCCAAGGGCTGGAATGGGTCTGAATAATCTCAGTTAGAATTTAATTAATCTATTTATCTTAGTTTCTGTTTCTGGGGAAGAAGTGGAGGCCTTTTTTAATAAAATTTAATATGAAACCTAACAGCAGTTGTGTCTTAGGTATGTGTGCCAAGTCTGACCCTATAGTTGAAAGAGAGATATGTAAATTCTGGACCTTAAAATGCTGAATTGCCCTTAAATTGCAAATTATGGTCATGCGTGTCTGCATAGGAGAACAAATCAAAGCTTAACCTAGCTCTGGTCTCATGGTCAAGCTGCAGGCACACAGCACTGAGTTTAACAAAACAAGCCCCACTTCTTCATTCAGGAATCTCTGAAACTCCACACTATGTATTCCCTGTGTTCTTCTTTGGATTCAGTTCCATTTTAAAATTAGAACTTAAATGCCACCAAAAATAATACCAATATCTAAGTAGACCATCTCTCAAGGGTTACATGACACATGTAACAAGCATGCTCAATTTCAATGCAGTTTGTAGACTTTGTTAAAGAGAGCAGCATTATCCCACAAACAGCATCCAAAACATTCAAAAAATGTTATAGACCAAATCATTCTTGATAATGAAGAAATTCAGGCAGTTTTTCCTCAGCTTTGACTTAGAAATTTCTTCAATTGAGTTTTTTGACAATTTTCTCAGACTTTTAGTAAATAAAAATTACAGCTTGCAAATGGTATTTGAGTAGGCATGCAAAAGATCTACAGGAAGACCCTTTGAATTTTGGGAATGTGGGACTATTTTTGCTATTCAAGTGGTATAGGTCCTCAGAGTCGCTTATTAAATTATTACTATAAAACCACAAACTTCTCATGTTACCAGTTGGACCTCCCTTTGCTACTTGTCACTGCTTTTACTGTGCTGTCAGAGCAAAAACATTCATTCATGGTAAGTTACAATTTTCCAGATTTATGCAGTGTTGGAATATTCCCTATGGTATCTTTCTGTGCACATTTTGCAATTTAGCTGCTTAAGGAAAATTCTGGGATTTAAATAGAAATTATTTTTAATTAACAAGTAATTTAGAATAAATATGGTCTGTTGAGTGTCACAGTTGTATTTATTGTCTTAAGTTTCAATTTCACACTGTGAAAATAGTAAGGTTTGTCCATCAGCCACATCTTACAGCTGAGAATAGAATTATTTAACTGAGATTTGCAATATATGCTTTCCCTATGTCAGGGCAAAACTTTACCAGTGTTTCGATAACAACCTTCCTGTTGTTTTATATTATTCTGACACTTTCTGAGAGTAGTTTTCATGAACTATTTTTACAAATCACTGACACATAGTATCATAGAATCATAGAACAGCTTGTGTTGGAAGGAACTTTAAAGACCATGGAGCTCCAACAGCCTGCCATGGGCAGGGCTGCCAATCACCAGATCAGACTGCCTGAGGCCCCATCTAACCTGGCCTTGAATAACACCACATGTGCCTAATATTGAACAAAATGAATAGAAATAGTTCAAGATTCAAGGAACTTAGGATTTAAATAGGGCAGTTCAGTGCATATTGAATGTTCCAAGTATGACCAGTGTAAGACCTTGTCTTTCCATTTCCACATTCATATTTTCAGACTAGCACAAAGAAAGTTACTGTTCTTTAATACAAATGGGATGATCAAAATTATATTTATCTATCTGAAAGATTTTGAAGATTTAATACCTCTATTAGTCCATCTGCAGAGCCAACAGAAATCCCAAGATGGCCATCTGGACAGATTTCACTTTTAACATTCAGCCACCATCACTGTCTCTTCGCTCAGAAATATCTAATTTGTGGGAAGCAGACAGAAGCAGTGTTAAGACAGCTGCCTGAAGTCTGGCTTTCTGGTCAGGTAAGAATGCTGCAGAAACTAGAGATCTGCATGGCTGAGGAAACTGTATGGAGTGGTTAAAAATAGCTGATGCACTGAACTAGTCAGTTTTCATGTTGGGTTTATATAGGGCAGAGACTGTTAATGATTGTTGAAGCGTGTATTTATAGGAAATTGACCATGTGGAAGCCTGGCCCAAATCACCTCAGTCCCCAGTACATACATAGAAATTACCTTGAGCCTTGTAAACAAGGAATACTCAGAAATGTTTTTCTTCTTTTAAAAATGACTTAATAGTTACAGATTTCCATTCAGAATACCTTTAGCTGTTTAGTGAAGCATCATGTACTGTATGAACTACATAACAATTATAGATTTTGGAGCTGTTTGTAAGTGATAGCTTACAATAAAAAATGCCTGACTTATTAAAACAGTCTTGCTCACAGAATAGTGATTTTAGAATAAAAATTTATTTTATGATGCTATAAAGCCCTCACAGTCTTTACTGTTTAAAATGGTTTGGTAGCACACGTACATTGTGTGAATGCTACATTCTTCATCAAATTTTATTTTAGCTTCCTGTTCTGTTAAAAAATAAAAATTTAGCATGTAAATACAGAGATGATTATTTCCTACTTCAGCGTTTTAAACGTTTGATGTGGAGTGGATGGTTAAAAAATGAAAAGAATGTTTGTAGTTCTTAATAATTTTCATTATATATGCATGAAAAAATTAGAAAAATGTAAGATAAATAGAATGAGCAATATTCTGTGAGTTTTCATGCTTTTGTTGTTGCTGTCTGGTCTTTGTTTGTTTGTTTTTTGTTTTTGTTTTTTCCTAGAAGGGAGATGAATATTGATGAAAGAAAGGAAAGCAAAGGTAAGAAAAGTCTATCTATACTTTGTAATCCTACGATTGAAACATTCTGAACGCAGCTAAAAAAAATCACTAAAATACATCCTTAATTTACACTAAATGCTTATTTTATCTAGGCTAAGGTGGAATTGGAGTACGCTTAAGTTCTTTGTCAAATGTGAATGTGATAACTCATGTAAGTGCAAGTTTTTGATCAGGACTTATCAGTGAATGTTTATGAGAGTGTTAATGTTATATAATCCTATTTGTCAGCTGTGATGAGAGTTTTTATTTGCTGCAGTTTGTTCTGTAAAGCCAATCTATTTCAGTAATATAATCTCAGTTTAACCTTCAAAGTGGTGAGCATTATTACTTGATCTTTCAGGTATCAAAATCATCATCAGAAAGAAATCCTGTAAAGATGCTGAAGTAAAATCCTAAATGATGTCTATATGACCTCTTTTGCTGACTCTTTTGGAAAAAAAAATGTTTAATGACTCATTAGATAGCACAGTAGCAGTCCTACCCTACATCTTGCAGAAGAAAAACACTAAAATGATGGAAGGAGAGAATTTAGAGGACAGTATTCTGCACTCCACTTAACGTCTAATTTTTGGGATCCTTTCTTGCTGTTCAGAAGACCCCCCTTTTGTTATTAAAGCTATTTAGGAAAGAATGTTTGGTCAGATTTGACACCCTTACTTATGAAAGATCATAATATTCTCTCCTGGCATACAGCTGCTACTATGAATAATTTACTCAGCATTTATAGTCTCTTGAAATTGTAAAGCTATTGTGTGAATGTATTCTCTCAAAAATAGCTATTACTGTGGTAGTAGATACTAAGGTAAGAAAAGAGTACGCAGTACTGAGATCTATTTTGCAGTGGCTGTAGAAAGTCACTCCATTTTTCACGTCTAAAGCTCTGCTGCTTTTATTTGTCTAAAGCATATTTTTCAAGCTGGGCATAAAAGCTTTAATGACTTTCCACAGCTCTTTCACTGTGAGAGAAAGTTCAGAAGTGATATTCATCCAGCCTGCATGGATGAATGAGGAAGGGTTTTAATGGATAAACAGATGTTCAGTCTTATGTAGGATTTTGAATTTGATCATTCAAAGAAATGGCAAGAAGTATCAGCTTGTCAGGCAAACCATTTCCCACCATGGGCAAAAAATACTGGAACTGACCCCTGCATCAGTTATTTTCACTTGAGCAGAAGAGCCTCAACAGCTTCTATTCTATTTAGATTATTTTGAAAACAGTTTACCTGAATAAACAGTGGAAGTGCCACTTCTCATTTACAACATTTTGAAACTTGTCAAAAACCATAATTGGACATGTGAACAGAAGAGAAAGAACTCTGAGCTCTGTAACACAACAGCCGTTAGATGCTTTACAAAAATGTGGCAGAAATAAAATGGTGTGCCTAGTGCTTAAGAATTTGCCGCTTGAATAAATTTATAAAGGAATAGTTATAAAATTGAACATTTCAGCAGGCCACACAATAAGTATCAACTTAAACATTTTGATGAATAATGAATTACTAATAATTCATTTATAATTCAAAGATCACTGCCCAGCCATTACAGGGCAAGTGTAAGGTATTACTTTAAATAATATGTGAGTGAGCTAATATACAGTACATTAAATACTTTTCATTGAGATTCATATTTGGATTTCTAGAAATTGATTGTATTTCACTTGTATGCACTGCCTCAAAATTATAGATTGGTAAACAATGTAATATTTTCAAAAATAGTGTCCACAGACAAGCTTCTGTGGTTATCTTTATAAGTATCTGTGGTTACTTTCCTAAAAAAAAAAAAAAAAAGAAAAAGAAAAAAAAAAAAGTGTTTTGAGGTTAGATTTTATTTTATACTAAAGTAAAATTTCCAAAATGGTCTACTTGAGTCCAGACCTTGTATTTAAGTACAATAACCCTAGGAATATATTAATGACTTGTAATGATTTTAATTTCCATGTCATTCTGAAAAAAAAAATATATATATATATATATATATATTTTAATGGATAAATTATTTTAGAACTTTAACCTAGAGGTGAAATAATTTGAAAATATCACCCTAAGTGTATTTTTTTTTTCAAGACCCCTAACATCACAGTGACAGTGACAGAACTTAACTATAAAATATTTTCATTCTCAATAACACGTTCCTTGCTCTATCCAAAAAGTCACTTAATGGGGGATACAAGTTCCTGTTTTTTACAGAATAACACGTACTCTAATTATCATTAATTGTAAAATTCTTACTATTTTTTAGAACAAAAATAAGCTGTAAATGACCTATACAAACAACTGTACAGATCCTGTCAGTTCATAGTCAAGAAGTCATTAATGGTTAGAAGACAGTATAGAACAATGAAGAATTCAGTAGTACAGTCATTGTAACTGAAGTGCCCAAAGCCTGAACTCTCTAGATAGTAACAAACAAACAAATGTCAAAAATGGAATTAGGTTGATTATTACATCAAGAATAATGTTCCCACATCCCATTTAAGAAGGAAAAAGAAAAGAAAATGAGCCAGTCCCTTCTATTACTGAACTTTATCAGCTCTTCATTTAATGAACATACATACCATGCGTTTAGCCTGAATTAGGTGAATTACATTTATTACTTCTACTGTAGGAGAAAAAAAATCTGTCAGCACCATGAATTTTTGTCTTGAGACTCTGAGTCATTCAGTGTCTTGTTGCTTGACTTCGCTTTTCTGCCTGTCTGCATGTCTAAAACTGTGTGTTGATCTTAGGATGGTTATTTCAGCCAAAGTGAGTTTGCCTGACTCCCTATTGAGCAAGACTGTTAAGCGAGACAGCTGCATGACATTTTGTTTAATTTGTTGACACTAAAAATCCCTGAGTTCAGCTCTAATGGAACACAGATCATGCAATGCCCTAGTGAAGTACTGGGAGCATACTTAGCATAGCAGATTTTGAGCAGAGTAGAATGCACATGCTCTAAATTGACAGAAAATCAGAGTCTTAGTAGTTCCCGCAGCTAATAGAAATATGAATTTTGCTTTGCCAATGAAGTCTGGGGAAAAGATTAACAGAAAGAAGAAAAGAGTGGGAATACGAGTCTAGTGGATAACTAATCGAGGGAGAAGAGCAGAAAAGAATACAAATGTAATAATTGTTCTTTGTGATCTAACTGAAAGATATGGTTAATTTTTATGGTTACATTTAATTAAACAGTTTTTTTTCATGAAGTTGCACATCCAGAAAAAGAGTTTTTAATGACTATCTGCCCAAAAGGCATTGAACCATGCTCAGATTTATTTTTGTGTTTCTAGCAGCAATAGAAACAATGAAGAAATGATAACAGTACTTACTACATATGCATATAAAATTCCTGTCAGCATTTTCTTACTTAGAAAAGCTTATGGTTTCTGAAAGATTTCATTGTGAAATTCTTGATGATCATCTCTTCTTTCAATTCAAGAATGAATTCCTCTATCTCTGTGAAAAGATTTATTTCTGACAGAAAAATAAAAAAGATGTTGCCATTTTTGGTTTGCTACTTAATATGTTACTTGAAAATATAGAACAACATCACAGATAAAATCCCTCCTACCACAGAATTCTGTTCTTCTTTTGAACTTGTCTGTACAAGTCTTTATAGAATCTTTGGAGCTGCACACATAATCTGAGAGTAGCTCTGTCTATTTGAACACATTTAAAAACCTAATAATAATTATGATTTTTATGTAACAGAACTCCAGTAATATATGATCTGGCTGATGTTTATTGAAACTTAAGTATATACTAACAAGCAACAATTTTGTGTTAATTCTGAGGACTTTCTGGAGCACATCTGTCCTGTAGAAAAAGTGAAATGTATTACAAGCCCTAAGCAGGTGGATGCAGCAAACAAGCTGCAGGTCAGAGAAGGTAATGAAGGTGATAAATTACTATCAAAAATACTAGAAATGTGAATTCCCTGGCAAGTTAAACCATGGCTTTCTTCGTGGAGCTTAATGCTTTCTGGGTATCTCATAGCAGGAAGGAATCTGAGGAGGAGATAAGAGGAAGAGAAAATTAAACTTTTAAAGAGTGCACTTAAAATGTGCATGCTAGATTGTAGACACATGATAAGAATGAGAAAATCAGTGTATTATTTCAGTACTTTTATGGTTAGAAGTTGTCTTAAATATATTGCATCAGGAGGTTATTTTTTTTTTTAAATGTATAGTTTTCATTAGGTTTTTGAAGATTCATAGAAAAAAAAAATTGCCTTTCCCAGCATCACCAGTACCCATGGTGACTGTGCTCCTGAAGCCATGTTTGTGAAGAGAGGAGATCCTTGAGCACTGCCCACCTCTTGTCTGTGCTCTGACAGCTGCCATAATGCAATCAGTCATGGAGTAGCTATTGTGTTGGGCAGAGCTGAGGCTCTCTGACTGGGTACAAACTGAACATGGAAGCTCAGAGGCCAGGGTGTACCAGAGAGAAAGCTGCCTCAGAAGAAAAGGGTTCAGTCTAGTTCTGAATAGCTTGGATGTCAAGAGACTGGAGAAAGCATAGTTCAAGTGTGGGAGTGAAATTCCATTGTCAGCGTTAATGAAAATCTACTAGCGCTCCTAATAGTTTTCCTGGAGAATCAAAGCACCTGAATTGCATGTGCACCTGGTTTCTGTGGTTGGAATACTGGATGACTGCCCTTGAAAATCCTGCCTGGTTCATTAGTTAACTGAGAGATGCCCAGAGGTTGTATATAGAACATCACTGTAACTTTTGAACATAGGATCTGAAGGAAATCAGTTTCTGTGAAGGCCATTAAAATTAACTGGAATTCAGTGTAGCGAGTACATTGCTACTGCACAAAAGCAGTGAGCCATGCACAAAACCAATATCTACAGCTTCAGTGATAGACAACAGAAACCTCTATAAATGGTATACCACGGAAAATCACAATTAAACAAAATAATCCTCCTTTTACTCCTTTAACTCTACTTCTGTAACAGCTGTAAAAGCTGAAATATTGGTCTAAAGACATTAATATGCTTGGACCCTGAATCGTTCTAGATGTAGGCTAGATTTACCTTGATCACAGTTGTTTATTTCAGAAGGTGCAGGGATGCTGCACTTAAGGTTTAATTTTGACAGGAAAAAAAGCAAACAAAGTTGAAGCATCACATCTGTATGGTTAATTTGGATACTTAAAGACTCCCAGCTGATACGGTGTGTGAAAACCTGGGAAGAAAAGACTCCAGCAGGTAAACAGCTATACTTCCCCTCTACTGATTGTATCCTTTTTATCCTTGCACTGATTTTTGTAGGTATTGGTGATGAATTGTTTAAAATAAAATAAAATTCCCTGTTCTCAAATCACACAAAATCAACATTTTGAATTAATTGAAGAACAGATAAGATTGATTCTTCGCAAAACAAATAGAGCAGGTGAACTGAATCTGTGTTTTGAGAATGAATGCTTTAGCAAAGCCAGCATTTGCAAATTGGAAAATATCGATATTGCTCTCTGTCACCACAGCCGTGCATCTCCCCACCCAGGAGTTATTCTTAGTTAATACTTCACAAAGCTAAACAACTAATGTAAGCTTAAAAAGATAGTAATTGTTCAGAAAACAAAGAAAATTCTTCCCCAGAGGCACAACATTTTTCTTCACTGTACTTTCATTTCTTGGGAAGCATCCAGAAAGGACGTTGGACTTTTGCCTTGATGAATTTTGGTCAATTCACTGTCCTTCCTGATTCAGTGTTTGAGCTGAGAATATGTTTTCCATTATTCAAGGCCACAGTATTAAATTTGCATTAGTATTCCAGTGCTCACAGCTGGAAAGGCAGCATTTGAGATAAGACTTGCACGGTAAAAAGATTAACTAGTTAGGATTATATCCTGAATTGTACTGAGAAGAAAATTAAAAACCAGTGTGTTTTGATGAAGCACAAGTTCCTGTTGAACCTGTTGAAGTGTTCCTTCTGTTCTGTTTCACACAAACACTGTTTAGGTAGTGCGTGTGCCAGTTGGCCCAACAATTTACCTCACAAGAGTCAGAAGTGCTAACAACTGAGTAATGTTTTGCCAAATTTAGAGGAAAAGTTGTCCTTTGTGTGTGTAAATATGTCCTTATGAAATAAATATCAGAAATTCTATTTCTAGAGCCACTTCAGAGGGAATGTGCAATCAGGAACAGACTTACCAGGGGTCAGATCAAAGATCCACATGGCCCAGTATCCTGTCTCTGATCAGATTCAATGGCAAATTCCTAAGGAAAAGCAAAACAGGTGGAATTTGTTTGTCTGACTGTGGAAGTCCACATTTCAGTCTGAACATATTACTCGAGGTTCTTTTCACAGTGAATTGTCAGCAGAGCTGGTGGAAACTTGTGGTGGAATAGATGCTCAAAATAGGAGAGCAGTTTCTCCTTAGAAGTGCTTGTCTTTCTCTCTTGAATGAAAAGACAGCCTGGGAAGATTAACTCAGCTGTGTATTTTTGTAATGTATTTATGGAGAAATGAGAAGAATGCCTCAGTGTTTTTCTCATATTTCTCCTGCTAATTAACCCATCTGCCTTTTTAATGCAGGTAATTAATCCATGAGGCAATTCAGTCTTACTCCTAACTACCCATTCTGAGAAGAACTGTCTTTTGTTAGTTCTAAATTTGTAACCTGTTAGTTTCATTCTTGTTTCTTAATATTATTGTGCTGATATGCTCATTAAAAGGCAATCAACTGATGATAGTACAAAGATTCTTAATGACAAGCTTAAATGGCATAGACCTTTGTTAGCCTTACCAGCATTTGCAAGCATGTAGGGTGTACAGGAGCAGAAAGTGCTTTATCATGGAGCATCTGCTGAAGGACAACCAAAAATTGGATTGAATGGCTTGAGTAGCAACCAAAGGGTTCCCTCTAGTATCATCATGTTGATTTGGCAGTTACGGTTGGAACACAAAAGATGATGCTGATTTTTGAGTGATGCTCAAAGCTGATAAGCTTTTCCATAAAAATATTGGTGTTGTTTTTGACCCTGAAATATCACAGAGGTAAATAAGCAAAATACTTTTACTGTACTGATTTCTTACAGACATTTAAATTGTGAACATTTTAAGATTAAGAAATGTATTTTGTTAAGGAGCAAAATTGAACTTCCTGTCACCAAAGAGGCAGATATTTGTGTGACGCGAAACACAGGGCTATATGTATAAAAGGTTTATTATATGGTCTTCAGTTGTAACTGATTGATGCAAAGGGAATTTTGGCACTCTACTTTCCTTAGCTGTTTGATGGAAAAGGTTCTTGAGAATATGTACTTTTCCCACTGAATAGTCACAGTCTTCCTCTGATCTGTAGGTTTCAAATAATCTCCTGGAGGAAAGTTTGTAATTCACTGGGCTTAAGTCGCAAACTTTGACATGAATAACTCTGCTCACTGAGCTGGAGTAACTTCATAAATAAACCTTGTACCCTGGGGAGTCCAACCTCCTCATAACTCTCTCCAAAATTCTCTCCCACGCTAATTAGCACAAATGGGGGAAAAAAAGAATCTGCAACCAATAAACAACTCCAGCTCCTTGTAGAAGATGGTAAAGGTGCCATTTCTTATAATACAGAATAGGGAAGTCTTGAGCTGAATTATACATTACAGACATCCTACCCATTATTCAGCGTGTGTTGAAGGCTATTATCTTCAGTCCTTTGGGAACTGTGAGGTATGAGAGACACAGAAGCTAAGAAGAAAGAAGATGAAAAAAGAAAACTTTTTTGCTAGAAGCAAATTCTAGTTTATTATTCAGCTCAGTTCCACTGTTCCACTTTCAAAGTTTTGCTAGATGTTCCAGTTAAATAGCAGATGATAGTTTGAAAAAGAAAGATCGCTTTAAAGTAGAATTTCTTTGGGGAGGACAGGTATGGTGTCCAGAATTCTAACATTAAAGTAGCTGGATTTGCCAAAATATGTTAGGCAACCTTTTCTTAGATTTTCTTCTATTTTTATCTATGAAACGAACTCTGCTTACCACAGCTTATAGCTACTTATGATGACAAAAGTTTGACTTCCGTCTAAACCAGGCTGCTACTTACTTTAAACTCATATTTTAAGATGAACTCATTTAGGAACGTACTTCAAACCACTTTCTGAAAGCACCTATGTGTATTTTATTTTTTTTTTAAATCATTCTTGAGAGCTTAAAGTTAATGTATTCACTTTTTGCCCTTCTTTCCAAGGGGCATTCATGATGTGCCATTAACCAGCAGTGCTATCTCTCTGTGATGTAGGCTCTCATATGACTTGACCCATACTTCTAGTAGCCTGCACCATCAGCTCAAGGACAGTAAACACCTACTTGTTGAAATCACACTCGAATACTGGAATCTCTTGTGACAGTGGCAGTACATACTTTCATGGGATAAACAGCTTACACGTGAGAATTCCAGATGGCTGACAGAAGTAGAAACTGCAGAAATTATGATTTTCCTCTCATAAGAAATAAAGACTACTTAATTTAATTTTTGTAAAAATGCCCTAGAGGACTATTATGTGACTCGTATACTCGTATAATTTTTTTTTCTTTTTTTTTTCTTTTTTTTTTCCTTTTTCCTTTTTTTTTTTTTTTTGTTTTTCCCCCAGTCTCAGAGTAGGAATTTGAAGAATACTACTTTGTCAGATGGAAAGCATAAATTATTCCCTCTTGGTGAAAAAAAGACATATTATTGATTGCATGGATATGATTTTAATTGGCTTTTTGTGAGTATACTGTATTATTTGAACAGAAAACATTATGCACATAAATGAGAGCAGAGGTTTTGATTAGAACAAACTCAGATTTCTCTAACCAAGGCAAGATTTTTCATAACTTTATAGGGAAGAAACTATAAAAAATTTTTGATGAAAGTGTTGTAAGCTTTGTAGATAATTTGTAATTATGCATTAAATAAAACAACGCAAGTGAAGTGTACCTAACATTTACCACTGAATAACTTGTATAAGGATATGTTTTCCCACTTCACACTCCAGTGAAAGAATACCTTGATAAAATGGTTCACTGGAAACAGATGTTAGGTGTTGGGATAAAATGCCTGTAGCAACTTTAAACAGATTCATATTTATCTCAGCTAAGCCTATGCTTGACAGGGAAAGTACAAGGAGCCCCATCTTCTTTCTGTTGCTTACAGCAGCACAGGTAACATGCGTTTTCTGATTAAGTGTGGTAGAAGCTGCTGCAAGCTGAGAGCCAGCTATATTTAGTAGGCAAATACACTTCCATTTCTTATGATCTGTGTTCTGATCTTGAATTTCTGTCACAAGATTAAGATTAAGGACCTTCAGAAAAAGAAGTGAACCTGGCAGCATAGCCATTGCCTCCCATAGGCAAATACAGGATGATAATCAGATCTCTTTTACTTTAGGGAGTCTAAGAAAGCTCCTGCTTGACTAAGAAAAAAATGCCTTAGCTCCTCCTCCTCCTTCCCCCCCATTCAGTTGAAAAATAAATATTCAAGTAAAATAAATGCAAATAAATGCATTCTAAAAGCAGAATGGAGAATTATCTCCATAATGGAAAAGAAAACCTGTCTTCCCTTCACCTGTACCCTGGAAATTTATGAAAGTTACTGAAGGTTAATCAGAAACAATCATGAAATCTGAAACAAGCTCCATCTTTCATGAAAAGCAGAAGAATATTGTCATGTATTCAGCCTCCTCAGTTCAACTTCAATAAGCTTATTCCTCATTTATGATTAACATCACTAAGGCTGTTATCTCAAAGAGTTGCAATTCAAATCTGTCCTACACTTGTCTCCTACTGATACTAACAGAACTTTTGGAGCATGGATTTCAAAACAGAACGTGATTGGCAGCCTAAGGGTCAATGTAATCTTTTGCACTTAGATATTTGTAACACTGTTTTTCATATGTTGCACTTTGAAACATGAAATAACTAAGACAGGCCCCTCTCTGGAAGGAATCCAAAATGGAGGTTCTTATGGGAAGGACACAGTTTTGGGGTTTTTTCGCTCATAAATACGCTTCGTTATTGTTGTTGTTTGTTTTGTTTTGTTCTGTTTTGTTTCCTTTGTGTAGAGCACCTCAAGCGACAATGGAGGCTGAATTTAGTCAAAAGCAGAAGTGATTCAAATACTTTTTGTTTGCATCATTGTTATAACGGTCCTGGAGCAAGACTGGAAGTTCATTTATTTTTAAGCTGCCACCTTTAAAGCAGTCTCTGTGGCTATACTGTGATGTTCTGAGGCCAACATTCATTTGAGCGAATGCTCCTAGCTGACTGTTCTACGTGAGACCTCCAGACTTAGGCATTCAGTATCTTTATTCCAACAATCGTGCAAAACAGTTAGTTAGATTCATTTGACTTCAGAACACATGGCAAGCTTTTTTGAAAAAGACCTGTGGTTGGTGGAGATGAGGTAGATGAGATGGCTAGAATTTGCTAACAGCTTAGAAGCTATTCTCTCACCACCTTATAGAGGAAAAAATGCTGTTTTTACTAAATTCTCTGAAACTTGGTTAGGCTTTGTACAGATTTGTGATTTTAGAAATGTGTTTTAAACAGAGCAACAAACTGAAAAGACATTTATTTCTGGAAATACTTAAGGTTTCATTGTGATAATTGTGGATGGTATTTGTGCTATGTTTTACTCTCTGGATTTCCCTTGAAATGTAAAAATATGTGCACAGACCTGAGAACATTTGCTCTGCATGTAAAACTCACTAGTGTTCTACCTAAAATCAGGAGTTATACCAAAATTCAGGAGATTTCTCAGCTGTTACAGTTTCTTTGCTTATTCTCACTTTTTTTTCTTCTTCTTCTTTTTTTTTTTTTCCTCTGCAGTAGAAAGTAAAATGTGTCTGAATCAGTTTAGTCTGACTTTTTAAATGTCAGTTTCTGCAGAAATCTTCTAAACACTTGACATTATATTTCTTTAAAGGATATTCTTTTCCCGTGCAAGAGACCCTGTCCCAAACTGACATAGAAGTTGTTTTGTTTTTAGCTCAGATATTTCCTAAAAACCAAACAAAACCAAAATAAAACAGAGAATTATACTTCAATGAAAAGGTGACGCAGAAAACTCTTAGTGTATTTTGAACTGATTGAAACCCTTCCAAATAAGACTAAACAATTCAGCTTTAGATGATAGCACAGGCATCATGCATCATTGCCTTTCACATTATCCTAGCAAAGTTACAACTAAGTTGTGTTCAGTCCCGTGTCTTATCAGGAATGTCTCACAATACCCTATAGTACACTTAAGGGCAAAGTTTCTTTGATGCAGATTTTGTCACCTGTTAAATGCACCCAGAATACACATTATCTAGGTAAACTTCTGACCTTTTGAAATTAAATTATCCACTTCCAGTGAATCAGATTTAAAATCATTTTACAAATTGAGATAAGCTCAATTTATCCTAGTTTTTCAGATTAAATATTATTAAAATCCTCCTTTGTCTGAGTCACTTTTCTGAAGCTTGCCCATCTCAGTGTCCTTGAGAGAATTATAAACATTTGTTGGGATACTAGGCAACACTGAAGAACTACTATTTTCAAAAACAAACAAGCAAACAAGGACTAAAAAACTGCCTCACCTGTCATAGATATATGACAGTTATATTTCCAGATTTATTGCTTTAGCATCATTTTAATGCCATACTTCTTTTTGTTACAGCAACAATTGGATTAGTATAGAATAAAGCTCTCATACAGAAATACTTCTTAACTATATGCTGCTTTGAATGGATTTAATTGTTTAGTATTTAAACTAAGATATTATGTAAATGATGTTGCTTAGTCTAATTTAAAATACCATTTAATTTTCATTATTTTGCTTTCACGTTACCTTGACAACAGTGAGATCAGTCCTATTTTTACAATGATATAAAAATTAATGTAGGATTGTTCTTCAAATGCCTTTTTTATACAACTTTCCAGTGCAAGTATCTTATTCTTTCTGGACCAGGAAAATAAAATTAAAGTTTTCTGTAAATATTTCTGAGCAAAATTGAATCAACTAGACAGAAGTCAGTTTATAGAAGTATATATTACACGTGTATAGGTGCACTAATCTTTTCTCATTATTTTTAGATCAAGCATTTTCCTGTTAAAAGTAAAATCCTGTTACCTAAGAGCACTGCGCATTTCTCCAAAACAGCAAAGTAAATTGTTCAGATTATCTAAAATATAAAATTGATAGAATACACAGAAGAAGCACAGATGTTTTTGTTTTGTTTTCTTTCCTTTGCTTTTTTTCCCCTTCTCTCTCTCTCTCTCTCTTTTTTTTTTTCCTTGAATTTGTTTCTATGTCATATGGAATTTGATGTATTAACAGCAAGCAATTTTTTTTGAAAAGGATCTTTTACTGATATTACTTGACATGTTTTTAATTACTTCAGAAATCAGGAAGTACAAATGAAACATCTGTATGATTGCTGTTTTCCCAGAGAAGAGCTGAAATGCAGTAAGTAGCATGGAAGTACTCTTTATCAGTTATGGCTCATTATAACAAAGTCTTCCTTTCCTGCTCTCAGTTGAATTTTACCTCTAAGGTGAGATGAAAGGCCCATACCAGAGTTAATGTGTCCTGTGTGGATTTATTTGTTAAAATGTGTTTAAAATATCTTAAAACAGAAGTAAAATCCACTGTCAAAAACTATTATTTGATATCTTTCAATACAATAACAAACATTAAAAGATTCAAATATATTAGAAAGCACATTTTGATTAAAATCAAAACCTACAAAAATCTAAATTTTTCTTTCTTAGGTATTGTTTCTAAACTGTTCTAAGAAAAGCCAGTGACAGGCCCATGGCCAATTTATAGCTATATTGTATGATCTTGAAAAGCTTTTGAAAAGGTTTTTCGGTACAACATAAATATAGAAATCTACCCTTTCTCAGTAAACTTAAGGTTAAATATACACATAAATTAATGATTATATTCAAGCTAACAACATGTCATTTGTTTTCAGTTATGAAATATTCAAAGCTTTGTTACATTGGTGAACTCAGATTGTCAAAGACAGACATATATTGTTTGAAAAGCTTAATCTGGAAAAAAAGCTAGTAAAGTTTGGAGAAGAACATGTGAGGACATATTTAATTACTGTAAGACTTCTTGCATCCTTAGATGTGCATTTATGTGTCACATGATCATAGGAATCTACCTACACACATTATATTAATGTTGATATATTAACAGGTCTTATTTATCAGCTTCTTAATTTCTCAAAGAAAACTTCGGAAAAAATACTTTGTTCACAGGATATTTTTCCTTCTGATCTTCAGAAGATCCTCAGATCCTCACGGTTTGCCTGAGATGGAAATATTTTATCTTATCTCAAAATAATGCCAGAATGTAGTCATTCTGATAATTTCAGAACTAATGATCACAGACAGATTACTAAATCAACCTAGCAGCTCCTTTTTTTGTGCTGAAGTCTTTCTGTATCTACAGATAATAAAAGACTAGAAGTCCTAATAACATCTAGTATAATCAGCTTAAGATGTTGAGTTTTACAATAGACACATGAAACTAATAATTATTTCCAGTAGACACATCTATCTGGAGCTGGAAACCTGTTTAGAATTCACTTTTTCTGTAGAACAAGAGCTGCTCCAGAAGTAATGCCTCTTGTTTTATTCTGTTGGCCTACAATGTCAGAAGGAGGTGTTCGTGGTATGGCATCAGGAGTTGAACCTTCCCACCAAACTTTCATTACATTTTGTTTTTGTGTGACAAACAACAGAAGAGTCTGAGAAAATGGCGTTTGACATTGAAGTAAATGTATGGAATTGAATTCCTCCATGTGGAGAAAAGTTGCACCCGCTGATATTCATTGACACTTGCTGCAAGTTTATAGAGGCCTCACAGTGGGTGTGAGCACATTAAGGTGGAGGATGATGTGTTACAGCAGTGCAACAGTGACATGAAAGACCACTTTTTAAGAGAGAGGCATGCAGGCACTTGTTCATCACTGTCAAAAATACATAATTAATGATGGCTACTACATTGAAAATAAGCGTTTTGTAGCTGAGAATTTTCTCTGCCAAGTGGTGCTATTGTGCTTTTTGTAGCTGTTGAATTTTCCATAGAAATAAATAAGGAGGCATTACTTTCAGAGTGACCTATGTATGTTCTCCACTTTTTTTTGAGAAGACCTATTGAAGTTGTCATAATAAAATAATTTATTCAGACATTCAAATTCCTTTATAGTTCTGTTTTAGGCCCTTTCTTATTGAACAGGCTGCATTTGACTTTTCAAAGAAGATTTGATGGAAGTCTCCATCAGTTTGTAGGGACAGGATTCTTTCCACTTCCAACTCAAAATCAGTCATTGTTTTTATTTTATCATCGTACTGGAAAATAATAAAGAATATATACTTACTTTATTTAGGTTTATCTATTACTTATTTGTGAGGTGGTCCCATTGCTTTAATGTAGATGGAAACTTTGCAGTAACAGAGAGAAATATGTGTTTACACAGTTACTTTTATTCACTCTCATACTCTTTGAAAGAAGGAGAAATGTATTTGCCTAAACTGTAAAATGCTGATGGCTAATGCCTCTGAAATCTTTACACTTACTCTGTTTTCCTTTCTTCCTATGTCTCTTTTTGCCTTTGGAATATGATCTTTTTCTCTCTGTAACTTAGTTTCCTATTCTTGACTGTTGCAAAATTCTTTCCTGCTACATAGGAACCTATGTTTTGCAAGTGTTCACTTTTGACCAAAGCTGTGTTCTTTGACTCATTTTTTACCCTCTTATATAACCTTCATTGAACTGAAAAAAAAGATACAAGAATTGTCTTTTAAACTTGAATGAAGAAATATCAAACACTTTGCTGCCTAACATAGAGAAATGAATTGATTTGGGGAAATTAAATATTGATATTATACACTCAGGGCCAGTACAAAACTAGGCAATTTCACAAATTTTGCATGGACCTCTGAGAGCTAGTGTGAAAATATATTAAGGTGAAGGAAGTAGGGCAAGTGGCTAAAAGAGAGGAGCCTGTAGCTGGCATGTCAGCATTGTAAGTTTTCAGCCCTTCTGAGTACAGCTCCACTGAGTGTAAAACAACGAAGAGGAGAGGGTCTTTCTTCCGTGTCTTTCCTCAGATAGGGGCACCAATAACCTCATTCATTTTCAGTACATGCAGTTGTACCTGCATGAAACAACTGTAAAACTACAGAGGATTTTCACTTGAATTTGGTCCCTAGCTTAAACCAAACAAAAAGACTTCCCTTCAGAAGCTGCGGAAATCTTTAAAAGGTAAGAAATTTCGTGTTGGTCATCAGTATCAGAAAACTGTTCACAGCAGTGAACAGTTTTGATTTATTTTAGTCTATCAAGCTGAATGTTAATTTTCATGCTAGAAAGATTTCTTTTATTTTTTGATTTATTAAATAAAAATGGCTAGAAAAAAGATTGTTTTAAAGATACTCTTAAATGTATCTACTATGATTTAAATTAAGCATTAGCTTTTATCTCTAAAGATGAAGAGCTAGATTTACTTCCCTTAAGTGACTGTTTTTAGAAGAAAAAGCTGTGTCCACGTTCTGTTATATATTTGAAAAACACTTAGGTCAGTTACATACATATACATCTCCAAATACCAGTAAAATTTTCTCCACTTGTCTGTATGTGTGTGTATGTGTGTGTGTGTGTTTGCAGACAAAGATAGATCATCAAGCTCTTACAATCTAGACACTCTTATATGTATTAGGAAGGGACAAGTTGTGCAGTAGGGCATAAGCTGATCATCCAAGGTCATAGATTTGGAACTGCCTTGGAAATGGTGTGTGATGCTCAGCAAGAGTGCATTTCCTAACCTTTATTTTTTGTGAAATTCAGAAATGTTCTTCCTGCCTATACTAGTAAAAATAATTTCAAAATGGAACAAATATAAAAAACAGCATAGAATATTTTATTTACTAAGGAAAATTTGCCTTGTTTTCTTAAAAATGGACCCACTTATTCCTTCTAGTTATTCAGCATCAATGACAATTTAGCACAATCTGAGAAGAGATAAATTATCCCCTATTTTTCTTCTGTGTTCTTATTTTCTTATATTTCATTGTATAAGCAAAACTGCTTTGTACACTGCTATGAAAGAGACAATATTTAGAAGCCATAGAGAAGACTATTAATTCATGAAACTGAATTTTGTTCTGTAAAGAAACTCACTCTGAAGCAAAAGTATCTTTTATACATTTTTCATTTTGAATAAACTATACTTTTGTAAATATTAATTTGATAAATTAAAATTTTCTCAAAATTGTGATAAAAGAGAAAAAACTTGAAAAAAACAAAAACTAAACCTCTTCAGTGTCTTCATTCTCCTCCACCTCAATCTTCTGTGAAATATCAAGTATCTCAAGTTAAACCTAATTTAAACCCTTTTAAGATTTCTACTGTGATTTCTGTATTATTATTCTGTGTTATCTTTACCTATAGATCTTTACCTGATCTAGCTGATTTCAAACTTTCTACTACTGACTATATTCTTTGACATATGAAAATTACTTTACTTAGTATATCATTTTATGAGTATGACTGTATTTATTTCTTCTAGTAGGCTGTCTTTAAGCTTTTTATTGTTATTTATTTTAAAATGGGTATTCTGATGAATTATGAGCATGTGCTGAAACACTACCTGTAGCTCGCTGGAATACAGCTTTTTGTTCTGTGTACTTTACAGCACTTAAATCTTTCTCCTTCCCAGACTCTATGTACTTTTTTCATTTTTAAAAGCCTTCTGTTTATTGCTTCCACTAATCTTTAGATCTCTACTTAACCTCATTGCCCACTGTTGCCCTTTTCTACATTTAGATTTAACCAGCATGTCAATTACAGTCTCTCCAGAAATTTTCTGAAGCATTTTCCATTTTTAATTTAAAAAAAATCCACTTTATAAAATGGTATTTGTACAGTACACAGCTTTCCTTAAGTACTGTGTTCAGAATATTCTATATTCTTCCTTAGGAAACATCAGTAGAATTGGAGAAAAGATGGAATGTAAAGAGATGATACACACACACGTGCACGTGCACACACACATGTATATATTTCAATATATCTCCTCTCCAAAAAACCTCATGAAATTCACTGTATGATGTACTCTCTATTTCTTCTGATACAATCTGGAGAGAAAGGCAAGTCACAAAGGTTAAGGGGTCTAAATCTTACACACAAAGCCTGAAGTACATGTGAGAAGTCTGAGAGAAATCAAGAATGGTGTAACAGATATATCTGAGAGGATACAAAAAAATTCAAATGACTCCTTAGGTTCTAGAGTAGGGCTAATAATGCCCATCTTCCAAGTGTCACTTTTTGCTGGAGTTATTGTTTTTTATTGTTCTAAAGTATCATATTCTTGGCAGCTTTTAATGCTATAGGCAAATTCATTTTCTCAGTTTGATTTTATTATCTACATGTAAAGAAGTTTTTCATTTTTAGCATTTGGGGAAGTAGAAGGTGCAGAAACCCACTGTATTTCACTGGATTTTTTAAAGATGAGTTCATAAATATTGAAATCAACATTCTAGACTGTCTTTTATTTGAAGATTTTCCATTCATTTTTTAGTTGTAAAAACAAGTATTTCTGAATTTGTCTTGACAATTTCATAAGACTGTGTACCATCTAATTGTGGCTCAGCCTCATCCACCTGCAGTTCTATAATAGAGAAACTGACATCTTGGAGTTGTAAAGTTTTACTGCCCTTGTTCAATTATTTATGTCACTTGGATAACAATGTGTAACTCCTCTAATTAGTGCCCTTCTTTCTTCAGTTGTCTTCTTTACCTTTTTAGCAAGTATGACGAAACCACATCCTTAATAAATCATAAATAGTTTACTTGCTTCTTATAGCATGAATTTTTCTTAGTTGCTACAAATCAAAAATAGTTTTGGTAAAGGCGATTAATGTTCTGATGGTGCTAGAATAGGTGCTGGAATTTATCAATGGTGCTGATTTTGTATGTTACAAATAATATGCTTCTCAGCTCTCTGAATGTGAAAACTTCTCAAAAAGTTAAATCTGCATGGTTCAACTGAAAAGAGAGGTGGAATTTTACTTTGGAACAGGAGGACATAATCTAGTTCATCAGAAGCCAGTTAATCCTCATCGAAAATGCAAATAATAGTATTGTAAGCAAATGGTACTATAGCTGCATTTGAGTAAAAAAACATGGAGCTGCAATACCAACTCAATTTTTATGTTTTAAACAACCATTTCCATTACCCCTGTGAAACATCACACATGGAAGTCTCTTGAGGCTCTGAATTTTGTTGATGACTTTATAACCTACTTCCCTCAGCCTGCCTCATTTTTAAATTTGCACAGTACTCTTGAGTTCTCTGGTTAGACAGTCAAAGAAAAAATCTATCAGAAGGATTAGTAAGGAGACTTCTTAAGGTAGTCTAAAGCAAGCTTATGGTAAAAGGATTTAAACATTCCAAGCATTAGTGAAAGTGGTTGGCTAAAGAGGTGCAAACTTTCCACCTGTAGCCTGCTTTTCTGCAAGCCCCAGTCAGTGAGCCGCTATTCAACAACCTACAAAATATACAGAAATGTTTATATTCTTAACGATATGATCTAAAACAGTGCAAGGAATAAAAACAATAGAAGCTGGAAAAAGAATATCTTATCCCATATTTCCCTACTACAGTACATACTATATAATAAAAATGTGTCATGGTTTTATGATTTCTGTTATCAGTATTCCACATCATAACATCATTTAGTGCACTCAGAGTTAAAGAGGTAATGCTCCAGTTCCATGGATTGTCAATATTTTTGGGTACCTGGTTCTCAGAAGAGAAGAACTAACCCAGAAGACTTGCACTGTTCTGTTTCCTGTTTCCATTTTCCATTTAGAGGGAAAGATAAAACTGCTCACTAGTCATGAGATTGGTTCATTCTTTTACTGCTCATCACTGCCTGGTGTGCTCCCTAGCCATCTCACCTTCAGCACTAGAGTGCTGAAGTCTTCAGTTTTGGACACTTTCTCATTTCATTTATGTTCTACAATATTGAATAATTATGATGATTGCTTTTCAGTTAGTTAGTTATAGAGTAAAAATTCGGAGATTCAAAACATTCAGTTTCAGATGCATAATGATTCTCCCAGAAAACAGCTACTCATCTCTTTGGCTGGAGACTATTCACATTTTTACCATGAAGCACATACTATGATAAATAAAATTGTATCCTCGGGTAATTTCTACATGTCAGCAAGCAATTCTAGCCAAGGTGTCTATATATGGTTTCTGACAGGGATGGGCATGTGTTTACAGCTGCCAGTCATTCTAGCTGAAAGAAGGGACAGTCTGCAAACAGACTTCTGCAATTCAGAAGTCTGCAATTCAGACTTCTATCAGCCTGAATAAACAAACTAGTGTTTCTCTCTCTTCTTCTTCCTCTTTCCAGACTGTTAAGGAAAAGTCAAGAATATTTTACTTTTTTGATTATTTACTAGAACAAGAAGTATCTGCTTTCCTTTTTTTCATCCAAGATCACTCTGGATGATTGGGAATTTAGAAGATTTAGAACATTTCACCTACTAAGTCTGATAAAAACAAGCAATCAGCAGAGGATAAGTTACATTTTATTTCTTATGTAGGATTGTTGTATTATGCTTTGCTTAAATATATACAATTTAATTATGCAACAAGTATTTTATCAGCAACTCATTAGAAGAAATTGTACGTTTAAAATGTAGAGTAATAATGAACTTAGATAGATAGGTACATATTTTCAGCACAGCTGAGAGGAGTTTCCACGTCCACTTTAAAAACCTGCAACTACTTTAAGCATTGGAATACAGCTGACCACAAAGATGGAAAGGGGATGGAAGAGTGAGAAGAAGTAAAATGAAGTTTTGAAGCAGAGACCAGAAAAAGAAAGGCTGAGAATGATTTTGAAGCTCACACAAGACGTAGAATGCCAATATCTCTTCTCTGTGTTCTAGAGGAGCTTTAAACAGGAAGTAACAGAGTTGGCAAACTGAAACGTCATCCAACTGTTTTCTCTTTGGAGACAGATAACTGGAAATTCTGAAAGGGAGATAAGGAAGAAGGAAAGAAAGTTATAACTTCTTGGTTTGTAAATCTGCTGGTGATATAGTGACCTTTGATTAATTTCACAGCTTAATCAAGCAGTAAGCTACCATCTTGACAATTAAAGTTGTGTATTGTGTTTGATCATTCTAGATCTGAGAACGTCTCCATTAACCTTGTTGTATCTTTCAACAATGTAAAAAACATTTCCTACCAAAATATATTTTTAATACAACTTATGATTTGGTGCAGATGCGAATCTAGATGAAGAGGACATAAAGAGATATGTAGAAAAAGACCCATGGTCCTTAAAAGGGCCTTTGCTCAGTTCTGTAAATGGACAACAGTCCTTGTAGTATTTTTTTGCAGTTGCTATAAGAATTCCTCTGAATGGCAGGAAATGAAGTTTGGCAGAAAATACAGCAGAAACTTTAGCAGGTTTGGCATGATTATATACAGGTCTTAATTGCTTTTAACTCAAGTCTTGTATTGTTGTCTGCAAAGGATGTCTTGCTTTCAGAAAAGTACAAGCTATGTTTCAGTGAGACAGAATTCTGAAAGAAGTGTTTGACATCAGTTACACTCACTGTAACTAATCTGAATCACTGATTCTGGTAGGGACTGACACCCCTGTCTAAGTCCCAAAGCTAATATGATTTTGGATGTGGAGCCAGTTTAAAGTCACAGGCTCAGCTAGGTCTAGCTAAAACTGCTGAAGAATAGATGATGATATAAACATTTTTTTCTATTGTGAGACCATAAATAAAAATTTGAGTGTGACCTTACAGACAAATGATTTATTCATTGCTATATTTTTCATATCAATGAGAAATGTGTTACTTTGATTACTGAGAAATGGAAAGATTTTTTTTTAAATATATCCTTAAAATACAAACTGATGAGGTTTGCTTTCTCTGTAGAAACGGTAGTTTTTACTCAAAAGAATAAATGCCATCATTGTAGTATCTCAGGTGATCTTTTAGAATGTTTCAGTTGTGGTGAAAACCCAGGACCTTCTTGGGTTTTGCTTTGTGTGGAGGACACTCACATAATTCTATTACTCTGCCACAGCTTTGGGTTTTTGTGTTGGTTTTTTTTTTTTTTTAAAACAAATCAGCAATGAACGATTTGATCTAATTCATAAATAAATAATCAAAGGCTGCATAAATATTTGTCTGCTACAAGCTTAAAATAGAACCGTGATAAGATTTCATGTACATATTAGTCTTCTAAGGACATATTTCTTGTTAATTTCATTGCATTGGATAATAACTTCTTGAATTATTTTTATCAATACAAAAATAAATGACAAGTCTCCCTACACTACTCTATTTTTATTTTAACAATCAATTTTTAATCTGTATATATTATATACAGCTAGTAGCTCTTTCATTTTTGTATCTCCAATCTGCTTCACAGGGTATAAACTATGCACAAGTTGGCTACATCTCTTCTGTCATACGGAACAGCCACATCTGCATTTAATCATTCACTATATGCTGTAATCTACCACCTAACTTCCAGCCACTTTTACCAAGTGCGGAGGACAAAAAGCAGATAGGAGGTACATAGGAATCTATCCCTGCATATCTAACTGCATAATCAACTGACTAGTTTTATGACAGTCTCTTATAAGCATGCTAATATTTTGAAGACTCTTAATTTGTATCTACATGCTACTGATTTCTGTATGATTATATGTAATGAACTCTTCGTGATCACACTTACTTACTTAGTGCTGCTCTTCTGAGAATCATGAAAATATATGCAGTTTGGAGAGAAGGGATGTAGCCAAAGGCAGAAATGATCAGAAATATGTTGCTTTGTAAGAGATTTGATAAGAAACTTCATACAGGTTTGTTTTGAGAAATGGCTTATTCTGAACACTTCAAGAGGGAATAAAAGGTCCATGAAAACCTGGACAACAGGGTAAACAAAAGTGAAAAGAATTCATACAGATGCTGTTTTACACCTAGCTTAACTAATAACACCCATCATTCTCAGATATACAGGAAAAAGTTAATCCACACCAAATAAACCACATCAGGTGTCAGTACTGGCGACTTCTAGTTACTTCCTGTCATCTCAGTTATTCACAGAACAGAGGCAATGGAGAGGTCCAAAGGAACTCTGTGTATTGCCACGTCACTGCTCTCCTGAGTATTTCAGTATCTCCATTAAGGTAATGTCATTACCATGGCCAATTCACAAGCTTGACTGAAATTTCTTTAACAATGTACAATGTTGCAGACAGGTTAGGTTATCCATTCCACCTCTGCTTTTTCTAGGGCAATAGCTGAGAAAGGTAGTTTTAAAGGTAAAAAGAAATCTGAGGTAATTCCTAAAGAAAAGGAACAATTACTAACTTTAAAGACATTATTGTTACACAAAGTGAGTTTTTGGGGTTAGCAAAGAAGACAAACAACATTAAAGGTCGATAAAGGTGCAACACTTTCCACTGTTTGCTGCATTTGTACATAAGTCTTAGAAACAGCACAATATGTAGATCTCTTATATGTAGCCTCTGGAACTATAATGAGGTTAACCACGATTTTTCCCTTGTTATTAAAGGGCACGAATTCCTCCAAAGGGCAAGGCTAGTGCATTTACTCAGACTCCTACGCAAATTGTCCCAGGATCCTAGTTTGATGTACCTCGGTGGAAAGTGATTAGGGTCAGAGGACTTAAGCTGTATTCTAACACATATTAGATTTAAATAATCCTGTCTCATCTCTTCTGGCTCCTAACCAGTTTATTTAAACACTGAGTGAGTTTGTTTGTAAAGTCTAAGTGAATTTTAACAGCATCTGGTGACATTTTACTAGAAAACAGACAAACTCTAGAAATTCAGGTTCCAAAGCATATCAGTGTTCAATTTTTGAGGGTTTCTCAGTAGACTGAACTTGCCAGAGATCCTTGTTGTACATGTAAAATAGATTGGGATAATATCCTCAGAGTTAATCTATTTAAAATGAATAGTGTTCTTAGATCCTTTTGGCATTGGATTTATTAGGAAGAAAGTGATATTAGTGAGGAGTTAGTCCCACATCCAAGGCCATGCAATGGCTTTTCTCAAGAGATTAAGAAGCTGTACAATGTCTACTTTTAAGATAAAACTGTGGAAGATATATAACCTTTTAAGATTAGACTACTCTACTGATAGACCATCTTTTCTCTCATTAAACTTTTAAAAATTCTAATTAACAGACCCAATTCAAGAATTTCTGAGTTGAATGAAGGCATGTTCATATTTTCTGAGAATACCTTATTCAATCTTATTTTAAAAGCCTAAATCACATATAAAGTATATATGTTTTTTTAAATGCATTAGACAGAAAGGAGTAATAATGCTGCAGTCTATTGTGCCGATCTATCCGGGCATAGAAGTGGAAAAGTAGCCATATTTATCAGTGCAAAACTTGAGGATAATTCTCATACCCATAAATCACTGAACTGGAGGACCTCATTGAGACTAAGAAAACATTGTTTGTTAGAATATCTGTCTAAACCATTCAACTATACATGTGGCTTTGGCATTGCAGCTTCATGCACAAGTTAGAGGTAAAACTTGCATTTCCTCTGCACTTGCTACCAATGGCAGTTAGTGTCAAGTGAGAAATTTGCAGAAAGCTTATTAAATTTTGTTTTGCTTTGACTTTTTAACTACAGTTTACAGTTTACAAGGATATCTATGTCAGAACTTACTGACTAGTCAAAGGAATCTCCTCAGAAAATATGAGGAAAATGTTTCTGTGCTCTTTCTTTCCTTCCTCCTTCTTTCCCTATCCATAAATATTTCATAGAATCATACTATTTTTTCAGTTGGAAGGGACCCTTAAAAGTCAACTAGTCCAACTCCCTCATAATTAACAGGGACATTCACAGCTAGATCAGGTTGCTTAGAGTTTGTTCCAGCCTAATCTTAAATGTTTCCAGGGATGTTTCCAGTGCAGCACCCTGCACTTGGCCTTATTGAACCTCATTAGGTTCACATGGGCCTACTTCTCCAGCCTGTCCATGTCCCTCTGGATGGCTTCCCTTCCTTCCAATGTATTGACTGCACTGCTCAGCTTAATGTCATCTGCTAACTTGCTGAGGGTGCACTCGATGCCATCATCTGTGTCACTGATGAAGATTTTGAAGAGCACTGGTCCCAAGACTGACCCCTGAGGGACATTGCTTGCGACTGGCCTTCACCCAGAAAAAGAACCATGAATCATGACCCTTTGGCTGAGTCCAGCCAGCCAATTCCTAATCCATCGAACAGTCCATCCTTCAAATCCACACCTCTCCAGTTTAGAGTGGAGGATGTGATGAGAAACCATGTCAAAGGCTTTGCAGAAGTCCAGGTAGATGACACCCTTCCCCTGTCCACCAAAGCTGTTAATGCATCATAGAAGGCCACCAGATTGGTCAGGCAAGATCTGCCCTTGGTGAAGCCATGCTGACTGTCTCAAATCACCGCTTTATTTTGTATGTGCCCTAACATAGCTTCTAGGAGGATCTGCTCCATGATCTTACCAAGTACAGAGGTGAGGCTCACCAGCCTGTAGTTCCCCAGGTTTTCTTTCTCCCTTTCTTAAAAAGGGGAGTAATGTTTCCCTTTTTCCAGTCACTGGGGACTTCGCCAGGCAGTCATGATTTTTCAAACATGATGGAGAGCGGCTCGGCAACAACATTGGCCATCTCTTTCAGAACTCTAGAATGGATATCATCCAGTCCCATGGAATTATACACATTCAATTTCATGAGGAGGACTCAGACTTGTTCCACTGTTACAGTGGGACAGAAACCACTCTCCACACCCTCATCTAGAGGCTCATAGTCCTGGCGGACATCGGAAGCCTGACCATCTGTGAAGACTGAGGCAAAGCATTCACTGAGTACTTCAGATTTTCTATGTCTGAGGAAGCCAGCTCCCCATTACCTTTCATAAGAGGTGGAACATTCTCCCTGGCCTGTCACCTCCTGTCTATGTACCTGTAGAACCTCTTCTTGTTATCTTTCACATCCCTTGCCAAGTTCAGCTCCATCTACCCCTAGGCTTTCCTAATCCTATCATCTCTTCACACACGGACAACAGCCCTGTATTCCTCCCAGATTGCTCAACCCTGCTTCCACTTCCTGTACATATTTCCCTCTTTTCTCTCAGTTTAACAGCCATTATGGTCTCCTGCCTCCCCTGCTTGACTTCTTCTGCTGGGGGATCAAGAGCTGTTGCACTCTCAGAAGGGTGTCCTTAAGGAGCAGCCAGCTCTGTTCTGTACCCATGCCCTTAAGGACAGCTTCCCAGGGGATCCCACTCAGCAGTTCATTGAGAAGCCAGAAGTTTGCTCTCCTAAAGCACAGGGTCCTATGTCTGCTTTTTGCCAGGCCCGCCTTCTTTGAGATCACAAATTCCACCAGGGAATGGTCACTAAAGCTCAGGCTGCCTCCAGTCTTAAACAACTCTCTAATGCTCTCCTCTGCATTAGTGAGCACCAGGTTCAGTAAGGCTTCACTTCGGTTTGGTCCATCAGGAAGTTGTCCTCAACAAACTCCAGGAATCTCCTGGATTGTCTGTCACCCACCATGTCACTATTCCAGTAGATATCTGGGTGGTTGAAATCCCCCATCAGGACAGGAGCCTGCAAGCACAACACCTCCTGCAGCTGTAGCAAGAAGGCTCATCAAACAGGCTCCCCCTGATCAGGTGACTTGCATCTCAACAACTAGATGCCATTTTCTAGACTGATCCTCGATTTTTACCCACAAACTCTTGACCTCATCGTGGCTGTTCCTCAGACACAGATCTTCACAATCTATCCACTTCCTAAGATAGAGGGCAACTCCACCACCACTCTTGCCCTGTCTATCCCTTCTGAAAAGCATGTAGTCCTCAATCAGAGTATTCCAGTCATGGGATTCATCCCACCATGTTTCTGTGATAACAGTTAGGTTATAATTTCCCAATTGCACCATGGTTCCTAGCTCCTCCTGTTCATTTCCCATGCTGCATGCTTTGGTATGGATACACATCTCTCCTGTTCTGAGGACTCCACATCTGGATGCAGTACTCCAGGTGAGACCTCACCAGCACAGAATAGAGGGGCAGGATCACCTCCCTCAACCTGCAGGACAGGCTTCTTTTGACTCAGCCCAGGATACAGTTGGCTTTCTGGGCTGTGAGGGCACATTTCTGGCTCATGTCCAGCTTACCATTCACCAGTACCTCCAAGTCCTTCTTAGCAATTTGGAAAAAGTGCATGAATATAATGTGAAGGAAATATCCACATGTGTTAATTAGACATTAGTTAAAGTTCTAATAGTTAATTAGAAAATAAAAAGGAATAATGTATGAAAAGTTAAACTGCATGGACATAAGCTGTTTTAAATTATCATCTTAGTGAAACAAAACAAAGTTTGAACATACTTGAAAATGTATGCTCTGTTTGAACACAGACTGCTGAAAGACAAAACAGACTAGAGTAATATAATTTCAAGGAAATGAGCTGGCTACTAAGATCTGTTGGCATAACTAAGCATCATTTAAAAATGCTAGAGGAAGGCATATATTGTTTTGACCTTTATGTTTAAATAACTCTTGGCATTAGGTAAGAAAATTAGTATAATGTTACTGTAAACACTGACAAAAAAGGAAAAAGGAATTCTAAACTAAAGACATTTTGAGTAAATCTATATTTGCTCCACAACTCATGCAAAAAATCAAGCTTAAAGATCTTCTTAGTTGGAACTAATTGGTCTTTAATATCCAAGATTCCAACCCAAGCCATTCTATGATTCTATGATTCTGTATTCCTATTTTCCCAAATGACTCTTCCTAAACTGGTCATTTACTGAAGCACCTAACTTTACCACTATAGAAAATACCTACACAGTTTTTCATTACATAAACTGATATCTTAACGGATCAGGATAAGAAATGAAAGGTTGTTTTCTTGTGACACTAGCAAGGACATCTATGTAGGGGAAAAAAGGGAATGTATTAAGAAAATAAACAACTGATCACAGACATCTGGAAGAATGGGTGGATCTTTTACACTGAGTTAGTTATAATATCAAGCTGCACTAGGGCAATAGGGAATTCAAAAGGTTATGCTTCTTTGCATCTGTAAATACATAGATGTTTAGAAAATACGTTTAATGTTTTTAAAATATGATTCAGCAAAGAAAAAGAACAGCGCAGTGAGATAAAAAGATGATTTATCCTGTGGCCAGTGTGCTTCAAATTGACCAGAGAAAGTAATCTAATCAGACTTTATTAAACCGATTCTGCAGTACATCCCCAATGCCTGGAAGCATTGTCTGAGCTGGTCTGCAGTCTAATCCTACTTTAGGAGGTTTGCCAACTATTTAGCCTTTTCTAAGTAGAAAAAGAGCCACAAAAAATTAATTGCTAATAACTATTTTAATAAGGAAAATGTAAAACATCATTGATGATGTCTGACATAGGAAAGAATCTGTATTAGTGACAATAGTATTTAAGTAACTCTGATAGAGCATATCCTTTTTATTTTGAGCAAGATATAGCAGATATTGCAGGCTAAAAAACCAGCCTAAAGAGCTGCTGCCAGGTTATATAATCTTTGAGCACTCATCCAAGGCAGTCCTGAAGGCAAACACAGAGAGGAAAGGGTTGTGTTTGCTTCAACAGTTTCCCCCACTGCATGAAAATCCCAGTCCCATAAGCTAGCAGTGTTGATGGTGGCTGTTTCAGACTCCTCTAGAAAAATAAGCTCAATTTATGTAACAGAATGTTTCCCACAGATGACCTAAAAAGCACACCCAGAAAATAAGTGTAGACTGTTGTCAGTCCTTGCTGGCATTTGCAGATGTCTAAGAAGTTTCCTTTCATCATCCTATGTATGCTAGGTTAAATCCTAGAAAGTTCCCATATCTCCTGGTTGAAAGACTGCATGGAGAAATTCACACTACAATGAGCAAGTCTCCCATGTTAAATGAAGGCAATTAGTTTTTATACACATCTGTCAGTTTCAGAAGGTACTGCATTCCCTTGGGCGCAATCCTCTTCAGTGTTTCATTGAAGACATGGTAACAGTGCTCTGCGTGGTTTCCTTTCACACAAGAGTAATATAGCACACGTTTTCACTGAAAAGGGTCATAAAATTGCAACTTGTTGATTACACTAATCAAGAAATTACTCTCTCTTTTGTATTTTGCCTGCAGCACTGCCACTGCACAATATTCCACCTGGAGTCTTGGGTCTACCTATGTTTCTGATTGTCTCTCCTGGACAAGCAGCACTACTTATATAATCCCCTGATGCATTATTGATGCCTTAAATTGCTGACTCTGCCTTTTCTCCTTCTTCTGTGTACATCTTCTATTTCTTCAAGAACTTGTGTCCTTCGAGGCACGTATCAGTTTTTGTTGTGGAACAGACAAAGTCTGCCAGTACTCAAGTACTGAATTCTCACTGTCTTTCCTTTTTGCCTCAACCAGGGAGGCCTTGCTTCTACAGCCCAGAAGGCCAACTGGATCCTAGGGTACATCAAGAGAGGGGCGGCCTGCCCTCTGCTCTGCCTTCATGAGGTCCCACCTGGAGTATAGAATCCAGGTCTGGGGCCCCCAGCACAAGTGGAGATGATGTTGAAAAGTGTCCAGAGGAGGTCCATGAAGATGATTAGAGGGCTGGAGCATCTCTCCAATGAAGAAGGAGTTGTTCAAGGCCAGGTTGGATGGATCCTAAGCAATCTAATCCAGTGCTTGATTTAGAGGCTGGCAACTCTGCCCCATGACAAGAAGACTGGAACTAGATGATCCTTAAGGTCCTTTCTGTGATTCTATGTTCCAATGATTCTATGATTCTATGATAGCTGTATGTGTGTAAGAGATTATTCTTTTATATCCTTGTCTCAAAGCTTGCTGAGGACACAGATGAACAAGTCCAGGCAAGTCCTGGGCAAAGGTTGAGAAATCCTTTTTCTGAGGGACACAGATGGGAAAGGCTAGGGGCAATGAGAGAGAGATAAGCCACAGATTAATGGCCAGGAAGCAGTCTTGTGTATGGGCTTATCTCGAGGAAGATGGCAAACTCAGGGAGTGCTGCACATGACTCTTACCCAAGCGCCCAGGAATGCCACGTTGGTAGAAGAAGAAGGATAAAAAAGAGGGGCCAACAACCATGGAGTTCCATTTTTTGACAACGGATTCCTCGCTACATGATGCCTGCATGCTGAAGGAGCAGCAGAGGTTTCTGACATCAGATTCCTCATGACCTGCCTCTCTCCTCCTGAGCTTGCTCTGTGCTCTACCTGCTTGCTACCTAAGGCAAGCCACTCTGCTGCTGCTGTCCCCCCCCCACCCCGAGAAGGTGTCTGCCATCAGATTCCTCACTATGGAATGCCTGCATACTGACATGCTCCTGGGCCTGCTACCTGAGATCTGCTGCTTCCTCCTGGACTTAACCTGCGGCTTCTTCCTGGACCTACTCTGCCACTGCACCTTCTTCCTGCCTAAGGCCAGACACGCTGCTGCTGCTCTCTCCCTGCACTTTTGCCTTGGACCATCAGAACAAAGTGTAACGTGACTGCTGCTGGATCCTGGTGGTGACTATCCCCGCTTTACACAATTCTTGCTTCTTTCCTGTCTTTTCTATCACCCTCTTTCCCTTCACCATCACCCCAATTTGCAGTAGTGTCCATCCTCCCCTTCCCCATCTCCCTAATTAAGATTTGTAAGAAACTGGTTAGACCAACATTTGAACCATTTTTTCTTAATCTCATGCTGGGTATACATGTATCAAAGAAAGAACCTCCTCTCCCTCCCATAAATTGGAGCAAAACAATGGGGAAACAGGGAAGTCTTGAGTTTTCAGGGTACATACGCTTTAGATTGGAAGAATTCATGGAAGAATTTTTGCCTTCCAGAGTTCTTCCTGGGATTTAATTCTGTTTCAAAATCATTTGACCAATGCTAGCATGCTTCCATAATATTCATTGATGGGTATTGTTTCACTTACATGAATTTTATTTCAGGGAACTTCGTGGAACCGTTTCACTTCTTATGCCTGCAAAAATATAGATTAGAATTGCTCAATCCTGTATGAAATATCACCAATGGAAAAAGAACAAGTAAATAGTGTCAAGTTCACGAAATTAAAGGCAATTATAGACTACTTTATATACATTTAAAGAATAAATCAATAAAAGGGCAGTTTTGAACATTCACAGTGATCACTAGAGATTAGCTGTTGATTTATATTCTGTTACCTTTCAAGCAGAAAACCAAATTTCTAGCCTGTTCTTTTAAAATTCCTAGGTTTTGTATTTGTGATGCTCATTCAATTATTTTATATATTTATTTATTTTGCTTGTATGATGGCTTTGCATTTGGAAGGCTGCCTGAGGAGAGATGCCTGAAGGAAAAGAGGGAATCCAGACAACTATAAAAATATCCTATGTGTTTTCACAGCAAAAAATGCATGGGCATGATGGCAGATCTCTCCCATGTTAATACTGCATGTTAATATAACAGAGGAGACTGCATCATTACTATCACCCTGGTGTGATGCTTTTGTGAGATGCAGTTAGTACAGTGCTGTGACATTTACAGTGTTGTGCGCTGCATTTAGTGGCAGATCTGCTAACAACAGCAGATCTATTCCTGGCCACATAGAGTGGAATGCTGCCTACTCACACTCTCCTTTCTGCATTGGTTTCCTGCCGTAATGTACGTTACATTTAGAACTTTGATGTTAACTGAAGGCCAGCCAAAAAAGGGCTTGGAATCTGAATGCTTTCATATTTCTGGATATGGGGTGGGTTTGAATTTCCAGATTAGCAGTAACTTCTCTGATATTAGCGTTGGGTTGTTTCCAGAACCATATGGGACCTAATTTCTAATGCAGCCAAGACCTTAAAGCCAATCTGAAGAAACGTGGGACAAGCTGGCAAAAAAGTATTACAGGCAGATAACAGTGAAAGGTTTACATGAATTTCCACCTCATAAACTTTAGTCATTTTGATCTTACAGTTTTTTTTGTAGATTTACAGAAAAACTGAACTCTAATTCTTATTTGAAATTAAATTTCCCTCTTGCACTAAACACTAAGCTCTAGCCATTTGACACTCAAAATTTTCTGTGAAACTTCTGGCATGATATATACTACATTTTGTTGTACAGTAAGAGAAAATGAAAGATTCTGCCTTGAAGTTATTCAGAAGTTACACTGATGTTTATTATTTTCTTATTCAGTGGTACAAAGGTTCATACCCATATCATCTGTGTAAATATATATCTGTGTAAATATGAAAGTGATAATATCAAAGAATACTCTTAATATCAAAGAAAACTCTTTTTCATTTTCCTGAAGTAACTGATTTTATCAGCTAAGCATTAAGTAAGTAAGTAAATGTATTTTTTAAGCTGATCTTTCATGCTTTCTCTGATAAACAGGAGATAATAAACTCTGCATGTCTCAGGCAACTACTTTATTGAAGTGAGATGAATGATTCTCTGGAGGCTCCTTTTTCCATGAGCTGCAGAGATCCTAGAAAGTTATTCTGTCCTAGACATATGGTGTTTATATGTCTCAGTGTTTTCACACAGCTCCATGCTCCTACCCTTCGTGTAACTTTTACATGCAAAAAACCATGGAGCAATGTAAAATATGACCCCCATTTTATAAAAATCCCAAGAGAATTTTTTTTTTTTAATGAACTTCCTCTACCTGTAGAAGTTAGGACAAAATAATGAAGATTTTCGTGGTTTTCCACTACTTCCTGTAAAAGCAGAGAAAAAAAGTTAGTTAGATCTATGAATAAAAGGAAATTGGCTGAAAAGTGCTAATTCATAATGAAACTAACTTGTCAGACTATTTTCATAGCACCATCTGTATAAAGATTAAAAAAAACCCAACACCTCTCATAAAATATTAATGCTTTAACCTTTAGGTTATTAATTAGCCCTTATGAATTTAAACTACTGCTTACATTGTAGAGATGGAAGAGAAAAATGTAAGCTAACAGGAAGAGATAAAAACAGGACCTTTTCTTCTCATTCCTAAGGCTGGGTTTTTAATATATTATCATTCTTCTCTCCCTCTAAATCAGTAAATTAAGTGATGATGTCAAGCATCTCAAAAGCAGCTATACTTCTAGTGCATGTGTAACACGCACTAAAGATGCATTTGAGCCTCCCTGGACAAGAGAAAGGACTGATCCAGTATAGTGCTTCAATGTGAGAAGACACTGGGACGCCATTTTTACCCAGTACCTTTCCCAAAATATTAGCATAAAAAACACCTCTAAAATGCCTGTAGTAGAAATCAATATACCCAGTAGGATTGCAGCACAACAGATTAAACTGAAGTGCATAAATAAATAGTGAATTGCACTGCAGCCAACTTTTTAGTTTGTGGGAGCTTCAATTACCACATTCTCCCCTTTACAAGGCAGCAGGATGCAACACATTTGTGGCAGGGTAATGTGAGCACTCCCTGCATCCGCATAACATGAAACATTGAACCCATCACCACTTACAAAGAGCATATGCAGCTGGGGTAAATTCAGCCTGGACATTTCAGTCTTCTGTGGCATCAAGGAATGAGAATTTTTTAATGTATGTTATGAGAAATGTAAAATATTTTCACTTGGGACTTTTAAATCCTCAAATGTGAATTGTTAACATGAGGTTTTCAGGTCAATATTTCAACCAGATTCCAAGAATCGGCAGCTGATATTGCAATTTTCCTATGGGCTTCTATTAAGTTATTTCAAAATTTGTGTTAAAAATCATGCTGGGATAAATCTGGAAAGGTGAAACAAGCAAGCAAAAAAAGTTTAAAAATTATATTTGTTACACAAAAATGATTGTCTATTTGCACGTTAATGATGTGCACTATTTTGTATGTACACAGTCTGGGTACAGACTTTCCTGTCTTGTCAACATTACGATATGTCAGCAGGTGCTTATATTTAAAATCAATAAAAAAAAACGCTCTCCCCTAAAAAATCTTATCAAGTTACACAAAATTATATGCATAATTCGTTGCACAGGGGCCTTGTATCACTGTTTCTTTGGCAAGGCAGCTGACCGATATTGCAACTGCAATAACCACAACTTTCAGGCTGTGGAAAACACTGGATTTCACTGCAGCTCTTTCCTCCCTGAATATTCAGATTTCACTTTAAAGTTAAGGAGGACTTGTGAGGGCATGGTGTGCATACAGGTGCCATTCTGATATAAAGCCTTTCGTCACACAGCTGAGAAGCAGGCAATGGTTTGGCTGTGAACACATTGAAGAAGACAACTTATTTTAAGAGTGAACTCAGGTCATATGTTTCTAAACATTCTTGATCAAACACTAGGCATCTTAACAGTGTATGATGGCCTTGTCTTCCTGTGTAGACTTGACTGAGTAAAGAATGATCCCTTAGATAACAAGAATTTACCTACAGGCTCTATAGGATTCCTATATTTAGCCATAAACAAGGGCAGTAACAGAACATACTGTATGTTCCTTCTGCTCCAGTTAGTGTTAAGTGTTACAAAAATTAACTGATACAGACTGTTATATTCCTTGCACCAAAATCTTTGTGGAAAGCAACATCGCCATGTGCTTTGTAACTAGTGAGACTTTTTTTCCCCCATGTACTTTGTTTCTAAATAAAGCAACAGCTATTTTGCCCTCCTCCCTTTTGTATCTGGTTTCTAATTCTGTGATATTAATATGGAGTGACACATTTAAAGCCTTTATTTATACTTGTGGAGAGTATTTTTACAAGATATGTAGTGTAGTACTCCAAGATGAGGACATATTATGGTGATGCTTGTAAGGTAAGGGAAGTTTTTCAACATAAACAAACCAAGAAACAAACAAACAAACAAAAGCCCCAAAAGGCAAAACGAAAAACCCAAACCATCCAACCAAATAAACAACATTAATTAAACTACTATATGGTTATTGTATATACAGAGTAATTATTTTTTGTCATTTCAAGTAATGTAATATTCACAATGACACTTTACAAAAAGCACTGTGATGAAATCTGCCTGATCTATGCAGAATTTACTTTAGCAGAGGATTAGGTTCAGGCTTAAAGCGAGAATAAGAAGAATGGTCATGTTTTCAGTCTGCTAACGTCAGGTTATGGCATAATGAAGAGCTGTACTGCTGCAGACCCACCTTCTTCACCTTGCCCTTCCTCAGGATTCTCTTCAATCTGAAGGTCAGTAAATTCCTTAAGTATTCAGCACAGATTTCCTGAGGCCACCAACATGTATTATGGGTGAGTACTCATTACTAGAGATGACACAATACCATGATGATTTTTAGACTCCTCGTCTATTGTGCTGCATCAAGTTCCTCCCTCCTTTTCTCAGTGAGGCAGCAGAAGAGGTTACTTCCTAGTGATACTCTCAAGAGCCCTAACACCTAGCAATTTCTAGCACCAGATTCCAAGTCTTTCTTTCCTCAATTTTCATCAAGCTAGATGGTTCTCTAAGTGCCTGATGGAGGAAAAGAAGTCAGTTCAAGCTATTGGACAGTAAATTTGGTAACTATCCATACAGCAAGATTTTGGATCCTCTATGCTAGAAGTAACAGAACTAATACATTTTGATGTTAAAGGAGAGGAGATAAAGCTATATTCTTTCCTAAAATCTGCTTTAATACAGTCTTCAACCATAGCCTGCATAGATCCCAGAAGTTAATGATCTTTGTTAGTAATCCTAAAATTTTAGATCATGTTAAGAATATCACTGTTCATTCTCTACTTCCTGTGTTGCTTACAATAGGACAAATAGCTCTATTTCCATAGATTTTTGGTATCTCTTAAGGTTCCTAAAACTTGTAAAACTGAACTTGTGTGCATTTCTCTAAACAAGGTGATTAAGATATTATGTCACTAATGGTGCAATAAGTTCATGCATTTATGTATATTAAATGCATGAGAAATCATGAAAGTTTTTATTAGCACAGCTTTGAAAAATATCTCTATGTTCTGTTATATTAGGTGCCACAGAAGTTTTCATACTCAAAATATTACACATCTAAATATTACATACAATATCTTGCTCATCAGAAACACTTGTGAGTTGCTGACTTCCTATACTGTATTTTTTCTTTTCCTTAAAAATACCCTGAGGTTGTCAGTGTTGTTTAAAAATATATGTAATTACGAAGAGGATAAAGACTTGAACAATGGAGACTTCACCCATAATTGCTGAGCAACTTTGTGTGAAGCATGCCTCATATGCTATTCTTCCCCTGACCTAAATGGTACATATTTCATGTAGGACATGTGAGAGTGTCCTACTGGATAATTACAGTCTCAAATCCATTCCTAATTCTCAACAGATCACATTTTCTTTTCTGGAAATTAGTTTTCTTCTGCAAATGGAAAGTGCTGTTCTGTGAGAAATAGCCTCTGCCTTTAATTTAATTTTCTACTTCCAACAGCTTACCTGATGAACACAAAATCATCCTTTACAGATCTTAGGATTTAAATTAATTGATATCACTAAATTGGCAGCTAGAATTTTGACAGAGTTTTGATGTGACTTTTACCATAATTGAGTCTGAAACTTCATCAAATTAAAAAAAAATATATATATATATATCTGTCACCTCTAGATCCACAATCCTTATTTCTCTTATAGTGATTGTTCAGTTATTTTAAGGCTTCTTTAAACCTTACTTTACGTCTGTTTAATTTTGAGCTTGTGCAGTCATTTCACTTCCACCCTTTATCTGTATCCGAGCAATGGCCACAAGAGGTGCTAAGGAAGCATCAGAAAGTCTGCCTCTTGCAATGCTCGCATACAGTTTTCTGAAGCAATGAAAAACTGTATTGTCATTTAGTGGTGTCATACGTACAGGTAATGTTGTGGAAGGCTCAGGTCAATGAACTCTGTCTAATGGTGTTCTTTCAACTTCAGAACCAGGATTTTGTCTTTCTGACTTCCAGCTACAGAAAAGTGAGAGACTGACATGAAAATGAGGAAATTAAATCATTGGAAGCATTTCAGAGGCTTATAAAAATTTTTTTCTGGTCTATTTAGCAAATAAAATCTCAGTAAAAATGACAGACAATCTACATCAATAACTCAAAATCTCTAATTCTCTAAATACTTATCATGCAATAAATACTTTAGCATTTTTCCCCTTTTGTGCTGACCCATCAGGAAAGAATCAAGGGAAAATGAGTGGTATTCTTCAAGTAATTTCCAGAAGTACAAGATAAAACTTAGTGAAAATTCCTTTTCTACCATCCCTGTAGTGAATTGTCAATATTCTTGACATAAGCTTATTTCCTCTAAGGTTTTATAAGATCTTTTCTTTCAATTAAATTTACATTATGACAATTATATTTTGACATATCTCATCACATGTAGAGACATTTTTTAAAATAGTTTCGCTACATGCAGGAATCACTTTCCTTTCCTTCCTCTTCCGTTTCCTGCCCTGCTGTGCTGTGCCCTGCTCTTCTTTTTAGTATTCAAGTAAATAGCAGATTTACCTAAGTTAGAGAAGCAGAATATGAAGAAATGAAGTGGAAGATGGTTTTTATGCTTTAGGTGTTATGTTGCCAAATCATTCAACAATTTTAATAACTCCTTTTTATTTCACTTCTGCTAAAAATACCTCAGAAGTCCATAGTGAAGTCATAATTCACAAAATCTAATATTCTGTAAGAAGGAACAGTTTTAGATAGTCTTCTGCCATGCCCTAAGAAAACCAAAAGAATTATTGGCATTTTATAGTATATCTGAGAAAAGATGATGTCATAATCATTTGTCAAACAAAATCAGTGTTCATTTTAAATCCTTGGAAAACATTAACCTTACAACTGACAAATCCCAGGAAAAAATCTTTATTGCTTTTCACTGATTTTGAAAATCTACTTAAACATTTTTTTTTCTGCAAGCAACTGGAACATTTAAAGTGTTGTGACACACTGGAGATGAATTTTGTTTGAACTCGCACAGATTTATGTTCAGTTATCTGAAAGCTGATGGAAGAATCCTTTAACAGAATGTTGAAATTAAATAATGAGTAGAACATGGTAAGGCAGAGAGGGCAAAGGGCAAAGCTGAGACTCTCTTTTCATTGAAGCCTCTTGTCCTTACTACAGAGCTAGAAAACAGTCCGGCATGCACACTTTGAATTTCAATTACTGGTGCTGTCAGGGAGCAAAAGAATACATTTATACTTCTATGGGATTTAGAAGTTTAAAAAAAAAAAAAACAAACACAAAAAAAACCAACCACAACAAACCACAAGTCAATCCTCCATGCATTTGATAGCATTTCTATTTAATCAACTACAGCACTTCCCCACAACATATATATGGAGGGATTTTCCCAGCACAAATTGAAATAGAAACATATATTAAAATAAATTTCAATAAAATAAAATAAACATGCAAAGTACAACAGCAGAAATATCTGTAACTATATTAGATTTTCTGACCACTTGTAACTCAAGATTACAGTGCTTTTACATGTAATTATCCTTTCCAATAAAGGAGATGTAGATGAGAGATGAGATGAGATTCACGTGAGATGTAGAACTTGCTATAATCTTGGGTTTAAACAGCAATGTCTGAATAATCTTCAGAGTAGCTTTGCCTGGATAAACACTAAAAGAATGATCAGAAATAAGACATCTCTTTCATTCATGTACTGTTTCAGAACAAATGCTCAAAATCCAAGCACTTCCTCTAGCTTACTTTATGAACTGTCTTTTTTATATCCCAGACAACTTTTCAATATAAGTAGGAATATTAGACCCACGGTGTGATTGGTGGAACAACTGCACAGTCCAATTGACTAATTCATCAGCATATGTATACTGTAGAGTTAATAGAGTTTATTAAGAGACTGGAGTGTGAAAAAGTTGATTCATAAACCAAGCTGCAATGCAAATACTGTTATCTTGTTTCAATAGCTGTAGAAGTAGGCACATCCTGATCATAGAGGTATTGATGTACTGAGTGTCACTGAACTCTAGCTCACATGATGGAAAAGCAGCCCATGCGCATATGCACTACAACTAAGATTCTTGTTAAATAAAATACCTGAGATACAGCACAGTGAAAAGATGGCTGTACCTCTGCTAAAATCTTGCCTCCATGATCTCACATTTCATTTTAGTATAATGCTGTGTTGAACTCACGTACATGTCACAGTAGCTGAGGTCATTTCTTTGACCATGTATTTCATTTTCCTCTTATTCTCTCCCTACCAAGTAGGGAGAACTGATTGCAGTTCTGTTTGGTTGTGGTAGGGTAGACTTAGGTTGTCTAAGGTAGACTTTCTGCATCATTCTGAAATGTGGAAAATCGACTCCTTTTCCTTCCCTTCTCCCCTGGCACTGCCAGGTGGCCAAGTGCTCTGTTATGCCCTTTCCTTGATTAGAGCTGGATCACTGACCCACAGGGAGACAGCCAGAACAGTTCCATCTCCCGCCACACTTGCTTTAATGTTGGTCAACAATTTAGCAGCCCAGTCTGGGAAGATCTATCCTTGCCAAAGCCACTTCCATCCTACTTTCTATGTCTGTAGTACTTCCTTCAAAATTCTGCCCAAAAAAGAAGGCTTGCATATGATGGAGGCTGGGCCTGTAACTCTCTAAACTGCTTTATATTTGGCAGCGTTTGGCAGATATTCCCCTCACCTCTCAATCCTTATATTTCATATTATTCTGTGGTAATATTCAGAATGTCAGTAGAGACACTTTGTATTTCCAACTTTCCACATCATACCTGGCCCTGTGGCTGGTATTCACTAATCTACAAATGCTCTCGTTCCAAAACACATGCCGGATCTTGGGCTCTGGGCTACTGAAGTCTGAACCTGTCATGAACATGATATATATAGCTACTAGAGGCAGCAGGTTCTGAATATTCAGTAATGTTAGAGCCGTATGCTACATGGGCTCTTTGTTATAAACATTATTTATAGTTCATTTCTGAATCAATTGTTTGCAGCATTTGCTAGAGGTAAGTAGGGTTTTCAACCTTCAAAAATAGATTTTAACAATAGGCATGAATGTTCCCTTATATGTATATACATATGAGTGCCCAACGCAGAGCTACAGCTGGACCTCAGAACAGAAGCAAATAGCTGTGTCAGCACAATACAGGTGAACGGATAGGGCCTGCCACAAATACCGGGTTAACCTGATGAAGTGACATTGCTTTTCAAAATCATTCCAGTCCCTCACATAGAATCCATGCAGACATGGATAAGTACAGGGGACTGGCTCATGGTTACTTATCATTATACGTCACTCCAGACACTCAGCTATACACTGATGATGGCACTGGAGACATATATGCTACAGTGGTAAAAACATGGTGGAAGGGAAAAGATCATTTTTGTCTGTACGCTGAACCTACGGTCAAGAATACATCAAGTTCAGTTTGAAAAATGAATTGTTTTCAATATCCTATGATGCATGTTAAATTGAATTTCTTAAAATATTTCTATACTGTGAAGAAATATTTACCTTCCAGGCCTTAGAATTTCAGGATTATAAGGATTTCATTTACAGTAACAGCAGTCAATCCTGAAACAAGTGGGGACTTCTTTGCCTTGTTATTGTCTGTCAGCTTTGGTCAGGTAATGAACAACTCTTACAGTTTGATTTAACATAAAGTTGAAATATATGTGTTAATAATACAAAACAAATTTTAACATTATATAGTATTACATGATGTAACAACCGTTACAAAGAAATCCTAAGGAGTCCTAAATGACTCCTGACCTCTAGAGATACTTGTTAGCCACCTAACACATCCCAAGATGTATATTTATTTCTGTGGGACATTTCACGTTAGTAAAAATATTTTAAGGATCAGTTCTATATGAAGGCACATATTTGGATGAAGATAGAAATGTCCAAACTGGTTCTTTTTGTCACACTAAATTACCATCAAAAAAGGACTTTAGGGAGAATAGATTCTAAAAACACAGTCTAGGTTTGGGCTAAAATCAGCATGCTCCTAATCAAAATCTCTGGTTTGAGTCTAATTAGACATGAATGGGACCATCCTTGCTTTTTTACAAAACCAAAATCTGACCTGGATTAAGAAAACAATAGTAACAATTATTGTCTTACCCAGTTGGACAATAGATGAATTAAATGACTAAAATACACTCAGGGAAAAAAAAAAATCCTGGGTGGGAATGGCTGTGGTATTAGGAAGAATCTTAATTTTTGTCCAGTAATTCTTGTGACTGAAACCGAAATATATTGTTTCAACAATCATTTCCTCCCCAAGTCCTCTTACTTCAGGAGAATACTGGAGTGCTGTAAGTGTCAGCATAGATAACACCTTCGCATGTATGCTGCTCACTGACCTCAAATTACATGAATAAAAGGCCAAGAGAAACCATGGTGGAATAAGATGCAGTGTTTTTGTAAGGAATGCATGTTATATATTATTTGGCATTGTGCCACTCTGTTCAGAATTAGGAGATGGATTATTGTGGATTTGTTTTCTTTTAGGAATTAGGGCTGGCCCTGGCTTAGCTTCAGTACTGCAGAGGTATTAACTGCAATGCATTTCTGTCTTACAGCTTCATCCCATTTAGCCATTGTGACTTTGGAGTGACTTCTAAAGCAATCCAATCAGAATGAGTTGGCAGATTAATGTTAACTTTCATGTCAGGACTGAAGGCAATGCAAAATGAAAATGCTAAAAGAAGAGGCATTTCACCATCCATAGTGTAGCTAAAAATAAAACTGAACCGTCTCATGAGCTAATGAGTCTTTGTTTAATCTACAAATGGGTAAAGCATTAGGAAACTGCCTTTGTTTATATTAATCACTCTCAAAAAATAAATAAAATTGATACTACAGCCTCTGGCAAGTAGAAGAGATTGTACCCAAGGGCTGCTCTTTTTCATTAAAATTTTGGATTACCAGAAAAATATCCATCTTTCTTTGCTTCAGCAGCCACTGAGTTTTTGATAAATTTTATATCACAGCTACTCAGAAACTGAATGCTGGCAAAATTAGAAGAAGGTTCAGTTTCACCTGAACCAAGGGCAAGAATGGGCAAGAACTCCTCCTTGCAACAGATCAGTAGGATGGTACATTTTGGGGGTCAGAGTCCAAGGGGAGAATTTGAAACAGTATAATTTAACTTCTCCCCTCCATAAAATTTGAATATTTGTTCTAATCCAAATATCAGAGATCAATGATCAGAAGTGTGTCTCTTTGGCAGGACTGTGTTACAACCGTGAACATCTTGTATTGTTACTTGTGACTCATGCTTCTAGTCTAACACATCTCCCTCAATCTGATAAGTATTTTCACTTGTAGTGGAAATGTAGTCGTTTCTTTTCATCTGCACAGCACTAGCTATGGAAAAGGATATGTTTTGATCTAAGAACATTGGAATGTTATATGTTATCATACCCACTTGGTATTTCTGTTCTTCAGAAATGCTGATGATACAAAAACATGTGTTACTTTTATTGGTCTGGTTAAACAGCTACTGACTGCCATTTATCACTGACTGAAACACCAAACAGTAAGACTGAAATTTGTTTTTCAGCTTTAGAATGTGGTTTGGGAGAACTATTTCTTCAGTAGAATTTGCTAATCTTTGACAGAAACAAAGGCTTGGATCTCCATGACGTAAGGGAATACTATCTATTGGCAGTAGCTTGACTGGGTTGTTCTTAACATTGACACAAAGTACTAACATTATAGCGCCAATCAGCAATATTCCCATTTTGGTCTTCTCAGGTGTGTAAGCAAAGTCGGTGACTTCCTGGTCATAATAAAATGAAATTAGCTTTACTGTTCTTAGACCACCACAGATTTTTTCTTTTCACCAGGATGATTTTTCCTCTTCTACTGAAAACAAGTTTCCTATGTGTTAGAACATGACTCATATAGATCAGTCCTCACGTGTTCCTGTAAACAGTATTAATAACCCCTTAATGTATAAATGCACTTCACAGTACAGTATTTATACCAAGATCCAAATATCTCCTGTTATTCACAATAGAATGAAAGTCTTGACACATAATTTTGCAAGCCCACTCATTTTGCTTCTTGTTTGTTGGGTAGTGCATGATGGGAATTAAAAAATAGCAATAAAAATAATAGGCACTTAGCAGCAGCAGCAACATAACAAAAATTGCAGGGATAATTTCTCATGCTCACACATGACACAGTTGCTTTCTTAAAAGTATACTGATACACTGAACAGTAAATAAATTAACATTTGTCTGGGGTCTAACTTCTGTATTAAACATAGAACAACCAGATAATACGGACATTAAAATTCCCTTGTACTTACCATATGCAATTATTCTAATGATAACATTTTAGGCTAATAATATTGTCAACTTAATATCATCTGCATAGTTACTGACATTTTCCAGAAGGTCAAAATCTGAGAGAATTCCAAAAATTAAATAGAAAAATGATGGAACTAAGACCAGCTTATTTTTGTGTAGTTCAGCAGATACAAATGATGAGATGTATTTACCCCATTTCTACGCTTGACTGCTTTGTTGATTCTTTTCTTCCTCCCCACCCCCCAAATTGAATGTGTTTACTCACAGTGGCAGCTGTGAGTTATAGGTTCACATGGGATGTCAAGGTGGTGGAGAGCTCCTCCTGCTGCATTTCAGCTGATGCCAGCAGAACTCAGTCACAGTGTTGCAGTTCTTATGTAATGTCATAGGGCTAAAAGCTGGTTTTCCTCCTATTTCCAGCAGTATGCACCTTTCATTTCTTCTGCAGTGTCACAAACCACTAGATAACAAAGTTGACACTCCTGAAGAACTGAATGCCAGCTGTTTTGAGTCTTGGACCTAGCTAAATTTCAGGTAATGTAGGTCAGGCAAAACAATCTTTGGAACATTTTTTGTTTCTTTTTCAAATTGTTTTTTCTTTGTGTCTAAATCTCAGAAGTGATGATGGTTATCATTCCAAATTATCTTCCTCAAATGACACGTTCACAACTAAGATATTAGTAACTGAAATTTGCCTGTATAATAAAAATTGCTTGTTGGAAAATTTCAGTTTTTTTCCTCAGCACAGAATAAACAAAAATGCATAGAACATTACCTGTGAGCTTAATATAATTTTGTAATGAGGAGTAGCAAACTCTCTACAGAAATCATTTTCTTGCCTTCGAGATTCTTAATATTGCATCACTGCTTATACTAGTCTCTATCTGCTCCTTTTGAATGTAACAACAACATCTTATAAAACTGAACTGGAACAGGAATGAGCCTGGGATGAAGTGGTAAACACATACATAACTCATGGTATGTTATTTCTATGAACACTGCATTTCATTCAGGCCTAATAAAATAGCCTTCTGCTTAAGATGATCCTGTTGTTTGGCAGATTGGGAGGCTTGTAGCATTTCATGTTGCTGAAATTATACAGGGAAAAAACAGAAAGTAAAATTTCATTTTACTTTGTAGCAGTAATGTATGTTACAAATTCCTCCTATAGCTGTAATTTCTGTAGGATAATTAGAGAGATAGGCAAGATTAACTCTCACATACTCACAAAACATGTGATGTTCTGACTAGGGCAGAATATCAACATTTGGTTTCATTTTGATGACCTTGGATCTAGCTCCAGGCTTGCAGACACGGTCCATAAGCAGGGCGCACAGCTATAGCTAGTACAATATCATTTAGTATTTTGAAAAAAATCAGATGTGGCACTGCAGAATTGGATCCAAGCTAACGTGTTAGACTTGTACAGCAGCCTTAACTCAGTTACAGTGTGGCAGTAAACTATGTTGCATTACTTACCTCTTTAGACTCAAGTTGCAAATCACTCCCATAACACAGTATAGAAGTACTTAAGTCTCTTTGTCTTCTACAGGATGAAACAAACAAGAAAATAATCTGTAAAAACCCTAAACTGTTAAATTCTTCAGCAAGGGCATTTAAACATACCCCATAAGTTCCTTACTATTCATCACTTCATAATGCTTAAGAATATTGTGCATATTGTAGCCCTGTTGTAAATGCAAAGCAATAAGATAATGCTATTTCAGTTTACGTATATCGAAAGAGGGATTGATTCATTTCACTTCTTCAAAAGGACAAAAAGCAGACTTATTTCCGGTCTGAAATTTATCATATCAATTCTTCTGAAAAATACTACATTTAAAAAAATCTGTAGAACAAAAATAAAGTATAACAGAATAAATTTAGCTATTCTCATAATGAGGATGTGTTAGAGTTTAAATGAAATAAGACACTGGTATACCTTAAACATTGTAAATTCCTAAATAACAAATATTACTTTAAAGTAGTTATTTCCTTTTTTGTTTGTTTTCCAAGTATTTTTCAATCAAATCTACGTGTAGTAATCACACTTGAAAATATATTCATCATTTGCTGATTTGGACCAATGCTATGCAAATATCCTATTTGGCTTTCTGTTGTTCCACTTTACACTCACCCACTTTATGCCACATCCTGAAAATCTACAGCAGCAAAGAATTTTCTTAACTGCGGTCTTCCCCTAGTAGCTATAGAAATAAATCAATACGTTTTTTTTTTTCCTCTGAAATTCACGTAAAAATAGAAAATCTTCAGATTCCAGTCAGACCTCTAAGACTAATAATTAGTATTGTCTTAATTTCTTTCTTTCTAATTTTCAGGTATTATTGAGTGCAAAATTATTTGAAGCAACATTTTCAGATCAATAGCAAGGAAAAATCTCAGATAAGGCTAATTGTTGGTGGTATTTTTACAGAGTTTATGTAGTGGACTCCTCTTAAACTGTATGCCAGTTGTCCAGACAATCCTGACAAAAGCTCATTTTCCAGACTAAGACCATTTTCCGTATGACATGTTAAGCCCAGTGGAGTATTTTTAAAATTCACTATTTATGGTCATTTCTAACAACTCCTTTTATCCTCTAATAGCCTTCTCCACCCTCTTATGACTATAATTTTTTAAGTGCTGCAGGTGTGCATGGTATGCTAAAAGAAGATAACAGGCAGTACTGCACTCAAGGGGCTTGCAACTGAGGCTATAGTCTTGGAAATAGTTGCATGCCTGCCTAGCTTCTCCTTGTGACATGTCCCTCAGAACTGTGATCCTGAATCACACCTGATTCAGTGTCATTTAAATCAGTAATAATTTGAAATAGATGTCAAATTTCAAGTAGAATTAGTTTTAGTGGATCTGATTGGTAGGTTGACTAGTGAACTCCTCAGCCAAGATTTAAGAATTTCCTGAGTGTAGAAAGACTTCAGATCTTAAGAATAGGATCCATAGCAGCAAATAGCTGAATAAAATTAACCCAAGCCTGCCTGTAACAAAGACCAACTAAGAAAAACAAAAGGTTGCTAAGGAAATGAATTCTCCAGAACTGGGGGGAGGGGTTAGTTGTATGTCGGATTCTTAACCCTATCTATTCATCTGGCTTCTAATAACCTTACTCTGAAAAAGCAAACAAAAAAATCCCTAACAAATAAACAAACAATAAAAATCAGGCAGAAATACTGTTTCTGTTTTACACCATGTCTCATTAAGAAGGCTGAGATTCTTATCTTCCTTGTGCTCCTGATTTGGAAGTGGAATTTGAAAGCAGATCTTCCCCGTGATTCCCTCAATAAATGATTAAGAAGTGAATATTAGAGAAAACAGAACATCTCCTCCTCTTGCAATAGGACATCTGAAATCTGATTTGATTATTGGTGTATGAGATGAATTTGAGAATCTGTCATTCTTGCATTCACAGCTGCTCAGCATCTTCAGGATTTGCATAGGATATGCCTATCCAGCATCAGAAATTTGGGCACCTAGAAGAATTTACTGGGGGAGTATTTTGGAGCCAAGATAATTTCAGTGCCTTTCAGGCTAAGTAGCATCTGAGTAGGGCTTTGTGAGGGTCTCACAGCTGGATTTAGGGAACAGAAGTGGCAGTCTAAATTTAGTCAGCTAAAGTGCTATCTAAATTCCATTGTTAAGCTATACGTAGAGAGCTAATCTGCTGAAGGAGGATAGGTATTCTAAAGGTTTGAACACAAGAGATGCATTTGCCAATGCAACCACTTAGATCCAGAAGATTCAACACTCACTTTTGTTCCTTGCTGTATTGGAACTATGACAAAAAAAATTGTTTGAAACTATTACTTTTGTGTGTTTGTACAGAAATACAGTAACGCATTCACCACCCATTCTAGGTCTCTCTTTAACTGCTCCTCCTCCATACTTAAATTGGGTGTTCTGAACCTAGGGTATTTGGACTTAAATACTTTGAGTAAGAGTTGTCTGTGTAGCCAGAAATAGATCAGAAATGTATGTTTGGATACGGTTAGTTTAGTTTCTGAGTACATCAGCCCTTCCTGCCTTCCTCATGCCATTTAAAGGCATATAATTAACTCATATTTAGTCTGCTATCTAAATCAAATACAGCACCTAGTGTCTTTTCTTATATCAACTACACACAAAAGTTGAATTTCATTTAGCATTTCTTAGTAAAATCCACTTCAGAAATATCTGGCAAAGAAAACAAAAATAGTATCCCAGTGTATACTATACTTTTTCTGTGAATAAAAAGTTTTCCTTTAAGAATGAGTGTATCAAACCTTAATCCTGAGAGGCTATCCATCAGTAAGTTACAGTACATTAATCACCTTTCAAATCTAACCTTTCTGTGAACTCATGGCTCACATGCATACTCAATTGTTGAGAAGTATAATATATTTTTATCTGAGCTGCACAGACAGCTCTTTTATGGATTTAGGTTTAATACACTACATTTATTACCAGATATTTTGTAAACATAAATAAAATACACAGGGAATTTTTTAGATTGAAATGAAATCTGCTTTAAGTACTCCATCAAGAATTTCTTGAAGTCTTGAAAACGAAAATACTCAGTGAGTACTGAGTTACTCTTTATAACGGGGACATCATTAAATCTGGTCAGCTTAGATTAAGGTGTGTTTTATTTTTTATTTTTAAATCTTCCTTGCGAAAGCCATAAAAGCCCACTATCCTTTACTATTATCTATTTTACTTTATTATCCGACTAAATACTAGTATTCTTATTCTACATATTACTAGACTAAGTGTCTAATTTCAACACAAAATATTAAGAGTGGATTCTCAGTTTTCTTGAAAACTTATGTCCCTACTTACCACATGAATAGTAATTCTCAACAGCAGGACAACTCTTTTGCTCTAAAGAGTAAATGTTTTTTCTTCTTTTTTCTTCAGTGGGAATGAAGGATGTTATATCTTGAAGTCTACATGTTACAACACATTTGAAGGAAGAAGTATAAAATTATCAGAAACCATGTTTTCCCCTTTCACTCATGCTTGTACTATGTAATTGTACTTAGTAATAATTTTCTCAATAGTGGCTCATTACCACCAGTTAACAAACCCTACTGGCGATTAGTTAATTGCCTTACCTTTGAGTCTGGTGAAAGGCAATATCTATCAAGGGCATTGTTTGCTCAATTAACCAAAAGCAATTGACACATGTTTAGTTGTAATTGTAAAAGGAAATCCCTCTAAAGTCTACCCATCTTACTAAATTTTTCATTGGAGATGTGCAGCCTGAAATAACAGACTTAGAATATTTCTTCCCCCCACCCAAAAAAAAAAACACCAAAAAACCAAACAGGACAAAAACATTCTTCTGAAAAATACAAGCTCCTAGGCTCAGCCAAGATTCATGGCATTCTGAGAACAGCTATGAATAACTTGGGCCAGGATAGTCCCTTTAGTATCAGGTGAACTGAGGTGGATGTGGACCAGGGAATGACCCTACTTTGCCAGCTGCCTTTTCCTTAGAAGACGTACTGCAGCTTCATCCACACATGGAGAAATGAATGGAGGGGCCCTACGGAGGGCCCAGCACTGCCTCCATATGGACTACACAGAATGGACAATACAGAGCTGGTGTATGTCCTCAGTAAATAAGGTTGGGCTGTGCATAAGTTTTTAACAACAACAGAAAAGCACCAATGAACAAACCTACATACAGGCATCAGAGAAGAACTTCCTAATATATTATGAAATATTTTTGTAAACAAAATGAAGATTGTTTTTATTCAAAAAGCAGTTGGCATCATTTATTGCTTACCTATAAGAAAATGAGCTGTATTTTCTTACATCTCATAAAGCTGAATCAGTTCTTTAATGTAAATCATCAATGACCATCAGAATCATAAAGATTAGCATGGAGAAAGCATAATACAAATATGTAACAACAAAGGGACCAATACAGACAAGATGGCATTTCACAGGAAAGTAAATATTCTCACCCATCTCCTAGGATTACAGAAAAGGCTCCATAAGGGAGAGATCTCCAACCAGAGATTCTTCCCCACTGGCAGTCAGCCCTTAAATGGGGTCTAAGAGAGATGCAGCCGGGCTCCACCCCTTCCGGTCGCACAGCTGAATTACCTTCACCTGTGCTCCCAGGGCTGATCTGATCTATTCCCCAGCTGATCAGTAGTTCAGGCTGTGACTCAACAACTACCATGGAATAATATAAACACAACTGCAGGCAGCCCTTGCCTCTTTCTGCATGGTCAGTTTATTGACTGAATTGAAATCTTGTATAATTTGAAACAACAGAGAAAATTCTCTATCTGTGGCCTTCTCTGTAATACTGTCATATCAGAAAATGTCAGAACTCCCCATGCTTTGAATGGAGGATCAAGTTCCAGTTTAGCGTAAAGACAGATGCAGTAACGCATCATGCCTGGAATAATATGCCACTTACACAGCAGGTGGAGCCCAGTAACTCACGCTGGTTTGGGAAAATGACCACATAATCAGTGTTTCAGTATGAAAAAAGTAAAGCACAGAAGAACAGAGCCTTTTATTCCTAAAATGACCCCCAGTACATTCTCAGAGAAGTTATTCCTTATTAGAGAAAAAAGCCCAAGTGATAATTGTTTTTCTCCAGCCTGTTGCAGTGGAGCAGACACTTAACTATAGCCACTTAAAGATGTCCAGAAATACCACTGTAAAAATACTTTGAAAGGATACTGTTGTGATTAATATTCTAGGAGTATTTTGTTGTTCTTGTTGTTTGTTTGTTTTTTTGTTTTTCCCAAGGCAAATAATTAATCAGCGTTTTTCATCTGCAAGGTGGTGTCATTTTTATGTCCTTGTAGGTTTCACTTCAACAGAGGATGGAGATTTCCAGAAGAGTTGTTTGTGGCCTGCATTACTTTCTGCAACAATAGTGGCTAAAAGCTTTCTTGAATCTCAGTGGGAGCAATGATTTTTAAAGGTTCTACTTATAGTCTGTTCTAACTATATGTGTCTTTCTGGCATCACTATATAATTTATAAGGTTTCTAGAAGTACCACTTTTCATGCAGCAAATATTCAAACAAAACAGTTTGCATAAACATTTGATTGCTTTTTCCAAGTAAGAAAGGTATAACCACAAATGTAACAGAACAAATTATAATTAAATTTCTTTTTCAGCAGTATTAACTAGGATAAATCTTTTATGAGTTTTTAAGTTTTTATGAAACTGGATTTGTAGGACTAGGTTAGAACGAACAAAGAAGAAGTCTATGCCATCTTGTAGGACAGTTCAGAATGGTAACATTCTACACAGAAAATGGCTGATTTCCACTATAAACAAAAAAAAAAACAAAAAAAAAAAACAAAAAAAAAAAAACAAAAAAAAAAAGCATTAGCATTGCATAATAGCTCCAGGGCTGTTTTCAGCTGTATTATGTCACATAGGGATGAATGTGAGAATTGCAAGGTAATCTGGGGTGAAAAGCACAGTATGTTTCCTAAACTAGAAACAGACAAAACTATTGATGCATTCTGATAACACTTTTTTTCAAAAGCATTGAATAATCAAGCTACCTCCTTAAAAGTCTTCATGAATTCTTAATACTTCGGCACAAGATTTTCCCTGACCTTTGTGTAAAATATTTTGTCTTGATTGCAAATCATGGTTCATAATATACATTTTTTAGTCTAACTCTGAAGGCATCCTTTGACACTCCACACTCTCAGTGTTTGTCAGCTCCATGGCTCTTGCTTGAGGCTCTCAGATAGTCATGAGACAATCTGAGGAAGTAGCCAGAGGTTTGAAGTTAACAAAAAGTGACTGAGTTTATATCTAGGACTATGTTAAATAAGGTTAGGTCTGCTGGTTTAAGGAAGCACTCTATTTATAGACTCTAATGTTTTTAAAGTAAGTGTTTTTCATAGAAAAATTAAGTCAATGCATTGTTGTGCCCCTCAGTGTGTCCCTTAATCCAAAGATAGTCTTTGTGAGAGGTCATTCAGAGTTATCACTTGATATAATTTCTTAACCTGTCCTACAAGAGCTGTTTTGTAGAAAGTGGTAGAAATTGAATGTTTACACTAGCACTGAACACCTTAGAATGTTATTTAACAACTGAAAGGAGAAAAATAGAAACACAAAAGTTTTGGAAATTATTTGAACAATTGCTTTTTAGAAACCAGAGTCTGTGTACAGAGGCTTCAAGACAGAACAGCTAAAATTAATGCACTTAATTCTGTTTTTTGAGGAAACTATCAGAGAGCATTAAACTGTGAAAAGGGCAGGGCTTTCAACATTATTGTTTTTAAGTAAGTGGGTTAGCAATGCAATTATAAAGAAGACGTTATCTCTTTTTGTCAGGCTAGCAGCTAGAATATCTGTTTTCTCAGGAGCAGATAATAAATCTCTGTGATGACTGTAAGATTAGCTTTGTAACAGCACTTTGAGTGATAGCTGCTCAACACTGTGTAAAAGGCTAGAAAAGAAAGAATATGTTATTTCAAGACCAGAGTAACCATTTTGCAGACACAAGAATGTATAAACCATTTCAGTGTTGTTTTTTTTTCTTTGAGCTTCTTTTGATGAATACCTAGAAAGTATGTAGGTTGCTCCAAAAGCAATGCCTCCTATTTATTTCCTTGGAAACTACAACAAAGAGCACAATAATGCTATTTGATCTAACAAATTCTCAGCTACAAAACACTATTTTTCAACATAGTCATCACCATTAGCTATGCATTTTCACCAGCGATGAACAAAATTGTGTGCGCCATGCTCTTAAAATTCTGAACCAGCAAAGGTGACCAACTGTTGTTGTCACCACTGCTGAAATGTACTATCCACTGCCTCACCATGCTCACATCCACAGTTTGGACTCCATATTCAGTAAGTCTGGATCAGTGAATGTCAAGGAGTGAAGTTTTTTCCACATGGAGGAATTCAATGACACTTCTCTTCAAATGCACTTCCATGTCAGATGCTGTTTTGTCAGACTGCCCCTCTGCTGTCACCTGTTGCACAGCAATGAAATGCAACTCTGAAGACGTGTATATGGACAATTTCTACCATAAAATTAGAAGAGTGGGAAATAATAAAAGATACAACATTGAGTTCCTGAAAAAAAAAAAAAGTATAAGACATTGTTAGTCTAGTATAATCACCTTTCTGTTGATTTTGAAATATTATTTATTCTACATTCATTGATTAAACAGTCTAAAAACACCCCAATAAAATCTGTGAATTTATTTACAAGAACAACTTACTTCATGGTTATTGATTTTCAACTAAGTAAGTTATTCCACACTGAGCAACAATGGATGTGTAGTGAAACTCTCATTCGTAATGGGAAATCAGTAATTGATCAGGGGTTTTCAGAAAAATATTTCGCAAAATGCAACTATAAAATTCATAATACTACAATCAGACTGTGGCACATGTTACAGGGAATCCAGTGCAAATGAAACTGACTGTGATTGTCAAAATCAAAATTCAAGATTGACTATTTTCTTAATAGAACAGGTGCAGCAACACCAATCTGACTCAAAAAATATCTACATGAACTCCTCATTGAGGCCTTCCAATACTTAAAGGGAGTTTAAACAGGAGAGAGGCCAACTTTTTATGCACGCAAATAGTGGTAAGACAAGATGGTTTAAACCTAAAAGAGGGGAGATTTAGATATTAGGTATTAGGAAGAACGTCTTTAGTCAGAAGGTGGTAAGGCTGCCCAGAGAAGCTGTGGATGTCCCATCCTTGGAGGTGTTCAAGGCAGGTTGGACAGGGTGGTGGGCAGCCTGATCTACTGAGTAGCAACCCTGCCCATAATAAGGGGGGTTGGAACTAGATGATCTTTGAGGTCTTTTCCAACCTAAGCCATTCCATGATTCTATGATTATACAGACACAGCAATAGATCACAGCTGCTTATTTTACTTAAACAGAATTTCATGATATATTAACATCCTATGGAAACACGGGAAGGAAAGGCGGAGAAGAAGCCATATCATCCAAGCTCTGTTTCTTCCACAAGATAGACACGATCACTTTACTTTTCTGACTGCTAGGTCCTTATAAAATACAAGCTTCGCAATATGCCAAGAGAAAAATCTTACCTATACCAGGTCACCTGCAAATGTTAGTTTATATTTGATGTAGTTGCCAGGCAACCATCACAATCTTCAAGTTACTAAAAATTATCTGACTGGAGTTGACCTTACTTTTATGCTACAGTTACCCCCGAAGCCTTCCCCAAAATAACAAAATTCTGTCAATCTGCCAGAAATAAAATTCTGTCATTACACTGAAATTTTGCAGCCCATTAGGCCCTAATATGAACTGCTGCCTTTAGGTTTCCCAAAGGGATGAACCATTCCCAAAGCAAATGATTTATTTTAGTTAGAAATAAGTTTTCATTTTTATTTTTCAGTGCGTGTACATTTTTCCTCCCTTCCTCCCTCCCTCGCTTCCACTAGATTGAATAAGAATGCAGCCTGTTTGTACAAGTGCAGTACAAGTGGCCTTAGAGTAACAAATTTCATATAACTAATTACCATGTTTTGGTGTCTCTATACAGATTAATATCAACTCAGAATTAATTGTCAGGAAATTCCATGTCCATTAAATCACATTAGCTTTTAATATATTTAGAATTTGTTACTTTTACTACACATGAGCTGCTAGAAAGAAACTGTTTTACAAGAGTATTTAGATACCATTCCTAATTTGGACCTAGAAAAAATAAAATATAAAGATATTAAGAACTCCTAAAGACAAAGAATTCATCCTCAATTTCACTGTTGTGTAATGCTCCTAATTCAATGAAATCTTAAATTCTCAGAGAAACCATTCAGAAAGAAACCGAAGCATTATCCAGGGAACCAGTGGGATGACCTTTAGCTCACTTAAATTTGCCCAGCCTAAAAAGAAAATATCAAGTTATTTTCTCTCTATAGGCAATGGAGGGAGACCCCAAGGATGGTTCATCCCATTTGAATAATATATTTATGCCTGTATTGAGAAGACACAAATGCAATCCAGATGACTAACTTAAAGTAGGTAGCTAACTTTTATACTGCTGAGGTTCAGTGGGATTAGTTACTCAGTTATAGGCAATCAATGGAAAGTACTATGCAGATGGACTTTACAGCATTAGTGCAGTTATGTGCAATCAGAGGTCTCAGATTACCTAGGTTGGTGGTTTATTCACCTGATATTACCCTTTCTGTAGACAGTTTTCCATGTGTTGAAGAAATCTTTTCCTAATAGCAAAGATACTTATTAGAATAAGTGACTTACTGTTTCTTTTCAGCTGGATTTCATTTATATTCTGTAAACTCAACATCTTACCCTGTAAAGCAATACAACTGTATTATAACAATAGGGCTCTTACTTAAGCTACTTAAATTATTTAAAATAATGTGTAAGGTCTGCCAAATAAATATGTAACTGTGCTAAACATAAGTTATAAAGACCTCCAACAGTGTAACACAATGATTCAGGAGTCTTCTCGACAAGATTCCAATTTACTTACTATGTCACTCAAAAAGGAGGTATAAGAATAATTTGCTTCTACTCTACAGAATATTTAGACTTCAGCTGAGTAATATCTGACATTGAACAATATGAAATTTTGCATGTTTTCTTCCAAGATGTTAAACTCTCACAATACTGCTGGTGAAGATTAAATAAATAAATAAATAATAATTAAGAGTTCCTAACATTATTTCTTCAATTACTATTAACAAAAAAAGTTACACAAACTAGTACCATGAAAGTGATTTGTATGTGCTTTGTAAAATTTCTAGTTGCATATGTCATTCTTTCTATGTCAAATGGAATTACTTTGCCTCAAAGTTCTCAGTGATTCAGGATTATTATAATAGCATTACTGCCTACACTTATAAAATGCTGATTGATGGTAAGATCCAATACCTTGGTAAGAAGATATTTAACACCTCAGCTGTGTTATTCCTAAACCATAAACTGGTGTCAAACTGGCTACAATGGAGCAAGGGGTGCAAAGCAAGTAGGTTCACAAATACCTGGGGCTTGAACGGTCATCCCAAAGAGAAACTAAAGAGTTTTTGTGCTTATTTTCATATCCCTATGCTGTTCTACTCCTTATTCCAAAACAGTAATTTGTGAATGTATGAAGCAACTACAGAACACAATAATAATTCATTTATGTATTTATTGTGCTGAATTACTTTTAACCCAAGAAATTTCCCTTATCCTGGTTTTTGAAGAAGGATCTTATAGATGTGGCATAGGGTGCAATTGTGGGGAAGAGAGATGAGGTCATAGGAAAGAGAAACAAAAAATTGAATAAAGAGCTGGGGCCATTCACCTGTTTGACTATGCTGATTTATGTAGATTTAATATTTGTGAAAAGATTGTCTCAGTCACCTGTGTAGTAGATTTTTTGAATGGTTAATGTGGATTACTAGGGCCTTGTTAGTCAATTTTCCTTCAAGATAATTGATTTTTAAATAGCTTTGTAGTAATCTCATGAAAGTCAGTGAGTAAACAATCTTGTGTTTAATATTAGCAAGTTTAAAAGTAACCTGAAGGATTTGAAAATATCAAATCACAGAGATGCTTTGTTTAAAGAACACCTGCTACTTTCAATATTTGAGTGCTTTCAATGAAGACAGCAGAGCAAGCCATCATGCATCTAGTGGGACTGTGCCCAAAGATGAATGCTGTCTGGAAGTAGATCCGCAGAATGTAAGTAGATATGCTAGAGGATATAATGTCAGTAGCTGGAAGCTATTTGGATAGCAAATGCTGCAAGTTTTATGAATGACGGTCAGGAACCAGTTGTATAAAATAAACCTTACATAAGCCACACTGGAAGCATGTGAATGGACTTGTAAAATATTTTGTACTCCCTTCTTTAGGATCAGATGGAAGACATAGGTCTAGATCTGAAGCTAGATGGGACTGATTTTGGTAGGACAGTACAGAATCTCTCTGAATTTATTTCTAACCTCAGAAGAGAATATCTCTCAGAGATAAATATAGATACATTCATGAATATAAGAGGAAGCTGCCTTGACAAATCACTCCAGTATATAGTTAATCCTAAAAATGAAAACACACCTAATGTGATACGATCTATCTTCAACTCTCAGCTTCTGGTCCTTTAATGCTTTTTTTTTTTTTTTTTTTTTTTTTTTTTTTTGTGTGTGTGTGTGTGTGTGTGTGTGTTTGTTTTTGTCTGTTTGTTTGTTCAGTGACAGACTGAAAATTTGTTCTGTAACATCTAGCAACCTAGAGACTATGACCAAATCATTCACTAACTTCCTTAGAGGTAGTACAAGCGTATCTCCTTGAGCTTTTCTAATCATAGATGTGGCGAGGGTTCGCTTTAGGCACCAGGAGAACAGGATGGCGGACATCTGGTCAAGTCAAATACCTCCAGCACTGGCACTTTTGGCATTGGCTACTTACTTTGTATCTGTGAGAAGTTTACTTTGTCTCCTCAGGGAGAATCAGGAGGCAAACTGCTTAAACAGTGGGTTAAAATCTCCTTTTTCCATTCAAAATCTCTAGCCTAAAAATAATGGAAATCAGGCTAAATAGATACAGTCTCTAGGACCATAATTGCTGAAATATTTTCTTAAAACTATTCACAGCAATATAAAGCATTTTGTCCAAGAATTATAAATCACTTTACAAAGAATCACACCCAATTTTCAGACATTCAGAAACTAAGTAGTCATTTGCCTAAAGTCAAAGTACTACTCAAAAACAGATCTGGAAATAGAAACAAACCTTCTCTTTGAATGATCATCAGAGAATGAATCAAGTGTGTTGTATGGTATAATGTATCTATTTAAAGCTCAAGCGGGTTTTTAAAAGTAGTTCTGTCATTTAAATATTAAAAAAGTGATTTGGTACAAGTTCATATGAATGATGAGATTTAAAACCTAAAATATCCTGGAGAAAAATGCACAAAGATGTGAAATGTACATTTTGTTTAAATGGTAGGGTATATATCTATTATAAATCCCTCTGCCATGCTTTTTTAAATAAGTTTGAAATATACAAGAACTATGAACTGTTCAATCCTCAGAATCTTATTTTATTTCTATTTTTAATTTGTTTCTAAGATCATTTGGTCAGATATGATTGTAACACCAGGCCTTAGACCAAATTATTCTGAGGGTAGTGAATGAATAAATACTTGTGGACATATGCTGTCCTAATTTCATGTAGCCGAAATTGTGGATTTGCTCAACAGTTGCTCATATGCACCATTAGTGCCCTCTGCAGTATTTTAGCGTAATTGTGACACTCAGTATAATGATAAATGTACAAAAGAAAAGAGTCAGAGTTTTCAGTGTTAAAGAGCCAAAGTGTGAGAAGAATTTGCAATGCAGTACTGCGGTAACCAGCACTGTTTATTTGATTTCCATCAATTTAATATCATTATGCTGTGCAATATGATCCCAGTTTAATTTTGAATGAAGATCTTTACTAATGCAAGCTGCTCCCTGACATCAACTATTAAAATGGTCTAAATTAAAGTCTAGATGCTGCATTATGACAGTTGTATGACATAGCTAGGGATGTATGCACATGACTTAAATGTTTCAGCCAACAGCAGTGGCCTTCCAAGGCCTATCAAAATATCACTGTTCTTCACGTTTTGACAGTGCTACTCTCACTTTGTTCTGTGCAATCTGTCATTACCTCAGCTTTTGATTTAATTTAGTTTTCTATTTTTATCCTGCTTTGAATTGAACTGAGTGTTACATTTTCCTTATTTATCTTGTTCAGAATCCTAAAACTTCTACAAATCTTTATGCAATGGGTGCTCCAAAAGTAATACCCCTATTTTATTCTATTTGCTCATGACATCAGCGATGGATGTTGTATCAACTTACACTACCCAGCTGCTGGGCAGTTGCTGATATCAGGCTTTGCTTCCTGAATATTCCTAGCTCACCTCCTATCCAGAAACTTGTCCCAGCCAAGGTTGGAAATGAAGGCATGCACCAAATAGTGATGCCTGTCCCATTTAAATATATTAGAGTTTCTGGCTTTTGTATTTTAAAGTCTTTTTCAAGTGTCTTTTGCAAATGCCATGTACAAGATTCTCACTGTTTATGTCAAAATCCAGACATACTCTGCATTATTCTCCCTGTTTCAGGTTAGTTTATCTGGGAATCACTAATTGTAGAGTATTTTCTGTTCCTGAGACTGTTAGAAATAAACAAACAGGTGCTTGTTTGTATTTTTTTTTAAATCTGATAGTATGATAAAAATCAGAAAAAAAAAAAACATATACAGACATATATGACATCCTGTATTATCCAGAATGATCCAGGAGTTAAGTAGCTTTATATGATAGTGAAAAGTGACTATTTTGTTAACTGAAGGGAAAAAAAAAAAAAAAAAAAAAAGAAGAAGAAGAAGAAGAAGAAAAAGAATACCTAAGACTGGATATGAAGAATATGAAACTGAGAGCTCAGAGAGAGGAAGAAACCAAAGTGAAGATGGCATACTTCTTTTGATTTTCTCCTAAATTCAGTAAAATGCCATAATGCAATGGATTTGAAAGAGCAAAAGACTGCTGAGGCATTTTTAACACTTGAGATAAGGAAGACCACACTGAGCCTCAGGAGAAAGCAACATTTCTAAAACGGTATCAGGCTAATCAAAATAACACATTTGTCCTAAAAAGAACTGACATATTATTGCCAACGGGATGGAAGTTTGCAAAACATGCTTGCGTTTTCTGAAAAACAGTAACAACGACAAAACAAAACAAAAAAAAAATCAGAAAAAAACTTGAGGACATGACTGATGGTAAATGTGGAGAACGAGGTGGATGTTTTGTTTGGGCAAAAGGTTTTGTTTGCACAGACTATTTCAGCACATTACACATGGCTGAATCTTGATGCCCCTACCCAGGCTTAAAATTTTAACCCTCGTCTATAGGTCACCTCCCACAGGACAGTTTCCTGCAGCTACCAGCCAGTTTGTAATGAGAACAGCTTGTAGCACAGCCAAGTATTTGGAACATTTCAGTAGGCTGGAACACTAAAGTAGACCCTCACCTTTTAGATTCATAGCTTTCAAATTTAATAACAATTTTTATCATGGCTATACCCTCAAGTCAAGTGAAAATCTGTTTAGCTTAATTTTCTTCTTCTCTTTAGAGTTGACTTTCTAAAAAGGCAGCAATTTGAAGCAAACAAACAAAAAATCAAAACAAATAAACAAATCCAAATTGTAAGGGCATAAATATAAGACTTGGAGGAACTTCATAGTTTCTAGCAAAGAGAGCTGCCTCAAACCTTAACTATAGGATGTTTTCTTGGATGATGGCCCAATACTAACAAACTAATGCAGTTATTTAGCTACATTTATTCAGCATATTCTAAACCTAGAGAGAAAATCAGCTTTCCATACCTACATTAAAAAAAAATATAAAAAATAATCAAACAACAGCACAACACCAGGAAATCTCTAGACATCCCTAAAATCACTTGCAAAAACACTTCAACTCCTGAAAATATTTTTGATTTGCCAAAATTAAAATATGCCTTCTCCAGGGACTCTTTCTCCTTCAGGCTACTTCTAAGGATTGATTTACAACTCTTGGTTTGTGTATGGAAGCTAAATATTCACATGTAAATAGGCAGGCAAAGTGGTAGCCAGTATCTGTTTTCGTGGAGCTGATGTGCAGCTGCATCAAAAGCTGTAGAGAAGACAGGTCTGACAAGAACACAAGCATCTCTCTAGAAAATTTTGATTATATGAATCTATACCTCAGATGAAACCAAGGGGGTCTTTCTGGATTATTTTGCTATACCAGTTGAATTAGATTCAGTAGTGTGCTCTTGTGGCAGTGGGGCTTTTTGTGTGCTGGGCACACAGCTGGATCACACCAGCCTCTACAGGGGAGTGGATGCTCCCTACTGTGCATTTGGTACTTAGCAGGTCATATCTCCTGTACTGAGCCCAGCATGAGATCCTCAGCACAAGGAGGTATTGGCAAACTGGAGAAAGACTGTTGGAAGGCCACGAATATGAGAGGCTGGAGTGTGTGCCCTATGACCAGGAGCTGAAGTAGCTGGGTTTCTTTAGGATCATGGAAAAAGCTGAGGGGAGCAGTTGTAGTCTTCTTAAATCTACCTAAAAGAGGATCATAGACACTCTTCCACCTAAATCAAATCTAGATTTTTATTATTAATAAGAGAATTGGCATTTTATTTTTACCATTTTTTTCTTTCAAATATAAACAAATACAAATGTTTTTTATATGTGTATACTGGATGACCACCCTCATATTCTCTTGAATTCCTAAGCAGTGTTGCTAATGAATCAACAGCCATAAGGCTCTAAAGGGTGCATGTACTTTCTGGTTTTCTGGCATGTGTTTAGCTAACATTCTTAATCATATATGGCATAGTGGAAGAGATGGTTAAACAGAAAGCTTATGTTTTTAAGGAAGACTTTCAAAATCTTTAGAGAAACATTTGCATCAATAATTACCAAAGGTTTGGAGTGTCTAACTAAATGAATGTAGAAATGTCATATAACAATTTACATTGGGAATCACCAAGATAATGAGAGGAAAGCAACATGAGTTTTTTCCTCAGTCTAAATAATCCTACAAAAAGCACTTCTTATAGCAACATAAAGTAAGCATGTATTGGAATGGAGACAAAAATAATGGTACTAAGAATCATTACCATTACAACCTTCCTATAAGACAGAGATGATACTCCATTTTCAGCCTTGACTGAGTCTGAAGGAGATGCAGCCTGATTTTATGAAGTGTTTAAGAACACAGCAGATGGACACTTCTTTACTGTCTTTTTTAAAATGTTTTTTGGGAAAAAATAATTCTGGTTGATTTTTTTGGTCTCCAATAAATCTTGGATCCATAGCTGAACCTTCAGAAAATGTAATACTTTATGAATTACAGTGCTTTACTTTATTACCTTGGCCTTTTCAATGTCCAGCAATTTACCTGACTGATCACTTCATCTTTCATCTGTTTATATCATCACTGACTTCCCTAATCACTACTCTGAAGTAGTCTCAAGCCAGTGCTGGATGTCACATATTAGAAGTGCACTAATAATTAACAATGAAATGTCAACTTCAGAAATGAACTAAATGGTTAGAATTATGTATCCACTGCAAAATTAACTCTAAATATACCCTGAATCTATAGAAAGATATCCAGAAAAAGAAATCTAGAAATACCCTTGTCATTTCATTTTGCACTATTTTGTGTTAATGGTGGGGTTTTTTTGTGTGTGTTTTTGTTTTGTTTTGTTTTGTTTTTTAAATTCAAACAATTGATCTGGCTCCATCTAGTGGCCTCACAAAAATTATTTAATCACAAATAATTTCCAGAGATGTCCAATGAGCTTCTTTAAAACCAAAGAATTAATTTTTAGTCAAAATTGTGACAAAGCCATCATCACTGATGAAAAAGTAAGAACAATGCACTAAAGGCTTAAAAGTAATACTATACCATGAACATCTATCACTTTAAAATTCTGTTGCTCCACTCTCAGATATCCGAATAAAGATCAATACCACAAAAATTTGGCATTCTTCTTTGCAAGGAGATCCCCGCTCCACACAAGCAATATTGCCAAGGATGATACTTTCATTAGATGCTGAATTCTTTGTTCTCTGCTGCACTGTAAGTTATATGACTGTCTAATATAAAGACATCTATGTGCCATTGTCTTTTATGTCACAGTATTTCCTTTACTTCTCTCCAGATCTTCCACCTGCTGGAAAATAGATTAATGATCTAGGTTCTGCATACAAATACACATCCCTGGACAGTCAGCTTAGCTCCTGGCAAGGCATGACTCTGTAATTTTATGATATTTGTGTCTAATTAGGTCACTTATCAGCCATGACTGAGCCAAAATGCCACCAGCACAAAATAGAGAGAGTATAACTATCACAGTGCCAAGCTATGGAGCTGATACATCCCAACACATCTCAGATGATTACCTAACTTGAGTGAAATACTGTGTGTATATTCAGAAGTCATAGTTAAAACACCAGGTTTTACAAGCTGTTTGGTTCCCTTTAAGAAAAAATTGTATCTCCCTGCTCCCCTAAAACATATATCAACAAATAAAATTCTCAGTGTAGTCTATCATATCAACAGTATATGTTGATGGATGCCATGTCTATCATATCAACAGTGTATGTTGATGGATGCCATGTATGCCATGGAATCACATGTTATTTAAGCAGAACCAGAGTGCTCAATTTCTGAGAGATTAAAAAGAATAACTAAGCTACCAGGAAAGATATCATAATAGTTGCCTTCTTATAATTATATAGGAAAAGAAAATAACAGAAAAAATAATTTTTACCCAGTACTTATCCATTAGCTACATGGTGTGGCAGTAAATCTCAAAATCTTGCTACAGAGAATAATTCAATAGAATTCAAATGAATTCAGTATTTATTTTGTGTGTTAAGTAGTTATATCTCACACATTTTCTTTTGGATAATTAAACTATCAAAATGTCCTCACATTTCTTAAGTCCAGATCTAAGTTTAAGAAAAACAACAGTAATAAGTATGCTGAAGATTAGGAAGAAATACATTTCATTCTTTTTTTAAAAATCTTCATCCACGAATACTGCCATAGAAATTCCTGGAGGAACCACTGAAATGTTGCTTTTACTCAAGAGACTTTATCTGTTAAAGAATATTTCTCAACTTTCCTAATCTGTCATCAGCTATTTTAATATTGCATTTTTTTTTGGTTGCTAGAAGTATTATGTAAGTGTTGCTTTGTGTTCATCTAAATTGAGTCTTCAATACCTCTTATATTGCCCAGTTTTCTTGAACCGAAAGCAGTAATTTCTCTCCGTATTTTCTCAGGTTTGTAGTCTGTCCTAATTTGCAACTGTATCCAAATGTAATTACTATACAATTGTTTTCTTTCCCTAGAATAATTATATTATGAATATATTTTGAAATAGAACTCTACCCAGTTAAATCCTGGTTTTTGGCAGGTAAGCATTTTAACTTTCCAACTAAAATACTGGTATAATTCTTGCACACAAGTAGTTCTATCAACATTCTTATTTGTCTGTCCACTGGAGAAAACTTCAAAGAAACCACTAGTAGAATCGGTATGCTAAACTACTCCAGATTATGATTTTAAATTCACATAATACTCAGTGATGGTGTCCCACAACTCTGCTCTAGCTTTGAGAAATTAGCAATGAAAATCTCACATGAAACACACAATTTCCACAGTTGGAATGTGAATCTAGGAGGCCAGAAACACACAGCTTATAAAAGTGTTGCAGTGCTTACCACAGTTATGTGGTCTAAATGCTGGGATTGCATTGGCTGTTCCAAGTTATACTTGAATGCTTCCAGGGAGGGAGCATTCACAGGCTCACTGGGCATCCTCTTCCAGTGGAACTTCTAGTGTCTCAGTGCCCTCACAGTAAAGAATTTCCCTCTGATATCTAGTCTAAATCTACCATTTTCTAATTTAAAACCATTTTTGTTCATCCTTTCACCACCTGCCCTCATAAAAATTCCTCTCTTCTCCAGGCTGAAGGACCTCAGCTCTCTCAGGCTGTTGTCGTGGGTAAAGTCTTCCAGCCCTCTGACCACCTTCATGGCCCTCCTCTGGACCAGCTCCAACAACTCCATGTTCTTACGTTGGGGGCACCAGAACTAGACACAATACTCCTGGTGGGTCTTATGACAGCAGAGCAGAGGAGCGGAATCACCTCCCTTGACCTGCTGGTCATGTTTTTCCTTGTGCAGCCTAGGATGCAGTTCTCCTTCTGGGCTGCAAGCACACATTACTGGCTCATGCTGAGTGTCTTCAATCAGCACTCCCAAATCCCTCTTCTCAGGGCTGCCCTCAAGCCGTTCTCTGCCCAGCATGTATTGTGTTTGGCATTGCTCCAACTCAGATGCAGGACCTTGCACTTGGCCTTGTTGAAATTCATAAGCTTGGCATGTGCCCATCACTCAAGCCTGTCCATGTCCCACTGGATACAGTCCCTTCCCTCTAGACCATCAGCTGCACCACTAAGCTGTCTGCAAACTTGCAGAGAGTGCACTTGATCCCACTGTCCATGTCACCTACAAAGATGTTAAATAACACTGGTCCCAACACTGATCCTTAAGGAACACCACTCATCACCAGTTTCCACTTGGACGTTGAGCCATTGACTGCAACTCCCTGTGGCCATCCAGCCAATTCCTTATCCAGAGAGTGATCCATCCGTCAAATCAATTTTTCTCCAATCTGGTGATCAGGATGTAGTTGTAAGAGGCCATGTTGTTGTACTTTTGTCTCAAAAATTTGCTGAAGATGGACTATTCCATGCCAGTCCTGTCCAGGGATTGAGCAATTGAGCAATTAAAAATATGATAAATCATATATAAGCACATAAAGAAGTGCCTGTGTTAAAAAGTATTTGCTCATTCTCATGTTGAATTTAAGATGGGAAATCCTCTGCTCTGAAGTTTTCTTAATTTGTTTTTAACCCAAAGTGATTTAAAATCTACACTGAAAAGAAGAAATATAACATCTTTATTGAATAAAGAATTAATATGTCAATTGACATAGAATCATATAGAAAAAGCTTAATTGAGGATGCATCAACCATCTACAAATATTGAAAACTTTTAGCAAAAAAACTCTACATGTGTGCAAGAGTGCGCAGGTATGAAAGAAACAAAAGAAATGAATATAATTTACTCATATACATCAAATGGAAGTAGTATTACAGAATGACACTTCTAAAAGAAAAAAATCTGCTGCTAACCAAGGAAAGAAACTTCTGAAAACAACAATTAATGGATTTTAGATCTATCTTCCAAGGAAAGTGATGGGACCAGTCATGGCTAATAATAGTTATAACTTGATAAGTTATTTCTAGTAGAGCAACAGCTCAGACAAAACCCTCAGGGCACATAAATTGTGATCACGATAACTGACTCTGTAACAGTTTCTGATCATAGGGTTTAATGCAGTTGAAGAAACTGGGAAAGTACTTGTAGCAGAAATGTTAATTACAGCCTGAAACCGTGATTGAGCACCTGGTGGGAAGGCAGGGCCAAGCCAGGGGAGCTCAGGTGCATATAATACACCTGATCAACCAGAAGGGGTGGATCCTGGCTACACCCCTTCCCAGACCTCTTCTAAGGGTTGGCAGTGGAGGTGAGGGCATACCTTGTTAGAGATCCCTGCCTAACTGAGGCCTTCCAAAGATGATAAGAAACTCATTTCTGAGTTCGTGGGTGTTGCATTTGGTCTTGTTCTCATTTGCTGCAGCCACAGACTTTTCTGCTCTGCTATTATTACAATACTTTCCATCCCATTACAGCATTACACTACTACACCACTATTTCCAATTTTCCTTCTGGAACTCAGTGAAATGAATAGTTAGCAAAATTCTTTACTTTGTTTACAGAGACTCTTTTGCTTTTTCACTAATTTATTACGTCTACATCACCTTTCTCTAATTTGATTCTCTGGTCCATCAGATGTAGAGAAAATAGCAACAAAACCCTAAGTACAGCTAGCATCTTTTTCTGCTGGCTCAGAAACTTTACATAAATAAGCTGAACCTTTAGGAGAAGGAAATTATGGAAGAAGCAGACCTGTGTGAGCAATCCACAGCATACGCAATTCTATTATTCACACTTATAACTCAATGAACCATACCCCATGCTCTTGGGAATGTTTTTCAGGTTGTTATATTCACAGCATTGATATCAGACTTGAATGAGCTTCTCAGATTAGCTCCATAACTAAGTTACTGACGCACAAGAGGGTAGTATGTCATAGGAAAATCTAGCCTTGAATTTATGAAGTTTACTGTTACTGCTTGGAGCATCGAAATGCTTTGGGGCTGATGTAGTTATTTATTTCAAACTTAATCATTGAACCAATTTAATGAGCCCAAAATATGAGCAAATTAAACACATTTTCCTTTTTTTTTATATATATTTTTTTCTCCAGCTTTTAAATCTTTCCAGGCTATATAGGTTTTGTATATATTATTTCATATTACGGCATATAGGGAATTCTGCCAATGGTGACAGCATTTTTATATTGCTGCAAGCTTTAAGCAGTGCATGAGAATGGCAACAATCAACTCAGCAGAGTGGGTTGGATCCAGTATTCCAATGTCACCTTTTAGCAGCAGTAGAAAAAAATTCCAAATGTAGGTTTGAGACATACTAAGGATTCCAGAACGGAATCCCTCCTTCTGTGGAGTTTCAGGAAACGTAAGAAAGATTTGTAAAGAATGTTCTGATAGAATATTTTCACTTACTTGACCATTAAATAACTCTTCATTGTCCCTGGACAATGGAGGAAATGGATGTGTCATTCAATATGACATGTTAATTTATGCCTTACGGAATTTTTAAGCATCCTAAGATACCATAGCATGTAATTATCATCATGCATTATTCTGTTAAACATATTGTGAACACCTCTGTGGTACAGTACTGGCTTTCTTCATACATCCACTTTCCTAGTATAAAAGCAGTTGGTTTTACAATGAGTGTGTCTTTGCTCATCTGGAGAGCATTATCCTAATGTTATTAGGATTCATTATTTTAAAGCAGCTTGGCAAATGTTTTGCCACAGCATAATACAGCAAAATACATGAACATTGCTAGTCATGTCTGTAAGTCTCCTCTGCTGAAGCCAGTGACATGTCAACACAGACTCATAGAATCATCAGATATAGACAGGTTTGTGCTAGAAGAAACCTTAAAATCCATCCAGTTTCAACCCCCTGTTGGGGGCAGTAATACTGCCTGCTAGACCAGGTTCCACAGGGCCCCATCCAGCCTGGCCTTGAATGCCTCCAGGGGTGGGGCATCTCTGGAGTAACCTCTGCCAATTCCTCATCACCCTCTGAGTAAGATAATTCCTCCTAATATATAATTTAATCTCCCCTCTTTTAGTTTAAAGCCATCCCGCTTTGTCCTATCACTATTAGACACTGTAAACAGTAGGTCTGCTAAATAGATGCAACATATTCCCTGCTTTATTCACAAAATTTGTTCTTGGTGTACTTACCTGATCACGGATAGGGTTGGGGCAGAAGTAGTAGGAAAGTTCTGTAAAGTTCACCTCCATCTTTGCCTATTGGCAAAGCAACAGTTATTATTGCTGGTGGTTAAGTTTCCAGAACTGAAAAATAGAAAATGCCTCAATCACATGGCACAGGCAGTTCACTAAATAGAGTTTAACAAAAAATTTGTTTATCTTGCACAGCCATCTCAACAGAAGTTTCCCAATAGCCAGAATTAAAAAAAAAACACACACACACAAACAAAAACAAAAACAAAAAAACCTGCTAGATCAATGAAAACTTCAGAAAGGTTTCCACAGAGCAATGAAAATCACTTTGGTCTGGAAATCAAAGCTGTCTGGATATTGGGGACTACAGGTGACTTGCTCATTGTGATTTTCTTTAGTATTTTGTGGGTGTACTTATTTAATGCTGGGTTATAGAGAAGCAAACAATCCCATTTTTCACCTTCTTTTCCCCCTGTAAATTTGTCATCTCTTATGTTTACTCAGTAGACATTTAAATGAAACCAACAAATCTAGAGTGAGAAAGGAGGGGGAAAAAAAATGATGTGTTGAACTGAAGCTCATGTTGTTACTTGATATCATTTCATTAACTCTTTAAACTATTCTGGTTTCTATGTACTCCAATACAAATGCCTATTATAGGCAATATGTAAAATATTAGTGCAGTTCATTAGCACTATTACTTATTTACACAAATAGATTTTATTGTTATTTTCAAAGAAGTTCATGTTTACAAAATTTTGTATTAAGTAAAAATGATGAATTTGTACATATATGAATTTTATTCATTCTACAGTATATATTGTTATCTATGTTGCTCCATGTAAGTGGGAATAATAAGGGCTCTTCTGACTTTATCTCCTAAAGATGTGAGTAGCATAAAAAATGCATGGAATTAAAAATCATTTTAATAGTGTCCATCAAGTGCCCACATAAAAATTATCACAACAGATAGAAGGGTTCAATAAATTATCTTCATGACTATTACTGTCCATACATCCTCTTCTGAGTACAGTGTGAAATGTAGATGGAATTTATTGGAGAGAGACTCATACAATTCAAGGAAACTGGACAAAAATGTGCACCTTTGTGCAGTCATAGTCTGGTACAATTCCTTTGTCTCTGCACAGACACATTATTAGCACAAACAAATACTTTATCAGTGGAATCTACCACAGAGAAGGATAATTTACTATAAATAACAGCAACAAATATCAGGTAAATGGAAACCAAGAAAATAAATAAAAATTGCATAAATAATATTATTTCAGCTGGAAATGCATTGAATGAAGGAATGGAATCATAGAATCATAGAATTGCTCAGGTTAGAAAAGACCTTAAAGATCATCAAGTCCAACAACAGTCAAACCATACTACCCTAACAACCCTCCACTAAATCTTGTCCCTGAGCACCACATCCAAATGGTTTTTAAACATGTTCAGGGATGGTGACTCAATCACCTCTCTGAGGGAAGGATTGTGGCTAAGGATTAGTTTTATAATTCATGCATGTATTTATTTTTCTACTTTGTGTTTATATTTTCATTATTTATTTGATATTTAATAGAAGTTGCTGTAATACACACTCAGAAAAGAAAAAGATATAATCTGAATATTCTATTGTAGGAAACAAAATGAAAAACTAAGCAGAGAATGGGTCATGAATTTCAAAAAGAGCTCATGAATTTGCAAATATGTCTCCTTTGGTGCAGATAGTAGAAAAATCTCCCTCAGTAACATGCTCAATAATGTACTCTGACATGGTCACTTGGGAAATAGTAAATGAACTACAATCCTTGTTCAGAACACATGATCAAAACGGAGCAGCTCTGATTGTGCCAGGCTTAATTCAAACACTCAAAAAAAAAAAAAAAAAAAAAAAAAAAGGCCTGGAGGAAATGAATATAAGCTTATCCAGCCTCTAAAAGGATTCTGTGAACCATTCTGGTACAGCAATGTTACCACATGAATAATCCAGAGGCTGCAAACCAATTTCAGAAAACAGGAGGCATTTACTATTTGCATCATCTGGGCTGCAATGGACTGGCACAAGAAAATTTCCAATTTGAACAACTATTAGTAAGATGTCAAAGCAGGCCAGAATCTTTAGGACTTAGGACTGTATTTTATAATAAAAACTACATTTAGAATTTGACTCTTCCTTCATGCAGAAAAAGATTAGTAGCACCAATTAAGCTTTCCTTTTACTTTGCTCATTATATTTGCAATATGTATTAAAATACAGAGCTGTACTTCAAGAGTTCCTGAACTCTGCTTTAAAGGAGAATAGAAAAATCTCAGATGTGACTCCCACCAGCTTCAGTGAGAGGCAAGCTCTCTCTTTACTATTACAATGTTTGACTTATAAGGTTACTACTACTAAGCTCCAATTTCTTTTAAAAAATGTGCTTCTTTATTTAAAAGGTTTTACAGACTGCAAAAAAGTTTTCAGAAATGCCCTTGCATGTAAAAAAAGTGACATTTTAGTATTAAAAAAAAATAAAATTGATGCTTCAGAATAATTTAGAACTATTTTGAATATTCTTTTAATGTTGACCACGATTAATAATTCTGGGATAATTTTTAACAAAAACATTAACATTGTATATAACATTTGTAATTCTTATTACCACAGAATTATTTCATTTCAGTCTACTACTGAAATAATAAATGTAACCCTGTGTACAAGAGCCTTCTTGTTGTTGTAAATAGTAAACCACATGAAAGCCATTGGAATTGCATGATTTTTCAGGATTCAATTGCTCTGTCTAGGTCTGACAATACTAATTTCCCTTACTTTATATTATAGAAGTCTATTATTTTGGTGAAAAACAAACAAAAAACAAATAAACAGCTGTAATTCCTTTAACAACACTACCAGCTTCAAGATATTTAATACCTCTTAGGATTCTGGTTGTTACAGATGTGATTATGAAATGACTTCATCCTTCCTTCTTAATACCAATGATTGTGAAGAAAAGCATGTATATCTGGCCTGGTATTATGATGATAGCACCAAATACCGGGTGAAAAATAAACAATCATGTATACTGTAACAAACATTTCATTGCATCTCTTACATAGCTATATACTTTTAGATACTTTTAATAACATACATATACATTTTGGATTCTAGTTGCACACAATGAAGAATTTTACTCTTTTTCTTTGAAAATGCAGAATCCAAATTTGAAATAATATTTCCAAGTTGAACTTCCATCACTAAGCTGGACAAGAAGAGAACAGGCACACTGGTATCTCCTGAAATTTAAGAGCAGGTGAATATTGAAGTATTTCAATTTTCTAAATTCTTACTCATGAACAAAATAAGAAAATAAACCAGTAATAAATAGCATAATAATCATGTTAGGCACAACGTTATATCTGTAGAATTTTGATTTCGGCACAGCTATGCAATGCTGTCAATCTTTTACTTCAGCAACATATCCTTTCAGTTACACTTACCAAGATCTTAACACGTGAGGTTTGATTAAAGGTGACTGTGAACTTCATATCCTGCTTACAGTGTTTAGTAACACAGTCCAAAACTATTTAGAAGCGTGACAAGGCAGTCAATTTTATTTTATTTTTATATCTTCCTTTATCTTAATGCTTCTCATTTCTCCTAATTTTTAAGGAGTTTCAGAATTGCTCTACAGAGATGTACGCAGAGTAATCTCAAAAGATTTTTCTGCTATGCCATGTACTGAGATGACACTTAAAAGCAGTCCTCAAGTAAAGGTCACTTACAAACTAATTTAATTCATGATGTACTGAGTACACCTAGGGAACCAGTACAAGATATTATTATGTGAAATATTATTATGTGAAATACAGTTTGTGTCAGTCTATTTAAGAGAACAGCTAGTAGAATGGCAATCAGAAATCACAGAACCATTGATGGTATGGATGAAAAGGATATTGAAGTTACTTCCCTTAGGAGAAGATAAATCATACCTCCAGCATTTCTGGTTTCAGAAATCACACCATTTATTCTGTAGTCTTCAACACTGACAGCAATGATATAACCAGCATTGATGTAAAAACAATGGCACCTAGTAATTGCCGCTTAAATGGGCTCAAGCCAATGTGATTAGGTTCATACCTAAGAAGAGGAGCCAAAATAACCTCAGGACACAATGAACCAATATTTGGGTCTTGCTTTGAAATCCAATATGCTCAGAAAAATGGATTTTGTCAAATTGTCTTCTGCTCAAAACTAGATCTCAGCAATCAGAGAACTGCATCTTAACCTTATTTTTTCCTATTGTTTGTTATGCTAGTACTTGATGGAAGTTGAAAACTGCTCTTAACTTACCTCTTCATCAAAATGTTGAAAACAAACAGAATCTCAGAGTATTAGAAATAACACATTAGGAATTAAGACAACTTCCAATGCCAAAATGAAAATTCCAAACTTACCAGACCAAAAATTTTGAAATCTTTAGAGGTCTGAGACAGTCACATCATATTGTAAGCAGGAAAATAGAGACAATAGGGAGCTTAATGACAGCTGGTTAAATTCTTTCCTTTGTCCCTCTTTGCAGAAGTATTTCAGTACAGTAATAGAAAAGTAATGGTGCTACATTTATCTTGGTCTAGTTTTGACCAGGGCAGATGAGTTTTTGTTTCTTTTTTCTTTTCCTGTTCTCATACTTTGACATTAGGTGGAGTGCTAGAATCACCTGAGAACTTCCACGCTATGCACCCATATGAGAAGAAATCATTGTATCACAGAGAGAGCACTACTTGGTTGGGTTTTTCTTCTTGTTGTTGTTTTTTCTGTTTTAAATAGGAAGCCTCAGGTGCCCAACAGTCATCAATTCATCTTACAAAGCATGACATTGACTGCGTGATGATTTTTAAAGGACTATACAGACATTACTCTTCAACATTTTTCTTCCTTGATCCAAATCAGTTCAAACACGTTTCTAAGACACTTTCAGGACAAAAGTAACCAAATCACTTCCAATCATTTCTTATTCCTCTTTCTTAATATCCACATTTTCAGTGTATGTAAGGCTGGATGACAAGTTGAAGACCCCTATATACATTCTCATATTCTTTTGCAAGATACAAACCACTGAGTTTAATAAATACTACATTTGCCTTGAATGCTCTTTCTTCTACATTATTGATGTTCCATCTTTTATTTAAATTGCTTGGAATGTGTCATTAACATCCTTTGTTGTTGAGATTTTAGTAACCTCTTTCACTTTAATATGCAATCTTAATATCTAACTTTTTGAAACAAAAATCATTTTGAGACTTGCCGTACTGAATACTTCATCAAAAGAAAATACCAACTCTGTCTTCCTTTACTACTTTCAATAAGCCAGATGCCTTGTCTGCTAGATGTGCAATACTGAAAGCAAGCTAATTATAACTTTGATATTCCTTTGAATTGCATTCCTATAGTATTTCTACCAACAGCATTTTTCAAAAGAAGTTAGAAGTAATGTTTCAAAATTCAGGTTGTTTGCTTTTTCTAATTGGCAGGAATTATCAACTGTACTTTGTGAATCTTTGCTTAGTATCTATCTACAGCATATTACATAAATGCCACAGTTACCTCAGAAAATACAGAAAGTATGAAAGTTGTGGCTCAGTTTATTAAAGAATACACTTCAACTTGGTTTGGCTTTTCAGTAGCAGGTCAGAAATATTATTTCCTTAAACTGCATCCTGCACATGCTGATCAATCTGTCAGAATTCCTGCATGTGCCCTTCAGTACTGAACAGAATTACAATTTAACAGAAAGTAAGCAATCAACAGTAGTTATGTACTGTTGCAAGGTGAGAAGCCACATTATGTGTGAAGGATGTTTAAGGAAAAATAGCAAAATATCTCCTTTATAACCCGGCTATCTATCTCATTTTAAAGAACAGTTAATACAATGCTGTAATTCAGAAATAGAATAAAACAAGTTGGATTCTGATGGAGAATCTGGGAAAAAAATCGTGTTTTTTTTTTTTTTCTTGTTTGTTTGTTTGTTTTCTTTTTAGTAATTAATACAGTAAATACAACATATGAAAAGTTAGAATGAAGTCAAAGAGTAATAATTTATTCTTAAGAAACAACACTCTAAAATTCCAAAGTTAAATTAATCCTCGTATCATGAGTGTGGGCAAAAAAAAAAAAAAGATACACTGATAGCATGGTTTTACAGTAAAAATTATCCAGCAAGAAAAAATCCCAGATTTCTCATTTCTTAGCATAAGTTCTCTCTATTATTGTAACAGAGAAAAAAACAAAAGCGGGTCCTAGCTGACTTACAGAACATCATGAAGAAGAAATTCCTTTTATACGGAGAAGATGGCATTTTATAAGCTAAAGCAAAATACATACTACAACAGAAGTGATAAAGAAATGCATCTGAAACATGACCATGAGATAAGAGTTAAAAAAAAAAAAAAAAAAGAGGAAATTTTAAAGACTTTTATCAATTTTGTTCTTTTTTTTTTTTTTTTTTAACTACACATGACTTTCCCAATAGTTTATACATTAAGTATTGGACTCAGGAGAGATGCAGCTTTTTGAAAAACACATAAAAGAAATTAGAATTGTCTAGCATAGCTTCGGCAATTTTGAAAACACCATTAATAAAGATTACAGTGCAGCTGTTCATCAGTTTTAACTGCTTGAAGAGACAATCGTAATGCTCTAATAAATCTACATATAAATTCACACTTTTTTTTTTCCCCAAGTCAGCAAGGATACTGCAGAAATTTTTCATTTTCTTTTTCAGAAAGAACAGTCACGCTTGAATGCCTGACTGAAGTGTGCCATGCTCCAGATATTATTTGTACCTTGCAGTAACAATAAGTGGCAAAAAAAACTTTGCTCTTCTCGGAGTCACTATTTTTCAGAGTAATTGTCAACTATGCAGTTACTGATATTTACTGATAAGCCTGAGTTCCAGAAATTCCTTTACCTGATAACTTGAGGAAAAACAAAACAAAACAAAACAAAACAAAAGACTTGATTAGTACACTACAGTTGGAGAAGTAAAAGAGGAAAAAATATACCTATCCTATCTGACATCACCAATTAGTTCTACGTAGTAGTAAAATACATTTTCTAACCCTGGTTATGGTTGTGTGCCTTTTAAATCTTGCTTCAGGAAATAGTGGAATCAAAAGGAACAGTTTGGCTTATGCTAATTATGAGATTTTTATCACATTACTAGACAGATATCCCACTGTTTGTTTTCAAAACAAATATTCTCAGCTGTAATTTTCTAAGTAACTTTTCTCGTTCTTTGACAGCTGGCTAGATCAAGTAACTTCATCTTTCATTTGCTGAGATAAAAATAAGAAACTGGGGTACAAAATTCCCCAGAAAAATGAATATTTTCATGTGAAAAAATAAGTCACTTATAGAACCTTATTTCACACTAGAAGTTTGATGTACCGGTGGTAAGTTTTTACGTGATTGTGAGCATATGTATAACAAAATCTGTTTGTATATATTTTGAGCACCTGCGAATTGTTTCCCTTTCCATACAAAGACATGAACAGGTGATGGGTGGGTTTGAATGAGTCTTGTAGATATTCACAGTGAATTTTAAGCTCTGGGGACAGTGTATGCAAGAGAGACATTTATATATATAAAAGTTGTTATTTTCATAGAAAACTGTGAATATGCATCTCTGGAGATTGGAATGAAAAGCTGTCTAAAACAGATAAAAACAAATCCCCCACACAGAGGCTCCCTCATGCTAGTGTCATTGCAGCATTGTTTTGTTTGTAAATTTATTGAGATGTTAAGTTAATCTAAATGTGTCTGAAACTGACTGCAGAGATTAATTATCATTACAAATTGATCCACTAAGACACACTGATTACCTTGCCTCCAGTGTAATTTAAAAATTTTATTTATTATTCATCAAAACTGTAATTCCCCTGATTTAAAATTGGCTTTGGAATAGAAATCAAGAAAATGTCATTCTATAGGTGTGTCTGGCAAGCAAGTATTTCCATATATCGAGTGGTTTTGCTACCTTGATCCATTAGAATGTGTTTTTTACACTCTGCATGTGTTGTATTTTTTATAAAAGTACACCGACTACCTGCAGGTTTTCTTTACTTTAGTGGCTTCATATTAAATGTATGACCATTTTCCTGGACAGCCTTCTGATTTCCATAAATACAATTTTGAGACAGCTAATGTGCTGTCTGAACCTCACAGAAATCAAAGAACCAAAACTCGTGCTGTGGATTCTGCTACAAAATGATGGCATGGAATTACATGATCTATCCATCAGCAGGATTTAAGAAAAGACTATGTTTATCTTGACTTCTGTATTTTTGTGTAGTTGAATGTGGATGTTCAGTGTAGCTCCAATATTAGGAGGATTTTCAATATTGTGTCTGAATTTCACTTCTCCTATGAGTCTAAGGATAATGAGAAAGAAACAGTAGAGGTTATTAAGTTGTAGATGTGGCAGGAACCTGTAACTCTACACAGTATTTTTTGACAAAGCATAAAAATTGTCTAGGGAGTCTAAGATTATGCAAACAAGGCTACATCTGAACTGATACAAAGCAAACCTTATTAATTATCACTGCCTAGAGTGTTCAGCTCAGTACTCTTTGGAGATTCCAACCAATCATTCTCTTCATTCCTTTCAATTTGAAAAAATAAAACACTTTCTTACTACCATTCCCCAAACTTTTCCATCTTTGTTTTACACTGACTTCCTTGGTATGAAAAATCCTGAAGCTAATTTACTTAGAAAGTTATTCCCCAAGTCAAACTGCAAGTGCAACTATTTGCATCAGGGAAATCTAGAAATCTGTCTGGCATAATACCAGTCTGAGGCTTTGCAGTCTTTGGAATAGAAAAAGACACAGATTTAAATTCTATATAATGATAAATATTAATTCCTGTCTTGCTTAACATAGTGTTTGATTGGAACTTGGTAACACTACCCTAGATTGATAAATCATTTCAGGCATATAGCTAGTAGTATGAGCTTTCAGTCCCTAATCTCACAATGTAAATATACAGAAACTGCTGTTAAAAAATAATAAGAATAATAAATAAAAAATAGAAAATAAGAGACTCGTCATTCAAGTAGTAGAAGTTTTACAAAACTCAGAGTCAAAGAATTTGAGATTTGATGAAGGGAAATGCTGAAAGGTATTCACATAATCCCACTACAGGACAAGGAAACTTGGCAGAGTTGGTGGAATACTAAAATATCAACATTGCAAAGATGTGTTTTGTATGGAAAAGATGGCCAAAGAATAGTGTTTTTGATGGGTTAGAACAAGTATAACCCAAAAGAAAGGAAAAATAAGCCCTCTGACACAACATTAACATTTGATTAAGAAGGAAAAAGTTGCTTGCAGTTTAGTGTATGTAACCCTAAAATGGTCCAGTTCTTGTAATTATGAGTGCATCACAGAATAAATTTCTACGCTGTTTGTTAGAGGATGATGAACTATGATGAACTGTTCAGTGTTATACAATGAGCTTTCTCCATTTTTCTATTTGTAAATTTTCTACATTATCTTAGGAGACATAACATTACATAACTGCCTTATTTCTTTCTTGGCAATCATGAATCACATTGTTTTCAGACCGTCACTTCATCCCTCTGATAGTTTTGCATTCCTTTGAGGACCATGATTTACAGTCAATCCTCATTTCTTCAACATAACTACATTACTGTCTGTGATACAAATTGTTACAGCTAATCCCACTACAGTACTTCAGAATACAAATATTTTTAAATTTTTGTTATCTTTTCTTGAATTACACCTTCCATGCTTATAGAAGGGAGCGTTCATGTGCCTCTAAGGGGTATTTTTTAATGAAAATTGACAATAACAATGTATTCTTTGTTGGTCTGACATACAGACGCATTTGTTCCTTGTACTAAACTAGCAACTGTAAGAGAGTTACTTGAGCACAAGACAACAGCCAGTTTTTCCTTACAGTTGCTGAGTCCTGTGAACAACAAAAACACATATACACAGCATTCTCCCAAATACTTTAAAATGGGTTCCTTCACTGCAGTGATACAAATGCTTTTAGCCTGAGAGCTGAGAGCTTATTCCAGTGCTTGTAAATCTCAAGCAGAGAAGTGATGCCTCCCCAACCCAGCCTTCCCCTAGTTTTGCTACCTCTTGGGCACTCTCTCTCTACAGAAAGATTTTGCCACAAGTTGAGTTTCACAGACAGCGTATGCTGTACACTATAGAATCATAGAATCACAAGGTTGGAAAGGACCTACAAGATCACCTAGTCCAACCGTTCTCCCTTCACCATTGCTACCACAAGTTACTAAACCATACCTTGTAGCTCCTCATCCAGACGCCTCTTGAACACTGCCAGGGACGGTGACTCCACCATCTCCCTGTGCAGGCTATTCCAGTGTCTGACAACTCTCTGAGAGAAAAGTTTTTCCTTATGTCTAATCTAAATGTCCTCTGGCACAACTTGCAGCCATTTCCTCGTATCCCGTTTGTTGCCTGGGAGAAGAGGCCAAACTCCTCTTCATCACAACCTCCCTTCAGGAAGTTGTAGATTGCAACGAGTTCTCCCCTGAGCCTCCTCTTCTAAAGACTAAACAATCCCATCTTCCTCAGCTGCTCTTCATAAGACTTGTGCTCCAGACCCCTCACCAGTTTCGTTACACTTCTCTGGACACGTTCCAGGGCTTCCATGTCTTTCTTGTATTGAGGGGCCACAAACTGAACACAATGCTCAAGGTGCAGCCTCAACAGTGCTGAGTACAGGGGGATGATTACCTTCCTGCTCCTGCTGGCCACACTATTTCTAATGCAGGCCAGGGTGGCACTTGCCCTTTTAGCCACCTGGGCACACTGTTGGCTCATGTTCAGCTGAGCATCAACCAGAGTCACCAGGTTCTTCTCCTCTTCACAGTCATAAAAGAGATGATATCAAAGAGATGATAATGCTGAAGCAGGGTGAAAAAAAGTGTGTTTGCAGTGTAGCTTGAAGTCTACTTTCGTTTCTGATTCTTTCACCACAAAGATAAATATGATGTTTATCATTTATAATTGACATATTGCACTAGGAATAAGGAGATCTGTGTTTTACAGTTCCAGATCTCTAATTTATAGTAAAACAATGGACATGAATAGAATACTTACCTGTGTAAAGTTAATGCGTATGTGAAATAAAGTTGATGTTTCTCTTTGAATTCTTGTTACAGAAGGGTGAAAAATGCTATGAAGGCTGCTCTGAAAGTAACATCTCCTATTTTATTACGTTGGCTGGTAAAAATGCATAGCTAATAGTGGTGACAATGTTGAAAAACAATGTTTTGTAGCTGAGAATTTAATTTACCAAAAAGTGTTCTCATGCTCTTTATATCTGTTGTAGTTTTCATGGAAATAAAAAGGAGGCATTACTTTCTGAGCAACCTACATACATTCAAGATAGGTGATTCTTCCTTAAATTTGCTACAGGCTTTTTCTCCAAAGTGAAGCTGTAATAAGACAAGGTATCTATGTGGGTAGCCCAGCACTATGAACTTCTGAAATTTAATAAATCTTGTCCTTCTAAATCCTTTCAGACCTACTGCAACAACTTTCACCTTCTGAAACTTTGGCCGTGTTGAGTGTTTTCATTTTATGTGCAGCACACATCTACACCTTCATCATCTACAAACAGTAACAGGATACATCCAATAACACAGAAGAGGTTTCTAACACCAAAAGGACAAGGGTGGGCAAAAGATCTTACTACATGAGTGTCTTAAAGGATGAGAAGTTAACTGTGGAGCTATGTCTCTGGACGGGGGAGTTGTAAGTGAGATAATAGGACAGAAAATTGTTATTGAATATGAGAAGACTGTACAAAAGCAGGAAAAAGGAAAGACAGCCGGAGTAGGGGAAGCCACAAATAACCTCGCACATTTACTGTGTCACACTAAAACTGAGGCAGGATCCTATGAAGCATCACCAGTCAAAGGATGTGAACACATATCCTTCCTCTTTCCACCTCCTTTTCCTCTGTCAGCACCATTGCTACATAAAATAGTGTTCGATTAAAATATTTTCTTCTCAGGTCTCTAAAATGAGTTAATTAGCAAAATCTATCAGTTAACAATGCTTTCCCTATGAGCGCATGCTAAGAGGCATGAAACCTTGTCTGGCAGATAAATGGTAACTATCCCAACCATTTCTCTTACTAACAATCCTGTATGTACAGCTATTATTTCAGTTAGACACTGGCAGCTCTGCAATTGTTCATAGTCTCAGTGAAGAATAGTACCTGACAAGCTGTTTGAGTGCTCCGCCTTTTAACAGACCTGTTTTCAGCTTGTCTGAAATGCTGAAAAACAGCACATGGGAAAGTAACAAAAATGAACAGATATCCAGATGCCCAAGGGTACTCATTTCTCAATACATACTTTTAAAAACTACTCAGGAACACTCTGAAAATATTTTGCAACAAAAAGATGGTTAAATCACACATGGTTGTCCAGTGACTTGTGAGAAAACACTATCATCTATTCTGAGTTACTCAAGTGGTGACTGAGATCTGTGGCTTTCCTCAAATTTATTCTGCTCTTTATTTGTAATACAAATAGTGCTTGTTCTTCTTGATTCCTAAAAGCAAAACTGGGGTACTTCAGACTGAGTGAAACTCCCTTATAAGTCTCAAATAAATGAGTTTGCAAGGGCTGCTCCAAATGTAATACCTCCTATTTTATCATGTTGGCTCATATTGTCAGAGGTGGATGTTGCTGGTATGGCAGTAGAGGTTGAACCATCCCACCAATACTCTCTTAAACTTTCTTGCCATTCAACAGATGGCAGCAGAGGGAAAGTTTGTAAAAATGGCGTTTGACGTGAAAGTGCATACAAAGCAAATGCATATCATTTAATTCCTCCATGCAGAAAAAAAAATGGCACCCACTGACATTCATCAGTACTTGCTAAACATTTCTGGAGACCACACAGTGGATGTTGGTACAGACAGACAAAGAGCGCACTTCCAGCAATAGTGAGTGATACAAAAGATAAGCCATGTTCCAGATGGCTATCCACAGTCATCACATCACAAATGAAAGAATAACATCTCAATCAGCTCATTCGCATGAATCAGCTAATGGCGATTACTATGCTAAAAATAATGTTTTATAGCTTAGAATTCACTGTATCATATAGTGTGCTTTTTGTTTTGTAGTTTCCATAGAAATAAACAGCAGGCATTAATTTCAGAGCCACCTACATAGCAAAATATTATTAAAACTAAATGACTTTCATCAGAATGCCAATCATAGCTATATTAAGAATCTCAGTGCTGTTGTAAATGTTAGTATCATATAATGCTTCCATATGATGCATAAAATAAGCTCTGTGATATGAATTAGATAGCTTTCAGAATCATTGGAAAAAATAATGTTTAAGAAAGTTTGTCTTTTGCCCTCTGCTAGCTAACTGCTCTCATGTGACTAGGTTTGGAAAAAAAAAAAAAAAGGAAATTTAAATCAATTTTTAACATGAGATACTGCAATCCTTAGTGAATACTGAGTAGTTTTTACTCATCCACTCACCAGCATAAGCGATTTTTATGAAAAATACTAAGATCCAGAAGAGAGTCAGCATGGTAAAACTGATTAAAAAAAAAATGCTCAAACAATGAACCAAATATTTTCTATTCTTACAGGATACATTTACAATAATGATTGAAAAGAGCTGCATTACACTGGCTAAATTACAGTAGGAATTACTAAAAAAAATGCTCTTCTGATCAATATCTGTTCTGATCCACCAGAGATCTATTTCTTTTACTGTAAGTTTCATTCAGCTTTGGCATCAAGCACGTATATGGCATTAAATAGCAGACTGATTACAAGCATTCCAGCAATTTTTTTTCCATAAAAACAATGTAATTCAATCATTTTATAGTGTTTGTCTACAGGGCATTTTTGAGATTAGGATCTTAGGACCCCTAAGATATTATTTAAAAAAAAAAAAAGAGATAGAGTCAGTTCATACTTGATATAATTCCACAAGCAGCCCTCATTTTAATATATGGAATTGCTTCTCTGTGTTTATAAAACATCACCTTCATAGTTTTGTATTCCCGTAAGTCAAGATGAATTTCTTCTGCTTTGATAAAAATTTGCCGGTAAAAGTAGCAATTACAATTTGTGAGTAAGGGTTTTACAGCAAACAGATAAAATTAGCAATTATTTTTATCCTGTAAATCATTTGGGTAGAATGCTTACTTGTGTTATGCATGGTCTGGAATGTTCTTCTACCTAGTTCCCATTACTTTTTAAAAAATTATTAGTAGAGTATTCTTTATAAAAACACATTTCATCATTCCAGTGAACACTAGAAGAATTATATTTCCAGCTGAACTGAACAAAAAGTTAGAGTAAGATTAAAGAAAGCATTATTTACAAATCATTTTCAAATAGACAACAAAAATAATCCAAGGACAGTTTTGTTTTGACCACACTTGAAGTATTTAATGATAAAAAAAAAAAAAAAAAAAAAAAAACGAGGAAAAAAAAAGAGCAGGTCCCACATTTTGTTTCCCCAGAATGGCACAAAATTTCTACATCTCTGAGAACTCTTGAGGAATTGGTTACATAGATACCAGCAACTATTACAATTTTGGCAAACTATAGCAAAACCTACCAACCTTTAAGATCACTTCTTAAAAGAGCACATTTTTGTTAATATTTTACATAATGCACAACTTTTTTTAGACTCAAAAATAGCCTTTTAAGACAGAATTTGAAGCACAGTAGTTTCAAGTCTAACAAAGCATTTTTTTTCTTTGCAGAACTTTAAAAAGATAAAGAAATTATTGATGTTGTTACAATTTACAAATACATTCTTTCATATGAAACATTAACCTGAATTATAGTATATGTTATGTACACCACTATCTAATAACACGATGTTGTATACACTACAAACTAATTTCCAGGAGGAAATTACAATGCTATAAGATTTATCTTTGTATGGACATTTATACATCTCTCTCTCTTCTTCTTTTTTTTTTTTTTTTTTCCTACAAACTGCCAAATCTTGTAGTTAAATGAACAGCAAGAAGAAAGTGAATACATAAATAACCCCTTTTTCCTTCATGTGGTAGCACTAAGTTACTCAGAATTTTCATAGTAAATGGCTTTTTATGGCTAGATAAAAGTCCTGAGTTATGATACATAACACAATACCTTTAACTGGAGGATTTACAAAAAAAATCCTGAAGAACTGTCATTGGGATTAAAGCAATGTTTCCTAGCAGTTGAACTCACAAAAGACCTGGAATGTAGCAGTGCAACTGTGACCCCGACCTTTTCAGCAGAAATTCATGTAAAAGTAGGAAAATTTATCACATTTTTATCTGAATTTAGACAATTAATTCTTATCAATTTAATAGGATTTTGACATTTTTTTCTGAGTTACTGACAAGCTCATAAGGTCAGCTAAATGGTAGCAGTTCAAAATCTATTCCATTCTTCTCTCAAGAAAAGGACTTGCAAGTTACCATGAGAAAAAAGATTTTTTTTTTTTTTAAAAAAGAGTAGAAAAGAGGATGACAGAAGATATGTTGTCAAATATGTACACCTAGACTGAATTTATTTTTCAAAGAACAGCCTAACATTTTGTCTTTAGCAAAAATTTAATTTCTACTGAGAGACTGCCTACCTGACTAACTGACTGAAATATCCATAGTCATTACATTGGCATTCAGAGTGCTACTACATTTCTAGGGCAAGTATTAATTGTAAGTGGCTTGACTGAGCTTGCAGAGCTCATGCTGCTAATGAGCCTGTTTGGACTTGGAACTTGGCCAGCCCTATGTTACCTTACAGTTAACCATGCACGATGAGGTAACTGCTACATCTGATGCTAAATCTGTCTAAATGGTTGTATGTTACTACATGGACAACAAATATATATGCGTCTTCTGTCAGTTCCCAGTGTACAGTTAAATAATCAGCATCATAGAAAACCATTTAAATTATTAATAAAATAGACTTGCATTTTGAATGCAGCTTTAAGAATGTCATGTCTTTAAGTTTTCCTAAAGACAAACATCTTTCTACAACATGAGTATTTTCAAGCCAGAACTTCAGTTACATCAGCTTGTGGTAATTAAAGTATTAATTTAAATTAAAAAAAAAAAAGGTAATTACAGTAGAAAATTTAATCTTTTTTTTTAAGCACTGCTTGGAGGACTTCAGATTGTTTAAAGCATCATTAAGAATGGAAATATCTTATTCTGCATTGAAAATGAAAACCAAAGTGCATTCATTTAATGCCAGCTCTCTGGCTCTGCAGTAAGATGAGGACAAAAGTTTCTGAAGTGCATGCATCTCCAGAAGATGAAGACCAAAACTTTTGCTAAGATTTCTGTTTCTTATTTATTTCATTTGAGAAGCATGTTAGAATGTTATAAAAATATTACGAAAACAGCTTTGAAGAAAAAAAAAAAAGTAACCTATTTGTCTTTGTAAAATAAAATAGTACACATATTGCATACAGTGAATACAAAATGAAGCAGAGAGTCACAATTCCAGTGATAAGGTACATTGAAAACTGATGCTCAAACTAAAGGTACAATTTTACTATATCAACACACTTTTTAGAAGCCTCTATTTTAAAAATCAGATTACCAACTAAGACAGAGGATTCTCATCAAATTTCTGAAGAGTATTCCCTAAAATTTTTACTGTAATATTTATGAATAAGCAGGGACATGGAAAATAAATGGTGCATTCTCCTTTATATTTGTCTTTAGCTAGAGAAGAACAGGTTAAAAAAAAAAAAAAAAAAAGATGTTATTTTACACCAGATTGCTAGATACTAGATTATTTTTGAGGAACAGCTATATGTATTGATTAATCATTCTCTTTTTCCTCAATTTTGAAACCTCACACATAGATTCACTGTATGTTTCTTTCATTTTTCTCTTCAAACAATCCATCTGGAAGTTAAAATAGAAATATTCAAAATGCAGCACTGGAAACAGATTCCCCTGTGAAATTCAGACATGCCCTTCTGAATGCTGGTGATGGCACATGCAAAACTTTCTACATTGGGTAGGCTAAACAAGTTTTCTGTTTCCCAAGACAGTATTCTCCACCACAGTTAAATCCTCGTGTGTTTAATTCCAACATTCATATTCTGCTGATGCTACATAAAATCAAGAAACGTGTACACCTTCTTTGGATTTTATTTCTGCATGTATGTCTGCGCTTAGTTAAATACTCTTCTATACAATACCAGGAAGGAGTACTGGGGAAGAATATTACTATTTTAATCTGGATCAACTTTGTCATTTGGTCCAGCTCACCTGTTTGCTTTAGCTCCTGTAATAAACAGAAATACAGGTACAAAGTACTGCAAGATTGTGTCGCAGTATTACAAAAGAGAAACAAAATGTAAGTCAAAAAGGTAGAAAAGCAACATCTTTTCCTGCACAGAAACTGAAAGAATGCACCTCCACTGAACTGGAAGGAAAAAGTCACACACAAGTCTGCATCTCCTGTAAAAACTGCTGAACCTAGGCTTTTCAGTTTCTTTCAAGAATATTTCAACTTCGGGCAGTATCTCAGCATTTGTGCTTCATTGCAAGCTGAAAAGAAAGAAAAGAAAAATGAAATAAATGATTTATCTGCTTTCAGAGCTGTGCTTCCCAGTGTTCTATTGTTTTGCTATACATGATGATGGCTGCGTGTATAAGCAAGAACCCAGAAATAGAGACACACACGTAAGAAAAGTCATGTAGACCAAATTGTTTGGATTAAGTCCAATGTGAAATTCTGGACAAGTAATTTAAAACACATGTTCAGCAGCTCTGCCATTGCACGATGATGAAAAAATGAACGGTTGATTGCCTTTCTGCCTCTGCAATTGCTGAATATTTCACTTCCAAGTAATAAAAAATGGATTGAAAACTTGTAATAAGAGGGATAAGACAAACCTAAAGTGAAATAAACTCCATATAAAAGCTTCAGAAAAACTGATTTTGCCAATAAATGACTCAAATTCAAGTGACATAAACCTTTTATACTGGAGAACTGTTTTTAAAAACTCTGATTGGTAGAGATATACCGGGTAAACATTTCCTCATGTAAAAAGTCCAACCAAAACGTTCTTTTCCCCGCTCTAAAAATCAGAGATTTTTCAGGAAAATTATTCTGTAGGAGGCAAATCTGACAGCAAATATTTTTGTACAGAATCTGACCTTCTATGCTAGACACCAGCATTGCAATTTTTCAGAGAGAAAGAAGGTTAAAAAAAAGTAGCACACGGAGAATTCGATAGTTACCCTGAACTACATTCAAGACTTTACATAAGTGAGCCCACTCTGTATGGTGCAACACTGTTTCTGGTGCAAACTAATTTTTTTTTTTTTTTCCTGCCATCAAGTGACTAAGATATATTTTAAACAAGCTAGAAAGATCATTCCCTTGCCACCAATCTTCCACCATCTGTGTGAGGTTGTATATATCTTAAAATAGCCTGAGACATAGCCAAAGTAAAATCCAGACATGCACAAATTAAGCTGTAAGAGAAATTCTTATTCAGTCATAATACTATAGTGATGAAATTAATTATGGGCTGACAATTTTCATTTTTATTTTTACTGCAGGCAACCTTTAGCTGTTATAAGGCAATCAAAACAAAAACTCTGATTTGCTTCAAAGTGTTCACCATTTCTGCCAGAAATCAAGTCTTCCTAATAAAATACACTGCTGGGTAGATGTCCTATGCATTCTTGTGAGATAACAGATGCAGAATTATAGAACTACTGCACCTCTTATATTCAATTTAAGGTTTAGGGAAACAGTACAGAAAATATTTTAAGAAAAAATATTGCAAAAACCATATTACATTTAATAAGCATTCAAAAAGATGGCTTTTTTTGATGAAGATGTTCTGTGTTCATGACTATTTAAGAGAGAGATTCGTATAGATCTGAAAGGTAACAATCCAAGATTTCTAGCACAAATCTACTAGAAATGTAATACTAATTACTAGAAATGCAATAAAGAATCATAAAATCACTGAAGTTGGAAAAGACCACCAAGATAATCTAGTCTGTCAATCCATCACCACTACTGTCCACTGTTCCTCAGTGCCACATCCACACTTCCCTTCAAAACCTCTGGGGATTGTTACTCCACCACTTTGCTGAGCAACCTATTCCAATGCATTACCACTCCTTGTGAGAAGAAATGCTTCCTAACATCCAACTTGTACATCCCCTGGTGCAACTCATCCTAAAGGATTGTTTGGCATAAGCACAATAAAGCCAAAAGCCTTTTATCCAACAAGATGTAGGCTAATTTCTTTTTTGTCTAGCTTCTACTATTAAAACCAAACTCATGCAACAAGTACACAGGTTTTGGAAGCCCAAAAAAGATATGCTAAAAGCCAAAAATTTTACATTCTTAGTACTAACTAGAATTATACAAGTGCTTTAAAGTGGAGTTAGTGACATTAATCATGGACCAAAAATTCCACGTATTAATTTAGCTTAAGCTACCACTAAATCAAACAGGTTATTTTTTTCTGAGTTATAAGTACCTTTTTTTTTTTTTTTTTTTGTAATTAGTGGGATGGAAATATTTGGATTATACAACTGCAACCCTTTATCTTAAGTTTTGATCTCTTCTCCAAGCAGTTTGGCTACAGATCCATGCACAGCAGTTAAAAAGCAGAAATCACTCAAATAAAAAACAGAGTCACAGAATCCTTAGAGTTGGAAGGGACCTCATGTGGTTCACCTGGGCTCACTGCTCAAGCCTGTCGAGATCCCTCTGGACGGCATCCTGTCCTACTGGTGTGTTGACTGCACCCCACAGCTTGGTGTCATCAGCTAACTTGGTGAGGATGCATTCAACCCCACTGTCAATGTCATTGATGAAGATATTAAAGAGTATTTGTCCCAGCACTGATCCCTGAGGGACAGCACTTATCTCCATTCAGACACTGAGAAAGAAAAGAGATCATAAACAGTGACTGACTGCAATACTTTCAACACCTTCCTCCCCACTCAATAAAGGAATGTATGACTTTTACCCACTGAGAACCTTATTCCATCAAAATCTTACCTTGTGTGCAGTTTCTGCAAACTGCTGAGCACTGTTTTTCAGTTCCTCTGTCTTTTCTTCTGCTCGACCTAGTCGTTCACCACGCTCATTCAAAGCCTGACTTGCCTTCTGTACTGCACTTGTCACACTATCTGCAGCTGAATGGAGTATGCTGTTTCCTGCAATATCAAAATAAACAGTTAGAACACCTACATATATATATGTTCTGCATTAAATACAAACGTTATCATTTGTAATGTCCCATAGTGAATGCGTCACGTGCCACTTTAATGTCTAGTCACATTTTTGATAGTGGGATTAGTTACTGTATTCAATGAAACCATATTGTTTGTAAGGTATAAAAAAACAACCCCATACTACAATGTAATACTTGGAGAGTATAAGGAAGCAGTGGACACAGGTTAACTACATGTTGTTTTTTTAAGCCTTATGCTTCTAAATTATTTCAGGAACTTACTCTAATAAATCCATTACACAGATTACAAATGCACAGCTTCTTTCAAACACTCTCACCTCAATATAGAGTAACTTTCTTTGAAACAGTCACACTATTTCAAAGAATCATAAAATGGTTTGGGTTGGAAGGACATTTAAGATCATCTAGTTCTGCTACAGTCAAGGATATATCCGTCTAGATCAGGTTGCTCAAAGCCCTGTCCAGCCTGGCCTTGGGGAGTGAGCATCCACAACCTCATTGGGCAACCTGTTCCAGTGTTTCATCACCTCCACAGTAAAGAATTTCTTCCAAATATCTAGTCTAAATCCACCCTTTTCTAGTTTAAAACCATTTCTCCTCATACTGTTGCTACCTGCCCTTGCAAAAAGTTCCTCCCCAGCTTTTCTGCAGGCCCCCTTCAGGTACTGGAAGGCCACTATAAGGTCTCCTCCGAGCCTTCTCTTCCCCAGGCTGAAGAGCCGCAGCTCTCTCAGCCTGTCCTTGCAGGGGAGGTGCTCCAGCCCTCTGATCATCTTTGTGGTCCTCCTTTGGACCCTCCCAACAGCTCCATGTCCTTCTTGTGTTGGAGGCTCCAGAACTGGACACAATACTCCAGGCAGGGTCTCACGAGAACAGAGCAAAGGGGCAGAATAACCTCCTTTGACATGCTGGTCACACTTCTTATGATGCAACCCAGGATACAGTTCTTCTTCTGGGCTGTAAGCACACATTGCCAGCTCATGTTGAATCTCTCATCAATCGACACTCCCAAATCCTTCTCCTTAGGGCTGCTCTCAAGCCATTCTCCACCCAACATGTATCTGTGCTTGAGATCTATATCCCTCTGAAGGACGCTTCTTATAAATTCAACCACTTTCTTCCATATTATATAATTGCACTAATCAACTTTCACATACAAGTCCATCCAAACACTATTGCTACAGCCATTTAGCGTCATGCTTCATACCTTGTCCATGTGAAGTACTAGTCATGATTTCATGAGACAACATACTGAATTTAATTGATCACATTTTAAGTTACAGCAAGGTTTAATATCATCTAAGCCCTTAGCTTCACCATCCAAATCAGTTAATTAATCTTTTTCTTCTCTGGAATACAGCATAGCAGTTTCTACAAGGTTTTGATAGAACTGAGTTTCTCCTCTCCATTTACCACTTCTAAACATTCACTCCAGTCACTTTGTTTTATATACTGCTTCTCAATAGAAGAGCTTATTCTCTTTGGTGGAAGAATTGCTGAAGAATGCTTATGATAAGTACAATACTACAAACTGAAAACTCCTCACACAGCGTTGCACATTTTCAGTATGAACTGGCACATATTAAAATACACATATGACAAAAATGTACATTCTACCCTTTAACCTTTTCAGCAAAATGACTAGTAAAATATCAGCTTTCCCCAAATTGGTGGTATGAAAATTCTGTGATGTCTTCCAATAGAACTGCAAAATCTTTAAAATTTAATCTACCTTACGGGAATTACTTATCTAGACATTCACAAAGTCACTGTGAGAGACAGGAAGTCAGTACAGGTAGAGTAGGGAGAGTATTAAATACTGGACACATCATCACTGTTAGTTTTCTGAACTGCCTCTGAATAGTGTATTCGCACAGTCTCTTCACAGCATTAAACATAAATACGTAATGTTTAAATTCATTATGCCGGTAAAGGTATAAAACTAGCTCAACATCAATTTGCAAACTCAAATCTAAAATTGAGCAGCATAGCATATTTTTGTTATAACAGTTTGTTGTTCTTATGGACATACAAAGACAACTTTAAATCACCACAAACCTATTACCTTTACTATTAATCTGAGAGGTACGACCACTTAAGAATAATCACAGGTTAATAAATAGAACCTAAACACTATGTTGAATGGTTATTTTGCTACTAGTTTCATTAGGAAAATCAAGAACAAAAGATCGATTGAGCCTAACTATGCAGATAATACCTTTTCCCTTACAAACAGCAAACAAACACTGAGTAGTGAAACCAGAGTTTGCTCCAGACAGCCTATGAAACAACAGTGCAAACTACAGATATATAAACTCATGAGAAAAATAACCACCTTGCAACTTTAATCAACTAAACCAGAACTATTATCACAATATGGAGGAACCTAACAATCCAACATACGCTGACTCATGGAAGATGGATCAATAACAGAAATACCATGCTGAGACCTCCTGATTACATGTCTATCAATACTGCTAATGCTACAAACATTAGTAATTAATAATTAAATGTGTATGAGATATGGAACATCTACCGAATTCTTTATTTTTTGCACAGAACAAAGGAGCTGCATTTAGAAAATTGGTACTACAACTAAAGACCATGAATATCTAAGAATATTGTGAGCTGCCATTTGTTAAGGCATAAGTGAAACTTCACCTTTTCCAGTAGTCTCTGTTTAGCCTCTGAGAAGTCTGGTTATAAAATCAGTCAAACCACTTTAAATACTGTATGTTTTCTTACTTCAATCTTTCTCAGTCAGTTGCTACTTTGTTCATAGCTTGCTTGTTTAAAGCCAGTTCCACTAATTTTTCTTGGAAGCTTATTTTGGCTTTTGTTCAGGTCACATTTCCTGTAAACAGGCATACTAGGCAATACTGAATTGGAAATGGTTTCCTTTTTTTTTTTTTTTGTGGAGTGATTTAAGGCCTCTTGTACAAACCAGTGCTAGTTTTCTGGGATAAGATTTTTTAAAAGCTCTCAACTGTGCTGCTGCGGTCAGAAAACTTACACTGAATTCAAATGAAGCAAAGTATGTGGAGAATTTCATAAAACTCATAATCATCTAAAGCCTTAAAACTTGTTGGAGAATAGAAGCTAACAGATTGCTGACCTGAAATGTAGGCAAACAAACAAACAAAAAATCCTAGCCTGTATATGAGCAATACAGAAACTCATGTCTCAGTAGGTTACTGAATTCCATCAGTTTATTTCTAGAGCACATGTAGGTGGTTTCTGATATAATTGACTACACTTTGTTCTTACATTAGTGTCTGTAAATAGTAACATTTGTACAAGATTTATGGGAGAAGCATTCCTATGAACTGTATTCCTATCATGTAAAATTCTTCCTATAAGCTGCAAAACTTTCAAGCTGCTTTACAGGAAGTAATTACCAACATTCCAAAGTTTTGGAGAAGTTTGTTCTGTGACTGAACACCAAAACTGCCTCAACTGCACCTACTAAGAAGAAAATAATTTAAATTTATTTCAATGAATTGACGTGCACAGAACCACTTTTAAAAAAAATAATATGTAAAATAAACAAGTAGACATGCAAAAACTGCCATTAACTTCCACCCCCCCCATAAAGATTTCAGGATTTCTAATGATCTTCAGGTCAGATGCAGAATCTGCTCAACATAAAGCTTTCAACAACTTTTCAAGTAATGTGTTCTCAGGTACAATTTCATAACATTTGCAAAAGGAGAAAAACACCACCAAAATATGGGTAGGGATGAACCGATATTTTGAGTTCCTTTTAATAGGAGGCCACTCGCATTATTCCCTGGTACAAGATCCTGTGTTCACAGATTTTGAACATCTTCACTGTATGTACTCTATATACAATTTTGTTTTCTTTTTTCTAGTCTACACAGAAATCTTCCAGTTTCTGAAGCAGAATCATTTTTATATAGTTATGTAACTGCTGGGATCAGTTCTACGACTATAGGCTTTTCTTTCTCAAATAAACATGAACAGAGAGCAGGAAAGTTTCCATATTTTACCATTTTATTAAACTGCTCTTTTCAGATCACTATTAAGTGCAAACAGATTTTTTTTTTTTAATTATTTTTTTTTAATTTAGTACTATTAGCTGACTTACAAAGCGGAGCATATAAATGCTGCCAGATACGTAGGAAAAGTATGCATTCAGACTGAGTTTGGTCTAAAGTAATAGGTTAATGTTAATTTCTAGTATTAGCAAAATGTGTATGTTTAGGTCAATTTTGCTATGAAACTAAAATCAAGAAGGACACTGGATTTAATTCAGTGTTTTTCAACAGCAAATTTTCTATTAAAAACACAGAAACATACTAAAAATTTATTTTCAGTTGTTCAAATGATTGGCTTAATGGGGTAGTTTTTAATACAGCTTTTTCTATGGTACTTTGTCTCATATGAAATTGTCTTATCATCTGAAAAGGAATTTAGCATTCAGATTTTCAAATCAATTAATAGCTTTGCAGTTCAGTAATCCTTTATTTATTTATTTATTTATTTATTTATTAAGCAAATCAGACCTTTCATTTTGAATTTTTGCAGCAGAACTTAAACTTCTGGAATTAAACTCCTCTTTTTCCTTGGAAAATTCAATCAGCGACTTGTGTAATTATACATAATGTGTCAGGCCCAAAGGTGAAGAAACAGTGGAGGGACAGCAGACTTTGTATGAGTGCTTTAGACCAGTTATCCTGGAGGCCTTAATTCCTGATAAAGAGAAACACTGAAGAAACAACATTTTCCAGGAAGCACCAAAGCTCCCATCAACTTCATTTTTAGGTTTTTTGTTTTTATGATCACAAACTATGTCAGAGCATGCATAAAAAAGTGCATTCTTAATCCAGCATACACGGTACCTGAAAGATGTACAAACACTATAATCAACCAACATGGAAATTGATTGATGTAATGAACTAATTTGTCTCCTGAGATACCATTATTGTTGTTTGCATGACCTGTTTTAACATACATTCATAACAATTTCATCATCTCTATTAACCATGCCAAAATTATTTCATTTCAACCCAGAGTTTAATATGTACATCAGTGATAAGACTTCACAGTCACTGACTTGTGAACACAGGCATTTAATTTTTAATTGTGCAAGTATTTGACAATTATCTTCTGTTCTGAGAAGGAAATAACTGTGGTTATTATGTGTAATTCAGAAGCTCTGTGTATCACACCAAAACAAATTATTTTTAAGAAAATATCTTTTTTTTTAAATGCTATTTATGCTTCCAATTGATCTGCAATAAAACTGGACTTGCATTACTAAATAAAGTAAGGTTAAAAGAGTAACAGTGATCAGTTTAAATTCATGAACAAGACCAACTGTAACATGACGTATCTACTCTTCTTGCCCATGCATTCTATTTTTACTAGTGTATACTGGTACCACTAAAAATTCAACATAAATTTGGAAACAGGGACTATAATTAAAAAGAATGACTTCAACTTCACTATTTCATGTTATGTTGACTGTCCATGAACTGATCATCCAGGAACAAAGCCATTGCACCATTAAAACATCCATTAAAAAATGAAGGTCTTGAGAGAGATAAATATGCTGAAAAATTAAATTTTCAATTAAGAGATAATTCCTTTTCCCCACAGAGGGTGTATCTAAATTCTTCACTGTGGCTTGCAAGATCTTAGACATAGAAATACTAGACTGTCTTATACTACTCTTGATGATTTTCTTGGTATAATGTTCTTAATTTGCATGAAAACCATTTCCAAGATTAGCTGCAGCTCTGCAGGTTCCCTATACTACAACTAGATATTTCCTTTGTATTCCTTGAACCTGCAGTTGTAAGTTCACAGTCAGAAAACTCATATTGAACAAAAGGCCAGAGCCTGAACAGAAAACAAGAATTTTCAGGCAGATCAGTATCTAATCAAACACATGGGTGTCCGGCTGCAGCTGTCAGTGCTAGCACAAAAGGGTCAGACTTCACATCTTTTAGCTTGTACAGATCATACAACATCAAAATCTCTGTGCTGTCAAGTCACAGACCAAGTCACATCTTTGTAAAAATCTGACTCTGCATGGGAAAGAAGCGTAAGTATCAGAATAAGAAGTGATCTCAAATTAAGTATTATTACATTAGTTTCCACAACTTTGATGTGGGTAGGTCACTTCTTCTGACACAAATGAATCTTTTACTACTGTTCAATGCCAATGATTGTTCAGAGTAGCTTTGAATAGAAAAACACAAGCAAATATTGCATGTTATTTTGAAGTACAGATTTTTAGATACAACAAATTACATTTAATACATGCATCTGATTCAGTATTTTGTCTAAAGTATACAATTCAAAGAAAAAAATAAAATGAATTGAATCTCACAGTGAATTAAGAAGAACCTGTATGATTCCTGGAGGATGGCAGGGGAAAGCTGAAGGGTATTATTGAACTTTATATTACTATATGACCTGCTAAAGTCAGAAAAGCAATGACTTCCGTAAGTTCAAGTTTAAGTCAACACATGAGAGAACTCCAAATTCCTGTTGAAATCCATAATTAGCTATAAAGCATCACTTTAACATTATTTCTTTAGAGGGAGGGAAGGAGAGGAGCTGGAAAGAAGAAAAGACACTGTTCGTATAAGTGTATGAGCACATTTAAACTGAGGCCTTCCCAAAGAATCAAAGAAATCTTTTAATGTTATAACTTGTCAGTGGTCTGGCAGTGAAGAGGATACGGAAAATGCTGCGTAAATTCATCAACTACATATCCTTTCAACGAAGAAACATTTCTAAAGGAACACAGAGATGAGACCAATGACTTCACTGAATTAGTTCATAGCCTGATAGCAGCACAAGATTTAACAGGATTAGTAGTTATAACTGGTTTTAAGTAGTTTGGACCAGCTGCTAATTTATTCCTTCAAAAATAGGAAAGCTAAGTATTTTTAGTGATTGTTATTTAAGATTTGATCAGACTCTGCCCCTCGAAATCAAAGCAGTGATGCCCCCCTATCTCTCCCTCAAGATGTCAGGTTCCATCAGCTGCACAGAAGCAATACAATGCATTAAGTCTACACTGAGTGATGGTTATGCAAAGGCAATCTGTTTTGAATTTTATAAGTGAGTTTAAATACTTTGAAGACAAAGACATAAAATCAATAAATTGTATCCTAGGAAAATTACTGTCATAGCAAACTGAGCATTCTTACATGGCCATCAAATTAATTATTCTTCACCAATTTTCTTTAGAGATATACAGCAAATATCAACTCCCAAGAATACTTCAATGATGTTACAAAGTTCTTACCAATGACACCATTAGTTTGTGAGTCTGTGCAGTTGTACTTAATTTGAAATATAGCAACATTTTACTCTGGAGCATATGATATCTTGTTTTCACTGAACTGCAGCAGTGGAACCGCACAAGCTTGTTGTTGTGGGTGAAGCTATGACAAGGCTTTCTCCCGAAATCAAATTTTTATTGTGACTAACATTCAGAAACTGATTTCTCTTTCAATTTAATTTTTATAGGCTGCTCATTTTCTTCCACAGAAGTATTTTTTAGATAGAACTTTAATTAAAAACAAACACCACTAACAACAAAAACCCCTAATCAACAGTATAGAAACTTGCAAGCAACAACAGACAACAATTTAAGTTTGAATGCAACCTCTTAGGAAAAAACAAAACAAAGCAAAAGCAGAGACATAGACACACAAAATATAAACAAGCACAGGGCTCAAAGGTGCTGGAATGCACTACAGATGCTATATAGCTGTTCAGTAGAATTGCATTATAAGCCAACTGTATTTTATTTACAAAGGAGAGAAAAACTGCAAGTAAGAAAACAGAACTGCCACAGTGGATCAGACTTGTGCTTTGTCTACTGCTTTATTTACCAGTATACATTACCTCCTTCTCAAGGGGCCTTACTATCATAACAGGTAAACTGGAATGAATACACACAATGGAGCCTTCTCCTAAGGTTCAGTACTTACTATAATTACTATATTCAGTACTTCCTTGACCAGAAGAACAAGTGCTTCCAAACTTTGTACATTACCTATTTACAGATGAACATAATCACTATTTTATTAATCTTTTCAATATTTTTACATAAGCAGCACATTAAATGATTTGCCATAGCTATGCGCTTTTTTCTTTTCTAACCTCAATCTTTGTCTTAAACTTACTTACTAATAATAAATGTTAAATTTAAAAGGATGAGAAAATGATGAAATGATGAAACTACTGTTCATAGTTTTTCAAAAGTTACATAAAGAAACTTCGTTATCTTCTAGGGTTCATCATACAGTTCTGATGCTCCACCTTTCTCTGCAGAAATGAAATTTAAAGTTTAGAAAAAGTTGCAGAAATTAGAAAAACGCAGAGATCAGAAATTAAACAACAATTAAAAACTGGAAAATGCATTGCACAAATGTTAAAACTAAAAAATTGACAAATCATTGATGCATTTCATAAAAAATTACCTTCTATGTTTCCAGTGTACTTCTGTTGATGTTTTTAAACACTGGCATCAACACTGGGACAGGATGTTATCACATTGAGGATCAGATATAAAGAAAGGAATTCTTAACTTGAATCATTTCCTTATTATTCATTTTCTTGCTCTTTTCCAAACTGAGAAATTCAAACTTAGTTTTATACTTGAATTTAATATATTCATATAAATCAGGGCAAATCCAAGTTAGCATTTTCAATCTACACTAATACAAATAAAAGTCTACTGATCAGAAAATTTACTATTAGTAATTATGTGAAAAGCACAGAACTACATTCTGGATCAGATATTTCAAAATAACAAAATACCATCAAAAACAAGTGATAGTTTTTTGTTCTTGTTTTTGAACACATTGATCAGTTTTATCACAGTACCTTCACATTAATTCACAGTAACAGAATTAATTTACAAGTGCAAGTCTGTTAGGGTCACATGCTCAAGTACACATTTTTTCAGTGACTATCAGTTATGAAGTGAAAACAGTAAGTATCAGATATTTGAAAGAAGAGGGGCCAGGAGGAGCTTTAGTCTTCCTTCCAATCCTAATTCCTAATTTCATGTGTCTTCTAAAGTCACTCATTTGACTTGAACAGTAAGAAGGAAACCAACACATGTTTACTCGGTCTCAAATGGCTTATTCCACCATATAACACTCATGAGCATCTCCTCTAATGTATAAAATGTATCCAGATAACACAAAGTATTTTGCTTTAAAGCTGACAGTTACTGACAAACTGCAAAACTTCTGTGAAATCTACATTCTGAAACTTCCAGTCCTCGGTTTATTTCTAAAATATGACAGAAAAGCTGAATTCAAATTGGCTTTTTCATGTAGAAATTTCATCCTCAGTTAAACCCAAAGCATTAATGAAAACACCATGAAGTCCTATTCCTTGACAGCTGAAGCTAAGATGAGTCAATAGCTTACCAAAAAAGAAACTCATTACCATTTTCACATTGGCAATATATTCTTAGAGAAGAGTGATCCACTAATAATTCTTGTCAGTTGTCCTAGAGAAAAGGTTACACAGGCAAAGATTTAATTTATTTGGGCTTCTAAGGATATTTTAATAACTACAGCTTATAGGACAAAGCTTAAAACAAACAAACAAAAAAGCAAGATCATCACCTGATTTTCACCTGTCTTGCTTCCTTCTGCAGTTCTAGAATGTGCCTGGAGGTGGCAGCAACTGTTTATCATTACAGGCACAGAATTTATCTTAGATTTGTTTTCGATTAGTTTTGTTACTTACTAACAATTTGTGTAACACAATGATACTTCAGATTAGACAGTGTCATTACCCACACATTAGAAACATACAGAAGTGGAAAGCATTTCCTACTGTAAATAATAAGACAATTTTCCCAAATAAATGCCTGCCTTTCTTTTCCTCTATAAAACATTATCTAGAAATCTCATGCAAGGCACAGATAGGTCTCTTCCACTAAGAGAGAAACTTGAAATATTTAATACAAGATAATACTGGGAGGAATCTTGTTTTCCGAATTTGAATTTGTTTTTTGTTCTAAGAATTAGCACCCACAACGTTCACTAGATGATATTATCACTGTAATTACTAATGTCATTAATCAAGTTACAGAAAACACCCTAGACAAACTCCAAAGACTATATCCGTACTTTATACTGAAAAAACAGTAAAGCAAAAAATGGATTGGGAGATGAAGATTCAGGCCACTAGAAGCAAGGTTTTGTGTGTATGGCAAGTTAAAATGAGGAAGTAAATAGAAAGGATCTGCAGTTCCATAGAAGGTGACAACCATTCACTTAAGACTAAGCTCTTAGGTAATTCCTGCAGAAATAGAAATAGCATGAATTTCACTTTCTTCACTCCCAACCTTTAGGAAGGCACAAGACTCAATCAGTAAGTCTGTAAACAAATCCTTCAAAACTACTTTCATCTTTTGTTCCAGTTTGGAAAAAGTTCGGTGGTTTGTTGTTTTTTTTGTATCTGAAAATAAGCAATAGTGACAAGATATACATTATATATATAATGTAAATATCTATAACATTACACAAGTGTATGTTCTAATAATACTAAAAAAAATACTGGAGTATTAGAAGATATATTAACCATCCAGTATGAAATTACTGTGTACATTCCTCAGAAAGAGCAAAAGAGTATCACTTAAAATACAAGGACTGCCATCATAGAGGGGATGAGGTGACATGCTTCATCTGTAATATGACATGCTTCATCTATAAAATTACTGCACTGATGTTTCAAAATGCTTTTAATCTATTGCTTTGGTTAATTACTAGAAGGAGCAAGGGAAAAGTTACAAATTCAGAACTGGATTTAGTTTACTTCAAGATATACCATATATCCTTTTTTGTTTGTTTGTTTGTTTTGCATACTACAGTGGTACTTTACATTTTCCAGTCACAATGAGTTTGAAATCTGTGACATACTTCACTATTTTCCATAAAAAATATGTGATACTACAGGTTTCGGACTAAATGTTTCAAAGTTGCTATCATAGTCTTTTGTTTGTTTTTACTCAGTGCAGGAAGAATGTCTCCACTAGATAAATATATTTATTTTGAAGTTTTAAATACAATGTAAACCAAAAGCTTTTGAAAATTATGGGAAGATTAGTGAAATAGGAAGAAAAAAAGGAAGCTTAGAAGAAGATTCAGTGTCTTTTCTCTTAGTTTGAAAGGACACCGATAGAAAATATAGCTGGCAGATTGTGGCTTGGACGGGTACACTCTTGGCTGGGTGAGGAGCTGGCTGGAGGGCCGGGCTCAGAGAGTGGTGGTGAATGGAGTTAAATTCAGCTGGCGACGGGTCGCGAGTGGTGTTCCCCAGGGGTCGGTGCTGGGGCCTGTCCTCTTCAATATCTTTATTGATGACCTGGATGAGGGCATTGGGTGCACCCTCAGTAAGTTTGCAGATGACACCAAATTGGCAGGGAGCGTGGATCTGCCTGGGGGTAGCGAGGCCCTACAGAGGGATCTGGACAGGCTGGAGAGCTGGGCTGAAGCCAATGGGATGAGGTTCAACAAGACCAAATGCCGGGTCCTGCACTTTGGCTACAACAACCCCAGGCAGTGCTACAGGCTGGGGGCGGAGTGGCTGGAAGACTGTGTAGAGGAGATGGACCTGGGGGTATTGATTGATGCTCGGCTGAACATGAGCTGACAGTGTGCCCAGGTGGCCAAGAAGGCCAATGGCATCCTGGCTTGCATCAGAAACAGTGTTACCAGCAGGAGCAGAGAGGTGACTGTCCCCCTGTACTCAGCACTGGTGAGGCCACACCTCGAGTACTGCGTCCAGTTTTGGGCCCCTCACTGCAAGAAAGACATCGAGGCCCTGGAACGTGTTCAAAGAAGAGCAGCAAAGCTGGTGAGGGGTCTGGAGCACAGGCCATATGAGGAGAGGCTGAAGGAGCTGGGAATGTTCAGCCTGGAGAAGAGGAGGCTCAGGGGAGACCTTATTGCTCTATATAACTTCCTGAAGGGAGGTTGTGGTGAGCTGGGGGTCAGCCTCTTCTCTCGTGTCATTAGTGATAGAACTAGAGGCAATGGTTTCAAGCTGCAGCAGGGTAGATTCAGGATGGACTTTAGGAAATATTACTTCTCAGAAAGGGTGGTCAGGCACTGGAATGGGCTGCCCAGGGAGGTGGTGGAGTCACCGACCCTGGGGGTATTCAAGGAACGATTGGATGTTGTGTTGAGGGACATGGTTTAGTGGGAGCTATTGGTGATAGGTGAACGGTTGGACTGGATGATCTTGTAGGTCTTTTCCAACCTTGGTGGTTCTATGATTCTATGAAAAGGGATGACTGACAGAACAATTTTGACTGCATATTAGTGGTAACATCACTGTCGGCAGCTAAAACATGTCTGGAGATGATTTCTCCTTCTCCAAGTTTGCTTTTGGTAAAAGAAAAAAGCATTTAAAGGTGAGTTCAGAAGATTAAGTTCTTACGCTGCAGGCAGAAAAATATGCTAGTGTTATAACAGAGGAGAATTACTAGAAATAACTAGTAATAACTAGTATTTATATATATATATATATTATATATATTATATTTATATATAAATAGTATATCTTATACTAGTATATAACTAGTATGAGAATAACTGAGTAAGGATCAGCATACTTGTGCTTGATTTCTACTAGGGCAAAACAAACAAACCCACACCTAAGTGGATCTTAGACAGATTAGCAACATAAAAGTTCATAAAGAGAAAAATACCATTTTATTCCAGCTGAAAAGAACAGACTAAGTGTAAGAGTTTTTAAAAGTTTTCTGTTCTGGAGCCGATAAAAAGGAGAACTTTGTCAGAAGTCAGGAAACAACTAACATCTACCCTCCTAAAGGTTTAACTTCCTAAAGAATATTTAGTGAAATAAATGAAAATCCTCCCCCAAAGTAATTTCTATTATTTGGGAAGTGGATGGTAAAGCTACCACATAGTGGCCAGATTTTACTTTTTTTTTAACCTGATGTCTAATCCTGGAAATTCCCCTCTAGGATACAAATGAGTCATGAAATGTAACAAAACCCTTAATGGATTTCTGTCAAAATCAAATTAAAGGAGTTGGCCTTAGCAATGCTTACGGGTCCCTTCCAATTCAGGATATTCTATGAAATTTCAAAGCCCATATAGGAAATATAGAAATAAACACTTTTTGGAACTCTTGTATGAAATTATATTGTAGAGCAGTCCTCTGCTGTGGGTAAGAGGAGACTTCTCAGAAGATGAGTATTGGATATTACCTCTTAATCTAAATCTTTGAGAAATGAAGACACTAGGAGAATTTGAAGTGATGTTTGATGGTGAAACTGTGAAGCCTACAATTTCATTACTGTCAGATTAGCATATTCAGACTCATGATATCAAGGTACAGACAACTACATTTAAACACAGAATAACTCACATGCAAACCATCATTTCATGTCCAAATGCACAGAATACTCCAATTTCAATTTACTTACCTCCCATAATTTTAGATTGGCAGTTGATAAATTCTGGTTTTTTGTCTGTAAGATATCGCTGACATGTGTGATGAAGAACCTGAAAGAATGTGCATTTTTCTGAAGCTGTGCTTGCTACCCATTGGTCAAAAGCATTTTCAAATAGTAAATCAAATTCTGGGGAATCCTAGAAGAAAGAATACACAGCTATTATTCCAGTTTCATGAATGATTTGAAAAAAGGATTTCCAAAATGATTTTGGAAAAAAATTTAAAAGCAATTATGTTGGAAAAAACAAAACAAAACAAAACAAAAAAACCCATAAAGCTCATGCAAACCAGACTATTTTTTTTTCTCCTCTATATTTTTGGTAAAAACACAAGCAGGAATCATTTTATTATTATTATTTTTTTTTTTTAATGAGAAATATTCAGCTAAGAAAAGAAATACCTTAAAACAAAAATATTTTAGACCAAATTATTAGAAGTTGGAAACTCATAAGAAATTCTTCTTAGCTACAGATATATGATTACTTTTATTTTCTATATTAACACAAGGATTTTTGTTTAAATACATTTAGCCTTTCAGTCCAAATTATGCATTCATGATGCATTATAGAAAATGTGGTTCTGGTCTCTACATTTACCCAAAGAAAGAAAATAAATAGTAAGCCCTAGTCACTGTATTTAACTTATTACATGTTAACTTAAATTACATACTTAACTTAAATTACATGAAATATCTATATCTATACCCATATCTATGCTATTACTCTCATTTTCACTGTCCCTTTTATCCAAATAAAATTCTGCTTCCTGCTTTTCATTTAGCAGTGGCCAAATAACTTCATATTTATTAACAGGACTGTACTAAATTTGGTGCACCACTAAGATGCTTATTTGTCTGATCAGAGTACAACCCTGAAGAAAACAAGGGAGGTTAATGATATACATTCTGCTGCACAATGAACACAGTAAATCATTTTGTTATCACACAATATTAGTCACATTGCCAACTTCTAATTCTGCTGTTTGACTACTGAATATTTGCATTTATAAGCCTATTGCATGTTAGTATGATTTCTCCCAAACAACTCAAGTCAGGCTGCACATTCCACATAAAAAAAAATTAAAAATGCATGTTTGAGGAAAAATTCTAGAAACAATTCCAAAACTACTTAGTGGTTTTTTTGTTTGTTTGAATTGCCATTTGTTTTAAATCAGTGGTCATGTGACAGTGGCAGCTAAGGTACACCACAGCCCTTTGTACGGAAGGATAATCAGTGGGGAGGAATTTGAGGAGTGGACTGTCCTGGGGAAAGGTTCACAGTATTTCCAGAAACTTGAACCTCAGTAACCTCTCTTTTCTTTCTTTCTACTTACCGCTCTCACAACACAGCTGCATGCCAAATTGGAACCCAAGAGGCTTATAGATGAAGACAAGGCAAACACAGCTCTTATTTTTCTCTTTAAAAGAATAGACAGAGCAGGGAAAAGAGTATGCAAGATAGGAAGGAAAAAAAGGAAATATCTTGATTACGAGTTCTGGCCTCTTCTCATCTTTCCCATTAAAGTCTATTTCACATTCTCCACCAAGCTATTTCTTGTTTGAGAATTTGCACTTAAACTTTTATCTTTCCATTTGCCTTTTGAACAACAAAAGATGCTTGTTCCACAAATCAGTTATAAGAGCTCAGTTTCCATTTTCTAGAACTGTTCAAACTCACCTGATTAGGATCAATACCGTTGACCTGGCGAAGCTGCTCAAGCATCCACTGTGTTCTCCTAACAAATGACGTAGAACCTTCAAATTGCTTGACCTTTGTAATAGACGCTTGAGCTGGTTTCTTGTTTGTCACTAAACGCATAAAAGAAACACATGCAACAGTAATGGGATGAATTTTTCAGAAGTGTTCTGTTTAGTTCAATGCATCAGTTAGTTGATTTAATGGTGCATCTTCTATAATATCCCCCAAAAGTAAATATACATTGCTGATTCTGACAATAGAAAGCATTCTCTGTCATAGATAAGTCAGGATAAGTGAAAAGTGTATTCCTTATTAAAGATAATACAATTCCAAACAAGCATTATATAACTCAAAATTAGGTACATTTCAGCTCTTGACAGGCTAAGTTGCCAACAGCTTATAAAAACCACAATGCAAACTAAGCTTTTTCCTTCTGAATTTTTACAGACAATTTAGCATTTTTATTTTCCCATCCGAAGTAGCCATGGTTTCTCAAATACAGCCCGTTATTCATTTATCTCATCATTAACTTTTTTATTTTAGATAAAAGAGCAAATATGGCAATTCCATGCAAGCATATTTTCATATAGTACTTTAATTTTATTTATATAACTATTGAAAAAAAAAAAAGCAGGTTTCTCCAGTCTTTTCAAAACATGTCAACATCTGTGACATTGAGTTCCCAGTTTACAGTCAACAGACTTAAGTATATGTGCTTAGTGCACCAAGAAAATAAAACTACAAACCACAGAGAATCTGTGGAAAACATAAAAATTAAGGAACTAAAAATCATTCCATTTTTTCTCCTCAAATAGTAGGTATCATAAATAAGAACAATGTAACATATTCCAAAGAAAACATACATTAAAAACATCAATGTCATAGAATATGGTTCTGCTTTTGGGAATAAAGAAAAAGTCAATATCCAAAAGTAAAGATAGCACATCCTTAACTCATCATTAAGTATTCAAAACAAAATTCTAAATTCTCAACAGCAGGGAAAATAGGTTCTTACAGTAGACTTTTTCTGTAAACAAATACATTTTTGTGAGTGTAACTACACATATTTTCAATTCCTACAAAAAATTTAAAGTCAATTTTAGGCACTTTATATATATATATGTCATATTCACTATTATATTCACATTATTTTTCTGTTGCTGTTTTAGGTAACTTCCAAAACACATTTCTATTTCCAGTGAAAAGATAATTTGTAGAAGCACTGTGCTGCACAATCTACTAAAACTGGTCTGTCACTTATTTTTCACAATAAAACATATTTCTGTTCAATTTATGTGATCCTCCATAAAAAGTAGCCTCGGGAATGGTCACTTATCTCTTTGCTTTCAGGTGTTGGTAGTTAAAAATGACTTTTTAAATAATCAAGTCTTAAATAGTAAGACTGGCACTTTTTGTGTAGTCCTGTTACCCACATTCTGAAAAAAACTAACAAGCCAACTCTGAAGGTATATACTGCATAAGCTTCTGCACTCAGAGGACATATATACTGTAAATATTGATGTAATGATCAACATTCCACAGAGTTAAAATAGCTAACATTGCTTTTTGGATGAAAATTTACTATTACACAGGTCAGTGACTTGATGCTAAAGGTACTTTCGAATGGAATAGCAAATTCATATTAACATGAAAAAATCTTTTTAATATCTCAGATATATTCATTTTAATTGAGTCTGTGGATGTAAAAGCCCAAGAATCTTCATGAGAACTTGTTTTTAAACAGAAATTCACTTTCATGAAAAATTCAGTAGGTTAAAAAAAAAATTAGGTATTAACATTTCACATGGCAGATAACTGTTTATATGGAATTACTTCAGACTAGAAAACACAGCTGGATTCAATATATTGACTGGACTATTCATGAGAATATAATTAACAGATTTCCAGAAGTCTCTAAATTGACAACCAAAAACACTGAGAATCAAAATTGTCAAGTACGTGATTCAGAACCATGTCAGATGTTACAGAAGAGGGAAAATCAGCATAGCACCAGAAAGGTAGCAGCAAAATTAGATAAGAACTACTGAAATCCAAAGACTAGAAGTGAGATAAGTATTAAATATCAATTGATTTCTCAGTGGTCTGTATGTTCAATTGGACCACTCAATTAAGAAAAAAATTACCTCTAGGGGTTCATTGACTTCAATCTGTACTGGAATATTTTTCTGCAAGAAAAACAGCTCAGTTCTGTAATTGAGCTGCAAAAAGCAAAGCCTAACAAGCAAAACAGAGATGACAGGCACCATGCCTATACTTACATAGTATAGACAGATTCTGCTTTTACTGCAAATCTTCAAGAACACAAAGTAGAAAACAAACACAGAAATTACATGAGAACAACACAAACCGAGGTTACTACCTTCCTAAATTAATCCTTTTTAATATTTACTCACACCTTCTTGTCAATGCCTGTGTTAGTTTTGGACAACTGAATTCACTGGGCTCAGTTCCACTTATTTTCTACATAAGGCTGATAGAAGAAAGCTACCCAAGAGTGGCCCTAATTTTAGCATCTCTGTGGTATTACCTTTCTAAACATATCAGGCAATATTCTATCGCTGAATTATCCACTTGTTAAAAGAAAAAACTGTGCATACTATATGTAAGGCACACATAGAATCAGTGTTAGCAGTACTGCAAAATGAAACATTCAAAAATAGGAAGCACTAGTCAGAACAACTACTTATGTGTGATGAAATGAAATTTTTTTCCCCTCAGAATCTCATGGATAATTCATTAGGACATGTACCGCCCTAAACTTGATTTCAACTAACTTCTGACTGCTCTGAAGGCTTCTACATGATATATATTCTAGTACTTTCAAAAATGGAGGTCATTTACTATTTCAAGGTGAAAATATCAGATTGAACAATCTCAACGGTAAGACACAGGATGTCAAAAACTCCATAGGCTGCTCAGTTAATTCTTATTTCCTATTTGAATAATCTAATTATTTACATTTCTCTACATAGCCCTTTCAACAATGAACAGCAGATTTCCCTACAACTTTTCAGTGAAAGCCTAATCTTCACCTACTCTTAAAAATTCTTGTTAAACAGTAAAAAAAAAAAAACAACCACACACAAAAAAACAACTTGATGACTGGTCCTATCAGTCTTGAAGATCAAGACTGATCAACAATCAGCCTTGAAGATGCTTTGTCCTACAGAAGGATTTACAGCACTCTTGAGTGTCTCAGTCATTTCTTTAAATAGAAATACAGTCTGAAGTCAGGTACTGTGACACTCCTGGAATACTGGCAGTTCTCCCTTCAGGTCTCTCACTTGTAATTACTGTGTACAATGAAACAGACCTAGTTGCATTCCACCTTCTTTATCTTGGTATTTAGGGAAAAGACTGTAATTTCTAGAACATTCTAAAAACAGCTACCCAAAAGATCACCAAATATGCTTTAAAATCTTCATTTATCCCGTGACAGGTTGACAGTAGTATGGCAGTCATTAAAGGTCTGCACAGACTCCCTGGCATCTGGAAGAGCCATCCTCACCAGATGCTCATTACACCGCCTTGCAAACTACAGCACTTCCAGAGAAGCCACTGAGTAGGCCTTAAATTGGAAATGTAAGAAGAAAAATCTTGGAAGAAATTATGTGCTCCTAGCCACACACTCTTCCTGACAAGTCATACAGATGTATTTACTGAATTTCCCACAATCTTTATCTACTTCAATAAAAGGCAGTACTAAAATAATGTTTTGATTTTAGTGATTTTTCGTTCTGTGTTTGATTTTTTTTTGCTAACAGAGCATTAATCCTTCAAAATATCAAGTTGTAACATGGACAAAGCATGCTTATTAGATATTATTAGATTCAATAAAATAGATTTACTTATACATTTAATTGTAGGGAACATACATTCATTAGTAAATGAAGAAAATGTCAGAAAAGTCAACTTACAGCAATTAACGATGGAAGAAACTATGGACTTTTTTACTTTAAAAAAAACACAAGCAAATCCAAAACACACAGATGAAAACACAGCACTAAATTAACAAATGATCAAAAAGCAATGTGCCAGAAAGAACATTACTTCTGAAACTGAAGACACTACTATTTTACATCACAAATAAAAATACATCACAGCATTAAGTTTCAAACACGTAGTTGAAATTTAAGAGGGATGCATTTAAGCAAAATGCTGTTTCAAAAGCAAATCAGAAAATTAAAGACAGAAAGAATTAATTTTAAACCCCACAGTGACAAAGTCAAGAAAGTCACTGCTTTAATGATTTGAAGAACTCTGAAACATACTTATTTGAAATCCAGACCTAAGTTAGAATTCTGTACAACATGTGGCCAGAGTCTTAAGCAGCTAATCAATTTAGCTTTACACACAAAAAGCTAAAGGAGATGAAACTAAATTCATTTCATCTTCAGTCCAGAATAAATTCTTTTTTTTTTTTTTTTTTTGTAAACTTTCTAAAGTATCTTTACATGTCCATCCTGTATGGAAAAGGCAAAATAACATGAAATACCTATGCTGAAATATTTGGACCTGCGATAAAGCCTTAGCAACATCTGTGCTTGAAGTCTTGATTCTGGATATCTGAGTTCAGTTTTGAATGGTCTTTAAATTTGGATTAGTATGCTAAATAACATTTAAACTCCTTAGGCAATTAGTAATCATGGGAAAAAATGGCTTGTTTGCCTCACAGAATTCCCAATCATATTGTAGTTTAGATCTAAAATCCTTAGTGACTGAAATAACTATTGAAGGGATAAACTAATGTACAAAGTCTTGAAGCAGTTAGTGATTGTTGCAATTGTTCGCATTACAACAAGGTTATATTTATTTAATACCTGGACACTATACAAGTGCTCTATTGCTCTTAGAGATTAATTTATGTAGTAGTTCAAAGTTTTATTGCTTCCGTGTCTCTTGTTTTGAGATAAAGAAAGTAGTGAAAATGAAGTAAGATCACTAAAATATTACTTTCATTTGTAAGACTGGCAGACAGAGGAATCTACTGAAGACACTGGCAATATGTATAGTACAATCCAAAACTACCCACCAATTTAATGTTAGGTCAGTCTAACCCTGTCTCATCCTTTAGAGTTGCAGTGAATGTTTATCCCTCAGCTCACAAATAACCAGTGACAAAATGTGTGTAAAAACAGCTGTTAATAATTAATGACAGGAAAAAATAAGTCCTTTAAAATGCACTCAAGAGAGTCTAAGGTAACTGCAGAGTTTATCAGGAAATAGATAAAATGAGTTATTAGTATTATTGGTACAATTAATTTTTTTTTTTTTTTACAAGCCCATTCCCAAAGATAAAAAGTAGATTACAAACAGACCATGAAAGAAATAATTATTCCTCCATACTTTGTAGTTCTCCAGAGTTACATACTGAGGTGTTGACTTTTCACTCCAGAGTTCTGTTTGCGCAATTCAATCTAATTCAGCAGATCCCACTCTCAGTCTCCAAGGAAGCAACTGCTTCTTAAACTTGCAAAAGCTCATTGATTAAAATTCTGACAGGCAGAATTTTGTAAACTATGGCTAGAAGTTAGTTTGATGATCTGGAGTTTCTGACCTTCAGAAGAACACTGACCTTTCTATGCCTCTGTGTAATTGCTTCCCCATCCTACAGTCTGAGTTTTCATATTCACAGAATAAGGCTAGAGTAACTTCAGGGAAAGCCTCAAATGCTTAAGGAAATCCACAACATATGTCTTTCTTCTAAATCTATTAAGTCCCAAAGAAAAGAATACATCCCAAATTTTCCAAAGTAGCTTTGCAACACTCAGACAGATAAAGCTGAGGATTAAGTAAATATGTTGGAATGCACCAACTTACGTGTTAAATAATGAACCGGGTATATGATATCAACTTAGCATACAATATGGACTTCAGGAAAGCCATTTCTAGTCTGATTCACATGGTAGCTGTGAGCTTTATTATCAATTTCATTTTTGAGTTTGGATACTAAAATTTATTGTATTTTATATTTTCATGCAGTAATCTCAATAAAGTAATGATTTCATATGGAGATTAAATTCCCTGTAGAACTTCGATCCTTATCACTGTAATTGTACAACAACCTGCAAACTTGAAACCTGCCATGGTTTTCATACCTCAGCTATCTAAGGCAAAGAGGTGCCCTGAGAAAACAGTGATACAGTGATACTAAGTACACACACCGTCTCCTACAGAATGAATTTCAGGTACAGAAAAAAAGATTTGTTTACAGAAGAAAAGAGCAAGTCCCACTAGGATTTTTGTAGTGTTGCATATGTTTTGATGAACTCATTTCTGCATTTTGTTTCTTAAAAAAAATTGAGGCTCTTTTTTTTTTTTTTTTTTTTTTTTTTTCCCTGGGGAAGAATTTTTGGTTAAAAAAGAATGTGGGAAAGAGGAAAAGATCCCATGTCAGTTATCTGAACAATATAGGATATTAAAAGAATGTATGGAAACTCTCCCTCTCCTCCTACCTTTTCTCTCTCTTCTAAAATAAATAGCTGTTTAACTGTTTATTTTTCACACTATAATTTAAATAACATTTTTTCTTTCAACATCATTTTTCGTTCATACAGATAGTCAACTGCAACAAGTTGAATACAGCAAATTTGAGTTCTGTAAATGTATTTAGTTTAAATCTGCTTGGGAGGAACAGGATGGTGCTTCAACACCTACCAAGGTACGGCTGCTGTACAGAGTACAGGTATTCCAGTCAGGTCTCAGGGTACATGGATGACTTCCTTACAACTCAGGGACCAAAGCCACCATCAGAAACCACTCAACCAACACAAAGCTACTGCTGATCTTGGCATAAAGCATTTGTGAAAGCTGTTCACCTTGATCTGGCATGGTAAAGCCTCACTTCCAATCTAGGAGTTATTTGATGACTGAGAACTGCAGCCCATCATTGCATGTGCCCTTCTGTACTCTTCCAGAACTCCTACATTTCCAATATTCTTCTCTCACTTTTCTTTAAAATGAAGGTAGTATCCTAAACAACCATTGCTGAAGAAGATACTTTAAATAGCTTTGCAAGCACTCATGAACACTTCACAGAATCACAGAATCACAGAATTGTAGGGGTTGGACTTCAGAAAATCTCACTTCAATCTATTTTGGAAATCAAGGCTGAAAATATTCACTATGGTGTATATTCATGTAGGAGGCTTGAGATATCTGTTTTATCACATTCTAGTCATTTGAACAACAAGCAGTCAGAGACAACTAGTTGAAGACTGTATCACAAAAGTATTTCTCCTAATAAATGGAATTTGGCATAATTCCCACACAGTCTAACAGATGTGCATCTGCATGCAGTGACTACAGTAGAAATTACCTCACCATCCTGAAAACAATGTTTAAATCCCAGTTAAGTGTCCTGAGGGGCTAATTAAAGTTCCAGTTCATTCTCAGTATCTCAAAGAATGTACTGTATTAGGAAATAGTTTTCCAATTATGTTTGCTCAGATAACTTGACAGACTTTGGAATAAATTGCCCAAAGACTTTCAAGATCCTACAGCATAAAAGGAACTATGGCAACAGAAGTGTTTGTTTTTAAAAAATGATTTATAAAACTGTGGGTTTTTTTCCTGATTTTATACTAAACGACCTAACATTTAGTAGAAGAGACTACTAGCAGATACTTCAGATACAGCAGGTGCAACTGTTCCATAAAAACTTCAACCGTTAAATAAAAAAAAATCCTTATCTCTTGATATGTAATGTCCGAAGTCAGAGCTGCAGTGGAAAAATACTTTCATATTCACAATTTGAACTTTCTGATGGACACTGTTCTATGTACACTCACAATGGTGTAACATTCAGTTCTCAATATAAGCAACTAAAAAAAGGCATGCTAACCATTTTAGATTCCAAAGAAATTAATTTTAACAAACAAACCCAGAAACCAACCCAAAAATTCACAAACATCTGTGAAGGAGTACAAGAGGTGACTGAAGGAGAGGTCAGGCAGGAAGGAAAACAAGTAAGTGGGCCAAAAATCGGAATGCCAAGTTATCAGATATTATTTTAATTCAAGTCAGTTATTTAAATCAAGTCCATTAAATGACAAACAACAACAACAAAACAAAAAACAGTAATCTCACAGAATATGTATAATCTACTGTGTGCTTACTCCATAGAAACAAAACGTTAATCCTTTCTTGTAGTCTTAAAAGCACATTTAAACTGCAAGAGAAGAAGAGGTCTTACTTGAAGGTGTTATGAGCAGATAGTGTTGAGTTGCTGCACATAGTATTTTAAATTACTTAAGATATAAATATTGCATACCCTTCTATTAACAGGATTTCACTGCAAGGGTGAGAGCAGAAACAAAAAAATTAAATATTTAGCATCTGAACTGTTAGTCAAGTTCTTGTTCTACAGACTCAAAGTCACCTGCAAAGTAATGAATCTCAGAGCACCTAAGTAAAATAAAAAATATAAACCTTTTCTAAATGAATCTAAGAGGTGAAGTGAATTCAAACATTTCATGAAGTCTTATCTGCTGGTGTAAATAACCTGGAATTATTTTCTTTAAAGTGTGTTTTGCATGACCTAACTTGATCCACTTCCTACTGTAAAAAGGCCAGTGAAAGTGCAAGTGAATGGACAGTATATAAAAGAGAAGATAAGGAAAAAAACATACAGAAGTATATATGTTTTTAAAGCACTATCCAAAGTTTTCCTTGACACACTACACTAATATCAGTCTTCGAGGTAATCTTTTGTAATCTGTGTGTATCAGTAGCGTATTTAAAGTCAAATTAAAATCAGGTGGAAGGAAAATAAAATAGTATTCCTCAGATCATGATTTCATTAACATTCAAAGGTTAAAACTATTTTGAAGCAGATTAAAGATTTCAAAAGAAAACAAAGAAGAACGGGTATGAAATACAAAGAATTCAACATAGCTTTACCGTTCTCCATTGTATTTAGCAAAAATTATACAACTAGGACATTCAGTAATTCCAATTTTTATCAGGAGATATGCCCTTATAACTCAGACCATGCTGTGACCATTGATCTGACAGATAGAGAACACTGGAGTTACCCGCTGTCCTGGTAGGTGGTTTTAACAGAGGATACTAGTAGTGCTGCAATTTAATTTAATAAGATTTACCTCTAGAAATGGTAATGCACTAGTAGAAGAAAAATCCAATTGTACAGTAACACACACACAAAACCACTAATCCCTAATAAGCACCTCAAACTAGGAAAAATAAAATAGGAAAGAAAAAAAAAAAAGAGAAAAAAAATGTTAAGAAGAATCTGAGTATGCAGAAATACTGCCAAAAATAAGCAACCTGTATTCCATTACATGACTCATCACCAGTGTCAGAACACAAAGAAAACAAACAACAAGCACAGTTGGCATCTCAATACTGTGCAGATTTGTTCCTACTGTTGTCGCTATATAATCATTTATTTTAAAATGGATGAACTTCTCATTATTGCCCCATACTTAATCCTACTGACTAAATTATAGCTTTTCTGTGGTAAGAAATGAGGTTCTTACAAGAATATACTCAGTAAAACTGGATAACAGGAATGACTGCTAAGAGGTGGAAGACAAATTCCCAAGGGTTTTCTAAAAGCAAACATTTGAAATTATGATCTATAAATACAGTCACCCCTGAAGAGATGCATGTCCTTCAAAGTGAAATCTAACAGGGCAACTTTCTTGTCTCATGGCATATGCTCATCTCATGAACTATTGCTTTTTCAGTCCATACTAGTGCAGTACATGTCTTACAGGAAACTCTCTGGAAGCATGCTTCAAACTGAAAATGCTTTTTGTTTCTTCCAAACATGCACTAGAGGAATCAGACAAGGCCAGATCAATATAACATTAAAGTTACTTGAAAACTGGATTTCTGAAACAAGACTGCTTACATTGTGTATCCACAGCAATCTAGGTTCGGTACACTTGCTGCAGAAATCACAGAATCACAGAATTATCGAGGTTGGAAAAGACCTAGAAGATCATCCAGTTCAACCATTACCAATACTTCCCAGCTAAATCATACCCCTCAACACCACATCCAAACGTTTCTTGAACACTCCCATGGTCGGTGACTCCACCACCTCCCTGGGCAGTGCATTCCAATGCCTGACTACCCTTTCCGAGTAGTAATACTTCCTAATGTCCAGCCTGAACCTCTCCTGGCGCAGCTTGAAACCAATGTCATACACTGCATCATACACTGAGCAGAGAATTTACAAATTTCAACTTAAGTATTAGTTATGTAAGCTTATAGGGAAAGCTCAAATGAGCTCTAAATAAATACAATTTATATACCTATTACTTGGAAATAATGCCATTAAACTAACTGTCATCTTTGTGTCAGCATTTTCTTCTCATCAAATACATTATATATATTAACATTTCAGTCACAATTATTTTTGGTGTACTGACTACACTAAAAACTGCACGCGCTTTAAAATGAGAGAATTAAATAAAAGCAAAATCCACCCAACTCTCTACCAAACAATTCATTCTCCCATTTCTTGCCATTCACACTCAAATTCACATGAAGTAACTGAAAAATTTCTAAACACCAGGACTAAGAACTGAAAATTCAGCATCTATCAAACCAACATTTCTTTTTTCTGGTATGAAGTTTATTATGACAAGTATTACTCTACTTGCTTTTTTTTTTTTGCTTTTTTTTTTTTTTTTTCCTTTTCCTTTTCTTAATTTATATTTACCTTTTTAAACATTTTTGTTTGGTTATTACCTTCTTCATTTTTCTTTTTTGTTCCCAGCTTCTACACACTACAGAATCAGATTCCATTCGGAAGGGAAAGATCCTATTCTCTATCTAAACTTATATCGTGTGTGTACTACATTTTCTCGATTTTTGTTCTCTCATACACAGTATTAATATATTCTATTATTCTAAACCTCTTTATTTGTTAATGCACTCCTCCTGACTGCACAGTTTGTAGGAAAACATCAATGTGAGTTGTGTCTTGTCTGCTATCCAGTCTATGAAGGCTACCTTGCAATTACACTGTTTGAGATATCCATAAATACTCATGGAAAAAACCACTTAAATGGTGCAGGAAGCAATAAAATATATCTGCTGTCTTTACGGCATGTTGCTTGCTTTAAATGTAACACTGCTGTACTCAATGACTTAGAATTATATTGAAATTTATTTTTTTTTATTATATGGATTCAACAGAATGATCTTGAGCTTGAACTAGTAGTGGCACTAATAGCTTGATATCTTTTTTTGGTTTCATTATGGTATTATACTACGTGAAATAAAATTTCACTGTTTGTTTAAAATCACAGAATCACAGAATTATCGAGGTTGGAAAAGACCTAGAAGATCATCCAGTCCAACCATTACCAATACTTCCCAGCTAAATCATACCCCTCAACACCACATCCAAACGTTTCTTGAACACTCCCATGGTCGGTGATTTCACCACCTCCAGAAATCATCTCCAGACGTGTTTTAGCTGCCGACAGTGATGTTACCACTAATATGCAGTCAAAATTGTTCTGTCAGTCATCCCTTTTCATAGAATCATAGAACCACCAAGGTTGGAAAAGACCTACAAGATCATCCAGTCCAACCGTTCACCTATCACCAATAGCTCCCACTAAACCATGTCCCTCAACACAACATCCAATCGTTCCTTGAATACCCCCAGGGTCGGTGACTCCACCACCTCCCTGGGCAGCCCATTCCAGTGCCTGACCACCCTTTCTGAGAAGTAATATTTCCTAATATCCAGCCTGAACCTCCCCTGGCGCAGCTTGAAACCATTCCCTCTAGTTCTATCACTAATGACACGAGAGAAGAGGCCGACCCCCAGCTCACCACAACCTCCCTTCAGGAAGTTATAGAGAGCTATAAGGTCACCCCTGAGCCTCCTCTTCTCCAGGCTGAACAATCCCAGCTCCCTCAACCGCTCCTCATAAGGCCTGTGCTCCAGACCCCTCACCAGCTTCGTAGCCCTCCTCTGAACACGTTCCAGGGCCTCAATGTCTTTCTTGCAGTGAGGGGCCCAAAACTGAACACAGTACTCGAGGTGCGGCCGCACCAGTGCCGAGTACAGGGGGACAATTACCTCCCTGTTCCTGTTAGTAACACTGTTTTTGATGCAAGCCAGGACGCCGTTGGCCTTCTTGGCCACCCGGGCACACTGTCGGCTCATGTTCAGCCGAGCATCAATCAGTACCCCCAGGTCTGTTTCCTCAACACAGTCCTCCAGCCACTCCGCCCCAAGCCTATAGCGCTGCCTGGGGTTGTTATGGCCAAAGTGCAGGACCCGGCATTTGGTCCTGTTGAACCTCATCCCATTGGCTTCAACCCAGCTCACCAGTCTATCCAGATCCCTCTGCAGGGCCTCGCTACCCTCAGGCAGATCGACACTCCCTGCCAATTTGGTGTCATCCGCGAACTTACTAAGGGTGCACTCAATGCCCTCATCCAAGTCATCAATAAAGATGTTGAAGAGGACAGGCCCCAGCACCGACCCCTGGGGAACACCACTCATGACTGGTCTCCAACTGGATTTGACTCCATTTACCACCACTCTCTGGGCCCGGCCTTCCAGCCAGCTCCTTACCCAGCCGAGAATGTACCCCATCCAAGCCACGGGCTGCCAGCTTTTGCAGGAGAATAGCATGGGAGACAGTGTCAAAGGCTTTGCTGAAGTCTAAGTAGACCACATCAACCGCCTTTCCTTCATCCATCAGACGGGTCACAGGATCATAGAAGGAGATCAGATTGGTCAAGCAGGACCTGCCCTTCACAAACCCATGCTGGCTAGGTCCGATCTCCTGGTCATCCCACACCTGCCGCGTGATCTCCCTCAAGACAATCCGTTCCATTACCTTCCCTGGCACCGAGGTCAGGCTAACAGGCCTGTAGTTCCCCGGATCCTCCTTACAACCTTTCTTGTAAATGGGAGTCACATTGGCAAGCCTCCAGTCTTCTGGGATCTCACCCGTTAACAAGGAGCGCTGAAAGATAACGGAAAGAGGCTCAGCGATCACCTCCGCCAATTCCTTCAGCACTCTCGGGTGAATCTCATCCGGACCCATGGACTTGTGGCAGTCCAGTTGGAGTAGTAATTCCCTGACCGCTTCTTCAAGAATCACAGGGGGTTCAGTCTGCTCCCCAGCCGAGACTACCAAGCCAGAGTGTGGGGAGCCCTGGGAATAACTGAGATGACTTTTAAAGGCAGACGTAAAGAAGGCATTCAGAACCTCTGCCTTTTCCTTATCATCTGTGATCACATTCCCAGCCTCGTCCAGTAAAGACTGGAGATTCCCCTTTGCCCTCCTCTTACAGTTGATGTATTTATAAAAGAGTTTCTTGTTTGTTTTTACCCCAGCGGCCAGCTTGGATTCAAGCTGGGCTTTTGCCTCTCTGATTTTCCTTCTACACGTAAAATCTTACATATCAAATCTTTACAGCAGTAGTCAGAGCGCCCAGTAATTAGCCACCTACTCCGCAAACACACAAGAGCTTGTCTTTATTAAAAATAAATAAAAAAAAAAATTAAAAAAAAAACAGTATAAAATTATTCCAAAATATATTAGTTTTTAAAAGAATTACATTTAAAAGGTGATTGCATTTGTTGAATTAGTAATAGCTATATGACAGGTGCACTTGTACTCAGATGTAACAATTCAGAAAGAAATTCTGAACGTGTTACTGGACAACATCCATTAAAGCTACATCTGTTATATGATACCATGAGACATTAAGCACTAATGGATGGGAAGAGAGTCAAAGACAGTGAAGGGCTGTGAGTCCTAACTTAAAGAATTGCATGATGATGAAAAGGGAAAAGGAAGAACTGTTTTCTCAAAGTTTCTCACAGTAGCTACAAGGCATCAAATTAAGTTAACAAAAACAAATAAACAAACAAAAAAACTACTTCTGTGCACAGTTGATTAAACAATGGAACTATTCAGGTAAAACTCTAGAAAAGCTAAGTGAGTACTAACAATGATTACAAATTCACAAAAAGGATGCTCACAACAAATTCAGTATGAACTTAAGAGTATAAAGTTCAGTAAGAGCTGGAGAATGTCAGTGCAATGATGTTATTTTGTCCTTATTTTCTCTCTCCAAGTATTGTTAACTAGTATCAAATAAAACATGGCTAGATGAATCCTTCTCAGCATTGTTATGTTACAAAGACCACAGACTAACCAGGGACAGACTGATCCTTCTTTACAGGTAAATATTGACTAAGTTATTCAGTCAAACTCCACTACAGTATACAACGTAAACCTGCTTATTACACTCTTCCATGCAAGTTACCAAACACTTCATTGACCCAGAGAAAACAAAATAAAATCAAGAGCAGTATTTCTTAGCTGCCTTCTCTGAAGCCCACATAGGACTCTAAAGCAAGATATTGAGAAGTGAAAAGGAACTGGGGCTGGAAATTTCAGGGTTAGAGCCCAATATAACAGTTTCTCTGTGCTTAACGGAACAGTGCACTTATATCATTTATCACTACTGTTTGCAAAGTTCAGACTTGTAACACTTTCCAAACCAAGATCTGCAGTAACAGCATGACAGCCTTCTCCAGTTAAGATGAAAGGAAAACAAGATAGGAAGCTTTAGCACAATCTGTTTTTCCTTATATCTTCATTTTCCTCTCCATTTCATAGCCAGTCATCACCAGCAAAAAATATCAGAATTTCACACCTTTGGCTGATGTTTTAGGAAGAAAGCTCTAGGTCATCATTTTATACACTTGATCTAACAATATTTTTTTCTTAAATTGAGAAAGATTTCAAGCACACAGTATCAAACCACATCCTGCCTAAGTAAGAAATAACTGTGTAATTCGTTCAGCTTGGAAGAACTCAACACATTATATAGCAATACTTTTTTTTTTTTTTTTTTTTTTTTTAGTACAGTGGTTTACAATTAGTAATAAAATAATATGTGATCAGCTGTCTAATAGGAGGAATCAACACTCGTACAAAAGGTTCCCACCTATGAACCACATAGATATTTAGCTTCTTTCAGATGAGCACACATTTTAAGAAGGCAGACCGATATAATTCAAAGCAAGTTAAACATGGTACATCTATATCTGGCTTCTACCTCTGTACTTGACCACAATTAAGGAGACACAACATCTTTCCATACTCTTTCCTTCTAGGAAAGTCAAAAACATAATTAACTAAATTCACTGTAAAAGATAAAAGTGCAACAGAAACATTCCTATGGAAAATCTATTACTGAGAAAAATCATTTATTCCACAGAGGAAGTAACATAAAATATTAATTTTCACACATGAATTCCTGCAAATGCACACACTTGTCAATGAACATTCATCTACTCATAGTAATTATTTTTTCTTTTTCAATTTATTTATTCAACAACAAGTTCCAGAAGAGCATCATGAACTGGAAACACAACTGAAAAGCAACAAATGATAGAAATGAAAATACAAGAGGCTGGTAACTTTAAAGTTCTCTAGGTATTTAGTTCACTTTCTAGTTTGTTTTTTTTTTTAAGAGTTGAAAAGTTTGTGCCACACCATAAAGATTTATTTTACAATCTTGAAAGTTTACAATAGGAACATATTTTCAACAAATACCATCAGGTGTGACCCCTGCCTCCCACAGCAACTAAGTTGGAAAACTAGTCTAACTAGCCTTTAAGTCACAAATCCATGTTACGTACTTTTTTAAAGAGTTCCTCCTTTCTTGGCACATTTTCTGTCACTACATTTTTATAAAGCAACAACTTCCTCTTTAGAATTCAGTTGGTACATAAAATGATAAATGAGACAACAGAATGTTTGGGATAATCTGGGTTAAAGTAATTAGTATAGGTAATTTGACTAATTGAACTACTGCAACAGCTGCTTACAATATTTGCTGACAAAGAGCTACTGTCACACAAGCGAACCCCACTGCCCTCCTCCCATGTCTGAGGATACTGAAAAGTTTTGCTCTTATCTGAACAAGAAACTTAAATCCCAAACAATCTACAAACTGAAAAACATTTTTGTTTGCCACTTAGAAAGAGCTACATACAAGCAGTACATTACTGTATCAATTGGTCTAACTGTCATCATGCAGTCACACCTGCATCCCAGTTACAAGGTTACTACCTCTATCACAGCTGTAAAGAATATGCTGTCTGAAACAAAAAGATACAGACATTATCCCAGAAAATTTATACTGCAGAAGGATAGGTAATCAAGCACTTAATTATTTGGCACTGCTAGAAATTCAGGAATATGTGACTATTATAGCATGTCAGGACACAAAAGGATGGTAATGAGGCCTTCAAAGGCTCTTTAGAAGTCAATTTAGCCTCATCAGAGATTTACTGAATGCAGCATAATTGCAAAGACTGCCAACACAAGAAATTTAATGTGATCCAGAGTAAACTGAATAGCCACAGAGTCTACAAATAACATCAGGGAAAAAAGGCTAAGGCACTTGGATTGAAAAGATGCAAGGAATAAAATTACAGAAAAGAGTTGAGCAGCCCCATCTACTTTGAAAGGGTTTTATCTTAAAATCTCAGTCTCCATAATCAAACTCAACAGAACGGAGCATACAAACAGCCATGGTACTAACGAGCAGACTTCTTGAAGAAACAGCCAAATAGATTACAAGCGCTCAAATATTATTAAGTTACATCTTAGTGGTATATCTCAAAGGCATTTCTCATACTGTTGCATTTTGCATTCAACTGGTATGGCTTATTCCCAGAATACTAGGTATAGTGCACGGCTGACATGAGTAGAAGAAAAACAACGGGGATCAGATTACCTTAAAGCAAATAACTGAGCCACCTCCATTTCTTCTGAACAAACACAAAACACAATCAGCAAATGATACTTCATAGCTACATCACCCCCCTACACTAGACATTTAAAAAGGAAACTGAAAATATGGGCAGAAACTTCCACCCTTCTGTATTTGCCAAACTGCCCATGGAGAAAAGCCATTCATTTAATTTAAATAGCCTTCTGCCTTGCAGAAAGTTTTTCAGTACCTTCAAAATGCATGGGCTGTTTCTTTAGTAATGTCTCCTATTTTGCTAAGTTGGCCCATAATGCCAGAGGTGGATGTTCATAATATGGCAGTAAAGGTTGAACCTTCCCATCAATATTATATTTTCTTGCCATGCTACTGATGATACTAGAGGGGTAGTCTGACAAAATGGCATCTGACAAGGAAATACATATGAAGCAAAGGTGTGTCATTGAATTCCTTCATGTGGAAAAAGAAATGGTGCCCACTGACACTTGCTGAGCATGTAGGGAGACCAAACAGTGGATGCAAGAACAGTGTGGCAGTGGGTGGTGTATTTCAGCAGTGACGGAGACATGAAAGATAAGCCATGTTCTGGACAGCCATGCAGATTTTTATGTGCTCAGCATGCAGCCTCCTGTTATGAGCTGGCAAAAAATGCATTGCTAATGGTGACTATGCAGAAAAACAATGTATAGTAACTGTTAAATTTCCTCCATCAAATAGCATTATTGTGCTCCTTGTATCTATTGTAGTTTCCATGGAAATAAATAGGAGGCATTACTTTCAGTGTGAGATATGTATATAGATTTCTTAATACCCACAGAGCACACACATTAGCATCATGCTCACGTATAAACACAAGATGAGGGACATTATCTGAAGCAATGCTTTTGCTGAAGACAGAAGCAGTTCTGTACTTGCATGCTACCACAAGATATTCACAAGGATTAGAATGTGACAGCAAAACTAATAATGCCATATGTTCTCCTCTAACTTGCTAATACTGCCAATTAGAATAATATTTCTCCTGAGAAAGGTGAGAATGGAGGTACTACATTCAGTTTTACAATAAATACTAAATTAAGTTAGATAAGATATTAATATAAATATAAAAATGAAGACTTGAAATAATCTACAAGCAATGCCAATAGATACTAAATCTTATATCAGCTGCAAATAAAGAACAATAGATTAAGGAAATAAATCACATTTTACATAAATCTGATAAGGTTAAATATCTGTATGACAGACACCATTTTCACAATGCGAAACACAGTCATCTTTGAGAGGCTGGAGTGACCAGCGTGGAATACTTATTTGGATTGTGATCTACCCTTCTGAGGCTGAGAATACTGAGGAGCTTGCTAACAATCTTTATTTAATGAGCAGCTGCATCCCCTAGCTTCTTCCAAACACATATTAGTAAATACAACAAATTCCTTAGGGGGACTTGAAGCAAACTGCTTTCCTATTCTTTTATAAAAACATATTTGAAGGAAATATTGAGATAATGGTAATGGATACTGCTTGCTACTTGCATAACATCTCAGTCACATGAGTTTTGCCTTGTTCTTGTTACAATTTACATACAGGGTTTCTTTTTTTTTGTTTTTGTTTTTTTTTGTTTAACTTTACTTTTGATTAATATATAACTTGTTTATCAAGGACATCACTTGACCTTACTGATCTCAAATATATCTCTGAACAAATAATTGGAATCAGTTTGCTCAAACTTTGTAGCAACACCAAGTAAGAATTCCAGAGCAGAAACAGCAGAGTACAGTTAGAAGCTTGATAACTTCACAGCTCACATCAGATACTGCTATCAGCAGAATTTTCACTTTGCCTCATACTGCAATAAGAAACTGTGGGTTTCATAGACAAAGTAAGAATCAGATTGATGTGAGCAAGCTGAAAATGTGCAGGAAATTAGAAATATATTTTAATTGAATGAGTACACGACTGCACAAACTATCAGTACTGTGGTACTATCAGAGAGGGAGAGAAGGGAACCTCTCGAACTGCCAAAAAATCTTGGGAATGATGACTTATAGAATCACCAAGGTTGGTAATTCTAGATCATCCAGTCCAACCATCTGCATATCACCAATAATTCCTACCAGTAAGTACTTCCAGTAATTCTATGTCTTTCAGGACAACATCTAAATGTTTCTTGGAAACCTCCAGAGACTGTGACTTGACCACCTCCCTGGGCAGCCCATTCCAGTGCCTAATTACTCTTTCAGAGATGACATCTCTTTCAGAGATAACCCTAACATCCAACCTGAATGTTTTCATGTGCAACCTGAGGTCATAACTGCTGAGGCTGGCCCTGTGGACTCCTTTCAGACCTGCGTTCCTTGCATTCAGATGCATCCCCCGTTACATTAATGGGCAAATTCCTTGACTAACATGACCAAGACCATGCCAAATGACCTCTTCTGGATTAAATTGGATAATAGATGACTAAAAACCAATTCAACTCCAAGTTACTGCACAGTATTTAGTGATCTATGCTACAGAAGAGGAGTAAGTAGATTAAAAATCAGGCCTCTAATCCTGTGTTTTCTAGCTTCTAGTTTGACGTACAACCTTCCTATTGATTTAATGTTTGACTGAATCTTTTTCAGTAAAGAAAAGTAAAAGCAACCAAAACTTTGTCACTTAACAAAGAATATAATATTATTACATCTTAATATACTAGATTGAAAATGAAGACAATTTAGTTCTGCAAATAGCCAAGTTTGGAGCTATTGCTTGGTATACTTTTTGTTCAGGAGGAGCATCTAATTTAACTTTTACTACTGGATTTGCCAGAAGCTACTTTCTATAGCAAAAATTTTGACTATGGAGCGCTAAAGTACCCTTAACAGATCAGTACTGGCAGTTAGGACTTGGATATAACTGCAGTAAACAGTACCAAAATGACATAGATAACTGAAGTTTAATAAGCTTGAAAACAATTAGCGCTACTGGATATATTATTAAATTCACCCAAACAGTTAACAAAAGTATAAGTACTTATACCAGTGCTGTGGCAAGTACTATGTGTCTTTGTTAGGGATGTTCATGTTTAAAAAGGAATAGTAGCCTCACGATTTTGATTAAAAGACTGTGTTTAACAAAAAAATATCCACTAGATAAAATTCAATTTTGAAATGGGGGGAGTAAAAAGGGAAGTAAGAATTTCTAGTCTAGAAAAAGAAATTAAAATTATAAACCCAGCCTGATTTGTACTGTGTCCCCAAATTCTACAACACAATAAGTACAATAGGCTTTAAGAATATATACATAAATATCTGACATTTATTGCAGGTCAATTCTTTAAAAATTATCAAACAAGGCTATTATTTCAACATTATCAATTTACAGACAACTAAAAAACAGAGCAGAACTAATCAACAGATCTGCCCTATGTTTTGATTTCCTCAAATACCTTCTCTCTTTCCACATGAAAGCTTTCCTTGAACATAAGCCAAAGTCTTCAAACATTTTCCCATACATTTGTTGCTAGGGCGAGATGAAGAGACTGAAAAATACACCAAGATCCTAAGAACATCTGTACAATGTGTGCATTGATTTTGAGCACACAGTCCATTTACTACTCTTCAAGAATTGGAATACATACTGGTCTGTGAATCCCACGCAGAAATACAGGAATTCTGCTTGAAGTTGCTGAGATTCCAACTCACTACCAAATAATCTCTTTTAATATTCCTTCTCTGAAGACGGTAAAGAGCTGTAAGAGTTGTATATAAATCTCTCAAATGAAGCAAATAAACTGGATTCAAAAATCCATAGGCTTGTCACGATACCAACTTGTTCATGTACCTAGATTAGAAACAAACTGATCCTTGACTGATCATTATTTACTTTTTTTCCTGTTTGCAGTTGTTAGAGCAAAGTCAACCATCTTAATTTATACTTAAAATTTCTAGAATTTCTTAGCCTTCCACATATGAACTTCTAAGCAATTTGCTCACCGAACAATTATTAGATACAGTTGTTTTTCTCATGTGATTAGAACACGCTTGGTATTACAGGCAGGATTTACTTGGTATAATAGATAGGGTTTTGCTTGTTACTTAAACAACTCTTTTGTTCAGTAGATTTTCTGTGAACAAGTAATAAATCCTAACACCTAGTACTACTGTTTTTTTTTTTTCGTTTGTTTTTTCTGGTTGACTATTAAACCAGAACGTCATACTATAGCCTCTTAATTTTATAAGTAATGCAGCAAATTCATAGTGTATTCATGGTACAATAATCATTTTGAAATTTAAAATTGGAGATAACATACCACATAATACTACACAAATTGCAGTTGTATAGCTCAGACATAAGCTCTTTTGCTATTTTTATTTAATCTCTTATAATGAAAATATAATAACCAGGATTTAACAACATAAGAAGCAGCTGCATCTTGAAAGTTTACACAAATGTGAGAAGGAGAGATCTTTTGGAATACATAATACAGATGAAACTGAAAGTGTTTATCACATGGATGACCCTACAGATTGAAAAAAAAAAAAATGCAGCAATGAATAAGCAGAAAATCACTGAATCTAATTACTGAAATATGATAAACAATGCTTCTCTTTAGTCTGAGGTTACAGATTGCCCAAGAGATCTTACAGACAAATAATTTAACATTACAAGACTGCAGATAGTGTGTAGTTATCACAGATAGAGGCTCCAGATAGCAGGATGTAAGGCTTGTTTTTGTTTGTAGTTGGTTGTGTTTTTTTTCTTTTTTAGTATTTATATACAGTCTACAACTGAATGTAAATGTTTCTTAACTTATGGTGAAATAGAAACCAGAATAGCAGGACTCTACAAGACACTTAGTAGAAGCCTTCTAATCTTCAAAGAAAGATGTCCTAGACAGTATGTCAGAGTACAATGAATATCCCAATTGCTGGATGAAATAGTGGCTCAGTACTCTTAAGACTAGGAAATCCTGATGGGAAAATGTTAACTTCTGGTCTCTTGCACTATATCAAAACAGTTACATCAAGAAGAGGTCAAGGTTTCCTAGCAAAATAAATATAAACGTCTTAACTTAAAACTAATAGCATACTTTTCAGACATGGGGTGTTTTTATCCCCTCTTACAGCTTGTGTGGAATGGCAATAACTAAGTTTGAGCACAATGCAACAGCTCACCAGACAACTATCCAGCTCTGTAATAACTTTAATGACATTCTCTGTCAATACAGACACTGTATATTATAAATAAAATGAGACTTGGTGGAACTGGATATAGTAGTATTCATCTAATTATGCATGTTGTCTTTACCATCACCAGGATACAGATGCTGTAGATATGAACCATAGCCCTTTTCCCTTTCTCCACTCCCCTTTGCCTGGGTTACACTTTCTGGCATCTCACCAATTCCTGTTGACACTGCATCTCAAACAACTAACATGCCGAAGATGGAAGAAAACCATATGAAATTCCTTAGAAGTCATTAATACTGTTATCAGCAGTATAAGAGAAAAAAAGATCAAGGGATAAAAACAGAGATCCTTGTGCAAGGTAATTCCTCAGTGGGTCACATTACGATTCAAGTGTTCTAACGTATCTCTTCATACCTAGAGTCCAAGAGGACAAAACTGTTTTTTGCACCAGTTACTGCCACGTTAGTGTCAAAAGTCTGAACTTGAGAAGTCAGACAAAATGTCTCTGTTTTAAACAAGAAACATTACAAGTGGATTTTCTAGTTCTTATCTTCATAGTAATACTTCCCCCTTATGCAAATTTACAGTCACTTAGCAACTTAGTGGTAACTGTCTTTGTTTCAAGAATATTCTAAGTAGATCATGAAACTACTGGCTCAGTAAAAATAGCATCTTAAAATAAAGGACATGTCACTCAATTTATACCTATTCTAGGAAATTCTATGTGTACTCTGAGTCACGTTGCTTTGACAGATAAAGTATATAGTCAGAACATAGCTTGACAAAGTTGCATGTGTATCTATTATGCTAAAAATCTAGAATTTATTGAATATCACCCAATTCTTCAGGTAAGTAATAACACTCAAAATGAAAAAAAAAAACAAAACCAACCCTCAAAAATAAGATTATTTTACCTAATTATGTAAGATATTTAAATTTAAATCAGTCCCCAAATTGCTTTATTCCTTTTATAGTATAGGAGAAATTATCTAATTTTGCAGCACTTTAAGGCCTGAATAATTTGCATTTTTTTCAAATTCTATTTTCTGTATACACAGATTTTTTACAAACTGTGTTTTTAAGATGTCACACCATCAAGGATAAGAATTTTATGGAAAAAAAATAAGTCACTATATTACTCAATTTTTACCTGCAATCTTTTAAAAGAAATGCTGTGTGATGATTTATAACAAACAGAGGAGCTAGGTCTGAAGTTAGTTTTAAAACAAGTGAACATGGATACATCCAGAGAGAGATCAATTTATATTCTTTCCTTTGTTGTACACTGAGGCCTCAAAACATGGGTGATGTAATGTTTTATTTTTTTATGCATACATGTCAGTATTTATGGAACACTGTGCAAAAAGAAGAGAAGCAGTGAATTATTTGCGTGGACATTCATACAGAAAAAAATGAATGCACGAGCAACTGTAAAACCAATAAAAATCCCATTTACACTGCCAAAGTAACAAGTGAAAAGCAAGACAAAGCAGAACTAGCTATAGTAGAAGTTAATAGCTGAACCTCAAAGATTTAAGAGAATCTAACACATCTTTTTCCAATAATCTATTCACACAATTGTGTCCTAATGACCGCTTGTTCAGTCATGTGTATAAATCTACCGTTTTCTTAACTTCTTCCTTCTTGATTTTCCAGGCTTCTTAAAAATCAATCCTTATGGTCAAAAGCAAACATATTTCAGGAAAAAATTCTCTGCCTTTCTGCTATATGATACCTCTAACAGAGCTCATGAGAAAATGGTTGGATTGAGATAATTATTACACAAGTCAACCAAACAATCCTTTCTGGCCTTATATTAGAGGCTCATAATCACAGAATGGAGTTCAGAAAACCAAAGAAATGTCAGACATCTAGGCTGGACACAGAATGCAGAGAGAATAAAACTGGAATTCTAAACTCCAAATGATTCCCTCCTGAGCAGGGAATGATGTCAAATGACAGGATATCAAATTTTCACAGAAGTGCTAAAAAAGAAGTCTGGGTTTGCAGCTGTGGCAGGATTCTAGAAATAAAGGGAAAGAGAAGCAAAATTAAACATGCTCCAATGGAGTGGATAAAGCATTGAGAATTAATGAGCATGGTTGGCTGTAAGACAAGGATGGATGTCTTAAAAAATAAAAATTAAAAAAAAAAAAAAAAAGAAAGTGAAAAGAGATAGAATAATCACATGAAGTTAAAAGACAATCATAGAATGGCTTGGGTTGGAAGGGACTTCAAGGATCATCAAGCTGCAACGCCCCTGCCAGGTAGGGCTGCCAACCTCCACATTTAATAGTAGATCAGGCTGCCCAGGGCGCCATCCAACTTGGCCTTGAGCACCCCCACGGATGGGGCACCTACAACTTCTCTGGGCAAAGAGCTCTAGCAACTCACCGCTCACTTGATAAAGAACTTCCCTCTGATATCCAACCTAAATCTTCCCTACTTCAATTTAAAAACATTTTCCCCCGTTCTGTCATTATCTACCCTTTCAAAGAGCTGGCTCTGCTCCTGTTTATAGGCTCCCTCTTAGAAGGCCACAATCAGGTCACAATGCAGTCATCTCTTCTCCAAGCCGAGCAAGCCCAGCTCCCTCAGCCTGTCTTCATAGGGCAGGTGCTCCAGCCCTCTAATGTGGCCCTCTTGAACCTCTCCAACAGCTTTCTGTCTTTCTCATATTGGGGGCCACAGACCTAGATGCAGTACTCCAGATGGGGCATCACCAGGGCAGAGTAGAGAGGGACAATCACCACCTTGTCCCCTGCTAGCAACCCAATCCTCTATACTTCTATATCCTCTACATCTAGTCTGGGTTAGGAATTAAAGAGGTTGACTCAAGCATGATAGTTTCACATGTTTTGTTTTTTTTCTCTGTTTTCTTTTTAAAGGCAGTTTCTTCTATAAAGCTCAATATCTGGAAGTTAAATTAAGCAGAAACAGAGGCAAGTTCACAATGGCTTGTTACTAGTGAATGGCCATATTGAGAAAGCAAGTGCACAAAATTAATATAAGTATTAACTTGTAGTGAAGAAACTATGTTTAATGACATGAATTTCTCCATGATATTGCAGTCTAAGATAATCAAAGACAAGTAGCTGACAGAAAATGGTTGGAAAGCGGTAATACACATACTAGCAGAAAGAATACAATTAACTAACCATAAAAAAAAAAAAAAAAAGAATTAAATAAAAATGGAAGTAATAATCAACTTTAAGCTTGCTAAAGTTATTCATGAATAATAGTAAAAGAAACTTCCCACAACAGTTTTTATAGGAAATCCTTACAGAAACAAGACTTCAAACACTTTCCAGCCTTTGGAGTCATTTTAGAAATGCAGAAAGGGGGAAGACAGCATAAAACCAAATTAATTCCCCTAATTCAGTGTTCAGGGACATTTAAAGTCATGTAGGTTTTAAAAAGAAGGCAAGTGGAATGAAAAATCCATTCTCTTGCAGACTGAGGCACTCTGTTAGGATTTCAAGTGATACTGCATTTATAAAAGACTAACAGAGTCATATGTGAATACACCTGTAACACAAACAAGGTATTGACTACCTAAAGCATAATTAGAAAAGTATCTGAAGGACCACTCCTTATCCCTTTCTTTTCTCGGATTAAAGAACAATGCTGTACTATTGCTGGAAACATTTTGAGGAACACGTCATGCTTGATGCATTGATATTCCAGTTTCTCCCAAATCTTTTAGTCAACTGGGCATACACGAATCAGATCAGGTGCAAAATGACAGGGGAAATAAACCCTTGTATTGAACTTGACGTGGAATTCTCACTTAATGTCATCTGTGAATATAGGAGCTCAAAGTCTGTACTTAGGAAAAAGAAAGAAAAGGGACAATTTTCATATTGCTTCTATGAGTCCAACTTTCAGGCAAGTTCTCACTGCTGATACTAACTCATTTTCAAAGAGCAAACTGTTCTGAACGAGGTGGGGGAATGGGGGAAATAATCACAAAAATAATTGTGAAATTAAACTCTTTACAACACTTCCAGGATTTACTGCTTTTAAACTTTGAATGGTCTTTATCTGGTAGACATCAGAAGCAAAAATTCAACCAAACAAAAGAACATCCAGCACACAGAATGTCTCTAAATCAGTACAGCATTTGTTCAACAACACACACTTTTCTCCAGCTGTCAGTCTCCAGCTGTGGAATTTCTGTAAATATCTCTAATTACAAGATTTTCTCCATTCAACTTTGAGTCCAAAGAAGTGCTAAGAAATAACACAACTGGTGACTAAACATTTGGAGACTGTATTATCTAAGTGAATGGCACATATAGCTCTTGACAATAATTCTACTTGCTTACACTGCTGTTCTGAGTAATTTTAGCAGACAGACAATACGAATAACACAATTGCCCCAGTACACATCAATTTTTTAAGATGCTATCTAATTAGCATAACCTAAGTAGTGAAACACAACTAAAAAAACGTAGTTTTTATTCCATTTAAAAGATAACTAGAGCATTAATGAAATCTGTGTTATTTCTCATGAACTGGAATGCAAAAAAAAAACCAACAAAACAGCCACTACCACTGGCTGTTAATGATAAAATACTTCAGTCTCACAGGATTGCAGGACAGATTTAAACCTCTAGCTTTCAAAATGGCATCATTTGTATGTATATTGTATACATCATTAGAGCCAAGAGAAGTCATCCTTAGTTTATACTAGATTAGGCAGACACACATACCAACTCTTTATCTTCTGCTCTTCCACTCCCAAGCCCTCCTCCTTGCCAAGAAAATAAGCTATTTGATGTCAGCACAAGAAATACTTCAGAAGGCTACATCAGTCTCTAGCTAGAAAACCAAAAAAGGCCACCTTTGTATAAAGCAATAAATATCAGTGTTCGAGAGCCTAACTGAACAAATCAATACCTCATGAATTAATTACTCAACAAATACAAAAGTAAAATTATTTGAGAACTTTTTCAGAAGTTCTTTACCTAGATCTCGTTTTCAAGTATGTTTAAAAAAAAATCTTAGGTGCCAAAAACAAAGCCAGCAAAATCCACCAGACTTTATTTTAGACTATTTCAGATAACCTAGTGTTAGAGCTATCAAGATTTCTTTAGCAATCTGCTATGATTACAGATGAACAAACATAATAACTGGAGGTTAGAAGCATTTGTTTACTTAAAGTTTCGTATTTTCCTCTCATTTGGGAAAAGTATATATTGCACATGTGCCTTGAAACCGAAGTTACTTGTAAGAGAATATTCCTTTGATTTAAAAATTCTGTTATCTTCCAAATCAATGATCCAGTCATAGAAAATAGCTCTTACCACAGAGGGACAAGAGGCAGAGATTTAAGAAAACTGACACAGCAGGGGCTGATATCATATTGTCCATGAACAGCATTTAGTAGTTATTTCATCCAGCAAGAAGCTTATGTTGTAGCTTCCCTTCCAGCTGAGCGTCTCCTCTGAAGACATATCTGAGGAGGCAATGCAGACAAACAACCAGATTCTGCATTTAGAGGATAAAATTGCCTGAGGAATTGTACATACATGATGACTATGTTTCAGATTAAAACGGTACCTTAGATTAATCCCCTGAAAATGAATTTACCTTAAGTCTTATTAATGTCCTTTATTAGCTTAAGCATCCTAACAGGAATGAAAAAATCTTTTGTCATACAACGTTCAAGGAGACCAAATCATCAAGATTCAGGCTTCCGTTTCTCCCATTTAAAATTGCTCAAGTTGCATTTTTTTTTTTCTTTTTTTGAGATACTACCGTCTGATACATTAAATGAAATATCTGTAAAGCATTGAAAAAAAATTTAATATTGGCTTTATTATATTCACGCATACTGTAATTTAACAGTAATCATCTCAAAAGAGCTGCTTGTAGAGAACTGATCTGTGTTTCTGAAGGACCATTCAAGGACAAGGTAACTATTTAAGCTTCTATAAAAGAAAACAAAGTCAAAAAGCTATGAGGAAAATTTTGTCTCATAGGTGAAATAGGTGAAATTCCTCATAGGAAGAAAAAGAAAATGAGATTTATTTTTTTTCGCTAAGACTAACACTGGAAAATTTGAGCTGCAGTACAGTTGCAACGTGATCATTCCCCCGAGGCTACAAAAGGTTATTACATACCGTGGAGCTCTAAAAAGACACAGCAAAAGAGCCACTGAAAGGGTGGGGTAGACTTTGTGAAGCAGTTCCAGCTAAACAGTCACTAAAGATTGTTTTAGCTTAGACAAATGGGCAGCTCCTCCTCGGCACAAGACCAACAAAACTCCGCATACTTCGTATTCATTCAGCTTCCCCGCCCTTCATATGTTTTTTGTTTTTTTTTTTTCCCCTTCTTGTTAGGACACGCATAATCAGATTACAAAAAACAACTTCTGTAAAAATCTTAATATAAGTAAAATGGAGCAAATATGTTGACTCCTGTACATACAGGACAATTATTTCAGGTAGCACATACGCATAAATATATATATTGCTAGTTGGAAATTTTCAGATATTACACCCATGAGGGAGAATTGGGCAGAACAAGCTCTAAATACCTCCCCTGCAATATGTCACAATTGGCCTGTTCCTTGATTAGTACATCACAGCAGCAGCAGAAGTTATCAATCCTGAACTGTTTTATATTTAATTCACTTTAAAATGCGTATTTACAGATGAAACAAACAAAAAACATTTGGAGATCTGGAACATACTACTCATCTTTGACAGAGCAACAATAAAAGCCTACCTAATGACAGAGGAGCTTACTGTAATACTCTAATTGGCTTAGCAATTTCTTTTCAAAGTACTTATGGGCTCTACACTGAAAATTGTTTGATGGTACTGACTTCAAATAGAACAATTATGATAAAAACTTAGTGGATTTAATTCCTACAGCTTAGAGTACAATAACAGGATAAGATTTTAAGCTGATGTTTACCTATACAAGCAGTTTATAACACTGCAATTAATGGACAAGAAAGAAGAGAACTTCTAGCAGTTACAACTAACTCAGAGCAAAGCTACATAGTAATTGACAAAAACATTTTCTGAAATACAACTGGAGAGAATACTCCAGATGTTTCCTACCCCATATGATACAAACTGAACAATTTGAATCACAATGAGTCAGAGTGCAGTCCTGCCAAACTCCAGTACCATGAAACTTGAGAAAACTGTTCAAACTGAATACTACCTCAAAGCAAAACACAATTTGAATTGTCACTGTAAAATGAGAATGATTTCTACAAAAACTAGCAATCAGAAGACACTCACACAGGTCTTATGTCCGTAGTTGCCATATGCCAACTGGAAGGCACAGTTATACATTGTAGATTACATTCTTATTTAGAGCTCTGCTTTCTTTTTTTTTTTTTAAATCACATATAAGAGAACACTAACCTCTGCAAAAACAAACAAACAAACAACAACAAAAAAAACAAATTCATTTCAACAGAGAATGAACAAACTACTTCCAAAGACAGCAAGACATTCAAACATTTTAACCTGCCAGTAAACTTGATGAAAACATCTGTACTGAGCAAAAAAAAAGTGCAGCAAAATATGCTGTATTCACTGAAGGAAGCTACTTCCAGCTCCTTAGGAATGCAAACATACTCACCACAAATAATTCCAGTGAATGAATAAAGAAATACAGTTGCCATCATCTTTTGCAGTGGAGGAAAGGAATTCTGAAACCTAATTACTTTTGGTATGACATCTAGTAATTTTAGGATGCCCCCATGGAAAGGCTACAAATTCCAGCCAAGGATAACCTCCATAAGCTTCTTTTGTGACAACATACATTTTCCAACAGCTTTGTGAAGTTTTTTTTTTTTTTAAACACATAACTTTACTGCATCAATAAATACTTCCTATTTGTGAGCATTAAGCGTATCCCTAGTTATTATTGCAAAGTTATGTCTGATTCCTTACTTACCTTATAAAGATTTCCGGATTTTTATGCAGGCTTTTGTTTGCTTTATTCCCTCTCCCCTGGCCCTCCCCCCACCAACATCATTGGGATTTTGGAAATCTTTCTAGAAGTGCATGCGTGCATGATTTGGAGGGTAAAACAACAGAAAAATCTTAACTCTGAATAAAATCAAAGGCAGTAACACAAGATTCCTGAATCAACACATCACCATATAAAACTGAAAGTGATAGATAGTTAACTTCCAAGCTTTACTTACCTGCTACATTTCTAACATGTAAAAGTTATATAGAACAAAATTAAAGATCAAAGTGCAAAAACAAACCAGTGGCAAGACTACAAAACAACAAGCAGTGATCAGAAGCCCGACTGTATACCTGCAGCTTACAACTAAAAAAAAAAATCTCCTGCATGTAAATTAGATTAAGTACAGAGGGATGGATTGACAAGCATATAAACATTCTTCCTTCACTTTCAATAGAAAAATAAATAAAGAAATAAATCACCAATCCTAGACTATATGCTTTCAAATAGACAATTCAGTAGCTTTGCTAGAACAGGATTCCCACCTAAGCAAATATTTCATGCAAAGTTTTGGTTACATTAAATTCAACAGATGGACACAGACAGAAAGGTTCAGAGCATCAGTATACGTTAAGGGTATTACTGCAAATACAATCAATAATTCAGTCCATCTGCCAAAAAGCCTCTTATTTTTCTATTTTTAAATAAACATGAAGATCAATAATGAAGAACGGAAAGATAACTCCAAAAGCAATCAATTGTCCACCTATGTGATTTGATTGCTCAAAGATTTTCAAAGACTCTTAGAGGACATTTTCGCAATTCCCTTTATAAAATGGAATTTGGCATGAGCATTAAGAGAAAGTGGTATTTCAACTTCTGAACACCCCTATGAGTACCAAAGAATTAAGATATCAAAAATACCTGCATTCTGATTAAAAAAAAAAAAAAAATAGGCTTAGTTAAGAACAGCATTCAATATTACAGCCTATCATAATTAGAACTAGATGAATAGATGAAACTAATTATATTTTAACAGTTTCATATGAGCACCTGCAATCTCCACATTGTGACAAATTCATCAGGCTGTCATGCAACAGGAAAGTTGTTCTGAGACTAACATTACCCTTTGTCAGCAGTGTCAGTCTTCCACAACATGACACTGGTTATGTTTGAACACTACCAGCTCTCATCAGCCATCATTTCTGCAAACAATTTCTGCTAGTTTCAGCAAGCACTGAGACTAGTAGCTAAGTATGAATTGAGACTTCATACACATGCATATATTCAATATATGCCTATACAGACACACACACGTCCACTGCCTGAATCAAATCATGTCAAGTCACAATTCAAAAATATCAGTGCCCTCCTTTTACCAACTTAATAGCCAGTATGAACAATGAATACGAGTCATTGAGTACAACACTGAAGACATGCATTTACCCTAAAGATAACTGAATAATTAAATCTTTGTCTTAAAGCTATTACCAAGACAGGACAGTGATGCTTAGGAACTTCCCCTTGGAAGAACTGGGAGGAAGAGAAGTTTGCTTATGTTGTTTTGTTTGTTTGCTTTTTCACAATTTTTTCTTTACCTCTCGCTGTTAGAGTTTATGAAGGATTTCCATTCACAAAACTAAGCACAGTACAAAACTGATGCTTAAGTATTGTTTAAAGAAAACAAACAAACAAACAAAAAAAACGCTCAGCTAATACTTCAACTCAAAGCAAAACAAGTGCAGTGTTAAAGGCTCGTGTTAAAGAAGACAAGTTCTGAGACATCTTGGATGCTTTATTTTTGTTACAAGAAAAATGAAAGTGTAATGGCCTTTGTTTACTACATAGAAAGATTAATGAAAACATTATGTCTCTGCATAATTACATTTCTATTTAATATTTTAAAATAATTGAACAACCATCAGCATCTTTTGATTTTTGATATTTTAAATAGAAAAGTAGAGGCATGAGTCAATGTTAGAATTCATCCAAATTCCTGATGTGGTTAATCAAGGTTAAAAGAAACCCTGGTAAATAAAAGGTGAGGAGGTTCAAGAGGCATATTAGCTTCCATAGCTTTTAAAAAGGATTATACTTCCTTTCTGAAGCAACATTAATCAGGGGAAAATGGATCCATGAATCCATAATCAATCTTATGTATCTGATGACATAATTATTTTTTCCAACTTAGAATTTGTTATGCAGAAATGGCCTTAATGTTAATTCCACAGGTGTTAATAAGCTTTTCATTTTTCTTTGTATAATATGTAACAAAATGTTGAATTTAACTCTGTAACCAGAACTGAATTACGCATGTGTGGAAAACCACCGAATGTAACTCCATTCTTACTACTGAACTACGACATTGACTTAATCAACAAGAATGCAGAACGTGCATAAAATCTCTACAGGTTACATGTGTGTTCAACTAGAAGCAAAAGCAGCCACTGACTGCAAACTGAGGCATTAGAGAGATCCGTAGCCAACAGGAGAAGGTCTCCAAGGAATCTATGCTTGCACAGATTGCTGCCAAGAAATAAGGATTGCTATGTTCACGTTTGATATGGCAGTCCTGTCCACTGAACTCTGGAGAAGTTTTTTCATAGACCAACAGAAAGTTAACAGATATTTTAAGATAAAATGGCAAAAATTAGGCAGAGAACTGGTAATAGTAGAACTTTTCTTTACCTTACAGCTAATGTATGTAACCGGCAGCCCTTGCACTGAGTACAGATCCCAAAATGTTTTCCCTAATAAAACTCATGTACCAATATAAGGCCTGATGTTCAGCCTGTCATACTAATCTGAATCCACGAGATTTTGACCTTGGACAAACTCACATTTCATGTGAACAGCTTAGCGACAAATAGGTCACTGCTCCCTGTTACCTGTGACATCTCAAAGCAGGTCTTTACATCATTTTCTCCTTCAAAGCATCTATTTCCTCCTTCACCTCTTTTAAAGTCAAGTAACTGAAGTCCATCAGATGTTCTGTATGTCAACAAGCTAAAAATATTCTGGATGAAAGTTTCATACTTAAGGAATCAGTAAGTTGGTAACACAGATGTAATTATGAAAATATGAGGAAAATATGTTTACTTCAAATCAGAAATTTAAGAGCATAAAACACAGGTACAACATAAATTTTATCCCTGAAAGAAATATCTTAGACTTGATAGGGCAAGACTTTTTCCAAATACTCTCTCTTCATAATCTGCAGCTATGCTGTAAGAGAACGTTTTTTAAACAAAGAAGTAACCCAATCTATTTATTATGCAGCATAAATATTAATAGCCTCTATTCTGAATGCTATTATTTTCTGCTTACATTACTAAGATTCAAGTCAGCCAGCACTGCACAGCTATGGGTAACTTGTAATCAATTAATTGAAGATAAACTAAAACAGACAACTGGATGTCAAAATCTTTAATCTTACCTGACAGGCAGATGTACGTTAAATATTCACCCTGACCCCCAGTAGCTAGGAAAGGAATCTTTTTTTTCGTTCTTCTTTTGACTTGGACAGCTCCCAGCATCCTTTCATCATGTGGGGCAAAAATTTCTTTGCTGATTGCAGATTTGGCATTCATTGTAGATCAGATATAGCAGACTGACAATCTCTAAAACAAAATCAGAAATAAAAAACTATATATTAGGAACCACTCCTAAGCTATGTGAAATTCCCTTTGTCTTACACTTGCATTTACAACTCTGACCCTTCAAATAATGTCTTTAATGCATCAAAGAAACTACAACATGATTTTTTGTACTTTGAGGTAGAATTTTCAAAATATTTGAATCGTCCCTGAGGTACTTGTTGTTGTTATTCACAGTTCTCAATCTAGCTAAGCCTATTTTGGGCAGAAGCAGTGCATACATGGACAAAATCATCCCTCTTCATTTTGGCCAAGTTATTTTAACCCAGGGACTGGGGAGAGAGCAGGTTGCTGCTTATTCAGGAGTGTCCAGCAAAAGCAATATGTCTTTAAGCACAACTTGCAGAGGAACCTAGTGAAAGGACAGAGAACTCAATTACGGAAGTACAATAGGTTCTTTACAAAGACAACAGAACATAACTTTAAATAATCCTACACTGAAATATACTGACAAGTATTTAAGTCTAACCTAACAGACTGTTAAATCTAAGGAAACTCCATGGCCAAAACCAATCTTCTTTTCTTGATCCTTGTACACTTTTGAAATCACTTGCCCTATGGCTGTTTACTCTGGAAAGTTTCAAATGAACAAGGTTCTTTCTCACTTCTCAAGCCTATGATTTTCCATCCTAAAAATTTTCGACTTCCTTTACATTAGTCTTAATATAAGTGTCACTAGTCCTCTCTAAGTATCATCTGTACTTCTTAGTACCAAGCTCCCACAATACCATCTTCAGCTTTTTCCTTACTTGGAGGGTGAAGATATATTTTCATTTTTTATCACACAAGCGGCACCTCTGAGCATTTTAATCAAAATTCCTAGAGGACAGTCCAAAATGAAGCCCTTATTTGGCCTAGGTGATAACCTTCAAATCTCAGCTAGTTTAGTCATAAATTCTACTTGAAGGAAAATACTAACAAATGATACTTGCCACAGATTTATCCTTGGAAAACAGGTAAATTCTGGTCAGATTAGATTATGAAGCCAAGAGAGTCGTGGAATCATTATGTTAGCGTGCATAATATTAGCAAATAAGTGTCTTGCCATTTTCAGTCTCAACATTTTATTGGCATCTCTTTTCGAAAATCTCTTATGATTTTCTTTCAAAATATGTATTCATGGAGGTATGACAGTGCACAACTTAGTTCAAATCTAGTTAATAACCTGAGACATATATCATCTGGCCCCATGGACTTAAGTATATTCAGTTTCATGAAGAGGTCTCGGACTTGTTCCACTGTAACAGTGGGATGGAATTCACTCCTCTCACCCAGATCTAGAGGCTCAGGGTGCTGGTAGACATGAGGAGGCTGACTGCCAGTGAAGACCGAGGCGAAGCACTTATTGAGCCCCCCAGCTTTTTCCCCTGTCTGAGGAAACCAGTTCTCCGCCCTCATTTACCAGAGAGGGAACACCCTCTATGGTCTGTCTCCTCCTGCCTATATACCTGTAGAGCACCTCCTTGTTATTTTTCACATCCCTTACCAAGTTCAGCTCCAGCTGTGCCTTGTCTTTCTTGATCTTATCTCTACATATGTGGACAACATCCTTATATTCTTCCCAGGCTACACAACCCTGCTTCCACTTCCTGCACATTTCCCTCTTTTCCCTCAGTTTAAGCTGAAGGTCCTAGCTCAGCCATGCCGGTTGCCCATCTCCTCTGCACAATTTCTTCTGCTGGAGGATGGAGAGTTCTTGCATCTCCATCTCACAGAAGACTGTCCTTAAGTAGCTGCCAGCTCTGTTTGGTTCCTAGACCCTTAAGGCCAGCATCCCAGGAGATCCCATCCAGCAGTTCCTTCAGCAGCCAGAAGCTTGCTCTCGTGAAGTTCAGGGTCCAGTAAGGCTTCACCCCAGCTTGGTTAGTCTAATACCTGGACCAGGAAGAGGTCCTCAACAGACTATCCCAGCAGATATCCCAGTGGCTGAAATCCCCCACAAGGACAAGAGCCCGTGAGTGCAACACCTCCTGGAGTTGAAGCATGAAGGCCTTGCCAACAGGCTCCCCTTGATCTGCTGGCCTGTAGTAGATTCCAGCCACTAGATGTCCTTTACTGGACCAGTCCCTGATTTTAACCCATACACTCTCAACCTGGTCATGGCTGTTGCTCAGACACAGCTCTTCACAATTCACCAGACTTTTTTTTTGTTATTCTGTATTATGCAAGTGTATGTTGTAGCAGCATGCTGTTGGCACATAAGGACTATTTTTTATAATTTTTTTTTTACTTATTTATTTTTAATTCAAGGCCACTGTTCGTGACTACAGCTTCAGTCACACAATGCTCCTTCTAGCTGAAATAAAGAACGATAATAATTACAAAAATAACTTCAATCTCAGACCTTCAAACGCTTAAATAACTTCTAATGAATGGAATATTGGGAAAGTCAAAATAAATTCTCAGGTAAAGATATACTTGAGTTACATAAAAAGGTTTCTCTAGCAGTAATAATTTGATGCCGTAAGTTTCACAACTGGACTGTTGGCCTGCAGCTGTCCTCAGACATTTTCTTGCTATTCATGCAGTGTACAGTGAAGTGTGATTTTAAAGACCTTTAAAGATGAATCAAAGGCTTCCTTGATTAAGGCAGCAAATATTTATAAAGAGAGGAATAATTGCACTAAAACCAGGGGGCCCTATTTTCAGTTTTCCTTACCTAAAATTGATTGCAGGACTAAATAGTTTATAGGTTCACAGCTTTCATATAATACTTCAAGATTTACCTCAAGAATAAGTCTTTCTGTATATAGCTGATAGGATTCTGCTGAGCAGGAGGCAGGGCAAAGAAACAAGTACTACTCAAATTCTGTTTCACTGATTTCCCTCTAAGAAACTAGAATGACTACCAAATAACCCCCCCCCCCAAAAAAAAAAAACAAAAACAACATAGCAAATTTAATGCATCTCACTGCGTATATGTATATGTTTAATCTGAAAGATAAATGGAAGAGCTTTTATGTAGAAACAACACCTAAATCCAACTTTATATAAAACCCAGCCTGATAGTATCACAAGGCAAATCTCATATTTCAGTTGAAACAAAGACAACATGACACGAAAGAACAAAATTTTGCAGTTTATATCTGCATGCTGTTATTAGCTTTGTGATTAAGCTATTTTTGTGTAGATCCACCCTAAATTGTACACAAAGAACAATAGTAGATACCCAACATTACAATTGGAACCTCTGACTAAAGTATGCACTCAGTGCCTAGGAGGTTTCAATCCTTCTTTACTCAATACTTTGCTTAGTCTCAGATGCCAGAACTATGGGTTTAATCTAATACAGCTTACTTGACATGATTTCTGAATTTGTTGTGGGAACCAACACTAGCAACAAAAGCCTGTTTACTGGAAGGAAAAAAAAAAAAAAAAAGTCCAACAAAAAACAAAGTAACCAAACTACTAACTTATAGACTTCTGAGGTACACCTGTTGATAAAGGTTCTGTTAAATTGTTTTTCATAAGTCAAAAATCAACTGCTAGACTTAAGTAAGCAGACTTTTACATATTTACAGTGTGTATGGAAATGACTTTAACCTTTGCTTTTAAATTAAAAAAATCCAGTACTTTTTCTTTTTCTTTTTTTTTTTTTTTTTTGAATTCCAGATGCAATGCAGTTTTTGTTTGTTTGCTACTAAACAGGGAATGCTTGCTCAAGGAACATGAATAGGTCTCCATTTCACCAATCCTCCAACAAAAAAACCTTTCTTTCATTAAAAAAAAGCAGTCTGTATGTGCAAGACTTCACGTAGTACCTGCAGATTTCTTTATACAGTTATGTTCTTGGCAGTAGCTCCATGAGGAATTTAAATGATTACCAATTTTCCATGGGTATACATGGATTCACACACTTCAAAAGGCAAGTATCATCCCCCACACCATATGCTATTCTAATGAATGTTCAAGTTATTTTAGCCATCAGGAAACCTACTGAACTTTAAAGAAAAGCAATAATTACAAGTGAAAATATAACTCTTTCATGAGGCATAGGAAACTATTAAGAATACCAGGAAAGCAATTCACCCTTTGTCTCTTGGTGTTTGATTTAGTGTCAAGGTACTGCTGAAGATTTAATAGGGAAAATACAGCTTCTGAGACAAAAAACAAGCAAAAAGTAAAACAAAAACAAAAAACCAACAAAGCAACCAATGAAAAAAAAGATCACCAAACAAAATCCTCACACTAAAGCACACAGCATCTTGCAGCTGTTGTTTTCTTGCCTTCATTTTTAGTCATAATTTAAACATTTATATATGGATAAGTAATTGAAATACTGCATATTGACTTATTATTACAATTATTTTTCCAGAGAGATGAAAAAAAGAAAGATAGGCAAAATTGCCTGATTATTAACACATGTATGCCTGTTATCAATGCCGGGCTATTTTTGTTTATATTTCAGCAATTTTATTGTTTGTTTGTTTTTTTTGCTTAGTGCACAGAGATTCAAAATGTGGTTTAGGTTACTGAAGCCATCATTCCAACTTCCAAATGCTGACACCCTGTAGATGTAGATATTGATTCAAACATCCTGAATGTGAGTATATGAATAAGAAATACATACATTTTTTCCCTCTGAACAGGCTCCATTTTGTACATGACAGTTCTTGTACCAGCTGCTTTGTGCCTCAGCACAAATAAGGTGCTCCTTTCATCCAAGTTATCTTGAATAAATTCACAATTCCTTCAGAAAGTAAGTAGAAGTGTTCATTTCAATATTTATGAAGAAAAAACAATTGGAAACATGCTCTGAAAGTACAAAATATTATTGCAGGCTCTCTGAGCACTCAGAAGACTGAGAGTTCATGCTCCCACTGTTACCTCTCTGAAGAAAAGGAGAGTAGAATGTTTCAGTAAATGTAAGAATCTTGAAAGGGAGACCAGGTTCCCTGTCTCACATGCTTTCTTTGTTCTACATACTTGGTTTCACTCAAATTATTCTGATGGTGCTCTTGGCTGAATAAAGAAAATTCCATTTTCCTTTAGCCACTGCAATTTTACAAAATGGGATGTCTGAATATACACCTTACCTATGGTATTAGACAGAAAAGATGTTCCAGTACATAGTTGATCTGATGCCTGAAGCACACTACACATCTGAATCACCTCAAATCCTTCTCTGCTACAATTAACCTCCAAGGCATTTGTATCAGTAAAATCTCCTTCTAGGAACAGCCAACAAGTCCACAATCTTGGAAAGGGAGGGAGAGATGGGAATTACAGTTAATTTCTAAAAACATTTTAAATAAAGATAAGAAAATACCTTAAGAGATCCCATACACTTCAAAACAACAAATAAGGACTGCTTTGTTTGGTCAGTCAAAAGTTCAGACTGCTTTCTGGCACATCTTCAACAAGCAGCTGACTTATCTCTGCATTACAGTATAAAGATGGAGAATAACAGTATCTGAGGTAGTGGAAGACAGGCAGAAGTCAGGAAACTAATCCTCAACATGCTGAATTTCATGAGTAGTAAGTTTACAAAGAAGTGAAGTAAGAAACAAGAGAAGAAAAGTTTTCAAAACAAATAGAAAAATAAATTCAGTATGTTAAGTCTCATTGCCCTCAAGGACACTGTTTGATCACAGGGAAGAATGGGCTCACAGATAGGTAGTGTTGCAGTGGTTAGCCTACAGCATGAAATCACTGAGCAGTCAACTACTGCTGAGCCACAGAGTTCTAATGAACTCTCAGATTTGATTTTAGCCATCCTTACAGAGGACTTCTACTTGAGAGATCATCACAAGACACCATCATTAATTGTGATAATTGTCTCATATTTACTTGCTAGAAACGTTAAGACTATGTATTTGATCATTGCTATTCATCAAAATTGTGCATTCTTGTTGCCTCAGCTAGACAGTACAACCTTAGTGACGATGTTTTGCTTCTCCAAACAAATAATTTATGAATTCTAAAAAGTAAATATTGGAACATCCAATTTCTACAATTGCTTTGTGGTATATGTATTAAACTTAAATTTATCCTAAAAGTATGACATCAAGTTTAGTTGCTTAAAAAGTTGTAAAAATCTTTGGAAGGTTTGAACGTAATGCAAGGCTCAGAGTATTTTTATCATCCCTCTATTGCTGAAAATTAATTTTTATTGAGAAATTTTTAGTTAGAGGCAGCCACTGTGCAGACCAGAAAAGTTCCATTACTTTCTGCTAATAACAATACAAGAATTTTCCAAATATTTACAAATGTTGTGGGGGAAGGGAAGGAGACAAAGACAAGGAAAAAACAAAAAACACCACCAAAAACAAAATAAGCAAACTCAACAAACCCTCTCCAGAATGGTATAATATGTACATACTATGTATGTACATAACCATACCACACAATATTACAAGAGATTTTTCACACAGAGAGTGGTGTCACACTGGAACAGGTTGCCCAAGGAGGTTGTGGATGCCCCATCCCCGAAGGCATCCAAAACAAGGCTGGATATGGCTCTGGGCAGCCTGGTCTAGTGGCTGGTGACCCTGGACATAGCAGGGGGGTTGAAACTAGATGATCATTATGGTTCTTTACAACCCAGACCATTCTATGATTCCATCATTTGATGATTATTTCTTGAAGACATGAAAGTTTCCATCTGGCTTAAGAATATTCAAGAATGATTAGCTTTTAGTCAAAAATATCTTGAAGAGAAGTAGTATATTAATCAATATATGGATACCAGTACAATGTATAGTAACATTTTCTAATTTACAGTAAATTCTGATATAGCAAGTATTACAACACAGAGAGACATAAATTGGAACCTAAATAGCCAAAAACTAAAACCCATCATTCTTTAGTTCCTTCTATCACATCTTTACAAAGAGAGAAAGTGAAATACCATTCTCTTAATGCTTTCATTTTCAAAAATTACATTTTACATATCTGAACAATGACAGAACAACATATCATGAGGAGGTGGAGAAACAGTGACAAACTTGAATAAAAAATATCCTAGTGGATAGAAGGAGAGTCATAAAACAAGACATGCAACAAAAAATCCTGCAACATGAATTTCAGAAGTTTAGGAATGATCTATTCTTCTTTTATATAGAAATTATATTTATAACCTTCAGGCATCTAACCATTTGTTGTGCAAAGCAGGAGAGCTGCTTTAAAATAAATTGCATCTCTTAGTAAACTGATCCCAGCCTAATCAATGTATCAGATAGCCTTCCAATCTTAGTCTCACTCAAAATCTACCTGTGAATAATTAACATTCTCTCTAAGCAGTGTGCACAGCTATGCAGCCTTACATAACGTCATCTCTCAGTGTATCTCCATGGGTTTACACAAAGATAATTGCAGCACCAAAGGACACTGAGTTCAGAAATGCACATTTTCTTCTGATCAAAGGACATCCCATATCAAATTCATAAGTATAATAATTAACAACCTCCACAGCAACAAACCCTCTGCAGTAACGCTGTGCCAAAGTCAACTTAAACCAGCACCCAGTTCTGAGCTTCAAACACTGTCATTTTCTTTGTAATACCATCTGCAACCTTGAAACTGTTTACTGGCAAAAACCATCTGAAAAACCAAAACAAAAGAGATAAGCTTCTTGGCAACATCCTTAGATAAAGCTACATCTAATTGAAAGAACAAGAACATATCCCATACAGTCTTACTATTTTTTATCCAACAAATGATTTCTGCCAGAACAATATGAAGAAAAAGATTGTATCTTTAACTAAAGCTCCTGAACACAATGCAAGAGAAAACTGCTAGCCATGCATCCCATTATGTGGGTCAACCTTGAGAAGGAATTCAAGCAAATACACACATGCTTATCTCAAATACAATATTCTTCCTACAGTATATAAATAGCATTATGAAAATCCTCCAAGTGTTTGAATCTAAGCCTCCACCATGCCATACAACTGCTCAAAGACAGAAACATCCAATTAGAGGTAAGAAAAACTGTTTCAAAGAAATCAATTGAGTTCCATCCTCAGCCAAAAGCCACTTTCCAGCACCAGCTTATGCTAATTTAACTGCGGGATGATGTCAAATAAAGTGGTTGGCTTCCTCAATCTCTCAGTGTTTTGCTGATTCATCAGAACACTAATCCTCTGCTAAAATTTGCAGCTGCACGTCATTAGTGTCAGCCCAGTGGAATTGCTAAGAACATGCACCACTTCTTGCAATATCCTACAGCTCACTCCACCAACTCAGTATTGAAACCACACCCTTAACTCTGCAGATCCCTTTATTCAAAGTTTCTTTTCTTTTTTCTTTAAGTACAGTATGCTGTTCCTCATCACTCTCGTTGTACACTTCACTCCCTCTCACTGCATTCAGATTCATACTTCTATTGATAAAGAAAATTTTGATCACAAATCTTCATCATGTGGAATGAAAGGCAACTGCCCTTCTAAAAGAAAATTCCTACTAATGTCAAGTTCTCAGAGGAGAAGGTGGCATGTAAAAAACAACAACAACAACAAAAAAAAACTATTATTGATTTCTCAGTATATGTAATTTTTTCTTTTTGAAAAGCATGTGGCATCACCACAGTGAAACAAGCAAAATTGCCAAACCCATGACTCATTCTCATCTCTGGGATTTTTTATTTATTTAATTATTTTGCTAGGAGACAGCTGTTTTGTTTATGATGAGTTAATTCCTTCAGTACACCTTTCTCATAAAATATCAGGCTTCACTTTGTGTGCAAGAGATGAAGCATGACAAAAACCTCAGTTAGGCTCCTGACATTCTTTTAATGCTATTCTATCAAAATTGAAATGGTAATGAATGTTACAGGCAGTTTAAACAGTTTATTTAGGAAAAATAAAACTCGATGGTGTCAATAAGGAAATAATTTCCCAATTACAATCTGTATAACTGTGCAACTCCTAAATATTCAGGTTGCAAAGTTTAGAGTTTATTTCCATAGATCTTATGCAGTAAAAGCCAATAAACTCCAGCACAACTTTTCAAATCATTGGAAGTGGAAGTTTGATATAAAAACTCCAACCAACATTGTTTTCATTTAGAAGTAGTTGTTAATTTCTTGAAAGTGCTTTTAATTACACATTTGGATATTAGTGGATTTGCATGAATTTAAGTAACTGCTAAGTGATGTTTGCCTCCTCCCTCTGTAAATATTTATTTTTGTCCAGCCCTAAAATGCACAGAATCCCAGAATTATCCAGTTCAGCAGAGATATATTTACTTATGATGTATACTTGTTATCTTCTCTCCCACCCTCTGTCATCACTGTATCATCTCTTGCATATGGCTCATTACTTTCTAACATAATACTTCCTCTTTTTTCATCTGGTTTCTTTTACAACACGAACGTGCGTCTATATTGTATTTCAGTGAAGAAAAGTTGGCACTTAAGAATTTTAGCAGAAGCTAAGTCCTCACATCTTGGTGAAACCTACAGGGCAAGAGGAGACATGCATCCATATAGCTGAAACATTAATTTGTAAAAACCCTTCAGCAACTAGATAACACATGTATGTCTGCGCTGACAAGAGATACAGATGCCCAAATTAAGAAAAATTACTCTGGTCAAACAGATGGAATCTGAATTGGTGACTTAAAAATTTAATACTGTATAAAGCACTCAACAATTTATTTGTAAAACCTACGGGTTTTTTTATATGAAAAATATACATACAATACTATAATCACCACTCTCTTCTTATACTTTCTGTTTTATTATATTTTCTGTTTTTGCATCAAAGCAAGAAATGTGCAACTGTGACACTGCAACCTACATTGTCTGCTAGCTGACAAACATACAAAAAGTACAGAACTTAACAGCTACAACTCAGTTATATCATAGAGAGTTTAGTACACCAGCATTTCTATCAGCAGATCACTGTGTGGCATCCAGAAAAATGACAAAAAATTACTTCTCTAAAGCCAGAACATTTCCATTTTATCATTCCTAATTAACTCCAAATGAATCTAGTTTCAGAGATGTAAAAAGTAGTACTAAAATTATGCCACTTTTAGTCTACCCTCTATCTTACAGTAAATCAGAAAGCATTTCTCCCAAATGGAATATGTTATTCAGAGAAAATACTTTCATAAAACTTTCTCTACACAGTGTCCATAATAATATTCATTTATTTTTATACTTCCATCAGCAGAAAAACAAGTCTTGTTACGGAACACTAATTTAGTACACTTGTACTAGTAAAATATACTGAAAAAAAAAACTATGGCTTATGTTGTCCAAAAAGAACAACATATGAACAAATACGTTCATGATATCTCTTTTTTTTATGTATGCATACACATGCACACCCCATCCATTCAGCCTTTGACATATATGATAGCCATTGGTGTTTCTGCAATCCTTTAATTTTTTTTTCCACCCCATGTAAAAAATCCTCATATTTAAATAGGCATTTTGAACAGTTATCTTCATTTAGCTGCCATAACATTGTATAGGTCCCTGAAAGGCCCTTTTATCCCTGACCATACTCATTCAATCCTTCTTATACCTCATACTCCTATCCTTCTTAGGCCCAGGTGTCCCCATCAGCCCATCTCTGACTGGTAATGAGAGAGGCCTGCCTGTGCGCCCACAGCACTGTCAGACTGTGTTTGTTCCTGGTTCCTCTCAATAACCTCATCCTGATGCTGTACTGCTGCTGAACTGATGAAAGGCTCTAAACCATCAGTAACTATTTGCACAAGGATGAGGTATGCTAGCAACATCTTGAGTAAATGTATTAACAAGCGAGAAGGATCCAAAGTCTATACTTGATCCTTTCATTGTATAGCTATTTCCACTCTCATCGTGAAAAAAGGGAAAAATAAATTAAGGAATCAAGCAAACAGCATTTAATTTATTATTATTACTATTATTTTTAAACTTGCTTTCAGAAAGTTTTAAATAACAGCCTACAAATCACACAAGGGTGGAGGCTACCACTACATGGCAGCAAACCAACGGCAGCAGAGAAGCATGATCAAGGAAACTTACTCGATACACATCCCAAACACAGCTTGCACAGTAATATCACCTCCTAATCAGCAGCGGTAGACAGCATAAGCTGTTTTTAATTTTCAAATGAAAAGGTAATTATGTAACAGACTACCTAGCACTGAGCACAGGGAAGGCAGCTGTCAAGCACCTGACAGCTACACTGTTGAACCAAGGTCTTTTTGCTTACTTGTGTTTAATAAAGGCATTAAGGACCTCAGATGAGCAGATACAGCTCTTTAGAGGGATGGTTGCTAGACTTCCACAGAATTAATTGACTTTGACCAAGAAAGACTACATTCTTTCTCTTAGCCAGGATGCTTCCTATATGAAAGTCTCAGTGTACAGAAGAAAACTGAACAATATTCTTCAAAATGCTCATCAGTAGCACAAGAATACTCTTAGGCTTTCTGACAAATTCTGTGCTGAGATATAGGGAGACAGAAAAATGACACAATAAAAAGAGTACATTAAAAAAAAAAAAAGCTTCTGTGACATTAGAAAGAAATCCAGATTAAACATGAAGCAAAGGACCTGCTATGCCTTGCCAGTCCTGGCACTCTAAGTCAAGATGATGAGATGGATGCCCGCTTCAGCAACAGTATAATTACAGAGACTGAGACATCATACGAGTGTCAACAAAAATCCCGTCTTATTCAAACGCACTAACTGTTCAAGTGTAATAGAAATAACAGTTCAGACTGCAATAATCCTTATCAATATTTATCATTATCTTCCAAGCATAACTTCATGCTAGAAGAAGATATATTGAGCTGGCCATAAAGAAGAGCTATGCAAGAAACTGTCTTGCTTCATAGTTTAATAAGATTCTATTTCAGCACATGTAATCTTCTGAAAGTCAAGGAGACTGTAGCCTTTAAATTTCTTCAAATGTAGGTGTAAACATATACCTACATGTATATACATCCTTACAACAGAGGATGAACAGAACTCATTTTCTCTGAACAGGTAGTTTCACAGATTGCTAGTAAAAGTACCTAATAATAAGACAGTCTACAAACCTTAACTGTTCAATTAACCACTCAAAATGCTGGATACACATAACAACATTCCCATAAAAACATGCAACTGCAGCTTATCTATGAAAAAAAAAATCACTAAAGTTTTTGAGATTGTATTTCACAACAACTTCGATGGAATTGACAGATTTTGTTATTTCACACACATTTGTTCTACTTTCAGTGGGTATTTGCAAAAAAAAGAAAAAGTCTTCCTATGCACACACACTGTTACATCTACTCCACAAAACAAGTGGATTCTTCCCCATTGCATGAAAAGTTCACTTAATATCTCTTTTACTTATCAGAAATGAACTCAAATCCCTGCTAGGCAAACTACCCGTTAAGAATTACTCATTGTAGAAAAAGCACTGAAAACAACCAACTAATTTCCAAGGGTAGGACTAGAAGGTAGCAAAAGAAAGAAAAGAACCTCAAGTAATTGAAATTGAGAAAGGCAGGTCTGGAAAGCATTTTGAAAGACGTAATCCCTCCTGGGGAGGACTCCAACATGCATTTATAGTTAGTGTTTGTCTAAAATGTTTTAATGCCACCACAATGTAACCTCCTTCCCAAAGTAGTTTTTCCTCCAGGAGATGATGTCAGGAATAATCTTTCCTAAATCTCTCTATACAAAAAAAGCAAAAACAAAAAAACTCACAACTTCATGAATATTTAAAAAAAAAAAAAAAAAGATGGTGGGAATGGGAAACAAGCTATGCCTAGGCCTGTTTACTATCCTTTCATCCTGCTTACCTATTGCTATCATTTATATCACTTGAGACACCACTACTACATAATAGTTCAAACTCACAAACACCAAGTTGTGTACCTATGCGATACGCACAAGTATCTCAAAAGCATAATAAAAATTAATAAACTTGTCCTTTAAAAACAGAAAATATTGTTCCTTTGATGATGTAAAATTAGTTTGAACAGCATTGGAAAAAAAATTAAACATTTCTATTTAGTACTTGATAATTATATAAACTAACATTTGACAGATGAAAATGGTAGACACCTATCAGTCAAGAAGATGACTGTTTTTATTAGTTACAAGACAAAACATTCATGTCTGAAGAATACATGTTCTTTTTGCATCACACACTTACACTGCTCCATCAGTCATTCCTCTATTATATATACATTCCGGTATAAAGACTGGGTTAATGTCTACACTTGTGACAAATAAGCACAAGGTAATTGCAGGGCTTATGCATAGGATAGAGGTTTCCAACACTCATAGGTCATGTGCATCTAAGCTAGAATAGCTCAGCATTTTCACAGCAAGAAGTAGATGATATGCTGTACAGGCTATAAATGGCGATGCTGACAAGTGTTATAAAAAAAAACAACAAACTCTTTTCCAGATGCTAGAAATTCTACCAATCCATTAGAGCACCATGAGTGAAATCTAAACAAAAATAGTGTCTATTTGAAAATGGATTCAAAAACTGTAGCTTACAGTGAAGTTGTGACTTTCATATAATTACAAAATTCACAGTGAGAGCTAAACGCATACAAGTCTATGGGGGCATCAACATACTTATAGCATCTCCCTGATAATCCAGACAAAAGAAAGAGCCAACTGTTTTTCACCACAGGTAGTACATTCTGTTCAACATCTTTCTACTCCAAATTAATCAAGCTGTAACTACTGGCCTCACTCTTTGGATATACATTTGAGGGATGCCCTAAGCAAATCCATATCCTTTAAAAGAAAAAAAAAATTAAAAAAAAAATAATCAGGGTAGTTCTGGAATTTCCTACACTTTTTTCCTCCTATAGATCCCTTCTATACAATACTACTTGTGAATTGTACTGAAGTACAATGTAAACCCCTCAATTTCATTGCATGACCTGAATATATTGGAAAAAATAGATAATGGCTTTAACTGACATATGACAATAACATATGACAAAACACCCAATTTATGGATCTTTACTATGTAACAATTTCTTTTTCTTTGCAAACTATCCAGGTGGTATAGTAGAAAAGGAATTAGAAAGAAAGTATTTGATCTGAATGTTATAACCCTGGAACATTACTCATTCTGATCCACGCAGTTTTGAGTCTGTTCACTTTTCGGGTGTACTGTGAATGAGGTACAGTGAAGTGACCCCAACTGCCACTTCTTATGGAACTTGAATTCCAGAAAAAGTGCTTAACTTATCAGACATTTGAGCCTATTCCTTCCAATCAAAATAATGAGCACAATACTTGCCTTATTTTCCTGAGTTTTATTTAAGGAGGGCTGGATAGCAAAAATCTAGAGCACTGCAAGTGCATATGAATGAAGCTGGCAGCGCATATATGACTGAAGCTGGTCTAACTTCAAGATATAGATGCATAGGGTTGTAGATGAAAGAAAAGTTGGATAAGGAATTTCACCATTTCTTCAAGTCCAAGCAACTTGCTTTTCATTCTCATAACCGAGAGCACCCCAGACTTAAATTAAGAGTAGACTTCAGCCCTATTTCCTGGCCATATCAATCCTCATCCAGTAGATTACACGATTTTTTTCATACAATGCTCTCAAACCCAACCATGATGGACTCTGTAGCTCTCACAGACAGGTTGCCCAATTCTCTTTTCTCCTTTATGGCAATGCAAAGATGATAGTTACATCTCATGGATGGACAGGAAGAAATAAGTCCTTCTAACACAGCTAGATGTTCTCTGCCCTCAGGTAGAGTGAGTTGCCCCTCTCAGAATCTTATCTTGGTAGTCAGGAAGCCAGGAAGACTGCATCTGCTCCAGTTCTTTCAGCAGTTCAAATTTCAGTTAATTATTTTGCAGAGGAAAAAAAAAAATCAAAATACAGGTATTCCTTTACCATCTGAAAAGGTACAGAACTTCCTGTTATCTGGACACTACTAGCACCCAGCCTGGAAGGATTGTTCCACAACAACCCCATGCAACAACACGCATAAAATACATACATTATAGTTTAGATTATCTCTGTTCATGGATAGATATTATTTGAAAGCTTTTATATAGCTGAGTTCACACTGAGGATACTACTGCATTCTGACACATGCAGGCATGTCAATAAGTAAAAGACAAATGTTTGCTGAGCATTCAAATGTATGTAATATTCCTAACTTTTGTAAACACATCAACAACTGCAAAGTATTTGAGAACCAGTAAGTCCAAGACAAAAAAAACAAACAAACAAAAAAAAACACTGAAGAAAGCATACCTAGAAACTCAAGCTGCTACTGGCCTTAGAATTGCCACAAAGTTCCTGCTCTTCCATTCTACAAGCACGTAGCCTTGTTAAACAAACTATGTACATCAGGTTAAAGAGCAAATTCAAATGCTTACTGTCTTTGAGTTGCCCTTGCTGCTGCACAATAATATTATTTACTGCTTTGGTGTCTTCTCACAAGTGCAGTAAGAACAATTGAGACCCAGGAGTACCATGTACTCAGCTCTGGAGTTGTATTTGTGCAAAACAATTCTGTTCTGTTATTTTCTGAAAGGGAAGTAAAAATGGCTCAGCACAGAGATTTTTTAGACCAATTACAATTCAGTGACATGTATACATAACTATAGGAATACAATTTGAAGTCAAAAGGAAAGCATTTTTAAACAAGTTTCACAGCTGTAATTTTCTAAGATTTAATTATGACAGGTTTTAGGAACAGATCAACTTTTCAGCTCACAGCAGTTTCATGGAAAAAATAACAACAATAACAAAAAAAACACAACAGGAACTTGAAGGTAACAATTCAAGCTTTGAAAAAGATCAAGTTTTTCCACATGCAGTATCAATGTGCAGCATAGATTAAGAATACATATCTGAGGAGCAATGCTGAACCGAAATATAAATAGACTATATCCAGCAAAACAAATGCAGCAAGGTCACAGAAGAATTACAACACATGGAAGTTTCAAAAGGAAAATCACTAAACATGATCCATAAATGAATCTGATATGTGCACATATCTATGCACACTTTCCTCTTTTCATTCTCTGCTACAGTAGCTGAACAAGATTTTCCAGAAATTCAGATGTTTTAGTCAAGGTTCCAATAGCACTGAAAGCTTTAGTAAGTGGGATGCTATCGGCATTACAGTTCTTAAAATTGTGTATCATCCCTACTTATGTGTTGAACAGGAGTCAACTGAATTTTTAAAATTGCTCTGGAAGAGGAAAGAAAAGGTAAAGATCTTTTGGATTTTTTTTTTTCAATCTCCAAAAAAAAAATGTGAAAACAAACAAACAAACAGCAACAACAAAAACACCTATTATTACTTTTGCCTCAACAAAGATACATACATCAAGGAAACATGTCTTAAGGACCTAGTATCTGAGAACCTTCTGTCTTGTGAAGAAAATTTTGACCAGGAAGCATTTCAAGAAAAGACATGCAACTCTGGTAAAACCAGGACCTATTAACACGAAGCACATGGCATGATATAAATATTATTGTGACAATTTCTGAAAAGGCTTTCAGTTCATTTTTACAAGGATATTAATTTATCAAAAAAAAAATAATCTATCTGTATGATAGCTGCTTCTTAATCCATATGAAAGAGATTTTGAGATTGAGAATGACAGACATAGACGCATTCTCTGCTCTTAGCTACTATTCCTAGTGACATTTCATTCTCTCTTGAAAAAGCCATCTTTTGTACAGCCATTTGCGCAGTGAGAAAGAAAGAGAGGTTTTCCAAGAAGGGATGTTATCAGAAAAGTGTGGGTATAGTCCTAATGGATAGATGTGTATTTCATTATTTTAAGTTGCTCAATCAGCTTGACAATTGTAGCACCATTTATATACTTGAGAGAGATGATTTGCTTACTGTGGGAAAGAACAACTTTACAGAAACCCCAAGAGAACTGAAATATTTCCATCTGGAATCAAGCAAGGATACAGTGTTAGTAACACCACCTCCCCCCAGCCCCCACAAAAAAAACAAACAAAAAAAAAAACCAAAAAAAACAACCCAACTTTGCAGATAAATCTTCCAAGAAATAAAACAAAATAAAAACACATTTACTGAGTCAACCCAAACAACAATTCTTTTACCATGACTTATATTATCAATCCAAAACATAACAGTGTTAAGGCCACGTTAGTTCTAAGCTCTTCTGTGTACTGAAAGAAGCAAAGCCCTGAAAACAGACTGTTGCATTCAGCATCATACTCTACGTAACAACAGATTTTTACAGATAACTGAGACAACTCGTACTTGAATTGAAAACTAGTTTTCAAACTAAAATCAAATATCAAATGTGCACATAAAAAAATCTTTTCATATCCATTATGTGCTGATTTTCTTTCTAAAAAGACAGAGATCTTAAAAATAAACAAATGCTTAATTTATCTAAATTAATAATGAATTTATGAATGTTACTCCAGAAGTAATGACTCCTATTTATTTCTATGGAAATTACAACGGATACAAAGAGCATAATAATACTATTTGACAGAGCAAATTCTCAGCTACAAAACATCTTTTTCAACATAGTCACCACCATTAGCCCTACATTTTTACCCGCAATGAACAAGAGCCTGCACGCCACGTTCATCAAACTCCACTCTTGTGGAGGTGACCCACTTTTTAGAGCTGCTATGATGACGCCGTTGCTAGGATAATCTTACCCATGCAGTCCATTTTTCATCAGCCCAAAAAGATATCAGTCAGAAAATGCCAAATCCAGACTATACAGTAGGTGTGGTAGGACAATCCTGTCAAGATTGGCAATTTTCTCCACAGAATCCAAACTGGCATGGGACGTGGTATTACCCTGCTGCAAGAGAAAGGCAGTCTTCACTGACCTGACTCTGGAAGTTGGAGCCTTCAGATTAGTCCGAGCTGTGATGTCACAGTCAGTGTTGATAGTTTGTCTGGGTTCCAGGAAACCCTGAATGATCACCCACTTTGTATTCCAAAAGACAGTGCACATCATTTTGCACAGCAATGGCTGCATCTTGAACTTTCTCTTTGATGGGGATTTCACATCTTGCAAATCCACGGACTATCATTTTGCCTCTAACTCACAGTAATGACACCGCATCTCGCCATCACTAACGATACGGAAAATAATCACCTTCAGCCTCATATTGGTTCCATAGATAATGACAAGCTTGCGTACTGTGTTCATCCTGCTGTGATCATTCATGGGGCACGCTTGGCACAAATTCTGCAATATTCCAATAACACTACCATTGTTTCCAACACATTGAAGCCAACATTCAGCTCTGTACAAAGTTCCCTGGTCATGATCTGCTGATTCATGCACATGAGCTTATTGAGATGCTCTTCATTCTACAGTGCAATAGCTGTGCATGGCCATCCAAAACATGACTCATCTTTCACGTTCCTCTTGCCACTGCTGAAGTGTACCACCTACCACCTTACCATTCTCACATGCACCATCTGATCTCCAAAAACGTTCAGAAAGCACTGATGAATATCAGTGGATGCCATTTCTTCCATGTGGAGGAATGACACATCATTGTTTCATATGCACCTCCAGATCAAGTGCCATTTTGTTGGAGGGCCCCTCTGCTGCCTGCCCATCTGTCACATGGCAACAAATTGCAATGGAATATTGGCAAGAAGGTTAAACCTCAATTACTATAACACCAACATCCACCTCTAATGTCACGGCCAACATAAGAAAATAGGAAAAACTACTTTCAGAGCATCCCTTGTATGTTAAAACAATTTGATAATAGTTACAAATAGAAATTTTCTTAGAAGACTATTTGTAATTAAGACAAAGACATTACCAGTATCCAAAGCCTTTTAAAAAGCTCAGACCTCCTGGAACAAGTAAGTAAGCTAACCAGAACAGGAGACTGCTTTTCAATGTTCTGCATTTTGTGATACCAACAATCAATGAATGAAATCAATTTCTACTTTCAATCAAAAGAAGATAGCTAATGGATCTATTTCTCTTGCCTTCGAATCTGCATTAACTCAATTTTAAGCTTTATAGAGACATAGAGTGCTTTGCATGATATTGAAATACACATTGCGTTATATTTGCAAGCCCCGACTTGGAGATAAACAATCACTGAATGACACAAATCTGTTTTTTTCTTACTGTTAGTGAACATTTACTCCTATGTTCTCCTTTCCACACTGGCAAAACACTGGCCTTTTTTCTCCAGTGTAACAGGCAACCATTAGTTACCTATCTCACATTAAACTCCAGGGACCTCCTTTCACTCTGCATTCCCAAATGCAGTTTCTTATTCTGTACGTACTTTTTCCAGCTTTTCATTCAAGGTCTTTCTGGAAAAAGCTATCCAGCTCTGCTGATCCAAATGTGTTTGTTTTTAACAGCTATTATTTACTCAGTGAGTGTAAAGTATTTCACATCCTCCTTCCATATTTCAGCATAGCTGGAAAGACAGAATGTACCACAATGTTATTTACAGAACACCTGCCTTTCATCCCTTATCACCAACAACTTCATTGTCTCATTTAAAGAATGTAACTCTCAGAAAAATCAAAGAAACTTTATGAAAGGGAAGAGAAGTGAAAAGTGCAGAGAAAGGAAGAACTAGAAAAGAAGTAACATTCCCCTCTCCACAGAAGGTGCTTTGCTTACAAGATAAATTGGACTGAAAGATAAGAATGAAACCATAAGAAATACTGAATGAATAGGTTACGTCATAAAGGCAGAAAATGTCAGGAGAGAGATTAGACAGAATAACACACAATCATGACCAGGTCATGGAAATAATCCTTGTTGAGGAGGACAGCTGAACCAGTGCTACTGGTTCTGTAATTAGACAAACAGCTCCACCAACTTCCACACTCCAACTGTTAAAAAGACTACTCACATCCTGGTTTGCTCATGTTCCAGAGGTACAGAATTCTCACCTCTTTTCACGCTGACCATGTTTGTAGGGTAGAGTACTTTCTCGAAGTTTTATAGTATCTCCTTGCCACTTTCAAAACACTTCGTTCAAAAGAGCTTATTATGGTACACTGCATCACAGTTCAGGTTCTGCTTTTCTGACCTCAGAGAAGCTCATACAATGAAATAAGGATTGTATTTTTCCCTCTCTACCAGCAAAACACACATACACACATGTATGTATACACATACACACACACATGTATATATATTTATATTTTGCTGGGAAAGTGGAAAACATATGTACATACATATATATGCACACATACATGAACACATTTATTTCAGCCTTTCAGAACAACAAGGTTCTCTAACAAAACCATAACGGAAGGAACTGTCACCTCTGTTTCATGCTGTCTTCTTGGGAGAGATGGTGTTTCGAAGTTGAAACAAAAAGGCAAAAATGATGATGAGCTTTCTTATCAAAACTGAGCACGTCTGGAATTTCAGACAAGACTATGCTGCAAGAACATGCAATACATCCACATAGTAAAGTGAACATACAGAAAGATTGTTCTGGATTTATTGGTTTCTTAACAGCAGGAAGTGAATAAATATGTTCATTTAACTCTGGCTGCCAAATCAGGTTCAGGTCCCTAAGAAATACCCACGCCTAAGCATTCACATGGGTGATTTTTATAGTTGCATCTGTGAAATTCATTTCCTTCTTGTGCAGAGACAGTGTATCTACACAAAGTATGTCAAACTACAGAGCAAGGCACAACAGATGTACACAAAGAAAGGCAGGAAACATGATAACCCATAGATGTCATTGCCAGTTTTACTATAAAAACCTTACTGACTTTTATTATAAAATCCAAAGGGGAAGAAGTTTATATTATCAACAGAGTAAGATTCTACATGTCACAGAATCACAGAATCACAGAATTATCAAGGTTGGAAAAGACCTAGAAGATCATCTAGTCCAACCATTACCAATACTTCCCAGCTAAATCATATCCCTCAACGCAACATCCAAACGTTTATGTCATAAATCTACAGCTTCAAATATACACTGAGTTCAAGTCTTTCACTGGATTGCTTAAAAATATAAAATAAAATCTTATATATTGGCAATCTATAAAGATGGAAATAGAAAATGGATTATGAACAGGTTTACCATTGAAGTACAGCGTGACCTTAAATAACTCTCTTAATGTCATTTATTTCAGCAGTAAATTGGGGTTAACCACACTTAGTACACAGATGTATTGAAAAACCTTAGCAGTTGTAAGTGCTTGTGCAACCCCAAGTGGCACACTTCTGAGTACTAGGACAGCATTACTGGTGTTGCACAGCTGCATTCGTCAGCCCCACTAATCCTCCAGAAGAGGTCTGTAGGGAAGCCCCACATAGCATTTCAAGTGCAACCCGGATTGCTGGCAACGCCTTCCTCCACCGCTCATAGTAAATAAATAAATGGAAAACAAAGAACAGATACCAAAATATATTCAGTTAGCTTTTGAATGAGTAACAACACTACTTCTGCACACGGAAAACAGTTAGCATTGAAAGTTTCTCCAAGGTTTTGAGTAAATAATTTGAAAACTGCACATCATTCACATTGGCTATTACTGTTTGAAATAAGCATGTAACCACAACATAACTCAGCATCTCAACAATGCACTGCCTCACAAGTTTCCATAGGGGTTAGACTTCAAATAAACAGATGTCTGATATTCCTGGAGAATTCCAGTTTGTTACGTTTTATTTTTACATTTGGTCGAGGAAGATCTGGTCAGAGATCACTTTGGCAAACATAGCATATGCAAATCTGTGGCCCATGAAAGGGCCACCAGTGTTGAGGGAGCTGGCAGAAATGACAGCCAAGGCAGCCTCTGTCATACTTCAAAATGGCTTGGACGGGTACACTCGTGGCTGGGTGAGGAGCTGGCTGGAGGGCCGGGCTCAGAGAGTGGTGGTGAATGGAGTCAAATCCAGCTGGCGACCGGTCACAAGTGGTGTTCCCCAGGGGTTGGTGCTGGGGCCTGTCCTCTTCAATATCTTTATTGATGACCTGGATGAGGGCATTGGGTGCACCCTCAGTAAGTTTGCAGATGACACCAAATTGGCTGGGAGCGTGGATCTACCTGGGGGTAGAGAGGCCCTACAGAGGGATCTGGACAGGCTGGAGAGCTGGGCTGAAGCCAATGGGACGAGGTTCAACAAGACCAAATGCCAGGTCCCGCACTTTGGCTACAACAACCCCAGGCAGAGCTACAGGCTTGGGGCGGAGTGGCTGGAAGACTGTGTAGAGGAGATGGACCTGGGGGTATTGATTGATGCTCGGCTGAACATGAGCCGACAGTGTGCCCGGGTGGCCAAGAAGGCCAATGGCATCCTGGCTGGCATCAGAAACAGTGTTACCAGCAGAAGCAGAGAGGTGATTGTCCCCCTGTACTCAGCACTGGTGAGGCTGCACCTCAAGTACTGTGTCCAGTTTTGGGCCCCTCACTGCAAGAAAGACATCAAGGCCCTGGAATGTGTTCAAAGAAGGGCAACAAAGCTGGTGAGGAGTCTGGAGCACAGGCCATATGAGGAGAGGCTGAAGGAGCTGGGAATGTTCAGCCTGGAGAAGAGGAGGCTCAGGGGTGACCTTATAGCTCTCTATAGCTTCCTGAAGGGAGGTTGTGGTGAGCAGGGGGTCAGCCTCTTCTCTCGTGTCATTAGTGATAGGACTAGAGGCAATGGTTTCAAGCTGCAGCAGGGAAGATTCAGGCTGGACTTTAGGAAATGTTACTTCTCAGAAAGGGTGGTCAGGCACTGGAATGGGCTGCCCAGGGAGGCGGTGGAGTCACCGACCCTGGGGGTGTTCAAGGAATGACTGGATGTTGTGTTGAGGGACATGGTTTAGTGGGAGCTATTGGTGGTGGGTGAACGGTTGGACTGGATGACCTTGTAGGTCTTTTCCAACCTTGGTGGTTCTACGGTTCTATGATTCTATGAAAAGTCATGGAGAATGGAAGAGGTGTCTGGTGACTGGAGGAAAGAGTCTTGTTCACATCTTCTGGATGAAGGGATATAATGCACCCTCAGCAAGTTTGCTGACAATGCAAAGCAGGAAGGAGTAACTGACACGGCAGAAGGCTGTGCTACCATTCAGAGTGACCTGGATAGGCTGAAAAGTTGGGCAGAGATGAATCTTAGAAGCTTAAGTGCAGATCCTACGCTTGGGGAGGAATAACCACATGCATCAATACGGGTTAGGAAACAATCTGCTGGGAAAGAGATCAGCAGAGAAGGTCCTGCATGTCCTGGTTGACAGCAAGTTGACTATGAGCCAGCAGTGTGCCCCTGTGGCCAAGAAGTCCAGTGGTGCCCAGCAGGTTGTCCAGCATGTTGAGAGAGGTGATCTTCTCCCTTTACTCTGCCCTGATAAGGCCACATCTGGAGCCCCGGGTCCAATTCCAGGCTTCTCAGTATAAGAAAGACAAGGAACTTGCAGAGGGAGTCTGATGGAGGGCCACAAAGATGATTAAGGGCCTGAAGCTTCTTCCTTATGAGGAAAGGCTGAGAAACCTGGGACTACTTAGCCTGGAGAAGAAAAGACCGAAGGGAGAGATCTTACCAATGCATATATATATATATATATATCTACAGGGCAGGAGTCAAGTGGATGGGGCCAGGCTCTTTTCAGTGGCGTCCAGGAACAGTTCAAGAAGCAGCAAGCACAGAGACTAGACCATGGAAAGTTCCTTGCAAACATGAGGAAAAAAAATACTTTGAGGGTGACAGAGTTCTCAACCAGGCTGGAGATGTGGATTCCCCTTCTCTAGATATTCAAAACCTACCTGGATGCTTTCCTGAGAAACCTACTGTAGGGAACATGCTTTAGCAGAGGGGTTGGACTAGACGATCTCCAGACGTTCCTTCCAACCCCTACAGTTCTGTGATTTACTTGAATATGCACAAAGCAGAGTAAGTTCCCAAATAAGCTAATGGTGAGGAAGGGGAAACAGAGCTGCAAACCTTCTTGTCACCCACATCATGTCAATGCAAGAGGACTGGAATTAACCCTGAGTGACACCAGGATCAAGTTATACATAATTCCAGACCTGCACACTCTCATGCTTAAGTAGTCATTTTTGTTGAAAGAAAGAATCATTAGGTCAATATACAAGTAACTAAGTTTGGATGTCTGCACACCTGAAACCACGACAAAAGATTAACAAGGCCCATCATGAGCACCTATTCTCCTATTCTTCCACTCCAAATTATTGCCACTACTCTCAAGAACACCAATCACAAAAAAAATTAAAATATGTTGCTTAAGGTGACTAACACTAATATGTATGTGTAAGTATATTATATAAAGTCTGGTTTTATTCTTTTATGGAAAAAAGTAAACAGTAACAAAGATGTCAGCTCTCAGCCATTATCTTTAATGTTCTCTCTTTCAGAAGTTAAGATTAATGGTTTAAAAAGAATAAAAGTTTAAAAAGCTACTAATCTGAAATACTTTAACTACATACTTTTTTTCCAAATGTTTCAGTTTCTGTTCAATTTTTAAACTCTTTGACTTCCACTTAATCTTTCTGAGAATCTAAGTTTGCCATGTACTTTGCTCACATTTACTAGATTCCTTAATTAAAGTACAGGCTTTTAGTTTCTTATTCCTTTATGAGCTGACACATTACTCTTCTGTCAGATAAGAGGTTAGACTGAACATACCATAAGAGACACAGGTTTTACTTCTATTTTGAAGAATTAAATGTAAAATCCCATCTAGGCATTAAAAATAAATTACTGATCCCAACTTCATCCTGACAAACTTAATTGAACAATGAACGCTCTTTTCTTCATAAAGCTTTCCCCAGCACTAACATCAAGAGATATCACCAAGCAGTTGATCTGCAGGACTAGGCCCAAGAACTTAGCACCAGCTTTGGGAATATAGGGAGAGCACTGCCCTGAGGAATAGTCAACATCACCTAACACAGTGCAGTAACAAAACTGTACTGCCTTATTTCCAAATCACACAAATCATTTCTGTCCATGCTACTTACTGAAGTAATGCCATTACTATTCTGTGAAGCACTACAACACTCCAATTCATGCCCTCAAGGCTCCTGACTATTTCCACTGACTAGACAGGAAACAGACACCACAAATCTTTATGAGATGCAGTGTAAGTTCACATAATGCAAGAAAAGATCTGACATATAAGGCTCAAGTTTTAAGCACAGACTGAACCACAAATGAGCAGCCTCCTAGGATCCAAGTTGTCATCATAAGAAAAATAATTTGATTTAGTTATTTCAAGAATAGATAATATACTATAACTATATATAAATATATATATTTGATAAATTCATGTCACCTAGTCTCATATTAACATGCTAAAGCATTGTCTGAAACCTATCTAAACTCATAGGAGACAGAAAAGTAGAACAACTCCACCTGATGAAGTATGTCCACTGATCAAGTCCCAGCGAAGTCAACTACAGCTTTCTCTTGAGTTTTCCTACAAGTTAAGCTAGATCTACAAAACTTGAATTTCAGTGATGAATTTTCTGTATGCTTAACTCAGGCTCCAGTAAACTGAAATTGTTCTGAATAAAGTAATCTTAGTCTGCTAATAGAACATGCTCAAATTAGTTTGTAGTACAAGAAAAAAAATATTAAAAATATTTAAATGCTCAGTTTGGATCGTGTTTTTCAAAACATTAACCCTATGCACTACCCATGATGCAGGAAGCATCTACTACTTGATACAGTGTTGAACTACTCTTTGCTTGTACTGACACTCACTTCTTAAAGGGTGCAAATTTGTATATTCAAAATTTAAAACAACAATTGATGCATGATTTCAGTTTCCACAGGCTGAATTAAAATCAGTTTAGATTTCAGTATTTTTTTCTTTATTTTTCCATATTTTTTTCGTATTTTATAATATTTTAGATTATTTTTTTTTTCCAGTAAATACAGTACTGCACACAGCAGTCATAGGCAAAAGTGCATTCATGAATGTGCTGGCACATCTGGCTACAGTACAAGTTCAACCATTTTTCAAATCCTGAACATTGCTAGCAACTGCCAATCAAGGACTGAAAAAATTAAGTGTTCTCTTGAAGGACTTGATTTGTCTCTGTATACACATTAGCTAGAGCATTTCTGTTTGGTTAAAAACAGGAGGAATTAATTTGTTGCCAATCATCATGTTATCCAGACACACTGTCTCCCAAAACTGTGATTAAAACACTTTTGCAGAACCTCGGCAATGCCAACTTCCAGCTGTACACTGAAAAGGAATATTAAGTTACAGAGGAAGAGAAATGGAGAACAAATGAACTATCATTCAGACAGCTTATCTCCTCCAAAAAACAGACCTATGGTTACTGCTCTCCAGAATCAGTATTTATTGGATTCCATTCATACTACAGAAACAAGACATCTATGTTCCATATGGTTTAAAAACTATGCATTTTTGAAAAAAAGTTTATCTAAAATTTACACTCTAATCCATTAACAACAGCGCAAATACAAAAAGAATCTGTTGAGGAACTCTTTCTATTTAAGAAGTATGCTTCCAGTACAAATAGCTTAAGTAATAAACACACAGTTAGGAGGGAACAAAACTTCATATTAAGGATTTTACAGTTAGCTGATTTTTACACCATCCTTACTTTCTAAAAAGTTGCACGTGCACAAAAGAAAGTGAGATATCTGACTCCACACTTGGAAGAAAAATATACATAATATATTTATCCTTGAGCCTTCTATAGCCCACACAACTGCATTCTTGTCACGCTTCCCTAACTCAAGGTGTTCAGATCCAGACTGCATATGAAGGGTACACTCAGGAATGTGAAGATAAATCAAATGGAGATATGAAATCAGTGGTGTGCAAGTTATAACAACCTCTGTTCCCAAAGCAAACACTCAGGGCTAAAAGGTCTCCTACTTTGCAAAGCACAGATCCTCACAGAATTTTTTCACCCAGCAATTCCTTCAGCTGTGGAAGCAACTGCAATAAAGAGACTTGGGCTAACTCTTAAAACAGTATTTTTACACAGCTCAGAAAACATCTCTGTTGTTTATGTATATATGTGTATATATATATATATATGTGTGTGTGTGTGTGTGTGTATATATATGCTGTTCCATCTTTAAAGGTAGCATCTTACTTTTAAAGCTTATTTTTGATATAAATCAAGAATGTGCAGAAAGGAAATTAGCGTGGTATGAACACCTAACAACAGCCCCCCAGGTGAAAGGGCTCTGAAACACTTTGCTGAAAGAGATCTTCTCTCTTGTAATTTACCATCAGCTCCAAGGGAGAATCATGTCTCCTAGGGGCAAGAAGCTGTAAAATTGCATTTCGCAGAAGAGGTGGGGAAAAAAAACAACAACAAACAAACCACTGATCATAACAATTATTCACCCTCATACTATCCCAGGTATTTATTTCTTGTTCATTCCTTCAGGACCCACTATACTTGGGCATTCTTAAGGACTCTTTAAAACTGCCAACTATGCTTACAGAAAAAAATATATACATATAAAAAAATCAAGAGTTAATAGGTGTTTGGAAATCAGAGATATGGAAAAAATAAATAAATAATAAAACATTACTTTTAAAGTACCAGCGAAGTTCTGCTTCACTGGTTTCTGTTCACCCCCTTTTGAGAGGGAGGCAGCAAGACACCAAGATCCCTCCTTTAGTCAGATGCTGCAGCTTTGAGTAACTTAGGTAATGGTAGGAGAACCAGGGTCCCATCTTCCAGTATTTCACAACAAAGAAGGACACAGTCCTGCCCTCACTAATGTTAAACACAAAGAGATGCCAGACGATTTCCACCACACAAGCGAGAATTCTTGACTCTTAAAAGGAATGTCATGGGACTGTGGATGTCGTTCAAGCAATGAGAAGATATTTCTGACTCATAAAACGGAAACAGCCAAGCTGAAGATATACTAAAAGCTTGTACTTACAGAAAGGCAGAGAGCTTTTACAAGGGAAGGAATTCACCCAACATAAACTCTTCTGGTTGTCTGACAGAGGGCAAAATGACGTGATAGAAGAATGGCACGTTTCTCTAAGTTTTGGTAAATATTCCCCTGAACTTCAGTCTCCACCAGCATCGGTGCCACCCAACAGGAGAAAGAAGCCAGACAACCGAAGTTTTACTTTCCATTAGCAAAGCCGGCTGTAACAGAAAGCAGGGAAGGCAGCGATGGAGGCTTCCCCGGACTAGAAGGGTTATTCCTAACACGTTATGCTGAAGAAGACCACAAGAGACACTTCACATTTCCTAGCCGGCGTTCCGTCACTCTTCAGTACTCCGAAAGCCTCACAGAGAGGAACGACGGGAATGCGCGCGGGTGCGGTTCGGTGCCGGCGAGAAACCCCGCGCCGGGCAGGGCAACACCACCCCGCCCGTAAGCAGCGCTGCCAGACCCGCACCCGCCCCGCGCCCAACGCCGCCAGGCTCCGCGTTCCGGCACGGTGCAAGATGTGGTACCGGCGCGGAGTAAATCGTTAACTCGCAGCCCGCTTCCCCACAGCTCCTCTGGCGGAGTTCCCAGCCCCAGTAGCTCGGCTGCAGCTCACCCCCGGCACCGCACACAGCGGGCAGCCGAGACCCTCCACCCCCCCCCAGCGGCTACCGTGGCCCGCGGACTGCCTCCGCCTTCCGCTCACCTTCCTGCCGTCGGAATCTCCCTCTCTCTCTCTTCTCGTTGCAGTGGCGCAGGCGCTGCTGAGCGTCCGGCGGCGTGCTCAGCGAACGCCGCGCAGTACTGCACCGTGCCCCGCGCAGCTCCGCACGGAGCCCCCGCGGCGGCGGCAGCCGCGCTGCCAGCGCTGAGGCTTGAGGGCGGCCCCACGTGCGTCCGTTGCGCCAATCCGCTCCGCCCGCCCCCTCAGCCGTCCCGGGCCGCCCGCAAACCGGGCGCGGCGGCGGCCCCCGGCAGGGCGCTGGTTTGGGAAGTAGGGGAAAGCGAAGCGCTGGGCCGAGAATTTTGGATCGCTGGAGGGGAGGGAACAAAGGAATCCTGGGCAGCGAGCGTCCCGAGACTACTTCAGGGCCTGAGCCAGGGCTGAGGGAGTTGAAACGGAGAAGGCTCTGAAGTGGAGAGCATTTATAAAGCAGCCCTTCGGTTTGCCGAGAAGAACCGAAATATGTTCACTGCTTGTCAAAGAACAGCAGCAGTGGCTCCAGCTTTTCTAAATGGCCCAAAGATAGAACAGCACTACAGCAGCGATGGGAACCTTCGGCCAGGAGAGCAAGAGTGGTTGCTGCAGCTCGGGACTTCTTGAAAGGCGCAACCATCGCGTTCTGCTACGCATCAGACGTCAGCTAAATTGTAACAGGTCACCCACCACACGCAAAGAGTGCAACTGGAAACAAATGTTGCCCCTGTATTCTGTTCCCGACTTGAGGCGTCCAGTCTTCGTGTCACACTTCCGGCACTGCTGCAGTCACTGTGGCCACACTTAACAAAAACTTAGGATGAAAACAAACACTGTGAACATACTAAATATTTTTTGTACCATAGTTTGTGGTGTTTACAGCTTTGCATTGTTGTATGATTGTTAACAGGAACTGTAATCAGTTTCCGTTAGTTACTGACATCGCACTGTATGTTGGTAGGTTGTTGTGTATGCATTTTGTTCCCACCATTCTGTCTGCTAGTTACTGGTGTGACATAGTGATAGCTGTTCCCAGTAGCCTCAGTTTCTCAGTCAATTACTATCTATCTTGCTGCTGCTCCTACAGGCTGCTCATGAAATGTGCTCTTAACTCCACCAAATGACTCACCTTAATTGCAATGGATTTTTGCACAGCTGTAGTGGAAACAGGCTGATCAACTTTTGTTGTAGGCTACAGCCTCCCACAAATGCTTCAGTGCCTCCTAACCTACATGCAACAATTTTCAGCCTCCAATTTCCTTCCCTTTTTCCTATCTTTTGAGGATATTTTCCCAAAAAGACAGCGTCCTTTCTAGTGTGATCCTTGTTTACCCAAGTTAAATATCTCCAGCACCCTTGGGCTTGTGCCCAGGTGCCCAGCCATGAGAAGCAGGGAACACAGGCCACAACCATGAGAGGCAATGCCACAAACAATGTCAGGTGATAGCAAGGACAGTCAGAGTGTTGTAGTGTTGAGTCCTTCAAAGAGCCCATAACTATCCTTCTTAGAAGAATAACTTGGGATTGGCCTGATGTGTGTTTTTATCTACTATGTAAATACTGAGTCTTCTAAACTTTGTGATGTCTCCACAGCCACACAAATCAGTAACATAGAAGGTGAGGAGGTCACTGAATTACTGCTTCCAGAAACCAAGCAGAAAAAAGATGAATGCACATTTGGGTGCAATCAAAATGACACCTACAAGCCCTTAAATCTTTTCTTTCTTTCTTTATTCTTCTTTTACTTCCACTGTTTTCTGGTGGTTATTCTCTTTCCCCTGTAGGTTCTCTGCACTCTGCAGACAATGAAGTCTAGTTGGTTTGTTTTTTTTTTTTTCTTTTTTTCTTCAGGTACTCCAGACTTTCAAATGTGTCTCATTTTTGTTACCATCATCTTTTAGTCTGATGGTATTTACTTTCAGTAAGTTAATTGCTACTAGTAATGCTAAATTATGTTTATTGATAGATTTCAGGCTATTTTTAAGCATTTACAATGATACACACTGTTCTTCTAAAATGCCCTCTTAAATGTCCTTGGGCCTTGTTGGACTGAGTGTCATGCTCATGCTCAGCCATTGTTCTGATCCTACATGAGGATAAATGTATTAGTTAGATTAACACAGCAAAATACTCCATCAGGCTTTAGTCTGCGTGCCATACAGGTATAGGCAAGTAAGTACTTTTTTTTTCTTTTTTTTTTTTCCCATACATAAGTAACATTAAACAAACCCAAAAAAGATCTCTCAATAACCATACAAAACTGTTTGAGTGCCTTAGAGTTCTGACAAGTGATATCTAGTAGATGTAAATGAATACTTTGAGAGCTCAAGGCCCACAGCACTATGCCAGACTGTTTCAGAGAGCTTATTGTCTTCATGGTCATGCCTTTGTGCCTCTCCTACACAAATCCTACACAGATTTGTGCCTCTCCTACACAAAGTATGCTACCGTGGTACAAATTAACCTCATTTCTGTCCTAAACTCCCCATGCAGCAATCTCTGGCCAGGAGACAGAGCTTAAGCCAGGCAAGTGATGCTGTCTTCAACCACTCTAAAAGTTATTCTACTCTTCAGAGCCACAAGGAATTGCAGAGTTGAAATCTTGGACAGAAATGCTGAGCTTCTCTGTACAATCTGTAGTTCCGTGGTGCTGGGGTTCAAGACAACATTCAGAATAGGGGCTGAAAAACAAGTATGACAGGGTGTGGAAAAAGACTGAGAACAAAGGGTGTCTCCAGGAGACAAGAGCAGAAGTCAAGTGAGGAGCATAATCCCTGTGACGAGGACCCTGACTGGAGAAGAAGCCAATGAATAGAAGCAACTTGTGGCTCTGATTGGTTGACTACTTGCATGGGCAGTTAGTGCCTACGCAGGAACAAGGCTTGTTGAGTGTTGTGTGGACATTTGATGCAGAGGTGGGGGGAGAGGTATGGAAAGTTACGGGTGGGAGCTTGATATGTATATAAGGGATGTTAGAATCCGCAATAAAGGGTTTGGATTATTCATATATGAATTCATGCCTCAGACACTGCACTGTGGGATCAGAAGGGAGGTCCAGACTCTGAAATCCTGTGGAAATAGAAATATTACATCCTGATGGTTATCTGGTTTTCCAAGACTCATCCAAGCATTCAAACATAAATCTTAGCCTTTGCTCCAGGAGCAAATGAGGCTGTTGAAGTGTTTTGTGCCCAAGATAAGAAATATTCTTAAAATTAAATTTCACATAATAGACTATTTCCCTGAAATATTACCTCTAAATTTAGGATAATGAAATGTCATGCAGGCCTGGAAGCAGGAAATCTATTACAGCTGTGCAGCTGATCCACTAGAATGCCTAGAACTGTCACTGATGAGTAGCTCGATAAAGGAGTGATGAGCAAGATGTCTGTAGTCCATCAGAGAGGTGAAAGAAGACTGTAAAAGACACCTTTGAATAAAGAGCTAATCTGTTAAATTGTTAAAATTGTAAGAGTAGTTGAGCACAAACAATGGGAATGATATGGGGTCATTAGTTAGGGGTGGAGTTAGGGGTGTAGAATAGGCGTGGAATATTGTAATGAATTTCTAGAATTAATTGTAATAACCACTCCTTGTACCATAAATATGCCTGTATTCCCTCTATTAATAGGGATGTTTACCTGCTTTTGGTGTGCAGGCTGGGAAGGAATTATCCCCCATGCACCCGGCCAGCCAAATAAGACGTACCTGCTCTACAACTACTTCATGGTTATAGAGTTTGTTCCGCAAGTCACCTTGTAGTACTACATGAGAAACTGAGCAGGCTGGAAATGCTCAAAAAGAGCATTTAAAGATAGATAGGAATCGCAATCTGAAAAAAAAATACTGCTGCAAACAAGTGATGGTGTTCAAGTGTATAGCTAAAGTCATTAGCCAATTAAAATACTTGACAGATGCAAGATGGTGATAAGTCATAAGACAGTGCATGATACAATGAACTGTGTGGGGAGGGGAGCTTTGTCTTGGACATCTGGTTTTCTCAGGCTGCAGTGCTACATTTGCTAATTGTAATGGCCCTCAGATCATTTGCCACTTGGCAAATCCAAGCCTGTGATTAGAAGTAATAGAGAGATGGGACAAAGTGGGTGCATTAGGAGTTATAAAAGTGCCTGCTTAGTTCTTAGTGCTTGCTTGTAGGACTGGAAGGCCTTAGCATTTTATTAGGTCTGATCGACTTAACCACTAATTGCAGGCTTCTTTTGAGCAGCAGATAAAATCTATGTGTAATAGTTATGATTGCTAGGGGAGTGCACAGCATATAGCCATGACGCCACATGCAGCCTGGCCTGACAACATGTATGACTTGACCACAGACATCCTGCTGTGATTTGTAATACGGTACAAGGAATGCAATAGAAAATTATCTATAATTTGCATGACATGCATTTCTACTTATCATCTCTAAGTAGTTAGTATCATTGCTGTGTAGAGAACAGCTCTAAAGGTCATTGGGATGAGTATGAAATGTAAGGAGTTTAGAACATTAGAAATATTCTTTCCTAATATTTATTTAAAAATATGTACAGTTGTAGGTTTTTTTATGGTAAAGTGGATTAAAAACAGACAGAAATGGATAATTTACTGCAATGGTTGAACAAAGCACTTGGGGATTATTTTATTGGCTGTGTACAAATACAATTACATTCCTTTCTTAGAAACAGCCTTCTTATTCAATTCAACTTCTTGCTCTGAATGAAATAAATTCCAATTGTTTTTGTAAATTTTTCTTCTCTCAAGAAGCCTAGTAATTTATTTTTCATCATTGCATTGATGGTAGGCCTTAATATTGTTTAAAGCAGAAACCATTATGTTGTCTGATATTTAAAATATAAAATGTGCATGAAATGTTTTCTCCTAGTTAGAGATTATATTTGAAGCATCTTGATAATAGTGATGAGGAGGAGATGATATAAATACAGTTTATATAGAGAACTGAAAATAAGCTACATGCTGGAGGAAGCATTGAAAATAAATTTTTGAAACTGTGTACTTTCCAGCCACATTATCTCTCTTTGACCCACGTAACCTATCAGGAGAAACAGGGTTTGATCCCTAGTAAAGAGGAGAACCATGGAGTTCAGTCAGCTCATGCACTTGAAATGTCTCAGGCTCCCAAAGGTACCCAACTGGGTACAGAAAGGACAGTAGCAACCTTAATAACTTTTTAAGTTAACTTTTTAAGTAAAACTTTAAAGTTTCATTCTATATTAAAAAAAAAAAGAATCAAATTTCATGCTGTACATGGTGTAGCACACAGACCCTTTAAGCATTTGAAAAGCAGCTAGATGAAATGAGTTTGTGCATTCTGATCATGAATATAATAGATAATTTTGGACCCATTATTAGCTGATTGATGGCACCATTCCCTGAGGGAAATAGTTAAATGATGCTTGTCAAAATCAGCAGCTACGAACAGAAAAATAAAGCAATAGGTGGCTAGTTTATTTCTTTCAAATCTGAAGTCTAATGGATCCTATTAATTTAGACCTGAAATCATTTACCAAATAATACAATCATTAGCAGCATGTTTTCTTTTAATGATGAAAATGTGAATTCAGTAGCTCTAGCTAATATACACTGATACAATACATTTAAAGGTAAAAATTTAAAAAAAAGAATTATTTATAATACAGCATTTGAAAAATTTGAACCTATGTACTGGAAAGGTGTTTTAAAAATTTTTGAGGCTTTCAAAAAGAATGAGTGACTTTTCCTTCAGATTAGTAATTGGGTTTTACTTCATTGCCTCTATAATATCCAGTGTCGGTAATTTCCTGAGAAGGCTTAGAAAATTTCAGGTACATGAATATTGTTCCTCTGAATAGTTGAAGATTAATTTGAAAGTGCATTTCCTTCTGAGAAGTTTTCATTCTCTGAGTAATAGTAACAGCAGTCAAAATAACTTTCTTTCATACCGTTATTAATGTTAATTATAAATATTTCTTGCAATAAATTGGACAGGCATTCTACTTTCAGGTCTTAAACTATTTTATAGAATAACTGAAAACCTGTGCAGAAAATGAGAGCATGCCAGAAGATATTGTTCATGCAATTCATTTCTATTCCATTTCCAGATGATTTCATTGTCACCTGTCACATTGTTATAATGTGTTTTGGTTTACTGCCTCGCTATTTACAACCTGCACAGCAGGCAAAGAGTGAAGGTAAAATGTCATCTATATGTACTTCAGTGTCTAGATAAACTGTGTAAAATCATAATTCATTGACACTATCTTGTCTTAGCAAAAAAAAATGTTTTAGATATTTGCTGTATTAGCTTTTGCATCTAAAGGCAGCCCTGCCATCCCATCTTAGGTAGAAGAACACTGTCCCCGTTATGCAACTCTTGTTTGTTAAAGTTTGGTTCCCACCAAGGGGAGCAGAAGAAAGTAGTCAGGCAAAAAACTCCTAAAATAAAAAGAACAGATGAGGAACAGAAAGTCATAAGATAATATGCTCTTGCTAATTGCCAAATCCTAATTTTAAAAGTTAGTATTAGGTGAATAAGCGCATCACTGCAGCTAGCTTCCATTTGTCTAATTCGTCATCAGTGTCAGTGATAAATATTCTGCAAGACACACTGGCCTTGCTCTGAATGGTGCACTTTGTCTTCACTGGGTACTTGTAACTAGCCAGTTACAGTGAGATTACTTATCTTTGCGTCTTACAGACTTCCTCAAACTTTCTATTAATTTTCCTTTAATGAAGTAAAATTTTTCTTTGTATAGCAGTGAAAAATATTTCTAAGGTTTGAAAAAATATATTTTGTTGTTCAACCAAAACTTTTCATAAATACATAAGATTTCAAAAATATCACCCCCACAGTTGACAGCCTGTAGCCAAATTCAAAAGATATTTTTTCTTTTCAACTGGTGTCTTTTATCTGGATGTCTTTAATATTTTTCTCTGCAACAGTGCAGATGCAAGTGCTTGTGATAGTAAAGCTCTCTCCCCATGATAATAAAGAATATGCTGCCATAGTGTATAATATTACACACAGATAACCTCATGGTATCCTTTCTGAGATTAAGAAAGCTCAAAATAAGTAGACTGGGAACTTTGTGGATTTCACCTTTTTTTTTTTCTTTTTCTTTTTTTTTTTCCAGAACACATTTGATTTTGAAGTACTGAGTGATTCTGTGCAGCACAGTGAAGACAGATCTTGTCAGCTGGCTCCTCATCCCTGCAGGAGAACCCCAGATAAAGAGAATTTGCCCATTGTTATATGTTTTTCTGGACTTCCATGCCACCCAGTGTTCTTTTTGAATGTTAAATACCTCTCCATATGTCAGGTTCCACTATGCCCAACAACTAGGAGAATACATGAAGGACACTACAGAAATAGAGCTCAGTTTGTCCCAAACGCATGCAACATTTTGAGAAAAATGTAGGTGAATTTCTCCTTGCTGCCAAATTTGTAGACATGTCTTGGCCATTCTGGAAGTGAGAAGCAGAGAAGAGAGATTTGGAGAAAAACATGAAATTGTATTTTTTGTGTGGGATTGACAAGTTTCTAGATACCTGAAATGTGGTTTGCTTCAAAAAGGAGAGTGCTGTTCTTCAGTCTCCTCCTATGTAGCTTTTTTGACACATACAAGGCTAGTTCAGAAGGAAGTGGAAAGGGAGGGGAGGGCTCTGAGATTCTGTGGTTAATTCTGCAGAAAACAGACACTGTTGTTAGATGGACACCACACTTACTGTCTTCAGTTTCAAACTCCACAGGAGACTGAAGCAAGCACATGAGCTAACCAGGAAGCAGTGGTGAAACAGGCCGATGTGGACATCCGGGCTTTTGGCCCAGTAGTGTAAGATAATTATTGATTTGACGAAAACAAATTTCATCTTAGTGCTACAAAACAGCATAGCATCCTTATCAAGAAAATTGAAGCTTAAAAAGAGTGAAATAGACAGGTTTAGGTCTGAGATACCTAATATATTAAAAAGGATTATACTTAATATGCCATTGTAACATATAAAGAAATCTGATGCAATTTCCTTACTCTGACAATTAAGGTGTAGCCTCTCAGGGCATCTAACAAGACATTGCCTTTGCTTCAGCAGGGATAACCACTATTTCTCACACCAATGTGCTATGGTGCTATAATTATCTCACAGTATTTGATGACTAACATAAAGCCAAGTTCCTTCAGAGGCTGCCCAAGTAATATTTTAAACATATTTTTAGAACATCTATTTTTTGATTGGAAACAAAACCAGTGTAACTCTGTTAATTCTTACTACCTATGTATAATATACACTCTGGGTCCAAATACAGTGTCTTTAGATTCTAGGTTTATGAAAGACAGTTAACCATGGCTACATAGGCAGCAATTTCTATAATCAATAAGGACATCTTTCATTTCAATGGTGTATTAAACCTAAAAAATTTAGAAGCATGCTGCTAATAAATTTCCGTGAAGGGACTCTGAAAGAATACATAGTATCAGTTTCTAAAGAGATTACAGTAAGAAAAAGATGCAAAATGAGAATAGAAATTAGAATTCTTTGAGTCAACCAGGAAAATCTCCTTTTCCTTCTGCACACTTCGAGAACAACAAGGTATGAAGCTCTACCTCAAAAAACTTGTTGTCTCAATCCAATTGCTGCAAAAAACACCTCACACACATAATAAAAATCTGAGGAATTTGTATTTGACACAGCATAACAAATCCCCAAGATTTTTCCACAGTTTCTAAACACAGTGTAATGCTTTCCAGTGTCAGGGGCAGGACCCATATTTTCACAGCTTGCATATTTTTTCCCCAGAGGGTATCTAAGAATTCAATATTTCTCTGTGAATATGATGGGCTCAGAGTTCTTCCTGAACTTGGGCTATAGGTATTTTGCCTGTAGAAGTTTGCATTTCACTAAGATCAAAATCATGAGTCTTGTAGTCCTTGAAAGTACTTGCTCTTCTTTGACCCAGAAGCAGACCTTCTGTGGTCAGAAATAAAATTGTATCCGAATTTTGAAGCTTTGCCAAGAGCCAATATCCGACTACAGAAATATGTTCTCACATATCAGTTTTCCTAGGTGCTTTCACCAGTTATGAACAAACAGCTGAAGGGGACATTTTTGAGGGAAAAACACAGTTATCTTGATGCAGTCTCTAATAATTAGAGAAAAACTTTGATGAGTAAAAAATAATCACAAATCTTTTTCATCTATTAAAACACAGTAGGAGAATAAAAGTTATGCAATATGATTGCACTTGCAGATATTAAGAGGTAATTTTTACTTTTAAACACCCACCTCACCTATTCTGTCAAAATCAAGATGGAGAAGTGTCAAATAAATGCCTTAGGTCTTACCCTTTCCTTATGCATTTGCTACCAGCTGTTGCCAGGATTAAATAGATATTTGTCCTGGTCCCATGTAACATTCCTTGTATTTCAGATTACCTCTGCAATTTTGGTATTCCAAACAGAAGCATTTGGCTCCTCCATGAGAACTCAAGTGAAACACGCTGTAAGGAAATTCTTAAGTAGAAAGTATAATACTCATACATTATGGACCAATGTTATATAAAACAGAAAAATAGTAAATTTTTTGAAAAGGAATTTCAGTTCTGTACTGTAATAGAGAAGTGACAGGCTAACAGATAGTAAGTTTTCTGTCTTTATATCTTGAAATACTTCTGTAAACTTGCTTAATTTCAATATAAGCATATTTAATTTTCTTCTAGTCAAACTGATATACTTTTTTTATATGCCAGTCTTTGTGAAGGACAGGGTTGGGATCATAAGTGATATGAAAAAAATTTTGTGAGTTACATTCAAATGCCATAAAGTAATGGAGAGCTTAACACAGTGACACAGAGTTATTTACTTTAACTATCATGTGTTTGTTAATGCTCCACAGGAGTTTAAACACTAAAGCCTGTCTTATGGCACGGAAGTATTTTTATTTGTGCATTTGCATACATACACGCACAGTATATATGCTATATATTCCATCCTTATACATATATGCTATGTATACATCCTTATAAATTAATTTTAATCCAGACATTTAAATTAATGAATCATCAGAGGTTTCACTCCACTTATTCCCAAACAGCATAGAAGGAAGTACATGAGTGATGCAATCCATCTTCTTACAGTGATGCACCAATGGCTCCTTACTTTTGTAAGGTACCAAGATTTTTTTCAGAGTTCCACAACTTCTCCAAAAAACTCCACAAACCTCCATATGTGAAAGGACACAAAATATTTTCTCATTCCTTGTAATAAATGCATGCTCAACCAGTGAAAGGTCAAATAATGCTGCAGGAAAAAGAAGAAAGATAGAGTGAATAATTCATTTATATCCCACTAATTGCCTACTGCAGGTGAATTTCTTTATGATCCTGTGAGGTAGACCTACCTCTGAACTACATAAGCCAGAGTAACATCAACACTGATTTTTCTTTCCTATTCTGAATTTACTGAGTGCCTTAACTTCATGTGGAGAAAGATTCATCACCTCTACACTAATAGTGCAATATATACCAGCAACCTGCTTTTTGTCATCTTTACAATGAATCTTGATGCTTCTGAGGAAGGTATTTCTTCCTGTTTGTGCCTATTTATGCTTTGAAAACCAGCTAAAACTCTGAAGAAAAGTTGTGTATTCCACAACCAACCAACCAATAAATAAATAAATAAAGCTCTTCTCACTGGACTTCAGACTGTTTCTGTTTACAGAGCATGCCAAGGCACTGTTTTAAACCCTGAGGCTTCAGAAGTCTTATTAGTGGATAACCTGAAACATAATAATAATGCTAGTAAAGTCAAGATAATTACTAGTGTTCTGAAAGTTAAGCACCGTATACTTGTAGTCAGTAACACTTTTGCTAATCCCACAGGGATTAGTTTTTTTATTTCACATTTTGTATCAGATTTATCTCAACTTGCTGTTGCCACTGGTACAGTTTATCTGTTTAGCTTGGGTTTGCAGAGATGAATCAGATATATATGTCTATATATGTTCACAGACTATTAAAGGGAATTTGATTTTCACTTGTCTTATGTATTTCAATGTCATACATTTGATTTTTTTTATCACGATGTTTCCTTACCTTTTGCTTTTCAAATACATTTGAGAAATATCAAAATGGAGTGACTTGTAGTATAACACTTGGCTTTTCAGCTTGAAATCTGGTTTCCTTTCTATTGCTTCCAGTATCTGCAAATGACCCTGGGCAAAAAGTATTATTTATACAAACTATATTTATACAAGTCTGATTAATTTCAAGATAGATAGGTAGCACAGCCAGGTGTAAGGCAAGCAAGCAGATAAGTACTGACCTCAAGATGGAAGGCTATCTAGTTTGATACCTGTGCAATTTAATCTACTACCCAAATCTGGAATATCAGGGCTTCACTCTTGCAGGCTCAGAAAGAAACCCAGTGTCTTGGTTGCATCTGGAATAGAATTAATCTTCTTCCTTTTAGTTAGTGTGATGCTGCACTTTGAATTTAGTATGACAATAATGCCAGTAACACACCAATGCATGCTTGGGAAAAGGGTGCTGATCAACAGCTGGCTGAACGTGAGCTAGAAGTGCACCTAGGCGATCGAGAAGGATAATGGCATCCTGGCCTGCATCAGAAATAATGTTGCCAACGGGAATAAGGAAGTGTTTGTCCCCTTGTACTCAGCACGGTTAAGATTGAGTCTTGAGTACTGTGTTCAGTTTTGGACCCCTCACTACAAGAAAAATATCAATGTCCTGGAGCATATCCAGAGAAGGGCAACAAAGATGGTGAAGGGTCTGGAGCATAAGTCTCATGAGGAGTGGCTGAAGCTTTTTTTTGTTTTCTTTTGTTTTTGTCTGGAGATGAGGAGGCTCCTGGAAGACCTTATAGCTCTCTACAAATCCTTGAAAGGAGGTCAGGCTCTTTTTACAGGTAACTAGCAATAAGGTAAGAAGTAATGGCCTTATGCTGTGCCAAGAGAGGTTCGGGTTGGTTATCAGGAAAAAATTCTTATCAGAAAGAGTAGTGAAGTATTGGAACAGTCTGTCCAGGGAAGCAGTGGAGTCACCATCCCTAGAAGTGTTGAAGAAATGTATAGATATGGCACTGAGGGACATGATTTGGCATTGTGGTGATGAGTTGACAGTTGGACTAGACGTTCTTAGTGATCTTTTCCAACCTTAATGATTTTATGATTCTGTGATTCTACAGTTGCAGATTACTTGGGTGTTAAAATTATTTTTGTATTATTATATTCTCAAGTTGCTGCACTCAGGAAAGCTATAATATACAGCTCAGCTTTTTCCAGTATTCATTTCTCTAGACTTTAGACAGATTTTTGTCTTTTTTTTTAAAGTATGAAATTTTTTCTTTCCCACTCATTCCTTTTCCACACCTGTCAGATTTACAAACTCCATCTGGGATCTGAATAAAGCAAGTTGTACTTTCTCTCTGCTCCCCTTACTAATGAGGATTCTGCAGACAGAAGTAAGCTGACAATTTGGATGATGTAGGAAGAAAACTGCAGCTCAGCTCAGCTTCTTTGGAAGAAAAAAATGCAACTGGCATTAAATTAAGTATATTTGACTTCACAGTATTCGGAATATAGATACAGAGTAATAGGATGTCACTCTTTACAGTGTTATTTTTTTCTGACTGTAACCTCTACAGGCTGATTAGTGGATCTCATTTCATCAGGTTTTCAAATTGCCCTCATGCATTTCACCAGCATCTATATCTTTATCTGTATCAAAGAGAAAATGTGTCTGTATTTAACAATGCAAGACTGCTTTGGGAAACTTGAATGTCTTTCTTCCAGTAAAAATATATTGTTCTTCCTTTATATAGCATTGCAGAAAAATTTGTCTGACTACTATTGAGCTCTAATGTGAGTACAAATTCTGCATTCAGTATTTAACTGGGGGAAGGGGGCGGGGAATCTGATTTATGAAATCACAAAATAAATAGGAAAGAAAAGATGTCTGTCTTCCTAAACAACAAGTTCATAGCAACTAGGTTCTCTTGGGAAACTGCCAAACATCATTTACTTCCCACATATGTGACTGCAGTTCTAGCATTAAAACAGACATCAAAACCATATAAATATAACCAACTTTCTGAGATACAACAAGTATTAACAGTTTCACATCCATTCATTTAAAAGCATATTGGAAAAAATAAATTCAAGCTGCACTGACATCTGTTATTTTACATCTTTTCACTTATTGCATTACAGCTAGAAAGTGAATTACTTTCCTTTCTGAAAACTATTGAAAACTGCAAATATTCTTTCATCATTAGGCAAAGCAAATTAGTTTACAGAGGTGAGATGAGATGATATTAGGAGACACCATCTTTAATGAGTTTGATATATATTTGTGGACAAAATGAACTTAACGCAATATCACATTTTTTGTCCTGATCAGGCATAATAATATATATGTATATATTTAAGTTGAAATTCTTTTGCCTGTATTTTTTTAATGTGAGCTGAAGTGATTTTACAGATTCTAAGCATAAAAGAAAAGGGTTTGAAAGATAATGAGTTATGATATGATAATACTTGACTGACATCAGTAGATGAGGAGCAAAACACTGATATACAGCTTTGTTTTTCACTTCTTGTTATATGCATTAGTGAAGAGGAAAGCAAACTTTCTTAGAAGCAGCTGTCCCTGTCCCAGCACACCACACCAACATTTAAAGTCAGCAGGGGGTACAGTGCCACCTTGTGAACCACTACATTCATGTCCAAAATTTGTCTCAGTCATACTGGGTGTTTGAAGAAAATGGATATCTCACTCTTCTTCATGGTCTGTTGTATCTGACTGGCAAGATTTTCCTAGATTTAGCTGTAAAAAAGGGAAGCTGTAAAAAGAGAAGTTTCCATAGATGGAAATTCCTATCAAAAATTATACAGGAAATAGGGTTTTCCAGCACTGGGAGATTATTTTTATCTCTTTTTGTTCGTTTTTCAATGTCTTCTGGGAAAACATGTTTATTAGTGTACGTGGGCAAGCTCATATCCTACTTACATTATTTAATTTTTTAAAAAAATCAATATTGAAATATTGACTGTTCACTTTCACATCTGATTCCTTTCTCGGTTTACTTACACAGAAGAGGAGAATCCTGAAACAGAAATTTTGGAAGCTTTGACTACAGTACAAAACTGCTGCTTTGTACTGAAGTTTCGTCAAGCACATATAATGTATGTATCACAAGCATGTTAACTAGCAAGAATTCAAGTAAATTACATTTTATCCTCTAGTGTCAAACCAGTTTCCCGTATTGGTGCGTGTAAACTTTCTGGTTATACATACTTTAATGGTATTGTCCATAAACAAAGACTAATACATTACTAAGTTCTAACAATCATTAAGTGGTAATCAGCTAGTGTTTAATCAGGTGTAAACTGATGATACTAGCTCTTAAGTCTCTGAAAATTTCTTACGTAAGAAGAAAAATAATTCAGAAAAAAGAAAAAGTTAAGAAATTATTTTGCCATAAACTTCAGTGTAAGTAAGTGTCCTTCTTAGGTCCCATGGCAACTAATATGTGGAAGGCAGCACATTAACAAACTAAATCAGGTTTTGAAAATATCTCCTTTGATTTTATTGTATATTTATGAAGGCAGGCCCCTTGATTTGTTCAGTCAAAAAAATCGCTCTAATATTTCCTATAATTCAAAGGCTTTGCTTATCACTTGAATAGCTTTATTCTACTACAAATTTATCCTTTTTAGGGTACATAACTTGGATTATAGATTAGTAACATTAGTAACAAGAAAAAAAATCAAAGGAAAGAACTATTTGCAAACTATCATGTTAGAAATTTATTATAAATGAGTATTACTTACTAAACCATTTGTATTCATTATCCAAGGAAATAGTCTTACTTCAGAAATATTTAAATAAGAATTTAATTTCCCACAGAAATTAATAACATTAGCTCATAAATATTTATACTTCAATTTCAAGAGACATTATAAATTTAAATGTGATCTGTGCCATTTTAAAAATAGTTCTGTAACTAATCTTCCTTTCTTATACACATAGAATTCTCTTCTTAACTGTAATGGGAAGTTCAAGAGCAAAAGACCATAGGCCTGAATAGTTCCCTTCCTATGCATCCAACCACATTTTCAGGTGATTAGGCTTCGTCTGGGACAGACACTTGTGTTCAGAACTGACAAAAGCTGACAAGGTATTGCCATGTCTCACCCTGGACTGGCTCTTGCAGGGTTGGTCAGGGAACAGGGAGGATAGAACGTACCTACTCAAAACCTGCTGGTTTTGGAGAAACTGAAAGAAATGTATTTGTTCAGCCTGGAGAAGAGAGAGCCTCTGGGGAGTCCTTACTACTGTTCACAACTCCCTGATGGGAGAATGCAGAGGAGGTGTTATCTGGCTCTAGCAGCGGGGTGAGACACAACAGGCAGATTGGAACATGAAAAACCCATTAGATATTAAGAAACTTTTTTAAAATGAAGAACAGATTGTGGATCTTCAGCCTTCATGGAGTTCAGGACTTGATTGGGCTTGGCCTAGGGAAATTTGATAGGCTTGTTCTGAGCAGGGGGGAAGGAATCGATGCCCTCTGGAGGTACCTTTTCAACTAGATTATTCTGTGATTTTTCTGTGATTTGATGTGAGAAATGTCCAAATGACACATCTAATTGTAGAGGAGTACAATCTTGCAAAATCAACAGTGCCTCAGTAGTGACATTAGGCTGAGATTACCCAGGCAATGAATATACTTACTTTGGAGGAAGAAGAAAGGAACACAGATGGAGAAAATTAGGGCCAGGAAAATGGAGAAAAGTAAAATGAGCTATATAGTCATGAACTGTGTAGTGATACCAGCTGGACGGGTCTTGCTCCAGCTCCAGAATGGAGCAAGACAGTAAACCAAAACTCTGTTCTGGCTACACTGTAAGAGTGCATGTTTTTTCTGGAGCCAAGAGAACGATGTGGAGGGATGCTTCCCTGTCTAGGATGGAAATATCTGGATGAACAAATATGGCATCCTGGTATCAGAGTCGCTGTCCACTCTAGCAGCCATCCATTGTTCAGAAAAAAGCATTTATAATCTCTGAAAGAAAAGAAATTTGTGTGAAACAGAAATAAATTAAAGAACTTGTCATTATTTCTTTCTCTAAAAATGTTATTAGTGAGAAATTATCAGGGCTTTAAATTTTCCCTAGATGAAAGACAATTTCTGTGATAGATTAGAAATTTGGTTTGCAAGTTCTAGATACTTATTTACATTATTTTTAATTGCAAGCACCAAATTGCCCATACCCTATCTTGAAAATTACACCCACTCTCTATAAGCACTCCTACGCCACAGCACTTTTATTCTCTATTTAAGCTCCAAATCAGTAAAATCTATGTTACAGCTGATATGATTGTCTCTATGAGCAGAGGACAGTTAAACTGTAGGATTCCTAGGGGGCTAAGCTGCTGCTGTCCTTGTATAGATGTTAACAAGGAACAGAAAAGGACACACAAAAAACATTTCTCACTGAATGATATGCGGACATAATCTTGACAAAATAGACTTGAAATATCAGAATCTTAAAAGATGGTGCTCCACTGCCAAAAAGGGCAGATACTCTTCTCTCCCTTGTCTTTATGAATTAACATGAAGCAAGCTGTACAGGGAAAAGCACATCACTCTTCTTAAATGTCTAAATAGCATTTTTGAGAGTTTCCTTCTTAATGTACACATGGTCATAATTCCTCTGACTTGGCACTAATGCAGAAATATTCTTTCACTGGATGAACCTATGACACAAAAACCTGCATAGACCTCTCTAACATGGATTCATTTTATTTGATCTTTTGAGCATGCCATAATAGGCAAGGAAACTATAACTTCTGGTTAAAAAAATTAGTATACAAAATGTCCCCATGGTTCATTTCATGTTCCTTAATAGAAGAAGGTTGAAGACATTACCCTAAGTCATCTTGTGCATGAAGTAATTTGGACATCACCTGAAGAACTCTGATATGGTAGTTCATATTCGCCAGTTGTTTATATGGCATTTTCTGACCTGTTTATTCCCATGTTGTAGCTTGTTTTCTATAACACCAAACAGAAAGGCTCCCAAATAAGTATTGGTGTGGAACTAAACAGACAGTTCCAGTTTTGCCATCTTGTACAGAAGGCAATACAGAGCTACACTGAAGTTCAGTTACATTTTTCTGCCTTTTCACTGCAGCAGAAAATCTGAGAAGACAAATGCAATGTTATGTGTTGTCATCAGTTTCTGGCACATAAGTACCAAAATATACATGGTTCATTTATTTATATAAGAATTTACTTAACAAAGGAGATGATCAACAGTATAAAATTACTATCTGAAGACATTTCCTAATTTTTTGATAAATCAATGGTCTCATGTCTGATTAAAGTACAGAAAAGAAAAATGAAGGTTTCAATTAAAAAAAAATATATATAGATTGTGCGTTAGGCTGCAGAATTTTATTTTTGCATTGGAGATGAGTTTGCTAAAAATGAATTTTGCATTGAAAATCTGGGAAAGAGAAAAAGAAAATGAAAAGCCAATCAATTTCTCTCTAGATAGAAACAGTGATGTGTATTTTAGAACCATACACAGAACAGAAATGTACTTCACGATACATTCCTCCAGCTTCTGCAACAGACGGTAGTAAAAAAAGAAAAAAAAGATTGTTGCCAGCTGAACAATCCATTAGAATCTATGAAAAAGTGATGAAAGCGATGACCAATTTCGATTAGATACAAATCAGCTGAAAAACGTTCACTTTAGCTTATTGCTCTCAACATTGAACTCAAACTGGTGTAAAAAAAACAAAGAAATGTCATGATCTAGCAGAAGCCGGAGTTCATTGGGTATCCCGACTAGGTAAATACATGTAGATGAATAGATAAATAGAAAGTTTTAAATTATCTTACCAGATCAGATCTTAATGTATCACTAAATAGACCCTGAAGTAGTGCAATTCAGGCTAAAGGGCAAGAGGGTAACATGGAATAGTGCAGAAGGAAAAAAACTAACAATAAGGTAGAGATGTTTTGTTATCCTTACTGGAGGTTCATCACATGCTTGTATATAATTCTTGAATAAATAAATATTGATAATAATAAAAATCCAGACTGTCAATTATTTTAGAAAATATTGGAAACAGTAAACTCATACCACAAAATGAATTAAGCTCTTCTCAGACTGGAATTGACCTGCGGAACAGCACTCGGACTCACGAGAGTCAGAATGTAAGGTAGTTTATTTTAGGTGTATACACCGGCACAATGGGGGGCTTGCACCACCCCAATTGCGCAACTAGTGTCTCTCAAGCAGCCATATTTATACCACACAAAATGCACACTCACAATTACACAAAAGCAGGTATTGCTAACTCACTCTAGACAATGGATTGTCCTATGCTAACTAATTCCTTGAATGTTTTCTCGTTTTTCACTCCTTCTTGGTCATGCGCAGTGTATAGTTAAGTCAGTTTGAATGAGTTTTCCTTTATGGTGATTGGTCCATTTTCTTATCTGAAGGTTTCAGGCCTGGCATTCCAAGAGCTTCTTCCCTTGCAATGTGCTATTGATAAGCGAAAGCCTTGCCCCCATTCTACCAAACTCCTCCCAAGTCCTGCCTATTCCTGGTAATCCCCTCCCCAAACTCCGCCTAAACTCCCCCAAGTCCTGCCTATTCCTAGTAAGCCACACCCCAAACTCCGCCTCTGAAGTAAGGGTTCCTCCTTTCTTTAATTTCTATGGAATTGAAGTGAGGGGCCCCCACCATACATGTACAGGGGGCCCCCCTGTACAACCTCCCTGTACAATCCCCCTGTACGGGGATCATCCTAGGGTTTCTACCTTTACTCAGAATTTCTCATCAGTCACTTTAGCAGTTGTAGGTAATCACTTCTGCTGACTGCTCTCATTACGCAGTTGTGTCAGAAAGTTGTTCATGCAACAAAGCAGCGAATCAGATGCAGGATCTGATCTGGCAAAGAAATATTGCCCCCTCTCTCTTCCTCTCTTCCATTTTTATCTGAACAGGTCTCTGACCCAACTTACCACATGAGCACACGATGAATTGTGCTGGTGTAAGAGATGGGAGGAAAGAGGTTAAGAGCTTTTTATTATTGATGACCAATTATGCATTTCCCAATATCTGTGACAGTTACTGCTCACTAAGTGTGTTAACTGTACAACAACCAACACCTAGGTGACTAAAATTTATCTCTCTTTGGCCTTGTGCTTATGTATATTTTCATGGACATTTTGGTCAAAAGACTAACAAACTATAAAACCTGACAAGCACATGATGTATTATTGATACCATGTAGCTAAAGATATAGCATGCGTTTTAATATAAAATTGACTTCTGGAAAAATGCATTACCCATAATTTGTTCTGTTTTACATTAGCAGTCATTTTCTTTATACTTCTACAGCTTTTTTCCCTTTTCTTTCAAGCAAGTTTTCTTTTCAGTCTAGCATAACCTACTCAATTTCCTTAGAGAATAACTGTTCCAGAGATTCATCTCTTACTCATCTTTTCAAGCAGTTTCTCCTCAGTCAGCATAGTTATTTCATTTAATGTTTTGAATGGCTATTCATGTGCTCTTTTCTATGTAACAAATATCTTCATTCATGCAAAGTCATCACCCCTTCTTTCCTCCTACCCCTCACCAAAGAAAAAAGGCAAAAAGGAAAACAAAACAACAGCTGCTACAGTGGAAGCTTGAATCCAGCATTGCCAACCAAAGACTTGCAAAAGATACTTAATAGACTTCCAAATCAGTTTGGGTTACAAATAGATCTGTCTTTGTTCCTTTCAAATTCAGCTTTTCTGGGGTCACTCTCTGAAGTTTGTTACTGAAATAATGAGAACAAGGGCCCTGCTTTTTACATGATAAACACACAAGTTCCAAGTTAACGTAAATACTAATGACTGGAGAGCTAAAATATGTGAACCCTGCTAAAAACAAATGTAAAGGTAAAATCATAAAAGTGTACTTTTACTAACATATTACTATAATCATACCCAGAAAAACACCAAATTGCTGCTAACCAGCACAACCAGTAAGGACATTCAGGTCTGTATCTTGGTGACTCTAGAAACAGTGCTATGAATGGTTCTAGCTCACTGCTGTTACTGCTATGCACACAAATTTCAGTGTTAAATTGAATTCATTAAGGTTTGATCCTTTATTCCCAGAATAAAGGACAAGTGATAGAAAAAAATATAGGAAGATACATAATAAAAACAATAATATTTATGAAAGCTATGGAGTAAGAATTGTTTCTTTGAACTGAGTTTCTTTAAATAGTTACAGAATTCATATTTACTTCTCTCTAAAAAAAATGAGGAAAGAGTTCAAGTGTGATTTTTTTGGTACAAGTCTGACTACCCTATTAATTGATTTTTGTCATTTAATAACAGGGTAGTCAAATGAGAGAAGACCTGCTTTGTCTAACACAGAGAATAAAGCAGCGCATTTGCCTCAGTCAAGGAAGGAAACAGAAGGTTGTTTACTTGGCCTTCAAAATTGTTATACCAGTTTCGGTTCATGGTGCATTTCTGAGGGCAACTGCGCTCTATTTTCTCTGTGGATGTTTTCCTCAATGATATATATTAACTACAAATGAAATGTACGCTTCGGGGCTGTTTCAGATAAGTTCCCATTGCTGTCAGATGTTATGCTCTGGGTCTTGATCTTCAAAATAATTTTTAAGTCATAGAATCATATCATAGAATCATAGAATTACTCAGGTTGGAAAAGACCTCAAAGATCATCAAGTCCAACCACAGCCTAACCATAGTGCCCTAACTCTAACATCCCTCTGCTAAATCATATCTCTGTGAACCACATCCAAACAGCTCTTAAACGCATCCAGGGACGGTGACTCAACCACCTCCCTGGGGAGCCTATTCCAGTGTTTAACTACCCTTTCTGTAAGGCGTCCAACCTAAACTTACCTTGGTGCAACTTGAGACCATTTCCCCTCATCCTGTCACCCGTCACCAGTGAGAAGAGACTTGCCCTGCTCTCACTGTAAGCTCCTTTCAGATACTGGAAGAGAGCAACAAGGTCTCCCCTCAGCCTCCTTTTCCCCAGACTAAACAGCCCCAGCTCCCTCAGTCTCTCCTCAGGGCTGAGGACTGGTTTTCCAAGGGCCTATTTTCCAAGCCCTTCACAAGTCTCGTTGCCCTTCTCTGGACCTGCTCCAGTACCTCTGCATCCTTTTTGTACTGAGGTGTCCAAAACTGCACACAGTACTCGAGGTGAGGCCTCACCAATGATGTCCTTAGTCTGGAGATATCCACAGAAGTACAACTATCCATTAGTGAATGCATTAGGCATACATGACAAGATTTTGGCAGTGTGAAGGGGCTCCGTGGGTGGCCACTGTGGGAGGAACACAGGAGATACCATGTGTTAAGCCCCCAGAACAGAGGAAGAGTTGCTTGAGAGGAGCAGGGGAGAAGTGTGAGAGTGAAGGAGCAGCAGAAATAAACTACTATATACTGACTGTACCTCTCTCCCCACCACCCTGCACCACTCTCTGGGTGGTGGAGGGGTCTTGTGTGATGCTGAACATGTGAAGGGGGTAGTTTTCGCTTTCATTTTTGTCTTCGCATCTCGCTACCAAAATATATTTTAACTGGCAATAAATAAAATTACTTATCTTCTCGTAGAATCTGTTTTGCCAGTGACAGTAATTGGTAAGTTATTTCCCCATCTTGATCTTGACTTATCCTATTTTCTTCCCCTGTTCTACTGAGGAGGAGGAGCAAGCAAGCAAATCAGTGGTAGTTTGGCCCTTAGCCAAGGCTAACCCACTGCAGTGAAACTAATTTAATACACAGTTTCCAACTTTTCTAACCTCTCTTTTTGGAGAGACCATCTGACTCACTGCAGTTCCTCATAAAACTTCTGAATAAATGTAGCAGAGCATTAGAAATGAAAGTTCAGGCTGGTGCACAGCTTCATTACATTTTTTTCCCTAGAGTACTTATTGAAATACTAAACAAGTTTATTAATAAACTGCAATTAGAGCAAGAAATAAGATTTGAACATGGATAGCCTGAATTTTATATTGCTGTAACCTTCCTTGGAGAATTTCTTTTGTAGAGAGAATGAAAAACTAATTTTGTGCATTGAGGTAATGCTGGCTGTATATTACAGTGAGAATTAACATGTGGAATTATTGCACAGACTTATGTGTTTCTCTAACATATGCAAATAAATGTTTTGTTTCAAAGAAATATGTTCAGGTCTGCAGAAAGTGCTTGAAGAGAAAGCTGAGCAGAAGAGGGTTTATATTCTGGTTTGATATCTGAGCACAGACAGTCGTTGAGAAAGAATATTGATTTGAGAGAGCAAAGAAAAAAAAATATTTATTGCTGCTTAATCTTATGGACTTGGTGGAAGTCTGGTTTATGCATGTAAATAAAATAAGGTTATGCTAAGAATCAGCTATTGAAATCTTTGTACTGACCTTCAAAAATATATATAGAGAGAGATATCTAGGATCAATGGAGAGAGAAATGACTTCTGGGTTAGAAAGAGAAGTGAGGAGAAACAGCATTAAAATTTCTAGAGAAAATACGTTTCCGTGGGGAAAAAAAAAAAAAAAGGTAGCAGGATTTCTCTTTCTTTTGTATTTGGTATAGAAAAGTATCTCACATGATACTGGATGTTTTTGTTGTATGTCACTGACAAGGTCACTTTGCCCTTACATGCTTCTTTGCATAGTAGGATATAAATTATTTTGACATTATTTCTGACAGGCCTACATGTATTAGCTGTTATTATTAAAAACTTACATTTCATATAAAAATTGAAATGTGTATTAATGACAGACTACATGTCTGCAAGAAGTGGAAAATGAGATTAAAAATCTCTCTTGTACTTAAGAATAATTCCTATATATTTGGATTATCTAAATAGTGTGAAGGATTTACAAGAAGTAACACATTGAAGAAAACTTCTGCATGCTGGAAAGTATAGTGCATGATCAGTTCTCTTTATCCATGACCCCCTACTGAGGGATAAGACATATGTGGTGTACTCATATGCAGCACTAATCTAGCAATGAACTAATAAATTAGTTACTGAATAAAAGATCAGAGGAAAAGTGGGAATAGCACTTAGAATCTTGCAACAATAACTTAACAATAACTTCTGGTTCTGGGTTACTTCGTTTTGTTTTTTTTTGGAGGGGGGAGGGGGGGGGTTGTTTTGTTTTTTGGTTTTTTTTTGCTGTTGTTTTCTGTATAGAAATACAGAGTATAGAATTTGCCAGATACAGATCTTCTGGAAGCTAAAGATCACTAGATTTTGAGTCAATCTTGACTTGTATTTCAGTGGATAAGACTTCTGAAAGTGGAGAGATTAACAAATTTTCTCTTAAAGAATATTTAAGATAGTAGAAACACTGTGTCATTAAACAAACTTGACCTGCTTGCTTTCTTGAAAAAAAAAAACAAACCACATTCAGACAGCTGATAAGTATTATTCCTATGATATAGTTTTAGCCGCCTAGAAAATTATCTTCTAGGCTAACATAGCTGTCAAAACAGTGTACAACCAAAATGGAGTGTCAAGTAATTCAAAATAATTGATTATTTCACCTGTCTTTGTCCTTCTTTGAGCATAAGAAAGCCAAGTGTTAAAAGTGCTAATACTCCATTGATACAGATGGAATCTATATAAACTTCCACAGAAACAAGCCATGTTTTGACTTGTGATAAAGGACAAAACATTTACTACGCAAACAAATGCATATGAGCCTGATTTCAAGAATCACTGAATGGTTCAGTTTGGAAGGGATCAGAGGTGGCCGTCTTACTCAACCATCCTGCACCAGCTCTGTTGCCAAGAATCAGTTGGCCGGGGCCATATCCAGACACCTTGTGAATATCTCCCAGTACATTCTTTTAAAAATAGCTTCCAATATAGAAAGATTTCTTTGTTCTTTAGAGAATAAACTTAAACATAATTCTGTATTTCTCTCTATCACATTTTTTTTTCCCAAGATGGAAAAAAATACTGTCAATCAGTGAAGGTGACTTGCTGCCTTTGATTTGACAGTGGAATTTTTTCTTGCTTTTCTCTCCTGAAGAAGTCATCACAGAATCTTTTGTTTTTTTTCTTCTTTCTATATACTTTCAATGTTTTTTTTTTTCTTTTAAAAATATTTGTGACTTCTATCATCAGGATTATTAAAAAAAAAAAAAGAATAATCTCTTAAAAAACAACAACAACGACAATTTAGACAAACAGAGATAAAAAGAGATAAAACATAAGTAGTTATGCTGAAAAACATTAACGCTGTGGTGCTGACAAAGGTAACAGACTTTTTAAACAGATGTTCTACCAGAGATTGAACATGTTGTATACTTATCTAGGTGGAATCAAAGATTTCTATGAAGATTAAATAGTGTTGTATTCAAAAAAACATTGTTTAGATTTCCGAGCTACTTCTCCTGTGAATTCATTCTGAATATACTGCTTTTCTGAAATAAATAAATGAATATAATTTACATAAACATGACAATATTGTGATATACATAATACTATGATAATGTACAAGGCTAATTTTTTTTTGATAAATTGTTCTCCTTTGAGGCCGGAAATTTTCCACCTTTTAAGTAGATTGCAGAACATCTGCTTCAATGGAAATGATTTATAGTAATTAATATTTATTATTTATACAGTAATATGAATCCTTTAGGCATATTTTCCTAAAAATTGGTCTGGGCCTTCTATTTCCTGATTCAAATTATTCCTGATAAACTGGGATTAGGCAAGCAAATTATCTACTGTTCTGAAGCAGAAAAATCTTATTCTTGATTTAGAACAGTAGCTTGAACAGTGGTCTATATTTTGCATATGGAAAGACATATATTAGATGTGGGACATAGAGCCTGTCCAAGATTTCCTTTTTGAAAATGAAAGTTGGGAAACTACTTCATTATGTAATAATTTGTTAATCAATTAGAGAAATATTTCAGAAGAAATTAAGTACTTGCACATACAAAGTGACAGTGTCAGTTATGAATTAACTCATGATTAAGCCTCTCCTTATATGAAAGATCAGCATTGCTTTCCCAGCAAGTACCTAATTAAGATACAGTTTGATGTCGTTTGAAGTGTCCCAAAGCATAAGAAAGTATTAGAAAACTGTAAAATAGCATAGATGTACTTGCCATAGCCTGCAGCAAAAACTATAATTAGTTTATAATTTTCACTGCTCTGCTTCACAGAAGTAATTATTAGCACATCAGCTACACTACTACTCAGTCTAAGAACAATTTCTTAATGTCAATTGCTATTTTGTGTTTCTTACAAAAAAAGTAGACCATATAAGAGAAAATTGCAAAGCTGTAGTAGAAGCGTATGCAAGAAAGGCTTTCCCAAATGTTCGATTTTTAAACTTGAGATTTTCATGACTCGCTATCATGACTCCCATCAGTTTTCAATCCCCTCACTGTCACCTATTTCATGTAAAGTTTCCTACAGAGTTGAGCAAATTGAATAATTTTGAACTCACATATACAAAACCATCTTTCTGGTAAAATGGTAAAGTCTACTGTGGAATCATGATTCTTGCACAGCCTTTTTCTGCTGCAGTTAGTCCAAGTGCTACTTCTGTCTTTATATTTGCATTGCGGATTCTGTGTTCACACATTCTGCATGTGTGACTGGCTGTCAAGCTTGAAATTGTATGTGTTTGACCTCTGTGATCCTGTTCACATTAACAGATTTTCCACCTTATAATTTGGATTCTGTCACTTAACTTGTTGTAGTCATCCTGTGCCCTTCCAGCTTCCTCCTGTCCTCTAACCAGAACAGAAAATCTACCTTATTGATCTTAAGTCACTGGAAATCAACAACGTTTCCACTAGGCAGCTTGCATTTAAAAAAGAGCAAGTTAGATACTCCCACAAATTAATATCCGGTACAAATATATAGATCCTAGTGTGTTTAGACTTGTCTGGGGAAGGCTTTCTTAATCATATAGCAGCTGAATTCTAAACAGTACAGTCTACTTATTTTTAAGTCCTAATCATGAAGAAAAATTGTGCAGCTCGGGTAAGACTTGGGCTGGAAGGGAAAAGTTTTAGACATCAGCAAGAATTTTCCTTGCAGGGATTGAAATATGTGCTATAACTGTAATCTGGTGGTGTGTTTTGTTTTGCTTTAACAATTGCAATTGACAGGCAACTGAGAATTTAACGATTGATGGTCATACAAATCAATGAAATTTTTATGATAGATGCTTTAAAAGACTCTCATAAATCAATATCACATCTCACATGGAAATAAACATACAAACATTTAAACAGAAGTCTATAAAAAAGATGTGTAGTAGACATCTTGTGAAGAGTACGTGGCAGTATCACAATCTGGAAAGCGAACAGAGCATGAAATTGGTTCAAACAAGATAGTAATGTTAATGAAAAAAAAATTCTCATCAATACTTATATCTTTCTCCTGAGAAACCTAAAACACAGGCCACCAGAGAAGATTATAACCTGACACTAAGGAATTTGATCACACAGACTGTAACTGTTGAGATGTTACACAGGGCACAGAGAAGTGTTAAAGACTGACATTCTTTGCCTTTGCAGAAAAAGGACATTTTTTCCCTTAAAGGAAAAGACTCCAGCTGCTTAGCATCTGAGGGTCCAAAATTGGCTACAGAGCAAGAGATTGGAGCATGTGAGACCCAGATTTGCTCATGGGCAAAAAAAAAAAAAAAAAAAAAAAGCCCAAAACAAAACAAAAAAAAAACAAAACTCCACAAAAAAAAAACACCCAAAAAAACCAACCCCCCCCCCCCCCCCCCACACACACACACAAAAAAACTTACTTTGGGGAAATAACATGCTAGATAATGCACTTGTGCTTTGCACAATTTTTTTTTTACTAGAAAAATGGACTTTGGCATCTTGCGTTCAATATGAACAATTATAAATTCATAAAGAGATAGATGTGTATTATTAAAAAATAGTCATTTTTAGAAAATCTTTTATGCCACACTGAGGTCTGTTGCAGTCTTTCCATACCAGCTTCCAGTGTCTGGAATTTTTCAGGGGGAATTTTGAATTTCCTTCTCCATTTTTTTAATAAGGCAAGAAATGCTGTGATGATGGAAAAGACCAACGAAAAAAAATATTTTGTGACCACTATTTTACATCATGCTAAGTTTTTTCTTTGTTACTTGTGAAATTATTTACATTTCCCTTTGCTTCAGTAATTATTGAAAGAGAATATTTTTAGAGTACTCCTCCAAGAAAATATGAGGTACTGTTATAATTTCAGTCAAGGCTTTGGAGAATAGTACTTCTTTGCAGAAGGCAGTCTATGTTAACTTGTTAGTAGACTTTTTTTTCTTGCGGGGAAGAAGGGGTGGTTTCTACATGCATAGATGTGGAAACCAGTGGACTAGATTCCCGAAAAAACAACTGCCACAAATTAATCACTCTCATCTTCAAAGGACGAGGTAACAGTTCACTTCTGTACCTTTAAAAAATATCTCCATTCCTCTCCAAATGAGAGCAAAAATATCACAGTAAAATGCCATATCAGATGAGCCCTATCAGGTATGTTCAGCAGCTTTCAAACAGCTTTGCTTTACCCTTGCCACCACAAATGCTGTGCACCATCAGTTTAGTATTACATCAGTAACTGGGTTGGTTCTGTTGTTGTGAGGACAGAGTATCTTTGCATCTAGGTGGTTCCAAGAGATATGCCAGGAATGAAGTAACAGGTTTTGCGTAGGGGTTCCTTGCTGGGAGAATATTGCTCTGGTGGTTTTCAGATCAGAACTTGATGATGGAAGTGAATCATCATAGGAAGAGTGATTTTGTTTTGTGCTGGCTTCTCTTGGAGAGTCAGTAAAGAAAGTATGAGGTTAGTATAGCGCAATAGATGAATGCTGGATGTTTTTTCACATGGTTGCTGGGTGCAGCACAGAAAGGCTGAGTTTCGATGTGTAGTACAATGGTGTAATTTTTGTGTAAATTTATATTGAAAGTGGGAAGACTACTGCCTCCTCATGACTTGAGATTTTACTCTCTTCCCCCTCCCACCACCCCAAATTATTGTACAGAATGAAGTCATCTAAAGTGACAATACAAAACGAGAGCATTGCTAGTAACTCACTAGAAAACAGGAGAGAAACTGTTACAAAGTAACTGCCTCCTGAACACTTTGCTTCATATTCAGTCTGAGAGTGAAAAGAGTACATGTCCACATCGCTAAGTTTAGGAAGACACAGGTGCATAGACAACGCAGTCTGAATTTCAGCTGGGATGGAGTTGTTTCCTCCAGAATGTGTGGTATGTTGCTGTGTTATGGTTCTAGGAGGAAAACACTCTTGATAACACGCTGATGTTTCTAGCTACTGCTAAGCAGTGTTATACAGAGCCAAGGCCATTCTTAGTGAAGGGCTGGAGGAGCTGGGAGGGAAGAAGATTAGGACAGCTAACTTAAACTGACCAAAGGGATATTCCATACCATATGACATCAAGCAGGAGGAGTTCTGAAGGGAGCATCAACTCATCTGATTCTTCCACTGCTCAGAGGGCTAGCTGTGCATCAGTTGAAGGATAGTGAGCAATAGTTTGTTATATACATTCATATAATATGTATGTGTAGCCAGAAATCTCATCCTTTTCATTTTCCCTGGCTTAAATAGTTTTATCTGAACCCTTGAGCTTTACTTTATTCTCTTGATCCTCTCCCCCATCCCACTGGGAAAAGGGAGGAGCAAGCAAGTGACTGTGGTGCTCAGCCACTTGCCAGATCAGACTAGAACACTATCAGTAATTTAAGAGACAGTTTAAAATAAGAGAAACTAACTTGTTAGATACTATTACATATTACTTTCATTGCATTAAATCCATAGCATATCATTTAGCTCTGAATCACCAAAAAAGATTAAGGGAGTGCCAGTATGGATGGATTCCACTTTGCAGAGGTGGATTTGCCTCTGCTACAGTGGCAGTCCATATGTTCATGTATTAAAATAAAAGACATTCTGGAGGAGATCTTTGTGATGAAAACATACACTAGCATTAAGCTTATGTTCTCATTTCTAATGCTGCACTATTTGAACCTATTCATCTTTCAGTATAATCTGCTTGCCTGGGATATGACAAGCTCACTGTTTCATTTTCAGTTGCAATAAACTCTCTTTCACAATACTATGTGTTCAAAAAACAACCCCCCCCCCCCAAAAAAAAAAACCTACCAAAAACATAAAGAAGAAAAAAAATCAGAGAAACATGTAAAAGGAAAACAAAGAAAAAAGAAAGAAAAACAAGAAGAAAACCTAAGACCACTGAGATGTATTACATCACATAATAATTTAGGTGACATGCAACATCAGTAAGCCCAAAGACAGTGTTCACTGCTTAGAAATTTTAATAAAAACATAACATGCACTTAGAGAATTATGACACTATAATGTGATGGACACTATAGTGATAATAATGGGGTGGCAAAGTGCTTAACTACAGCAAATGAGGACAAGCCCAAACACAGCAATCACATCTGCAAAAACAAAGGAAAAAAGCTACTTACCTTTTAAAGACCTCAGGTAAGCAAGGATCTCCAGTGAGATAAATTTCATCTCCACTGCCAACCCTTAAACAAGGTCTGAGAAGGGGTGGATCCTGGCTCCATCTCTTCCAGTCACTCAGGTGCACTGCATGCACCTGAGCAGTCCTGTGTTGGTCCTGCCTTCCCACCAGCTGGTCAATCACTGTTTCAGGCCATGACAGCATTTCTGATACAAGGATTTTAAAGAATTGACAAATAGTAATGGAGATGAAAGAAACGGCGAAGTCAAACTGGCTTTCCTACATTTCTTCCTATTAGCAATAAAGAAATGCTTGAATATCTTCCCTTATGCACACATATACAGGATCCTTTCATAGAAAATGTCTGTATATCTGACATCATATTTTTTTTTCCTGAAGGTTTAAAAAAAAATCATCAGTGTATAAATGAGGACAATATCTCTGTATATGTAGAGAGAAAATACTATCATTATTTTGTTCTAAAACGGTCTTAAATTTTCATACAGTTTTGAATATGGATCTGAACATGTGAAAACTGGTGATAAGTTCTTCAGAAAATATCTGAAAGTGGGACGGTTGTAAACAAATGGAAGTGTCCAGGCAGGGGAATAATATGAATGATGATACAACTTCATGCGTTCAGTGCCATGCAAAATTTTTATCTGACCAGGAAGAAGAATTAAAAGCAAATATGACCAATAGAATTCATAGGTACTTGTAACAGTAGCAAAACTAGTAACTTCACCATTAAAAATTAAAAGGCCATTTTTCTTCCTTGTCCTTTCTCATTCTCTTACTATTTCCCCCCTACCCCCTCTGAGGAGGGGCGGTATGGAAAATTAGTTAAATAAATTATATTATTATTATTTAAAAATAATAATAATGATGAAACAAAACCTAGTGGTTGATCTTTAAACTGCTGGCTCAGTTCTACTGACTCTATTTTCTTTGTAAATCTAAAATGGAGTAACTCCACTGTCTGACAAATCAGTTCCAGAAAAAAAGAGTCAAGAAAACAAGACACAAGAAGGCTTCTCTCACAGCAGGGACTGCATTTGCTGCTGCTGTATTTATCGCTTTTGACTAAAGGGTTAGCTTGCCCTTGTTATTTTTCTGCCGCTGTTGCTGTTTCTCAAATTAGGCTGATGGCTCAGTTTCCACAGTCAACTTTTTTCATGCTGAGAATCTCAGTGAAATGGTCCAAAATTGTACTGCCAATGCAGTGGGTCAAAAGTAATCTGGAAGAGTTTGAGCTTAAAAACATGAATAAAATGAAATGTCAGTTGTATTTCCACACCCCAGGAAAAGAAACCAAAAATCACTGAAGACAAGTAAACAGAAAGGCAACTATAAAAGTGTCTGAAATGATCTGTGATATTTCATGTGGAAAAAAAAGTTTAATGCAATATAATGGGCTTTAATAGCAAAGACAGATTTCTGGCAGGAGTTGTATAAGGTACCTTAAATCACTTTTTCTACTGTTCTCTTTGAAATTCTGACCTCCTGGTTTGAAGAACTCAAACTGAAGAGCTGTTAGCCACATTTCCCTCTGCAACTGCTACTATCCAGTGTCTAAAAGAATCAGTGTAAGAACAGTGTTATCATCAGATTCTAGGACCTACCATTCTCATTTTCCAATAAGGGTTCTCTTGCTTTTACTGATATTCTCATGGTATGTGTGTAATATTCAAAGTATCACATAGATTGGTAGTCCGTGAACACATTTTGTACAAACATTACAACTATTAGGCAGTTTGATGTAATGCCTGTCGTGCTGACCCAATGACTGTCATTGCCATCCTCATTGTTCCCATTTGCCACTTGTACTTAGGGCTGAAAATATGTTGAGGATGGGGGCAGCTTTATTTAGGTATTTATGCAATATCTAGAACATCCTGTGCTGCGTAATTGGGACCAGTGATGTAATCTTTATTATGTTCTCCCAGGTATCTGATAGCCAACCAGGGACACAGATATAGTGTTTTAAGGTATTAGTTCTACTCTCTCCTGTCACTCAGTTGTTTCAAATTCACTCTAGTCTTACTTGGGCAACCTTTGTTGCCCAACAGTAATTTCTGGGTATTTTAAATTATTAGGACAATTTGAAAACAACCTTCATGAGACCCAATGATCGAAGCAGTGTTGACACTGGCCCCTTCATCTTTTTTCTGTTCAAATATAGGAATCTCAGTCTCACGAGCTTTTGGGATTTGATTTTCCATTTATTTTTTTTTTCCCCCCAATGAGATTGTTTGCAGAGTGCTATGAAAATGCCTTAAATGTCTTATTTGTATTTATACGCAGAACAAAATGCATTTCAGGTAAACAAGTTTCAGTACAGTGTTATTTTTCAGAGCAATACTTTCAAGACAAGACAATTATACATGAGGCAACAAGAAGTATTCCTTTCATCAGACAACTTCTGGAATGTATGATTTAGTTCTACTTTGCACTACCGGAAAAAAAAAAAAGCATAAAAATACAAGCTGATTTTTTCATCTTGAATATTCATATTCTGCTTAAGTTTGTCCTTAGTTCTAGGCTATGTCAATTTAGGCTTGAGCTTACACTGAACTTTGTATTTTCTATTGCCCAAAGTAATTATGGAAGAACAGCTACTTGGACTTGACAGGAAGCCAGCTGGTTCCCAGGGTGCTCAGAGCAAAGAAGCAGCAGGTTATTAAAAAAATAAAAAAAAAATCCAAAGATGCAACAAGAATAAGTTTGTAATGGCAATATGATGATTTTATACATAGTCTGACCACTAGTGAGTACAGTATAAGATCATATAATGATATAATGAAGGGTGAAGGTAATGACTTACTAATGTTGTTCATATTATAGATTCTTTGTGTCACACTGATTTTATTTCTTATGAAGACCAAATATTTTCATTTACTCTAGTAAAAACGGAATTCAAGAAACAGGGTTGAGATAAATTTTAAAATTAATCAATGGAATAGTTTTGTTAAATATACTAAAAACCTTCACAAAATCAGTCATTTCCATTTGGGGCTGGAACTAGGTAATCTTTAAAGTCCCCTCCAACCTGAGTTGTTCTATGATTTCCAGAAAGATTTAGATATTGTTAAATCAGCATTTTACAATGGAAAATTGGAAATGTTTATTTGAAATATTTTGACCAGCTGCATTATGCAACTTGTGAAAAAGCCCACAGACTGTTTCACTGAAGAATTTGGTACATTTTCTTATTGGTCAAAACATGTTTTAATTGTATTTCAGTTTTGCTGTTGATTTTCAGCTGAACTCCAGTACTGTAATGGATGCTCTGCTATTTCTGTCATCTTTAGCATTGTTTAGTTGTCAGGAGTGGAGACAGAGTTTTGTTTTTTTTTGCTTAGTAGCTTATTGCATGTCTCGGAGAGCATGGAGAAAGTAGAAATATGCATTGATTGCAGATATCAACTCACCATAAAATAATCCTGCATATCCTCAAGATTTTAAAGTCCAGGGACTCTGAAGGCAGACTTGGACAATTTACACTCAGTTGTTCTTAAGTGATTATTTCTTCCATGGAAGAAGCTGGATCATGTGAACTTTTAGTATCCACATATGCACATTTTGACACATTCTGTAAGGAATGCCTTCCTTTCATTTGTTTGGAGCATCACCCTCTGTTTTTGGGATCCTTTAGTCTGGGATCTCTAGAACCGAATTAGTCTTACACTCATTTGAAGGTACAGACTGTTTCAGTCATGCTGGAAATGACTTGGAAATGAAGTGACAACTGTGAAAAGTCTTTCCGGTGAAGACTAAAGCTAAATAGGCAGAGAGACTGACTGGAAGGGACCCACAAGACCATGGTGTCAACATTCTTTGATGCTACTAATTAGGAGTAGAAGAAATACTGATCCCTGTTCAACAAGCTTGAGAATCTCTGCTTGTTTGAAGAACAGAAGAATTTATGGAGCAGAAAAAATTCTAAGGAATTCATTCACTTAGAGGAACAAACTTAAAAAAAAAAAAAAAAAGAGAGAGAGAACGAATTGCTGAAAAATAATATTGGCTATTTTTGTCCATAACAAATGTAGATTAGAAATTAGCAATTTAATTTTCTTAAGGAGTCGAGAAAATGTTGTTGCTAGAATTTTTATATTGATAATCTTTTATGAACAAAAACTCACTGATTTAGAAATTTCATCTTTTAAATCTTTTACTTTACACTCATCCATTTTTCTTCTGTGCTATCTACAGTTCAGAGGTAATTAGAGGTCAGAAGTGCAGGTGCATGAGTTTGCTGCTACTAAGCCAGAGATATTATTGATTTTTATTTCTGTTCCTATAGAGATGCCTCCCCTTTGTATCCAGAGATATTACCAGCCATTTAGAATAAGAGCTGGATGATAGGCAGACAGCTGTCTAGGAGCTGAGAAGAAACTTTTCTATGTCCCCAGAACATAAACATAACACCTAGAGCTGACATAAACTGTTAGGACAGTTTGTCTTCTGAGGGCTTTGGTCACAAAGATATTCTTTCAGATTTTGAAGGTTCTACACAGTTCATTATAAGAGGGTATTTATATTTTAAAAAAAAAAAGTCTTTTCCACAGTTAATGTCTACATGAATAATAAACATCATGTTCATCAGTTCATCTTCACAAACTACATCATCATATGTAGTATTAAGAATTAGTCCTTGAAGTATACCTTCATTGGAAGTCTAGCTGAGTTTCTGTTCATACATAGGTAGCTATTAAAAATAACCATGGTACCATGGTTCAATACTTCATAAATGATGATAGTTATTAGACTATTTTGTATTTATTAAGGATAACAATTGACCAATGCTGTTAACTGTGGCATGCTTAATACAGAGTGCTTTAATTTTGATTTAGATCAGATTGGCTAGCTTTTAACAAACACGACTGTTGGAAATTGTGATTAAGATTTTGTTGAGTAGGATATGACAAAATTCATCACTTACTATCAGTTCTGAATCATTCAGGAATGTAAGCATGTAGAAATAAAGATGGTTTATCTGCATTTTGAAAATGAGTCAGAATTTAATACATACATAATTTAACACAGAAATTTTGTGTTTATGTGCTCCACAACATGTAAGACCCTAAACTGAAATACAGTAATTCTGTAATACCATTATGGACCATGTATGTGGCCTCAGCATTGGCATATGGATGCGTGTAGAATATGTACGGAATAAGCTGTTGGCTGGTGTGTAGGATATGTGCAGGATAAGCTAATGGTGAATTTGTTTTTCTGTGAACCAAGTGAAATAACAAGACAAATTAATGGTGGAAGATCTGCCTCTCATAAATGCAACAGACCTGCAAAGACTATATTGTTTAAGTCCTTCTCCAAAGAATAGTAGTCAATAAACAAATTACTGTCAGAAATTATGTCACAAGAAAACTTAAAGCTAGTATCTTGCATTGCCTGAGCAAGTACAGAAAAAGTGGGGCAAGTAGTTTTATTTGCTACCATTTGAATTGTTGATGGGATTTAAGATAATTACACAGAAAAGACTCTATAAAGATAATAAAGATTTAATAAAGATTTACTAAAGTACTCTGTACTTTAGTACAGAGGTGTGATTTTGAATGTAATAAAGTAGAAAAATTCAAATAATTTAGAGGAAAGGAGACATTTAAAATTTGGAAGAAAACACAGGATGCTAATAGGAAGCTGGTTGGTTGTATCTGGCAAAGATGAGCTACTTAGATTTGAAATTTACTATTTGGATCACGATAGGATGAGCAGTTCAAGAAAGTGATGAAGTCAAGGCTTAACTGACAAGTCTGTTGCTATAATTTAAGACATATGGCTTTGTTCATAAGAATACAGGCCATATCAATTGCAAAGCACAAATTCTGTTGCTAACCTCACTTAATCTCTGACATCTTTGCTTCAAGCAGCTTGTCTCACTCAGGTAATTTAACAGGAACAGAACTCTACCCTTTGATGTTTATAAGGTCTGGCCTCCTACCAAATGAAGAAAAGGTTTTCCTAGGTGCATTTTAGTAGAGCTCTAAAAGACAGCAGTAGTACTTTCCTCAGAGATGTATTCTGCCTCCTAGTTAGTTCTTGTAGAACACAAAGAAAAATATAAATTTTAAATCATACCTTTTAATTGATGGGGAGCTTATACCTAGGGATTTTGTTGTCACAGTACGACAGCACAAAAAATAGAATAGCAAAATAGATTATTTGCTAGTATTTAAAGTTGAAATTAAAAAATATATAAAGAAAACAAGCTTTAATTGTTTTCTAACACGGTATCTATTTGCATGTATTTTCTAGAGTACAAAATTGTTCTATTCTGAAGACTTTGTACTGCTGCTACAACCAATAATGTCAGATAGATTGAAAACCCATGTTTTTGCTTCTATACTTTTTGTTTTTAAACATATGCTTTCAATTTATATAAACATTTAAGCAAATTTTTGTAGCTTTGTTCAGCTCATACAATATTTGAAATGATTCATAATATAGAAGTTTCCTTAAGATATGTTTTTGTTCATAAATATGTTTTTACACATAACTTTGTCCTGAATATAATCTTACCATCCACAGGAACTTATCACGTGTCAGTAACAAACCTGTGGATAAATTGCTCCACTCTGAGAGGTGTTCAAGGCCAGGTTGGATGGGTAGCCTGACCTAGTAGGTGACGACCTTGCCCATGGCAGGGGGATAGGAACAGGATCATCTTTAAGGTTCTTTCCAACACAATGCATTGTGTGGTAAGAGGGCAGAAAGTTGCAATATAATATTATAAATTGGGAACTGGAAAAGTGTGTTTGATTAGAAGTTAAAGGATTCTTATTTATCTATAAAGTAGATCAAAAGTTTAACTGATCTGATTGAATGCAAACACCCACCACAAATATGAAAAATATAATATTCGATGGAGAAAAACAAACCAGAATCAAAGTTTTAAGAATTACACCAGTTAGATAGTAACAAAAAGATACAAATTGGGGTGACTGCCATCCACTAGATCAGACCGCTCAGGGCCCCATCCAACCCAAACTTGAATGCTTTCAGGGATAGAGCATCTGCAACTTGTTCACAAAGTTTGTTAATAACAAACAAGAAATACCTATGGATGGTAAGAATACATGCAGGACAAAGGCTAAGTTTTGTTTACAGACATATTGCTACAGAAAATCCTTGTACCATATTTTGCATCAGGCAAAAGGTGCACAAAGATGGAATCTCTGTCTCTTGCACTCTTTGGGTCAGAACAGGGAGAACGGTTGAGACAAAAATGATTTGCCAGGCTTTTGCAAGCTGGATGACATCAAACAGTGAGAAGACATGGCACGATGATTGAGTGATCCATTTCTATTTCTCAGTCACTGAATGAAACACAGAAAGCCTCAGGGTCATCAAAAGCTTTGGATCACTAACATTACCTTTTTTGCTGTCAACTCAATGTGAACAATTTTAAATGATTCCTAGTAAAAATAATAGTGACACAGGAAGAGTAGTGCCACAGTTTTACAGTAGGCAAAAACATATAATTCTGGATTTCTTTGACACAATTACAATTTTTTGCTTTTAAAATTATTGGGGTAAATAGGTAGATTAGGGAATACTTTTAAACTGCTCAGTCAGAATCCTGGTGCATTCTGTTGTTGTTTGCTTTGCTTTGTCTATTTTCTGTCCCTTGCATTTCTAATAGAATTTGAAATATTCCTAAATAGATGCCTGGATGAATGCTATGCACCGTGGACAGTCCTATTTTTTTAAGCTAATAAACTAAAATATTTTAAAATAATTACTGTATTGCTTTTACATTTTAAATAATTAAAATGGAAATGCAGAACAAAACTTGAAATAACTACATCAAAACCTAAAAATTTGATCTAAACTTTTGAAATTACCCACATTTTCATTCCTTTATTATTAGTGATCCCGAGAAACAATACACAACAGAATTGCAATTGTTAATGTCCTATAAATAGAAGGACCAGCTTCCACTGAGGTTCTGCCACTAGTGTAAGAGGGCTGCTCCAGTTCATAGCTGTGAAAGGTTTCACTTAGATGCTCTCATTTCAAATATCTGTGAAATTATATTTTTATTATTATTATTTTTCCCCTGGAATTTGCAGTGAGTTGAACTTCAGAAACATAACAGCTTAAAAGAATTAGATATTATAAATTACTTGTGGAAAAAATTAATCTGAAGCTGGATTTTAATTTCCTATCTCCTAATTGACTAATTTCCTTAATGGACTTGAGTAAGACTGCTCACAATGAAAAATCCTTGATATCAGAAAGTCTAAGAGGCTAATGCAATGAACTTTTTAGTGTTCTACTTATATCATACACTATGTCATATATTGTGCACGAAATCTGATTTTTACTTCCCATCAAGGGGTATAGACAAGAAACTAAATACACAGGTGGAGTATTCTCTGCACAGTGGCACTACTTTCAACTCAGGGGAAAAGGAATGTATTGAGACTACTCTGAGGAAACTACTTTCCTGCACTAAAATGGTAATGTACATTCAAAAGTTTGCCTTGTGGAGTTCTACCCAGAAGAGTACAAGAATTAAGTGTGCACTCCTAAATTCTGTAACATTAATAATCCATAAAAGATTACTGTTCTTGCAGTTTAAAACATTATTATTCTTATAAAGTCTTCCAGTTGCCATAGAAATGTTTTGAAGAATTGAGATTTCTAAATCTGACCAGTAGATTTCATTGTTTTTTTGATGGACACCGTACTGTCAAACTGGATTATTTTTACACCATTCTGCTTTGTACATGGGAAAATAAGATGTAATAAAACACCTATACTCCTTTCAGCTATCTTTGTTTGGAAATTATAGATAAGGAGTATATGGATATGGAATTTATAGACATCCAGTTGCCAAAGTTTTCTCTGATCACACTGGTAATTCAGTCAACATTCTGCTTTTTGATCCAGAAAACTCCACGTATAGCAGAACAATTGAACTATGCAGTTTTGGCATGACATTGATTCATCTGGGCCAAAGAACATTTTACACATTTCTACCCAGCTTTATAAACAATCTCATAACAGCATCATTTGATAAACATAACTAACACAGACATAAAGAATACATGTTGGGTACTTCACAATAAGTATTTAACTAGAAAAAAAATTGCACACAGCACATTATAGATACAGCACATGCTATTTCCCATCCCTTTTAGAAAAATTCCTAAATCTAATTCTGCATTCAATAGCTTTTTTTTTTTTTAAACCTTCAAATAATTTGTTTTAAATAAGTTTTAAACTATTATATCTTTAAAAGGATCTTTCATGTCATGTGGATTTTAAACATCTCTGAGGAGATGAAAAAAATGGAGTGGAAGGCTAAGAGCCAGAGTGATGGAAAAAAGATTTAATAAATGAATGCTATGGTTTAGTGTTCAAATCTGCACAAAAAAAGTATAAGGAACAACAACAACCAAAAAAAAAAAAAAAAAAAAAGGAGAAACCAGTGAAAGGCTGTTGGTAACACTCATGGGAGTGTGTCAGTGATTGCTGGAAATAAACCTCTGTCCTGGCAGTTCTCAAGATTTGTTCTATATCATAGCTCCTTGATTCATTTGAAAAGCCTCTGAAACAGAAAGTCTCAAAGGCTGAAATAAAAAAGCTATTTTGGCTGCATAAAAAAAGTCAACACTCTCAGACTAACAGAAGCTACATTGAAAATGGAGTAACTGGAAAAGGCAGGAAAATTCTGCAAGATGAAGAGCTTCAGCACCTGCTGAGTTAGTGACACTAATATACATTTCATGGTATATATTTGTAAAAGAATTGAGAAGTAGTTACATCGTTTCACTGGTATTTTGTCAAAGTCTTCAAAGCTGTGGGCAATATAAGGTTGTCTGAACAAGTATAAATAGAGTAGTAATATAATATGTGAAGGATAATCTCTGATTTGTGGATTGCAAGAAAAAGTAACATTCAAAAAATTTAGTGCATATAGAGGAACTGTACATGCTTGCATGTATTTACAGAAGCTATACAGCATGTATACTGCACTTGCTATTGTATAAAAATTTGTACATTCAGTTTAACTTCTGTGTTGCTAGTTCTTTGTAGTCATTGTTTCTCTGGATACATGTGTATACTTATTTATACATATCTCCCTCCCCTGCACTACTAACAGGCACACTGTGATCCAAAGTTACTTATTTCAGATCATTCTTCCATCTTTTAAAATCCGCCTTAAAAATTTAGCAACCAAATTTAAAATCCTTACTTTCACTTGTTCCTCCACATTATCTCCCATGTCCAATCTCCCAGTCAACAAAGTTTGTAAATGTACACGGAGCAAAATGCATTTGAGATTTCAGTGGTTGGAATGAACTGTCATTTCACTCAGCTGTGTTGAAGAAAAATAGATGCAGAAAATGAGCAGTGGAAAGGCCAACTAGTACATCTGTCCCATATTTGAAGCTACACACACACACCTCTACTGAATTGAACCTGGTGGTTTGATCACACTAAAAGAAAATAAAAGGCAGATTGCTCCGTGTGAACTACTTGATTTTCTGTAGCAAGAAGTTTCAATTCAACAGGCTGGGAATAAAATGAGAAGCCTGATTTATTTATTTATTAAAGCTGCAGAAGTAAAATAAGCTTAATATTGCTCCTATTTTGCAAAAGAGCTTCAGTGTGAGAGATATTTTGAAAATTAAGTATCCATTGTAATCCCTAGATTAGATCCCTAGATTTCCTCTAATAGACATTCTGCATTCCTACTGCAATCACTGGCTGTGGCTCTTCAAAAGACTCCACTTCCCCCTCTGTGATATTGATCCTGTCCAGAAGATGGCTAGATTGAAATAGAGCAGCATCACCCAGAGAAGGTCTTGTTTCCAAGACTACCCTCAGGAATTAATCTATTAACAATAATTTGAAGAGAAACATGCATGGAGCATGCCAACTTTGAAGAAATTATTTAAGGAGAAAGTTAAGAGAGATTAAAACTCTTATCAAAAACTGTTTAAGTCTTAGAAACAGTAAGATAGAAAGCAAGAACAAGATCCCACAACACTGGGAAATTAGAATTCTGAAATCAGAATTCATTCAAATTTCAAGACAATTAAATCATTAAATATATAATAGCTACCTACACAAATTCAAGGCTCTGTGGAAAGTCTGGTTGTGATGTCTCCCTGTTTCACTGTTGTGACTCACTGAGGAATTTCCAGGGTTTGGGGTCTTTATAAGAACATAACTCAGTCAACAGAGGTTGTTGCAGCCTGCTGGAAGTTTTTTTTTTAGGAGAGCCATAAGTGAATGTAAATAAATTGTCTGAAGCCTAGTGGGTATAAAACTAACTAAAAATATTATTTTTCTCAAGAGAATAAAGGTAATTGAAGTTTATATTTCTCACCACTCTAACTCATAATATATAATGGCTGAATTAAAACTTTAGCACTACCATGACAAACTACCATTTCAAAAGGCCACTCTTTAGCACTGCTCTCTTTAAATTTCCCTGGGAACATATATTTGTTCAATCATTCAGATGATAAGAAAATGTTAAAGTCTTCCTCTTTGGGTCCTTCAGGAGAAATAAAAAGCACAGTATGAGGAGAATGCAGGAAATGACTCTCTAGTAGGAATTTATATTTCCCTGGGATGTATCAGTGAAAATCCATGAAAATAATCACCAAGTTGAGCTAAATAGGTAAAATATTTTAACCATGGTTAAAATCTATGTGACAGAAACGGTCCTTACCCTATCTTCAGATCAACCTGTGTGAAGTGTAGCACCAAACTCACAGTGATTTTGCAGAGGTCTGTCTTTAACCATTCAAAATTACACTTAATTCTCAAATTAGGGTTCACATGAATTGATCAGTAGCTGATGAAGTATGCCAGAAACCTACAGTTCCTTTTTGTTGCACAAGGAACACTGTGGCATCCATTATTACTTGAATAATTGCAGAAATATCTTCTAAACTTTGCTCATAGTGATTGTTTCACAAGTTGTTCTAGTAGCAGTAGGATACAGATCCTCTTTCCCAGTGAGGAAATAGCCGCTTGTAGAAATGCAGGGAAGTTTCGTCAAATGCCGCAGGAAGGGATGAACTGGTCTTCCATACTTGAACTCATTACATGGAAGACTAGAAACCAGTTCCTTCTCAAGTCAGCAGTAGATAGAGTAGTAAGCGATACCTGTCCCCTATGGGCTCTGGTTGTGAACTTCTGAGCTGAGAGCACAACTTGTCCTCCCCTGCCCCCCAGTTTTTCTCAGAATTTATTTTCTCATTAAGAGGATATCTAGAGGTTTTTTGGGGCTTTGTTTGCTCAGTGACTATGAGGAATAAAATAAGTATGAAACATTTTTAATCAGATGTGTATATTAGTTAGCAACCTTCTTATAACATTTAAAGTGGATATTCCATCTATATTTCCATTCTTCCAGTATCAAAAAATGAGAAAAAAAGCATAGCTGATACTATTTTTAGATCTGGAGCAGGCCTTGTTTTTAGTGATCATGTACTGTAGACTGAGACTGTCAGTGAAGAATAATTGCAATCAAACTCATGAAATTTTAACACAGAAGTGGCTGCATTATTTAGGACATTAATGTGGTTTCAGGAAAATGTAATTATTTGTTATCTATCATCAAAGACACTATTTGCTGTCTAACTTCCAGGGGTGCTGCTTTAGTCCGAATCAATGCAAGTTGTTTCAGATATTTTAAGTAAGCCTACAGTAAATATTTTTCACATGCTTCAACTGCCTTTGATTGAAAGAAGTGTATCTGTAACAAACAGATTACATGTAATTTCTCCCTAATTATGGTGAATCACATTTCTTTCAGTTTTCTAGAGTGTTTTTCATTGCAGAATATTCCCCATAATAGCAAGCTCCTCCACAACTCTTTCAGCATGCTAAGCTGAGAGAAATGTTGGACTGCTCAATACTTGAGGCTGCATCAGAAACAAGAAAAAAAATATTGTCACTCCCACTTTCAAATTATGGCCACTTGACAGATCAGGAAAAACAGTCTTTCAAAGGCCTGTGACAGTGAACATACTTCCCAGGGTGCTGTTCGCAGTACTCAGAGAGCACCCGTGGGTCTCTTCTGCAATAGGGAACTCCAAACCACTGCATCATTACCAGCTTCAGCTTAAACATTATAAAATGTATTTTTGCAGTTTCAGAAAATACCTCTCCAAAGGAATCCACGACATAACCAGAAGTACTAAACTGCAGTTACTCTCTATATAACAGTAAATTGACTGATTATGGTCTATGATTTTCTCACCTTTCTTCTATTTACAAAACACAAGAAAACAAAATAGAAATGCAACCAACCAACTCTCTTCTATAAAAGAACATAAAAAAGAAAACCTTCCTTTACAGTGGATATAAGAGTGAAGACTACAGAAATACAGTGTGATCAAAGTATAGAAACCCTACACAATGTTGATAGAGCTGCTTGAAAACATTACACTGGAGAGGGTTCCATTAGAAATTGATGATTAAACAAAACATTCCAAGGGAGCATGTTAACTCAGATAAAGTCAGAAGTAGATCACACTGATTGTGTTTTGGAAGTGTATTTTAATTCCTGAGGAGTCTAAATATCAACAACATTCTGGCAATCAAAGTATTCATTACTTTATTTTTATAGTGACCTAACAGAGTTCATTTTATTGTGTCAGGTGGCTTTATTAACTTTGGAGAGCATATACTAAATGTGGGTAGTGAAGCAACTCAAAGAAGACTGCCAGTTTTCCACATAGCATTTCAGAAATTCCTGCCATCTTCCTTGTTTCCCACTGAAGAGAACAGGTATTTTTTTATTCTTAATATTACTTCATTTTATCTTTTTTCTCTTTTTTAATCTTAATGAAGTAGATAGATATGTAACATCAAAATAGAAAACTGAGAAAATATCACTGCTCATCAGATGAGGTCATTTTTTTCTGTTTAGATTCTTTAGCATCCATTTGTCTTTAACTTTGACAGGAAATAATTTTTGACTGAAACTAGATCCTTCTACCCTTTCTTCTGATGATAAGTTATAGAGATTCAAAGAGGAATCACTTCGCTGAAATGGAATTCTGTGTAGCTTTGCACTGTGTTTGATTTATTGCATTTGATGAATTTATCACTGTCTTTTCTCACTGCAGTACAAATTGCTTCTAGCTGCATTCTTGCTGTGTACTGGCTATCAGTAGTTTTGTCTGTTGAATAGTAACCACTATTATGCTAATTTAAGAATTAGAAAAGTTTGTAGGATTTTCACTGAAGTATGAATTTTGGCAATGTATTTTCTAAAAATGTTTATACTTTGCATTGCAAATGTCCTATCCATTATATCCTATGATAAATCATAGTATAACAAAGAACTTAAATTTTCTATTTTTTGTAGCTATTTAGTTAAAAAAAGAAAAAACTATAGAATGGATGAAGTTTTTTTTAAAAAAAGTATAATGCTGGATACAAATTTGGAACAAAACCATTTCTGAACAAACATTTCTCACAAAAATAATCTGTCTGTTAACTCTATTTAAAGAATAACGATGCACAGGGGATATACAGATTTTTTTTTCTTCAGAGGATAAAACCAGGCACAGATACAATATCATATTAATACAAAATATTTTATCAATAAGATACAATTAATAATAGAACATCGACATCTTACTCTGCATAACATATTGTGGTTGTATATACCCACTGAGGAAGATAAAGGTAAATTCTTCTTACACAGTTTTTGACTTTGCCTGGCTTCATGTGTACAGCAGTTTATCTGTCACTTTCATTTTGCTACCCATGGCCTTGCATGAACACACAAATCCAGCTTCACTGGCTTAGTCTTCCTCTGACATTTCAGCCTTACAGAATACTGGTTCATGTGGTGTGCTGCCTATGTTATTATGTCTATAAATGGCATCACATACATTGCCTATATGCCTATTACTTTATAACTGTTCCTGCATCATTCTTAAGATCCTCAGAGAATTATGTGCAACTGTTTCTGTGGTCAAAAGCTACATGTTCCCTTTCATGAGCTTCAAAGGTAAATAACATACATAAAGGTAATTAACTTTTAATAAGTGCTCTCTATCGTATCTTGGACACATTATTTACCTTCTCTTCTTCCTCATGACAACAATAATGGTGTCTGTTCAGTTATTAACATATTTCAGTGCAGTAGCAATAAACCAAAGAGCTTATGGAATTCATTTTAAACTCATCAGAATAGCGCAGACAAACGAACCTCCCTATCCCTCCGTAAGTCAGTGTTCCACTCTGTGATGAGAAAGACAGAGAGATGGTATGGGGCATAGAAATGATCTGAAAACAAATTGCGTATTAAAATCACCATTTCAATAAAGTATAATAGAAAAGAGGAATCTAGCTACAGAATAAACAATAGGTGCTGGGTACCCTCCAGTCCTGTGGCAGCAGAGAGACCTCAAATGATTTTGCCACAAAGTGCTGTGCAGATCCTATCAGTAATGAAGTTTCTCCTCTATTCAATACTGAGATGAATTTTATTTTGTGTAACAAACAAAATAATGCAGGTTTCATGTCAGGCTGGAATGTTTGTTATCTATGTCATAATACCCACTACTAGACATGCCTTGCAGAGCCTGTCTATATTCTACGAGGCTCTGGATTCAGCAAAACAAAGGTTTCTTTTTATAGGACCATTTTGCAAGAAATGTTTCCTTTTTTTTTCTTTTTCCCTATGATGGTATCAAAATAGAGTTCAATTATTTTGTGAAAATTTCACTTATTAGCCATGGGTATTCTACTGTCTTTTCTTTTTCCTTTCTTCCACCCTCCCCACCCAGTAGCCCATTACTCATGCCAGCATTGACTAAAACTGTAACACATAGGATAATTGATACTTGCTTCTACTAGAAAATTCTACTGTCAGGATAGCTTTGGTTGTACTCATTTTGAATTTTTCATTCCACAGTTATCTTGGCTGTATGAGTATTTAGTACATTGAAATAAGTGACGTCATACATAGATTTGTGTGTGTTCCTATGAATTTTAATGGCCCCAGCAGTATTCAGAGACAAAACAGGAGAAAATCCTTTGAGAGAAGAGCTCATTAACTTCCTTTCCTCCTTCCAGAAACTGCTTTAAGGAAGATGTATGATCAGATACACCTAAGGAAAGCAGGGATACCCAATGAAATTAAATATTCTAGGCTATTTAATTAGTTTTTAAGTGCAGGAGTTGTGTATTCAATTTTAATGAGTCATGCTTTCAAGCTTTCTTTAGAAATGGGGGAAAAAAAAACCTCTTGTATCCACAAGAACATATGCATGTGAAGATGAGAGGATGTTATAATTCTGTCTTCTTCAGTATCTTAGGGACACCAAACGGGGGTTTTGAGGTGAGTCAGTTAAAAAGAAGGGAAAGGGAAGAGAGGGACCATTGAGCAAAGAAACTAATGCTTTTATATTTGGGAGGATAAGAATAAAACATGAATGGAAACCAACTTGTTGAGTTGCAAACTGCAGGGCTTTTTGTTATCACTTTTTAAGAATAGCACAAGCTTCAATAGCCTTATAAATGAAAAAAGGACAAGAACAAGGTAAGTAAAAAAGCACATCTAAGATAAAAACTCAATGTCATAGTGGGAATTCAGGAACTGTTTAGAGAAATTATAAGCAATTCAACAGAGTTAGAGAATGGACCAAACTGATGTCTGGGTTAATTAAAGCACAAATACCTGGAAAAAAACGTAGGGCACAGAAGACAGTGGAATGAATCAGACCGTACTGAAAAGAAAGCTGAATTGAAAGTTATTTCTGGGAACAATCATACTACTTTCATTAACTACATTGGTTGAAAACCTGTGATCTTATCAGTTAGAAATGACAATCAGATTATTCAAAACATGCTGGCACTGATTGCAGAGATTATTAGTAAAAAATAAATAAATGGGAAAACTGTGAAAAAATAAATTTAAAACTCCAGAGAAACAAAATTTCAAAGAACAAATATAACTTTAATAAAAGAAATAGGTATTATCTGAACTTAAATCTTTAATTAAGAAGTTTGCTGAATAGCTCTAATGAGACAGAAGTGGGAAGGAATTAAAAGAGTTGGGCAGATAGGAAGGGGGAAAAAATGTGAATCAGCTCCTGAGACATTCTGTGCAAACAGACCACAATTCTGTGGACAAAGAGCCTTTCCTGTCTTGCCACGGATATAGTCAGCTCTTCTCAATAAAAGAAGAGTTCTAAGCCAACATCCTCCTCTCTTACTTATCTCTATGTCTGCTCATTCTGTGAGATTTATAGGTACACTAGACACATTTTGAATTCTAAATGTACTTATTCTGCAATATACATTGTTGGCATACATTTTCTATACAATCATCAAGTTTATCAAAGTAACCTCATTTAAAACAAGAGTCCCAAAACATAATCAGGACAACGTTCACTTGATGTTTGATTTTAGATTGCAATTAACAGCCTGGACTGACTCCACAATAGCAGTATTTTTTTTCTTCCATTTAAGTTACCCTATGCAGATGTCAATCTTTAATACATAAGCCATTATTAATTACTACGTATTTCAGTTCAGAGATCTCTGCTGATGGAGATTTTAAATCCAGATATGATAGATTTACTAGTGATACTTGCCATCAGTGTTTCAGCAAATCTCGTAATCTCCCTGCAAATACTGAACAATATTTAGGGAAAGAGTTTACTATTAATAAATCAGAAAACCACTGTAACACAACTATGTGTTAGTCACTGACAACAGCAGTGAGAATAAGCTGACCTATATTTCTATTATAACTTCTACGATAAAGAGGCTGAAGCTAGTTCACAGGGCTAGTACATACTGTAAAAAATTAAACTTGATTATCTCTCACTTCAATTTTTACTATACATTATAAAGAAATTGTGTTAGGATTTTTTTAAAAGTATTTTTGTAGTAGAAAAATAAAACAATAGAGCTTAAAGGATTTAGAATTTGTGATTCAGTGAATTCATGGTAGTATATTTGCAAGCATGTGTAAACAGAGAAACAACATTTTCCTGGGTATTTTTAAGTGTAATTTTCCTTATATTTGTGCACATGCTTTCTTTCAATGAGGTTAAATGAAAACAGCTGTTTGCCCACCCACAAAGAATCATATAAAGACAAGATAGATAGATGTGCTGAAGTAATATCCTGCCCTGATTCACTGCATGAGCCACCAGTCCATCCCAGGCTCATCTCCATAAGCCAAGGAGAGCTGGGAGGCACAAAAGCAGACAGGAAATGCAAACTGCAGACTCAGAGGAAGGGGCACCTACAGTAGGGAAAAAGCAGATATACCTGCACTGCATTTGAGAGACTTCACTAAGGCCTATGAGCAAGATGCCAGGAGTGGCTAGATGTCACACTTCAAAGCAAATGATTATGCATGCACACTGGAGACTGATACTCTAAAAGTAAGTAGATGTGTTTCAAAGTGTATTCTACATATTATTCCATCTTTCTGGCCGTAATGCGCTTTGTAGGCACTTAGTTCCTAGGTTCCTTAGTTCCTAGTTTTTCCATCCATTGCAAAAAATATGACATTTACGTAATTTATCTTCAGCAGTTCACACTGCCTTAAGAATGACAACAAAGTTGCCTGATTTGTATTTCTCTCTGACTGCGCTGTAGTTGATTTATATGAAGTTTTACTTTAATTTTCCTTATATATTTCTTTAACATTGCTGCCATCTTCATATTAAATTTGTTACTATTTCTTTTCAGAGTTGTAAGTAATAGTAAACGAGAGAGAACAGTTTATCACTAGCACAGTTGCATTCTTCATTACTTAGTGACTTTAATCAAAACTGGATTTTCTTTTAGAAGTAATAAATTAAATTTTTAACACACTTAAAGCACTTGGACTCCCAGCAACCATTTTTGAAAATCTTGTGCACTCTAGAGAAGGAATGTCAAACATTTTGACAACACTGCAAACACAGATGGCTTGATAGGTGCCAGTCAGATAAAAGTGACAGGCTGCTTCAAACACTTGCTGCTGCTGACAACTTAATTACAAAACAGAGTACAGTACCAAGATAAAAGTTCTGTCCTTCACTACTAGAATTTACTTTTGATTTCACATAATACGTTGAGAAATCAGAATCACAGACTGGCTTGGGTTGGAACTGACCATGAAGACCGCCTATTTCCAACCTCCCACTGTGGGCAAGGACACCTCCCACTAGACCACATTGCTCAAAACCCCATCCAACCTAGCCTTGGACACTTCTAAGGAAGTGTTAGACATGTAATTATGATTATTAACTGATATTCTTTCTGAATACACTTGAAGTCCACTTTAGAAAGGTGAATTGTTTAATATAGCTCAATCAGGCACTCAATACCTATTTAGATTTTCTGTCCAGCTGGAAAAAGCATTGATTGTGAATAAGCAAATGTTATTTCTCTCAACAGCAAGAATCCATTTGCATAAACTTTTTCAAGGTTCAGAAGCCTATTAGTCATTTAGTCCAAGTAGTTTTCAAACAGTCACAGAATAGTTGAGATTGAAAGGGGTGCCTGGAGATTACACGGCACAACTGCCATACTAAATGAGGTCAACTAGAACGAGTTGCCCAGGATCAGCACAAGATGGGTTTTAGTTATCTCCAAGGACAGGAACTCCTAAATCTCTCTAGGTAAATTTGTTTGAGCCTGTCTGAAACATAGAGTTTATTATAGCAATTCAAACAAAAAATAAAATTCTTGAAGTATTTAGATGATGAGAAAAAATAAGAAATCTGTGTCAATAAGATAAAGAATTACCTATAAATAAATGCCTTTAGTCCTTTAAAATGCCCTTCCTGCCTAACTCTCTTCACTTAAAATATACATTTCAATGAAGTTATTAGGCTCTTGTGTACAAAGAACACCATTAAACCTCTGGTTATTGGCTAATCTTTTAATGCATGCTTTTAAAACAATTATTTGTACCCTGAAAAAGGTACTAGCCATTTCCAGAAAAGACATATTAGATACCATGAATTGTTGCTTTTCCAAACATAAACATTAGAAGCGATGATCAAATTATCTAAACTAACTGGATCTCTGCTCCAAAACCAGTACATGAAAATAATCAGACTACCTTCTCTTGCAAGTAAGAGTCACACGTGACCTGGCTCCAATCCAACTGCAATACTACAATGTAATGGAAAACACAGTAATAATAGAGGGGTGGAAAGTCTAAAGTGGCAGCAAATGAGAACAATCCCAAACCCAGCAGTCAAGGATGCAAAAACAAAGGAAAAAAAATACTGCTTACCTTCGGAAAGACTCCAGAAGACGGGAAACTCCAGCAAAACAGTCATACCTCCGCTGCCAAACCTTAAGTGAAGTCTGGGAAGGGGCGGATCCTGGTTCCACCCCTTCTGGTCACTCACGTGCATTGCTTGCACCTGAGCTTCCCTGGGTTGGATCTTCCTTCCCAACAGGTGCTCAATCACTGTTTCAAGCCATGACTTAGTGTTTCTGTTACACCCAACAAAGTAGTTTTATTTAACTTTCCAAAAGATTGACTGTTTCTCAGAATCTGATTTCCATCACCAACATTACCCATTTGAGTTCTCCAGCAGATCTCTGGTCATTAGCTCATCTGCTTTCCAACGTATGTCTTAACTAACGCAACTCATCATCTGGAGAAAGGATCTCCTATGTCAAATTAACAAAGCATTTTGAAAATGCAGTATCCCAATGAGTTTATAATTGCGGAAAATGTGAAGTTTCCCTGAGAAATTTCCATGGATAATATTGCACTACTGCATGGAAATTATCTTTTCCATCTATGAAGCTACATTTAAAACAACACAGAAATCATTTGTGTTGTAGAAATGGACTCTACTGTAGTCAGTGATATGAGTGATAGGATGTATAAATGGGTTATAACTGCACACAGTCATCAAGCAATTAAGATTGCAACTGGAATAAGGAGAAGAAATCCAGCCAACACCAAATATGTTTTAGGCAGCTTCTTAAGATGCTCTTGTGTCAGAACTTACAAATACAGTGATTATTAGAAAAACAATAGGCCACTCCTATTCAACATCTTTATTGATGATCTCAACAAGGGGATTGAGTACACCCTCAGTAAGTTTGCAGGTGACACTGAGTTGGGAGGGAGTGTTGATCTGCTGGAGGAAAGAAAGGCACTACAGAGGGACCTGGATAGACTGGATAAGTAACCCAAGGTAAACCATATGACTTTCAATACATCCAGGTGTCAGGTCCTGCATTTTGGTCACGACAACACCAAGCAACCCCAAGGCTTGGGGAGAAATGGTTGGAAAGCTGCCTGATGGAAAGGGACCTTGGTGTACTGATAGACTGTCAGCTGAATATGAGCCAGCAGTGTGCCCGGGTGGCCAAGAAGGCCAATGGGATCCTGGCTTGTATCAGGAATGGTGTAGTGAGAAGTACTAGGGAAGTAATTCTGCCCCTGTACTTGACACTGGTGAGGTCCCACCTTGAGTACTGTGTTCAGTTTTGGGCACCTCAGTACAGAAAGGACATTGAGGTGATGGAGCAGGTCCAAAGAAGGGCAACAAGGCTTGTGAAGGGCTTGGAGAATATGCCCTAAGAGGAGCAACTAAAGGAACTTGAACAGTTTAGTCTGGGGAAAAGGAGGCTGAGGGGAGACCTTATTGCTCTCTTCAAATACCTGAAAGGTGATTGCAGTGAGAATAGGGTTGATCTCTTCTCACTGGTGACAGATGACAGGAGCGGAAAAGGCTTCAAGTTGCACAAGGGGAGATTTAACTCAGATATCAGAAAAAACTTCCTTACAGAAAGGGTTGTTAAGCACTGGAATGGGCTCCCAGGGAGGTGGTTGAGTCACTATCCCTGAATGTGTTTAAAAATTGTTTGGCTGTGGTGCTCAGGGGCATGATTTAGCAAAAGGTTTTAGGGTAATATGGTTAGGTTGTGGTTGGACTTTATGATCTTTAAGGTCTTTTCCAGCCTGAGCAATTCTAAGATTCCAAGAGTCCACTATTATATGGTAGATTTTTCTTTCAACTGCTTAGAGAACACATTCTAATTCCTTGCAGAATTTCTCTAAACATTCAAGCTTAGATCTTCAAAGTACTGAAAGGCATTGATGGATGTTAGTCATCTAAAAATCTTTGAGGATACGGATTTGACTTAGCTCAGAGAGAATCATCAATATAGATTGCGCAGAAAACAGGATTTGAGAAGCATGAACTTTCATGCTGCATCCTCAGCTAAATTAAAATGGTGATATCACAGCTTTTTAAAAGCCCAAGTAATATAATTTTAATAGATGGTTATTATGAGTGATTTGGTTCCTGTAATGTCTCTGATATAATAATTTATCAGACCTGATGTGTGCCAAAGCAGAAAAACGCATAGCAGTTCCATTTGCACAATAGGCTACTTCATGCTAAAAGCTTTCTGAAAAAATTCAAATACAGTCATGTTTAAAAATCACTACCTGAGCAGCTGACACTGGAGGGGTCTTGTACATTCAAATGATAGTAATTACAATTTGAAAATGAGTCCCAGTTATCTTGTATCCCATTCAATATATAACCTAGCAATGAAAACTAGTGCAATGGAATTTTGAAGATAAACTTGGAGCTCTCCCACTATTTGCAAAATGTTTAAATTTTCCATTTTCTTAGCACAATTTATAATCGGAAACACATTGTGTGGTGAGGAAACATTCACTTGAAAGTAGAGCCTGTGCAAGTTAATATGGGGAATGAGCAGCTCTGCAATTATGTATGATGCAAATATTTACCAAGGCGTGTCCATTTTGCTGGTACATTGCCAGAGCTGTTAGGCAATTGTTTAACTTAAAAGCATGGCTGTACTTACAAAGATTGTAAATATTTCTTTCAAGTGTTGATTCTATTCCAAGATTTTGTATTACCCTTCCAAAGACCCAACTTGTTCTAGTCCTGTGTGTTGCAACAATGCGTCACTCCATTCTATTTTGTCTCTTTGTCTTCTTCACCTCTCCTGAACTCCTGGCTTTATTTACATCCTTCTGCACACTTTTTCCTTAAGTAAGAGTCATTGTGAATTTCCTTTTGTAAGGGTTGTGTGCTTATATTTTGTGTGTTAAACCCCTAAGAAAACTTTTTTTTTTTTTAATTAAATATTATGTATTTTCATATGATAAAATCCATGAGGGAAAGTGTTGACTCATTGCTGAGCTACAGATGACCAGCTGTCCAGCACTTCATTGGAAAAGGAAAAAAAGAGCTGAACTTCAGTGCTTAACAAGAGTATTAGCCCCCTCTTGTGGATAAATGCCTTCGTTTCTCCAAGCACTTAGCCTAAGGGAGAGAGAACACGTGTCAAAGAATAAGAATATTGGCAAAATATCTACAAAAAACAAAACAAAAAAACAACACAAACAAACAAACAAACAAAGCCTTTGAGGCACAGAACATCTTGTCAAAAACCTTTGCAATCATTATATATATTTAACTAAAACTAACATACTGCCTAAGTATCCGCTTATGTAGATCAATGGGAATGCATTTCAGTTTTGTGCTTCTTAATCCTTAAAATGATTGGACTGTGCCACTGATTATTCAAAGACAGCAGAATCACAAGTGATAAACATACCTAAGTTCTTTTGAAAAGGGAATAGGATTCATGTTTAATAAAAATTATTCAGATTACAATTTTATTATCAAATCTACTGGTTAAGTGGAACTAATATTGAAATTTATGGCATTTTTATTTGAACAAAACTGAGGAAAAATTCTTTCATTGAAAAAGAATGTGCAGATAGCACTGAAATACACACTGTAGCACTATTTGCCAAAAAGATACCTATTACAAGATTCAGAGGACCTGGACTAAACATATGCTACAGTTTGGCTGGCCCAAATCAGCAAAGCAGAAAAGTCCAATTGCCAGCTTAATCCATCATGAGAATAGCAGTTTAATATAGTGTCATAGAAGACTACCAGATTGGTCAAGCATGATTTCCTAACCCATGCTGCCTACTCCTGATAACCTTCTTTTCTTTCACTTTTTAGAGATGATATCCAGGATAAGTTGTTCTATCACATTCCTAGGGATGGAGGTGAGGCTGCAGTTCAGTGCTTTACTAAGAGAGAGGCTGTCTTTGTTTCATAGGTCTTGATAGGCATGGTACTGTTCATGGTTAGCCTCTAACAATTATGTTTTCTGCTTTGTTCTTTACTGACTAGTCTTGCTAACATTCAGACTGTCTTTTTGACTTATTACTGAGAATTGGTGTTCTGATATTAAGAGCTATCATAATTCTGAGATCTCGTACCTGACTGGTAATAGCTTGTTCAGAGTTTATGGTTGCAAGTATACAGTTTGATAGGTTTTCTTTTTCCCATGTATAACAAGTTTATCTAAAGTGAAATCTCCCTCTATTTTATCATCCACACATTCAACATAGCAAGTACTTCCTGAAAGTCTCCACTGAAAACTTTTCAACATATCAATGTGTTGGGTTTTTTTTTTCATTAAAAATTAAACTCCAGTCAGTGAAAAGATTACTCCTGATACATTATTGCACTACAGGCACTAACAAATTTTGGGGCAGAGAAGACAACCAAAGCATATCTAACCTGTAATAATTTTCTGCATACAGACAGAGTTAAAGCTGAGCATTACATTTGGTCTCAGTTACACACCAAAATTTAAAGAGAATGTATTTGATCCTAGTTTATTACTCTCTTCAACATACATTTTGGTTGCACTTGTTTTTTTTCTATCTAGTTTATAGGTAGTTCCTATTTTTCTGCCAAACATATTTTTTTTCCTAAAGAAGATTGAAAAGTTGCCTGATTTTCATTTAGTTCTCCTTCTGCAGGGGGGATGAGGGGTGAGGGGGGAAGGCTTTGGAAGTTTTGTCGGTAGGCCTCATCAGTTATATGACGTTTTTCTCTGTGGCTCACCCATGTCTTTCCATGGTCTACTTAGTGATTCTTCATTGTTATGGACTCCGAGGATTCACAGCCTCCATCACAGAGCTGGGGACACTGAACAGCACTGTGTGACACAGGAGGTTTCTGCTGTCAACAAATGGAGATACCTGACATCCTAGTACACTGTTTTCCAGTAAAAAGTTTTTTGTTTTTTTTTAATGAATGTTTATCAGCCAAAGTCTATACATTTTATTGACACCTGAGATGAAAATCACTGCTGTCATTCTCATTGTATTTCTGCACAAAGACTAAATATTTTCAAACATCAGTCACACAGAGTGTTGAATGGTATTGAAATTGGATTAACTCAGTCCTTTTGTCACATCTCTGATGGTGACTTTTTTTCAGCAGGTGAAACTAAGTGAAAATAAAATAATCACACCCTCTAAAAATGCAGTTTTCAAAAGTGTATATAATTTCCACTTTCACTTCTGTTCCTTCACTTCATTTTCCTCTGCAAATCAAACTCAATTGTAACTGTAGAGATATTTTTATCACCTCTCAAAATTTCTGAGATCTTAAGTATACTAATACATTTAATTGACTTAAATATGTAAGCAGGTTACTCAGAAAATAATGCCTCCTATTTATTTCCATGGAAATTACAATAGCTATGAAGAGCACATTAGCATTATTTGATACCAGCTATGAAACATGATTTTCAGCATAGTCACCATTATTATCTATGCACATTTACCAGTGATGATCAAGAGATCTCTTGATCAAGATGATCAAGAGACTGCATGCTACACTCATAAAAATCTCCACCTTCAGTGGTGATAATAAAATAGGCATTACTTTTGAAGCAACCCTCATAGTAATTAATCCAAACTGAGGTTTCATCTGTCCCAATGACTCACTCTTCTTAAATTTTTTTGAGAGAAACTTTGTATACAGCACTAATGGTAAATAAAATAAAATAAAAGAAAATAGCAAGCAAGCAAACAAACAAAAAAAAGCCAGCAAAAACAGCCAAGAACAAAATATGTGATTTTGTGATAAAGGCCTGAAGAAAACATTGCACTATTATTGTTTTAGATTAGTTAAATCTAAAATAAGAACTGGAGTCGCCATGATACTGTTCTAAATAAAGGATCAGGAATTCATTCCAGGGAATATTAGACAAAATAAATAGGCATAAGGTTGCATAAGTGAAAATTATATCTGTAATGCAATTATTTCAAGTACTCCTTCTTATTAGTATTGTTTGAAGTCACCTTATATGACAGCAGTGTTACAGAACTACTCAGAAATATTCCACATGGATAATTTGTTTGTACCTGAAGGTATGTATGATATCTGCTTTCATTGTTTTCTGAGAGCTACCCATATGAATACACATTATGATTATTCAGTATTTTGGAGCTGTTATCAGCGATTGCAGCTTATGCAAAATTGTTGCTTTCTGGTCTCTTGCCTGTAATTCTGTTTACCCTAAACAGTGAGTGAAGCAAAAAAATCCATTATATTCCTTAGCAATTTTTTTTTTTTTAATTTATTTTTCTGGCAGAGTTGCTGAAATACCTGAAAAAATAACCATACACAAAAAATAAAATCATTACTTGATAGTGTTAAACATCTTAAAATCTCAGTTACTGAAATATTTGTCTGCATTTGTTTAACTTTTGGACATACCTGATGCAGATATTATGGAGACATCCAAACGAATTTTTGTGACAATATTCATTTCAGTACACAAGATAGTACATGTGTAAGTTGTACATTTTGGAACACTATGAATTCTTTGAATTACTTTACTTAAAAACAGGATCACCTGCCAGACTTTCATTCATTTAGCAATTAGAAGGAATTTGAGGGCATTTTGCAGATTGAAGTTTCATTATATAACAAGGGTCAGGAACAAACTTCCATAAGCTGTCATGGAAGAATACCTGATTGATTGATTTTAAGGTAGAATGCATTTTGGTTTGGAGGAGAAGTGGGATTGATATTCAGTGGTAGGCGTCAAACGTTCTCTATAAAGATGTTGAGAGTTTTGCATCTAACTTTAATGGAACGGGAGTTAATCCATGATGAAAATCTTGATGCAACCCAGCACTGACAGATGCTGCCATCTAGTGCCTATAGAGGAAAGCAGTGTGTGGCTGCTCTTCAATTTTCACAGATGTCAAAGGAATAATAATCTTCGCTCTTTGTTTCTATGAGGGCTTCCTTATTGCCTCTATTTTAACCTTGCAATCACTTCTATGTAAAATTACCATCTGTAAAGACAAAGTCGTGCCAGAAGTGAATACAAGCATATGAGGCGCATGGGGAAAATACGGTGTGGGAGAAAAAGAAGTGGTAAACAAGTCTACAGGCTGTGGCCAGGGAAAAATACGCTGATTATAGTCACAGTTCCCTTGTTGCTCAAAGAACCAAAACAAATGCAGTAGAGTGGCCATCTGAACCAGAATAAATACAGCTAAGTATGGATGTGGAGAGTATCATGACCTTGTGGGGAAGTGCAAAGTTATAAAGAGAGAAAAGATGAAAGAGTTTGTGCGCTCACTGAAGGGTCTGTGATTTGGTTGTTAGCTAAATAATACAAATAACATTGTTCAATTAATACCTTTATATATGAATATGCACACACTGGTAAGACTAAAAGTAACAAAATCAAAAAAAGACTGCTCAATCAACCATTGTTACGTATGCAAAATGATTGTATTCCCCAATAATCTTAAAGGTCTCAAATGCAGGAAAAAGCCATACACATGAGAAATACGCAAGGATCTCCAAGATCACACTACACGTTAATGTAAACAAAACTCATTACATTTAATCACAACACATATAAGATAAAACCTTTGAATTCTAATGAAAATATATATAGGGGGATATATAGGGGATATATATATCTCTCTTTTGAAATGTAACATTTTTTTAAAATTGTTTTTGTGCCTATTTATTCACATCAATTGCAGTTCTATGGACTATTAAGGCACTGTAGAAAACAGGCTGAATAAAGCTTGAAAACTTGTCTTCCTCAGAAACACTTTCTCTCTAGATCCAATACTGAAGTAACTGCACTGCCATTCGGAATCTAGCCACAGTTTTGAGAATGGTTGTTTTGCTCTCCATTTTGAGGATTCATTTAGCTCAAGCAGAGTATAGACAGTCTCCTGGTTCCTGATCCAAGGTTACAGACATGACTGAAAGTTATCTCTTTTATAGACTTACATGGTTTTACTTCTCTTTAGAAATTTATGTGGACTGTTAGAAGAGTGCAAGCAGTCTAGCTCAGAAGATGACTGCCAGAGAACTCCCACCTCCAAGATAATGCCTAAGATACTGTTTCTCTAACTCTTTGGATGCTAGGTAACTGTGTTTCTCCTTCATGTTATCTCTAACCTCTTCCGTAAGGATTGCCAGAATAACACTGAGCAGTCTCATTTAACTTGATCTTTCTTTCAAGGAGTTGAATGAGATAGAATAGATCACTCTTAATACATAATATAGGGTTTTTTGTTGTTTTTTTTTGTTTGTTTGTGTGTGTGTGTGTTTTGTTTTTGTTTGTTTGTTTTTCTTTTTTCTCTGGTGTATTATAGATGAAGCTAATGGTATGCCCTTTCTTGGCCATCATTATACAACAGTTCTATGCTGTGAAGACATAATAGACCATGTTGTTTGGTTTTCCATGTTTGGTTTCTTGATTCATTTTCAACCAATCTGAAAAGATCTCTGTTGAAAGCACAATCCTTAACGTTCTCAGCTTTAGTCTTAGCAGGCAACAGATAAAGATATTTCAAATTAAGTCAGTTTGGGAAAATACAAAGAAGAAACATTAATATTTCACAACAGTTTTTTCAGCCTCCATTTGAATCATTTTTTGTCCTTTTTCAGAAATAATTTTGCTAGCAAGAGTATGATGAAAGAACGCTTTGTATATAAAAATTTCAAAAAGCTTACAGACTTTCAAAACACACATTTATGCATAGACATCAAAGTCAAATGTATGTCTTCTCTCTGCTGCTTGTGTCACTTTACAGCTGGTGTTTAGGGCCTGCTTGGGAACCTCTTTGCAACACGTGAATTTTAGCAGTTGTCCTTGTCCACAGACAGGAGATACATCTCTAACCAAGGAATGTAAATCTGTAATTCTTCCAACTAACCATTTGCGAATGAGATACAGATACAGAAGAATAATTCACAGATCTTATTTCACAAATGATAAATTCTAGAAAATTGCAATCAAATTGCGGTTGCACATATATAATTCCTGAAGGGGAAAAGAACCAAAACAAATCAGTAAACAAATTTGTTATGATTACTTTCTCCTCTTTCTAACACTATTGAAACCTGTTATTGAATGTTGTTATCTAACACTGAAATATATCTGACTTACAGTCTGCATCCGGTATATGAAAGACATTAACAGCTGCATTTAAAATCTATATCCTATGATGCTGGACAGCTTAATACAGCACAGAAAACGGTGGCCCTAGGAATAGATAATTACTTAACTTTTCTGTTTCTTAAAGAAATAATATGATCTATATAATGTAAGGTTCAGGATCTAGCACACTGTCTTATCACACATTGTAGCAGAGAACTTCACATCAGATATATTTTGTTAATTGAGATAAATATGACCCTAGAATTTTTTCTGAATAAAATGTCTTCCACATCTTACAGAACAATCTATTTCAGATAACTGCAAGGAACTGAATTAAGATTCGTTTTCTCTCTAGAAATTCCCAATGGATAGAAGATACTCTCTAAATTCCATGGTCATCTCACAGACCTTTGCGTAGTAAGACATTTTTCACACAATGTCTGGTTATTTGGATAAAATTGAAATAGAAGCTGATGCCTTAAAGAGCAGGAAAGCTGACTTAAGCTTTAGAATAAATACCAAAATTACTTATCTTTCCATATATATCACATGCTATAATCCTCACAAGAGTGGCCTCTGCAATAATAGGAAAAAAGTCTTAAAACTGACTTGATATAATAACAAAAGCATTATACATAAATGCCGGTTAGGGGACAATTAAGGGATTTTAAGATTAAGAAATGATAAATGTTCATTTATATTGAAATGTGCTTGAATATCCAGTGTGAATGTTTCACAATGTATAAAATTCCTGCTTTTAAGAACTGGTTTATTGGATAACATGAATGAAATAGAAAACTCTCCTGGGTACTACCAGTGCAAGGACAGAGAATTCTTACATCCAAAAAAAATATTTTAAGTTAAGTTGTTTATATTAGAATATTTAAAGCAAAATCAATACTTGATGGGTGAATAACTGCAAACAGACGTAACTAGCTAGTGACGATTCTTGACTGTAGTACTAGGGAGATCTTTCATACTGATGCTATAATTTGGCTATAGATACAAGAGCTTATGCACTCTTTTTAACTTCATACTCCCTTCCTTTAGCTGAATTTATTAGGTCTCTGCAATAAAACACTAGAACTAACATATGTTTATGCTTTCTTAAGACAATGTATAATTTATTTTAAAGGAGAAGTTTGACAGCAATTCACTATAGGAAATTCTCCCATGGAAAAACTATCTTTAAAATCAGTTACACAAGCTCACTTGAACTCCATCTTATTTCCACGCTAATTTCCTTAACAGAACGCTTTTCAAATGTATCATTGATTCAAAAATAACTGCTGCTTTTGTACAGTACAACTAAATATAACTCCTTGAAATGCTGCACAGACATTGCTACCTGAACATCTCACCTTTAAATCCCAGAATTGTGCTGCGTTGAAGCTGATGTGCTTCAAAATCTAGGAAATTCTTGACCTTTGTGAGAAGGCAAGATGCGCACTCTTTCTTCCCAGCCTGATTGGTGCTTTCTTTTGCCTTCCTCTATGAGAGGAAAAAATTGCAGATAATTTAACCAACTGAGCGGGTAATAGGAATAAACATCATTAAACATAACATTTATTATATCCTATTTGTATTACTAGTAACATTTATGAAATCTTTTGCAACTGTATTTAGACAGTTTCACTGATCGCAGAGAATATTATTCCCTATAACTTTTGAGATGCATGTAATAAGTATTCTTAAAGCAACAATATCCTTCAGCATTATTATCATTTCTAACATAAGAGTGCTTCTAGTGGATTTTTGTGGTACATTGTGGTACATTGACCTTTATGTACTAGAGCAAAATAAACAGAGGAATGACAGGAAAGTTTTTCCTTTTCTTCTGCTTATTATTACTCTCCCATTACTTGTTTAACAATTGTATTAATATTTCCTAGCATTTTCTTAGTGATGAATCTCAATTTATTTCTCCTAGTTTTATTTTATCCTTTAGGCTGTTGCCTGCTTTTATGCAAGAAACACATTCTCCTGTGCTTTCTTTTGTTAAGTAACATCTTACTAATATACCACAAAGAGGTGCTCTAAACCCACAGTAGTTATTGAGAAAAACTGTCAAAAACAGATGACTGCTGTAAGCTTGCCTCAAGGTAGGAGTTTTGGATTTTAGTACTCTCTCTCTTTATATATATATATTATCTATCTATATATATATTTCTCATGGCGGTTGTGTTAAAACTTGTGTCCAGCAGTCAGAGCTTAAAATGAGATTCATATCTTTTGCCACGTTAACAAGCCAGGCGAGATTTATCCATTGGAATAGATTCAGGCAGAATACTGAGCTATCCATCACCTTATTTTTCATAAATAATCTATTCAATTGGATAGAATGTCGTTTTCCTTGCAGTATTAACCATGTAGCAAGTGAATTGTTTGGTACAATTTTACAGGTGTTTCTGAGCTGACAACTGTGGTGTATGTTGTGTTTAAAGGGCTGTATTTGTGAATTATTCTTTTGACTGCAACTGGTATTTTTGCAAGAGTGAAGATGAGCATATGTGCAAAGTCTTCATATAATCAGGGATGCAGAAATATATTTCCCTTGAGATCTAATTTCTTAGTATTCTTTTTATCCAATTGAAATTAGTTTTGTAATTTCAGATTAGTTTTAACAATTTGTTGGAATCCCAGCACCTTTCTGATTGTTAAAGAAATGTGTCTGAATACAATGTTGTTACTTGGCTGTATTTCTTTATACTAAAACAGATGGTATGAAATTTGATTGCCACCTCTGCAAGAGGTATGTGACTAACTTATTCGATTAAAAGATTCACCTGCTGTCATGGCATCACCTGTGGGGTCCTTATATAGGTTTACAATAACATGCAGGTCAATCATGGATCAAAAGCTAAAATTCTGATTCTGCTTGAAAACTGTAAAAGCTCAAACTGCTGAAAATGTTTTTTTCCCATTTTGAATTTGGGTACATCTGGACCTGAATCCTGATAGAAGTTTATAATTCAAGTTTATGCAGAAATGTTATTTGAACTGCACCGATATTCATCTTCATTTATGTCTTCATTTAGTTTAGAAAGAAATGTGCATAATAAAGCTCATGTGATGTTCTTATGTATGTTCATTATGTCTTACATATGCTAAACTTCATTTCATTATTAGATTGATAATGGTTCTCCCTTAAAATCTCTTTTCTTGTAAAGAGAGATATTTCCTTCTCAAGAAACCCTATTTGTATTCCAATACAAAATACAAGGATTGCTCGGAGTGCTCCAGTTTGAAATATTTCAGAAATTATTTTCATTTTGGCTCCATATAATGTAAATAATCAGTTCTGTATTTTGAAAAGGTATCGTCTGCAATAATCAATATTTATAAATGTTTAAGAAAGAAAGAATGAACCTCCAAAATTTTATTCCTGACAATGTGGTCTATATTTAAAACAGGACTTTTCAAGCAGGTTTGATTTAATCCTAGCAGGTTCTAACCATTTATAATTCAAATACCATTTGTGCTTGTCAAAGTCTGTCCAATTGTTTTTACAGCTATGCAGCACTGGGCCACACACACTTTTGTGTGGTTCCCAATGGCATTGCTGGATTAATGAGAAATACAATTTGATTTTTTTAATCTAAAATTTACAGTTACAGTACAGATTGCAAGTAAATGCAGGGTAGATTAAGTATAATTAGAAAGAAGGGAAGAAAAGTAAGAGCAAAATTTGCCATTAAAATGAAAGAAAATAAACATTAACCTTACATATAGTTTTCAGACTGCTCTTATGCCTCATATATGTGATCACACTATGTTAGTATTTTTGCCTCATCAGTTTTCCTTTTAAGTGCTTATTAAATATTTTCTTCCTTTAGCTTTTATGTTTACGTGCTCACTAATTGTGGTTTCTTTAAAAGCCACGACGAATACTCTGACTATAGAAAGCTTAGACTGCTATCAGAAGTACTGCATTGCCTGAAGCTGCATTAAGCAGAATCTCATCAGCATTCAGCACCACTGCTATAGCATGAAGCCTGGAATTGGGAAAAATATCTACTGAAACATAAGAAGAGAAGATGAAAAGAGGCCAGTGAGCAGAAAGAAAATCTCCTTATGTCTGTTCTGAAGTTTCTTTTTTGATGGATCCCCCTCCCAAGCAATGTAGCAAGTGGCAGGCTATGTGTTCTGCAAATAGATCAGTAATGTCACTTCTAAAATTGCACTTTTTTTTTTTTTTTTTGTCATTCAGGGGGTTAAAGCAAGTCAGGTGATAGCCAGACTTTACCAAAGGCATTATTGTAGAAGAGTATATGTTAGATCACCTAGCAGCAATTACAGTAAAACACCACTGGCTTTAGCCAGAATCACTGTTACTGTTACATCCTGCAGTGAACTCCATCACTATCCTATTTGCTACCTTTTTCACTCCCAGGCATCAGAATTATTTGTCTGTAATTATTTTGCTGGCTTTACTTTGTTCCATAACTTTTCCGAAAGCTGAATGATTGTTAGCTCTTCAACAGCTCTGAGACATTCAGAAAAAAAATATGTTAGATTTTATTTTGAAAGGTACTGCAAAATGCATTAAATAAATGATGAGATATCCATTGCTGCACTTGTTCTAGTCACAAATGTATTATTTTCTTTTCTTTTCTTTCCCACAATAAACGTTGCAGCAAGTTATACATGCAATGAAACCCCCTGCCTATCTACGATGGAGAGAACACAGAAATTGATTTGTGGTATTATTGTACTGTGCAAAGCTCAGGTGAAGTCATAAAGTCCTGTTTGCTTCAGAAGTCTCTGGAAAGAAAGGGAAGAAGAAAAGAGAAGAGAAATCACAAAAGAAAGAACAGAGAGAGAAGGAAGTACAGAACTTTCTCTTCTTACATGTAAAAGTAAAGGGAAAAATTACAGGTGCAATACTTTAATGGAATGTTCAATTCTTTCTCGTTTTACATAATACTTGCTCCTTAAATAATACTTGCTCTTAATTACCTAAGATATTTTTATGTTACCATCACTGACAGTTATTTTCAATACCTTTCTAATTCTGTGCATTGTATGGCTTTTAATTATTTTTCATGGCTTTCCTAAAAACTGAGAAATGCTGTGCAGAAATCCTGCCCTTTTTCCATCCCAACTTCTCTCACGGTCTCTTTAAGTACATAAAAATCTGGTGAGCAGATCTACTGGTCTGGGGGGAATATGGTACAATTATTGAAGCAGATACTACTTTGTTACAAGGTGAATAGACTGCATGATAATGTTGGGTAGTGGTGTGGTTTGCAACTGCAGAGAAGTGAGACTAGGGAAGAATAGGAAGGAAGTGGTTTGCTAAGAAAAATGGAATAATGTGATAAAGACAAAATAAAATGGAAAACACAACAAACAAACAAACAAAAAAACACCAAAAGAACTCCTCCTCCCTAGTTTCTCCATAATCCTTCAGATTGAACCTCTGGCTGGGTCTCATACCTATAAAGACATGTCATTTCTCTTGATTGCAGAGTTCCTTTGCTTCTACCCATTTCATTCCAGAGAGGTCTGATATTGCGTAGAAGGCAGAGATCAGCTTCACTGATGGAGGAAAGTGACCTTTCATACTTACAAAAAAAGAATATTAGAATTCTTTTTCATTTGTCAACAACAGTAAAATTCTCTAGGAAACAGGGGGTTGATTCCTTGTTAAGGAGCATTGCCTCCAGTAAAAAACAAAAATATACATAAAATTCCACAAAAATGATTTAAAGATTGCTTTAAAAGTTTGTTCCTTTAGTTCAGTTGTGCCATTCAGAGTTTGATTCAGCTTTTGCAGCAGTAAAAAAGCCTTGTTACAATGAAAAGGTCAATCTGAGAGCAAAAGTTTATGCTGAAGCTCAGTGATTTTTTTTTGTTGGTGATTTTATACTCTTATATAAATAATGAGTTTTCTGTTTCCAATTCATCCCTGACATTTCACTATCAAAAAATAATTTTTGGTTTTGACTTAGGCTCTACCATTTACACTTTTTCAAGACTGAAAAACCTATAAACATAACTCTGTTAGATTTTCAGCTAAAATATTTTCTGGTCTCTTTCCCTTTCAGCATTTATCTTTCTTATCTGTATCAGAAACTACAACCTACTTTTTAATAAGCAATTTTCAGTACTGTGAGGGCTGCTCTGAAAGTAACACCTCCTATCAATGTCATGGTTTTGTAATTTTTGCTATTGGTATTCCACATCATGACATAATGTGGAGCACAGAGAAGAACTATACAACCCAGAGGACCTCATGGTCAGAGGGGAAAATAAGTCATGGAAGTGAAGCTCACTCTCTCACTCACTCACTGCCTGGCAGTGGGTGTGGGTGTGCTTCCAAGCTGTGCACCTTCAATTTCAAAGTAGGCTTCTCAGTTTTTGGAAAACTCTCTCTCTTACTTTGCTTGACTTATTAGATTGAATTTCAATTAGATTGTATTATATTGTGTTATCTTGCATTCTGAAATCATAGTTAGTAAAAGAAGTTTTCCTCCTTAGATCGTTGCTGCTGCTCTGTTTCCTTGAGCCCAGTCCCATCTCCCTACCCCTTTTCCCTTCTCATGTTTGGGGGCGGGGGGGTCCACGAGCCTACTGCCCCCCCATCACGGACATAGATTGATCTAGATAACTCTATGATGGTTTGTTATGTGGTTGGCATCGTAGTAGAGGTTGAACCTTCCCACCAATATTCCCATATATTTTGTTGCCACATAACAGATGACAGAAGAGGGGCAGTCTGATAAAATGGCATCTGACACAGAAAAGAGTATGAAGGAAATGTGTGGAATTCCTCTGTGCAAAAAAATATTGCACCCATTGACTTTCATTGACACTTGTGGAATGTTTACGGAGGCCAAACAGTGGATGTGAGCACGGTCAGGTTGTAGGCAGTACATTTCTGCAAAGACGAGAGTGATGTGAAAGACAAGCCTTGTTCTGGATGGCAATGCATAGCTGTCACACCATGAAATGAAGAGCATCTTGCTCAGCTCATCCACATGAAGTGTCAGGTCGTGACCAGGAAACCGTGTGCCTAGCAAACTATTAGCTTCAATGCATTGGAAATTATAGTGGCAGCACTGGAGTATCATTAAGTTTGCCCCACATGGTTTCCAGAAAGAACACCGTATGCGACTTTGAACCAATACAAGGCTGAAGGCGACAGTTTCCTAGATCTCATTGTTACAGATGATAAGTTGTAGTCTCAGCACTACAAACCAGAATTGAAATAGTAGTCCATGGAGTGGCAACAAGTGAGTTCCCTAACAAAGAGGAAGTTCAAGATGCAGTCCTCAGTGAGTAAAGTGACATGCACTGTCAGTTGGGATAGGAAAGGGGTGATCCTTATGGATTTCTTGTAACCCAGACAAAAAGTAAAATTTGATTGCTACATCATGATGCTGACTAAGTTGAAGCTCAAAATTCTGGAGTCAGGGCAGAGAAGTAGACAACCTTCCTCTTGCAGTATGATAGCTCCAGGCTCAGTACCACTTTGGAGACTGCTGAGCACCTTGCTAACCTTGGCTGGAACATCCTACCACAACCACCATATTTTTCAGATTTTGTGCTTTCCAATTTCCATTTATGATGAAAGATGGGCTGCACAAGAAACATTTTTCTATCAATGATGCTGTCACAGCTGCTATGAAACAGTGGGTTACCTTGCTCCTTGTTGGATAAAATGCCTAACTAATGGTTTTTCAACCATGTTGAAAAACAGTGTTTCATAGCTGAGAATTTGCTTTATTTAATAGTGTTGTTATGTTTTTCTATCTTTTGTAGTTTCCATGGAAATTAATAGGAGGCATTACTTTCAGAACCACCAACATAAAAAGAGGATTCATCTTGATTTGTGCTCACTTTTTCCATATCAATAATAGTTTATGGGGAAAGAGACAGAAAATTACACAAATTGAAGTGTTCTCAAAAACAAGAATAATACTTTGTGCAAAGATATAAAAATTCCAGTTTACTTTCAACTGTAGAAAACATAGACAAGGAAATGATTATTCTTGAGAAGTGTATGCCCTTTATTTCCATGCTCTATGGGCCAGGATTTATTATTTTTTAATTGAGACATTATTTTCTCAGACACCGAAGAGCCATTTACCAAAATTTAAGTCAAGCAAAATTTAAGTATCTATGAACCAGCTAACAAGCAGTATTTCAGTGCCTCAGATTGGTTTGATTTCATAGTTCAAACTTACTTATTGCTGTGGTTCAACATCGACGGGAAGCCAAACCCCATGCAGACATTCTCTCACTCGCTCCAGGAGATGGGGGAGAGAATTGGAAGAGTAAAAGCAAGAAAATTCTTGGGTTTAGATAAAGACAGCTTAATAAATATAGCAAAATGTGTGCACATAAGCAAAGTAAAATGAAGAATTCAATCATCTCTGAATCGGAAGTAAAGTGTTCAGCCATTTCCAGAAAAGCAGGGCTCCATAATTTCAAAGGATTTCTTGGGAAAGCAAACACCATATCTACAAGTGTCTTTTTTGTGTGGCAAGGGTTATTTGAATAATTGTGCATAGTTTTGCATTGTCAATGCTGTTTTTGTCACAAATCCAAAGTGTACTATTTAAGCATCATACCAGCTGCTATGAAGAAAGCTGACTCCCTCACAAAAATAAACCAGTATGCATAAAATATTTTCCTTTTCATTCTCTTTATATACATTTATATATGTATAAAAGCTGTAAGTTAAAAAGAAAGTGACTAAGAACCACATATTCAAAAAGCTTTAGAGCTGACCATGAATTTAGCTTATTTTTTATAACTAATTAGTTAAGCATGACTTCTTGTGTGATCTGGAATCTTACATGCATGGGATAACTACACACATGAGAAGTGTCTGTAATTCTGCCAAAATCTGTGAGCAGGATACTGATACAGGTTTGAAGATTAAGTATTGAATACATGTATGCTGAGAGCAGTTCTAATTAAAAGCTGATAACAATGAAATCTAAAGTAATATTCTCTTCACAAAGAAATTGCATTTTAAGCACTGATAATAGTGATTCTTTGATCAGCTATAATGTATTCTTCCTTATGAAGTTATTCTTGGATTGGTTGGATGATACAAGGAGAATGCTTCTGTAACCCAAAACAACACTGCTTTTTAATAAATTGCTATTACATTATGCAATTATTTTCTACTCAACTGAGATCCATTAGAGAAAATAATTCAATTTACATGCATTATTTGATACAAGAGAAATGAAGTCTCAGCAGTAGATCACTTTCTTAGGAGTAATGTTTTTCAGCGTACCTCAGTACTTTCAACAAATGTTTGTCTGCTCTACCTAGATATGTTAACAACAGGTTGCCACTATCCTGAAAAAAAATGTCTTAAATTCAATAAGCCTTTCTGCAAGTTTTAAAATGTATTTTTTAATAAACATATCACTTGCAAGGCACAGCCTGATAAGTAACTGAAGATGACCAACACATTCTCACTTTCAACGATATGCAAATCTAATGAAATATTGATAACACTTAAAAAATTCCACTGTGTATTCAGAATAAATTTATGCTTCAACAAGACTGAGCTAACTGAGGGGAGAAGAAGGATGATACACTCTTCGTGATGACTTTGCAATTACTTAAGTTAATAGACTGAAAATAGGACCTATGCTGTTTTGTAATTGTTCTGAGGTTTTATTAACTAGCGTAGAACGTTGATCTATACAATCTATACAATGAATCTTCTAACTTCATTCCAAATCATTTATGTTGATATTAGATCACTACCACTCTTTGAAATCCTGGGAATTACAGAATAAACAGAATAATCTTTCCTGGATCTATCATCCAGGAATCACAACAGGTGAAGGAAGTTCTCTATAATGAATACAATATTCCAACATGAAGAGTGGGTATGGAAGAGGACTTCACAGGCCGATATATGCAAGTTTCTATGTGAACTCTCTGTTCTGATTCTTTTTTTACATATGGTGGTGCTGTACTTTAGTATCTTCCAGAAATGTACTAACAAAAGGACTAACACGTTTCTTGCTAAAAATAAAATTCCTGCCTCTTGTCCCCAAACTTCTTCGTTATTCTTTCACCTGCTTGGGTTGTTTGTCTTTTTTTTTTTAATCCACTATCCATTTTGCAATACCATAGATATGATTGGATGTCTTTTTGAAAACAGTATCTTTCATTTTTGTGAATGAATTAGTAACTTTACCTGCTTCAACTTGAAGTCCAAAGTGAAGAAAAAGGAAATTACTTAGTTGTGTGCCAGCTGCTTGGGCATGATGCAGCATTTCAGCATTCAGTTGAAACTGGGAGTTAATCTGAAATTAATATGTGATATGAGTGAGTCAATAAAACAAACTAGTGAGAAAACCTGAATTTGAATGCTACAAAACATTCTCATGATTTTAATACTTTCTAAAATAAAACTCACCCATTTTCAATTAATGAAAGGAGAAAGAAGGAATAAGGAAAGAATAGGGAAAGAGTTTAAGATCCTTCATTTTCTACTCCTTCCTGGTCTTACCTAAATAACTGATCATCTCCGTGAAATACCAGTTTGAGAAAATATTCTTGACTTTGGATTAATATGCAGTAGCAGAATAGAGAAGACAAGTGGCGATACAGACTAGACTGAACTCTCAAGTATTCTAATTTTTGTGCAGTAATTTATATCACTACTGTGTAATAAGAGACCTGTCAGGTCAAAATAACAACCAGGATAATATCAGCGAAGAAGTAATAGGACTGTGATGATACAAGGAATCATAATGTACTCAAAAGCTCAAAATACTAAATTCTGTTTAAACTCAAATACGTCTTCTATTAAGACATTCAAGGCCTGCTGAACTAGACTGCAGACAGAAAATGTCTATATTTATCATGAGGTTAACAGATATTTTTTCTTTATTTTTATTCAATTTAATGATGGTATATCTAGTGAAATTAAATCACACAGCATCTATTATTTCTTGCCTAAGATTGAAAACTCTTTGATAAAGTGCATATAATCCAGGATCTTATCTATTGAGGATTTACATTGACATGTTCCGGTGTGGAAGCAGCATAGAAAAAGTAATCAGGATTCTTCAAATAACCTCCAATTCAGTAGGAGAAGATAAAATATCATAACTTCTTTCTACTTTGCCACTTGGCAAGGTAAATGTGTTTGATATTAACATGTGATAGATATAGCAGATTAACTATGTATCAGCACTTCATGAAGGGAGAAAAGTCTTTAATGATAGGAAGTAACAATTAAAAATCCAGACTAGGAAGATTTTAGAAGTCAATTAAGAATTTGCAGTGAACTGCAGACTTGTTTTCCCCCCCAACGCGAAGTCTTTTTGCTTTTAATGTCCCTTCTCTTCCCATTATTTCTTAATCTCACATGTCCTTATTTTTAAGGACTATGTTGGGGAATGTCAAAGATTAGACTTAGGAAGCCTCAGAACCTTTGGGTAGAACTGGTGAAAAACTGGACAGTTTGCATTAAGAGCATGCCTCTGCTAAATACAAAGATTCAGAGAAGAAACTTCTGAATTGATGCTAAAAGACTGCACTTTACTATCAAGAACAGCATAGCTGCAGTTGGATGAAAATTCCAATAAGTATTGCTTTTGTAAGGGTCAACTTACTGCAGTGGATTTTATGACTTTTTTGTCATACTATGAAAACAAAAAAGCACATTTTCAGTGACAATGGTATCTAGTTCTGTGCTGCACTGCAGTAAGGAATGTAGACTTAACTTGAAATATGATTAAGGAGACTACAAGCTATATGAGAGTTCCCTTCATTTCCTTGGTTGCAATGATTAATACTATCCCTGTTATGCAAAGTGTTTGGCTTAGGAACTACCCTGTCTCAGTTTAAGTCAACTAGGTGTTTAGCTCTGCTAAGAAAAAATATAGCATGACTACATTCAACATTGTCCTGAAACAGGGAAAAAAAATCAGAAGTTTGAATTTTCATGTTCTTTCTGCCAAATTATTCAGTCATTTGATATGGCATATTCCCTGAAGTATATTTTGTGTTATTTCCCCTTTATTAAAAGAAGTCTTAAGGCAAAGATTATGGGAGCAAGTCTGCAGAGCTTTCCTTTGTTTCTACCTTTTTTTCGAATGTAGTTCACTATCAACCTCAAATACCCTCTGATGCCATGACCTGTAATCTGCAGAAAACAAGTTTAGGGAATAAGATACTTATTTGTATTGACCGCAATACTAATGCAGATTCTAACAGTAGGGAAATTTCCTCTACTTTCTACAGGAAAATATAAAGAGTCTATTTCTTTTGGTTGAAATTAGCTGACATCTACTCTTGTTAGCAAAATCCTAAAAGCTCTTTCCCCATCAAGTGTAATAAAATTCTGTATTCAATCTGATTTTGAGTTCAAATTTTTTTTTTTTTTTAATTTTTGGAAAAAAAAAAGGTAAAAATGTTCTATGTTTATTAGATTAAGAATGCAGAATGCATCAATGAAGATCTATTTTGTCCATCATCCCAATTTAAATTACAGCAATTCTGCCATATCTCTCCTATTTTTTATTAATCTCTGCTTAATTTGGTATTCCATCAGATTTGGAACTAAACCAGTTGGATTAATATCAGTATGTATATATATATATATATATACACACACACACATATAAACTTTCTCCATTTGATTTGAAGAATTATGCAATTCTACATATTTCAGATACTAAATTGTTGCATAATCAAAATTCAAAATGATAGAAAAAAGTAATATAAGACTATTCTTACTTTAGCAAAAAGTTGAGTATCGTCAATTTATTTTTAATGCCTTTAGCTTGTAACATCCTGTTTACCTCAACATTTGATGCAGCATTCAGGCCTCCAGAGTTTATTATTAATTATCATTAAGATTCATACAATTACATTATATTTACTGTTCCTTACAACCTCTCATAATATATTCAGCCTCCCTTCATGGCTTTACAACAGAAAAGAAGTTAAATCATCAGTCAAATAAAGACAAAATCCACAGTATTCAAGCTCAAAGATATCTGATGTTTGATGAACATTACAATACATATGAATTGCCAGTAGATCCTGATTAAGGGTCAAGATCATCTTGTATAAGAAGAATAAATATATTTATTCTAATCATACAGACTTCCCTAAAATATAAAATTGAATTAAGGTCCAATAATTATGGAAAAAAATTGCAATGAAAGAATATTTTACAAATTAAGTTCCATTTGGACGGAGACCTAACCATGGCATTTGATTGGTTCCTTAAGAGATGGAAGAAAATAGTACTTTACTGTCTTTGGCACTGAGAAAATGGGAGATAAGTTAGATTAATACAAACCAGTAAATTAAAGAGGGTATTAAGAGCTGGTAATCAACAAAGATCATTCTGAATTTTAAAGTTGTGTTTGATTCTTTTTGGTGCATTAATCAATTCCTTTAAGGATTCAAGACTCCTCCATTTGATTTCATTCCTAACTCCTGACAGCAGCTGTACTACACTAATTGTTACATTTTCCTTTACTAATAACATTAAATGAGAAGAGGTTAAGAGAATAAAGAACATAGCATTCGGTACATTTCATTCTTTTGATTTTTATTTTTATTTTTTAAACAGCAGAAATTTCCATTTATCAGAGAAATGTGGCCAGTTTCTCCCACATCCCAACCCTGCAAAAAAGCTGAAGATTAATTTAACAAATTGACTATGATACCAAAAACTACCTAAAATAAAAAAGAAGAAAAATATTTTTTTTCCTCTTGAAAATGAAGAATACTCATTAGATTTATACTTAAACTCAGTTCAGTCCTCCTGGAATTTTCAAATTGACTGATGAAAGACAAATGTTTTATTTGCAGTGTTTTTCCTTCTGTCAAGTTCTTATTTCATCAGGGAATAGTGCAGATAATGATTTTCCAAATAGACAAGAAATACTTTTTGTTTAGCAGTGGATGCATAATGAGATTTTTTTCCTTCTCTGCTGTGTATTTTGATACTAAGTTATGCAAATTTATAGTTTAGTATGATTTTGATTCAAGATCTCCAGGAAGGGAGACTCCACATCTCTGGGCAAGTCAGTCATCCTCAGTGCTTCCTACAGTTTTGACAGAACTTTTTGTGTTCCATCACATGCCCATTGTCTCTTATACTGGCACTGGAAAGCACTGCAAAGATTCTGACTCTATCTTCACAGCTTCCCACTGGGTATTTATAAACATTGATAATGTCACATTTGAGCTTCCTCTTCTCCAGGTTAAACATCTCCAGGTCTCTCAGCCTCTTTACAAAGGAGAAACACTCCAGACCCTTCACCATCTTGGTGGCCCTCTGTTAGATGCTTTTCAGTATGTCCATGTCTCTCTCATACTGGGGAGTCCAGAACTGTATGCAGTGAGCCAAATGAAGTCTAATCTACGTAGAGAGACAGGATCACAGCTCTTGTCCTGCAGGTGGTACTTTACCTAATGCATTCATGAACACTATTAGCCTTTTTAGCAGCAAAGATATTCTGCTGGATCATATTTAACTTGGTATATACCAGGACCCTCAAGCCCTTTTCTGCACAACTGCTTTTGAGTTGAGTGTCCCCTAGAACATTCTGGTACTTGCTGTTATTAATCCCCAAGTATAGCACTCTGCACTCCTCCCTTCCCAGATTTTTGTCAACTCATCTCTCCAGCCTATCAAGGTCCCTTTGGATAGATATGCAGCCCTCAGCCAAATAAGCCATTCCCCTCGGTTTTGTGTGATCCATGAATTTACTAAGTGCACACTTTACCCCATCATCCAAGATATTAGTGAGGATGTTGAACAGAATTGGACACAGTACTGGGTCCAGGGGTACTCCACATGTTACTTGGCACACACAGGCCTATACTTAGATATTATGTATAGGTATGGGTATTTGGAGGAAGACTTGGGTTCAATTAACAAGAAAAACATTGCTAAACTCCAGAGGGCCACCCTGATAATTGGGGTCATTTTTTTAATGAAAGTATCACAGACAAATGCGTTAACTTGCTTGGAAGTACAGAGTAGAAACTGATCACAGTATTTAGTCTTAGAAAAACATGTTAATTGAAATTTATTCTTTGTATTGTACTGAAGAACAAAGAAAATACTTTGTTTCATTTTATGAATGAAGACAAAAAACAATGCTAAACCTAGGTATCATTTAGGAGAACGTCCCACTGAATGCAAAAGCAACACTGCCAAACCTCTCAATTTCTCATCCCTGAACCCTAGTACTTCTGAAAAATTTGGCTCCTTTCTTTTGGCAACATTTACAGGGCGCGTGCTATTGATTCCTCCAGTCTGTGGCCTCAAAAAACCAGTGAAAATTCAGGAACACACAGTTCCCACTGCAGCCAAGAAGGGAGAAAATAATTTGTGGTCACATGCATATTCACTACTAGCTTTCTTTAAACAACACTCTGAAGCATTTGGTGACCCTTCCTCTGCAGCAGAAGTTCCACCTTCCCAACACAGAACTGGATAGCACTTCATATCTTGGGTCAGGTTGATAAGGAGCATATGGGCAACCCTGCTGTCCAACAGCAAGGTCAAAACAAGGTGAGATTCAGAACAAATACTAAGGGCTGTCCTGGGCATCAGAGACAAAGTGCAAATCAATCAATGTTGCTATATCTTCATGCATCTCCAACATTTTGCTTTAGATAAAGTGAGTCCGAATGAATGACGAACTGAAATCCACATATTAGAATCCTCTTAAAAAAGGTTTCCCATCTGAAATGGGAGCTATTTCAGAATTAAAATATTTCAAAATACATATCTTTAATTTTGGCATACTTCCTGAGATCTCAAGAACTGTTAGTATATGGTGCCATTTTTACAGATAAACAGAAACGTATCAACAATAACACATTTTTGATTGTAGACTAACAGCTAGTACAGTCAACAAGATGCCAGAAATAAAACATTTGTACACACATATAGTAAAATCAAAACATTTAGTTGTCACAGTATCCTTAGACTTGGAAGGGACTTCTGAAGACCATCTATTCCAACTCCCCTGCAACGGACAGGGACACTGCAGCTAGGTCAGGCCACCCATGACCTTATCCAGCCTCACCTTGAAAGTGTCCAGGGACAGGGTATCAACCACAACACTGGGCAACCTGCGCCGGTGCCTCACCTCCCTCTGCAAATATTTTATATATTTTTAATTGTAGAATTTGTGATTTAAGACCAGTCTATCAGTCTCAAAAACTTTCCTGAAGGTATATTTGGCTGGATTTGCTATTGATATAACTCCATCTGCCCCAAAATTTAGTTCCTTAAAAATTTTTGTCTTTTCGCTCATATGAGTAAGGCATTGCCTACTTGGGCTAGACAGGAATCTTACCAGTGTATTTAAGTCTTGCTCTGTGCCACCCAGGAAAAAGAGAAAAGGCAGTAGGCACAAACTGAAACCAAGATATTGTATTTAAACATAAGAAAAAACTTTCTTTCCAGTGTGTGTGGGTCAAATTCAGAATGTTCAGATGTACTGTAGAGCTGCCATACTTGGTGATATTAAATACTTAACTGAATCCACTCCGGTGATGCCTGTTATAGTTGATCATGCTATCAGCAGGTTGGGTGGACTGTAGAAGTCTTATCCAGGTGGTCACTACTACTATAATTCTGTAAGCATTGACAGAAATTACTGTACATGACAAGGAAAGAAACTGATTTGCGTCAAACCTTTCAGGATTCAGATATGGCTGCTTAAATAAAACACACTTCAGTAACATCTTAAACCAATAAACAAGACCACATTTTGTAAGACATTCAATTTTTAACCAGTTTATCTGACTCCTCAACTCACTATTTCAGAAGGCCTTGTCAGAATACACTTGAATTATTATTAAATTGGCAGAAGTATTATTCTCATTGAAGACAAATAAATAACTCTCTTTCTTTACCTGAAGGCATGGTATTCATATTGAGCCCATAGAAAATAAGGTATTTTTAAACTAAGAGTATCAACATCTTTGTCTTACATACAGCTCTTCGTCTGTATTTTATAGATACTTCTCTCATTTTATATGATGATATACTACCAGAAATTAGTTAAATCCTGCAACTTTTGGAAGAAATGAAATATCAGAATTTTCCATTGGTCATGGGTGTTCCAAATACGTGTGTTCCACAATACATGATTTGAGTTGTAATTTCATCATGTTCAGAAAAATCAAAAAGGTTCAGTCAGTGCACTTTCAATTACTAAGAAAATGTATTTTTAAGAAAATATCATTTAAAAAGCAATAGAAAATATCTATTGGATTTTTAAACTTGACCACCATCCTATTTGCCTGTTTAATGTTATAAAACGCTGATATAGTCCTTGAATGATTCAGGGTACAATTTCAGTCACAAAGAAGTTAATTACAGACCTCTGTAAATAGGTCTGGCCCCAAAGTCTAATGGAATGACTCCAAAATCTAACTGCCTTCGGGTTACATTAATTTAAGTTAGTGGCTTTTATTCAGAATAAATAGAACTTTGGGACATATTTACACAGTGAGTGCAAGTGTCATGACTGTAAATTATTTACTGCACATAAAGCAAAATTTTCTTAAAAAAATTAAAAGTTTTTTCAGTGCACTGCCATTACCCGAGTGGAAAAACAAGAGGGTAAAGAATAGCCATTCTGAAAAGAGTGTGGCTTTTTTTTTTTTTTTTTTTTTTTTTTTTAAATGGAAGGTTTAGTTGAACTCTGAAGAATGGGAAAGAAAAGTAATCTTAAAAAAAGTTCATGTATTTGTACCATATGAATGATAATTAAAGTCTTATTTACAAGAAGAATCGGAAACTCCATTGGTCTCTTATTGAAGCCCAAGGGTTTAAGAAAGATCCAAAAGTAAGTAGTGTTATAGTGTAATCATAGTGTAATCCTATGGTTACTGCTGAAATATGAATTTTGGATTTAAGATTCTTTAATTCTTTAGTACTCGGGTCATCTCAGCCTTAGTCTTGAACACCCCATTTGATAAATTCAAAACAAAAATCAGGGCTTAAAGGGCATAGTAACATCAGAATTCTTCACAGTCTGAATGAGGCCAGGTTTACTTGACTGTGTTCCTTATTTCTTGTTTCTTTCCCTACTATTACACTTACTGCTATTTCTGTCACCTCTCCATTAGCTTGGGAGAGTGAATCTTTGAGGGAATGAGTTTACATCCTGCAAATAAGTCACAAAACCAACAAAAATTTTGATGAACATAACTTAGTTTGAGATTCTGGTGTAAGTCTGGCGTGGGCTTTCTTTAACATTTAAAGAAAATACATCTTTAAAAAATTCTTTATGGTGGTTCCTAATTGATTGCATTTCTCACTCTCACATTCTCACTACTTCACAAAAAAATTTTCAATAAGTGCCTGAAATTTTCTTATGGACAATAATTATCTCGTGGTTTCTTTGCATGTTGTAAACATGGATAGTAATTATTGTTCACTGAATCACATTTTAAAGTTGTATTTTTTCATAACTCAGATCTATTATATTTTCTGTATGTGGAATATAACCTTGCAGATGCTTCCTTTGTGCTTTTTTATTTTTCCAGCGCTCCATAGCATAAACATTAAAAAAGTGGCTGATTCAAGGTTTATATATTTGTCTTCACTACTATTTATTTTTAACAAGCCTAATAAGTACAGACAGAAGAGCTTTGATTTTACCCAATTTCTTCCCTTCTGCATCAGTAATTGATCCAAGCCCAGCTCAGGGCCCATCAGTCCTGATGATTTTAGGGGCTTTGTTTCAGATCTTAATTCTGTTATGATTGGAATGAAAAGCAGTATATTTTGAATTCTTCTTCTCAAGCATCATTTAGATGTGTTGCTGTTGTTATTTAATATGAATTCTTTTCCTGCTTAAATTCAGGAAATGATTCAAATAATACAACCTATTTCCTAATCAACACATTTTTATTTATTCTATAAGATGAATAGTTAATTAAATACGGAATATAAATACAAGCACTTAAGAAAGTTGTTGCTGATAAGAATAATGGAAGAAAGAGAAAAGTAGGAAAAAATTATAAGGCTAATTCAAATTGCCTCATCAGTAAATAATGAGAATATAATGAGGCTGATATTCAAAAGGCTCTTATTGCTTTATGAGACTTTATGAGACTTTGCTTTATAAGACTATTCACATTAAGTTTTCTGTTAAACACAAAACATTCTTAGGATGCTACTTGAAAAGAAAAGGTTTTGTGAGTAGCTATGTCTTTCACAGAACTCTTTGTTTACATCTGTGGCTTTGCCAAGAGAAACCAAATCCCAAGACTTCAGCTTGCCTGTTCAGTACCGAGAGAAACATTTAAACTTGTAACTGATCTGTCAAAAATAAAATAAAAAATTTGAAGCTCAGGTGATTCATACCCTTAATAAAAGAGATTGGTTTCTTTATTTGCATATCTGAAAGTCTTTGAAGTCTTGTAATACGGAACATAAATAAATTTCATCAAATAGTAATATGTACAACCAGTAGACAAATGAGATAAATAGAACTGCGACATAACATTTGTCTACACTTTTTGGACAGTGATCTTTCTGATCAAAATTACACAATTGGGAAAGAGCTCAAATTGATTATCATAATTACTCAAGCACACAGAAGACACAGCCAGGGAAAGAATTGCTCCATCTGCCCTAGACATTTACATTTATTGAGATGAATTGGCTTCTGGAGTTACTGGGCTCTCTCTACTTACAGTAGAAAAGTCTCCATAGATTTAGTGAAATGGTCACCCTCTAGAGAGTCAAGTAAATTGAGTTCCACTCTGGAAATTGATTCAGCTTTGTGGAGTCTCATGTAATGAAGTATTAGGTCAAAAGGTAACAGTTACGTATACCCTTGTATGAGAAATAGAAAATATGTACCAGTCTGTGGGACATGGTAACGTTGGTTTCAGGATCTTACTTTTCTTGATTTTATTTTTAAATGTATTGTTCAGCATTTCTTGACTATAAATGCTGACATAACATTTAGGAGGTAGAAAAGACAGAAGAAAACATCTAAAGGAACGAAACAGTAAGAAATCATAATAAGGAAGAAATAACATGACCTAAGATTAAAAACAAAGTTAAATGAGAAAAAGAGAAAATACCGATTAATAATGAAAAATGAATGCAGGGGTAATTATGCCCTGAAAAGCTATATTAATTATCTCTGATAAAGGTAGTTTAGTAGCAAAACATCACTGAAAGCTTCAGCTGAAAATCTCCTGTTGGAGTTCAGCATTCAAACAAAAGAGAAGGACTCATTAAAGAGATTAACGTAAATTTGGAAAGTAAGACAGAAATGCAGACTTGAAACAACAAAATCTTTAAATCATGAGACACACCTTGGGATCTAGGAAAAAAAAAAAAAGTCAAGTAAGAACAAGAAAAGTTTTCCAGTCAGTTTGAGAAAGAACAGAAATAATCAGGATGTTGTCATAATGATGTAGAGGTCTCAAAATAAGGAAAAAAAAAAAAAAAAGAAGAAGAAAAGAAAAAAAGAAAAAAGGAAAAAAAAAAAAGCATGATCTTCACAGTTAAAAGTATTAACGAAAGTATCAACAAAGCTTACAATGACAAACATGGAATTATGTCTTGAAAACAAAACAAAGTCTAGTAACAATGTTGGTATGTGTGTAACACAATGGAAAGTGCAGCAAGACAGCAGAGAAGCATGATTCCAGGCCTCAGTGAGCAAGGAGCCACTTGGATGTGATGGTAACAGCCACAAAAGCAAGGGAAAGAAGCAGCTTACCTGTGGTCAGCTTGTAAAGTCCTCAGGCAGGCAGGGATTTCTAAAGAAGATACCCTCTGCTGCCAACCCTTAAATGAAGTCTGGGAAGGGATGGATCCTGGCTCCACCCCCTCCAGTCACTCAGGTGCCTTGCTTGCACCTTAACTCCCCTGGGTTGGCTCTACCTTCCTACCATCTGTTCAATCACTGCTTCAAGCCCTGACTTAGCATTTCCACTACATATATGTGACAATGATTTTCTATGTGCTAAGGGTTGCATAAACCTGTCAAAAATTTTACGAATGTTTTACAAATGTTGAAGACAAATTTACTGTTGTGCTACTACAATAAAGAAGTTTGTAGATCAGCACTGGAAATATTTCAGAACAAAACCATAAAGCCATATAGTTACACTAAACGGCTGTAGAGAGAAGGAAGTGTGTTATCCAAAAATAACCACAGTATCTTAAAGGACGGTATAGCTAGACAAATTAATTCAGTAGATAAACAATAGTTCAATAAATGAATACTGCAAAACTTCTTTTATTCTTCGTTATTTACTCAAATGCGTATTCATAGAATCACCGAAGTTGGAAAAGACCTCTAAGATCATCCAGTTCAATCGTTCACCTGTCACCAATATTTCCCACATAATCATGTCTCTCAGTAAAACATCTAAACATTTCTTGAACATTTCCAGGGACAGTGGCTTCACCAATTCCCTGGGCAACCTGTTCCAGCTCCTGACCACTCTCTCAGAGAAGTAGTATTTCCTAACATACTACCCAAACCACCCCTGGTGCAACTTGAGGCCATTCCCTCTAGTCCTATCGCTAGTCACGTAAGAGAAGAAGCTGACTCCCATCTTACTACAACCTCCCTTCAGGTAGTTGTAGCAAATGATAAGCTTGCCCCTGAGCCTCCTCTTCTCCAGGCTGAAGAACCCCAGCCCCCTCAGCCACTCCTCATAAGACTTCTCTCCAGACCCCTCACCAATTCCATTGCCCTTCTGTGAACACACTCCACAAGCTTTATGTCTTTCTTGTAGAGAGGGGCACAAAACTGAACACAGTACTCAAGGTGTGGCCTCACCAGGGCTGAGCAATAGAGAGGATGATCACTTCCCTGCTCCTTCTGACAACAATATTTCTGATACAAACCAGGACACCATTGGTCTTCTTGACCACCCAGGCACACTGCTTTGACCAGTATCCCCAGGTCTCTTCTACACATTCTTCCAGCCACTCTGCCCCAAGCCTGTAACGTTGCTTGTTGTTGTGGCTGAAGCATGGGACCTGGCACTTGAACTTGTTGAACATTACCCCATCAGCCTCAGCCCAGCCACCGAGCCTGTCCACATCCCTCTGTATGGCCTTCCTACCCCCAGGCAAGTTGACACTTCCTCCCAACTTGGTGTCATTTGTAAACTGAGGGTGCACACAGTGTCCTCATCCAGGTTATCAATAAAGGCATCACTCAGTAAAAAATATTGGATAATACTTCAGTGACTTGGCAAGATATTCTCATGAAATTTGTTTGGAAAACAAATACTGGCATTATACAGGTCTTCCAAGATGGAAGGTCTTGTAATTTCCTAGCATAGCAACATGCCAACAAATAGTAATTCAAAGGATATTTTGTATTTTACAAAATATAAGTAACAATTTTACATAAATATGTACTTGTATTTTGGATAACAACTGATGACCTGAAATTAAAAAACAACAACACTAACAGCAACATGACAGAATAAAATTATTTATCTCAAATCAAATGGAAAAGATCAATCCTTCAAATCCATAACCCTTCTCCTCCCCCCCCCAGAAAAGGGACACAGTCACCACATTTCAAACAAACTCTGCCATCTGACACAGGTGTGTATAAATATACAGTATCCAGTGCCAAATACAACAGAATAGATAATCTCTAAAGTCTGTTACAGAAACACATTCCCAAAACAAATTGTGACAAAATCAATTTGACACAGATACATTTCCCCATCTGCCACAGAAAACACTTATAAATAGCAAATAGTAACATCCAAAGTAAAACTGAAGCAATTTTGGCTCACCTGGCCCCAGCCTACCAGTTCAGTGCTGCTGCTTATTATTCTTTTTTTTCCTCATGAGAGCTTAATCATCTCTAATTTTTGTAAGATGAAATCTTCCCCACTTAATGGTAAAAATTTGCTACTGAAGGTACAGAACCCAGACAATTTACATCAGATGTGATTATATTTAGAATTTATTCCACTGTTTTTAAATATTAGCTGAAGGAATTCATAGTAGCCTGGAGCTTTATGGAAAACAAGCCTTTCAGCTCATGCATAAGAAAGACCATGAATGCATTAAGAAGCCAACAGGGAATCTAGGAAGAAAGGATGCAAAAAGACTGATAAATCAGGGCATGCTTTTAAATCAAAACAGGTATTTAAACTGTCATTTTTCTTTACAATTTGTGATAGCACAAGCTACTTCAATTGTTATTTTGGCCTCAGAATGCAGCTTTGTTGGCATGTGATTCACATGGATTAAATATATAATTACATCTGTTACACAGAAGAAAAGAAGAAGCATCAACTATCTACTATCCTGAAAGAGTGGAGCTAGTATGCTCAATATGGGATTGTTTCAAAGTACAGATTTATATTACTTAAGGATAGGAAGACATGTCACTATTTATTTCCATTATTTTATTTACAAAGCTAGCGGAAACTAGTAGCAATATATGATGTGTGAGCTAAAAACACCATGAAGTGTCACTTATGTAATGGAACATCACTTCATATAGTTTCAGATCTATTGATTCTAGGTGATTGTGAACAGCAATGACTATATGTCCTCATCACCTACAACAGTTCCTAGAATTGTAGCACTTTAAGTCAGAAGTGACCTTTATGATCCGTCAGTCTACTATCCCATATAATAAAAGTCATATAAAATTAAATAGCAAGACATATATTTGGCTCAAGTATACTTCAGCCAAAACCATAGCTAATAAACTCTGTTAATGTGGAGATTTGAGTTAGCTGGAACTTAGTATGTGGTTCATTAGTTGTTGCCTTTTCTTTGTTTCAAGGTTCCTACATGAAATAATCAACATCACAAAACTTATGGCTCTAATGCAGTAAATTGTAAGTTGTTGATGCAGACAGCTGTTCTAGTAGATACAGCTGGAAGATCAATAAATGAATAAGCATGTAAAAATGAAGTGCTTTCTTTACCCTTAGCTTTTTGAAGGTAGATTCTGACTTCTATGCAGAATAAACATGAAGAATTCAATGGCAATATTATTTAAAAACCTTTAAGCTGTTTGATCAAGACCTGAGGAATAAGTAGACACTTGAAGCCTAAATGTGAAAATGAAACAGTTGTGCAGATTGGAGTGACATAAGTACGTTGAAAACAGAAATTACTCTGAAGGAGGAATCTGCACAGGTAGGATGACCTGAAACTTCATTATAATGTAGCCAGACACTAAGGATGAAGCATATTTAGATTGATATTTAGAACAATAGGAAGGGAGAAAGAGAACACCTAGTACAGAGTGATCTAACTGCAAAATAGACATTCTCGTGTTCATTATGCCTCTGGGGAATGGAAAAGGGACAGGAAAGTTATAATAGTCACTACTGCAATAATTTAAAAAGGCAAATAGATTTAGCATGTGACTATTGAAACTCTTGAGAGGGAAATACATAAAGATAGGAAGAAAGGGAACTGAAAATGACATTCCAAAAACCATGAAATTTTCTAATGGATTTAAATCTATTAATTTTTTCTTTTCTTTTCTTTTTTTTTTTTTGATCTCCAAAGTCCAGGTTAAACATTTGGGCTTCAAATCAAGAGGGAAATACTAAATGCTCTGCAATCTAATAGGCATAAAACAATTGAGGAAAAAAATTCTTAAAGAAACCATCAGAGAAAACAACAACAAAAAAAGGCTTATAGGAAATGAAAAGCTTGCATGGATGAGAACAGAAAAAGGAAATTAGAATGGCTGAAAAAAATTTGAAGTGTTAACAAAGAACTGATCTCGAAACCTTTCCAGTCAAATGCAGGAAGCCAGCTAAGCCATCTTGCTGACAAAATTTGAAAAATTCAAAATCTCTTGCTGACAAAAGAATGAAAGGGACACTCAAAGACGATAAAGTAAAGAAGATCAGTGAACTGTTTTGTTTTGGTCTCCACTGCTCAAGATATCACAAGAAATGTTGGTGTTCTACACCAGGTAAATCAGAGCAGATAATAAAAAAAAAACAACACCTGATGCAAATATAGAATTTAGAATAAATAGCCAAGTTAGATGTCAATAAGTAACAAGGACCAGATGACATTTGCTGAGTCCTGTCAATAAATCAATAAAATTGGATGCAGTTTACTGAAGGGATGAATATCTTTGGTGAGGAAAAGCTTTCTGGAAAATATTACCGAGTTGCACCCAAAAAGGCAAAACAAATGTGTTCACTACAACATGGCAAACAAGATCTTTTCTTGCTTTTTATTTACGAACATTTATATATTTATTATTATGTAATTATTATGTAAGTAAGCATATTTACAGTCAATGAAAGCTGTATGAGACAAGATAGATAAAATAAAGCACTTCTTTGGAAAGCAGGACTGGACACATGGACTTGTGAAACTTGTTCTTCTGGGGATTTTGGAAGGTGCAGATCCAAAAGACACTGAGGCAAACTTAGGTATTTGGGTCTAAAATTCCGACCACAGGTCTAGATAGAGATGTACCCTCCCACATTCCTTATACAGCTATCTGGATGCAGGGATTTCAGGAAGACAAAAGTTAACAGAATGTGGTAAGGCTCCTTTTGTTCTTTTGCTAAAGGCAAAACCTGAATGCTGAGCTATATGGATCATTGATCTGATGAGGTAGGGCTTTTTTTCCTCCCCCCTTCTTTCATAAAAAATACCTAGAAGGCCCACTTGAAGAGCACTGGTGATCTGATAAAGAAACAAACGCAGTTTTAGTACAAAGCAGACACAGCATCTCCAAAGGAATTGTACTGCAATACATATACAGTTAAGTACCCAAAAAGTAATTCTTAAAGCTTACAAAAAGCCTTCAAACTGCTAGCTTGGAAAGAAACTAGCTCTATAATGCTTGACTTTAAGGGTGTCTGATTTATAATCACCACGTAGTCCAGATATATTTAAAAGGCCTGCCTGGGACTTCTGAGGAAGCCGAAAGCAAATAGAGAAATGCTCACTGTAGATACCATTCCCTTTATTTTCTTGATACGCTGCTCACTCTGTATTTGTTCTTTCAGCATACTTGGCCAGATTGATCTCTGGCATGTACTTAGCAAAAAGCTTCAAAGATTCTGATGGACTATTAAAGTAAGACTTAAATATTTGATTTCTGAAGAAAAGCTCTGACTTCATTAGATGATAGACAAAAAAAGACATTAATTTCATCAATGATTTTGCCACTCACAGTAAAGCAACCTGTGTTTTTCCTAGGTAGAATAATTTTATTACCCCTTTTTTTTTTTTTTTTCCCTCCAGGTCTTTAGGTTTACCATGGAAGATCCTAATCTCAAAATCTCAAACATTTGATGGAAACAGAAATGTTTTTGCACCAAAAAGCTGAGCCACAGTTTTATGTGGGACCTCTGTTAGTTCAGTCTACTGTGGCACTATCTGTCCATTAAAGCATACAAGCAGCCCGCTGGCAAAAAAAAATAGTGTATGTATCATTAAGTCAAAAGACCTGAATATAATAAGACTGAACTATCAGAAGTTACTGCATGAACTCAGAATTAGTACTCAGATCCAAATTAAAATTTTTCTAAGAATAAACTGTTAGACTTATGTGGCTGTTTCTTTTCCATTTTAGGTTGGAAAAGGGTGGATCAGCAAAGCACTCAGGCATATGGGAAATACAGAATCATTTTAATATGAAAGAATTCTCTCTATACTAAATCTCTCTATCAGTCTTACTGTATGTACCGTATCTGCCATGAATTTGAATAGAAGCTCTTAGTTTTTTTGCTAAGATATGGTTGCTTTACTGATCTGAGCAATCAGTACCTTTCTTTTTCTCCAGCAAATAGGACAAGAAATCATCCATTGGGTTGTCAAGTCTATGTCCTTGCTATCATAGGCAACCACATCGTCTAATCCTTTTCTTTATTTAGTTCAATTTCAGTTACTATCTCATTCCACTAAACCATTAGAAAGGTATTCCAGAACTGTAAAATATTTGAAATTATAAAAACTTATGAAATATATTCATTTAAAACATAATACTAAAGAAGATAAAAGGTTAAAGAATAAAACTAGGATAAATATAAGAACCTTATGGCTTAGCTCGTGGTGAAGAGTCTCATGCATTCAACATTAATGCATGTTCTACATTAAAAAACCAAAACATAATAACAACTTCATCAAGATATGATTAAGATTAACTTTGCAATCTTATTTTGAGAATCCATTTATTCTAGACTTCCTTTCGGATATATTAGTCAAGGATTATATTGATTTATGTTACCTATAAAATAAGCAGTGATGCGTAAACCACTAGAGCTACTTTTCAGGTACAGGAACAGCATCAGCAAGAGGGCTCATTTCAAGGTTCATTAGGAATATGTTTTGTTGTGCCAAATTACTCAGTAGCCTCTTCTTTCAAAGCTCAGGTTTGGAATCACTCAATAACATAACTTTTGAGCTAGAAAAAAGAAAAAATGTATTTTAATCACTGATGCAGAGAAACTTTACTGAGGAGCCACCTTAGATATTTTCTGTTCTGTTCCCCTCAGGCTTTAGAGTTATTTGGTTTTGATAATATCTAATGTTCCTTTCGGCCTACAGAGTAGATGGAAAAGCAGATACCAATTACATCATGGTAGAGTGGGAAAAGGAACCTGTTTTAATCAAAGAATTACAACACAAAGCTTTGGTCGCCTGAGACTTATTGTTTCACTCACACTAAAACGTGTATTATAAACAAACGGTTTCAAAGATGACATTTAAAACAACTTTACTCCTTTCCCAGGATCTACCCTGAGGGTAATGGCGCATATTAAAATATTGCTTGAATAGGCTTTTCTACCAACAAAAATTATTTTCCACCAAATTATACTATCACCACATTTTCTTGAGCACTACAGAAAGAAATCAGGGCTCTCCACAGTATTTTCATTTGCACCAAGCCAATATGTTTTTGCATATTATATTTGCAATATTCCCTAATCTGTATAAGGTATACACTTTAAATATGGTTTGGGGAGACTTCACTGCTTTGGCAGAAATGTGGTAATATACTAGCAAGTGTAAGAACTGTGATATGGGTAATCTGTCCACCAGGAATTGGAATAAAAGCAGTAATTCAATGCATGAAGATGACTACTAAACAGCTTAATTTGGCAATTAATTTTGGTCCTTGTCAGCATTGCTGTACAACAAACAGGAGTAGAGCAACTTACGATTTGCCAGCATACAGCCAATCTCATGTCTTGAGAGCACCTTTTTCTCCTTAACAGCTGCATTGTAACAAGCATTCACTCTTCATACTCACATGCAATAACATCAGTGACTTTTCATCAGAGCATTGTCATGAAAAATAGAGCACATCCTCAACCCCAAGGATGTGATTATGTATAAAGTGCATTTTTCCTAATCAGTAGCAAGAGGGAATTCAGGATCACATAGATATTTGACTCTTCAAGGAAGCAGTAAAAGAATTTATTGCTCCAGTGTACCGTTTTCTTTCTTATCAGCTTAACACTTGCTGTTGCCCTTGCTCTTGTAAGTTTGTTTTTTGCAGCTGTTCCTATTTTTATGTATTGTTGAAAAAAAAAACACCCCACAGTTTACACATAGAGAACTAAAATGCAGCAGTAACTTGAATTGTTTCATAGATTGATTACTTTTTCAGCAATCCACTTATTCAAATCTGTGTTATGAGTTGAAATTAATTAGATAATATTATAAAGGTATTGATTCAGGATTAGGATCTACTCTATTAAATAGGATTATCATGCTCTTTCTATCTGTTTTAGTTTCCATGGAAATCTATAGGAGGTATTACTCTCAGAGCAAGCATTATTTGGAAGAGTACAAGGACAAAAAACTCAACATGGTAATAAAGTGATGCAAATACTGGTTCTCACTGAATATTTAAAACACATGCAACGTATGCAATTCATTCCACAAGTATGCAGATGGTAAGATTTTAGTATCGAATATAACAATAAAGGAAATAATTACTGAGTTATAAGCCAGAAAAGAGTGAATTATTAAAAATAATGCAAAATATAAAGAACACAAAGCCTAAAATTGACATATGAGAATGAATTTTCTTTTCCAACAGTAATAAATATATTTTCCAGTTTAAATGAATTTTACATTATGGAGCTACACAGCAGACAAATAACAATCCAATTTATTTATATTTAGTTAAAGAAAGGGAGACATCTGCAAGGTAATTCCTTACTTCAAAGAACTGTGATAACAGATTTTTACAGGAAGAACATTTTGCACAACAATGCTTGAAACCTGATGTTCCTTCAAATAGGTAAAGATTAGAAGCAACCTTCTTTCACAGGACTCCAGTTTTCTTTTATGTCCTATTCCTGTAAGAATCTGCTCCACAGTAGGAAGTGGAGTGGTATTTAACCTATAAACATAAAATCAAGTAAAATTCGACATCTACATCTAGTGTATGTATATATGTGGAATCTTGTTGTCTGTTGACCCCACAGGCAACAAAGTTTCACATAGTTCATTCCCACTGTATGGGAAAAAGAATCAGAAAGTCATAAGTGTGAAAATATGTGGGCTGAGGTGAAGAAAATTTACAGGTAAAGCAAAAGCTGTACATGAAAGCAAAACAGAATAAGAAATGCCCTGCTTCTCATCGGCAAACAGGCATTCAGTTATTACCAGGAAAGCAGAGCTCTACCATACATGTTAGTCACTTTGGAAGGCAGACATCCTATTTCAAAATAACTCTCCTCTCCCTGCACTTATGTATTGCTGAGCACTACGTCATAGGGATATCCCTTTTGTCACTTTGGGTCAGTTTCTTGTGCACCCTCAGCCTACAGACAGGGTGCAGTATAAAGGCCTTGAGACTGTGCAAGTACAGTTCAGCCTCAGCTAAAACACTAGCGTTATTGTTACTGTGTTAGTCACACATCCAAAATATAGAATCAAACAAGCTGCTATGAAGAAAATTCACTCTATCTCAGCCAAAACTAGTACTATTTCTTATGAAATGAAAACAAAATTCTTCACTGATGTGAAGGTTAGTTCCCAAATGTAAAATCACTAAAGCAAAACTGCTTTAAAAAGACAAGTATGTATCTCTTTCCCTGTGGCACCTACAATATAATGGGTATCATAGCTAATGATCTGAATCCAAAGCCTAGCCTTGTTTTATAGAATGCTCACTCTGTTAAGCAAAGCTGTTTGGGCAGAAGAGCATGCTATTGAATTCCACCTCCCCACCCCCCTTTTTTGGTTATTTATAAATGGTTCACATATCACAAGTTTTTGTGGGCTTTCTTTGTTTATTTTGCTGCAGTCTAGACAGGGTTTTCTATAATAAATTTAAGATATAGTATATTTGGATGTCTTCCTCCAAATTTAACATGTCTATATCTAAGATTTTTGTATTGTCTATTTTTGCCATTATTTTCTAATTTATTTAATATTAATAATAGAAAACAATAACAAATAAATGAAGGAGAAAGCATGTGAAGTACACTTGCACAAAATATCTGATAAAATTTCTAGTACAGTTGACAATTACACTTCAAGCCTCTCAAAATAATTGTAATTCTTACTAATTATCACCTTTGAATCAAACTGAATTACAGAACAATTAAATAGTCAAAGCAATAGAAAATGATAGTTTTCTCATTGACAGTATATGGTATTAACATTTTACTGCCTTATATGACAAAGACTGTAATAAGAACAGAAAATGGCAGATTGTCAATTTGCTCTTGAGAGGAAGTTATAGAAACCATACTAGACAAATTAACCCATTGTTGCTGTAATCGTAACAATATTACACAACATGGTTGCAGAATCTCTCAGCTTTACTCAGAGCACTGTACAGGATAAGAAGTCCTGTTGGCTTTAAGAATATGCTAAATATTTTTCTAAATCATTGACAGTTGAAAGCATTTAAATTAGATTAGTCGTGCAACATTCATGCTGCCTTTCTGGAATTGTTACTAAAGTCAGAGAAAAGGAGATGCTTTAACTTCCACAAACATAAGCACCTCAAAGGTCTAACTCTGGGTGCTCAACTCACTAACAACATTGCTGTCAGTTCCCAGAAATAGGGTCCAGTAATTCTGTGTAGAACACAGTATCCTAAATAAAACAACACTCCAGAAAAATGAAATCTCACTAGAGCCAAATGTATTTGTGTAGCAGTAGAAGAGGAAAACAGTGGAAAAAAAAAAAAATCAAAACTTATTACTACTTTATTAACCTGCACCTTGTCAGGAGGTAAAGGGATAGTAAATCAGACACAGTTAAGTTTGGTATCTAGAAGTCAGCACCCAGAATAGTACTAATATTATCCAAAAAAAAAGAAAAAAGTAAACACATGAAATAACTATCCCAAAATATCTGCTAATACTAGAAAACAAAGAGAAGAAAGTAATTAAGGAGGCTATGTCTGTGTCTTTCCCTTTCAAGGAAAATAAGGAATTAAGAAGTAAAACCCCAAACCTGGAAGTTTTGCCACAAATTGAGAACTCTCTACAGGAAACATGCAATGCCAGTGTGGTGTGGACATACTGAAGCACCAGTTTCAAAAGTATTCCTTACCTGCACCTATGCTAATCCTGAGCTGCCTGTAAAACTGACAGGTCTCAGCATATCCTAAGTAAAAAACATAGGAAGCGGTAAGAAAGGATGCAATTTTAAATTTGGACATACTATCATACATATCAAACACTGCTCCAATACTGAAATTCTTAAATGCCTGAGACTGATTAAGAAGCCTGTAGAAAGGACAGTGTCATCTAACCACTTCTTCATATGAGACCAGGATTAGCAGATCCTGACATTTAAATCAGATCATACTCGCTTGACACGTGGGAAGAATCTTATCATAGTTAGTGGTGTTTAGCATTTATTATCAATTGTCCAAACCAGAAGAGATTTGAACCAAAAAATAGAAACCAAAAGTTAACAAAAAAATGTGTATTTTATTCTATTGAATGTGTGCAAACGTCAGTGTTGTTATACACAAAACACGTCTTCCAAAGCAGCTCTTCTCATCCTGTTCCACAACATACAGCAGTGTGAATACTGATACTGTGAGAAATGCATCTCACAAGATGTTCCATAAAGTGCGGAGATATATGTAAATTCCTGCTTGCTCATCCATACTGCAGAACTGAATTAACAGTATTGATATTTAGCTCAGATATGCTGTTTAATTTTTTTTTTTAAATAGAAAATTTTGGTTATACTTGAGGTTTAATGTAGACTAAGAGACATTCTTTGCATGTAAATTTTTGTACTTTAGACAAGAAAGTGCCATTTCAGTCTGAAATGTATAATCAGAAATGTTAAAGTCTTAATTTTCCTGTAACCAGTCATAGGTATATTCTGTCATGCTGTGAACTTCAGTAAATAAAAATCAGTGGATCTCTGAAAACAGTGAAGCTCTAAACATTGGCACTTCACGAGCAAGATCTGTGACCTGACCTCATAGATTTAGAGTAGTCATCCAAGAGTCTTGTATGTATGTAAAAGAGCGATGGAAAGGAATGATCTTGAATGCAAAGCACGAGCCACAGTAATTGCAAGAAATTCCACAGATCTAGCACACCAGTTGTATTTAGTCTGGCTTTACAGGCTACTGATGGACTGTAGAAATATTTTCAATTAATCCTCGACCTTTTTTGAACAACTTTTTTACTTTGGCTGCAAAGGGTGGACAGGATGTGGCCCTACAGGCACAGGCAATTTCAGTCACATTGTCACAGCTAATCTTAGCCCAGCTCAGAAGTCAACAGTACTATTTATTTTTTTTCTTCTCCCATTTAGACTCATCTGCTTTAATATGTAAAACCCCAAAGCAGTCAAAACAGTTCTTCATTTCACATTCTTGTAATTAATTCCAACCACAGCATGCATTACAGTAGGAAATATCACATTGTTGCAATCAGTGATCTGCTTTGTTGTTTGTTTTTCTATTCCCAGTTATAAATTGGGTTTTGAAATTACTTTTATTGAAATATTTCAATTGGGCTTTTCTGTTATATTTTTAAAAAAGATATTGTTGTTCAAATATGGAAATTGTCCTCAGATTGTCAAGCTGTGTGAAAGGAATGTCCTTAACCCTTCAATCTGCTTAGCAGTGAAATGGGAGCAGGTTACTTCTGCTCATAATACCAATGGTCAGTTAGCTGTACCACCTTCCTGCAGACAGTTTGGTTCTTTTACCTAGTCAATAAATTTTCTGGGACATCCTATTAACAACTAGAAATAGCCATCTCCGTTTTAAGGCTCGCTAAGAATTTTGTCTTTGTAAAGGATTAATTTGCCTCCTTTTTAGATAATTTTAACAGAAAGCAAGGATTTCTGCACCAAATTCTGTGGTTTCCTGCATTTCCCGTACAACCTCTCTTCATTATTTTTTCCTTCTGCGATAATAAAAGACACTGCTGTTTTTCCTTCTCATAAAATTTGAATACTAAATATATTCATTTGCATGAGGAACACTGTTTCAACAGCAGTAAGTCTTGGTGTCCTTGGAGAGAAGGGCCTTATTCAGCATTCAGTGGAGGAACTTGAACTGCCTGAATCTGTCTCATTAGGTAGGCCATATGCAGTAAGTCACAGTGCCTAACAGCTGCTGCTGTTAGGATTAAGGGGAAACTACTTAATTCAATGCAGAATCATGTGTGTCATGATTTCCACAGCAGATTCTACCTGCTCCCTAGAGTCCATGCTAGATATACAGCATTAGACTGAAATCATTTAATTGTGCAAACAAAATATGATGCTTGTTTAAAGTAAAAATCAGTTCTGTAAAAAAAAGAAAAAAAAGGATTAGTTGATGGTTACTTGACTGTCACCATGGCTGGTGGATACAAACAAACAATGGTTTTGTTTAACCTGAGGGACAGATGGACATTTCTAGTGAGACCCGAGCAAATACACAGGATGTAAATATGAATGTTTCTAATTAGTATATCAATAAAAAAGAACAAGGGGTGGTGTGAAGAATAACCTGGTTCAGACATCAAAATGGCTTTGTACTCCTGTTCTTACCACCCTGCAAAAAATGTCTTTAGTGTATTAGTGCCCAGAAGCATTCAAGATGGACAGAAATAGAGTACATGGTGCAGATTTACTGCCAGTAAAATGAATAAACAAAATGAAAAAAGAAGATAAGAATTGAGCAAGATACTTCCCAGAATCTCTAAACTAGATAAATCCATAGTTCCTGGATGGCATCTCATGTATGTACGTTGCTCCAAAGCTAATGCCTCCTATATCTTTCCATGGAAAACACAACAAATACAAAGAAGAAATATAACACAAGTTATCAAGTTAGCAAGTTCTGAAGTATAAAATGCTCTTTTTCAATGTAGTCATTACCACTAGCTACATATTTCCACTAGCTATTAACAACAAGCTTGCATTCTGCACTCATAAAAATCTGCATCAGTAAAAGCAATCTGCTGTTGCCACAGATAAAATACACCACCCACCATCTCTCCGTGTTCATATCCACTGCTTGGTATTTGTAAACATGCAGCATGTATCAATTAATATTAATGGGTACCATTTTTTCCAACATAGAGAAATTCAGTGCCAAACCCTTGGTTCATAACACTCTTCCATGTCAGATGACATTCTGTCAGACTGCCTCTCTGCTGCCATCTGTTATATGACAACAAAATGTAATAGAATATTATTGGTAAGGTTCAGCCTCACAATATAATAAAACAGAAGGTGTTACTTTCAGAACAGTACTCATAGTATCAAGTGGGAAAAAAAAAAAACAAACACACAAGGATGACATTACTCAAAGAACAAAAAAGGTAACTATACAATTAACAAATGTTCAGTTAGAAGAGTAGCATGGTTAGGATGGTATTTTACAGGTTTATACTTAGAAAGATTATCGTGGTGGAAAGAGACGATCAAAAACGTAATGCTCACCCATATCCTAGGCTCGCAGCAGAAAACACCAAAGGGAGGGATCTGCAGAAAGAGATCTTTCCCCAGTGGCAGTCAGCCCTTAAATGGCATCTAGGAGAGGCGGAGTCAGGCTCCACACCTTCTGGTCACACATCTGAATTGCCTTCACCTGTGCTCCCATGACTGATTCAGTCCGTGTCTCAGGTGATCAATCAGTGGTTCAGGCCATGACTCAACAGTTCCCATACAGTAACTGTAGGAGATAAACATTACATGAAGATGCTGATGTTTATAAGGATCACTGGACTATAATTGTCTTAAATATTATAATGACACTTCAAAATGAAATTGTACTCTATAAATGATAGGAAACACTCTCCAACGTTGGAAAAACAAACAACCACACACACAAGTGCTTTTCATTTCACTTACAATAATCTTCTAACATAAACTGTGGAGAAAAGAATAATCTGCAACCTGATGAATGAACAACATTCAATATTCTTTTTTAAACCACAATCAACATATTGATTAGTTCCAAAGAAAGGGAAAGCTGCTTATTTAAATTGTTGACTACTTGATTACATTTCACTGGGACTTGCTTTGCTAATAAACCTTTTTCTTTTTCTTTATTTTAAATGTATTCTGAAAGTATTGCTTACAGGCCTTTCTTCATGTCCCAGACACGTTGGATGTGTGAGCTGCAGTGATCTCTGACTGTTACCAAGTAGCAGTAGGGCCCATTTTAACTGTACATTTTCCCAGTGGCATATCATTTAGTGTTTCATAATATCCAATCTCCAGTATTACACCAGTTAGTAAGTTTAATGTTCTCTTCACTTTGACCAAGATGCCAAACCCGATGATACCCCAAGGTCCATTCCAGTCTGTAAAATTGCAAGGTTAAAGATAGTACAAAACAGTTGTAAAATCAGGATCAGAAAGGTCTTGTATTTGCTACCTGCCTATTTGCTACCTATGGCTATTGAAGGAAGCCAGACAAAGTTCCAGCATTGCTTGTAGTTTAACTATGTCTAATAAAAGCCAGGGAAATACTTGAAAAATTCATGCTTGGAAAAAAGTAGAAGGCGGCATATATCTATTTGTGTTTCATTGCTGTTCAAAATATATAAATAAATAAATGAATTCCTGATTCTATTTCCCATCCTGACTTTCCATTTGAATGCAAAAAATAATAGTATTTATTATTTATATTGCTGAAGAAGAAATCAGAATCAAACTATTATTACTTGTAGGAAATAGTGACAAAAAAAAAAAAAAAAAGTGAATCCCTAGTCTTGAAAACTTAAATTCTCTTCTTTTCCCCTGTTGTACTGAAGTGAAACCTCCATAGAAGCCTTTAGATGACCTGTTATGTTTATCACAAGATAACCAAGAGTTTTGAAAAAAGTCAGAACAGGTGATTTCTGAGAATATCATGGCTAAATCACCTCCAGTGTAGTAAAAAGATGTTACTAGCAGGGAAAAAAAGCAGTGTTTCTGGCTTTTAAAAGCACAATTTTTGCAAGCCTGAGAGAATAAGAGAATAATATGTATTTCTAAAGACTGAATTCCCTCCTCTCCTCAGTCAACCCTGCATAGTCCCTATCAAAACAAACACCAAAACTGTAATTAATATGAACTGCTGATATCAGGTCAATAGAGAAGTTTAGGGACGTTTAATCCTGTCTTTTGCTGTGGGAAAGACAAATTAGTTTCTCACTATCACTCTCTAATATTCATTTGAAATGTTGTATTCTGGCTCACATACACAATATCCTCTGTAGGGAGGACACCGTTTCTTCTTTTCCCAATGACTCTGCAGGTAGAAATGAAAAGAAATAGATTAAATAGTGTGTTTACAACACCAGTTATTTTTTCCAGGAGTTCCCAAGGATTGAGCAAGTGCTGGGAGGATAAGAAAAATATGCTTACAGTAGTATACCTCCCTTCTAGAGAGCTTCTAGAGAGCTATTCCAGAGGATGATTATCCTCCCAGAGAATTTCTTCTAATTAAACACAACTCCCTAGCAAACTATTCCTGTAGTGAAGACTATTTTTCAAAACTCTGGGTAGGGATAGTTTTTCTTCTTCCCTCCCCCAGGGAATTTACTGCTTATGAAAGTGCTGGCTCAACAATCCTGAGGTTGAAGTTGTTATCCACAATATTAATGAATAATGCAACATAACCTCTAAAACTGTTTCTGTGAAATGAATGGGGTTATTTGGGTCATACCAGAACTGCTAAACAAATTATAATTTTTACAGCAAAAGTCCTTTCTATAATGAATACTACTAGGTAGTAGAGTAGAAAGAGTTGACTTCTCCCCCCCCCCCCCCCCCAAACACCTTTCCATCTGAGAACAACTTTTCCTTCATATGGTATAGAAAATACATGGTGAGCCAGATGCTGCATTTATGGTCATTTTTCAGAAGTAGATTATGATATTAGCATTGAGATGAGAAGCAGTGGACATTTAATAATTTCTTTTTAGAGTGGGGATAACACAAATGCATTCAGATGTATTGAGAACAGGTTTTGCAGATAAATTGCCACTTTAAAATATCTCACCGTTGCTGTGTTGTCACACAGAAAACAAAGGTTTTTTGGGACCACAAGTAGTTTCTCCTTGTGGGGGTGTTTGTAACTGACTCATGACTATCCACTTCACCTTCTTCATAGCAAGATTACACAAAAGGTATATTCATTTGAGATTTAAAAATAGTAATAAAAACAAACAAGCAGAATAATATTCTGCAGAGAAAACCTTATGATAACTTTGGTGATGTAGAAAACATTACAAATTTTTCTGATATGGCAGTAATTGTAAGAACTGCATTTTTTTTGTTGTTTTTCAAAAATTAAAAAATACATATCAAATTCCACCTCAATCAAAATTTGTCTGTTAGATAAGTTCTTTGATTCCAGTACAGTTCAGAGAATATCATTTATTGTCTACAATTAAGCAATTTCTTCCAATTGGTTTTCATAAATTCAGAATATTCTCATGAATTAGAAAGAGCAACAGTATTTTTTTGGAATAAACATATGCCTGGCATAGATAAGTGTATCTTCATTTAAAAGAAAAGAGAGATCTTGATTAAACTTAGAATATCAGAACAGTCTAATAATCTATTTATATCTTCAATATGGAATTCTACGTTGTCTTTAAAGTTTAATAGACAACCCTGAGAGCCAATAGATAAGGTGGTGGCAGAAAATACTCTGGTTTTAAAGGTTAAAAAAAAAAACCAAACAACAACAACACCACCCACAGATTTTCTGCTTTAAGGATAGAGACATGGGGAAAAAAACATAAAAAACAAATACCAAAATAATTAAGAATCAATATCATGCCAAAATAAGAGCTTAATTTATTTTATGCAATTCTCTGGAAAAATTCTTAAGAAATCATCTGTCTTCTCCTTTCAAGAAGAAAAAAACAAAGGGAAAACTGTACAATGCTCTTCCCATTTAACTCCAAATAATATTCTCTTTCCAACAATCTTCAAGAATCAGACAACTTTACCACAACTTTAGCTGCTGGTGAATAGCTCAAACACAGATTGGAGTGACCTCAACTGACTTCTCAATTTTATACTTAAATGGCTAGTGACTTTTCAAATTAGTTGATTACATTCATATCTTGTTGGTAGATGACAACAACGTGGAACTCCCAGTCTTGCAGTGTATTTTAAGGTATGAAAGATACTATCTGGAAAAATTGCATCTTCTTACTTCAGAATCATAGAATCACAGGGGTTGGAAGGGACCTCCAGAGACCATCGAGTCCAACCCCCCTGCCAAAGCAGGTTCCTTACACCAGGTTGCACAGGTAGGTGTCCAGGCTGGTCTTGAATATCTCCAGAGAAGGAGACTCCGCAACCCCCCTGGGCAGCCTGTTCCAGTGATCCGTCACCCTCACCGCAAAGAAGTTTTTGAGCACATTCGTGCAGAACTTCCTATGCCGCAGTTTCTGGCAGTTTCCCCTTGTACTCCAGACGAGGCCTTACCAGGGCAGAGTAGAGGGGGAAGATCACCTTCCCCGACCTGCTGGCCACGCTCTTTTTAATGCACACCAGAATGCCATTGACCTTTTTGGCCATGAGGGCACACTGCTGGCTCGTCACCAACCTGTCATCCACCAGGACACCCAGGTCCCTCTCTGCAGAGCTCCTCTCCAGCAGGTCATCCCCCCTGTACTGGCACATGCAATTATTCCTCCCTAGGTACAAGACTCTACACTTGTTTTTGTTAAACCTCATTTCTTGCTTTCTACAAAGACTACTTGATTCTATTTCCTATCTCTTTTCTATTGCCTATCTTCATTTCCCTATCTCCCTTAGTGACTAGGACTTGTAATAAACAGGTCTGGCAAATGTTTGATGCATTGTGTCTTAATCTTGCCATTGGGTATTCGTATATTAAAATAATCTCCCCTCCCTCCTATAAATTGGAGCAAGACACCATGCTTTGAGCTTGATCAAACAACTGCCAAGAGTCCCTTCATAACCAAGTTCCTGGTGGACTTGAAAAACATTTGAATCTATAGAAGTTGACAATGAAGGCGCTAGATCATTAAAAAGAAATTCTATTATTCTGCATCTGAGATCACTACTTTAAAAGGTATATTCACTTGGTGATGATGTTGAACTAAAATAACCTATAGGATATGACTATAGTACCCCTGGAACCACAACACTACTACCCGAGATAACCATATAAACTGACCCAAAAGAGATGAAATCAATAAACTCTTAGAAAAAGATTGTTCTTTTCTAGCAGCAATGTTTTACAGTTCTCAACAATAGTTTATTATTGGTGACAAACACTTTCTATTTTAAGGCACTATTGCTGCTTTCCTGTTGACTAAAGTTGAATGGAACATCCAGATTCTTTCCATTTTTAGAGATTTTTATATTTGCTTTTAACTAGTGTTAAATAACTAATACTAAATACTAGGTTACTCTGAAACTAATGCTTCCCATTAATTTCCATGATAAAATGAGCACAACAAACCTATTTGATAGAGAAAACTCTCAGCTACAAAACACTTTCCCACCATTTTCACCACCATTAGGTAACCTGCACAGATAAACTGTTCTAGACACTCTTCATTTCTTGGTGTCAGAGCTGTGCATAGTTGCCCAGAACAGGGCTTGCCTTTCACATAATTATTGTCACCACTGAAACACATCACCACCGCCTCACTGTGCTAACATCTACTGTTTGGTCTCCATAAACATTCAACAAGTGACAATGAAAGTCAACGGGTTCAGCTTCTAACACATGGAGGGAATGAGTGACACGTGCTCCAGATGCACTTCCATGTCAGATGCAATTATGTCAGACTCTATAATTATGCATCTCTGCTGCTGTCTGCCACACAGCAACAAAGTGAAACAGAAAATTGGTGGGAAGGTTCAGCCTCCACCGCCATACCACCAGCATCTGCCTCTGAAGTTGTGGGTCAACATAATAGCATTTCTTTCAGAGCAGACCTTCTATATTTGTGTCCTTCAACAGCTGGAAACCCTCTCATAAATCAAAAGAAAATGAAAGATATTTGATGCTGTGTGGCTGAGAATAAGAATTGGATATCTAGCTGCTCCTGTCAGAACACATCTGTCTGAGAAAACACTGGAAGAAAATAGGATTTTCACTTGATAGAAGTTCCAGAGGTGAAGAGGTTGCTATATGAACAGAGATGAAAAAATCTGCTGTAAACGACGTAAAAATAATTTTATTGAGCTACTTGATAATTTAAACACTGGTACCACCTATGTTTTTATAAACATCTGCAAGGATTTGGATGTTTGATGTCAAGTTTCTTGAAGTTTGGGTCCTGTATAAATAAAACATCATTATTTCAAATATTTATTTACTATTCGAATGAATCTCATTATTTTTCTTGGATGCTTTCAACTTTAAACAGTTTTTATGGTAACTAAGTCATATTTTTGTGATGAACTTCATTAGAATATTTCCCATTGGACAAGCTACAACAATTTGTCACCTTTTAAGCCATTCATCTACTTTTTAACCTCTTCTGCAGTTGGACTTTACAACACAGTCTCGCTAAACTGCTGAAGAACATCATAAACTAATCATGACTGACATGTACATGCATATATCACATATCGAGTATCCGATTAATAGTCAAGCATTTTTAAGTCCATACATTATTGAGTGCTGTATAGTTCTTGTATAGTTGTAATTATACAAGGTTGTAATAGATGGATAGCCAGAGGTTATAGAGGAATAACTCACCCACACCGAGGCTCATGGTTAGGATGGATGCTCGCCAAGTCCTCACCTTGCTTTAAGGTCAAAGGTCTTGGAAATGAATTTCAACTCTGTTTACTTAAGTTTTAGGAAGCAGGAATATTCTCTCCCAACACATCTGTTTTAGGGATACTACTTAGAATACATGCAAATCTCTGCTTTCACACAAAGATGAATAACTCTTCAACTGAAGAGGTACATTAATTATTATAATCTATAAGTTCTGGGAACAGGTAGCTGTAGAAACAATAAACTAAACATTGACAGGAGTCACCCTGCCCTATCCCATCTGTCACACTACACAGACAGTAGTGGCTTCAGCTCTATCTTATTGATAATCAGAGTTATGCTATGTATAGTTTTTTCCAAGATCTCCTAGGTGATCTTGAAAGTCCCAAAGTATTTCCACTTCTGATTTAATCAGTAAAATTTGCTCACCAAATGTAATACCTCAAGCCATATTTTTTTAAGGCATTAATTAAAACAGACCTCATAAATCTTAGCTCTATGGGGACTAAGTTCTAATGCTGACATTCAATAGCTTCGTCACATCAAATACTTGACAAAGCAGCAACATTATCACTTCTGCTATTTTTAGAACACTGCAAACTATGCTTATAATACAAAAGGAAGACAGCTCAAAGTAGTTTTTATTTAAATAAATCTAAACACTTCTGAGATAAATATGTAAAAACAATATTTTCTGAGATTACTCAGAATTAAAGAGTTAAGCTACTACAGAATATCACAGTTCTGGTAAGTCTTTAAATAACAGGCACTACTGTGATAGCCGAGACTTGTAGAAACGTCTACAAGAAGAATGATCTGCAAACAGACTGGGTGCAATATCACTGCAGCATAAAGACTTCTCACAATTCATTTTTGTACTGAAATAAGTACTGTAACAGATGAGTGCCCTGGAGACATTAGAATTAGAGCAAAAAATAATAATAAATTTCACCATTTCAACAGCTGAAATTCCCCCAACAATATCTGATAAATTAATGCATTGACATTTTGTACTCTTTGTCTGTACTGCACACTTGTTGTCTGGTTGATATCTGTGCCTCATATGGCAAGATTTTTGTTATCCATACTGAATGTACATAGCTGTTTTGTCCTTGGAGAGAGGAGTAATCACTCAGAGGGCAATGAAAAAGTAGATTCATAGTCCATATCATGGCCAAAATCATAAGATCGTAGAATCATAGAATCACTCAGGTTAAAGATCAACGAGTCCAACCATGACCCAACCACACTACTCTAACTAACAACCGTCTGCTAAATCACGTCCCTGAGCACCACATCCAAATGGTTTTTAAACACATCCAGTGATGGTGACTCAACCACCTCCCTGGGGAGCCTATCCCAGTGCTTAACAAACCTTTCTGTAAAGAAGTTTTTCCTGATATCCAACCTAAACCTCCCCTGGTGCAACTTGAGGCCATTTCCCCTCATTCTGTCACCTGTCACCAGTGAGAAGAGACCAACCCTGCACTCACTGTAATCAACTTCCAGGTATTTGAGGAGGATAATAAGGTCTCTCCTCGGCCTCCTTTTCCCCTGACTAAACAGCCCCAGTTCCTTCAGTCTCTCCTCATAGGGCATATTCTCCAAGCCCTTCACAAGCCTTATTGCCTTTCTTTGGATGTTCTCCAGCAAATTTACTGCATAGCATCTGTAGAAAAAAGTAAGCATGCATTAAAAAAAAATTATATATATATTGAAATTACTGCAACAATGAAGAAACTTTCTGCATATTTTCTACCTCAGCTAGATTAAGTGAGACGCATAACGTAGGACAAATGAGATTTTTAAAGTAAGAAAATTCAAAATGTATGTTAGTTCAGGTTGCTTTCTGCCCCTGTTCTCCCTGTACGAGAACATAGTCTTGAAAAGAAGAAAATTTTCCCCATTTAAAAATACATTTACAAAATGCATACACCATATTTATATATTGTATCATAAAGATCATGCAGAATAGCCATGTACTCACAGTGTTACTTCTATATCTACAGGAAATTCAAGTTACATGCACATGTATACGTATTAAGATGGGAGACACATAAATTGGATAAGTCTTTATCCTTCAAAAGTTATTCAAGTATAAATGCCCCAAAATTGCAGATTCTGTAACACATTTTTTAACTGTATGAACACCAACAGATCAAGGTGAAAAGAGAAACCAGGCTTAACAGCAAATTTATGTCTGTAAGGAATGAACAATCCATTAAGCAATAAAATAGAAGGCACAGAGCAGGATTTTTGTTAATCCATGTCTAGCTAAAGAAAATAAGCTTGCTAATGAAAGCAAGCAGAAAATTCATTTGATTTTTTCAGTTAAGTATAACAGAAACAGTATGAAAACTTCCTTGCTATTTTCACGAAGCTAAAGACAACTAACCTATACTTATACCTACTCAGAATATTGTAAGGGACAAACTCCACAAAGCACTGGTTGAAACCAGCTTCTGTGTAAAACTTGTTCAGTACTATAGAAGCTGCAGAACAAGGCTTAGAAAAGATAATGGTCATAAACTCTGCCTTTTCCTGAACCTGACTACATTTTATCTGAGCTTTGGAAAGCTGACTGACATAATCACAGACTTGTCAATAAAAAAAAAAAAAATGGAGGGAAAAAGAAAAGAAAACTCCACTTGTTCAGGCTGCTCGCCAGATAATCAGTGTGAAGTAAGCTCAGTGTGACTTAAGCTGTGGAAACACAGGTGGATAAGAGAGCTATAGAAATAGAAAGCGGGGTAGATAGTATAGTGCAGTTTTGCTAATGGAAAGAAGTAAAAAACCCACCTGACTTCCTAAAATTAAGATATCTGATAAGGGCATGAAATGCTAGATGACCAAAACATCAATAGCACTCCCAAGTTTGAGGAAGGAAAAGATAAAATATTTTGCTTACAGAATGAATAAAAAACTGTGAAGAGACATAGTTGAGGAAGTGCACCGAGTTTTATAAGTAAAAAACTGATGAAAAATGGCAATGGCCACCCTGACAAGAAAGAATGATTGAGAATTAAGTCCAGAAAGATCTGAAAGGACACTGGAAGGATTAAAGAAGCAATAATAAATAATTAAATGAAGTAGCTGGAAACTGAGACTGACACAAAGCTTCTTTGGAGCCCTATGATATTGAGTGGGCCCAGTAGAACCCAACTTAGAATTTCATATCAATAAATACATAAGTTGTCAGAGAAATACCTCCCTAATGCAGTCTATGTTGTCACAGCAACGTTGTATTTTTAAAGATTTGCTGATAAACTTGTGGAAACCAGCAATCTCTCCTCATTTGATATACTTGTCAAGCTAACCAGGCTTCTCTCCTCTACAAACGTATATGCCATTGGCTCCTCAAACTACACTGAGTAGATCAGCAAAGAAACACCCTGTATTACACTGGAGTCTTTGGGATGATTTAGGCCACTGAAATCTGGAAAAGAACTTGTTGCTCTTTCAGAAGTTTATTCAGTAGTAGTGTTAGCACCATGTGAGATAAAATTTAAAGAACATGATACATTTAAGACATTAAGACATAGCATCAGACACTAGACATGAAGGCAGATATCCAAGTCATAGTCACATTCAACTTTATAGTTAATGAAGAGTAGCACACTTGCATCACCTACTAAAGGTATTTTTTCCTGTTTATTAGTTAATAGCAGATCCTAACATACGATCACATTTAGGTACCAAGGTACAGCCAAATTCCATAAATATGTTTGCAAAAATAGGGCTAAGAGACAGAAAGAACAACACAACAAATTATTAATTTTACACTATGCTGTAACTAGTCTTGAATGCCTCAGTGCCTTACCCAGCTTGGAAAGATGACTAACTACTTCCCAGCTTCTCTACGAGAGAAGTAGTACTATAACTTTCTCATTCCTATCATTAGAAATGGCTACTGAACTGTGAAACAAAGTTTGTTTTCTACTCTTCCTGCTTACCTCTTTTCCCATACAAATTAGCACTGGAACATCATATCTTAGTAGGAAGGTTTGCACTGAAGAACAAATGTCACTGATGTATATGCTTCTTTGCTTCCTAAGAACTTCATAGAAGTCAACATACAACCAAAAATGCGTTGCAAGAATTAATTGCAAATGGTTTGCAGTCATTACCTTATGAGAGAGTCCTGCCACACGGCACTTCACACGTTGACAGAAACATAACAAGTAGAGGTTTGAAACATAGCTACTTAGCTGATATGCAAGACAATAACCAGTATTTTCTTTATCAGCGTACCCAGACTAACACTGACTGCTCTTCACAATGACTACGACAGAAAAGCAACTACTCAAGTTTCCACAAGTCAAGACCACAGTTGGAAATCAATGACTGTAGAAGACCTTACGAAGATTAAAAGAAAAATATACGTAGATGATCTGCAGATTAGACTGTACAGCATTGTTAGATATTATATGTAAAACATTTTAGATGATAGTGTTTTAAAATAGTTTTATGTTCCTTTCTTCTATACAAAAATGTTTATCAGAATGCTAAGCACATGCACAGAGTAATTTAGGAAAATTGCAGTTTAAAATGTATTAAGAAAACTAATTTTCATAAATATAAAAAGATAAACTCTCTCTAGAACTAGCTTGTATTATTTTGAATACCTTTTGACAGATGGGAACTTTGACAGGTGAATCCAGGGTACTCATTACTGGCAGCACAAAATTAGAGTAAATACAAAGATAGTATGAAAAGAATCTGGCCTCCAGAATATTTCTTACATTCAGCTAGATACCATAATATCAGAAGATGAGAAAATATTCCTTAGCCATTTTAATACACTTCTGACAGGTAGGGCAGTATCACCTTGACTAATACAGCTTCAAAACACCCTGCCAGGAAGGCCATTAGTAACATTGATTACACAGAGTACAAAAAACTTCTATGTCTCTTCTGAACCTATTTTTCTTTAAAATCCATTCATGTCTCCTCTGATCTTTTGTGCTAAAGCTGAGAAAATAACCAAAGGAGGTATTATCTTTCCTATGATGATTTCTATAATGCTATTGAGGTCTGTTCAATCTCTTTCTTTTCTCATTGAAAAACAAATGTTTTTGTCCTATCTTAAGATCCTTTTTTTTTTCTCCTCCCGATAAGTACTATAAAAATTCAACATGTTGCTATTAATTTATATATTTTTACATATAAATACACATGAATCAAAGATAAAAACAATCTTATACTTTTCTTCAGTTGACAATGAAATTCAAAGCACCAGAAGTTTTTATTTCAACAGAGTCTGTTACAACTTCTTATTCAAAATCATCTGATACTTTTTATTTGATTTTTACTGCAATTTACCTGCAGTTTTGTCAGATTCCTGCTATGTCACTACTTTTGTCTCCTAAACCAGGAAACTTGTTTGGGATGGAAGTGTTGGGGTGAAGTCACTTCTCTACTAAGCATAGTTACAATATTCACTGGCTACTGAAAGTTGGTGTTTTTTTTTTTTCCTTTTTAAATGTTTTACTCTTCCCAGATACTTTTAATTATGAAATGGTAATATAAGCCAAAATGGTCCAACTGCCCTTTTCACTCAGTTCAGGACTGGTTGTTATCCTATAGAAGACTAAAAGCTGTTCTGCCAGAGAGAAAACACAGGTTGAAAGGAGATGCCTGGGGTCCTTTTATTTTCTTGTGTTTGGTCCATGAATAGTAGAGTTAAGCAGTGGACTGACTTTGTCTCTGATCCTCTTCAGAAATCTATGATGTAATCTATTACTTTTAGCTCAGAATTACCATCAGCATCCTTGTTGACAAACACTTCAATAATTTTGGGTTGTTCTTTTTTGAGCACCTGCTGTGTCCTGTAATGTGCAGGCAAGCATTGAAATGAGCTGCATTCACTCAAGAATCAGGCTTTAGTAGCCACCAATATAGTTGCAGATCAAGCAGGGCTTAAACCACCATTCCCCAACTCCCATTAGTCCTACAGGATCCCTGTATATTTCTATAACATGACATTCCAGGCTGGCTGACAAGCCCTCTAAGCAAAACCAGTGCTTTCACCCATGTTCTTTAAGCAGTACTTCTATCATACAGTTGATATCTTTTTTCCCTAAGGGCTTCTAAAACCTGCCTTATCTGTTAGAATTATGTTATTCTCTGAAAGGTCATTCTCCCTTAAGCAATTTAATAAATTATTTTATTTGCCCTTCCCCTTCCCACCCTCGTAACCTTAACTCAGTATGGAGAAATATAAAGCAATTTCCTTAAGTCACTGATATAGCTAGGTGCAGAATTGAAGCAAAATATAGGGTTCTCAGAATGTTTCAAGGAATTCTTTTGTGTTTTCCTTATGGATAATGTGCCAATTTCAATGAAACTTTTATTCAGAAAGGACTGCTACGAGTATAGCCAAGATTAATTAACACTGATGAGATATATTCTAAGTTATCCTTCCAATACCAAACAGTAAAAAAGCTAATAATTAGACCTTGCACTCAAATTCCACCCCTGTACGAAGAATTGCTAGAATCTGCCTACTGTTAGGTAACAGTCTAAAATCTTGCTTGCCATATATGCATTAAAAAAAAAACCTACAAATTTTTAAGTGTTTTCCTTTGTTACCTATTACTGCAGTGTTGATTTTGTACATATATTTAAGTATGCTAACATGTAAATATAACACATATCCCAGTAAAAAGTAGCCAGAGATACACTGACAGAACTTTAAAAATCCTGACACTTCAGTAATCATACTAGTTTTCATTGCTCCCGACATCAAGGTGCAAGGTTTTGAGAAATCAAGTCTTAATTACTTTCTAAAAACAAGGAGTTTTAATAAATAAAACTAAAACTTTTCTGCTTTCAAGTCACTGTTTCTACCACCACCTTAAACAAGGTATGAAAAGGTAAGATATGGTAATATAGGTATGATAAGATAAGAAAAAAATCTCTATTTTTACTGGTATAATCTGCTTAATAGTGGAGTAGCAATGAATAGCCTTTAAGTTTGGCAGCTTTCCTACATTCTTGAAAGAGAAGCAAATGTAAGCATGGATTCAAGTGGTTTTCTGTACTTCTTCATCTTAATATCTGTATTTTATTTATGTACTCCCTAACTGCAGAATTTTGTGATGGAAAAGAAAGGAGGGGGCAGGTTTCTCAGTGAGACGGTAGAGTCCCCAGTCCTGGATTTATTTAAGAGATGGGTTGATGCGGTACCCAAGGATATTGTTTAGTAGTGTTGTTTTAGTATTATGTGAACGATTTCTTCTTTATTTTAAAGGTCTTCTCCAAACTAAATGATTCTGTTTCAGAAGCCATGTCTTTCTAGAACTTTCACAAAGGGTAGAAGAGATTCTATGATTATGAAAACTAAAATGAAGTACTTAAGAGAGTTTTCATCAATCATGTATAAAACAAAAAAAAAATAATAAAAAAAATGCATAGAGTGAAAGGATAACATCCAGTGAAAAACATTTTCCATTATGCCACAAGAAGGAAATGGATAAACATCTCATGTCCTGTGTTTGAAGCTAGTATTGTATGATTCGGTACAAGTACAAAGTATTTTAATTACTAACAAACAGAACTAATAACACATTATTGCACCATCACAAATAACTTGATGCTGGATTTGAAGTAGTGAAGGAAAACGAAAAGAAGAAAAAAATAAAAAAAAGCCAGTGAAAATAAGCTCTATTGGTAGTGCTTTAAATAGACTGCGTATTTACATTGCTTTCTTATCAAGATCTTATTCTGACAAGATAAGGGAAATAATAATTGGTTCAAGTAACATTTTAGTAGTTCAGAATCTAAAGTTAGCAATATATTACATCTATAAATGTTACACAGCCTTGGTAGCAAAATTACATACAAGTTAAGGGACCAGAAAATTACTCCAGAAGCAGCAGAAAAACAGGTCAAAGAAACAAGAAGAGATGACAGAAACACATGATGCTTGTTGCTTAATTCTAACATTCTGTATTTGGAGTAGAAATAAAAATTGTTTCTCATTTACTTAATTTGAGGCCTTGAAAATGGAAAAATAATTGATGTGCAACAACTTCTACTTGCCATCAGGATCTAGGTATCAAAAACTCTTCCTAAACACAGTAAAGTACCGCTTTAACTACCACGCGGAAAGTACTCTGAGGCTAGTAATTACTGAAACACTACTGTAAATAGCTATCATTTCTCCATTATCATGCTTTCCTGAGCAGGTGTCAGAGGTTACCAAGAATTTAGCTCGTGTATTTGGGAAAGCTATTTTAAGATCAACATCACATTCATTTAGCACCTTTCTACAGGTTTATGCAAATGCTTTGAAACATAACAAAATTAACTATGTTCAATGTACAATGACAAGTACAGATAAAAGAAGGTTCATATTTTCCTTAGTTATTTTAAAGGGATAAAGACAAAAACATATATAACATTAACAAAGACTCGTAGAAAATAACATTACAAGAAACCACTAAAGGACACAAACACCATGAGCTTTTCATCAGCTATTTTCAGGACACTGAAAAAAAGAACAGAAGTCCTTTTCCTCCCAGAGTGTGTTTGATAGATAAAAATAGCTGAATTTTTCCTTTCGAGTGTATAGCATTTTAGCCAGCAATATTAACAATGCAGATGTTTTAAACTCTATTTCTCAGTGCTATGGGTTAACTGAAGTATTGTATCCTATCATAAAAGTAAGTTGATAGGTATTTGTTTTAAGCAGTAAATAAGTTTGAAAATGTTTTTCAGCTGATATGTTACCATGTCCTAAAACTCTGGACCCTGCCCCTCAGATATATGGATATTTTTGTTCCATATGCTGCTTTGAGCACATGCCTTTTAGTGACTATAAGATCAGCTGCTATAGCCAGCTGTGTGGTAGACCTGACATTCTACAGATGTGTAGAATGTTGCACATCTATGTACTGTATTTTAGAATCTAAAAGTTAAATGTTATGTAATGGTTTTTAAAATCATATGGAAGCCTAAGATGTCCTGAATAGTATTCCATGGTTCAGTAGTGATTCCACTGTGGACAGATTTCCTTTCATAGTTATTTCCCTTACATCTTTTGAAATACAGAAAAACAAAACAAAAAAAAAACCCAAAACCATAAGAGCGCAGGGAATTTGAAACAATAAAGAGAAAACAAAGAAAATTTTAAGTAGTATCATGTCAGTCATCTTTAATACGAGTAAGCTATATATAAAGGATAGCTATGGTGCACTTTAGAATAGTTATAATGAAGGAAATTTTTAAAAAATGCATTATGCATTTGTATTTAAATGACACTATAGCTTTTTGTCTTTAACAGAAAGTGAAAAGAGAATAAAAAATCTCAAATTAGCACATGATACAGCATACAAAAAAAGGACTCTGAACTGTGGAAAAAATATGATGTTTTTATTGTAATGCTGGTCAAAACGTAAATTGCAATCCGATAATCTGTGAAATAGTCCTGATCGCTGAGATTGCTCTGAAGCCATGTTAGGAATTTTCTCTCATCTGGAAGATAACTTCAGAGAAAAAAAAAAAAATGGTCTTCATTTTTGACATTCTAAGAATGTTTACATGACAGAGGAGAAGATGACGTATAGCATGAAAGTATTATACCTGATGGTTCTTATATACAGGATTTAAGAAAGCCTGCTATAAGATCTAATTATCCAGAATTGCCTTTTCTGCCCCAAAGCAATCATTTTGATGACAGTCTTCTATGCACTGTAAAACAAAATGAGAAGCTTGTGCTATATAAACTGGTTTGGTGCTTCCCTTTTTCTTCCTCTGATATTGGTTTCCCCATCTCATTCATTTTCCACACATTAATAGTAACAGTCACCTTGAGCTGGTGATGCAGAGTAATTTTCACAGAAACCTTGATCAGAAACCATAAATCAGCCCAATGTGCTTTCATGGTCTAATAACATTCTGTCTGCTCTTAGAGGCCCTTATGTAAAACTGCATTGCAGAGAATCCCTAGGTGGATTTTTTTCCACCCACACTCTCCTGTATGTATCTGTACATAAAATACCTGCAACACAATTAGATTAAGATATTTTGTTAAAACTTGTAGCCATGAAAACATTCAAGTATCAACAAGTATACATGAAAACACACGAATACAAGCTTGAAATTTTCTCTGTAGATATTTTCTGTGCTTGACTCTTGCTTCCTGTATAAGGTGACAGAAACCAAGCATTCTCACCCTGCTCTTCCACATGCAGTGCATCAACAGGCAGAATGCAGTAAAGCTGAATGCTTTGTCTAGATTGGAAAATGCTAACCCATATAGTTGCATCAGCAAATTCACAGAACTTTGGGGCCTTGTGAGGCTGAATCTTATAAGGACTTTATTGTATCCTACATATTTTTTCATCCTTGGTTTGAGAAAGTGGATTTCTTCTGATTTGAAGAAATGCTTAGAATTTCCATTTATGTGATGTTATATTATATGAACTGACAAAAATCAAATGTTAAGTGTTTCAAATCATATTTTCAATGTCAATATGCATATTTGAGATTGTCTGCATGCCTTAGTTCCTTTGAAGGCGAATAATTCCATTTTCTGCCCTTGCAAAGATTATGTGAAAACAAACACACAAATATTTATGAATGTCATGGTTTTATGATTTTTGGTTACTGGTATTTCACATCATAACATCATGATGTAGTGCACTGGGAGTTAAAGTGTTAATGCTCCAGTTCCGGGTACCTGTCCAGAAGAGGAGAAGAACTACATTCCCCGGGGGTCTTCTCTGTCAGAGAGGAGATATAACTCCTGGCAAGGTCACCTGATCGGGCTTTTTCGTCTTGGCATGATTCTTTGCTTTTCCTCACTGCTAGTCAAGAAACACATGCACCTGATTGTTACAATCATTGGACTACCAAATGCCCATCATTCACAGCATCTTCCCTATTAGAGCCAATAGAGAAATCCCTAGCATTCAACAGAAAATTCCAGCTCGTAAAAGGCAGATTCATTATTTCAGGATCTAAGTATGTGAAAAGGAAACAGAGCATAGGATGGGTAACTTCTCATCTTCCTCTGATCCCTTTCAGAATCTGAAAGTAAATGAGATTTTTATTTTTTATTTTTTATTTTTTTTTGCAAAAGGTTTCTGTAAGGTATTCAATTTGTGAACAGAGAACATAGGATAACAAGGAAAGAGCAATGGAGGGAAATGAATTAAAGACACGTTCCTTTCAGATTTGCTGATTCATGGCTGTGAATAACAGGTGGTAGCACTAAAACAGACTTAACCACTCCAGACTTGCATTCAGTCACTGTGAATGTTCATTTTATATACAGAATAGCTGCGTTTTCAAGCAGTACAGAATTTACAAAGTTCAAATTAAGGAGGAAGCTACAGTTATAACTGTAGTTATAACTATATATATAGTTATATATTAAGCTCATTTGTAACTACAGTAAGAATGGTTACAAGATATGATGCTTTTTACTGTAAGTTTCCATCACTTCAAAGAAAACTGGTGAAATGTAGTGGATACCACCCATCTTATCTTAAAGACTTGTCCTGTTTAGTTTAGTTTTATGAGGAAAAACAGGAGTCACCTCCCAGAAAGCATCATTCTTACTCAGTATGTATTTCTTTATTGTTTTATTGTCAATTTTATAAAAACAATAGTGAGTTCTTTCTACAGTAATTTCTAAAATGACAATATTTTGACAATTTCACTCATGCTGATGACCTCAAGAACATTTTTTCTATTGAAATAAAAAACAACTAGGGTCCTGAGAAGCCTTGCTTGTTTGCAAAATGAAGTGAGAGTAGGATTAATTTGTCTTGCAGAACTAAGAAGGTATTTCATTCTTGTTAACTGGATACAAAGGCAATTAAACTTTAAAATCTTCTAGTTTGGGGGACTGCCGTGTGCTTAGACTAGAAACCAGGCATATTCTGATAAAATGCCTTTAAGTATGGGCTGTATTGTCAGTAAGTAACCAGTTAGTGTAGGGCATTTGTGAGCCTTGTAATGATGCAGATCCACAAATAATGTAGACAATTTAATAAATGTACTACAGAATAGAAGAGGTTATGCAAAAGAGGTGGTCTTTCTGAGGAAAATACATTATTCAAGTCTTTATCCCAAGGCAATATATTTTCTATCCATTGATCAAAACTGTTTTTTTCTGAGCCAAGAGAATTGTGAGGAAGTCTACTGAGAGCAATACTTACCAAGGTTTGGCACTTTCATTCTAGTAACAATGTTTCCAGTGCCCCTGGATTTCTGCAGAAAGAGATGCCAGCCTGTGATGTATAATTTCCACGGGACTGCCCAAAACTGAACCTGCCAAAAGTAGAAAGAATTAAAAGACTTTATCTCATTCTAACTTTACCTAATTTTTGACAGTTCTTATGAGGGAGTAGTTTTTAATTTTTCAGCATCACTGTAGCAGAATGTATTTGATGCCCTGATATGTATTAACAAAGGAGTGTGCATGTGCTCATGTTTGTATATACATCCTACATGCACCTGTTGCATACGCAACTGAAAGAAACAATGGAAAACCCCAAATATTTAGGGTAATTTTTTGTTATAAACCATACTGAGTCTGCAGTATTTTCCTTTCTCCTCAAAAACTAATGTGCTGGTAGTGATTGCTGTTATCAGCCAACACAGCTCTTTTTTTTTTTTAATGTTTAACCTATAATTTGCAATACTCAGTGTTCTGCAGCTGTGGAAATTCTTTTGTTTTCAATGGCCAACGCTTCACAAAGGATTTAACTTGTCAGAATACCACACACAGAGAGAAACGAAATCTGAACAATACTATTAAGAGTTCTGTTTATTAAATTATTTAGGCTAAACAATCTCTTTTTTTTTAAAAAAAACAACAAAACAACTTCTTTTGATTATGTACAAATGAAGAACGATGGTTTTGTTTTCTCAGGATGTTTTGGTGTACCATATTAATATCTTTTTAATTTGTTGTAGCAATTGGACAGATCCAAACAATGGGCAAGGTGTTACAACAAAAGTGTGATAATGGAAGGACCAGCACAATCAGAAGGTGCTATAAAGAAAGGGAAGAAAACTGCTAAATTGCTCACATGTATCAGAAGACTCCAGATTTGCAGAGAAAAACTTCACCAAGAAAAGATTTCCAGAAAGAGATCCTTCCCCAGTGGCAGTCAGCCCTTAAATGAGGTCTCAGAGAGGTACAGTCAGGCTCCACCACTCCTAATTAGCCCCCTCCACCTAATTAAGTGAATTGCCTTCACCTATGCTCCCAGGTCTGACCAGATCCTTTCCCCAGGTGCTCAATCAGTTTTCAGGCCATGAATCAACAGTTCCCATACGTTTGTTCATACTTGAAAATAGCTGTTCAGATCTTTTTGTATATATTCCAAGAGACTGTGCAGTTATTTCAAGTTTCACATTTATTCTAATAATCACATATTCAGTAACTTTGTCCAAGCTTCGAGACTGCAATATACACGTAGTTTGTGTGATATGTATTTATCTTCCTATGTACGTGGACTACTGAAAGGTTTACTATTCATTCTGAAAAGTTCTACTAATTTGATTTAAATAAAAAAAAATTGTTGTGTTTTGTATTCCGTCCTCACCATCCTTCTGACTTTGTGGATTATAAGCAGAAGGTATCAGAGAACTATCCATGCAGATAATTGTTCTGTGGTGAACAAGCAATCAAATTGACACTGCTTTCTGAGACTTAGATGTTGGCCTTTTCTGTTATTGTGAAGTAGAGTTCTCTAAATGCTGAGTTTTTCACTCACTAACATGAAATAGGAGCCAGGATTACTACTCTGTGATACAGGTTACTGTTACTCTGTGGGAATACATGAAGGACTGTATGGAGCTGCAGCTGTGGAGCAAGATAAACAGCATGAGAACCAAGGACACCTCTAGAAGAAGAAAGAACAGCTCGCGGCTCTGATTGGATGAACTCCTGTGTGAACGGTTGAAAAAGTGTTTGTGGAATGTTCTGCTGACCTGTAGGGGCGAATGGGAAAGCTAGGAAAAGAAAACTTGTGAAGGTATATAAGTGATGTGAGAACTTGTAATAAATGATTTGGATTGTTCACATCTGAGTCCGTGCATCAGATGCAGCATTACTCCACTAATTACATACTGTTGCAAAAGTCCATTTCTTCTCTACTGCGCAAGGACTGGTCAGCTATGGGCTGTTCAAAATACCCCCTCACCTCTCCCACAGATGAATCCCAAATAATTCCATTCATTATTTTTCTATTAGTAAAACAAAAATCATACAACAATGATATTTAAAAACATGTATGTGGCCAGAACAGATTTATTACATTTGGTTGGCACCAGAATATCCTATGTTAATAAGGGACAATTAAGACAGCAAAAAACAAACAAACAGAAGAAAACCAGACAGACCAGCAAAGGCAAGATGGTAATCTTGTTGCTTATGTGTAACATGATTAAGTGTTTGAAATTTATTTTCTTGTTTCAATTAATTTGTGGTTCACTTAATTGGTTTCATGTACCAGAAATTCTAGGTATATGGGTATATCGTAAATACAGATCATCCTAATTTCTCCAGCATAACTAACAGGATACCTACCTGGCTTCACTCCTGGGAGGCAACTTCCCCATGAGCTTATACTTGCTGTTTTGTTTCTGACTTTTTATAGCTGAGCATGTTTTCTATCTTGGCTTTATTGTCTTAACTAACTTCCACTTTCCCATGTATATTATAACATTATTTTATTTTGGTTTCTAGCCCTAGTCTAACTAGCAGATTCCCTGGTTCCTAAACAGGGAGATAGAGTGGGGAAACAGATTCAAAGGAACTCATGTTGGTGCCTCATTGCTGCTGACTTCTTCAAAACTCTCCAGAACATTTTTCTTTGTAATTTCTTTAACTTCACTGGGAAATAAGGACAAGCCTGGTGTTAAGTGACCTGCAAAATAAGATTCACAAATGATGCTTAGCATCCTAGGAGCATAAAGACTGATGTGCTGTTTTTCTTCTAAATATTGCTTGTATCTAGAGATCCACAATTTTGGCAGATAATCTTTGACACAGTTTTTCTGTTTTCTAGTCATTTCATAAAGATGACCAAAATCCAGTATAATAATTCCCTGTTGTATGGCTAAGGACACGTAAAAGAAACAAGAAAATATTGGATGTTGTATTACAGAGCATAGCACATGGTATAAACATACAGTAACACGCTGCAATTTTGAAAACGCAGTTCAACTAACGGAGGGATTTGCAGAGTGATGATTTGAGTCTTGAGAGTTTTCCCCATTGCTGCATCTTCAAATTTTGTAGGTTCCAGAAAAGGTAGTCACTTCAGAACACTTGCCTAAAATACATGAAGGACAAAAGTGTTGCAGCGATTATGCAATAATAGTCACAACACAGTTTGAACAGAAAGGGAAAAAAAAAACACAAATGAGAGATATTGGAAAGAACTTCTGAGGGAACAAGAGCTGTGTGAGCTTGAAAGGCTACAATGCCACCTGCTTTGGAACTTCTTACTGAAAAATTGAAATAAACCTGAACTCTGCACCTTTTGAAGTTCACTCATCACTAATGAAGACGCAATTCATTTGTAAGTGAGTAGTGCTTTGATTTCAGCAAATTGTAGTAAAAAATGTTCAACAAAACTGAGATCCATTCCAGTATCCTACATATTCATAATGGATTGAACCGAATTTAAATTCCTCCCTCCCTCCCCACTTTCCCCCAGGAAGAGTGGAGCTCACTGAATTCTATCTCAAATGACCATATATAATTCTTTGAAGTGTCAACATTTGTTGGTGAGGTTTTGTCTATTCCCCACTGTGTAGGTCATGCTCTAACTAATCTAATTAATCTAATTAATCTAGATACTTTTTTCCTTTTTATTTACCTGATTGTCTTCATAATGCCTTTATGAAACCACAGAAGGAAGAATTAAGTCACACTTTGAAATTTTCAAGTTTTTTTTCACATCACAACATTTGAATAAATGAACAGATATAAAATCACAAAATCTTAAGAGTCAAGTAGAACATATTTCACTTACATCAGTAGTAGAAGAGCTTTCATTGTGCTTACGCAGATTTACTATTTCCTTGAAGAAGGATGTACATCCTTTCCAAAAAAGTTGAAATGGAAAAGACACCCACAATACAAAACATCAGAATGGTCTTCTGCTTAAGAAATAACTGTTAAATGCTGTTTTTCAAGATCATGGTATACTTAGAGAGATTTCAGAGTTTAGGTGATTTTCAGGTGTATGTAAGTGTCCAGATCATTTGAACTCACTTAAAATTTCTATTGTTATCTTCCTCTCATTCAATTACTAAACAAGATAGGAAGAATATATGATTGTCTCAGCTAATAGAAATGTAGAGAACTTGGCTGTTGCAAGGGGAAGAGAAAATTTTTTTTTGCTCTTTAAATGCATATATAGATAACAACATCCATCATGATTCTCATGCTCATGCACAAATTCAAATTAGAAAACTTTTTGATGGATGAGTTCTAGTAATACAACTAATGACTCACACTGAAGCAAAGGTTATAATATTTATGCTCTTCTGTATTGTCATTTTCTTCTAATATTTTTAAGTTCTCTTACCCTACTCCTGAGGTGTATATGAAATATTTAGTTATAAAATGTCTCCAGTTAAAGAATAACACAAAATTTTAGAATAGTTAAATGGGATATAATGATTTTCTGTGACTACCTCTGGGAGAAGGATTAATAGCTCTGTTTCTGAATCTGCCTTTCTCTATAATTTGATTCTGCCAGTGCATGGGAGAGAATTTTGTTAAAGTACTGCTTTAACTGATAATGTGGAAGTAGAGAGCAACACCACTTGGGATTAAGTTCAGATGTACTTCCAAAGGAATTTCTCAAAAGCAATATAAACTGTGTTTGCACAAATCTTATACATTTCTTTTGGGCAGTCCTAAAGTACACGCTACTGAGCTGCATGATACATGCATATTACACGATCTTCAGAGTTTACAGTCTGTTTGTTCCTACTTATTAGTATATAATATACATATATATTCAGCATCAGAAAGTTGAGTAAATCTTTAAAATTCCCCAAATTAGAAATAATTTAAAAAGTCAAAGTCAAAGTCAATGAAAAATGATAGTTAAGTCCAAGTCTAGCCCTTTTAAATAATTTCTGGAGTGTAATTGTTATATAAATTTACTTAAAAGTAAGTCATTTTAACTCAGGTATTAAGAATTTACCAGTTGACTACCTTATATGTCCCTCGTTTACAGTTTTATGCTTACAGAATATATATAATAAATAACACAATCTTTTTTTTTTTTTAATCTTTCTGAAGAATTTCTTCAATATATAAAATATTACACCTTGTTTAAAAGCTGCTTTCTTTGTTAAAAGGCAACAGTTTACTCCTGTAGTAAGAAAATGCAATTGCAAAAATAAACTACTAATTTTTGTATACATATATATATTGCATGTTTATCTGTATTTCTGTTTCTGCACGGTGTGCACTTTATTAGGCCCTGATTCAGAGAAGTTGGTACTGTTGTTACTCCAGAAGTGAGGCCTCCCATTTATTTCCATGTAAACTACAACAGATACAAAGAGCAAAATAACACTATCTGATGGAGCAAACTTTCAGTTACTTTCTAACCACCAGTAACTGATCTATGTGGATGAGCTAATTGAGATGATCTTCATTTCATGGCATGATAGTTGTACATGGGTGTCTGGAACGTGGCTTGCTGGAAGGGTGCTCTGAGTCCTGGAACAGAAGCTGCTTTTCAAGCAGCTGCACACTGGTCCCTCCTGATAGGATTGCTACTGGTGTAGACAAAATGTAAAGAATCACAGCTAGTGGAGCAAGAACTTGCTTGCCGAGGGATCTTCTTAACAAGAGGGGCATGGAGTTTTGACCACAATACTGATGTTTCTGACAGTTGTTATGGCAACCACAAAAAGAATCTGCTTTCTGCCTCATTTAGGAAATAAAAACGATTGAAACAGGAACATGTGAAAGAAGGTAAGAGAGCCTTTAGGCCACGGCTTCCACTGAAAAAACACATCAGTCACATTTTGGCACTGTTCTCTACTGTATTGCAGACAAGCGTGCAAATGGTGCAAAAGTGATTCAAGCACTGGGGTATTAGAACATTTTCTGTTCTCACTTCTGACAGATTTTTCATACAACAGCAAAAGAAACCTTTTTGGCAAATCAACAAATTAACTCTGCATTCACAATGTCAGGAAGTCATTTGATGACCTGCTGCTGTCAAGGTCACTAGCTGTAAACAGAAAAGATTGTGTCTTTGGCAATTCAGATAAGCATTCTTAAGTCATGGCTATCTGTATAATCTAGTAAGTATGGGATTTACAAGCTCATAGCTCCAGGGCAACTGTGGTAATATGCTGTTAGGAGCTGCTCTGGCACAGGAGGGGAGGTGGTGGAATCACCATCCCTGACGGCGTTCAAGAGGCATTTGGATGAGGAGCTACGAGATATGGTTTAGTAACTTGTGGTAGCAGTGGTAATGGGAGGACAGTTGGACTAGATAATCTTGTAGGTCCTTTCCAACGTTGTGATTCTACGACTCTATGATTCTAGAAAGATTAAAAAAAAAAAGTGGTACTTGCCAAGTCTTCAAAGTATATACAACCAGTCCCCTCTCCTGCCATCCTCTACTCTGCAAGTGGAAGATTGCAGATTCCCATCAGCAGCAGCTGCACTGGTTTCAGCTGTTGTTCTGGTGATGCAACGGGAGTGGTTAGGGACATAACCTGGCTATGTATTGGCAGCATAGTGACATAAAAGGTAAACATTGACTGGAAAAAATGTCTGCTGGCCTGGGAACTAGACCTCTGGCCCTGGAGCTCGTTCTGGGATCCAGTGGCAACTCTGATGGGTGCAGGTGGCATCCTAAGAACCACATGCATCCTTATGATACCACTGATAAAAAAAAGCAGGAAACTGAGGAACAGCCTGCCATTTAAGAAAGTGGGAATTGCTGTGAGAAAAAAATGTAAAGGAAAATAAGAAACAGCTTCATGTATTGGCTGTCTCAGAAGGCAGACAGAAAAAAAAAAAAAAGCAAGAAATAAAAGCATTAATTACCTGCAAAAGTGGTGTCCTATGCCCTCAAAATGAAACCTGCCTCTTTATATTTCCTGTGCAGCATTAACTGTTTTTTTCTTCAAAAACCAAACCTTTGCTGGGAACATCTGCCTGACTCCCAACTCCATCATGCTGATCTTCTTTGAACTGAGAATTTTTGTTATTTCTTTGGTCCCACTCATAAGCCCACTTCTAGGGATCAATCTCTTCTGAGACTGCTTTCTATAATTAGACCATCTTGAGGTTGGTTTGACACTTTCATATGTCTGGGATCTGTTTGATATACTTCACACCAACAATTTTATGTAATATATACATACATAATACATACTGTACTTACAATCATGACAAGTATTACCTGTCATAAGTATAGTCATTGTTACAGCAACAATAAGTTTGTTGCTGCAATAATAATATATTCACTATATAGAATATATAGCCTTTAATAGAATCTATAGCTATTATAGGTAGAATCTATAATACTGTTCTGTATTTGCTGTTACATCACTGATTTTACCACATCCAATTGCCTTCCTACTACCACTAATTGCTGATCTTATTAGTTAGTACTATTCCCTTAGCTTCTACTACATGAATGTACTTGTTCCTGGTAATATCTTTAATAGCTTGTAATCTACATACATGATTACTTTCTTATTCATAATGTGTGATTGCTTGTAGTGATTTGTGGTAGCGTGTAGTAAACATATGTTTTTAGAAAATTGAGTCTCCATGTTCTTGTGTATGACAGAATCCTGCAAACCACCCACCAGCAAAGTAATTGTTTAGGTCATGACTTGAGGTAAGGAGGCTCTTGGCACAGATAATTCTGACACACCTTCAGCAGTACACCCCAATGGATGCAGGGAAATTTTTTACTTTTGAAAGTAACAAGTACCATGGGGTTAAGATTTCGCTGCTTAAATCCTAAACAGATAGGACAACATTTTGTAATTATCCATGTTTGCTTTTTTGCTAGTTTTAGTGTATTTATATGATAATATTCTGACAAAGGAATGAAGCACTTCAGCCAGCAGCAGAAACATCTCTGGTCTGATTACAAGCAAATCACATAGACGTATTTCAGTGATGATAAAAATCTCAGAGAAATAAAACCCAAAGACATGTTGTTAGGCTTCCATTTTTAAAATATGCAACAGTTGGTAGCATTATTCTCATGCATAAGTAAATGAAAAAAAAATAGATTAACAGAGTGACTGATCAGAGAAAAAACATAACTTAATATTTAATTCTTAATTACCTTGCAAGAACTATAACGAATCTCCTAATGAAAACTATTTTATTTTCCTTGTACATTCTTTAATACCATAGAGAACAGAAAGTAAGACTTAAAAAGCTAACCTGTCTTTTAGCAGTTGTGCTTTTGTTTGTATGACTCACTTCTTTTCTAATAGTGTATACCAAAAATTTATTTGTATTTCATTCTACATGAGTGAATACTGATTTAATTATATGTGGAAATAGAAATGCTTTCTAAAGCAATTTACAATACTTATGTAAGATTCATTATATGAATTACTTTTTAAAAATCTGAGCCTTCATCTGAACTAATGAAGCTGCTCATGATTTTCTGGCAAAGTGGCACTGATATTCCTGTTGGTTTGCTAACTTAATTTGCACATTAACTGTAAAAGTCTAAAAACTGTTCCAGAAGAAACAGCAATACATGCAAAAATGTTATTCTCTTTAATGTCCTATGCTTGAAATAAAAAGCCATCGGATACCAAGGCTATTAACGAATGCTTGCTTACATGGAAGAGAAGGAAGGACAAAATATATGCACTGTCACTTCTGTGGGTATGTGCAAACAGGTAGGGTTGCAGGCATCCCACCCTTCCAAATTGCTCAGTATTCCGATTGCTTCCTCTCTTTGCCTGCAGTGTTCTTTTTATTCACCCTAGATTCTCAGCAGCATACTGTATGGAACAGGGACAGTGCCCCTCTTACAATGATATTTTGCTGTATTGTTGCACTTCTGTGGGTGGTGAAATCCAGTGAAGCCAGGGTTTTGGGTTCTAGTATGAGAATGTTTTAAACTGTTAATAACAGTAAGTTTGGTTGTATTTTTCTATATTTGAGAAACGCTTATGACAGATGGGTATCATTTACTCTGCAAAAGATTGATCAAGAAGTTTACGTGTAACCTGCATGGAGATCTCATGCACAACTATTACACATGCATTAAAAAATACCCACACATGAATTCTGATAAATTGGTGATAATTTCTGGGAAGTCATGGTTGCAACCATAAAAGCTGCAGCAAGTGTCACATAAGCATTCTATACACAACTGAGAGAGCGCAGTGGCTTAGGTAAACAGGGAAACAGAAGTCACTAGTATCAGATTGTTTATTCTGTTTAAACAAAGAAAAAAAAAACAGAAAAAAAAAGTGAAAGCCCTCTTGTGTATTAGCTTTAATATAATTATCTGTGTTGCTTTCATGAATGTTTATAAGCTCAGCTTCCTTTGCGTGGACATCTATATATTTGGGGTCCTCTGCATCCTCCTTAGTTTTCATTTCCCTCCACTCTTAGTCATCCCTTATGGACTGCTACTATTATGTTTCCTTTCTGCTGATGATGCTTCATTCATGCACTATCTGCATAGTGATTTTACTTCCTGTATCCTTCATGTCCTGCAGATAGCTCCCAGCATTTGTACTCCTTGTGTACTCTCACTAATAGTTTGTCTTGCTTGTTAAAAATGGAATTTTAAAATATTTTAGTCATCATGTGTTTATAGGACCAATACTCTCTGAAATATATTTAATGAATTGAGAATATTTATTTGCTGGCAAAATCCAGAATTTGTAGATCTTTTGCTTATGCTGAGGTAAACCTAACCATGTCCTAGATGTTCTATCAGATTTTACTTTGCTAGCAATGAGTGCAACAGAAAGCAGCCTATTCTTTCTCTACGGAGTAGCTCAACTGCATTCTAAAAATCTTCTCTGGAATGTTTCTGTAAGTGATCAGATCTCTGTGGTTTCCTAACCAACTCAGACTACTGAAGACTAACTTCCTGAAAGCATAAGCCTCATTAATTCTTAACACTTTTCAAACTACAAATCTCTCTATGTTTTAGCTTAATTTTTTCTCATAGTTTTACTTTCATGAACAGAAGTACAGACAGCTACTTGTATAAAAGGAGATAAAAATTATATGTAAATGCAGATGCCCACTTTGACATAATAAACTTCTACAGAAGTGACTGCTATATACTACAAGTATTAACGATGAAAAACAGGAAAGGGTTCAGAGTGCAGTAATCTGAATTAGTCAGATCTTCAGAATAGCTATTGTCTTTTGTCCTTTAATTAAGTAAAATTTACTACTGATACTGCTTTCGTTCTTCTCCTAACTTACCAAGCTGTGGGTGAAAGAACTAACTATCATCCTTATTTTTCTGGCTGTGGAACTTGAACTTGTGATCACTATTCAGTCCTTCCATACCAAGCATATTTTGAGTAAATAAAACCAGCTATGCCCTCACTGAATGCTGCCACCTACTTCCCCAGGCTTTAAAACTCTCCTTCAGAAGTATTTTGGTGATAATTAAAGTGAAGTACTTCTTAATTCTGCTCACATTTCTTATTGTATAGAATAACTATGTATGTGGAGAATGGTACTGATTTCAGTGATTTCCTATACAATTTCTCTATATTAAAATCCACTGGATTACTTTCCTTGCCTATTTAAATTAAAATTAAAAAAAAAACACAAAAAACAAAAACGCACATCTGCTGATGCCTGTGTATTCTCTGCATAAATGCACATGCAGGTTGAGGCTATCTGAGCTACAGTAGAGGATGTTCACTAAATGTGACATTCTCCCCATCCGAGCACTCCGGGGATGTCCAATTACATTCTAGGATTCCAAACCAGACGGAAAGATAGGGAATTTGTCTTGGGAATATCTCTGAGGGAGAGTGTAAACAGCCTGAGACAACCCTTCACCAAACTGTTTTCATAATACCTGTTTCTAGATTAGGTAAGACTTAATTTATCTGGATGTGTTTTTTAGTTACAGCTGTTTAAAAGAAATGTTTATGTGCAACACTGAGGGCTAAAATAATTTATACCTCACTTTCAATTTTTCAAATTATTCATATCTATAAAATCTTGTTAGTCATGAAGTGGTCACATATCTGAACTTGAATAGTCCTTTTCCCTTCCAGTTTTACTGTTGAATTTCTTGACATTGACTATTACTCAAAGCCATTTCTTTAGTTTGAGTACTACATAGAGATAGTAGGATAAAAACGACAACAAAGGCTATTCTTTTCTGTTGAACGGTTGATTTTTTACAATATTACTAGTAAATTCTCATGGAGTCAGTAACACCTTACATGTATTATTCCTTTACTATTGCCTTTATCTTGCATCCTTTTGTTTTCAATGAGAAACCATCTTCTTATATAGTCTAAACTGGGCATAATCTCAGAATAACTAGGGATACGGTGGGTGAGTATTAAGAACTGCATATGTGAATAAGGAAAATCTATTAAGAAAATAAAATAAGCATTTTAGAATTTAATACCCATGACCCTCAGCAAGATTTAGCTTTTGAATAAATAAGCTTCACTTAGTCCTGTTTATTCAGGTTTGCACATGTACGAGGGGAAATTAGTCAAACAAATGTGTGAGTGCAACCTGTGAGATACCTTTCACAGTTTCAAGGAAGCAGAATCACAGCTTTCACTCTGGTATTAAAATTAAAGTTTAAGCATTAAAATTTATTTTAGCTTAGAGATCTATGACATCTAAAGAAGCTAAAGGCAGCTATCAGACAAGATTCAATTTAACTGAAAAAATCAACAAAACATTTAGAACTCACTACCATGCTCTTTAATTCATGTATCAAGATGAATTCCATATGACATTATCATATGAAGTTACACAGTTTATTAGATCTAAAATATAATGCAAAAGTAGAGAGGAGTATTAAGAACAGAGTATTAATCTGCTTTTTCTGTTAGTATGAGTTAAGCCACTGACACTCCTGAAGAGTCTGATTCCTTCCAAGAAAGCCTCCCCTTGCGTCCCCTCTCCTCTCCTCTCCTCTCCTCTCCTCTCCTCTCCTCTCCATTTACATATGCACTATTATTTCTATAATTTTCTCCCCTCACCTCTCCCATATGCTTACCTTTGCTTCAGACGCACTCAGATGACATTTTGTAAGACCACCCCTCTGCTGCCATCTGTTATCTGTTACACAGCAACAAATGTTACAAAATATTGGTGGGAAGGTTCAATTTTAACTGCCATACCATGAACTTTCACCTCTGATGTCACAGGTCAACATAATAAAACAGAAGGCTTTAACTTCAGATAACTTTTTAGCTGTTATACCTTGAAATTAAAACTAAAACTGAATCAAATGGATGAAAAAAGGTATGTTAGCTACGCCAATTTTGTTTTCCTTGTTATGCCTGAAATCCAAAGAATAAACCTGTCCAAAGCTAAGCTTCAACAAGCACAGGTATTTGCTGTTCAGCAATACAAAGAGACAATCACTCTGCAAAGAAATCTGTCTAGTATTTGGCATTAACTTAAGTATTTATTGTTGTTGTTGTTTTATTTATCTATTTAGTAAAGTGAAACATAAAATATGCTAACTGGGACTAATGACTATCTAGTGTTTTCTGAAGATCTGTCTTTCTCAGCAAAACAGTATAAAATTGTGAAAATATCCAGTTCAGAGTGAATAAATGTGTCTACTCATCCTAAGAAATGGCAATCCTTGTAGAAATAAACTAATGCCAATAGGTGTGGTAAAAAATATGCTAAAATAATGTAATATTGACAGGCTTACTTTAGAGCAACATGTCAATCAATATAAATGTGTGAATTCAAATCTGATTCAAGGCCAAGTAGCTATTCATCAGTAGCTAATAACTAGAACCTATTTGCAGGGGAAGCCATGATTTGTTCTGTTTCATATTCTGTCCATATTCTATCCAAAAAGGTAGCTCCGAGTACTTTGCAAAATCAAATAAAGTGATACATACCGTTTCTTTCTCAAACATTTGTTGTGCATATTATTTGTTTTAGCAGTTTATTAAAGTTAATTATAAGTGGTTTTTGCTTCTGCTACTTAAGATGCTTTGAATTTCTCTGTTCTAATCTTAACCTGAAATGTCTGAAGATGTATGTGTATATATTCACATATACACATGAACACAAATACATATTTTGCCTTTCAATGATCAGAAAAATGAAGAAAATATAAAAAATGTGAAAAGTGTTGTTAAGGAAAAAAAAACAGTAAAAATGAGAGCAATATTGATAAATATATCTGTCACATGCATTCACCTCATTTCTTTCTCTGGTTGTATACTAATGAACAGTTACAGAGAATAAAAGCCTGAATTTTAATACATTCACCAAAGCTCCCTAGCAAGCACAAAACTGTAAATCCATCTGATCACAAATATGTTGAACTTTAAATGTCCAAGAGCACATCCAATACCTATGAAAATTGCCCATTTATAGGAAATGCATTTAAATTGTCTTTGTCCAGGCTGTGGAAATGGTAGCTGAAGAAGTATAATTATGTTAAAACTATTCAAGAAGGGTGACAGTCTTTCATGAAGCCTAATCAGTACTGTGGCTGTATCTATGTGTGTAGAATGGTCATGAGCAATCTATCGAACTGCAGACCTCAATTATCATCATTTTTGACTTGTTACTGTAGTACACGCAGTATTGCTGGGTCAAAGCTTATGCAGTCTGGATTCCTGTGTAAGTAACCATCTCTGAGGACATTCAAACACCAGACGTCTATATTGTCTTTTCACCTCCTTTTATACAATTCTTCATTTTAGTATTTAAGCAAAACAAATGATGATTTAGCTGGGAAGTATTGGTAATGGTTGGACTAGATAATCTTCTAGGTCTTTTCCAACCTTGATAATTCTGTGATTCTGTGATCTTGCCACAGGATGATCTGATCCAATATCCTTCACGACTATTTTTGCAAGTTTGATTGCTAGTTTGTGACCTGCCACACATTTTTTTTGTTTGTAATCTGCAGTGTTAAGTCAAAAGAAATATTCAGTTATTCAGTTGTCTTAGAGATCTGTGGTTACTTTCTGAACTTTTGGGGGGCTAAATCCATTTTAGAAGAATAACTTATTTTCAACAGTTTTGTAAAATTGCAGCCCTGAATAGTATTATTAGACTTCGTAGATATGTATTATACAAAGTACATTATTCAATTTTTCATCTGCAATTGATCTTTTCCCACTTCTTTAATGTTTTTCTATCCCAGTGTACATTTGATATAGTTGCCTGACAAGTTAGGTGAGGCTTTCCTGATAACTTGCTTTTATTTCCATAGGATGCGATTTCAAAATGATAATATTATCCCCTTTCAAAGATAATTTTAGCCAAAAAGATATTCTACAGCATTTCTTTGGATTTACCATTTGAGTTAAAGAATACTGTTCTTCCACATTTCCTCAATACATCCCTCCTTTTTTTCTTTGCTTTTCACAATAATTTCTAGGAGTGTTAACTACATACAGCCACGAATCTTCCTTATTTCCATATTTCTACATCACAGTATTCTTTTTCACATCCTACACTGTAAATTCAAATTTCTCATTTCTTCAGCCAAGTTACTGATATTTTATGGTACAAGTATTTACAACAGTTTTCATAGATTTCACTCCTGTGCATTAGACGTAGTGAGAATTGCCTTTCTGACCACTGCTCTGATCCATACTAATACTTCTGTTCTTAGTATCCTTCCTTCTTATTTTCTCACACTTTTTTAGCAGTTGCTACATTTACGTTTACTTCCCTCTGTGTATTATTTTGAATTGGAATAATTATTTCTAATAGGAATGATTTCAATCTCCTTCCCAGTTTATTCTTTTGCCTTACAGTTCCTCAGCTGCTCTATCCTCAGTTTCAAAGAGGTACAATGCCAACTGTTCTTCATAACTTCTTTGTCTCAAAAGCTACACACGCAATTTAAACAGCACCTGTCTTTGATGAAGCTGTTGATTTCATTACCTTATTTCCTTCTTGCCTAAAGGATCAGGAGAATACCACTGAAAATCATCTAAGCCATGATTTTGCTGAGATGTTCAGTAATGCTTCATTCTGTTCACTGGAGAATTGTCAAGTGCCATGTGTTGTGATTTGAAGAAAGATTAGTGGATTTTTTCTTTCTGTGCTCAGAATACTTTCCCGTCTAAGTTCAGTAGCTCACATCTTTGCTTCTTTTATGTGGAACAATCTTGTAGTCTGGCTCCTCTGTAATAAAAGGTGGTTTATTCTCCTTAGAAAAATGCACGGAGTCACACAGATTCCTATTGGTGTTGTTATGACTGTGAGTTATCCACTGTTCTTACATGCTCAAAGCTCTTCAGATATTTCTAAATAAATTAATTAGATTGTCAAGAAAAACGGTTTTCAAAAAAAGTCATTTTATTTTTGTAAGTTACTACTAATCATCTGTGGGAGCTAGTTAAGTGTAAAAAAAAGACTCTAAACACTACATTCCATTCAGATGAACCATTCAATTTGTTACATTTAAAAAAAAAAAAAAGTTTATTGTGTTTTTTTTTCCTGTCACCTTTAAAAAATATATTTATATTAAAAAAAAAAACAACAACACACACACACAAAATAAACAGCAAAACTGAAAGGAAATGGTAGTGCTTTTAAATATTCCCAAATATTTGAGAAGATACTGAGGCAGTTGTTCAAATTGGATGAAAAACAAAGAAACAAATAACAGCAACAAAAAACACAAACCTACCTTGAATAATTAAAAAAAAACTGAAAACCTGGGGAAAATTTTAAACTGAAGAAAACCAGAATTTTCAAAAAATTTTAAATTCAAAGACACAGGGAGCAAATTAGGCTTCAAACCAGAATTCATGTTATAATATCTGATTCCTTGCATTATTAGAGGTTAAAGAATATCTAAAATCATTAAAACAGGGTTAAAGCAGATTCATAAACAAACACTCTATGAGTTCTTCATCTTATGAAGATGTCTAGAATTCTCAGTGATTTGTTGATCATGTTACAGCAGTTTCTTTCTCATCTGCCAAAGCCTTTTTTGTCATTTCTTATATTTAGTTGGAATGGAGTTTACTCTCTTCATAAAAGTCTGTACAGTGCTGTGTTTTGCACTTGTGTCTAAAATAGATTTAATAACACATCAGCATCTTGGCTATTGCTGAACTATGACTGCTCAGCATTGATATTTTCTCTTTTTACCACTCTGCCCCTTCTCAGCCAATAGGTTGCCGGTGAGCAAGAATTTGGCAGGGGATACACCTAAGGTATATGGTCTGAATTCCCCTCCCCTCCTGTCTTCTCCTCCCCTTTCCCCTTCCCTCCTCTCCCCTCCCTCTCCCTATACTGTTGTATGAAAAATCTGTCAGAAGTGAGAACAGAAAATGTTCTAATACCCCAGTGCTTGAATCACTTTTGCACCATTTGCACGCTTGTCTGCAATACAGTAGAGAACAGTGCCAAAATGTGACTGATGTGTTTTTTCAGTGGAAGCCGTGGCCTAAAGGCTCTCTTACCTTCTTTCACATGTTCCTGTTTCAATCGTTTTTATTTCCTAAATGAGGCAGAAAGCAGATTCTTTTTGTGGTTGCCATAACAACTGTCAGAAACATCAGTATTGTGGTCAAAACTCCATGCCCCTCTTGTTAAGAAGATCCCTCGGCAAGCAAGTTCTTGCTCCACTAGCTGTGATTCTTTACATTTTGTCTACACCAGTAGCAATCCTATCAGGAGGGACCAGTGTGCAGCTGCTTGAAAAGCAGCTTCTGTTCCAGGACTCAGAGCACCCTTCCAGCAAGCCACGTTCCAGACACCCATGTACAACTATCATGCCATGAAATGAAGATCATCTCAATTAGCTCATCCACATAGATCAGTTACTGGTGGTTAGAAAGTAACTGAAAGTTTGCTCCATCAGATAGTGTTATTTTGCTCTTTGTATCTGTTGTAGTTTACATGGAAATAAATGGGAGGCCTCACTTCTGGAGTAACAACAGTACCAACTTCTCTGAATCAGGGCCTAATAAAGTGCACACACATATTGTGCTCTTGAATGTGAGGTTTTGATCAACAGAGGATTAATGGTCTGGTGCTTCTCACAGTGCTGTGTAGGATGTCTAGCAAGACAAACTCCAGTATATTGTTTGAAAATAATTTTATATTTAGTTTGAATTTTTTTCTAATATTAAGAAAAAATGGCTACTCTTAATGAAATTATCAATAGTGTTTGATGAGTTGTTCCTTATGACCAAATTAATAAGTATAATCAATACATAAAAATAATTTTGGTGAGTATGCAGCCCAACATTTTATGGTGCACATAAACATTAGTAGTAGCATAGTGACATTTCAAATCAGAATATTTACACAGAACACACATCTATATTTTAGCTTTTAAATGGAACAAAATGTTCACTGTGTATTTAATATATCAAATTATATTTAACATACTCATCTGTGGTTAAAATACCAAGAATAAATTTTCTAAGTTTGAGAAAAATATTCAAGTTGAACTAATCCAATTTCATACACAGCAGCTTGATGCACTGTACCTGTGAGAAGAAAGCAGAAATAAATGGTTAAAAAAGGTTGGGAAATTTAATTACTACAGTTCCAAAATTTGAGGTCAGAGGAGATAAAATAACCATGGGGGACTTGGGGGGGGAGAAGGAAAAAGAGATAGACATGGTTGCATTCTGACTTCGTTTTGATTGTTATGTTTTATCCATGTCTCTGACCTGAAAACTTTCTGAATGAATGGTTTCGAGATTTTGAATGCATTTGAGACTGGATAATAAAGGCCAGACCAGACTATGCATCATCCTGATGATTTTATTGTGGTACTATCTCAGCTGTACTTAAAATCCTGTGCACAACATGTCACAGAAATACTAAGACATGGGAAAACTAATAAGCTGATAAAGTTTAACAGGTTTCATAGGTCTCCAGTAACAGATGAAGGAAGAGAAATATAGATAGCACCTTACCCTATTTTTGCAAAGAACACTGAGAGCCCATCTCGATGCTGACAGCAAATATTGTTTAACAACTCAGCAAAAAACAAACAAAAAAAACCCCATTTATTCCTTTCTTGTTCTTATGATTTACAACTGTTTACTTGTCTTGCTCTAATTGAGGAAAACAACAAGATCTTATTTTGAAATTTCCCTATAGACATAAATTAATGAAGTAGAATATATACTTCATGCATATTGTTATGAAGGAACTGGTTCTACACAGGGAAGATCAGATTCTGATATTTCTGGAATAGCTAGGGAATTATAAAAAAAAATAAACTAAAAAAAAATCCTAAGATGATACTGAACTACTTTTTTTTTTTTCTTCCTGTTTCTTTGTATTTCCTGCTAACATACCTCTGCTCTTATAAAAGCACTTTAGTTGTAGGGACAGATAGATAAAAATGATCTTTAAATATCTGTTTGTTTTTTTTTCTTATTGCATCCTCAACTATCCATACTGGAAAACGCATTATTGTCCTCACAGACTAACCATACAGCAGGGTACTGCTACCAGCAAATTCTAAGTGTTTATTAAACATTCTCTTATTAAAATGTAAATATTATTCATTTTATTGCTGGCACAAGGATTCACTGTGATCTATGACTGACCTTTCATTGGTACTATGAATGATGTATTAATCATCCTCATGGCACACATTCTTGAGTTAATGCACATATCAATGACTACAGTCCTTGTTATTGTGCCAACTCCTAGAGGCTACTGAACTGTTACACTTCATCCAGACTAGTGTATGATTGAGGAAACTGAGTTGCAGGAAATATTTGTATGCACCTCAGCCTATTAGAGAAGTAACTATCCTTTCCTATGGTTCAGCTCTGAAAGGGATAAGGGCACTAGATAATTCTCAAGATTAGGGTGCTTCCTTTTTTTTTTTTTTTAAATCTCTATTAAAACTGTAGCCCCTTTATTAAAGGACTTGACAGACACCACCATTATCTCCATGACATTCTAACAACTCCAGTACCCCAGCTCTTGAACACAATAAGGCAACAGACCAAGACTCTCTGAATATTCTGCTTCTTGCATAGGTTGCAAGTATTTTAACCTACTAATTACTTTTTGACTCGATCTTGTTTCCATTGTCTTTGAAATACTTTTACTCTGTCGATTTAAATTTCCTCACTGATTTGATATACTTGTCACCAAAATTATTATTATTATTAACATTAATTAAAGTTTTACTCCTTCCAACCCCCAGCTTTCCATATTACCTAAGCTCTACTGCTTTTGAAAATCCATTTTATTTTTCTTTCTTGAAAATGAATCTATGTAGATTAATCCATAATTTATCTCACTACTTTAACTCTTAGTGCAATTAAAAAACAAAAAAAATTGGAAATCAAAAAGCCTTATCTAAAGAAAGGAAAATGTTCTTTGGATTAATTATCTGAAGTACTTGCTGAAACAGTTTTAACTTATATTACAGTGTAGCTTTATTTTTACTTCACAAGTTTTTGTTAATTGGCATAGCTGGCAATTGCTCAGGATGAAAAGTGTATCTTGCAAATACTCCTGAGACAAAGGAAAAGCTCTAAACTAATATATCTAAGAAGAATACATTTCTGAACAACTAATTATCTTTAAATCTGTTTTTATAAAATTTCAGGGAAATCCTTTAAAATATGAAGGCTGAAAACCAATAGAGGGAATCTCAGAATACATTAATTTTTTTGGTCACACATATTGTACCTTTTATCTTTGAGCCTGAATTTCAGTAATGTGAATCAATAAAACACTTCTAAGTGAGAAAATGGTCAAGTTGCACATTTTCCACAGCAAGAAAGTTTAGTCATAACTTGACTTCACTAGTATTTTATTAAAGTTTGTCATTGTATGTCAGCAAGGTCAGACTAAATTCAGTACATAAAACCCAGAGAAGAATTTCACTATGAAATCAGAACTGCCAAATGACTATATAGAACACTTAGAACAATAAATTTGAGCAATATAAATATTCAGATTTGTCTGCCAAAAATATTCTCCCAGTAACAATTGCTATAATTGAAAACTGACACGAGATTGACATATTTATAGATAAAATAAAAAAATTAGTGGCTTAAGTAAATAAAATTAAAATTGTTCATGTGCATCCTCAAACAGCAGAAAAATTATTCAATTTCTATTAAAATGCTCTCAGTTTGTGGTAGAAGAAAGGTTTTGGTTCTACTTATAAGCAAGCTTATGTAAGCAGAATATTTTAATAATAATTGAAATAAGGTGACTTCATACTGAGATCGTTTATTAACTAACATAATGGTCAGAAATATACTGAATGACTAAAACTATTCAAATCATTTATAAGATAAAGCTTAACTTATTTTTATTTAATACTCTAAATATTTTCTAGGATTCTCTTCCTTGCAAACACATTTTTCCTCTTAAAACACTTAGTGTGCAATAATGCAATTTATAACTTACCTAAATAATATTCTGCTACAGCGTGCAAGTGACAAAACTCTTAACTAATCTAACAGCTGGCAGAATGAGCTGCAGGTTAGTATTCCAGTGACTTAGAGATGTTGTTGAGAAAAGTCATATCTCTAAGGGCTTGCATTTTTCTTTGTCATCTTTTTCTGTTACCTTCTGAAAAAGAATTCCATGAGGTGCTTCCTCTTATGAAAAAAAATGAAAGCTGTTATGTTTCATAAGAAACATGAATATAAATGAAGTATAACAAAACTTGTAATAAATCTTTATGCTTAATTGTAATACCTTTTAAAGCAAGTACTGAAGCCTCAGCCATCTTATTTTGGTATACTACCATATTCTCTTTGCTTTTGCATATTCTTTATGCTTAGAATAACTGATAAGGCATGCAAAAATCATTCTATGCATTTTTTTCTTGTCGTGTCTGGCAAAAAACAAAAATAGTATAATTCCTAAAAAAAAAAAAAAATATTTCAGGAAAAAGGATACCAGTTTCAAAGATACCATGCCGAAGTTGTCCTTCATTCTGTGTGTAACATGAGGATGGCTTAAATATCTATATTTCAAACTCCTGCAGAGAATCTGCTTGTGCTATATTTGTAAGAAAATGCAGCTAGAGTTAGAGAGTATGGACTTTCCTTAACACCACTTGGCATTTCAAATTGTTAACTAAAAGAAGCAGTGTATATTGTGAGAAATAAGTAAAGCTAAAATTACAATACTATTATTAAAATTAGTAACTACGCTAACATCCTGGTAGTAGATACAGAGCAATAGGGAGATCTTCGAAATGCTTAGGAAGGCACTGCCTTTGTTTAGGCAGTACATAAATGGGAGGCAAATCTCATAAGAAAGAGTAGGCATGGACAGGAAAAAGTATGGGAGTATATGAAGAGTGCCATATTTTTTCATGCACTTGTAATATTAGCTGCAGATGTTTATAGCTCAGCAACCTCATCAATATTATAAGTAGATCTCAAGTTCTGAGGCTTTAAGGAGCAAAAAGGGTTATAATGGTTAATATACTTTTTGTCAAAAAAAAAAACATTTATCAAGTAATAACTGAAAAAAGTTTAGTTGAGGTACTTGAGATTTTCTAAAAGAAATTTTATTAAACTTGTGATTGGTTGGTATTATTTTCTTAGAAAAGCTAATAAGATTGTTAAAAGGCTATATTTACAAGCACAGCATGCATTGCTTGTGAGAATACATGACTAATGGTGGTGACTGTGTTGAAAAAAGTTTTGTAACATAGAACTGCTCCATCAAATAGAGTTATAGAGAAATAAATAGGATGCACTACTTACAGACATACCCACATATTATGAAATTTCCTATATTGTTTTTATAACAGTCAAGTTAGAATGATTAACATCTACTTATAAAAGCTGTTTCAGGTCTTATATTTCTCATGTTTTGATAGAAGGCCTAGGAATCACTGAAATCATTTATGAAGGCCATCTTCACTCAAATGGCTGATTCAAATGTAAGTCTATATTCTTTTCCTTTCACATCCACCATTAAACTCCACACACACAAAAAAAAACAAAACCAGCACCTTGGACCTGGATTTTCTCCCAGCTGAACTCACAGCAATTTTACATTAAGATAAAGTTTTCAAATCAAATATTCGAAAAAGAAATACTTTAAACCTTGATTTTCCTTCTCTACAAATCATACTTATCTGTCATGTTTCTGTTACCTAAACTGAGAATCTCCCAAATGGATCCACATACTTTTCATGCCACTAAATCAATTTCATAAGGAAAAATTCAGGTTTACTTTATTCACGGAATTTTTGCAGTTGGTTCACAGTGAGGCAAGGTATAACCCATTTCTCTGTACTTTTTCTGATTAAGAAATTAGATTTTCAACTATCTTCAGGGCTGCTATGAATTCTGCCTTAAAAATGAGAGAAAAATAGGAAAGGTGTAGCTTGAATATTTTCTTCTAAACAGAGGAAAACCACCACTAAAAAAAAAATTACTACTACTAGGATCCCATTTTAGACCTAAATGCACATCTTAGCTTGCAGCAAGTAACATGACAGCTAGCATCAATGTTAACCTGAATACTTTCTACTAACCTTACTCATTGTTAACACTAAGGGACCATGTTTGTTTATTTTTTAATGTTGAATATGTGTTTCTAGGATTTATGCTACATCTGCAGTGAGTGTTCAAGAACATCAGTTGTCCCAATAGGCTTTCCATGCCTCTCATCAATCACCAGGGATGAAAGAGGTACACAAAAGTATTATTTCTAAATTCAGTAGCCCTATCATCTTTTAAGTCTCTTCACTGTAATCAACTCCATACACATTAGAGCTTTGAAGTAACTCTTTCTTACTAAACGTGAGACAATACTCATCATACTCACAAAGGGACTGCATGATTATTCAGAGTTCTTATGGCAGAGGATTTTTTCCTTCTGTGAAGGAGTTAAAACCTGACGGTCTCTGAATAGTAGTGATACTCCTGCCAGTCAAGTTATAACAAACAAACTCAAATCCTAAATTTAGGGAGGCTTCAGTTGCTTCATGTTATCAGAGAACAGAATTCAATATGAATAAATAGATAAGTCTTCTGAAAAGAAAACACTCTAAACATCACAACTTTTCTAAAAGTCTTCAGTAAAATATCTCAGAAATCAAGTTCTTCTAGTTGGCATCAGAAAGTCACTGTATTGCTTATGAGGTTCAAAAGCTCTCATGAAATTTAATATTCTTTCATTACTTACAATAAAAACATTTATGAAGTTAATACATCAATTCTACTAAATAACTATTTTGAAAACTTGTCATAACTTCACTCATGCTGAGATTTTCAATTCTCCAATACTCACCAGACCCATACTTAAAACTGCCTCTTTGAGTTACTACATGGCTTCTGCCATGAACACATTTTTATCTTCACAATTCTTATATCAGAGAAGTATTAACATTTCATTTTAATAGAAGACTAACACAGAAAGAATTTACTCATAGAACTGAACCTTTTTGTCAGATAGCAGTGGTATAGTGAAAAACATTCCTCACATGCAGTTATTAATAGGTAGAATAACAGCTCTCTAGTCATTTATAAATTATATTGATATTGTGGAGTTGTTTAATCTTATTTCTTCATGAATGATGCTAGCCTAAGCTATCCATGCATAGCTACATAGTACAGCCTTCAATTTGCACTGACCTTTGAGGATCAAAAACATACTGCTGCTAATGGTCCTTTTTTCTCTAATGTTACAGTAGAATCAACTAAAATAGAGTGATGCAGTTAAAAAGGGATAATTGGAAAGAGATGAAAAAAAAACTCACCTTTGTACAGTCACAGAGAGAACTCCAAGAGGAGCCATCTCCAGAAAGAGCCCCCTCCCCAGTGGCAGTCAGCCCTTAAATGGGGTCTAGGTCACACACGCGAATTGCCTTCACCTGTGCTCCCATGGCTGACTCATTGCTCACCTCAGGTGGTCAATCAGTGGTTCAGGTTGTGATTCAACAGTTCCCGTACAGTTGTCTAAATGTTTGTTTATACAGTATTTTTTTTTTTTTAACGGACATGTTTAGTATGCATTTCAGTCAACACACATGTACATTTTAATATGAATTCACATAACCATTATGTAAAGAGGTGGACTGTAGTTCTAATATGTTGTATTGAGTGCTAATGGCAAGAATTAAGTGGGGGAGCTGCAAGGTTAGCTTCTGCAGCAGGAAGTGCAATCATATCTAGTGAGTGATTTCTCTGTTTTTATTTTGAACCACAAATTGTCTCACTATCTTCTTTGCCATCCTGTTGGGCAGTAATAGGCTGTGGGGACACTTGGCTGCAGGAATACTTGGCTGCTAATCAGGGCCATCTTGCTGCATATGTAGAAGAAAAAGTCATTCACAGTGTTAACCAGGATATATATATATGTATATATATATTGCACTAATGGCTAGGTAGTCAATCCTTGATCAATATTGTTTCTGTGTAAATGCAGTATGCTTTTACATGGATTTTTCAGAAATATAAAAAAAAAATTGATGGAACTACACTGCAACTTGCAGATTAATATCCTGCATAGTGCCATACAAAATAAGAAGGTATTGTAGCATAAACAAAATATTAGATTTAAAATATACTTTTCTATATTAGTTTGTTAAAGCTAATAATGTTTTTAAGGTGACATCTCCCAGAATTATTTGCCCTCCAAGCTTCTCCATACCTTTCCTTCCTCATACCTAATGCCATACATCATCATCTGTTCAGTCATTCAGCATATCTTTTACTCCTTTCAATGAGATTTCTAATTGTGGAGGATAGACAGCAAAGTAAATACATAACAGATGACTGATGATAATAAAATTGTTAAACTTTTTTCCAGTGGTCTGTGTAGCATCATTTTTGCTGATACCTTGCAAAGTCTGACCTTTTAAACTGACAGGATGTTCACCACTGATGCTTTTTAAAGACAGCTATCTCATCTCAGAAAAATGAAAGCCAGACATCCAAGATCGACTTGCTTCTGAATCAAACTGTCATTTTTGCTCTGTTAGTGTCTGTTATCAAGTCTGGACAAGCAGTTTTTCTATAGGCTAGCTCATACGACCTTGAATTATTTAGGAAGTCCTTGAGAGTTTATGCAATTACATTTGTGTATATATGTGAGTTACACAGAATCTTGGCAGCTAGCTCTGCTAATAAATATTTAATTTACTATCGATATGGTTATTTCAGCTTTACAAAGTTATTTAAGCATCCATGATTTATTAGAATCCATGTTTAGTTCCACTTCTATTCATGGGGAATCCTCCATGGTGCAAAAAAAAAGTCAGGACTCACGTACAGATTGTTCATGATTCAGCAGGAATCATGTTAAGTTTTCAGGCTGATTTAGTAAGTGGATTAAGAAAAAAAAAGTGTATCTATCTGCATTTATGTTTTATGACTGAAACCAAGGAACTCATTGCATCTCTGCAAACAGAGGGTAGATCCCATATTACTGATGGGATGGGGCCAAATCAAAAAATATTTCTGAGTACCAGAAGTATTACATATTGCAATAAACATTTGCATAATTTACAATAGAGTCTTAACCAACCAGACAAATAGTGAAATTAATCAAGAACCCAATGTTTTTAGGGGAGTACCTTAGATAAATGATCATAAACTAGTGTCTGAACTACTATGAAAATGAACCACATAAATTGTCATAAAAGGGGTAATACTATATAGCACTTTATTTCAAGTTTTTTTTTTCTTCCAGATTTTAGTGCCCTTTCTTTTTTATTTAATTTTTTTCATGAAAAGGTAATATTGTAGTAATTTATTGTTATTTCAGCACTGGTTAGCCCTGACTAGTATGGTAGGCAATGTGTTCCTAAATGTTTTTGCCAGGTGGCAGTAATATTCTGAAGCCACCATGTGTAAGTGCACAAACACATGAAAATGGATTATATATCTACAAAATTTTCATCTAAATAAAAAAAAAATGCATATTATCTACAAGGATTTGAGTTCAGAATACTGTTTTCCTCAAGAAAATATTGACTAACAAATAAAAATACCACCCCAAGGGTCTAGATATCTTTATTACTCCAATTGACTTTACAGTGTTCAGTGATTACTGAGAAAGCCAGGCATTATCCATAACCTTACAAAAGAAAAAATCTTTAAAAATGTTTGTATAAATGAAATGCTTTGTAATAAAATATAGTGTTTAATAATCAAAACTAAGCAGCAAACACTAAATTAGACTTTGCTGCTACATTTTCTATCTCTTTTAGTGCTGATTGAACTTTTTTTCTATTTAGCCTATCTTATTTTTCCATCTCCTTAGTGCATTGTTTTGATTCAAAAAGGTAGAATTATTCTACAAATGTTGAGAGTCTTATATATTCTGTGGCTTTGTAACACTATTCAATACTATTAAACATACCTAATACTGAGCAGGATTTAAACTGAGGAGAAACTAATGTGGTAGTACTTTTCTCAAGCCCTAGAGGTATAATATAGAAGATGAGGATATCTAAATAAAGATTCTTCAGAAAATATGGTGTCTAACAGTAAGACTTACAGTTTTGTAACAATATTCCTAATAGCTTGCTTGGAACTTTCGTGGTGGAAACTGTACCAAAATTTTGGAGTTCTGTCTCTAAAACATAAACCACAACGATATGTAATGCATTCCTATTCTGAAGTCTACTGCAACTACCAATGCATCAGTAGAACTTAATCCCTACACCAATATATGTTATGCGTTCATAAATCTTTCATAAAAGGAGAGGACAGTACAAAATGAAGTTTGTGAAAAAAAAAAATCAAATTGTAGACTGCATAATATTTCTCTTGGAAATCTGTACACTTTAAATCAGACATCAGGCCAATGTCCTTCTGGATGAATTAAAATACAAGGTATATTTGAGTCATGAAGAAAACAACCTATGAATTTTTGACAGTTTTTCACTGATATTGATTAAAGAAAGAGAAAATTCCTGGGAAAGTTGAATTTAGAGTTATTTCAAATAATAAAAACAAGTTGGAAATACTTCTGAATTTATTGGAACATCCTTTTTTGACATTTTAAAATCCAAGACCTTTAGATTAAAAAAGTAAAAAGATGACAAAATACGTATTTTGTCTTAGAACTGTTAGATCTCTTTGGCTTCTTTATGATAAAAAATGTAAGATTCTTGGACTGATTCAAATGCTGTTTTTATTCCTGTCTGATCACCGGAAAGGTATTTGTTTGGACAAACTTGTGACACAGCTGCAACCAATTAAGGAGATATTTAAGGGATTATTTTCAAGGGCCTGAATGAGCTGATACTGTTGTGTTATGCAGCATTCTTTGAAACCTGTTGATATTAAAACTACAGAGTAACTTTTTTTCTTTTTTCTTTTTTTTTTTTGTGAAGGCAAATAATTTTTGAACTCATAAGTACTAAACCTCATTACTCAATATTACTCAATAATCAATATTACATTTGGGGTTATCTACAAAAACAGTTAAATAGTATATTTGGGAAAATTCATATAGTAAATACATAGCACAAGTTCTTCCTCATGCCAGCTCCAGACTACCCTAAAAGGCTACAACTATTAAAAATTTAGCTCTCAAACTTACATTGTTTAGATACTATGCAATAGAAAGTTTTATGGTAGTACCTAGTACAGAGATTTGTACTACAGTGTCAGGTAAAAGCACAGCAGCCTTGGTAAATTTATCATATCCAACTCTCAGAAATTAACAGTTGGGTGGTTATTGCAGGCCCTTTAAGTTCCATCTGCATCTTACTGCATGAGGATGGTGTCAGGAAAGAAGTGGACAAAAATGAGTGGGTACTATGGCATTTTGACTTGCTCACCTCAGAATACCAGACTGATTAATTGAATTCTTTGATGCAGTTCTCTGTTCTCCATTTTGTGTTGGTAAACTTTTTCCTTAACTTTCCACTGTATCAAAAAGCAGATCAGATAGACAAAGTGATTATTGTTATTGTAAGGAATCACTTGGGGGACAAAAAGCACTTCCATTATTTTCAAGTCTGCACATAAAAGTACTCTCAGTATATACTGTAAATGGCTGTCAAGGCAAGTGTCATCATGATGAATAGCTATCATGATCATGTCTGTCCAAAATAAATCTAGCTATTTTCTAGGCTGTCTGTCCTGATTCCTGTTTACAGGTAATGCCAGGCTGAGATAGTTAGATTGTCTTAAGAGCTATAGATACTAATTCAATTCCATAGTTCACAGTGTTTTAATTTTTTGGGCTCCCATTGGGCTCAAACTCCAGAAGCTCATTTTAGCACAATCTCATAAAACTGCCTCACAGACTCTACTTTCTTCATTCCTTTAGGTCTAATGGCACCAACTAGAAAGACTTCTATGTACTGGGAAGATAAAATTCAAGTAGAGTGGCTTTCATTAAAGAGATGCATGTGAATGAGAAAAAGATAAGACCAGAACCCAGATGATTCTCAACTTGAGGCTGGGAATTTTCTCCTGTATTAGTGAAGTAAAGGGATTATCCTATGGCTCTTGCTTGATATCAGTACTACTGAAAGTATCTGGAATTTTTCTGTCTAGTATTAGCCTCCATTCTACAGTCTTCAAGGTGTGAAAGTATATAAGTTGCATTTTCAAGGCTAGGGTGGTAGTCTTGTTTTGGTGAATGTTGGTGCATGAGTGGAAATGAGCACCCTGGAAACAGCCACCAATCTGAAAGTTTTCTGCTTAGAACATGTCTAACCCACAACCTGTGGGCCACATGCAGCCTAGCACAGTTTGCAGTGTGGCTCACCCCCTCATTGTGATTTAAAGGCAGCTGCTTTTCCCTGCAGAGTGATCCCTGGCATGTGCCTATTACTCATCAACAGCCAAGCCATCAGTGCTCTATTAACACTGTGTTGATTGAAACCAGGGCGTGGGGAAGCCAGTGCCATACAGTGCTGACTCAAATGATGGTTTGATTGCAACCAAAAATGGCAACGACTGCCATCAAACCAGACTGGTGTTTTAGTTTCACACAAAGTCAGCCATCCCACTAGTTTTATGTATTTGTTCCTCTTCCTTCTATTTTGTCAATGTTTAAAGAAAAATAATTAAAATTGTTTTACTACTTACATCTTAATGTGTAATGCCTCCTGTTTTATTCTGCTTGTCCATAATATCAGAGATGGATATTGTTGTTATGGCAGTAGAGGCTGAACCTTCCTGCCAATATTCAATTACATTTTGTTGCTGTGTGATAGATGGCAACAGAGAGGCAGTCTGACAAAATGGCATCTGACAATGAAGTACAGATAAAGCAAAGGTGTGTCATAGAATTCCTCTGTGAAGAAAAAATTGCACCCATTGATGTTCACTGATGCTTGCTGAAAATTTATGGAGACCAAACAGTGAATGTGAGCATGGTGAGGTGCCAGGTGGTATGTTTCAGCAGTGGTAACCGTGGGTCACCTTCACTGGTGCTGATTGTTCCAACACCCGGGTTCTTATTCATCATTGGTAAAAATATATAGGTAATAGTAGTGACTATGTTGAACAATACTTTTTTGTAGCTGAGAATTTGTTCTATCAAATAGTGTTATTGTGCTCTTTTGATCTGTTGCCGTTTCCATGGAAATAAATAAAAGACATTACTTTTGGACCAACCTATGTATATGTGGCCTACTTTTTTTTTTCCCGATCTTTCTCCTTTTTCCCAATCCCATATAGCAGTTGATGATCTGTGCTTAGTGTTTTTATGGTTTAGAGACCTCAAGCTATACCAGCTCAAAGTGGTAAATCTGTAATGACTTTGGTGTACTTTAATGACTTTAATGTGCACAAGAATAAAAAAGACACATGAAAAACAATCTGTGATTTTTTTTTAATTTGAAACTTCAAGAGCTACATAATTCTTTATGCATCAATTATCTGGTTAGATTAGCCAAAGCTTATTTCTATGCAATACTGTATTTGTATTATATTCTGATTCTGTTTTTATTATTTCATTCTTTTTCATTCATATTTAATACAGAGCATCTTATTTCCAGTTCTTTTATAATAGTTAACTTTCATATAGCTCACATAACCTGATATAATATTTTAATTTTCATAAATTACTGGATTATAGATCTGATGGGACAATCCTCATCACTTTGTCTCCTTTTATATAATACAGTGGTGCTAGACCTTCCATGAGTTAATTCATGTTTCAGTGCAGGAACATATGGGTATTTCTTGAGATGCACCTGAAGACTGGAGGATAGCAAGTGTCACTCCAGTCTTCGAAAAGGGCAAGAAGGAGGATCCAGGAAACTACAGGCCAGTTAGCCTCACATCCATCCCTGGAAAGATGATGGAGCAGTTTGTTCTGGATGCCATCTCCAGGCAAGTGGAAAAGAAGAAGGTTATCAGGAGTAGTTAGCCTGGGGAAGGTCATGCTTGACCCAACCTGATAGCCTTCTATGATGTCATCACTGGCTGGGTGGATGGGGGGAGAGCAGTGGATATAGTCTACCTTGATTTCAGCAAAGCATTTGATACTGTCTCCCACAGCATCCTTATAACGAAGCTGAGGAAGTATGGAATAAATGAGTGGATGGTGAGGTGCGTTGAGAACTGGCTGACTGTCAGAACTCAGAAGGTTGTGATCGGTGGTGCAGAGTCCTGTATTTAGTGGTATTCCTCAGGGGTCAGTGCTAGCTCTGCTCTTGTTCAACATCCTCATCAATGACCTTGATGAGAGGATACTGTCCACTGTCAGCAAGTTTTCTGGTGATGCAAAGCTGGGAAGAATGGCTGAAACACCAGATGGCTGCGCTGCCATTCAATGAGACCTGGACAGGCTGGAGAGTTGGGCAGAGAGGAATCAGATGAAGTTTAAGAAGATCAAGTGTAGAATCTTGTGCCTACGAAGGAATAACCGCATGCACCAGTACAGGTTGGGGAATGACCTGCTGGAGAGGAGCTCTGCAGAGTGGGAACTGTAAGGTGCAGGTAGACAGTAGGTCTGTTCAGCCTTGAGAAAAGAAGACTCAGAGGGGATCTGATCAATGTCTATAAATATCTAAGGTGCGGGAGGCAAAGGGATGAGGCTAGACTCTTTTCAGCGGTGCGTGGCAAAAGGACAAGGGGAAATGGCCACATACTGAAGTGTAGGAAGTTCCACACAAATGTGCGTAAGAGCTTCTTCACAGTAAGGGTGATGAAGCGCTGCAACAGCCTGCCCAGGGAGGCTGTGGAATATACTTCTCTGGAGTCATTCAAGACCCACCTATACACCTACACGTGCAACCTGCTGTAGAAGCCTGCTTTGGCAGGGGGACTGGACTAGATGATCTCTAGAGGTCCCATCCAGCCCCTACAATTCTGTGATTCCATGATTCTGTGATTCTCTGATTCCTCATAATATATGTAATGAATTTAGCTTTTTTGTTTCAAAAACTGTTATCTTTCACAGACTTCTTATAATGCCCAAATGCTTTATTTTGCTCACCTTTATGTTTTAAATGCTTTATTTCAAGTCTGAATTTGTCTAATCTATACTTCCAATTTATTTTTGTCACGGAGTTATCTAGATCAATCTATGTCTGTGACAAGGGGACAGTGGGCCTGTGGGACCCCTGACCCCCAAAAATGGGAAGGAAGAAGGGAAAGGTTTAAGGGAGAAGGTAGCTGGGCTTAAGGAAACAAAAAGAGCAGTGGCAATGATCTATGGAGGAAAACTAATTTTATTAACTATGATATCAGAATGCAAGATAACACAATATAATATAATCTAATTGAAATGGAGGCTAAGAAATCAAAGAAAAAGAGAGAGTGAATGAGTATATAGGAAAAGTTTTACACCATGATGTTTAGAGTCAAACATTTAGAGACAAATAATTATGACTTTTTTTTTTTAGAATCACAGAATCACAGAATTGTAGGGGTTGGAAGGGACCTCTAGAGATCATCGAGTCCAACCTCCCTGCCAAAGCAGGTTCCCTACACCAGGTTGCACAGGTAGGCGTCCAGGCGGAATATCTTGAATATCTCCAGAGAAGGAGACTCCACAACCCCCCTGGGCAGCCTGTTCCAGTGCTCAGTCACCCTCACCGTAAAGAAGTTCTTGCACACATTCATGCGGAACTTCCTATGCCCTAGCTTCATCCCATTTCCCCTTGTCCTGTCCCCACGCACTACTGAAAAGAGTCCAGCTTCACCACTATGGCCCCCACACCTCAGGTATTTATAAACCTGGATCAAATCCCCTCTCAGCCTTCTTTTCTCAAGGCTAAACAGACCTAGTTCACTTAGTCGTTCCTCATAGGGGAGATGCTCCAGGCCCTTCACCATCTTTGTGGCCCTCCGCTGGACTCTTTCCAAGAGATCCCTGTCTTTTTTATACTGGGGAGCCCACAACTGGACACAGTACTCTAGATGAGGCCTTAGCAGGGCAGAGTAGAGGGGGAGGATCACCTCCCTTGACCTGCTGGCAACGCTCTTTTTTATACACCCCAGTATGCCATTGGCCCTTTTGGCCACGAGGGCACACTGCTGGCTCATGGCCAACCTGTCATCCTTCTACCTGAAGGTAGAAGTTCATTACTTGAAATGAGAAGGAAGCTGAAATTTCTACACGGAATCCTTTTCCCAACTAAAGGTAATGTGGTCATGAAAAAAGCACAGTGAAACTTATCAGTTAGGATTTCTTCAGTGTGACATAGGAAAAAATTCGTATTACTACGCAAATCCAGAAAATACCAGGATATTTACTTCTAATTCTAAACTTTGGTTATCAAGAAAATGGTCACAATCATGAAGAATTTCAAAGAAAGACAATCTGTAGGATGAACTGTAAAGAGTCTATGAAAGGTAGAATCTTTTGAATGCCTTGAATTATTTTTCTTGACAAAATCGACCTAACTATAGAAATGATAATATCTGTAAATCTATAAGATTTCTATCAGGGTTAATTCTTTTTGTCTCCTCTGCTCTCATATAAGTTTCTGGACCTTATGTGTTATAATTAACCTCTGTTAGAAAACTTTGGCAAAAAACGTCTTCATCCAAAAAAAAAAAAAATAATAATAATAATAAAAAATCCTCAAGGTTACAGTGTCTTCAGTATTAATCAATAAGCATCTGATTCCCAAGTGAAGTTTAAAATTACTTTCTCTACCTGCCAGCCCTGGCAAAATCAACCTGCTTTTTCAGCTCTGCTGCTACTTAAAATCAGATGTTTTTTTTTACCAGTAATTAGTCAAGAGGTAGACTGACAGAAGTGGGTCTTTCTTTATTAATTAGTTAGCAAAATTTCAAAACCGTTATTTGGGCATGGATTTTAGGGAGTCTGAATTTCTTATAACTTCTACATAAAAATAAAATTTAAAAAGACCCAGATTCTCAGATCACATTAATTTGCTTCACATATATATACAGCTAATTTCAGAGAGATTATTAATTTCAGAGCAAGTAGACATAAATGAAAATGAAATCTTGTAAATATTCTTATGATTTTATCAGAATTTTTAATAAATGTTAACAAGAACAAGGGACAGTTTCTGGTATATCCATACTGTTATGGAGGACAAGTAGATGGGGAAACATCTCATTAAACCATTACAGATATATCATATAAACTTCAGAGTAATCTGTTAAACAGTAAAAATATAAATTACTTTTTGATGTAAAAATTACACTTTAAAATTTAGCAACTGGGAGTTGAGTGTTCTAAATAAAAAAGTAGAAAACCTCACTGAATAATAAGTAAGCTTACCTGAGAACAGTAACAATATAGCACAAAATTCAGAGATGGCTCTGTTGTGATTCAGCTAAAAAACAAAATAACAAATCATTATCAAGTTCATAAAACATAGCATGACGGAATTGGGACTGAAAGTCAACGATAAACTCAGAGATTTCAATCTTATCAGTTTGACAGTATTTTTGGTAATCTCCAATTTAAAAAGAGAATTAGAGAAATTGCTGGATTCAGAGAAACCTGATGGAAAATCCTGTATTGGTGATATCTTGCATGCCAGCTAACTTGTAGCTGGCATCTGATGAAATTCATTAACGGACTTTGCAAAAAATAAAACATTAACCTAGTTATGTTATGTTGTAGAAGCTATATATATCCATATGTGTACGTTACCCATTGAAGTTATTTGCTGTGAGAGGATGGGGCAAGCACATGCTTCTCTCTGGGCTTTTCCTAAAGTACCTAAGCCTGCCTAACTAACCGACTATCACTGGAGGCAACATGACATCTTTTTAGACAGGAGCACAAAGATTAATTGTTCAGTGTCATGATTTAAAAGCTTTGTAAAACAGAAAGCTGCAGAATAGGACTGAAGAATAGGACATACCACGTCCAAGCATGAACCTGCCCACTGAAGACACGTTGGACTCTGAAGGCATATATTTGTAAAAATATATAAACGTTTATCATTTGCAGTATTGTTGTAAAATAATAAACAAGTACTTTCACAGAATTGGCCATAATAATAAGTAGGAATTTTGGCAGTCCATATCGTTTCTAGAACAAACAATGAATATAACATGGATTGTTGTGTTTCTAGATTTTTTCCAGTTTGAATTTTCTTTCTTATTGGTAAAATTCAATTTCGTCTACCACTGGGGTCATACAGCTTTTTGTTTCCCTGTTAAGCTGTCATTATTTCCCATAAGTCTTCTTACTTTCTATTTTCTCCCCACCCCACAGTAGAGAGGAACAGCTAGTGGCTGGGACAGGGTATGTCTGTCAGCCAGGGTAAACCTACTCCCCTGTTTTTTGAACCTTACACTTCCCTTTAAAATCAGACTTTTTGGAACAAAAATAAGGCTTGCTACTTCATTAACTGTACTGAGTAGTCTATTTAAACCTATACTATGGAAGTTTGATACATAATAATGATTCTGTACTTAAGAGTCTTGTTTGACATTTAAAAATGTTCCAAAATTAATGTGATTTCTGTATACTGATCATTCTGATCATTCCCCAAGTATTAAAACTTCAACATTAGGCTTCTGAAGAAAATTGTCTGCATAGACTGATACAGATGAAAAGGAAACTTCTTACCTTGACCCTCACAAACCTAATTAGTTTTCCATTCATTTGTTCCTTTTTTTTTTTTTCCTGAGTGACTATACTCTCACCCCCATGTAATAAGTGGACTAGAGAGTCATATCAAGACAGATAAATGAAAATGAGCCTTTTGAAAGGTACCTCTCTACTTTTTGACCCTATAAGTTAAAGAGGTAAGCGTATCAAACATTACATGATGGATAATTAATGCAGAAATAAAGGTAAAAACACGATAGTTTATTTCAGAACATTCCGTATGGTTAGTACCACCAGCCCTTGGAAAGAGAGCTGACATAGGTTATTAATGCAGAAAAATAATGAAGTTTAAAGATTAATGCATTATACACTAAATAACATGCATTTTAAACCTCCTGCAAAAAGAAAGGAAAGAGTATGACTTTGGATTTGTAACTTCTGTAAGTATTTCAACAGCTGTCTTTTTCTTCCTTATGGACAGGTCCATAATATTATGGTAGAGACTAAGCCTGTCAGAAAAGAAGAGACAAAGTATAATAAGACAATAGGCAGATAGAAGAAGAGTTTAAACCCTTAGCAAACAAAACAGTTCTATGATGATAAATTAAAAATAATGATGACTTTGATGAGGCTTTATCACACAAGGCCATATTCATAATAAATTATAAGTTATGAAAAAGTCAAAAGACAAACTTGTTTGTAGCATTAATAAAGCATAAACAATGTACAGAAAAGAAACAATAACCAAATCTCAATAAGGAAAATAATGACCGCTTTGATAAATTCATTAAACAGACATCCTCTTGCTTTATGAAATATGTAGAATTTTTATTTCAAATCCCACAAGGGAAGCATTTGTATGAATAAAATTTAGTGTCTTACTGTAATAATTTTTAAATGAAAGAATGAAACTACTTCGGATTGGAGAACATGTAGATTACAAGCTTAATTAAAACAAATAAAAATGAAAAGGAATTCAACATTATTTTAGAGTGTACTTACTGACATTTCATGAATAATGTATGATTATTTCAGTGAATGATGTTTTACGTTACATGTAGTATACATGGTATATCCTCTAACTATAATGATAACACAAAGCAGGATTCTTCCAAAGCTTTCTCTCCCCGTACCCATTTCAATAGGCATAAAGAACTATGAACAGCAACGATCAAGCAACAGTTTTATATTTGCTAAAAAGTCTATTCCAAAAAAGGTTTTTTCCTCTGAATCAGATGATAGCATGAAAGTAATTTTACAAGGGATAACCAGTACTGTGAGAGCAGTCTGTGTTGTATTCAGGGGACTTCTGAAAGGGCAAACTGAATTACATTTCAACATTAGTTTGTTAGAAGGAAATATTGAAGTGTCCAGCACTGAGGTGCTGGAGCTGGTACGAAGAAGAGCAAGAAGACTTGTGAAGGGCTTGGAGAATATGTCCAGTGAGGAATGACTAAAGGAACTGGGGCAGTTTAGTCTGGGAAAGGGGAGGCTGAGGGGAGAGCTTATTGCTCTCCTCAGATACCTGAAAGTTGATTACAGTGAGCGCAGGGTTGGTCTCTTCTCACTGGTGACAGGATGAGGGAAAATGGCCTCAAGTTGCACCAGGGGAGGTTTAGGTTGGATATCAGGAAAAACTTTACAGAAAGGTTTGTTAAGCACTGGGATAGGCTCCCCAGGGAGGTGATTGAGTCACCATCCTTGAATGTGTTTAAAAATCATTTGGATGTGATGCTCAGGGACATGAATTAGCAGAGGGTTGTTAGGGTAGTATCGTTATGCTGCGGATGGACTTGACGATCATTTATTTCCAACCTGAGCAATTTTATGATTCTATGATACTCTAAAGAGACAAAGTTGAATACCATTCCTAATCTGGTGGTAGTAGAGTGACAATAAGGAATAATGCCAAATTAATAGAGATGATGACTATATATCTAATTTTCAGTATCATTTTAAGCTGTTAGGAGAAAATGGGGTTGGTATACCTGTGGACCCTTCCAGTCTGCTTCTGCCTTTGGTGATTTTTTGCCTGTATTCCCATACCAGGTGGAAGTGCTAAAAAACTTGGCTTCTTTCCAGACCTACTAGTTTCAGTATTGCTGCACTAGTTACTTTACAAGGTAACTAGTACTTTTCCAACTGAAAAGGGGTAAAATGTTAGATTGCTTTATTCTACTAGAAAACATGAACGAATTTATGTAATCATCAATTCTTGGCAGTCTATAAATTTGACATTTGAACTTGACTAGCTATGTGAGTAGGATGTTATTGCCAGCTCTTTATCTGTTTTTTTTTACTTACTCACCAATATATTTTTTTTTCTAACTTTAATATCTTTAAAGTTTCCTACCTTTAATGCAAGTCTCAGTTCTTCCAAATGTGGTATCATTTTTTGTACAGAGAAGTTTTCATTCCTGCAAATTGCTGTTTGGAAATAAAAATACAAATGTTAAAATGTATTTTCTCTTTCTGAGACACTCAGTTCATAACTATTTTACCTTTCTTTTGAGGAGAGCTATGTTGCCTCAAGAGATGCTTCATTTTTCAAAAGCACAAAGAAAAAGCACAAAAGCACAAAGTAAAGCAAACACGTTTTGAAGATCATGATGCCAGTACACTCTGTTCTTCAACCCTTTTCAGAAACTTTGATGCTTGTTTGAAGGGGAAAAGAGAATAGATAGGGCTAAAGTCGATCTACTGCTAAACCCACTAGAGAAGCACAGTCTCCTTGGAGAAGGATCACAGAACAGCAAATGGTCTAGAACTAGTTCAGATCCCTTAGAAACATTTTACTTAACTTTTAAAAAAAAAGGTGACGTGTGTAGAGTATGTCCATAAAATTACTGTGGTTAACCCCAGTATATGTTGCTTCTTTTCACTCATATTTTACCTAAAAAGCAGATTATGAGAGAGAGGCAACGTTGCACGCCTGATTCTCTCCTTACATTGTAAAGATGTCTCAAAATCTCAGACAACTGAAAATCTGCAAAAGATTAATCTGTAGTTTCACACAGTACAATACAACACATTTTTCAAGATGTAATTTCAGTAAAGAAAAATGCCTAACAAGCATTTTATCTTTGTACTCTTTAAGTTCCTCCCTGAGGAGTTCATAGTTTTATAGATAATAAATATTTCTTTGAAACTCTGTATTTTCGTGATGAGTCATTAAGGTTTTGATAGACAATGGTGACACAGAGAGATGATTGTCAGTCTGAAGGCCTCTTTTCTCCTGCTTGACTAATGCTGATAACAAGGTGATAACTACTGATAAGATGCTGCTGAGGGTTAATTATGAGGTTGACATCCTGCTCTTCTATCACAGATTTAGGTTCCCTGGGTCCTATGAGATCTGAGTTTTGACAGCATTCTTCCTTTGTTGATTTTGGACTCATCTCTTGACATCTGCATTCTTTATCTCTACTGTTAAACATAGATTTGTAAGAAGTAGCATTGCCTTGATTGTAATCATTATTTTATGTCAAACAAATATGCCTAGCTTTGTGGATTGAGTATATAGATTATTTGCTCAATTAAGTCAGTAGTTTTATGCGTTTTGATTAATAATATATTTTCAAGTAGTAAAGTATTGAAAATTTACTTTTGATATGTAATAGTACAAAGTTTTCCCCTACATTTCTTGATATTTATTTCTTTAAAGGTACTTTTAGTACGACAATTTTTAAAATTGTTATTAATAAAAATAAATTTTTACTGAAAATTGATTTATTTTATTTTATTTTACTATTGTGTTTCTACCTTTTATGTTTCGTGGACTGTCATATAGGTTTTTTCTCTTCTTACTTTTGAAAAAGAAAAGGAAAATCTGTGTGATGAGCACAGCTGTGCAGTACACTAATGATATAGAAAGCTTATTTGGGACAACTAAATCACAAATGTAGTTATTGAAAAAGCTTAAGCAGAGGCTACTGTGTAATAGGTCTAATGAAGTACAGTAATTTATTTTGCCAAGTCCGTTTTTTAAAAATGATAAAGTTATACATTTTTGTGGCTAAGATTTTTTTTGACAAATTTGACAATTTTTTTTTACTCCAAAAAAAAGAGAAGTTTGTTTAAGAAATTTATTGATTTATAATCAATTTTTGAAAAATGAATAAACTTTATTTATTCTAATTTGGAATATAAGCATGTTTGTTTTAATTTTTGTGAAACAATAAAGCTGTAGCTTATGAAGTATATAAATTAAATGAATGAAAGTATAAAAGATAATATAGAGAATACATAAAATTTTTTTCTGCTGTAGCCGCAATATGTACTAAAGTTCTATGGGAACATTTAAAATACTCTTTTTGGCTTGGGGCATAATGTGAAGTATAACGTCATACTTGTTACATTATAGATTTCCCTTGTTTATACCAATTAAATATAAATGCAAAATAAAGAAATAGCAGCTAATACACTTTTATTGTAGAATTTAAATTACTCGCATTATTTTTAGGCTATCTTATGACATCATAATCGAGCTTTTATAGCTCTACAAAGAAATAGAAGACTGATAAGAACCTGAAATACATGATGTTAACTAATAAAGTCTGCCTGGAAACCTCTTCATTGAATATTGTGATTTGATTGCCATCATATTCTAATTGGGCCTTTGATTTTCATTTTAATAAGCGTATAATAGACAAGCTGTTATCAGAGGTATTTCACTTGGACTGACAAGGTTAAAATGAAAAACTTCTAATGTTTTGTTCTATGAAAATATTTTTAAATTATGTGCAAAACAGACAAAGGAAAGAAGTAAAGAAATTCTTTCTCATGTTCAGATAGAACTTCCTGTGTTCCAGTTTCTGCTCTTTGCCCCTAGTCCTGTCACTGGGCACTGTTGTGAAAAAGCCTGGCCCCATCCATTTGAATCCTTCCCGTTAGATATTTATAAGCATTGATAAGATTAATTCTCACCCACAAGCTCTCTAGTCATCTATCATTCACCCAAAGGCAGAGATCAATTCATTCAGTTTGGTCTCTTGCACAGAGTGCAACTCCACTGCCTTGCCCTGCTGGTTTTTCTTCCACAAAAAAGTACATAACCATCCATGGCAGCTTTCCAGTCACACGAGATGTCCCACGATGTCTCTGCGGTTGGAATGAAATCATGACACTGTGACCATGCACAGATCTCTAGTTCTTTCAGTTTATTCTCCACGCCGTGTGCATTTGGCACTTCAGAGAAGAAATGAGAGCAGAGGATGCAGGATCTCCTCAAGATGGAAAAGGATCTTCCATAACTATACATTCACTTGAGGTAGCTGGCCTAAGTGCCTCATGTCATGGAAGGCAGCTAAGGAACATCTGTCACTGTTCTGGTTGACCTGGCTTATTCAAATGGTTCAAATGGTGTGAGCACTGTCATTTTTGAGCCCACTCCCAAGTCCTTCAATTTAAAGCCTGCTTTACTAAATTAGCCAGCTTGCTGCAGATAATAGTTTATTATTTTGTTATGTTGTTTCTATCTCATGTCTTCTTACAGATTGTTTCAAACACAAAGCATGCAAGAGAATGCATAGCTGCTCAAGCAAGTTATAGAAACATCTGTTTTTACTGATCAGTTAGTTTTCTACATGCATATTTTGCACAAGTGTAATGTTATTGCTTAAAGAACAGCATTGTCTGTCATTTCGCATGAAATACTTTATGTAAATTTGCCTAAACTGTTGATTCTACTGACATGGTAACCACTACAAAAGAATAACTCTATGGATAAGCATTTTAAAGATGCGTCACATTTTACCTCCCCAGGATAATCAGTTATTATAGTCAAACATTCTTCTGTGCTAAAAACATTTTCCTTTCAGCAATCTTATTTTTCCACTCTTTTTCTCATGCATGTGCTATGGATATGTAATTGATACTAATTAATATATGATTCACTTTTTGCAAAGAAGTCCCATAGTTACTCCTTGATTTATTTATATTTAATGCATAATTCACATTATATATACATGTTTCTTTAAAAAAACAAACAAACACCTGCAATAGATTTAGTTACTCCTTTTAAGTGTATGACTTCTTCGAAAGAGTTGATATGTGACATTAATTTTCAGGAATTGTGAACAAGTGAAATTGTCTACAGTTTTTTCCCTGAAGTAGTTTTTATTCCATGTTAAAGAACTGACAATGTGTTAATAGACACACTCAATCAGTAGCTGATCTAAGAGGTCGAATAGCTGTGACAGTAAAGACTAGACCTAGGAACAGACTGATATCTGAATCATGCAGTGGATTTATAGATAAGCAGCTGAGTATAGATTTGTTTCCATTTTATTATTCTGAAAAGGGAATCTCCAGTGACAAGGTACAGTAATTCACCACACTGGTCAATGACTTTTTCTTCCTTACTATCTGGTTCAGTTGCAGCCCTTCCCAAAAATGATAAAAACAAATAATTGGTAGCTGTAAAATTTTCCAGCTCCATTTGTGTTGTTATATTGGATCTTGCTTTTAGCTCATTACACTTCAGAAAGCACACATGAAGCAGTAGTCAGTCCTTATGAATGGGTTCACCCAAAAGAAACTTCAGATTATCAGCAGAGAACCTGAGATAGCTGATTTTTTTTTTTTTTTATTTTTTACCGATGACTAGTAGTCATCAAAGCATAAGTTTCTATTATTAATACAATTACACTAAGAAGGAAATACAATCAAATTTCTTAGTGTAACAGATGACTTAATAACAGGAAGTGCTTTATTCAAATTAAAGCTGTCAGTCGTCACAAGGGCTGAGAACAGAGCAAAAACCTCTGAATTTTATTTAAATCTTTAACTTCACTGTACATTGCAAACCAAATATGTCCATGTGTAAAATGGAAATGTAATTGCAAGAAAAAAAAAAAAAAAAAAAGGAAAAAAAGAACAAGCATTGTCTCAGAACAAGCAAGATAGAAATAGTTGATAGCAACTAGTGCAGGAAAAAAAAAGAACTGTCTGATGTGTGGAGCAGCACTCAGAAGATAAATGCCATTTTGAGATTCTATTTTTTTCCCTTAACATGGTGGATGTTTTCATTGATCAACGTTACACATAATTCTGAACGGTAGACTGTGTTAGAATGATTAGGAAAGGCAAGGGTAAAGATATTGTCTTTAGAGCATTTCTAAATATCTTATTCATATAAAATCAGTGCAAGAGTTTGAGAGACCAGGAATAATAAGGTGTGTTTTTAGATACATATTGTATTTTAGCCATAAGTAATTGGAGTTCAGAAGGGAAGAATACAAAATTCAAAGTCTTCTGGGTAACTTCTGCATTAATATTTGACTGATATTCAGAGGAAACTAGACACCCAAGTGACTTACACCATAATTCTTCTGCCTGAATTCACACACGTGAAACTTAGGTGCACAGTGTATAACAGGCCTCAGTCTCTTTCACTGTCAAGTGAGAAAACTAAGCTCAAGTGAGGAGTCTTTCTCACTCTTTTAATCTTCAGATTAATTATCCTGTGTGAACTTTTATTTCATGCAGTTGGTCATAAAGACTGTAAAAAAAAAAAAGGCTAAAAAATATCTAACCATCTTAAGAGATGGTTAAATCTACTTGGAACACATTCAATTGTGAAAGATTTTGGAAAAAATTAGAGCACAGCATAAATTGGTATTTGTTTTTTGTGGGGGAGAAAAACAGTAAGGTATATCCACAAACAACGGATAACCTCTAAAGATTTTGATTTTGTTGACATATAACAAAGAAAATTTTGCATGAAAAACCTAGAAATTTGCAGATGTGTCCTCCTTGTCTGTTATGTCCTTGCATAAAGGGCTTTTTCATTTTCAGTCCTGCTCCTACATTCGTTCAGCCACTGTCTTTGTTGAAATAGTTTCATAGAATCCTCTCTAGGCCCTCACAAAAAAAAAAAAAAAATCTTACATTTGAAATTAATAAAAAAAAAAACAAAAAAACAAATGCTCCAGAATAGATAGATTAGTTCTAGATTTCATAGACAATTTGGGTTGGAAATTTTGGAAATGACCTGAAAAATCACCTGCTTCCTAATCCCCTACAATGGGCAGGGACACCTCCCACTAAATGAGATTTCTTGAAGCCGTATCTAATCTCACTTTGAACAATTCCATGCATGGGGCACCCAAAACTCCTCTGGACATGTTCCAGAGCCTTACCACCCTAACAATAAAGAATTTCTTTCTAATATCTAATCTAAGTCTATTGTCCTTTAGTTTAAAACTCTTATACCTCATCCCTAAACTTCCTGATTAAAAGTCTCTCAATGTCTTTCCTGTAGGTCCTCCTTAAGCAATGTAAAGGTGCTATAAGGTTTCTCCAGAGCCACAGCTTTTTCAGCCTATCTTCAAAAGAGAGTTGTTCCAGCATTCTGATCATCCTGGTGGATGGATGGTGGCCTCCTTTGGAGTCACTCCAACAGGGGTGTCTTTCTTATGGTGGGGGACCCAGAGCTAAATGCAGTACTTACAAATGAACTTTCATGAAAATAGAGTAGTAAGAAGAATCACCTTTCTTGCCCAGCTAGTCATGCTTCTTTTGATGCAGCCCAGGGTACAGGTCGCTTTTTGGGTTGTGAGCACTGATGCCAACATGTAGAGCTTCTCGTTAACCAGCATTCTCAAGATCTTATCCTCAGAGATATTCTCAATTAATTCTCTACCAAGTCTGTATTCGTACTTGGGATTGCCTCCAACACATGTGAGCCCTTGCTCTTGGTCTTGTTCAACATTCTGAGGTTTGCACAGGTCCACTTCTAAAGCCTATTAAAGTCTCTGTGGATAGCATCCCTTCTCTCCACTGTCTTGACTGCACCATGCAGCTTGATGTCATCTGCAGACTTACTGCAGATGTGCTCAGTTGCACTGCCCATGTTGCCAACAAAGATGTTGAATAACGCTGTTCCCAATACTGACAACTAAGGGACACCGCTTGTCCACCTGAGGGTGCCCACATGGACATTGAGCTGTTGACCTCAACTCTTTGAATGCAACTATCCAACGAATCTCTTATCCACTGAGTGGACAATCTGTCAAATCTGTGTCTTTCCAATTTAGAGGCAAGGATTTTGTTTGGGTCAGCTTCAAATCCTTTTCACAAGTATGGGTAGACTATGCTCTTCCCTTATCCATTAATGCTGTAAATTCATCATAGAAAATACGATTTGCCCTTAGTGGATGTGTGCTGGCTGTCACCTCCCTGTTTGCCATGTGCCTTAGTAAAGTTTCCAGGAGGATCTGCTCCATGCTCTTGCCAAGCACAGAAGTGAGACTGACTATCCTGTTCCCCAGATCTTCTTTCTCCCTTTTTAAAAATGGAGGTTGAATTTCTAGTTAGTGGAAAATTCACTGAGCTGCCGTGACTTTTCGAATACGACAGATGGTGGCTTAGAAACTTCATGGGGACACTGAAGCAGACTTCAGTGTCTAGTTCCCACGAGACACATGAGCTCATCTAATCAGGTCCATGGGCTCATGTACCTTCAGGTTTCCTGGGTGGTTTTGATCATGATGCCCTCCTAAAGTTCTTGATATGTGACAACATGTTTTTGATTATCCAGAATGCTGTTTTTTTAGCTTTGGGATAATCACAGCTTTTCTATATCTTCAATATTTCAGGTAAGGAGTGTCGAAGAATATCTTGTTCTAAGTTGTTTTTTTGTTGTTGTTTTTTGTTTTCCCCTGAGATACTGCATTCCAACAGTTCAAAAAAAAAAAAAAAAAAAAAAGGAAAAAAGAAAAAGAAAAAGAAAAAAAAGAGTAAATTTGTGAGAAGGTGATGCTCCACAAAAATGTAGGCTTAGTTTCATTTAAAATATGAAGACTTAAATGTCTTAAACGGTTTACTTTCCCCTCAATACAACACAGAAACCAAAGAAAAAGCTGAATAAAAAATTGGGTGGTGCAAATACTAATTGGACTGTTGACCCTAAAAGCAATTAAGACTGTTCTGTGCAGGCTAGTAGCTTCCATGAGATTAGCAGTGCTACAGATAAAAAGGATGTCCCCTTAACATATTTTCTACACAGAAGCTCTAAAATAATACTTGTGAAGTCACTCCTGATTTTCTGTGTTATTATCATCAGAAATTTCAGTTTCTTGTTTAAAAACCGTAGTTCTTGTTCCTGTGATATTGCCCTCTAAATTTTCTTACTATTTAAAGCTGTTTCCTACATCATTACATATTTATGGATAAGACTGCCATGAACAGTTAGGAAACTGCAATCAGAAATTGTGGCACTATTCACAAGTTATTTTCAGATCATATTGTCATGATTCATAAATGAAACTGTACATAAAATGGAGGTGCTAATTTTATTAATGAATCCAGCACTGTCCAGCATGGACACCATTTTCTACTGACTTACTATATTTCTTGTTTATAGAATTTTCTGTGAACTTTAACCACACTCATTACTTGCAAATATTTACTAGATCATTTTTATTAAAATGACTGAAGAAGAACAATAATTATATTCAGTTTTCTCCTTTAAAATTACATGGTTTTTAGTTAGGAGTTTAAAATGTTTAAAACATGAGGCAAACTCTTGAAATCTATTTACTATGATAAAAAAAAAATGTCAGGAGACCTAAAAGTATAAAAATTCTTGGATGAACAATAGGATATGCTTAAACTGAGATTTTTAACAGGATTCGTTAAAAAAGTTTCATAAGAACCCAGCTGTCTGAATTTTCACAATTAACTGGACTCTTAGTAGCACAAGCCCGATGTTTTCACTAGAAAAACATGTGTTAAACTTAAACAGATCAATCCCTACTGAACTAGAATTTGTCAATAGGTATAGTATAATCATTATATAATAAATTTAATAATAAATAAATAAATAAATAAATATACTAAATTCTGGCACAAAGAAAAATCTTTCAAAATAAATGACATTTTCAGTGCTGTATTCATTGTTTATCTAACCCAGTCTCAGCCTAAATCCTATTCCTAAGGGAGATATCTTCACTTATGACCTGGCATAATGTGAACTTAACAGATGGACAGAAGTACAAGTAGCCAAAAAGCCAGTACTCCATGTACATTTAGGGTGTTTGCTGATGACAGGATTCTCAGACAGAAATTTCCAAACAGCTGGTAATCTTAAATCTATAATCCTATGTTTAAATAATACAGCAGTATTAATTCAGTTTTGAGATGTATCCATTAAAAAATAATAATAATAATAAAAGCTAACTTACAAGCTATGTAAGAAAAGCAGCTATGTAAGAAAACCTCTCAAGCTTTTAGTTCAGGATTTTATTCCTTGGTGGATGTGATCTGCAGCAAAGAAATGTACCGAAGACTCAAATCCTTGAGTACAGCATTCCAGACATAAGATTACATTTGACCTGCAGGGGAAAAAATAAAAATCCCTTACAACACACAGCTGAAAACTACTAAAACATACTTGGGAACCAAGCCAGGTAGTATGGTGCCATTTCACCAGAAATGAATGTATTCATGCAGCAAACAAAGGTGGTTTAAATCTCTACGTCCGCTGAGGATGGCAACCCTTCTGAACTGTCACATTCAGATAGGGTCAAGCTGGGCAAAATGAATGGATTATTTCAAATTTCTTGAAGACTTCATGTTAAGTCCAGTGACTCCAACAAAATCGTTTTCTTTAGAGTCAGAAGGTCATGTACTGAGTCTGATTGGTTTTGACTGCAATCAGTGTGCTCCTAAGCATTTTTGGAAATTCTTAAATAAAAGTAAATTAAAATATGAAAATGTTTATTTTAATGGAAAGTTTTAAAAATGCTTTTTATGTTTGTTTGTTTGTTTTGCACAAGGTGATTGAGAATTAATTGTGGCCACCATCAGTAACAAAACACAGAAGCATTATTTCATGAGTGGTGGTAAGAAGCTTATAACAAGACATATATCAATGAAAATTCAAGAAATTTTGAAAATAGATATTTTTAATGCTGAATATTAATTATATTGTTTATTTTTAGTTCCAAGCAAGCATTACTATCCAACCAGAGGTGAAGTGTCACTGGAGCCAGCGTTCAACAATGCAGAGGAGCTCAGAGGCAGCCTGGGCTGTAGATCATGCCCTGGTTGAGTTCATCATGTTGAGGAATACAGGCCTGGCTAAAAGCAGAGCTCAGACCCTGAACTTCAGGAGAGCAAACTTCTATCTTTTTAAGGAATTATTAGTAAATGCCCTGGGAAACTATCCTTAGGGACATAGGACAGAACAGAGCTGGCCGCTTTTAAAGGACACCTTTCTGAGAACACAAGATCTCTCCATCCCCCTGCATGAAAAATCAAGAAGAGGATGCACGAAATTAGCATGGCTGAACAAAGACATGCTGGTCGAACCGAGGGAAAAGAAGGAAAAGCACAGGGAGTGGAATCAGGGATGTGAGGCCTGGGAAATATTCAGGGATGCAATCTTGACATAGAGAGACAGGATCAGGAAAGCCAAGGCACAGATGGAACTAAACTTGGTGAGGTATGTGAAAAATAACAATAAAGGTTTCTATAGTTATATTGGTCAGAATAAACAGTCAAAGAAGAGTGTACACCCTCTGTCAAATGAGAATGGAGAACTTGCTTCAACGTACATGGGAAATGTCTAGGTACTCTGAAAGTTCTTTGCCTGATGGCAATGTATTTGCATTGGCCTCTTCTGCCTTTTTAGATTACATTTCTTTAACAGTGTTGCATGAAATGTCAGATACTGCTTGTGATGTAGTTAAATGTAACTAAGTTATTAGAGACAAAAATTAAACTATTAGTTCTTTTTATTTTCCCAGTGGCACCCTTATGCTTCTGTATTTAACATACGGAGGCTACATGCAAATATGGCCACAGGGTTTAACTGATTCTATGTAGGTTTCTCCAAAAGTAAAGCCTTGTATTGATTTCCATGAAAACATCATCAGGTGCATAGAGCACAATAACACTATTTGGCAGAGCAAATTGTCAGCTACAAAACACTACTTTTTCAACACAGTCACCACCATTAGCTAAGATTTTTCACCAGCAGTGAGCAAGTGCCTGCTTGCTCTGCTTGTGAAATGTTGCACTGTTGTTTTACACAGCAACACAGCAACAAGAATTGTTTTACACAGCAGTGTCACCACTGCTGAGACACACCACCCACCACCTCACTGCACTCACACCCATAGTTTGGTCTCCATAGATGTTCAGCAAACATCAATGAATGTCAATGGGTGCATTTTCTTTCCACATGGAGAAATTCAGTGACACACCTTTGCTTCATATACATTTCCATGTCACATGTCATTGTGTCAGACTGCCTCTCTGTTGCATGATGTAAGAGAATGTTGGGGGAAGTTCAACCTCCACTACCATACCACCAACATCCACCTCTGATTTTACCAAAATAATAAAACAGACCAGACCAGGTCCTTTCAGACCAGTCATCATAAAACAAAACTAACAGGATAGTGCCAGTGTTTTTTACCCCCCTAAAAACAAGTAATTTTACTTTTGTATGGTCTGGAAAAATAAGAGACAGGCACTGCTTGAAGTGAGTTGACTAGTCTATCAGCAAGCTCTACTGCTGCTCTGCACTCTGCTCTGATGCATGATCCCAGTTTGAGTCAGCTATTCCTAAATTTACCACGGATTCTTTGAATTTGATATATGACTTGGCTATTAAACACCTCTATGCATGGAAAAAGCATCATGGTAACTGGAAAGCACAAATCCATTAGCCAGCTTGCTCTAATCTCTTGTTTGGATCTTCATTGAATAAAAGGGGAAGGAAAAAAAAGAGAAATGAGAATCTGCCCTTTAAATCCGCCATTGTGCTTAAACTTCACTAAGGAAGTTTAATAAAAAGGAAAAAACCTTAATTTCTTCTATCTGTAGAAAATAGTTTCTGATAAAAATAGGGGCAGCAGTACTAGTAACTGAAAAATGCAAGTGATAAAGAATATTTCAACAGAGTTTTAGAACATAAATATTGTATCCCTAAAAATCTCATTAGGATAAATAATACCTCATCTCACTAGGGATCATTTTCATCACAGTAGATTGAAAATGACTTATTTTTCACTCACTTAAAGGTATCTATTTCATGCTTCATGATGGAAAGCAGATTCCTTTTTCAAGAGTCTCTTGAGCATGTGAAGCAATCGTACAGAATGTTCTATCTTGCATTTTTGGCAAGCTGTTAAACTGCTTTTGCCGAATCACATTTTAAAACCTTGACAGTGACTTAAATTACCACAGATTTAAGCTTTACTCCTAACATACCATAATGTCATAACTCTGCTCAGCAAGGCAGTGACGAGCCTGTTTAAGCAGTGCAATTCACTCTCTGTGCACATGTAGTCTCTCATCCCTCCTTAATAAGCACGTGGAGATACATATTGTGCAAAACACAGCAAGCTGTGGGAAAAGCACCCCATTAATCATACCAGCAACTGAAGTGTCTTATTTTGTGATTACATTTTGTTCTCTCCTCCGAATACATACATTCCTATTACTTTTTAGGTTTTACAGAAGAGATCTTTGATAGCAAGTTGCCCTTTCACTCTCAGCAGGTCATGCATTCTGCACAAACACAACTCCAAAATACTTTTCCTGCACAAAATTACTCAAGAAACAACTGCTCTTAGTAGGTACTTGGCACTTCATTCTCTGTTGACTACTTTTTTTTTGTATTTGCTTTTTTTTTTTTTTTTTTAAGTAAAAACTCATAAAAATCATTCCAGTTTTACCTAGTACGGTGGTTAAATAAAAGTCTTCAATCACTAACTGGAATACTGCTCTGGACTTAAAATGTAGACCATTTCAGGCTGCAGTTAACATAAAGAAATTCCCCCTTAATTCATTAATTTACAATCACACTGCTCACTGGAAATCAGTTACCAGCAGAAAATTTTTGTAGTGAAAGACAGAATTACCTCCATCTCCAGAATGGCATAGTTCAGTGTATACATCTAAACATTTATTTGGTTCTGGCAAGTGACACCACAAAGACTGCTCTTAGGCCATAACTGTTGAAGGAATCATGGGAGATTAGTAAGGAATTGATCTTGAAGGAACTGCATATTGAGAAAAAAAATTCTGGAGCAGGAAGTAGAACAAAGATGTGAATTTTGCAGCTGATATGATTCTGATTTTTTTTTTCCTGCTACACATATATAGTACTGTCAGAAAGATAGAAGAAAAATAGCACAGTGCAGCTTCTGCTGAAGTACAAGCAACAGCAAAAGTATTCAGTGTTGGTAGGAAGTGCTTAAAATATCAAGCCTTTATTACTGGAGAGCAGAGCTAAATAAATAGTAGAATTCATTGTTAAGGAGAAGTTGATTTGACTCAAAGCCAGGACCTCAGTATTTATGTCTTGAGTATTCATTTGCTGATGCTACAAATAAACTGTGCAAAGGCCAGAAGGTCACAAACTTCATAAAATTTAGTACAAATATTTCTGTGAATGTTTCCTGACAAAACTTTTCCAGTTTTTCAGTTCATTTTTCTCCTTTTGGAGCTGGCTTATACATTCAAGGTATACAAACTGTAAGCTGGTATTCAGCTTGTGAGTTGTACATCATAAAGAATAAACTCTGAGTAATTTGCAAATAATTCACATTCAGGCAGATTTTCTTCTAAAATATTCAGATGTTGAATTTCAAAGAGATTCTGAGGAAATGGGTATTAGTTACAGACCACTGGATGACCAAAACCAACTCTGATTGTAATTATTGTCGTTCTTTTGGCTATTTAAGGACAAAAAAAAAAAAACCCCAAAACCCAAACCAAAAAACAAAAAAAAAACCCCACACCCAACCAGATTCTGCAAGATGAACATGGCTCTTAATACATCAAAAGTAATAAAAAATCAGGATTAATCATTAATAATATTCTACATAATTTACAATATTTCTTTTTCTGTGAAAGTGTACCATGGCATTATTTCACAGACAGAAGGATTGATTTAAAAAATTACCCTTCAGTTCTTAACGGCTTGCACACAGAAGCTTTTGGCATGAAATGTAATGGAATTACATTTACTCCACAGAGATAATTCTGGATTAATGTTTTCATTTTTTCAGTGCATAAATGCATTTGAACTCATGTTAACTGAAGCTCTGCAGATGATTTACAATTGAACATTAAGAAAGCAGACTCAAGTGTCATTCTGAATTAATTAAACTGTAATATGAAGAGAATTTATTTTGTGAATGTCCACAATACTCAGTTTGCTTGGAACCAAAAAAAAAAAAAAAAAGTGAATAGAAGATTTTTTTTTCTCTCAAATATTCTCCTCTAATTCTGTTTATTTGTATTAGAATTCCATTAGTTCCTACAGAGGCACAGAAGTCTGCAGCTGTGCATGCATTTGCCACAAAGATAATGTCCAAATCATATCTTGACATGTTAAAAACAGATTCCATACATCTTTAGTAGTTTGAGTAAAATTTAATCTTGCTGCTTTTTGAACTATTTCTGACACTTCTTAGCAGGTTTTTGAAACTCCAAATGTTGTTTTTGTAAGGAATGGAGAACAGTGTTCCTAAAATTGTTAAAAATAATTATTTTTTCAGGAATTGTTTATCAAATCCCATGTAAGGCTGCTCTTTAATGAACATTACAATAATATGTACGAGTGTTCTAATGGGGTGCCAGGTGTTAGTTACATTGTTCTTATAGTAGCTGTATTAAAAACTAAATAATCTCTCTCCAGAGAGAGACTTTGTATTTAAAAAAAAAAAAAAAAGCCTAAATATCAAAGAGAAGCAGCAGCTCTTGAAAGCCAGTAGTACAGCAAAACCAAAACCTAGCAAAGAAAAAGAATTCAGAACTAAAGTGACTATAATGAAAAAAAAAAATTGTAAAAGATTTAGAAGTTTCTGAACTAAGTGTCGCCTGTGGTCTGAGACCATAAAGAGTCCTGAGTACATGAGTGAATCTGTGACACTGAAACTTTTTTGAATTTCCAACGTTCTTAGATACGAAGTACTGGCTGAAGTGTTAAGCTCAAAGGTTTTGTTTTGTTCGTTTAATGCATCCAGATAACTGTATTATAATGCTTTTAATTTATTTTCTGATTTATATTTACAAAACTACATTCTGATACCTGTTTACAAGCAGTTTGCATCATTCTTTTGGAATCTGGCTGACAATGCCCCATTGCTCAGGCTCAGGCCTGGATAATTTTTTTTTTTTTTTATGTAGAGTTCTACGAGATTAAAAGGAAGTATTTTCTGCTTGTATGTCGAGGTAAAGAAGATCTCAAATGAGGTTAGTCTTGATGATAGTTTAGGCATACATATCCGGAGGTTAACTTCAGGTGAGTTCCCCTTTGCCTTGAGCCTCATAACTACATACATTTAAAAACCTGATTTTGTCAAATGTCTTGAACTTGTTGTTATTAAAGCAGGGATTCTGCCTGGAGAGTAGAGAAGACGATTGGGCTTGAGCAAAGTCATTGCACTACATACTGACATAAGTTTATGTGCAGTGATCTGAGATCTATTGTTGCAGTATTTGTTTTTAACACCATGTAACCTTCACAGAAAAAAAAACAAATTAAAAAGATCCAAGATTAGCTCTAAAATGTTCTAAATGGCAAGTCATAGAAGGAAAAAAAAAACAAAAAAACAGTGCAAAATGTGTTTTGCTTTTCCTGGGAACTCACTTAGGAATTATTTTTTCAGCTATCCAAAACAGAATCCTTGAAGTTGGTCTCTGTCATCATTCTGACAAGGTGTTGGCTCTTGCTGAGAACTTATGAACTTAAAATAATAGCAGAAATCAAATCAGTTGAAAACATTACAAATCTGTAGAACAAAAATTTTCTCAAACACTTGCGATGCAGTCATGGTATTTGCACATACCTTCATGCCACTAAATGATTAAAAGGAAAACATTTGTTCACACTTAATTTACATTTATTAAAATACTACTATACTTACTCATCCAAGCAATGGATATATTCAGGACAAATAAGTTCAATTAATCAGTAAAAGTAATTATTATTAAATTCATGAATTTTACACACGTCTGTACCCAAACCATATATTTATTTGTCTCTGAAACCCCTATTTGAGGAGTACTGATAAACCATGATTTTGAGGCAGTAGGGCAAATTCAAATGGTTTTATTTTGAATACAAAAAGAATAAACCATTTAATGATGTGCAGCTTGTGTCTTAGCTATTAGCATTCTGGATGGGTAAAGCACACCTCCCCTACAAAGACAGGCTGAGGGAGCTGGGCTTGCTCAGCCTAGAGAAGGCTACAAGGAGACCTCATTGCAACCTTCCAGTATTTAAAAGTGGATTACAAAAAGGAGAGGAATCAACTTTCTACAAGAGCAAACGATGATAGGACAAGGGAGAATGGTTTTAATCTCAAGGAGCAAAGGTTTAGATTGGATGTCAAAGGAAAGTTCTTCACATAGAGACTGGTGAGGTGCTGGCACAAGCTGCTCAGAGAGGTTGTATATGCTTTAGCCTTGGTGGTGTTCACAGCCAGGTTGGATGGGGCCCTAGGCAGCCTGATCTAGTACCAGCTCTAGAGGTTTGTGGCCATCCCTATAGCAGGGGAGTTGGAATTTGATGGCCCTTGGAGTCCTTTCCAACCCAAGCCCTTCCATGATAATATGTAAAGTAGAGAAACTTGGAATATCATGTAGAATTGTGATCCCTTAAGTCTAAGTAAGAGATTTGGAATAATTGACAATAGAGTGATCAAAATGACTATATTAAAGCCATTTCATACTGAAGAAGAATAAAATAATATAGGAGCTGTGGCTACTTTTTATAAACATGCTGGTCGTGTAATCACCATGTAAGTGGAAGAAATATATAAGTTAAAGGGAAAAAACAGGGACGAAACTAAATGCATATAAATTACTTACAAAGAATGAAATATATTATGTCAATCTATACCTGTGCATGGTAATTTCTGCTTGCTGGGATTTCAGTTAAGTGATTCCTTTGATTTCCACATATTTCCCCTCTACAACATTGATTTTAACCTGACACAGTATAACTGAGCTCAGGATATCCTGTACTGATCTAACCGCTCTCTATGCTCAACTTATATGAATCCCATCATGGAGAATCTAAGTAGAAAATTGGGGTGTCTTTTTGAGTATTCCCATGCACTTGTAATAGACACGACTTTTGTAAATAAACAACATAGTGATAATAGTATAGTATTGTAGTGATAAGCACTGGAAGAACTACATTTCCAACCCCAGAGGAAGATGCACAAGCAGTGCCTTACAAGAAAAGTACTTGAAGGTAAACAGAGAGTAATGAAACAACCAGCCTTTTTCCATAAATGCAAACATATGTTTCTCAGCAAACACAACACTTCAGCATCAAACATCACCTGCTCCTGCAGTGCTATTACAGAGAGTGGAATCTCAGGAGTGTTATCAACAAATTACTTTAAATTTCTCTATATTGTTATTTGTATAGCTCTTAATATGTAAGAGAGTACATTGTTCTGTCAGATTAGAACAGAACTCCTGAGATAGCAAACAGCTTGTACTTGGTATGTCAGGAGTGGAGAAGATGATGGCTTTATACCACTTGCTCTTACACAAAGCCTCTAACTTGTATATGCTAGACAAAGCCTTGTTTATGATTTCTGTATCTTCTGACTTCTCATCCAGGTTAGGTGGTCACTACTCTAGCATCAGCTGGATTAGCTGATCTTTCACAATGAAATAAATTTAGTTGCAGAAGGCTGTTCAGCTGCTGCATGGCACAGCTGTATGCAGTAGCAACTGGTGGTGGTGAGGTTTGTTAAATACGTGAACAAGCCTAGAGCTGCATTACTATGGAATTTTTATTGCTTTGCTTAAAACTGAAGTAATATAGTGAATTACCTTACATAAAATGAAAGAATGGCAGAAATGGTTTAGACCAAAGATCACATCACTCCTAAGTTATATCTGCAATACTGACTGTGAGACCACAACGCAAAATAAGTTTTCCCACTCTGTAAGAAGTTTGAGTCATCATCATGAAGAAACCATATGGTATCAACTCTCTGGATTGAAAATATCAGTTAAAATGACTAATCACTTTTGCAGCATAGATATCATGAATGTTACCATGTGAAGATGTTGGTTTCATGTTTGATTCTTTTGTAAATATGCATCATTGCAGCAGAATAATAACAAATTTGCAAAATAAATTCATCTCATATTTCAGCTTGTTGGGTCAACTCTCTGTTACTGTTTAAGAGACAACTTTTCAGCACATTCTTTCCACATACTACATACAGCTTTTGGAAAAGAAAAAGATTACTTCTTACTGCATTAAAACAGAATTCTTTCAGACTGCTAAGGTGACAAGACTGAGACTGACAAGACAAGACTGAGAACTGAAAAAAAAATGCTTTCAGCATTAGTTCTACAGTGAATGTGGCAAATTACAAATGAACTGACCCAGCATCAAACTTACGTTGTCACAAGAAAAATATACCAGATGACTGCAGTAATTGATATGATGAAGACATAATCACTAACATATACCTAAAGTATATGTTAGTTCTGTCTTAAAGGTAGGTTAGTGATTTCTCTTTCTCTTAAAACTTTAATCAAACAGCAGAACTGAGTGTAGCTACATCGCCTGCACGAAGGGAAATCATGGCTCATCACTTCTCCCTTTGTGATCTACAAAGACTAAAAAGGACTGTGTGAACAGACAAACATTTGGGTGTTTGCTGTATTCTTAACAGAGACGCACAACAGGAAGGAGAGAAGGAGAAAGGAAGGAAAGAAGAAAGAAAGAAAGATTACTTTTGCAACAACAGCATGATTAGAGAGAGAAGTGAGTAGCTTCTGCTCTCTCTTCATTAAAATCTTGAGCCAGCAACCTAAGCTTTTTTCATTGGGCTACTCTTGAATTAGGATATATATATTTTAAATTTTAGTAGGTTTCTGTGTTATTCATAGAGCATTTAATACACTTATTCACTTAACAGTAAGGGCATATTTTCCAGTAAGCACTTTAAAGCGTATATGTATATACTTTCATAGCAGTGCATACATATATGCACCAATACAAAATGCCTCAGCATTATGTTTTTCTAAAATAAGATGTATAAACACCATTTTGTGGTATAGTTCATCCATTTTATCTGTTTTAGAAAAATGTCTCAATATGTAGACCCCTGAAGGCTTTTTTAAGCCATGTTTCTTGAAATAAAAGGAAGATGTAACTTCTTAACTAGCTCATTTGGCTCAGGATTTTTGAGACAGACATTGTAAGTGATAATACTTGTCTGTTCTGGGCCTCAGCATGGAAATTATTCACTGCAGCAGGCAGTGTTTCTATTTTACTGCCAGTTACAATCTTGTGAGTAACACAAGCACTGTGCTCTGTTTAGTTTTTGTTTTCACTCCCCCCTGATTATAGTAGGGCTGGAACAGAGTTATTAAGGATATTCTTCTTGATAAATCTGATTTGGAGATACAGCTCTTTTTGTTTCTTCATTCACTTGGTTTTGTTAACTTAATCCAGCTACTAGTTCTATCACTCCTTTAAAAGTAATTAAAGAACTCAACTACCTCTTTCCTTGTTCTCTTCAGAATCCTGTATTACTTACAGATCCACAACACTCTCTGGACTGGGGTCTGAAACGCATGGGACAAATTCAGATTACCAAGGAAGCTATTCATATGTATTATTAGATTCCTCTTCCCTTTCTGTGCAACTTACATGATCTCTTCTGCATGGTGGTGGGATTTTTTTATTAGCATGCAATACAGTTTAAAGCATACTGAAGCATGTATATAGTAGCATTTTCTGTAATATACTGTATATACTCAGAACATCTGTCTGATACTCTCATAATTCTTCATAATCTATTTGTGATTATATACAAATGCGTAGTAATTTAAAAGTAATTAGTAAATATGACCTTGAAGATGTCCTGTTGACTAGGGGCAGAGGGATGAGGAAGAGAAATTACTTTCCCCATCTAATAGATAGCAATTCTCATTTGTCTAAGATTATGTTGCAAGTAAGCGTCAGAGGCTGAGTTTGCAAACAACTCCAGTCCCATCTAAATTAATCTAACTTAAATACTTTTAATTTACTGCAACAAGAACTAGGTGTTCTGGGTGTTGGTACTACAGCCTGATTATAAAACAAGCAAGTGAATTACTGCGTGATGGTGTTGCAATATTTTTTTTCTTACTTAGAAATATTCTATATCATGTACTAATAGCATTTGGGGGAAAAATAGAAACAGAAGAAAACAGCAACCCCCATGATGATTATTATAGTAAACTCAATTGCCAGGTAAGTATTCTACCAGCTGCACAAACTAGATATTAAGGGTGAAGTTTTTAAAAGCACTGAGTTTTTCTTTACAAATGAACTTCTAGACAGAGATGCCTAGAAGATTTACACTTTCAAATGACTCAATATTACTAAAATTGCTCTTTTTTTTTTTTTCCTGTGTTTTACAGCAACAGAGAAATTTATATGTAGTAGGGCTCATAGTAATCATTTTATATATATATCCAGCACAAACCTGGGAAGTCTTTAATATCAATTAATAACTTTAATCAGTTACTTTTCTGCGCAGATATGCAAGTCTTACTACAAGGAAAGCCAGAATGTAAAAACTGTTCTAATTGCTCTAATTTGCTATGGCTATCTTCCTTCTAAATGGTTGAAACACTTGGAACTGTTTTATTAGGAATTCTGAACTGCTTTTATGGTATCACATTTATTTTCATGTTGCTTTGATATATATCAGGGAATATAACAGCAGTGTGTCTATAGCATTTGATCTTGAATCCATCATGCCATGTCCTCTAGAAGCACAACTATCACTATTTAACAACTCCAATTACTATCTTGAAAAAAAATCACAGGCTTCTTTGTGATATTGTGAAGTATGGCTGGAAAAGAAAAAGCTAAAGGTTATGTGCCAAAATACAGTAAAAAAAAAAAAAAATGTTCTGACAATTTTATTCCACTCTCTCCCCTCTCCGCCTTCAAGAAATCCTTCTTGAGTGATGATCTTTTTTGTTCTTCTAACTGAGCTCAACTGTGTTACATTCCGAAGATGAGTTTTATACCGGTTACAAGTCTTTGCTACCACACACTAATACAAATTTTATATTCTTCACTTATTTTCTTGGATCATTTATCTGGCTAAAGAAAATCTGATTAAAATTCTTTGTTCTGGCATCCTTACTGTGGGTAGCATCAGCAATGCCTTATAGTAAAATGAACAATATCAGTATCTATAAAAACTAATCGCTTGAAAGAAGCCTCTTTTCATCCCAGAATCTCCATCTTTCCTTATAGGGCTCAGGAAAAAAGATAATAAAATAAAATAAAAAATTACTGTATTTTTGCAGAAAATGCAGCATTTTTCATTCTCCATTTAATATTGTCTGAGCACATATCAAATGTATCAAATGTAACATAGAAAAGATGCCTTACATCAGTAGTTCTGTCTTTAAATGACTGCTGTAATTTAATTTATTTTTAAAAAGGAGAAAAGCACACCGTTTGTCAGCTCACTTTTTGTTTATTACCATTCTGATTTGATAAACACTGATTAAGATCACAAGTTAACTCTAAAATCCGAACTATTTATAAAACTGATGAGAAATAAACTAAACAAATAGCTGCCTTATTTTCCCTAGCAACAGTAATAAGTGTCACAATGGTCTTTAAAACGGATTGTTCATGTTTAGGTTTAGTTATCAAAATCCCCAGCACATAGGCTGACAGCTTTTGAAATACATAAACTGTTTCTGTCCTTTTTGTTTCCATAGCAACAGAGTGCTCAAAGCTTTAGTTCTGCACATGAGAAAGGAAAAAAAAAAAAAAACACCCTCTCTGAACAGTATCTGGAATTGTCTGGAACAAAAGAAAAACAGAAGGAAACAAAAAATAAACTGCACTGAATTCTCTTTTACCTCTATTCACACCCCTCCCCCAGTCTGAATAAAACCTAGTACCAAACATTCTTTCCTTCTTTTGATTTTATAGATGGTTTTTTATTGACATGGTGGGTCCTTTGCCTTGGACGTTTATCTAATCAAAGGCTAGACCCATTCATTGTTTAGTGCTTTAGGAAAGTAAAACCCTCACAGTGACATTTATTTAGATGGTTACTGTGTTCACCTTGAAATGGCATTTCATTATAAATACAAGCTTGATGGATACTCTATTTCTTCTTGCATTACACAGTACTGCTATTCATATCACTAAGAGTCTGTAGCTGTTTCTAGGTTTGTTTTGCTGAAAAACTTGTTTTATAAAGGAATGCTGTTTTCTTCAAAATATTTTGTTAAGACTTACCATGAGGGAGAATATTTTACCAAGCTGAAAGAGATATTAATGCATATGTGGAAGTATATCTAAATATAACTCAACTGCAAAACATTTAGTGGGAACAAAATTAAAACAAACAAAAATACACTGAAATTTACAGAGATCTTACCATGGCTAACATATATTGGACTAGGAATGTGCTGCAGTTTAGACAAGCGTTTCCAACCATAGGAAGTTTTACCATTTATTTTTTTTTTCACTTTGAAAGCAAAACAAAGAGAATGGCCCTGGATAATTCATTCCCAATAAACAGAACTATCAATGCACATTCAACAAATGGAAATAATTGTCTGCTTTCAGGTATCGAGAGGAATGACCTAAATGATTTCTAGACGTGAAAATAAGCAGATTTAGTCCTGGGCTTGCTGATTTGTCAAGTGGATATAATACACATGATGGAGAAACTACAACATAAAGTGTATAAGCATAATAAGTGCAAAAATAGATTAGTATAAACACGCTATTCTGCATCATTTCTATTACAAAATGAACCTAATCTTTCTCTAATCTCTGACAGGAGGGGCAACAGTTTACAGTCCATTATAAGATGACATGACACTTCTTTTCAGCATAACTGTTCTTGATTTCCACTAGGCAAATGAAAGGCATTAGAGACAAGTAAGAAGATTTTGTTTCAAGGGCTCTTCTCATCAGAGACAGACTTTAAACAAAACCGTAAACAAATACATTTGAAGAAGGTGTATATAGAATTGCATATGGTATTAATACTTTAAAAAATAATCTAAAATAGGCTGCAGTTGAAGCAAGTTCTGTAGATTTAACTAAAACATCCTTTTATCCAGGACCCTACCTATTGTCTCAGTGGTCCATAACTTTCTATTTCATCAACAACATCAATAACTGAGTTAGATCCAAAATGATCCCAGAACATGAAGTAATGTTACTAAAGATCATATCACTCAGCTCATAAAAATGAAGGGTTTTTTTATTTTGAATAGAGTTGCTTTTAGTCCAGCCAGTGCTGTTTATTGCAGTACATAAAGAATATCTATTATTGCATGTTTTTTTGTTTCGGTCCTCTGTGTCTTACTTAGGTAAATAGCAAGGTAATTTAGATTGCCATGAACATTGCATACACAAAGAGAACATTATGGAGAAAGCCATCATTACCTAAACTATCTTTTGAAGTAATCTCATGGACTTGTGTCTCTCTCCAGTCATGGAGAAACTTAGTATTTGTCTGTGAACCTGCTATTCTAATAGTTAAGCTAGTACTATTGTCATGCATAATTTTAACATGCTAGAGGTACTGAGTTATAATCTGTAGATGTAAACACATTTTTGCTCAATTACTCCTTAAAAATAAATAAATAAACCTATTTGTTGACTTGCAAATGCTTGTTCAAAGAAAAACTCTGTTCTACTTTGAAAAATGATAGAATTTAATTTTCTTTCTTTTGCTTTTCAATTGGAAAAACAGATATATGTTCTTAGTCTTTTACAACTGGAGAAAATAGTTTAATCAACTAAGAGAAAGAGAGAGTGCAACCAAGAGTTCAAGCTAAACATTGTTCTAGACATTTCCTAGTGCAGAACTAAGCTCACAGCTAAAGTACACATGGAAATCATTGAGGTAGCTTAATTTTGAAGAAATAAAATGTCCACTTAACAATCTTGCTCCAATACATCTGTTGTCATAAATCATGATGACGTCTGAATATGGTTTATCATCAGAAATGAGTACTGTTTAAATAGAATAAAATTTTGCCTCAGTAAAAGATTTTCTTTTCTTTCTAAAGAATTCACAACACATAATAAGAAACAAAAAGACAACAGGATATGTCCTCATCAAATAATTATTTTCCATCTGTTTTATGGTGGCAATTGTTGTCTAAAGTTATCACATAATTTATGGTGATTTTAAATTTCCTTTTGCCACGAGAATCATTATATCCCTATTTTCTACACTATCAATAAATAGTTTTCTTTGGTTTCAAAAAAAGATTCTTCCTTATCATTGCCAACCTCTCCTTAAGTCTATTATTAATTTTAGCCAGCAATGAATTTGAATATACTGCATGGTTTCACATTAAATTAAATTGTATGGCCTTTTATAGAATTTTATTGGTGGCTCAGTTTCAGGGAAGTGTCTAGGTTATTTCTTTTTCTTATTGCCATCTAACAGACATATTGCAGATGAAGAAAATTCTTTTAGTTTCAAATCACATTTCAGACAAGTTTGTACTTGTTTCGTGTTTCAAGCAAAACTCTAGTTACATTTAATGGAAGAATTCAATGCATGAAATAGTCCTTCTCTTATTAAATCGAGTAACTGACTGCAAAAGATGTCTTCAAACAGCAAGCTATATAAATGCTAATAAATGACCACTGCAGAAAAAAAAAATGAAATATACACATGAACAAAAATAAAGAGGCTAGTCTCACCCTTACCCAAACTCTCTTCTGATTCAACTTGCTTTTCTGCATAGAAGCCATCCGAGCATCACACACAATGAAAAAAAGCAATTTTTAAGCTTTTTATTACCAGCTTAAAATGTTTCTACACTCTAGCATTACTCTCTTCTTCAATTATTTTTGTGACCACTCCCCAGTGTTATTTCTTAAGCTTTAATTAGCTATTCTATAGTATATTTTTACGTATTCTTAGATTTGTAATTCCGTAACTTAAAACAGCCAGAGAATTCAGGATATAGGTATGTCAATGTTCTCATTATTATCATGTATTGGGATATTTTTAATGATCTGGATGTATATGATAAGCATAAGAATAAAGGTATTCATGCTGGTACACTTTTATAGCACAGCAAAAATTGTGTGTATACAGCATCATCATTGTAAAGTTCCTGCTGAACAAGGGTCCTCAGCAACAACAGAAGAGAAAGGAAGCATCTACTATTCAACTATGTTGGCCCACAACATCAGAGATGGATACTGGTGGTATAATAGTAGAGTTTGAACCTCCCCACAAATATTTCATTGCATTTTGTTGCCGTGCAACAAATGACAGAAGAGGGGCAGTCTGAAGAAAAATCTATGCCTAGCACTGAATCATGTATGAAGCAAAGGTGCATAACTAAATTCCTCTATGAAGAAAACTTCGCAAGCATTGACTTTCATCATGCTTTCTCAACATTTATGGGGACGAAACACAGAGAAGATCATGGTGAGTTGATGGGTGGTACATTTCACCAGTGGCAACAGCAGATCACCTCCACAGGTACAATTTCTTTTTTGTTTTTTTGTTGTGTTTTTTTTTAAAGCACAGCATGCAAACTCCTGTTCACTACCAGTAAAAATGCATAGCTAATGGTAGTGACTATTCTGGAAAAAACAGTTTTGTATCTGAAAATTTGCTCTATCAAGTAGAGTTATTGTGGTCTTGGTATGTGCTATTGTTTCTGTAGAAATAAAGAGGGAGCATCACTTTCAGAATGAATTACATAATATAAAAAACAATTAAGAAAACTATATACCACTGAAGTTAAGAATCTTCAAATCAGAATAAATACATACGTAAATTAACATGCTTACTCATACTCTTACACCTGAATGATATGCATTCTGAAAAATACAAGTGTTTATCAACAAATTTATCCACACATTAGGAATCTGAAATAAACATGTTATAGAACATATAGAAGAGTGATATTATTTCAACTATTATAATTTAAAGAGGTTGGAAGAATTGAGATGTAACGTGTTGCATAATAAACACAGTTAGTTAACACTCTGTTCTGCTCACAAAGAAGTGAAACTACTTCTGACAAGTTCTCATCAATACCAGGGAAAGTAATTGCAGATAGACCAACAACAATACACAAAAAGAAGAGCTGAACTCACCCAGTTGGTGAAGGGGATCACTTCACATATAGCACCCTACCTCAGAAAGCAGCCTAGGTCTAAGAGCTACTTACCCTTCCCTAGCTGGCTGTCAAATGAGCCCAGGGTATCTCCAACCCTGGGTCCACCCTTCATGGGGAACACAGGTGTAAATAACTTGACTGTGCTCCCTGGGCCAGCCACACTCCTTCACCAGGTGCTCAATCACCAGTTCAATCTCTGACCTAACAATTCCCCTATACACTCATAAAGATTTCCTCTAGAATGTAATTGCATCATTTGCAATAAAAAAGATTACCAAGAATGTTGTTTCACACTACTGTATGCAAACCACACAATTCCAAAGCTAAACACCAGTAAATATGGGGTAAGTTCAAACTGAAACTGAACCTCACAGAAAAGACCATTGTTCACTTTTTCTCAACCAGAATTGGAGATATAACAGCTCTAAGTGAAAAATCATGGAATCATAGAATCTTTAGAATTGGAAAGGACCTCTGAAGCCTATCTAATCCATCTCCTCTGCAATGAACAGAGGCAAGTACAGCTAGATTAGTTTGCCCAGGGCCTGATTCTGCCTTACCTTGAAAGCCTCCGTGGACAGGAAATCCACCGCATTTCTGGGCAACCTGTTCCAGTGCCTCAACACCATCAATGTAAAAGACTTTTTCCTTACATCTAACATAAATGTACTCTATTTAAGATAGAAACTATTTCCCCCTTGTTCTATCACAACAGTCTCTGCTAAAGAGTCTGTCCCACTCTTTCCTGTAGCTCCCTTTTAGACACTGAAAGGCCACTATCAGGTAACCTTGGAGCCTTGTCTTCTCCAGGGTAAACAGCTCCAGCTCTCTCAGCCTGTCCTTGTAGAAGAAGCGTTCCATCCCTTGGATCATTTTTGTTGCCCTCCTCTCGATGTGCTCCAACAGCTTTATGTCTCTCCTGTACTGAGGACACCACACGTGGATTCAGTACTCCAGGTGAGGCCTCACTTGTGCAAAGTAGAGGGGCAGAATCACCTCCCTTGGCCTGCTGGTCATGTATCTTTTGATGCATTGGTTGGCTTTCTGCTCTATGAGGATACATTGCTGGCTAATGTCCAGCTTGCCATTGACCAGTACTCCTCAGCTCTTTTTCAGCAGGTTTGCACCCAATCCTTTTGCCCCCAAGACTGTATTTGCAGTGTATATTGCCTCAAACCAGGTGCAAGACTTTGCATTTGGATTTGTTGAGCCTTGTTCACCTGGACCTACTTTCTAAGCCCCTCTGGATGGCATCCCATCTCTCTGGTATATGCTTTGAGATATTTCCAATGGCAATAGTAGCCGCAAAAAAACCAACCAACCAACACAAACAAACGAAAAAAAACACTCGTATTTTCATTAAAAAGAAAAAAAAAGCATAGACAGCTATAGATGTATGGTTAAATTGTAGCTGCGTGTTATATTGACAGGATGTAAATAGAAATTTCAGGAACTTGTCATTACAGTGCAACAAATACTGTTTCAGCTGTGTGACTGTGTACATGCTTACACATGAAACAAACAGCCACAGCATACATCAAGCATGAATATGCAGCACTTGGAGGAAAAAGGATACCCATCCTGACCAGGATCTTTTGTGGGAAACTTCCATTAACTTATGAGGAACCAGATTTTCCTTGAAGGAAGGCAAGTTCTGATTGAAGTACCAAAGGTTCAACCAGTTCTCAGTTTATCTGAATTGCGCAGTGAGTATATATGCAGTCATTCTACACCTACAAGTAGAATACTCCAGAACATCTGGGTCCATTGCAATATTGGGCACAACACCAAACGTTGTGTAAGTCACAGTCCATTCTTGAGTTGTCCTTTGGAAAGAAGCATGCCAAGTTAAAGAGTTTGTTAAAAAAAAAAAAAAAAAAAAAGTATCCTACTCAGAATTATAGAATCATGGAATGGCTTGAGTTGGAAGGGATCTCAAGGACCATTGAGTCATAAAGTTCTAAGCCCCCATGCTGCAGGCCAACTGCTAGATCAAGTACCACAACAGGTTGCCCTGGGCTTCATCCAGTGTTGCCTTTAACACCTCAAGGGACAGGGCATCCACAACCTCTTTGGACAATCTATTCTATCACCTCACCACCCTCTCAGTGAAAAACTGACATCTAATCTAAATCTTTCCTTTCTTTAGTATAAAACCGTTCCCCATTGTCCTATCAGCATTTACTCTTGTAGAAAGTACAAGAGTTTATAATCTTGTTTATAATCCTGCTGTTTATAATCTCTTTAAATACTGGAAGGCTGTAACAAGGTCTCACTGCAAGTCTTCTCTTCTCTTTGCTGAACAAGCCCAGCTCCTTCAGCCTGTCTTCATAGAAGAGGTGCTCCAAGTCTTGGAGAAATGTCCACAAGGAAGCATTCCTGAGAGTACTTGTCTTCAAGAATGCGCAACAACTCTGTACGATATGAGTGACACAATTTCACTATGGGAAAACTGAGAATGCATAAACGCAGATTCATTCCTTGCATTCTAAACATGAAAATTGAAAGATTTATTTTTGATACCCTGCCTAGGTTTGAATAGGTGGATTTTAAAATGAATTTTCATTTTCACTAAGCACAGGAGAGCTAGCTAGTTTATCCTTGTAAAAGAGAAGTTGTATTTGTTAAGAATGCACTGTTCAGATTCACAGAGAGAGTATGCCCTCAATTTCACTGCACTATTGCAGCGTTCATTCAACTGATGAAGTTCTCAACTAAAGGGCAGCACACACTTTGTTCTAAGTTCCTGCTGGAATGAAAAAGCTGACAGGGGAAAACTTGCACAAAAGACATTGTGCTGTTAAAGTTTGCTCAAAGCGACAGTTGTCAGATCTCTTTGAAATGAAATTGAAAAGGAAAAACCAATTTTCTTTGATGACAAAGTTCAGCTCATTTTGTGTGCTGTACCTGTCCAATTTACTTCTATGTAAAAGAATTTATAGCTAGGTCTATTTGAAAATACACTTTATACTAGTACAGGCATAGATCATAATATTTCATTCAATTTTGCATCAAATTTATAGGCAATAAATAAAAATGAATTTCTTCTGTTAAAAAGAATAGGTATTATAATTTTACTTTATTCTTTTATCCTATCAAATGTAATTTGTATAGCCTTGATTTGAAAACAATCTCAGTGTTTTCTTTATTCATATTTTTGGCAATTAATAAATAATAAGATTGATATATTTCAGGAGAATCTCTAGGAGAATCTCCTAGAGAACTTAAGCAAGTGTGTGAAGATGTAAATATTAAATTGAGATAAACTGTAAATAAAAGTTTCTTCTATGTTTTGAAATATGTTCATGAAATATGCATTGATTTAGGTTTGGATAATAGTAAAATATAAATAGATCATGATAATATATAAACTACAATGTCTACTAATTATAAAAAGATATATTTCCTACTATTATATTTTTGAAAATGTTAATAAAACCTGCTTTGTGCCAGACTTCATGCCTGGATACAGAAGACTGGGGTATATGGAAAAATAACTTGAAATGTGTCGCCTTTATGTTTCAGAGTTTGTTAGAATAGTTGGTTAACTGCACAGTCTGCAGGATATTCTAATTTCCCTCTGTTTTTCATGGAAAGGTTTTTGTCCTGCTATGGTACAAGTAAATCTTTTGGAGATAAAAATCAAAGGTTTGAGACAAGGATTAAATTCTTGAAATGAGTATATTATCTACAGCAAGAGTGATATGATTTTGTTACTGTATTTTTTTTTAAAAGTACAAAAGTACCTCATTCCACTTTCAGAACTGTCTCAGTCAAAGCTTGGAACAGAATGATCATCTACTGGATGTAGAGAGCTGCATAGATTTTAAATTTAATTAATAGTTCTGAAACAAATGAAATCTAATTTTCTAATTGTAATGAAATTTGTTTTGCAGGACTGATTGAGAAGTTTAGTTTAGAATGAATGGAGCTGTGGAGGGATGGTCCTCAAAAAGGGTGATGGTCTGCTGGCCAGTGAGTAAAGAAACTTGCCTTTTTTGTTTATCATGAAGTAACCATTTGCTTTGGATTTTATATTTTATGCTTGTAAACTGGTTGTTGTTGTTGTTTTTCTATAGTAACAAATCTCTAACTTTGGTAATGCAAATGAGCTTATGCAGCAGAAATGTAATTTAATATAATTACGTATTCAAAGAACCTGACAGAAGTAACCAATGCTTTGCCTCACAGGGGAAACCAGCAGCAGAAAAAGGGTTTGTGTTTAGTGTAATCCTTGCAAGCACCATCAAAATTGGACTACAATAATCTTTCTTCTATTTATTATTATTATATACTATTTTGTACATAAATCATAGTGAGAGCTAAAAATCTTTAAAATATTCATTACAGCTTAGAGGATAAACAGGTTGAGCGTGTGCAAATCAAAGCAACTGTGTTTTCCTGTACAACACTGAAAATATATCCAGAACCTTTGCCCAAGGAATTCTTTTGTTTTGTTGGCATCATTAGGAGTGAGAACTGTTCCCTTTAAGGGAAGACAGCGCATCCTGCAGAGATAACAGAACACACATTTGTCTCCAGAAATTTCAGGGTTTTGCACATGGGAGTAGAGTATGAATACAATTAATATATATATTAAACATAAGCTCTATTTTGGTATTGTGTTGCTAGGAGCCAGGAATTTCCAGTACTACCATCACACATGCACACTTGTTTTTCCCATGCCATGCTAAACATAGTATATTAAAATCCTCCTTTGCTGCCAGAAGCAGAAAAGAAGATTAAGCTCAACCTCTTCCCAGTGAGTGAATCCTGGACAGTTGACATTGTTGCCAAAAAAAAAAAAAAAAGTCAACAGACTGGCGAAATAGCAAAGAGGTTAAACTTCTGCTTAGTTTACAAATTGGCAAACAAATGAGGATCACTGGTATTTCAATTATTGGTGAATCAATGGGCCTCTAAACATGAAAGAAACTGAAATGTGTTCAGTCTTGGAAAATTCAGTGGTATTGTGATGTGTTCTGAACTGGTCCTTATTTAACAGTGTTGATGGAAATAGAGTTTCAAAAGTATCGACATACAGCTTGAAAAAATTATGCCATTTCAACAACAGCATTTCTTCTGCTTGTCAGAAACAATGCATGTTTTTAGAAAGGAATGATGTATAACATCATACTTATATTTATACTGCATCACTTGAAAGACAGTTATTTTTGTGACATGGTTTGAGCAGTTAAACATCAGGTAAAGGATGGCGACTAAACCTGTGTTTGTCTGAATCTCTCTGATACCCAGGAAGTAAAGCAAAACAAAAGCATTTTTCAAAAATTTTATAAAATATATTTCATGAATTTAGTGATCTTAAACTGTAAGTCTCAAGATGCTTTTTAAATAAAAAAAGTTGATTTACAAGTTGCTCTTACATATATATGGACGTAAGCAAAGTAGCCTTCTGCATTTATGCAACAGCCACTTTGTTGTGGTTTAACTCAGTGGGCAGATCAGAACCACACAGCCATTCACTCATTCCCCCAAAGAAAGATGGGGGAGAGAACTGGAAGAAAAAAAAAAAAAGGTAAAATTTTGTCAGCTGTGATACAGATACTTAATTAGGGCAGAGAAAATAATAATAATAATAAAAGAGTATATAAAACAAGAGGTGCACAATGCATCACTAGTCCCAGCCTGTTCCCAAGCAGCAGATGCACCCCTTGACAACTCTCCTAGTTTTATTGTTCATCTTGATGTTATATGGTATGGAATACTCCTTCGGCCAGTTTTGGTCAGCTGTTCTGGTTCTGTCTCCTCCCTGCTCCTTGTGCATCTCCAAACTCCTTGCTAGCAGAGTAGTATAAGTAGAAAAGCCTTTGACTTATTGTAAGCTCTGCACTGCAGCATCTAAAATATTGGTGTTTTATCAACATTACTCTCATCCTAAATTCAAAGCAAAGCACCACACAAGCTACTAGGAAGAAAATTAACTATCCCCGCCAAAACCAGGACGTTTACCATGTTAATGCTCTAGGGGAAGATGTGCAACTCCTTGTCTGAGTTTCTGAGACTGGATCATTAAGGGACCCTTCTTAAACCCTGTGATAAACAAGGCAACTGCCAGACCTTTTTTATGGGCAGAGGAAGTATTTTTTTATTGTTCTGTGAGGATCAAAAATCATTGGCAACATTTATATCCACTTGTATCAAGCACTTTTTGCTGTTCCAGAAAGTAAGGCTGTCGTGCAAGAAGCTAGTAACACAAGTCTTTCACAAATAGATGAAGAAAAAGCAGAAGCTACATATAAGGAATAGCATTAGAATCCAAACTCTAATGTTTCCCAGACTTACCTAGGGCTTTGCAATCACTACATTTCTTTGCTTGATCTGCAGAGGTTGTTTAGGGCTCATGCTTGAGAAACAAATGTTGCTGCTGATTAAACTCATATGCATTTAATCAATACATGTAACTAGGGCACTGCTCCATCAGGCTCAATATTTTAAACAAATTTGTGTATCAACAGGTCAGCTACAAGGTAGCTTTCTTATTAGAGAATGGTTCACATGATAGATCTGAAGTTGGTATTCCATAGAGGAAAGGAATAAAATGGCCTAGGTAGGCACAGACTAGGTCTGAACACTCCTTGTGGCACTTAGGATGACACACAAACTGCTGATTTGGCAATAGTTCAAAAAACAGCAGCTATGTTTGAATTTGTAGGTGATTATGTCAACAAGGCTCAAGAAAGGGTGAGAAAGAAACGAAACAGTTTCATTGATGCACATACACTCAAATGCAAAAAATAACTTACATTTTGATAGAAACTTGAACTCTGTCCAGTGGTTTAACTCGACTTCTTTTTGGGGGAGGGATTATATTTTTCAGTATTCTTGAAATAGTTATTAACAAATAAGTTCTTAATTACCCTTAGCAATGACTGATGTCACCTAAGGGTGTAAGTTAATTTTTATTTTTGCTCAGCCCCTTAGTATTTTACAATCTAGCTTTAACATGCTTTTATTTATTTTATTTTTTTTCATTTTTCACACATTATTATCAACCTGCTTGAATTTGTTCTATTGCATCCTATTTCAGTGGTGGTGGTTTTTTTGTTTGTTTGTTTTTTTGTTTGTTTGTTAGCTGCTCTCCCAGGTTTAAAAGTCTTTTCTGCAATGTTTTCTTCACTAGCCACATTTAATTAATTGTCCATCTGAAAATTTCTGTTTAAGCATGAGAATGATGTTTCAGAGATTTACAAACATTAGTTAATAAATAGGCCAAATCTATAGACCTGATGCTTACTCTTGAAAAATACTGAAAGGCCACTGAGAAAATATTAAAGGAGTGGGGAGAAAAAAAACAAGAACTCCACCAATTTTAAGAAGGAAAAAGTGAGTGAGTGATGTTAGTATACCCTCCTTACACTACTAATATGATAGAATAAATACTAAAAAAGAGCTAAAATCCTAGTAACAATAACAACTACAGAGCTAAAACAATAACAGTGGAATTTCCTTCCTGGATTTATGTTCGGCTTATATATCAGCAAACCAAGTACATATACCAGAACAAAGAAGCAGAAAACAAAACAAAAAAAAAAAAAAAAAAAACAAGTAAAATAGCCTCATGGAAAGATTTCATCAATCATTGATGAATAATGATATTTATAAATGATAATTGGGGGAGGAAAAAAAAAAACAACCTAGTATATGAAAGAAAGCAGTTCAAGACTATTAAGTGAAAATCTAGATGCTCATTTGGTTCCAGATAACTATTTTCTCTGATTTTCTCTTTAATTTGAAATATCAGAGAGACCAGTAAAAGGGCTAAACAGTGAAGATGGTAGAAAAGGAAAAAATAATAAATCGCTAGGAGTTATTTACTGATACACAGTAGGCAGATACATCAGGCAACTCTTTAATGGATTCATGATACGGAAGAGGTGATACACAAAATAATCACATCATAACTTGAGGATAAATTGAGTGTAAAGAATGAACTGCAGAATGGAACTCAGAGACTATTTTAGAACATTCCTACTGGGTAGTAAAGAATAAATATTCATTCTTAGTATGAGAGACTGTGAAAACATAGATGAAAATTTGGAAGAGGAGGAAAAAAATGCAGCAGAAGAGAACTTATATTACAACTTCAAAAAGAAGCAGGCTTATTCGTATGCGTGTATGGGACAGATCTAATTAGATCTTTGGATCTGATTCTTTCCCTCAAAAATCAGTGACACTGTGCTGGAAGACAGACCACATAAAACAACATGAGTAAGAAACGTGCGTTTTGGATAGGAGGTGCTATGACATGAAAACAACAGTATAAAATTAGTTTTCTTTACACTTTAATTAGCATTTATTACATACATTTAGAAACAATTTTTGTACTTAAAAAACAAAAATGCAAATGAGTGATTCTCTTAGCTTTCTTCCACATTAATCTGATCTGATTTTGCATCATAGGTTTCAAGAGCTACTTCTAGAAGCCGGGGGATTGTGTTTTAAAAATATATTGATCTGCCATTGGCATCAGAATTACTGATTTATTTTAAAGCATTTCTATAAGTTTTATTCCTGTCTATGTCTTTCATTTTTAATTGAGTAAAATCTTTTTTAAAGTAAAAACACTTTTTTAAAGTAAGAGTCAGGTAGATGTAACAAAACACAGAAAAATAAAAACTGTTTGGCTTAGTTTGTATTAGAATTTACATGAAGCAGTGTTTTTCTTATTGCTGTCAGTGACTGTTACTGTGATCTTTTCCAAGATCCATTCTTCATCTGAGTGGGCTGAGACAGATCCTTATCTATCTGTTATTCCAAATAACTTATTTGTAAAAATAAAAAAGTCAACACTAAGCTCAAAGTGCAGGCAGGGGACTTGATTTAGTGTTTCATTTGGATTTTAGTATATCTCGATGCTGATTGTAGTCAAAGCAAAGAATTTTTAATCATGTAATAATAAAAATAATTTTATTCTTTGAAAACTATATAGAACAGTAGAAGGGATGGGATGGGCAATTGGAAAGAGTTTATGGAACAAAAACCATACCATTGTTTTGAACACAGAAAATAAAATTTCTGAAGGCTTTATTTCTGAAAAAGGGTTGTAATCATTTTTGATGGTTTACTTTGTTCAACTAAGAGATGAATTTTGTGCCAAAATAGCTTTAAATGGTTTATTTACAAAATCAGGTATGGGCCAAAATAATATGATAACTGCTTTTATGAAAATCAGGAAGGACATTTGGAATGCATATATCTTGGCAGAAGTGAGGTTTAATTAGAATGCACCTGAAGTACTTCACTGCACTCCCTTTTTAATTATTCCAACACACATCAGAAATCTAAATGCTTTTTTAAAATTTGCTTTGAATCCAGAAACACATTTTCTCTCTCTTGGATATGTTTATTCAGGGTTAATATGCAAGCACTTACAATTAGCTGAAGATTGCTAGCAGCTCTGAACAATCATAATCCCCATTAGTAGGTAGGGCTTCCCCACCAGGGAGACAAAAATGGGAACAAAATAAAACCCATATGTGTTTTCATGGTCATCTTTTAAAAAAATATATCATCTGTTTATACAACAATATCAGTTCAGGATCTCTTAACTATCAGGTAACTTCTCTGTGTACAGGCATTTCATTTACAATATGCAACACTAACATTGCTTGTGCCTTGATGGATTTGTGTCCGTCTCCATGAATTTACACCAATCTAAGTTTCCTGTTAGGTGTTCTCCCAGTAGCACAGGTCAGACACAGGCCCCCTTTAAATTCAAAAAACATTTTTAACTATTCTTCATCTATTATACTTGTCTAGTTCAAATTTCCTGAAATGTATTCAGATCAGCCTTTAGACTGAGCCTAACCCTGAACTAACACTGATAGCCTGTGGAGAGCTAGTGTAGGACAGGCATATCCCACTGAAGTCACATAAATTCTGTCTTTGCTCTTAACAACAACAGTTCTTGTATACCCATGCTGATTTCTAAAGCATTACAAAGCATGTTCAGAGTACATGAATGTAGATCCCCCTTGCTACCATTAGGGTAAAGTTGTAATCCATCAGCTTATGAGAAAACTGATAACCAGATCAAGCTCTGAAAGAAGTGATATCTTAAAAATATTTTAGCCAGCTCTTAAGAAATAGAATGTGCAGTCATTATCCAGAAGCCAACAATCAAATGCTGATGAATATATAACATACACTCTAGGGACTTGGATGCATACCTTGCTTAATAATCAGTTATATTAGGTATCATTTTTTCAGACTGAGCTTTTATGTTTTTCCATTTTAACAAACATTTGAAGTTCACTAATCACTGTATGAACAAAAGTTTAGGAAGTATTTAAGGAATTCCTTTTACCATTAGAAAAGTTTGAGCTAAAATTTTGCATCAGTACATCTGTCATGAAGAATGATGTCTGTCATTTGGATGCTGAAGTTAACATATTGAGAATTTATTTTAAGATTAAAAAAAAAAGAAAAATAATAGCATCTACTGGTACTAATAAAAAACTCAAGCAATCATTTTTCACAAGTTTTGCTTTTGAATTGCTTTAAACACCTCAGGAACTAGTTCAGTCCTCCTGATATAATGACTAAAGTTGGAGTGAGGAAAAGCAAATGAAATAGATAATAGTTTCAGCGGGGACCATTAAAAAACATCAAAAACCAGAGTTGCTTATACAATACATTTTCATGATGCCAAAGTAGGAAATTAATTACTACAAAACAGAAGAAATCCCTAGGAAGAAATAAAAATCAAAATGTTTTGTTTCTCATGTATCTGTGATAATAATGTTGTCACTTAATTAGGTATTAAGTTCAGAAAAATGCTGGCATGGTAAAGCAGACTAATTATATTCTCTTAATAACCGATAGAGGAATAAATGTTAACATTTCTTATCCTTCTATCAAGTATATGCTTGGAAAATATCCCTTTTATTATTACTGTTAATAATTTGCTTTGAGGAAGTTGGCAAGAACTATCAAAAGCCAAGAAGTGTAACATGAATGTCAACTTCACAACATAATCAGGGTCTGGTGGGATGTGTAATAAAATACACCAGACAGTCATTATTATGATGTACTTTTGAAAGAATTACACACACTCATTCCACTCGCTTAGCACCTGAATGAAAACAAGCAGGTGAGAACATCGGTACAATACATCATGTGAGACAGTTGGCATTATGAACGTAACATAAAAAGTGTGACAGAGTCAAAAAATAGTAGGAATGTTCTGTTCATACCTTGCAGGTGTTGTTATTCTTTGATAGCAAAATGAAGCTTGCTGGGGAAAAGGATATGTCTTGTTGTCATCACAGGTAGTACTTCTGTGACAAATTGCAAGGTCTGCTTTTTATTTTTTAGTTTTTTTTATAAAAAGCACAAGGTTCTTAAAGTTATTGTCAGTGTAATTAAAGTGCCAATCTATTCTTAGCTCTTTTGCTACACATTTTTTTTCTTTTTTCTTTTTTTTTTTTTTTCTTCATAAAATGAAGGGCTAGATTAATCATTGATGAACTCCAAAACCATGGCTTTCTGTTGCAGTAATGAAAGACAGAATTATACCATAACATTACTCAGTGACTAAAGAATCAACTCCCTTACCTATTTCTATAATGTATTTCTGGATTATGAAAAGCTACTTTATGCAAAACAAATGACTGAAAAGTACTTTCTCAACTTCAGTTTCCCTCACTTCCACTGCAGTGTTTCAAAATGCAATTTTGACAGGATTCTGCCTCTTACTCTTCCACCCACAGAACTGGAGCATCAACTCTTTAACTCCCAGTACACTATATGATGTTATTGTGTGGAATACCAATAACAAAAATCCTAAAACCATGACACCTGATATATACTGGAAATAGAACACAGGGCAGAAGAAGCAATGTAGGAGGCTTCTAGAGTGTACGGAAGATAACTTCATGATGCAGTTAGTAAGAGAGCCTACCAGGGGAATAGCCACACTAGATCTGCTGTTAACAAGCACAGAAGGACTGATAGGAAATGTGGAGATAGGGAGGTATCTCAGACAGAGTGAACACGAAATAGTAGAGTTCTCAATTCTTGGTGAAGTCAGGAGGAGAGCCAGCAAAACTGCTACCTTGGACTTCCGGAGGGCAGACTTTGACCTATTTAGGACCCTGGTAAGGTGGGTCCCTTCCATACATGAAAGTCCTTGAAGCCCTGGAGCATGCCCAGAAAGGGGCAGTGAAGCTGGTGCAGTTTGGAGCACAAGCCTTATGAGGAGCAGCTGAGGGAACTGGGGCTGTTTAGCCTGGAGGAGGTTTAGGAGAGACCTTGATGCAACTACCTGAAAGGAGGCTGCAGTGAGGAGGTAGTCAGCCTCTTCTCCCATGTAACTAGTGATAGGACAAGAGGGAATGGTCTCAAGTTGTACCAGGAGAGATTCAGGTTAGATGTTAGAAAAAAATTCTCCCCTGAAAGAGTGGTTAGGTACTGGAACAGGCTGACAAGGGAGGTAGGGTCACTGTCCCTAGAAATGCTCAAGACATGTTTAGATGAAGGACCTGGTTTAGTGGGGAATATTGATGTTAGCTAGATGATTGGACTGGATTATCATGGAGGTCTTTCTAATCTTGGAATGTTTGATTCTATGATGAATTAGACTGCAAATACAGCTGCAATTTAAGAATTAAGTCTTGCTGCTTTGTGCTTAGAAAGCCACAACCTTGCATGTATGTGCATAAAATATTCTAGAAAAAAAATTAACTCTCATATACAATTTTAGATCAACAGGCATTCTGGGACAAATATAAGTCTACAGGGTCTTAGTGGCAGGGACAGAATTCAGACTACTGTTTGCCTAATTTGCATTAAGACTCCATGTTTTATGTAAAATCTTGATTGGGATTATTCACGTTTCTTCAGGAGAAAATCAGCTGTAGATGTTAATGCTTCCATGATTCTTGAATCACTGTAAAATACATTCTTCTGTAGTGAAGAGATTAACTCTAGCATGTCATAGATTTGGGATATTATGGATAAACCTTAAAGTAACTACAAAATAATATTAAACAGGGAAATAGTTCATAATCCAATTTGACTGTGATGTCAAAAATGTATTAAAATGTTAAAACTTTGAACTTTTAGCAGGGAAGAATAGCAGTTTCAAAGTGCTGCATATTTATTGCAGAATACATTTAGGATTTGAATTAAGCAAAATATTTCACTAGTAAAAATGTAGATTAATAACATTACAGGTAAGGAAAAACATGTATTTTTATACAAAACCACCTACTTGCATGTATTAAGTGGACTTTAGAGTCCATTGAAGGAAGATAAGAATCCTAGGGGTGACTGCATTTTCACAATCAAGATTAAATATACATCTGAAAATGCTTACAGACTTGCTGTTCTAAACATCACCTAATATGTCTCCTGTAGCTACACTTCATGTATTTTTGTACTCCAGTGTACAATTTCTGTTCTTTGAATGCAAAAGAATTAGTGTTTAATCATGTTTCTTGTCTTTCTGAATCATGTGTAGCTAAGAACAACTTTCTCATTGTTTTTGCCATGTTTGCAATTTTGCACTCTTTATACTTCTTACTGATACTTGTAAGCATCATGAAATAGTTAGTAACTAATAATTGATATTATTTATACAAGTACTTCTACTTTTCTGTGCAAAGTTCCATGCTTATTTCCTGCTGTAATGTTAACTTCTTATTCCAATGTAGAGGGTTTTTTTCTTGATAAGTGCATTCAAATCTGATTGCAGATTGACCTTAGTTTGTCTTTAGGTTTAAGTGCCAGTTATAATGTATGCAAACAGCAGATGGGTAGAAGAACTTGAATGGTTTTAACCATACCAACTATGCACTGAGAATTTAGGTAAGCATATGGAATTTTTGAATGAGCAATGAAAACACCAGGCATGGGAGAAATGAAACAAATTGCTGAGAGATAAAATAGTGTCATCAGCTGTATGTGTTTCTAGAGTGAAAGTGCAGTAAAAAAAAAAACCCTCACCAAAGTCACATGACAAGAATCACACAGAAATTGGATAGAATATAGGGCCCTAGATTTGGTCAGCATTTAAGGACATCGTAAATGGAGTTTAAAGATGCTAAGAAAAACATAAAAGTTACTGACAACTCAAGAGAAAATGATATAAGTGTATTGTATTCAGGGACCTTAATTTTTAATACATAATGGTAAACAAAAACAAGTAACAGGAGTTCGCTAGAGCAGTGGGATAAAAAGAATTAATATCAGGTCTTGATAGCCCCAAAATCAACAACCATGTCAAGAATGGATAGGTGATAGCTGTATCTATTTCTGCATTTCATTTATCCATTTACTGCATTTAAAAGACCCAGAAGGTCATACTTTAGCATATTTAATTCATTTTTCCTGACAATATTTTTTTCATTGTGCTGTCAGTTGATAATGCATATAAAATATTTTGTCTTCATATAGCAAATATTTAGTTTTTATATTGTCATTAGTTCATCCCCTTACTTTCCCTTCCTTCAACATAAAATTTTCCGCATTTCTTCCTCATATTAGCTAAAAATACATGTGGTTACTGAAAATAACAATTCCTAATATGCAGTACAGTAACTTAAGGATAAACAAAAGTTAATTAGGATACTATCATTTAGATGATCCTTTCATTACTCTTCCAACATGAATAGTAATGCATTAATCACAAACATTAAAATTCTAGAATGAAATGATAGCTGAGATGTTAATAGACTTCTTCAATTCTTTGTTTCACATGCATGAATTGCACATTGTTTTTATTGTTCGTGCTTTTTGTTACTTCTATTTTGTAGGTTGATCTAGTTTACAAATAAAACCTGTTATTGGAAATATCTTGGAATTCTGGCAGTTCTATATAGTGGACATTTCAGCATACTCAAAATATGGATCTGTGGAATAAATTCTCTTTTCCTCCCTCAGACATTCTTTACACATGAATATAATGTATAAATGTCAGTGAAAATACTATGATACATTACTCTTAACTCAGTTATCAAGTACATGGTACCTATTCAGATTAATGGCAGTTAATACATTCTTGTATCCCTTGTAAATTGTTAGAATATGTCTAAACTTGTTACTGGCAGCACCATAAACATGCCAATGAAATGCTACTATCCATAATCCAGCCTCAGTATCTCAGATGGAGACTATAGGACTTTGCAGTTAAAGTTTAGTAATTATGCATTACAAAATTATTCTCTGTAACTTATCATTCATTAATTATGATTTGATTTGTAGTTTCAAAAGGAGAAAATGTATCTACATTCGTTAACATTTGGACCTACAATATACTATTATATTTTTTAATGTAGTAATAATTTATGGATGAATATAAAGAATCCTAGAGAAGAGGGGCTCAAGAGAGACATTATTACACTCTACAGCTACCTGAAAGGAGGTTGTAGGAAGCTGAGGGTCAGCCCCTTCTCCCAGGTAACTAGTGTTCCTATGAGAGGTAATGTCCTTAAGTTGCACCACAGAAGGTTCAGGTTGGGTGTTAGGAAAAAAATTTATTCTTAGAAAGAGTGGTAACACATTGGAACAGGCTGTCCAGGGAAGGGGTGGAGTTAACATCCCTGAAGGTTTTCAAGACAAAGGTAGGTATGGTACTTAGGGACATGGTTTAGTGAGCATGGTGTTGATAGATAGATGTCTGGACTAGGAGATATTTGTGATTTCTATAGAAAGAGCAAATTTTTTTAAGAAAGTACAGACAAAAGTATGACTCAGTTAATGTCCTGCATACCTGGAAAAATCAGGGATTTTTTCTTTTTACAGAACAGTGTTTGATCAGAATTCTATTGTAAATATCAGAGCTTATTTATTTTTCTTTATGGTTCTAGTTATAATCTCATCAGTGCAGAAAAGAGATGTTTATACTGTTGAGCTGAGAACAAGAATTTGACACCTACCCATGAGTAAGCTGTCAGAGAGATAAAGCAGCCAAGATTATCAATAAAAGTTATGATATCCATGCAGTTGAAGTTTATTTTTCATTTCTTTACTGAGAAGGAGCTCATGTCTTTCTAGCCCATTGTCATATTCTCTAATGTAAAACCTAAGTTCGTTATTTTTCAAGTTTTCGCAACTGAACTTATTTTTAAGGCAGTGCAGTATATTATACAAGTCCTGACTAAACAAAAAGATATATGATATTCTGAAGTAGAGAAAAAAAATAATGTGGACATGTGAGTCACACTGGAGATTAATCATATTGCTGTAAAACAAATAATTTACATTTAAATAACTTATCTGCTTTTCACTTAAAAGTAATTTTTATTCTTTCTCGACTAATCCACAAATTTATAAGGTAGCTTGATCATATTTATGCAATAAACCTGAAAATTTTAGATATGGTATGTAATCAGTTTTACGCTCCTCATCTCAGTTTCCAATCTCATTACAAATTGCAATTTTCAGTGCAGATTACATGATGACCCATCAGTGGCTTTGTTGTTTCCGAATTACTGATTCCTTGCCTACTGCTAGATAAGAACAAAGCCTATGCATCAGCCTGACAGCTTGCAAACAGAAAATGGGCTTGTAGGATTGGATTTAAATCCCAGGTGTAGAGGATAATTACCACATCAGTCATGCAGTAACTGAAAAATGGTATTTCAACAAGAAAAATTATATTCCTTTTATACTGCCAACAGAAATCATTATTTGAGGCTTCATATCAATTCAGTATATCATTACATGTGCACTGTACTCATTAAATGTAATGTTTGTTACAACCTAAAATAACTTTTTTTCAGATGCTTTCATGGCTGAGGTAGCTAAAAATCAAGACTTGTGAGATTCTGACAATACTGAGGTCATTCAAAGGTATAATGTACATTATAAAAGAAAAATAACAGCAGAGCCCAAAGCATTCAAAAGCTCTTCAGCAGTGCTTCAGGGGAGGAAAAAAAAAAGAATAAAGAAAAGACAACGCTAAAGTAGGAAGGCATAAATTTTACTTTGGAAAACCCTCTGGGGTTAGACCCTTTGATATAGGCCTTTTCCATTCAATTAAATAGAATGATAATAAGACACAATCATCACTTTTGTGGGCTTATCTATTCTATAGATTTCAGTAAACAAGATACTGCTTTCAATTTATTACTTTATAGGCTAAAAAAACCAAAACAAAAACCATTCAAAACAGACCAAAAATAAATTAATCACTGTATTCAAGCACAGGTTTATTGTACTTTTGAGTTTATAACTTAGCTGTCATCAACTCTATTTTGTAATTAAGCAAGTAGGAGGGCAATGTCGTTTTAACGGACTACTCTACGGATCCAAATAATTAGGAACTGGTATTTCAGAGTGAGGAGAAAGAAGATACAGGCTAGATAGTGCACTCAAACTAGAATGTCACTTCTGTTCCATATCATTATGCATGTCTGAGTTGTACAATCTGGACCACTAGTGTCCTAGATTTCCCAAGGAAAGCTTTGATAACAACTAGCTAAAGTTTATATGGATAGTTATCTTCTGTGTAGTTTTGTACTTTTAGAAGAATGATTTTTTAAGTGGTCTTAAAACAAATACTCCAGACTAGTTTATCCTGACATCAGGAAACAAGGGGGATGATTTATTTTTTTGGGAAACACATCTGGATGGATCAATTAGTGCCAGGTCTCAGTGAGAAAAATCTTAACAAACATGATTTCCATAGAGCTTTTCCTGTAGCTTTACAGAAACCAGGGTTCAGTTTTGTCTTTAGCAGTCTCAGAATTACATTTAAATACACACTTGCTACTGGAGAAGCTATGAATAAAGATAACAGTTTGCAATCTACTACTAGAATTTTAGATACAACTATTAGATTTGTAAGCAGTTACCCTAGCTCCATTTTCTCTCCGTCACTGCACTTTCTCCTCCCCTAACAGTATGTCTAGTAAAAAAAAAAATAATCTATCCTCCAGAGAGGAATGACGCCTGCCACAAATTCCACCTCCTCTATTTTTGTCCTCCTTGTTCTCATGTTCCTTACTGACTCAGACTTGTCAAGCATATGTCTACAGGGAATCATACAGCCCTTGGCCTACAAAGGATTTGAGTGCTGCATGTTTTTTCTCTGGGGTGAGTTGCATGCAGAAGGGTTAGGGTATCCTCAAAATGTTGGTTGACTACATATAGCACTGATTTTTGGAGACAGCCTCTGCTAATGGCCTCAAACTACCTTCAAAACTAGCTCCTACACAGGCTCAGGAAATGTGCAAAAGTGCTAGAAATAAGTTGCGCAGAGATGAGAGGCACTGACAATTCTGTTAGAGACAGGGAAAAATTAGGATAAATTTTTCCAGTAAATTATCTTCATTTGTTGTTTCCAGATGTTTCCATAACTTTTTACTTAGTTGTCTGTACAAACCCGAACAATCTAAAACTTCCTTTTAATGTCTCATAACTGAGCATGCTCATGATGCAGCATAATATATTATCTTTGAGAGCAAGGGAAAGGGCTTAAATAGATATATGGGATACGTGGTGTCTGAGTAGGGAGGATATAAAAGACAAACTGACATAAGTCTTATATGATATTTTCATCAAATAATAGTTCAAGAGACTGTAACAAGAATAAGCCAGGGACCTTGTCTAAACTTTATTGCAGTAAGTGTATAGAATTAAGACTTGTAGGGAAGAATCTTACGTGTGCTTCAATATGTGGAACATGAGGTAACTAATTCGCAACTTAATTCTTAATTTGCTGTTCACTGTTTTAATTTGCCATCTATTCTTTAGATATGCTAACAATTACAAAAAATACAGAAAATTTAGTTGCATATTTTGTAATAGCCTCAAAAACTACTAAAAGATCTGGAAATGGTATTATCCATTATCCCATTATTCTGAGAAGAATAATGAATACTTACTTGCAAATCAGGTGGTAGTACTAAGGCATTTGTATCTGGCTAAAGTGAATGAAACTAGAAATTATCATTTTGTTCTGCTCCTACAATGCAGTAGATGCAGTACAATACAGTATCAGTGATTGGACTGCTAAGAAAGACAGCTAAACAAACCCCAAGTTTTGGAGTATCCCATGTTGATCAGTCTCCTTTTTCAGTATCACCTCTTGCTTTCCCAGAATGTGCACTTACTACTACTTCATATATTTGACTTTCAGTATTTTCAGATACAATATATAGAAAAAAAAACTGCTGAATGTTATAGGGTAAAAAAGTAAAAATGCCAGATTGTCGCTTTTACTCCATGATATTGCTAATCAGAACAGTCTATATACAATTACTGCGGATTCTTAAAACTTCAAATGTTACCTTTTCTTTGTTACAAAACGTAGAATGCTAAAGAGTTGTATGGTTTATCAGATCTGCTACAAGAAACGTATCTTACCTTACATACTCCATCTGTTCTAATGTGGTTGACAAAATAGGTGAGGACTAGCCAAGAGGGACACTGCACGTAGTGCTTTGAGTAAAGGGCTGCTTAGTATTGCTGCCATAGAAACACTGAGGATGGGAGCTTTACATCTTTTATGTCTCTACATCTCCTATAATTAGTACTGATAATGACACATGCAGATTTGAAGGTACATACAGCTTTGCTGATAGTAAGCTAAGAAGATTAAGACTAGCGGCAGTAACTTCATATCACTTTTATCTATATTTGTAATCTAGTTCAAGATGAAGCGTAAATAAGAGTTTTCGTAGTTGCCGTGCCTGTTTTAAATCTGTATCATGACACTGACGAATAATCAGAAATGAAAACATGATATTTAGCAACATATACTGTTTCTATGCTTTGAACAGTGGCATAGAATTTATTACCTTGCAAAAAGAAAACTATTTACTGTCGGAAAGTTATTCTTTGAAACTCCTACATTAATAATAACTTACATATACCTCAAAGTACACATTAAATGTTTAACTTGATTCTTGCAGAAAACCCTCTAATTCTCATTATTTTATAGTTGCTTGAATATCTAGCTTTTGTGTTTTAAAATATTTGCATTTATATTTTTCCCAGCTTGAACCCAGAAGACCAGATCATGCAGGAAGATAAAAAGCCCTGGACTTTAAACACTACTTGTGCTCTTCTTGTCTCCTTGTCCTTGTCTTAACTTTAACTATAACTAGAAGATATATAACACCATTAAAAGGAGTAACAGAAGTACTTGGTGCCAATCAATACCTGATGTCTTCTTATATTAGTTGCTGTATGGCATCAATCAATAAACTAAGAAGATAGGTGTAAGTTCTAAACACTAATCCCTAACCTTAACTTGATTTTATAGTTAGAAGATTCACCAGCAGAAAAAACAGAGAACATAAATCTGTGACTTCAGCTAACAACAGCATTCTTCTTGACATAAACCATTATCTCTTGATATTTATACAAATAACAAATGCACAGATAGAAGAGTGGTGTGGTTAAGATGGTATTTAACAGGCTTATAGTTAGAAAGATCATCGTGGTGGAAAGAGGCGATAAAAAATAAAAAGAAATACTCACCTATGTCCCTGACTTACAGTAGAAAAATCCAAAAGAAGATATCTCCAGAATGAGATCCTTCCCCCTTGGCAGTCAGCCCTTAAATTGTGCCTAGGAGAGGCGGAGCCAGGCTCCACCCCTTCCGGTCACAGAGGTGAATTGCCTTCACCCGTGCTCCCATGGCTGATTCAGTTTGCCTCAGGTGATCAATCAGTGGTTCAGGCTGTGACTCAACAGTTCCCATGCAGTATTTCTTTCTTCTAGCTGAGGCTTTTAGTTTTATTTTATCCTGTTGTTGTTGTTGCTGTTTTGTATTTTGGCTGTGAAGATTAAGGAATTGCTTTATTTTCATGCTTATGAGATCTTTCTGATATTTCCTAAGCAGTCTCACTTCATTCAAACGGATCTCTTTCACATTTTAGGACTGAGATTGTAATAGTTTAACGCCTCTGTTGAAATCCTATGTTTACATTCATTCTTCAATAGTAAACTAACAGTTTTCCTACAAATTAGTTTCCCTGAGAAATCCTATAAAAATATTTTTAGATTTTTTTCTTCTTGGTGCCATTACACCCATTCTTTCTTAGAAAACAACAACAAGAACAACAAAACAATTCATTTAACTGCATCAAAGTCCACAATTATTCTTATGTCTAAACTGAATTTATTAAAAAGTAGAAATTGTTATCTAGCTAATAATAAACCTTCTTTTCAATGAAGGAGGCCTGTGTTATGTGGGAGATCAAATCAAAAGATCATACTCATCTTTTATGAGCTTAAAACCTAAAATGACTGCAAAATGCTCTCCAAAATATAATGTAGTCAGTAGAACAGAATGCAAGTTTATGTCCAGATCATTGTAGGCTGCCTTGAAAACCACATTTTCTGTTTTTATAAAACAAACTGAAAATCCGCTTGAGGATAGGCTTCATAATTGTTGCATCTAAACACAATGTTTCCTCCTTCAGATTAAATGACAGTCATAAGATTCAAAGTTATGGTGGAGTGACATCTGGCTTCTCAGTAGATACCTCAGGCAACTGTGTTAATGACTTTGGAGATAGCTGTGTATTTTTAATAGAGTTAGGATTTTTCCCTGAAGTGTATTGCCCTCTTACACTTAGGCATTTTTTCCTTCTTGTACTTTAGCTCACATTGGTATCACTCAACCACTCCCAACCCTGACTATAAGCCTTTTCTTCTATTATTTCCATCTTCTACAGTATATCTTTCAGTTGGTTGATCAGTTGTTTTTTTGTTTGCTTTTTTCCCCCCAGAAATATATAAATATATGTGTGGACTTGGCTATCTATTATCATGGAGCTTCAAAAATGTTTGGGAAGTTGAGAGTTTATTGTTGATGTTTAACAAAACTGCTTTATAAAACATTATGAAAGAAATGCACACTTAAGGAATAGTGACACTTAGAATTAAGAGCTACACCTCAAACTTATTGTAAAAAGCAACAATTTCAATTATAAAAGATGAAAAGAGAAAATTCTTTTAATATTTCTCAACAGGTGAGTATGTATGAAACTATGTCTATGGGCAAGCATATGAGATGCAACTTTTCTAAATTACAATTGAAACATTTGTAAATATTATCAGGCTAAAATATCTGTTAAATACAATAGGGAATGAAGGGAAATTTGCATTTATTTATTTATTTATTTATTTAGGCATGGTATTATAAAACTTGTGCAGTCTTGTGCAGCCTTTTAAAATGTTAATCCTACAGGATATCTGAAATCCTGTACTCAGAAACAAGAATTTCACTCCTTAATCTTCCTATCTATTACTGCACATAGAATCATAGAATCATAGAATCACCAAGGTTGGAAAAGACCCACAGGATCATCCAGTCCAACCATCCACCAATCACCAATAGTTTTCACTAACCCATGTCCCTCAACACAACATCCAAATGTGACTATATAAAACCCTAAAATAATGATTGGATCCATTGTTTTATTGGAAAATAATGTTAAGCCCCTTTTTGATATCTCTTCAATTATCAGTGTTATCAGAATTAGAATTATCAGTATGACATCAGACTCCCATTTTGATATTTTCAGCCATTAGGTTTGTAGCATTTTAACTTTCCCTGCTTGTCTATAGCACATTTCAAACATAGTGCAAATTAATTTAACCTTAAGGTTTCAGTAGCACCTTCTGTGCTGGCTGTGAGGTAACTGACCTTCAGAAGCCACCCAGAGCAAGTGCTTCTGTAGAAGTAGAAACTAGTAGAAATAGTGTGCAGTCTAGGGCTTCCTACAGCACCCAACAACCATGAGAAAATAGCTGTACCTTATCTTTGATCTAAAAGTTCTATGTAATTAGAAACCTAGACATGTCCTAATCCTATTTTCTAGAAACCATGTGTGTAGTAAGCTTGTTAACTAAGTGCCTAGGATGGCTGTATTAGTCATCGGACAGTGATAAGGCCTGCAGGGGGCCTCTTAACCTTGAGAGACCGTGACAACACATTTCCTGAGGATAAGGAAGAGGAGGAAGTAAGACCAAATGTGGAAAGGACAGTCCGTGTCACACATCCATTGGGCAGGAAAAGTAACTTTGTGATATCAGAAAAGATATAAAAAGAGTGTGTTGCTTGCAATAAATGCCATTTGCCGCTCATCATACTGATGTCTTAAATAGCGTGCAAATGGTCTGGGACGGGGCGTGGAACCGGTAGGGTCAGGCGCTGGGTCCGAGGACTGTCAAGCCACTGCACACCAGGTGGGCTGATGCCTGGGTTGCCAGAACAGAGGCAACACGTGTGACAATACATTTCAGGCACGTTCCTTTTTGAACATGAACTAGTGAATTCTGTCCTCTGATGGCAGAAAGGATGCAGCAACTTTATGTCAGCTAGGATTTACACCATCTAGGATTTCACCTACACTAAGAAAATAGATAGCAATGCAAGTCAAGCCAGTAACTTCAGTGTGTGAAAACAGTAACATCTGATCCTTAGACAGAAAGCCAGTATATTCTATGATTCTTGTATATGATTCTATGATTACAGGGCTTTCCTTAAATGTACTAAGGTACATAGATACAGTTCACAGGTTGTGTTTTGGTTGTGCTGTATATACATCCCTTTTCCTCCACAGGAATTATTATAGCTTTCATTTACTTCATAGATGCCATTTGTGATTCTAACCTTTAGCTAAAACACTCCCCTAATACAGTTATATTTAACCAAGAATGACTGAAAAACAGATAATTTGTGTATATTTTTTTCATTTAGATGTGAATTTTAATGTGCCTGTAGTCAAAATACTGATGCAAAATACAGCTAGAACTGTAACAAAAGTAAATGTCTAAGTTAGAAGAAACTCAGTACAAAATTTGAAATCCTTAATGATGTATTTGTCTTCCAAGCCATCTCAACAACTACTCATGTTAAAAAATGTGCCATCCGAGAAATATTTCTATTGGCCAAAATTTTGAGAATATTTTGAAAACTGAAAACTATTTTTTCAAGTCAAAATAAGCACAGTATAAATATTATATATATACATATGGTCAGCTATGAATTACACTCAGAAACAGTGGAAACTACTCTTTAAATGTTGTCAGTCTCTTCCTTCTTGCTCAACACAAAACTTCAACTCTATTAAAAAATCAGTGCTGCTAGTAAAGGTGTGAACAGATGTTTTATCTCCACGTTTTGTGCATAAATGCAAGTACTCTGATGTAAATTGATCAAACTGTAGAAACAAATCACTTAAAATTTGTGCAGTGATTAATAATAGATGCCAGTAATCAAATCTCCCTGCCACCAGCACATCTGTTACAGATAGTTTCTAGTTTGCCCTATTATGCAAATGTGCAATAAAACAAATACATTACCTGATTTAACAGCTGGTTGAAAAACATTATTTTTAGGTGATTCTTCTTAATGTATTGTTTTTACCATTGATAACTGCTTTATGCAGACTAATTCAATTATGTTTATGTAAAGGGTCACAGAACTTAAGAGGAAAAAAAAACTGCTGTAGAATTTAGAAGATATTTATAACTCCACAGACACACAGACTTTCTAGATGAACAAAATACCCAGAAAAGTTTGCCTTGAGTCCAACTCTTATAAATTTTCTTATATAACATGGCTCTTCAACACTAATACTGTCATTTGCTAGTGACACTAAGACCCTGAAAGGACTTTGTTTCATCACCATTCATCAAAATGAATTAGATCTCAATAAAATCTCTTTGATAGGTTCATGAACTGAAGAGAAGAAAGGATCAGTACCAAACTGACTTCCATTTAAGGTATATTTAGATCATAATGTGCAGTTAGGCACACATGAGTTGAGGTACTAGACTGTCAGAACTTCAGGGTTTTTAAAGTGAACAATAATTGATTTCTATTTTTTTTCCTATCTCAGGAGAATATGACAGATTGAGTGAAAGTTTTGGTTCTTTATTGTTCTTCTCCAGTGCCCCACTTTTACTTTTGCAGAACAGAAAAGAAAATAAAGATAAGAGATGTAAAATGCATCCCTAAGACAAAACTCAGTTCTGAAAATATTCACTTTATTTCTACAATTGTGTTTTTCTCCTAAAACTGTGTATACTGAATTGTATATTTTAAAAATTAGTGGAAAAAAATGACACAAATATTAATTTCAAAGAAACATAATCTTTCAGCTCCCTGGGTTATCAAATATCCAGCTGTGCCAGCAAAGTATATTGCTCTGGAGGGATGCATTTTAATATATTCATCTCAGAGCTGAATGGGATGGTTTATAAATCACATTCAAAAATTACCAAAAAAATATATTTTAACCAAAATTTGAATGGCCTATCGAGAGACCATAATAATATACAAGACATATATTTTAGTAATCCTACAGCCAAAGAGTTATAACATCTACCCTTTAAGGATATGAAATGTAAATTAATGTATCAACCATAATCAGGGACTATTAAGTGGTGAAAAGGGTTTTTTTCTCTATGAAAAAACAAAGAGAAGTCAGTATTAGAGAAGCATATGGTACACAGTTCTTATTCCTTTTTCTTTTTGCATTTTGTGTGCATGCAGAAAAGTTAACTTGTTTGAAAGATCAGTAAAAGAACACATCATACTTACAGTAAAAATGTCTAGAAACTTATCAAGAATTCATTAACAGAATGACAGAGAAGTCTGTGCTTGTTCAAATTACAATAGATCTCATCTGCAAAGGCAGGTCTGAAAAACAGGAACAGAATTCCCTTGATTCCTTAGCTGCCTTGATTTTTGTCAAGTTAAAAATACAAAATCAAGTCTTTCTAGCAATATTCTTTGTAAAGTTCCAAACCAAATAAAAGTGAGGAATATATTTTGAAAATGCTAAGGCCTTTTCCTATCTTCAAGATTTATTTATTTATTTTTGACGTAGTGTCTAAAGAAATTATACCTATATATGAAAAGAAATTACAAAAGAAATGGAGCTGAAACTCTTCTTGAAAAGGGCAGAAATTATATTGCCCCCACAAAGCATATTATATGAAAACAGGCATCTAGTGCCATTTTAGAAGCCACAGTACATCCAGTCACACCAGACAGGACAGAAATGGCACAAGACACATACAGCCATACACCCTCTGGAAAGCAAAGGTCAACTGAAAAAAAGTCAAATGAATAGAAAATATTAGGTCATCTAAAATGATTTTAGTTTGTAATGTTATCTACTTTGTTCCCTAGCAATCTTTTACTTGATAAATCATGGAAAAATTTATATGACTCCTAAGTTCCCTTTCTACATTCTTGATTCTCATATTCCAGATTACCAAACCATTGAAAGGGTGTTCACAGTGAAAATAAAGCTGTGAAAATACCAAACATACATGGCTTTCCATATTTTTATGTACAGCTTAATGGAATATGCTGGGAAAAATTTACACTACCCAGTTTTTCCTGATCATTTCTGTTAATTCCTTAAACATCTTTAGCTGGTCCCTGCATTCTTATGTGTATTTTGGAGAAGATAAGTATCTAAGAGATGTGAAAGTAGCCAATTACTTTGTTTTATCTCAATTAGTTTATTCTATAATTATCTTATGAATGTTAAGAAAACCCTGTGACTTGTAGACAACGCTTTTCACTCTTAGAATTTTTAGCTCTTTGAACAAAAAGTGACATATATTAGCAAACCTTTGGTGTATAAGCAGTTAGTAGGAAATTTCTCAGCATCAGATTTAAGGAATTCATCTGTATTTGAGTATTTTTTAAAAAGAGAATAGTTATGGCCATACTGTAGAACAATAACTTCAGAAGTAAGATAAGTTGCCTGAGTGCTCTTATATCCTAATGGTTTGGCATCTGTAAAGTGGTGAGGAAAGGTCATTTATTATGATGTAGGGGGAAGCCTGGACAGTCTTCAGGGAAATGTTTATGTATGAACTAGAGAATGATCCAATCCAATAGAAAAATTACAAGTGTACTTTCCACAGTGCTGTATGTATATGAGGTTTTCATTACACAACTTTTTTTCATCAGTAATTTATAAATATTTAGTAAACTACATAAGCAATCAAGAAACTAACAATAATCTTTCATGCAAAGTCACGCACAACACCTGTTAAAAAATATATTCCATTTGTAATTCAGTAAGCCAGCCAGAACTGTATAAAAGGAAAGAGAGAATAAAGTCAGTATGTTTGTGGTGTGGTAAAAAAGAATGAAAAAATACCATAAATTTGCAGTGATCAACTCCGGAAAAAAACCATCCCTGAATAAAAATTTTAAGACAGAATTAAGGGGAAGAAAAATAAATTACTTGATCAGTGCACAGAATTATCCTATAGGATCAGCAGAATTAAAGATAATGAATGAATGATCTGAAGTTACAGATGCAGCAAAAATTATGCATTTAGAGCACACACAGTACATAACGAAAAGGGCACTGAGATGATAAAAATGGCCACAGAAGCCCATGGTAATAGAAATTCTACAGCAATGCAGTAAAGATGAAATATGGTGCTATGAAGTCAATAGATTAGTGAGAGAGTTGAATACTGTTCAACTTCCCTCTTACAAACCACCCCCCTCCTCTCTAGCCTCAGCTGTTCACAGATGTCAGTCAGCTTACTCTATGCGCCCTCCATATAATTCATAAAAAAATATGAAACTGATTATTTTTTTTCTGGTAATAGAGCAGAAATATGGATGTGTTGCCCAGCTGAAACTCACAGAACTAACTGTCTGCTGTCTTGAATTTGTTTTTTATCAAATGATTTGATTGAAATGCTAAAACTTGTCTTCTTTCTTATTCTTTAGAGTTTAAATCTGGAAGATTAGCTTTAACCTGGACTTCTGTCACTCAATGATGTCCGCAAATTTGCAAGGAAAAAGTGAGTTATCTTTATCTCCATGAGATGTGCACCGAAAACTTCAAGATCAGTTTTACCCCATTACCTAGTTGCAGCATGAAATATAATCAGATATATGTTAACTTTTTTCCCACAAAGGAAACGATCAAGCTTATTTATTTATTCTTTGTTTTATATAAGTTTTACTGACAACATCAAACACCTATAACCATTTGCTACGATGCACCTTATTGTGAAGAAAGCTGAATCCTGTAGAGAAGCTTTATGTTGGTCTGGTGCTAAACATAGTGTTGTTTCTTGATTGTCTAAAGGATACCAGGTCTGTAGAACACAACCACAGCAGTATTTAACATTGCACACCATTACTAGCTGCTAGCCATAACATACAGCAAGATGAAAGATGCAGGGCTCTCCAAAAATAATGCCTCCTTTTTATTTCCATGAAAACTAAAACAGATAGAAAAAAACACAATAATCTTATTTGACAGAGTAAATTCTCAGGCAGAAAAAAAAAAACACACTATTTTTAAATATAGTCACCACCATTAGTATGTCTTCTTGCCAGTGATGAAAAAGAGCCTGCATGATGCACTTGCAAAAATGTGCATGGTGTCTGAAATGTGGCTTGTCTTTCTCATCTCTGTCACCACTGCTGAAACACAGAAATCCCTGCCTCACTGTGCTCACATCCACTGTTTGGTCTCCAAAAACATTCAGTAAGCATTGAAGAGTGTCAACGTGTGCAATTTTTTCCTCACAGACTCATTCAGCTACACACCTTTTGTTCATATGCACTTCAATGTCAGACACCATTTTGTCAGACTGCCACCTTCTACCACCTGTTGCATACAACAAAATATAATGAAATATTGGTGGGAGGCTACAACCCCTGCTGTCATAGTACCAACATCTGTCTCTAACAATGTGGGCCAGTACAATAAAATAGGAGGCATGCAAGCTCTTGCGCTTGGCTACTGAAAATGCATAAGTAATAGTGGTGACTATGTTGGAGAATAGCCTGCTTGCCATTGAGAATTTGCTCTACTAAATTGGGTCATTTTTTCTTTGTATCTGTTGTAGGTTCCATGGAAATAAATATGAGGTGTTATATTCAGACCAAGTTATGTAGTTACCTACTTGGATCCTAACGAAAATCAACATAAATCCTGGGAATGGCTTAATTTTATTACTCTAACACCACCAGAAGATGTATAAACTACTTTCCCAGTGTATTTAGAACACATATACAGAGCAGAGACTCCAAATTGTGAAAAGTCTCTATGTATCTCTGTATGGCTTTATGTAATTGTACTCTTAATTTCTTCAAAAATAGCTTGTGTTTCATGTGCATCATGTAGCATTTCTTTTGACTAAATCACTTTCCTCGATATTTATACCCATTTATTTTCAGTCACATACTTTTTGAAAGCACATCTCACCTTCCTCTGGGCTCAATAATCTGAAAAAACACCACCACCAACAAAAAACAACAACAATAACAGCCAGTTTTAAGTTTCAGCTGTTGCCAAAATAGTTTAATTATCCTTGACCATAACCTTATGGACAAATCAAAGATTATAGTCAGGGCACTATACAGTTCTATGTATTTCTGTCTTTCTTATAATAAGCAGTAAAAACAATGCAGAAGTTAACCTCTGTCTTCCTTGTTTCCATTACTGTAAAGTAGAGAGAGGAAGATTATAGAGATTTGTGTTATATACACATAGCACATCTAAAAGTACATGAAAGTGAGTATATAGTTGGCTTGGAAGATCTGATATTGATACTAGAATCAGACACTTTTAAAATTCTGTTTAAGTAAATTCACAACACGTATATATCTTATTCAATACAAAATTTTATTGGTCCATGAGACTAATGGTTGCACAGTTCCACGCGACTGACTAGTTCCTGTCAGAGAAAGATATTTTCTGTCAACACAAAACCTTTTTCCCTTTGAATTGAAGAAATACATTAAGTATGCATTTTTTTTTCTTTTCTGATAAAAAAAAGAGAACAGATTAGTTGATTTATTGCTAATACCTTAGATAATTGTATTGTCCAACATCATAGTTAACCTAAAAATTAAATGAAAGTAAACAAAATCACAACAGAAACATTGTGATCTTCTGTACTTTAAATTAACATATGAACTAAAAATTAAAAATTTAGAACAGAGGGAATTGAAAACATTATTTCAATTAGAAGATAGGAGGATAACTTGTGCTCCTTTCAAAACTTTCATTGAAAGACAAAACTTGAATGATTGTGTTGCTCTTCATTGTCCTCCCATTAACACAGATTTATGAAAGAAAAATGTAATCTACTAGAAACATTACAGGCTAGAATGCATCATAACTTCCCAGTGTCTTCAGCTTGTTACTCATACTTCTGTAATCTTCTGTCAGATACATGCAGAGACTTTTTGTTCAGTTACATCTGTGTATTTCACGCTCAAAAAAAAGTTTGACCTTTACCCATTCTATCCCAACAGTAACTTTAGGTTAACAGCAAGGTAAGATAGTAAGAAGTGAGCCATCAAAATCAGAATAAATTACAAAAATATTTTTTTAAAAAAACCCTGTTCTGTCCTTTCTGAATTGACGTCTCATTCCTGTGGAATTTGGGTGGAATTCAATTGTAAATTCAGGTTCAGCATATCTAGTAGGTTACCTCAGACGAATTTTAACTTACTGGGTTCTGCTTCTCAAGTATACTTACATCTTTCTAAAGAAAGTTGAAATCATCTTCTAAAGAGAAATTTTGCATTACTTTCTGAGTATCGAATATTTGACTTCACAGTGTTCTCATTTCATAAGCTTGGCCTCTAAAGAATACGGAATGCATCTCACCTGAAAAAGGTCCGTATGACTCATTCTGTTTTAGAGCTGAAAGAATATTGATCATCCATTAAGCAGATCTACTGTGCGCAGTACCATCCTCAAGGTGGAGATAAGTAAACATGCAGTGCAGGAACAATAAAACTACGCAATATTCTAATCTTAATCACATATCTACTGTCCATATTTATAACATTGCTCTCAATGGATGTTGGTTTTCTTTGTGCTGATGTATCACTCAGGGGTGTTGTTTGTAATTCACTGAAGAGTATTTGGTTGCTTTAGACTTTTTCAATTTAGTACTGATTAATAACAAATGAAGTCTTACAACTGAGATTATAAAAAGCATTGTATGAAAAGAGTTACAATACTGAAATTGAAGCTGAACTGACAAAGAGACCTTACTCTGATACAGGATATTTTTTTGAAAAATAAATACAATAACATTTCATTTCATCAACAAAGCTCTTGAAATGTTGTGTTATTCTGTTGATACATCCATGTTTTAGGGTTTATCTATTCATTCTGAACAGGATACTGTAAGTGCAATTAAGGGTCACATCTAGTACAAGGAGTTGGGGATAAAGGAATTAATTGCATAGTTTTCTTTCCCTGGGGCTGGTAAACTGACTTGCAGGATATTACTTACTGGAATACCCCAGAGTGCAGACTACATACAAAGTAGCTATAGCTGTACTCTACTAGAAAGCAGAAAATCAGATTCACAGAAAAAACATCCATCCATACCAAGTACAAGACATTTATTATCAGAACAGGGATTTACAGAACTTCTCAGTGTTTGAACATCGACTAACATTAAAATTCAATTGAACTCATCTCTCCAACTGATATTCTGCTTACTGGTATTTTATTTCTACTACTCCTATAGCAGTTATGTGCAATGTACTTGTATGTTGAAAATTTTATAGGATTTTTGAGATTATTTCCTACTTCTTTTCCTTCAGAACATTTTGAATTTTTTTAATATTTTCTAGCATATAACAATATAATCAGATCTGATCCACTATGAATTAACACTAAGTTAAAAAATTATATATGAATAAAACATGGTTTACAGCCATTATGTTGTTCACTAAGTACAAAGAGCATGTGGCATTAATTTAAAAAGAAACATTTGGAATGAGATTATGGTAGACTGTATAGACATCACTAGAGGGAGTCATGACCACACAAACCATATTGGAACATTGCATAAACATTCTACTAAGCTGAAATCTGGCTCCAGACCTTGAAAATTCTGCTCTATTATACAATAGTCACCTGTGAGGATTTCACATCTTTTCTTTTTTTCTGAAGAACTGGAGGGGAAAATGCTGAAATGCATCTGCCATAAGGTTTGTTCCCTAAAAAGCATATAAGAAGGGGTTACATTAATAGCTCAAAGAACTTGTTGGGAAAACCTCAAAGAACTAATTGGGGATTTTCAAGGGTTCAGATTCCACAACATTTCTGAGCAACTTATTCAGCCAAATTCCCAGTGAAGAAAGTGTTTCCTCTTATGTTCAGGCAGAATCTCCGGTATATAAGGTCATGTCTGTTGCTTCTTATTCTATTACAGGACACCAATGAAAAGATCACGGCTCTGTCCAGAACTGGACAGTCAAGATATGGCTTTAAATATAGTGTCAGTCATGTAAAGTATTAGAGGCCGTATAATAAAGTTATGTATTCAGGTACGTGTTCAACTAAGATCAGAAACCTGGTACGCAGCAACAGATGTGTAGACAGTGTCAACATGGAACAATATTATCACAAAAATCAAACACTTTTTTTGTAATCAGAAGAAATTGATGACAATTTTTCTGCATTGCAACTTAAACCATAGTGCACCTTCATTTCTATAAATAAACTATACTGTCTTTTTTTTTTTTTTTTTTTAAGTATACCTCCTATTTTGGCCAGTTGTTGTGACAAAGTTGTGTGTTTACTACAGCATGGGTCTTCCCCATGCTCCAACTTCACTACTATCTTCTATATGTTTGGGCTGGCAGCAATAGAGAAATCTCTTGCCATTGGTCTTAAATAGCTAATGGCTTTACTACATCCATGCTCACCTAGTTCTAGTTTTCCGTACAGTGCAGGAGCCTAGGGTGATGCTTAACAAAGCTGATTCACAGAATAATAGAATATCCCAAGTTGCAAGCAACCTGTAAGGATCATTGAGTCCAACTCCTGGCTCCATGCAGGACAACCAAAAAAATCAGATAATGAGTGAGAATGTTTGAGGCAACGGCCCACATTTGAAATACTACTAGAGGTAACCTACAAGACAAAGACTTAAGTAGAAACCCTATGTTATATATTCAATTAATAAATACAACCTGTAGATTAATGATTGCTATTCATTCAAAGTGAATATTGTGTTTATCTGAAGCCTATTTTAATAGCATTTTCTAGTAGTTACAGGCTAACCAAGTGGTTTAGAAAGAATAAAAAAGACAAGTTCAGAAAGAATTTATAATGCTCTTTTAATTCCTTAGTACACACCCATATGTCACTGTTCCTAAATTAATGACTTCATCCCACTCACCCTCTTTTTGCCAGTTGCCAACAATCAATCAAAAATCAACAAAGAATATCATCTGACTGATTTGACCAGTTTCTCAGTTACTCAGATGATGATAATTAAAGGCAAGTAGAACTATCAAACAAAATCCTACAACCTACTCACAAACTAAAAAAAATAAAAAAATCAAAATTATCTCTTAATTGAATTACACAATACAATAACAGAGTTCACACATTTTTAGTTATATAACATATCTTAACTGGTTTTCTGAAAACCTTTGTGTTCTTCTGAAGGTTAAAACAACAACAATGGGCTCTGTGTCTCCATAAATCTTAAAGGGTTTTGAGAATTTTCATGTTTTAGTTTTCCTTTCCCATGTGTTCTTTTCCTGCTCTAACTGTTCTTCACACAGCAGTAAAATGTTAGCGTTTCTCTTCTTTCAACTACGTTACTCCTCCACTTACTACTTCAAAGTTTAGCAGGAGAGTTTTAAAGTGCCCTCTCAGAGAGCCCTCAACCAGCAGCTTGCAGAACTTCTTTGAATAATTAATCAGGCTCAATCTTACAGAGTGACTAATGTGCTAATTATACAGAAGAGTCATTTATAAGGTTGGCTCGGCTGCTCAGTGCTAAACATCATTATAAAATATTCACATGGTATTTGGGAATTTTCTGAAAACTGCAGATACAATAGTCACCCACAAAGATGTATAGTTTCCTGAGCACTACAGTCCTGTTTCAGTGAAAAGATTAATCAGAAAGTCGATATCAACACCCACTTCTTGGAGAGGTAAAATCTACTATGCTTATGTGCTAGAAATAATTTTTTTTTTTTTTTTTTTTTTTTTTTTTACAAAGCAAAGTTAATTAAAAATAGCTCATCAAATTGAAAGCCTCCCATAGTTGCAATGCATTACTTCATTTGTTCTCAAAGCTGAACCCAATGTTATACGATGAATTGTCTTCCAGGAGTCTTTGTTAATTCTCTTTATGAAAGTTCAGTGTGAAACACAAAATTTCACTGCATATGTTTGGCCACAATATTTCATCACCAACTATACATTTCTCTCTCTCTCTGTATGTATATATATATTTATATGAGGAAATGGAAAGCATTTGATTCATACCAGAAAGTGGAGCCCAGTAAAAAAAAAAACACTGTATTGTTACTAGGGTAGATGACATTCTGTCATCAAACATAATGCCATAGAGTAAATAATAATGAATGAAAATTTAGCCCAGTATCACAGCTAGAAAGGCTACAGTTACAGAGATGAGATCTAATACAGTTTTGAAGCCAAACAAAATATGGGAGCATCTATAAACACAGGTGCCATCTTGCTAGGAATTCTGTTGTTGTTATTGTTGTTTTATTAATATCCAAGCTTCATTTTATAAGCATTGGAGAAAATATATAATTGTTTTGTTTTGCTTTAAATACCATATTAAGGTAAACTCGATAGCTATAATCTTCCAGACTAAGCCATGCTTATACCAGTTATTATTATACATCATTTCTTTCACATAATTCTTAAAAGTAACTATCTCATACTGAATAGCATTTTGCTCTGACTTAGCACACTGTCTCATCACTCCTTCTTCCTTGTCTTCTCTCTCCCAACAGCAGAAGTATCTCAGAGGTACCCCTGGGTACCATACCAGTCATGACCAGTCCCAGACACTCAAGAAACATCCAGTGTGTTCATGATGTCAAAGACCATTGAACTAAGAAAAATATTCTTAGTGTCTGTCTCCTTAGGGACCTCCTTATCCCAGTAACTAAATGTATATTTTGTCTTTTCCTTGCAAAAACTGCTATACTTTATTCACTTCATGTTCTATGCCACTTAGGGCAAATATTCCTTCATGCATATCTTCCCCCCCCCCCAGTCTTCTTACAGAGATCAATGCTTGTTCAAGTCTATGAATGTACCCCTGATTAGCCTGCTGTCTAAACTATGACCCTGACTTCTGATGACTTCAGGCTTCTCCTCCACTCCCAGCAGGAGATATGTCATACTTGATGCCCAAAAAGCCTCATGAGCTTCTTCATATCCTGCTGCCGATATTATTTTGAATTCTTCTGTCATCATAGCATCTTCCTTTGTTATGGTTTAAAACCTGAAATAACTACTCTAGAGTGTGGTTATTTTTCAATGTACCTCTTCGTCATATGTCTCATTTTTCTTACTCTCAACTGGTTTAGACATATGAACAGTTACGTGAATAGCAAATGGGCTTAAGTAGAAAATAGATGCCAGCAGGAGAAACAGAATAAGTTTCTCCTGGGTCTATATGGACAAAAGGGGGAAAAAAAAGAAAATAAAAAATAAAAAAAGGATAATAAAAAACCCACGTTCACAAGAAACATCTTTAGGAGTCTAGAGAGTAGGCTGGTTATGTACAATGAATAGTGCAGCTATTTATCAGGATAACTGATAAAACTGAATGCAGTGAACAGAGTCCTAAACTGATTTTTCAGTTATAGAATTTTTACCTACTATTTCTGAGTGATTCTATTCCATGGATTCAAGAGTAAGCTAGCTTTTTAAAATAAATGTTCATTAATATTCACTATCTGTTTCCAGTGACTCAGAGAATGGGAAAAGGTATCAGACAGTAAACAATAAATCAATGAAAATCTGGCAGAACTGAGTAAAAGTGGTTTCATTTAAAACATCTTCCTAATAAAGGAAGATTAAAAAAAAAAAAATCACTCCACTTTCAGTATGCATTCGGGGGGAGAAATAGCAATGCGTAATTGGGATATTCTGATTGTTCAAAACCTAAATTACTTTAGGTTTAGTTTTGATGGTAAAGAATAATCAATTTATATATTCATGTAGTTATGAAAAAGTAATAATTTACAATTTTATCTTGCCCACATGATCTGAAGCATGTAAAATAAGTGCTTACAAACAACAGAAAGTAATTTAGATTGGCTAAAGAATATCTGTGTAAATGAGTGGTTGGCAAAATAAAATCTTATAGCTATTTCATTAGCAGTTTCAAATGTGCAATTTTTCTGAATTAAGGTGTTCCACAGACAGAGTTTGAAGCTTCCCCAGCGTATGACATGCTTAAATAAATACAGTACATTGGCAATCACAGGAAAACACAGCAACATAATTCAGTTGTTTTCACACTTCTACATACAGATGTTGAAAATAATTTAGAATGGACTAAACAGTATTAGTTGGAATGTGGTACCAGCCAGATAAATTTCTGTATTTCTATGTGGTTAATTGTTGTTTGTTTTTTTTAAATGTTAAACTTTACCATTCCAATTATAGAAAGTTTACTCCCAAATATTCTAGACTCTTAAAAGAATGAGGTAATTTGATAACTGGTAATTTTTCACTCTGGAAGATTAATATCTCAAAAGCAGTGAATTTCAATGGATTTTTACTTTATCTAGAGATATACAGTTGTGCATAGTTGTAATGATACAAGGTTGTAATAAATGGATAGTCAGAGGTTATAGAGGAATAACACACCAACACTGAGGCTCATGGTTAAGATGAATGCTCACCACAAGAAACTCCACACAGAAGAGATCTCCAAAAAAGATACTGCCTTAGTGGTGGTCAGTCTTTAAATGAGATCTAGGAGAGGTGGAGTTAAGCTCCACCCCTTCCGGAAGCACAGCTGAATTACCTTCACCTGTGCTCCCACAGCTGGCCCATCACTTACCTAAGATGGTTAATCAGAGGTTCAGGCTGTGATTAACAGTTTCCCATACAAGTTGCAATAACTGTGGTGTCACACTTTTGATTTTTTTTGAAAAATATTTTTTATCTGCTATCTGGTTGCAGGTGAGACTCCTTTCCTAGAAAACTTCTAGGCCTTTGTGTATGTTTAAAATAGTGATACACAGGTGAAAGTAACAGTACTATTATATGTTTTCTATACATTAGTTTTCTGATGATGTTTATTGGCTGCAACAACTTATTTTGGAAAGCCGTGGGACAGGTTTCATCAGCTCAGTGCATCTAGAAAATATTCTCAGTTAATGAGCTGCCATAATATCTCTTTTTTTCCTCCACTAAAGATTTGGACTCACTTCTGTACTGATCGTTCACCAGGGAGAATTCCCAGAAGAATGTAAAATTTGTAAATGAGTTACTTGTTTCTCAGAATTCATAAGGATTTTCAAGGGGAAGGAAATTTTTCACAGGAGAATTTTCCTGTATTTCACAGTTCTCAGGCTCCTTTGTGAAATTTTCATGCAATGATATCACACAATCAAACTAGAAAATAAATTATAAAATATACTTTCCATGCTACAGGTTCAAACATAAAATGAGAAACACACAGCACCTCGGAAAGTAATGTTTTCCTCTATTCCTGCTCTGACAATGAGTGGGAAGAAAGTTCAGTGCAAGCGAAGAGTAAAAAGTGACAAAATCTGAGAAAATAATTTGAACAAAAGGATATTACAAGCTTAACAAATAAACTTCTGCTTTCAATATCTATATTTAAAAATACTGGTCAATTCCTTCCTAGGAAATGAATGTGTGACATTTTTGGTTTTGTTTTTTTCCCTTGGGATCCTTCATGTAGCTTCTGTGTACTCTAAACTTCAGACTGGGGAGAATCTTCAATCCTGTGAGCTGGAATAACTTATATCTGTGGTGTAAACTCAGTGCAGTTTTCAGAAGATTTTTTCTTTTAGCAATATATCTAGGTACAGAAATCAACAAATGCAGTGGTATTCATGTGCATGTTATACTTCTGAGGACATAAAGTTTATTGGCTGAAAATAAAGCCAAATATATCCTGAAATGCTAATATTTGAATCTCCCGATTTCATTGATTCTTTTACTATTTACCAGTTCTCTAGTAATCTCTGATTCTAAGCATCCATCTTTCCTGCTGTCTTCCCTCACAATACCTAAGGAGGTTTTCTCATTAAGACGTTATTATATTATTTTATTTGCAGATTTCATTCATTAATTTGTATTTGTGTACTTTTAACGTTTCTTTGAATTACTTCTTTTACATGTAGTTGACAATCTTCACAGTTCACACAGGAAAACATATCAATAGGTTCCATACAAATATGTTCAAGGTTATTGTGACAGTACGACATCATAAGCATTCGGATGGTTTTTTCAAAATGGCAGGAACAGAGACTATAAAAGGAAAAGTACAAATGAGGTGCAACGGTCTTGTACACTTACTGTGATAGATCTGATTCTCAGGAAGCTGCAAAAGCTGGTGGCTTTCCTTGGGCTGGGTTTGAGGATCATGAATGGCTCCCTGTAGGATAACTGGATAAAGGCTGTTCAGAATCCAGGACTATTCCCATTGTCCCAGCCAGGAAAGCAGCAGCCACAAGTGCTGCATCATTCTCAGGTACAGTGCACCTCCATAGGGACAGGGCCAGGCTGAGGGCCGGCTGGCACACGGTCCCACAGTTGGGCCTGGCTCAGCAGACCCATGGCTGGGCAGAGCAGGGCTGTAGAGAGCTGGAGAATGGCCCCACTGCAGCCTGGCAGGGGCAGGGGCTGACATAGTGCCCTGGCCTCTGGAATGAGAGGAGGGAAGCCTCAGGAGCTGGTAGAGATCTTGGTGCCATGCTATTCTGATTTAAGTCAGAAGATATCACAACAAATAAAAATAATTAGTTGAAGAATTAGTTGAGTGCAACCAAATGGAATATAATTAGACCAGTATTAATAAATGTTAGGAAATCTTAAAATTCACACTGTAAATAATGTCTACTGAAGTCATTTTATATATAAAACAATTGAAACCTAACAACAAATCATGAAGTATTACCGTCAGCAGATTTTTAGTAGGAAAAAAATGAAACCTTTCAATTTTTTTCAGATTTTACCAGTTCAACTAGAAAAAAAATAGTGATCAGATTTTGTGTAAGCACAGAGAACTCTGATTTGGAAACACAAACTCCAAGCTGCTGCTTGAATCACAGGGATCAAAACTGATGCAGTGACTTGGAGCAGTCATGTGTCTTGTTTTAGATACTGTGCCTTCACCTGGAGACTGGTACTAGGTAGTTCACATATTTGAGATCCTCTGCTCTAAATCTCTCCTCCTGAGAGAATTAGTTTACAACGTAATATGGAAGTTTTTCACCCTGAGGGTGGTGACGCACTGGGACAGGTTGCCTTAGGAGGTTGCGGATGCCCCATCCCTGGAGGTATTGAAGGCCAGGCTGGATGTGGATCTGGTCAGACTGGTCAAGTGGTTGGTGACTCTGCAAATAACAGGAGGGTTGAAACTGGATGATCGTTGTGGTCCTTTTCAACCCAGACCATTCTATGTTTCTATGATTCTATGATTCTAAGATTCTATGATTCTATGATTGAGATGTGAAAATCACTTCTTTTAAAGCTAGTTGGTCCTGATTTTGATCTCCACTGTGCAAGAGTCTGGTATGAATAGCTAAATCAAGAGTAGCATGCTTGCTCAATGATCTGTTCTTTCTCTGGAGCACGTGAGATAAAATGTTCTGACTTAGAAAGGGGACTACTTAAGTTAAAAGAAATGATCACGGTTCTGGATGAAGTGTACTCCAGTTTTTCTCCCATCATTTCTGTTTAGTGCATGCCTTTTTTCTGATTGCCAATTATGTAAATGGGTGTTACTTTAATTCCAGGATTTACCACACACTCCAGAAAAATTAAGTTTATAACTGAAAATTATTCACTTTTATGGAAAAGAATCATGAATGTAAGGTTATAGAGAAACATAGAATCATACAATGGCTTGGGTTGGAAGGGACCAAGGATCAAGCTCCAACCCCCCTGACACATGCAGGGCTGCCAACCTCCATATCTAATGCTAGACCAGGCTGTGCAGAACCCATCCAACCTGACCTTGATCTCCTCCAAGGATGGGGCACCCACAACCTCTCTGGGCAGCCCATTCCAACACCTTACCACTCTCCTGGTAAAGAACTTCCCCCTGACATGTAACATAAATCTTCCCTCCTTCAACTTAACACCATTTCCCCTTGTCCTGCCATTATCCACCCTTGTAAAAAGTTGACTCCCCTCCTGTTTGTGGACTCCCTTTAGGTACTGGAAGGCTGCAATGAAGACACCCTGCAGCCTTCTCCAGGTTGAACAAGACCGGCTTCCTCAGCCTGTCTTTGTAGGGGAGATGCTCCAGCCCTCTAATCATCTTAGCGACCCTCTTCTGGACCCTCTCTAACAGCTCCCTGTCTTTCTTGTACTGGGTGCCCCAGAGTTGGACGCAGTACTCCAGATGGGGCCTCAGGAGGGCAGAGTAGAGAGGGACAATCACCTTCCTCTCCTTGCTGGCCACAAGGCCAGAGAGGAGGTGCTTACACCAGAAGAAAGATTTTTCTCAACATTTTCTATTTTCCTAAATGAATATTTTATTTTTTATCTATCTACCTATCTACCTATCTATTTATTCCAAACATGACTATATTTTAGGAATTGCTGATAGATGAGATGTGGTAACTAACTGCATGCCAATAATTTGTGCGCAGCAAGAGATGAAAATTGCAGATTTTCTACCAGAAAAAAAAAGTGTTGTTTTTTTCCTTTAATGCATTTTATGACTCATTCTTCCCCATATACTTTATTTTTTCTATGATACACATTATTCGGAAATCTAATGCAAAACAAAATCAAGAACAAACATAAAAACAGCACCCCACTTCATTATTGGCCTCCCTCTCTATTTTTCCATTTATAAAAAATTGTGTCACTAGTGAAAAAAAAATTACATTGCATACTATTTTTACTTAAGACTCTTCCGAAGTATGATCAGTGTCCAGCAAGCACTGTTAGCAAAAAAAAAAAAAAAAAAAAAGCCAGTTATTCACTGCTTGCCAATTCATGCTTTATGTTCAATACATTACCATACTTCTGTGATGGCAAATAGACACTCTTCCTGCTGTGAATTCATACTATATACTAATCTTATTGTATTTGTTTTTAACAGTTAAGTAGTGTACAAAGCTGGCATATGTCTCACTAGATTATAAATTCTACAAAGCTGTTAACATTTTGTGAAGTATCATGATGTACTCTTGACTGATCTTTTATTACCAAATGCCTCAGTCAGCCATTGAAGATTGAGACTGGCAGACTATTTAGCTTGCCCTAAGTATAACTCTGAGACAGCAGGAGCTAGAGATTTCTGTAATTATACTCCCTGATTGTGGAATCTGCGCCCTATTGAGACTGGAAGAGCAGCATCTGTTGTGACATTTAGGTTAAAATTAAGGAGGCACACAAGTTTGTTGATGCATTTAACTGTGGGGAATAATTTTAATTATCATTTGTAAGTTGTTTTCATAATTAAAAAAAAACAAAACATAAAAATGAAGATGTGGAAAGGACTTTATGTTGTTTTGTTAAGAGATTGTTTTAAATCATTATTTGTGATTTGTCTGCAAATGAAAGGAAAAAAGTAATCAACATGACTGAGACAGTATAGAGAAGAAAACTATCCTTGGGCTCTACTGTTAGGTAATTTGTGTATTTTTTTCCTCATTAAAACTGTATTTCTAATTAGGTCTGCCTTTAAAAATAGTTTGAAGACACAGAAATAATCTCAGCTGGTATAATTATAGAGTTCACTTAAGAGTTGATAATTTCTTGTATGCAAGTACACAAACAGTGCTATTGAGAAGACTTAAGAAGACTTAAGAAGACTTAAGCATTAAATACATTCAAATTTAAAACTTGATACAGATGATTTTCAGATACATCTGGCAACATTTGCCATTCCAATTCATTTATTTTTTCAAGGAAATAATTTACAGAATTCAACAGGTATGTATTCCAGACTACTGTGACAATTTTCTAGGAAGCCAAAACTAACCAAAAACCTTTCATTTCTGAGAAAGAAAAAAATCCATATTGAAAGCATCCATTCTAGCTGCCAGTAAAATCAATCAATCATCATCACTCTTGGAGATGTCAGTCTGAAATTCCCTCTACGCAAATAGTTAAAAATCAGAAGAGTATCTTATTCTTCAACAATATTCACAGAGCCCCAGTTCCTTTAACATAAATAGGCATCAAAATACAGAAATTTAAACATTTCAAATAAATAAATACTTCCCAATCTGCTTGTATTAATATCTTTTCTTTTCAATAAAAGAGAAAATATGCATATTTTCTGCATATCAGAGAAAATGTAGAAAGACCTTTTTGGTGGCTCATGATCTTGACCACCAGATAGAAAAATGAATGAATATTCTCAGGGTGCATAGTATTCTCATGTACAGATCTTAAAGAAATTAATTTGTGTACTTACTGAGGAAGAGAGGCAATGTACAGAATCAGAGAATCATTGATGTTGGAAAAGAGCATTAAGATCATCTGGTCCAACAGTGAGGTGTATATGAGGTATGACGTATATTAAAATATACAAAATGTATATGGGAAAAATTAAGAGATTTAGCAAAGCCTCTTGGTCTGAAAACTGGAGAATTCTTTCTGGTCTTTCCTCTGGGACAGGACATGAAACTGTTCTTCAGACTTGTGGAGAGAAACCAAAAGGACTGAGAAACAGCTGTTTCCTAATCCAGCAATAAGGTAAGACTGAGAACATAATAGAGAGATAGATGCATAGGCTTTAATTATTTTCTTTCTATCTCCATACTTCCTAACATTTCCATACGTTTGAATCAAGTTTTTGTCCACAACTGTGTACAAAGATTATATTTTCATCAAAATGTATGTCATTATCCCAAGGTCTTGTTTATGTGGTGAAGTAATGAACTCAGATTGCACTGTTTTGTAGACAAATTGGTTCTCTCATGTATCACTTCACATTCCTCTATGAGGAACCTCATTTGGTGTTTTATTTCTTAGATACTCAGACATGTATGGTTTTTCTTCATGTTATTGCAAGTGACTAGCCTCTTTACCGCTCTGAACAACTTTGATAATTCCACAGATCTTTCTTTCAAGCTAACATTCAGAGAGTTTACGTATCTTGGTTGTCAGACAGAAGGTCAGCAAAGATAAACAAAGAGAATATCAGAAATTTCCCCATAGCCTCGCAAAAATTGACTCACTTCTGCCATCTTTGCATCTTTATTTCAGACTTGGTGTAAGGGAAGAAATTACAGGAAATCTCATGGAGTAGGAGCTGTAAGCAGGCATTTTCTAATTTAATGAAAAGTTTCTAGCAAATCTTTATACCTAAGATGGTTAGTTTATACCATAGATGTGTAGTTAGATAATCTCAAAATAAACAGGGAAATCTTCAAACCTGGTAATATGACAAATAAACCAAAGAGATGTTTCATTTGTTCTAATACGAAGAGAAAAGTGAATTCCTTTTGAGGAGTGTCTATCTATTAATCTGTGACATATTTGAGACTGACATGTTAGAAGAACTATATTTCATATCAGAAATCAGGTTCTTGTCAGTCAAAGTACATACATTTTTTCTTAAAAACTGAGAGGATTAATGGAGAAAAATCAATTAATAGGCAATGAAAAATGAGAATCTTACTGAATTTTGACTGAGCAGTTTTGATTTGGAGTTTAATCTCCTATTTCCTACAGTTTCAGTACTTCTGCTTTTGCAGACTGTATAATTCTCTTCCGGAAATTCAATTACAGCTAAGAAAGAGAGAACAAAATAACTTTCTCTGTTTAAAATTGTAGATTCTTCCTATTTTTGCAGTAAAATCAGATGAAATATGGAGCACACCAGCTGGTACAGATAGGCATAGTTTGGGATGGAAGTTCTTATGAAAGATCTATAATTTGTAAAGTATTTGGGGGATTTAATTAATATAGTGTGATCAACACAGCCAGAAAAAAAAACACAGACCTATAAACTATATTTAGTTTAAAATATAATTTTTTTTTTAAATATAAACTATATTTTAGGTTTCAGATATGCAAATGTATTAAAGATATCATTATAAAAATAAATTTATAAAGAGAGAAAAAGAAATTTAAATTTTCTATGATGTTGGGCTATTAAGATTCAAGATACTGATAGGTGTAATCGCAGACCAGTTTAATGTATCAATTTCTTAAAATGGAATCAAGCTGTAGCAAGTGAACTGCCTTAAAAGAACTTGTAAGCACTGATATCTCTGTGGAGAGAGTAAACTGCAGAAATTCGAAAACGTTGAAAAAAAAAAATGGTAACACTGTTTGAGAAGACAGACTTTTCACTACTGTTTGTACTGACGGAAAGAATGGGCTTTATTTGATTTGCTTCCTGCTTTGACTTTTTGACATAGCAAAATCCTATTTCCAACAAAATATATAGCATAACTGTGTAATGATGTTGAATGTGTGCTGCTATGGTATTATTTATTTGTTGTTGCTAGGGAGTTTATTACAAATTATGCCTGAGAGCAAATGGCACACTTCCTCCAGAAGTTAAGTCTTCTGCCTACTTTTCATAAAGATTTTTGACATGCAAGCTCCTTCCTTCTCTCTTTCCCCATTCTCTCTTAAGAAATTGCCTGAGCCAGAAGGATAACCACCTAGATAAAGTCAGTCTAGCAATGTTGCAGTCTGAAAATACACACCAGAGAAATCTGCTGCAGTTTTAAAACTAATAGCTTTCCTAAGAAGAGAACAACTAGACAGCTTCTTTTTATCCATATTGCTTTCCCTTCACATCTCTGAAATATACAAAGAACACTGATTTTGTCTACCACAACACCAAGAATTCTCTTGTTGCAGAATAAAATGTAAGAAAATCAGGCTAGCAGCAGGTAGGGAATGAAGCAGAGCTGATGAAACATGAAACAATTACACACACTTTTGTGTCATGAAATCAGAAGAATTTTTGCAGGAAATGGACTACAAGGAGACACTGGTAGTCCTATATGATTCCTGTATAACAACTGTTTAAAATATCACATCCTACTACTGCTATCACCAGTCTCTGTAGGGAAACCAGATTTGAGCCATACCAGCAGTTGCTATTAAGACCTTTTTTAGTGTCTTGATTATCTTCTAAACTTCTGAAATTGAAGACATCTTCAAATTTTTGACAGCTTCATTTGGAACTCCAGATATCTGCCTATTTTTTTTTTTTTCCATGATTCTACATACCCCTTATTTCTAATGGGAACTGTATCAAACAACCATCCAAATTAAATACTAAAGACAATAATGGTATCATGTTAGCTTGTCCTTACTCTTTGGTCAGTAACAGCTTGAGAGAAGATAATGCATGTCAGTGGTATAAGATACCAAGGTAAAACTTTCCTAACGAAGCTCTCCAAGAGCAGAGAGAGATTCATTCTAAAAGCTAAAAAGCAACCTCTGCCCACATCCTCCACCAAGAATGTTAACAGGTTTACAGGCTGGTTTGGCCTGGTTCGTGACTAGCGGGGCAGAGGGATCTGCAGATCTGTGCCTCCAGAAAGGGGAAACAGGGGACCTCGAACAATTAAAATCAGTGGCAATGGTCTGAGGAGAAACAAACTAATTTACTAAATATGGTATTGGAATGCAAGATAACACACTATAATGCAGTATAATTAGAATTGAAGCTAATAAATCAAATATAATGAAAGTGTCCAAAAGGTGAAAAGGCCTCACCATAACACTGAGGTGAGATGCACAATCAGATTGAGCAGCAGGGAGGAGAGCTGAAAAAAAAGGGAAAAGAGAACTTCAAGTGGCCTACCAAGGCCTTATATCTCTTCCCCCTGAGCAGAAATGATTACAGAACAGCAAACAGCCTTCTGGGGAATGTAGTAATTCTCTTCTGGGACAGGTACCCGGACCTGGAGCATTAAGTAATTCCCAGTGTACTACATGATGTTGTGATGTGGAATACCAATGACCAAAAATCATAAAACCATGACAATGTGAAAGAAATAAATGTTTATTAGAAAGAAATTCTTATTCATATTGAATAGTCATTGAAAATATTTGCCAGAGATTGCTGAAAGAGTGAAAAATCTAGATGGAAATTTCAGATTCAGAATAGGATTAGGCAAGCAGTAATCATAGAATTATAGAATTACTCAGGTTGGAAAAGACCTCAAAGATCATCAAGTCCAACCGCAGCCTAACCACAGTACCCTAACTCTAACAACCCTCTGCTAAATCATATCTCTGAGCACCACATCCAAACTGCTCTTAAACACATCCAGGGACGGTGACTCAACCACCTCCCTGGGGAGCCTATTCCAATGTTTAACCACCCTTTCTGTAAATAAGCGTTTCCTAACATCCAACCTAAACTTACCTTGGCGCAACCTGAGGCCATTTCCCCTCGTCCTGTCACTCGTCACCAGTGAGAAGAGATCAATCCCGCTCTCACTGTAAGCTCCTTTCAGATACTGGAAGAGAGCAATAAGGTCTCCCCTCAGCCTCCTTTTCCCCAGACTAAACAGCCCCAGCTCCCTCAGCCTCTCCTCATAGGGCTGATTTTCCAAGCCCTTCACAAGCCTCGTTGGCCTTCTCTGGACCTGCTCCAGTACCTCCATATCCTTTTTGTACTGAGTTGCCCAAAACTGAACACAGTACTCGAGGTGAAGCCTCACCAATGCCGAGTACAGGGGCAGGATGACTTCCCTAGTTCTGCTCACCACCCCATTCCTGATACAAGCCAGGATGCCATTGGCCTTCTTCGCCACATTGGCACACTGCTGGCTCATATTCAGCTGACTGTCCATCAGCACTCCAAGGTCCTTTTCCATCAGGCAGCTTTCCAGCCACTCCTCCCCAAGCCTGTAGGGTTGCCTGGGGTTGTTGTGTAATGTAGGCAAGCCATGAGTATCAGGCCTAATAATACCAAGACAGGTCCACGAAGTAATGAAAAACTGGAGTCCATAAAGATAAGGAGATGAACTGAATTAAAGAAGATGATAGTATTTCTTTACAGCAAGGTTAATAGAGAAGAACTGTCATTCTTCTCTATTAGCAGCTATGGAGTTATGTCTTCATGGGGAAGTAAAATGAGCATTTAGACTTGGAATTCTTGATAGGCGTTTGTTGCCTTTCCTTTCACCACCATTTGAGAAATCCTGGCTGTTTTTTTTAAGTGGACAGAGGGTTGCCTGTTTCTTGATGAAGTTTCAGTTATAAGTGAGTTTGTAAAATAAAGGGGACTTCTCAATCTCTTTACAAGAGATCTCTTACAGTTATAATGAAAGAATGGATGGAGAATATATGTATAAAGAAAAAAGAGACTTGCTAACCTGTACCAGTTTTGATAAAACTTCTGATGTGGAAATGAATAATTGTTCACCCAGACTGGTGAGAATTTAATTGAATAATTTCAAATAAGGTATAGACATTTGAATGATCTACAATTCTGTAAAATGTGAGTTAGACAATGACGCTTAGGATGACAACTGAATTGAGATTAAATGCAATTGACAGTAAACACAATTTTTTTTGCTAAGTACTTACCCAAAATTCAGATGTCTCTTTCTAATCAAATGACTAGCAGATGATCTTAGTTCAAATGTAGAACTAGTATCTAAAACATGAAATATCTAAATTCCTTGAAATACCTTGCAATAGTATCTGCATTCAACTTTGTTGCATCATAGTTTAGAGTCCATCTCTGAGAATATTTTTTACTGTAATGTCTAATTAAAACAATATTAATCAATCCTACTAGGTATTGTCTGTCAGATGGTCTGTAAAAAAAGACATGTCAAAAGAGTCATAACATTGTTTATTACTGCAGTGTCTAAAGTGCTGCAGAAGAAAATAATCTACAGCAGAACTATTTTTATTATCAAATTGTACAGAAATAAAAATATGTCTTGACCCCATAATTCTTTATAGAACCTGACAAGAATGAGGCTAAAATTAAAGTAAAATCAAAGGAAGTATGCAAGCACCTACCTCTTAATCCTGAAATTCTTTAAAAAGAAATTTTCTCCTTATATATTTTCCATCACTTGCTGTTCTTATTAACTGCTGCTCAACTGGTTCACAGCTGTAGTTTCCTTTGTTTCCTCTTTTGAATTCATTCCAGCATCTCTGGATTCTTTCAGTTGGTGCTTTCCTTGTAATCACTGTCTGTCTAATTTAAAACTAAGGAGCTTTCAGAATTATCTTGCTCTTTCCTTTCTGTTATGACCAAACAGCTAAGTAGTCTTCCACCTTTTCTTATGATCTTTAGATCTGCTGTCTATCATTTCAGTGATTATTTCATAGTCTTAGAATGTCAGAGAAAACCAAGGCTGAAAATGTATGTCCAAAGAAAAACTGAAATGAATCATTGTAAAATTTTACTTGGCTAGACTGAAACTAGGCATGGCATTCTGAAACTTGAAGGCTGTCTTTGGTTCATGACAAAACTTTTTTTTTTGTTTCTTAACAATATAAGTAGTTCTAATATATACAAAACAGCAGTCCCAGAAACTCACACTGAAATTGATCAGCTCTTAAGATTGCCTTTCATTCATCTAATACTTTGAAACTAGGTAATGTACTCTATACAAACAGTAACCAACTGTAAAGACAAGTGTTCAAAAATACTCCCTTGTAAAAGCTCTCCCAAGTTTCTTTAAAATCAGAATTTTCCCCGTTGTATTCCTTTTCTTTCTTATAAAGTAAGGTTGAGCAGTTATGTATTATAATGTTAATTCATAGAATCATACAGTGGCTTAGGTTGGAAGGGACCTTAAAGATCATCTAGTTCTAACCCATTGCTCTGGACAGGGTTGCCACCCACTAAATCAGACTGCCCAGGGCACCATCCAACCTGGCCTTGAAAGTCTTCAGGATGGTGCATTCGCAACTTCTTTGGGCAAATGTTCCAGTGCCTCACCATCCTCTGAGTAAAAAATTTCTTCCTAACATCTAACCTAACATCTGGCCACCCGTCTTTTGATGCAGTCCAGAATAAAGCTGGCCTTCAAAGCTAAAAGTACATGCTGCTGGTAAACAAAGCAAAACAAAATGGAGAAACTGATGTGAACACATTCTAGATGTTGTAGATATCTCAGCAAGTATCAGTTGGCTGTATTCTTCAGCATATATTCACAGAATCACAGAGAATCACAGAATCACAGAATTATCGAGGTTGGAAAAGAGCTAGAAGATCATCCAGTCCAACCATTACCAATACTTCCCAGCTAAATCATACCCCTCAACGCAACATCCAAACGTTTCTTGAACACTCCCATGGTCAGTGACTCCACCACCTCCCTGGGCAGTGCATTCCAATGCCTGACTACCCTTTCCGAGTAGTAATACTTCCTAATGTCCAGCCTGAACCTCCCCTGGCGCAGCTTGAAACCATTCCCTCTAGTTCTATCACTGATTACACAAGAGAAGAGGCCGACCCCCAGCTCACCACAACCTCCTTTCAGGAAGTTATAGAGAGCTATAAGGTCTCCCCTGAGCCTCCTCTTCTCCAGGCTGAACATTCCCAGCTCCCTCAGCCGCTCCTCATAAGGCCTGTGCTCCAGACCCCTCACCAGCTTCGTAGCCCTCCTCTGAACACGTTCCAGGGCCTCAATGTCTTTCTTGCAGTGAGGGGCCCAAAACTGAACACAGTACTCGAGGTGCGGCCGCACCAATGCCGAGTACAGGGGGACAATTACCTCCCTGTTCCTTCTAGTAACACTGTTTTTGATGCAAGCCAGGATGCCGTTGGCCTTCTTGGCCACCCGAGCACACTGTCAGCTCATGTTCAGCCGAGCATCAATCAGTACCCCCAGGTCTGTTTCCTCAACACAGTCCTCCAGCCACTCTGCCCCAAGCCTATAGCGCTGCCTGGGGTTGTTGTGGCCAAAGTGCAGGACCCGGCATTTGGTCCTGTTGAACCTCATCCCGTTGGCTTCGACCCAGCTCACCAGTCTATCCAGATCCCTCTGTAGGGCCTCGCTACCCTCAGGCAGATCCACACTCCCTGCCAATTTGGTGTCATCTGCGAACTTACTGAGGGCACACTCAATGCCCTCATCCAAGTCATCAATAAAGATGTTGAAGAGGACAGGCCCCAGCACCGACCCCTGGGGAACACCACTCATGACTGGTCTCCAACTGGATTTGACTCCATTTACCACCACTCTCTGGGCCCGGCCTTCCAGCCAGCTCCTTACCCAGCTGAGAGTGTACCCATCCAAGCCACGGGCTGCCAGCTTTTGCAGGAGAATGGCATGGGAGACAGTGTCGTAGGCTTTGCTGAAGTCTAAGTAGACCACATCAACCGCCTTTCCTTCATCCATCAGACGGATCACAGGATCGTAGAAGGAGATCAGATTGGTCAAGCAGGACCTGCCCTTCACGAACCCATGCTGGCTAGGTCCGATCTTCTGGTCGTCCCACACCTGCTGCATGATCTCCCTCAAGGCAATCCGTTCCATTACCTTCCCTGGCACTGAGGTCAGGCTAACAGGCCTGTAGTTCCCCGGATCCTCCTTACAACCTTTCTTGTAAATGGGAGTCACGTTGGCAAGCCTCCAGTCTTCTGGGACCTCACCCGTTAACAAGGAGCGCTGAAAGATAACGGAAAGCGGCTGAGTGATCACCTCTGCCAGTTCCTTCAGCACTCTCGGGTGAATCTCATCTGGATCCATGGACTTGTGGCAGTCCAGTTGGAGTAGTAATTCCCTGACCGCTTCTTCAAGAATCACAGGGGGTTCAGTCTGCTCCCCAGCCGAGACTACCAAGCCAGAGCATGGGGAGCCCTGGGAATAACCGAGATGACTTTTAAAGGCAGACGTAAAGAAGGCATTCAGAACCTCTGCCTTTTCCTTATCGTCTGTGATCACATTCCCAGCCTCGTCCAGTAAAGACTGGAGATTCCCCTTTGCCCTCCTCTTACAGTTGATGTATTTATAAAAGAGTTTCTTGTTTGTTTTTACCCCAGCGGCCAGCTTAGATTCAAGCTGGGCTTTTGCCTCTCTGATTTTCCTTCTACACGTCTTAACAGCATCTTTGTAGTTATTCTGAGTTGCTCTTCCCTCCTTCCAGAGGCGATAGATTCTCTTTTTCTCCTGCAACCTTAAGAACAGCTCCCTGTTCACCCATGCTGGTCTTCTTCCCCGCCGGCTCATTTTGCGGCTCAGGGGGACCACCCGCTCCTGCGCCTTTAAGACTTCCTTCTTCTAGAGCGACCAGCCATCTTGGACCCCTTTGTTCGCTAAGACTGAACGCCAGGGGACTGCCCCTACTAGTCTTCTGAACAAATCAAAGTCTGCCCTCCGGAAGTCTAAGGTGACAGTTTTGCTATTCTCCCTCCAGGCTCCACCTAGAATCGAGAACTCTACTATTTTGTGGTCACTCTGTCCAAGACAGCCCCCAACCTCCACATCTCCCACCAGACCTTCCCTGTTTGTGAACAGCAGGTCTAGCGGGGCAGCTCCTCTCGTGGGCTCTCTCACCAGCTGCATTAGGAAGTTATCCTCTATGCATTCCACGAACCTCCTAGCCTGCTTCTTCTCCGCCATGCCATACTCCCAGCATATGTCGGGGAAGTTAAAGTCACCCATGAGGACAAGGGCTGGTGACTGCGCAGCTCCTGCCAGCTGCTTATAGAACAGCTCATCTGCCTCTTCATCCTGGTTTGGCGGTCTATAACAGACGCTCACCAGGATGTCTGCCTTATCAGCCCTTCCCCTGATCTTCACCCATAGGGATTCAACCACATCATCCCCAGTCGGGATTTGTTATTCCCAACAATTGAAATAACATATGTGTATCTGGTTGGAAATTCCCCATCTTGTTGTGATTTTTGCTTTTAAAGAAACACATATTTTAATCAAAACCGAAATTATGCATGAGACTTGACAAATTAATATGGCTGAATCAGCCTGAATTGAAATATCTCTTTATCCTAAACTGAAATGTTTCCTTCCAAGATAGGTTGATACCAGATCTAAACTGCTGATTTTTTTTGGCAATTACTTACAAGTTCTGTGACATCTAGCTGGGACTAAAAACATAATACTAAGTATTTTGCCTTCCTCTTCTTCATTTTAATCAGCTGTGTAACATAGGAGACATAATCCAAAAGCTCATGATGAAAAATATTGTATAAGATACCATATTTAAATTCCCACAAAACACTGGCAGCCCAGCCTATACAGGCTTCTACTAATGTAACCTCAAAAAGTTGTTGTACTTTGTTTATTGACATCTCAGAGTCTATTACATTCCAAAAATATGAGGTCATTTATCCTTTTTTTCATTTGATGTATAAAAATAAGTATCAAAAATACATAACTATCATGCCCTTACAATTCTGTTTTATAAATCAGTGTAGTACATATTTCCAGTCATCTATTCTCATCTGTTTTAACATAACAAAAAGAGTAGAGGACCATTTTGTCTGTTTCTGGCATATTTTACAAAACAGTATCAGTTATGCTTCATGGCTAATTATATCAAAGGCAGCTGCAAGACCTAAACAAATTAGTTTGAGGACTTACCTTTCTGCTGTTGCCAAAAGGAGATAAGCAGGCAATAAACCATTGCAGTCCTTCTGTCATATGTGCTGATTAAGGTTAAGGATTCTAGGTGTCAGCAGAGACTGGAATAATTATATCAATGCCCAGAAATGATTTCTTTCTATACCAGCTCCCTAGGGAGGGCCTGGAATCTTAATTTACTGGCTTCAAAAAAGTTGTCTTCCCCTCTGGAAACACAAGAAAAACTTGAGGCATATTTCCGTGTTGTGAGTCACAAGCTAAGCAAAGAAAAACTGGTCAAAACATCAGCAGAGCACATTTTGCAGTTGTCTTCTCCAGACTGAGCATTTTTCAAATAACAAGAGGAAAATGTGTGCCAATAATTTGTCTTACGATCTGTGAAAATTCAGTATTGTAACCTCATATGACAAATGCAAGAATTCACTAAATAATAGTTTATTGAATTTTTTTGTATAACTGTTGAATCTGGTTTCATTACAGAAGAAAAAGATAACATTTAAAATTTAAAATCTTCTCATATAGCATGACTATCAATGGAGAGTACTGTTATGTATTCTTCCATACAATTACAACCTGCTAAGTCAGTCTTCTTTGGTAGAACAACGTGAAAACATGCTTCACCACTAAAATGAATAAAGATGAACATCACAGTTTTTCATGACAAATGAATATTGTCTACCCTTATAAATTTATGATTGCTCAACATAAAAATTCAGTTTGATCACATGCATTCATTAATTCACAGAATATTACCAATATTCTAATTCTTATCATAAAATCCTGCAGTGTGTCTCAAAACATGCCACTTGATGAACACCATAAATGCTCTGTCTTAATAATTCCATGCCCACTTACATAAAATGTTCTCAAGATACTAATACTTTCCTTTTTCCAAGTCCATTTTGGGGCTTAATTTTTTTAGGGATATTTGCTAGATACATTTTTAGCCTTAGTTGTCAACAGAGTCACATTCAGCTCTTGATTTTTGGTTAGTATGGTATTTGTCTGTGTTTATTACCATACCGAACATTGTTAAGTGAATTATTCCGAAGGCTTGAAATTCCCGATTCTCTTTGTTTCCTAGGGAACAAGCTAGACAAGTTTAATTCAGGTGCTTGGAATGGAGAAGCAAACATTGAAACTCTTTAATGTGTCTTCAAAATGTTTCAATTTAAGGCATTTCTCAAAATGATCCCTTTTATATTTTAAGTTATTTCTATCATATCACCTTGCTTCAAAATGATTAAAGATGTTACTAAAACAGGATGTTCATCATGCGTACCATGACAAATAATCACTAGCCTTATACTGATCTTCTTGTCTGTGACTTGACTGTGAGTAATGTAAGACCCTGTCCTATATTTCACTTACTGTTTCCATCCTAAGAAAATAAGGTTTTAACTGTATTCTTATCCAATGCCCATGGTATTTCTGAAAAGTTCATATGATAAGGGGAAGTAAGAAATTTTCTGCATGTGAATGTTATTTACAGTGCATTTTAGGAAACAAAAGAAACAGGAGAAATGAAGTATTGGACTAGAGATATTTGTCAAAAGAATCTACATCTAATTCTGTAGCTTGAATATTTTCTTTGTGCTGCCACTATAGACAAACTGGAAGTAGGCTAGCTCTCATAGATCTCTGATCATAGCTATTCCTGGGATACACACTGTACTGGGATAATTGGGCAAGAGTGGAGTTGAAGGAGTAAAGGAGACAAAGCATTATGGGACTGCAGTGCCCATTCCTCATTCTCCTGCACCTGAGAGGGAAGAGGTAGAAGAGGGTGGATGGGGAAAACATTGTCAGGATGAAAAGTTATACCAGGATTCTCTGGGTTAAATATGTTTGAATAAGAAGAAATACCACTGGACTATTGAAAAGTGTAAAACTCAGTGTAAAAGGAATTTAGGAGTTCAAATGATCTCTCCTTGGGTGATTACATAGTAGGACTCAAAAATTGAAGATACCTTTATGAGGATGCCTCTGAATTTAAAAAGTTTGTGAATACTGTTATCAAATGAAATATATTTCTAATAGTAGTTCTCTACCTGAGGGGGAAATAATTAAAGAAATACTTTCAAAAAGAAACTCAAATTACTTTCACTGGTGTCCTGTTGTTCTTGTATAGTCTAGAGATCTTAAGAAACTGACATGAAAATATCTAGAATTTACATACACATGGAATAATAAGATGAAATAGATTATCTTTTGAAAATCATTCCAGCAATGTTTTCTTTATGTCTGCCTGGGTACCACCTTCTAAGTCTTCTGAAGCTACAAGAGACCTTTATCTCTTACAGTCTTCATGCTGCCTTGTGCCATGATGTACTTTGTTTTCATCTGCCTCATTTACATACTGACATTGTTTCTTTCAGGTAAAATACCACTGTTTGACTGGCAACTATTTCTGGAAAATAACTGTGATCAAACATATTTATGTAACTGGTCAGTAGAAAAAGATTTGTGTGACAATTTGTTGAGATGGAAAATTTGAATGAATGCTCATAAACACTAATGTGTAGCTTTCATCTAAGCTTTTGTTTTAAAATGACATTGTTTCCCTACTTGTGAATGGTAGTATTCACACATCTTCCTAAGCTGTCATAACATTTATCTCCTTAGCAAATCAAAATTACTAACAAAAAAGGAAGGGTATCACATATTCCAGCCTTTGATTTTTGCACCTGAAAGAGAATTTGAATCTTAGCATGATCTGTATCTATATTTCATGAAAATCTTCACTACGCAACCATAGCCTTAGTCTAAAATAACAAGGCCTTGAACCATTCTTAAATTAACATATATAACGGCACTAGGTTATTTTCACTGAGAAAAAAAATTGCTTTTTAGCTGAAAGCAAAGGGGATTTCAGTTAACTAGCAAGTCCCATTTCCAGAATTCCATTTGCACTTTTGCTGAATAATCTTTTACAAAGCAGATAAGTAAATATTCAATTGCCAGTGTATTCCATGCTCCATGACAAACATAGGAGGGGGGTGGAAGAAACAATTTTTGAGAAATGGAAAAGGACAAAACTACCGAGATATAAAATACTACATCCCTGTTTGACTGAGAGATTATAAAAGAGAGGATGAAAAGCAGAAATGAGAGAAAGCTTTCCATGCTTTTCAATGTGGTTTGGCTACCAAAAAAAAACACCATTCCATACTTAAATATAGCATTTATTGCAGCGTCTCAGTCTTGCAGCACTTAAAGTTACAGACACGTTGTATAGTTCATATTTATAATTAGTAGTGATAATTATGTACCTAAATGCATATGATTCATATAGAATGAATCCTTTGAAATTAATATTTGACACTAATTTATGTGAATAATGACTGGCCTATGAGCTCAGGACTCTGAAGAGATAGCAATCTGAAACCATGCCCCTATGTCATCAACTTCTCGTCACTGCAATATTATTTCTGAACTATCTTTAGCGCTATGTCATAGGAACATTCTAAATATCAGAGCCTAAAGGAGATAAACATGTTTCTTGTGTTCCTTTTTCAGTAACTTTTCCCAGCAGATTTTCATTTTCTTGGGCAGACAATGAGAAAGCCATTGCACTGCACCCTCCCACATTGCTTTGGTAAGAATTGTATGGAGGTAAGACCAAACAAATGCATCTTAGACCCTGAATTTTGTACATCTGCCTAAGAATGAATTTAGATAGAGCATATACAATATGGAATGTTTCCCTTCACCACATAGCGAACATCTTTAAAAATAAAAGGCATACACCAGACTATTTGGTAAAAAGAGTTCTCTCCTTAGGTGATCATTTTCTTCTTGTGGGCATTCCTGTGTCCACAGAAAACCCCAAGAAGCAAGATAGTAGTTAATTCCTGTCTCACATGAACTAAAGTTTTCTGTTTTTGGTTTTTTTTTTCCCTAAAATCAAATTTATTTTCTCACATATTTAAGTTCAATTATTTGCAATAAATAATAATAAGAAAAAACAAACTCTCCATTAACATTCAGGAATATATCACACAAATTATCATGTCTCTGAATTTTCCATATTGTAAAAATCATACATCTCCTCTGACCTTGTTGTCTGTATGACTTAAATTCTTCAGTTTTGATGTGTCCTATGGGTCAGATGCTGAACAACAAATGAAAAAGCATTCCAGAGACTCAAAAAATGACAAGGCCATTTACTTTTTTTCTTTTTCCTTCCTGGTATCTGTTCTAACACAGGTTATTGCAGAAGTTAAAAATACAGCAGTTGATTAAATACGCAGTTCCCATATAAAGTCTGCATTTCGGAATGAATTAAGTTTGTGCTATAGCTAGAATACTCAAGGGTTTTGCACTCAAAGAAGGCAAACTAGCCTGAAAAGAATAATCCCTGTTTGGATGTGAAAAAATAATGAGAATTATCATTAGCAAATCAGCTCAAAGGAGAGTTGAGTTAGATAATCCTCTATGATTTCTCATGTGCATATGCCTATCAAAAGATATCTGTGTTACTGTTTATCAAACGCAATGTAGCTCACTCAATATGCAATATTTTTCAGTTTACCTATTTTAAAAAAAGCAAAATGGGAAACAGACTCTTCTTAAACAAACAAGAAAATTTCATTCTAGTGACATTGTAGGTATCTTGTTTAGCCATCTTTGCTCTACATATGTTCATTTAGCTGGTGTTCAGGGAGAAGGAAAACATCAATTTAGTACGACAAAAAGTCAGTTTTTCTTTTCACACTATTTTTTTTTTCACATTATCCCATTAATTTCTAACGAACATTAAATGCATTGGGAGTTTGAAAATAAACACTTGAATCTTCAGAGTATTTCTGCTCGATACAGTACAGTCACTGCAAATTTCCAGGTCATAATTAGTTGTCCTATCTGTTTTTATCTCTGATTTATTATTTGTCACTTCTAACTTTTGCAAAATTATTATTATTTTTTTTTTTTCTGTTTTCCTTTACAGTTCATTTCATCCTCCTACTTATTCTTTTAGTGAAATCATGATCTAGAATGTAAGGCAGCCTAACAACAGACAAATGTAAGCAATGACATTTTTTATATAAGCAGCACAATCAAGGAGAAGAAACTGAAAAGAAGGAAAAAACAGTTATTAATTACCTCGAAAAAGTTACATTGAAAACCAAAGGAAGTAGAATAATTTAATAGGTAGTGCAGGGCCCATGTTCAAAAAAGATATTTATAAGCATCTTCTTATAAATCCAAAACAACTTTCTTCAATGCTTTTAATCAACTGCTCCTTCACCTTCATGGCATTTGGATGACTCCCGTTCTACAGAATAGCAATTTCTTGTAAAGATAAGGTATGAGCTTTAGAGATAAGAAGTTTTCTTCTTCAGATTTGATCCTTTCATAAAATGCGTACACCAACTGGTACTCTAAAATGACTTTGAGCTGCTTCATTAACTTTAATTTCTGTAATAGTTGAAAGACCTGAGGACAGATGGAAAATGAACAATTATCAGGTGATAATTCACTGTCCCTTGATAAAAAATAATAAAAATACAGACTAAAAAAATATTCAAGCTACATGGAAAATATCTTCAAGTGAAAGAATATTGTGATGAGGACACATTCCCTTCCTCTTCTTTGCAGGTTAGTATCATTTCATGATTACTTGGTTTGATTCATTACTGCTTTTCTAGGAAGCAGTAATTTAGGAGATATGGTAAAGAATAAAAAACAATTTCAAACTGAATTTTTGATTTATTTTTAATGGAAAATTATTCTGCCCACTGAGACAAAGCAGATTTATTGAAATTTTTTAAATTACCTCATTGCTGGATGCAGCATCACTGATGTTAGATAACTCTAATGAAATGGTACCATTTTCCTAACGTGTGAGGGAAAACCAAAATTTCAAGGTTTATCGAAAGAGAAAGAATGCTAAACATGAGAAAAAAAAAAAAAGAAAAAAAAAGTAAAAAAGAACTGTTACCTTTTATATGCTGTGTGTCTGACTAATGAAAGAAGAAGCATTTTAAAATATTTTTATTCTTTCCCGATAATCCTACTTTGTCAAAAGTAGTTTATATTTGGTTTTGTTTTTTTAACTCATAAACTTCAACATTACTAGACTCATTAAATAGCCTCAATTTTATAGCATGCAGGATATGTGAATATAAAAAAACAAATTTATTACATCATATCAGATTGAAAAAAATATGTACATTACTGGAAAAAATAAGCAGTTGTTGATTATCTTGGTTAAATTTCAGCAGGTGAGGCTACTAGATTCTGAGTCCCAGTTCAAATAGAGGAGTCAAATCATTACCCAATTCAAAACTCAGGTATAACACCTAAATATTTTAGACTCCAACAGATCTGTGTTCTCATCATGAGAAACGCAGCATGCAAAAGATTTTAACAAAAGCCAAGATCTTCATTTTCTACCTCATTGCTGTTTACTGCTTATTTTAATCTTAACCATTGCTGCATGGTCAAAAACTAATATGAACAAAGTGACATCACTCATTATTTCATTCTTTCTTCCAAATTCTTGAATATGTTGCGTAATCCTGTTATGAGCCATAGAGTACAGAAGTCTCTCCTTACCTTTTGCATACATGGAAGCAGGACAATATATGCCAAGTAGAAAGGTCTCACAGAAATGTCTGCTTTCAAAAATCAAGCAAACTCACCTGTAAGTTGCTCAAAGTATTTTCTTTTTCTCAATACTGAGATCTACCCTGGCAGATGTTGTATTTCCATACTTCTTTAATTTGATGATGCAGTGGTATTTCATGGTTCTAGTGAAATGGGATGTGCAGAGCCGCTAACATCCCAATCTAAAAACCTACAGGTCTAAAAAAGCAAAGCAATGCATCCAAAATTTACTGGAATTACTGAAACATTCCTTTTGAACTAGATCTTAAATCTCACCCACGGTTCTGTGAAAAGTTTGTGTTTTTTAAAAAACATGGAAAAGAGTCTTTACTACTGGTTCTGAATAAATGCTTATCCTCACTTTGTCTCTCTTATAGAGATGCTGATTTTAAGACCTAAGGAAATAAAACTTATTGAAAATTATCTGGGGAACATTCCTTTCAATAAACCAGAAACTGACACTAGACTTTAACATAGAATCTCTGGGTCTCCTGCCACACTGTATATTTCAGACTCATTCTGAAATACATTAGACTTACAACAAATTTTCCCAGCAGCCTTTTGTGCTCTCAGCTTATCCATGTTCTCATCAATATAAAGTTTTAGCAGTAAACTAACCACAGAGAGGTCATAACCAGGGAAATAAAAAATATCTTTCATTGTATTTTAATATTTTAATTCTCATTTCTAAGTATATTACCTAATTAAATCCAAAGGGTTAATGTAATATACGTAATTGTGATAGGTTTATAAAAGTAATTTAGCTGTAAGCATATTTAAAAATTTAATAGACTCCATTGATACAGAACATTAAGAAAACTTGAATTTCTACCAAAACAGATACTTCTTTCATACTGTTGTTAAAACGATATTTTGCTATCCACTCAAAACTACTAAATATAGTAAATATAAATAAACTATATATATATAATTATTTTGTATTATATATATAAACACATACTATAGATATAGTTATATTTTATTTATTTATATATTATATAAATATATTTTCCTTCTCTCTTGATAAACAGAATTTCAATAGCGTATGAACTAGTAGAAATTGCAAATACAAAAGCACATCAAGTTAATTAATTTTTTGCCTTTTTTCCTCTCTGTCATAAAATGTTAGAATAAAATGATTAGAGATTCGTCACTTAATTGTCATTTAGTCTGAATCTTATTTACTATGAAATTGCTTATAGTCAACAACATTGTTACGTAAACATTTTATACATATGCTCTCATAAATCTTCATTGGAATAAAGGTTTACCAGTGCAGTTCTCCTGATATATATACCCCATTGGGGTTCCCTCAAAACCTAAGAAACTGAATCAGTTTCTTGCTCTACTCCATTAAATGTAATTATTTATACAGAATCATACATTTGGCTGAGAGAATGACAGCAGAACATCATGCATTTGAATCACATAGAACATGAATTCATAACTGTTTTATCTATTTAATCAGTGCATTAGCTAGCAAGGGGTGGAGTCTACTAAGGAAAGACAAACACTCATTGTCCTCATCAGTCACATTGACCTGAAAAGGATTTATTCCTTCTGATATGGTGAAAAAGTTTACTACAAAGTGTTCAAAATACAATTTAGAACATGAACCACCATTCATTGTTTTCATGTTTCTTTTGGAATTTGATAGATATTATAGGCTGTGTGTCAAGCTTTTCCTCTTTGCAATCAATGACACCATTCATGCTGTTAAGATCAACATTAAGTGCTCGCTGCAAGTCAACACACTGACACATTGAAAACTTGTACCATTACTTAAGAATAACAATGCTAATAGAAGTAAACTAGATCAAGATTAAAACAGATATATCAGAAATTTGGGCTAAGGAGAAAAAGCACTCTGAATAAATATTTGATAAGACTGTTGTAATATTACTGCTAAGATGGAGTCTGGTTGTACTACAGCTGGACATTCCATGTTAGGGGGGTTAGAACTAAATGACTTTTGGGATCCCTTCCAACTCAAGCTATCTTATGATTCCATGATAACAAATTCAGTTAACGTCTCAAGAAGCAGAAGAATAAGCAGAAAGTGGGGTGGAGCAGGCTTTCTCCTTTCCATAAATAGAAAGTTTCTCTTTCAGCTCTATGTCTGGTCAAAACTTCTGGTCACATTTTCATGGTACACCTGACACACTCTGCAGAATGATGTCAAAGTCTAGAGAAGATAACAAATGGTCCTAGAAGAATATGAAGGAGTTAATGTTCCAGTCTTGTGACCATGCCAGGGGTTATATGTCTTCTCTGAACACAAAGTCCTCTGGGGTATGTAGTTCTTCTCTTCTGGAGAAGGTACATGGAACTGGAGCACTAACTCTTTAACTCCCAATGCACTGCATGATGTTCTGATGTGGAATACCAATAACCAAAAATCATAAAACCATGACAATATAAATCAGCATATTGAGTTAAACAGCTCCAAAATACACTTTTAGGTCAGTCTTCTTTAAGTATGAAGTGGTTTCTAAGTAATACAAAATGCAGAAGAGTTTTTACAAGAGCTATCAAACTCGCAGCTTACAAAGATGAGGTAGAGTGAATATTGCCTTTTAGCTGCTCTGAGCACTGTTTTTTCTCTTTGACTCCCATGAATCACTGAATCCTTTGTGCTTAAATTTCTTACAAACAGCAGTAAATAATGGAAAGCACGGTAGTCTCCACAGACACTTCAGAACTAACATCTCTGCTCTCTGTGCACAGGAAGATACACTGTTACTGTTAAAATTTTGGGGTTGCACTTTATTGCACTATTTTAAAACCCCACTCCAAACTTCACTGGAGTAATCTGAAGACTCGACTGCTATTCTGAGGAGTGAAACAACCTTGGCGTGATTACTTCTTTGTTTTTCACAGCTCTCCTCCACACAAATAACAAAACTAAGATATCTGAAATATGATCATATAATGTGAAGTCTATCAGGGGCAGAACACATTCATGTTTTTGGGTTGGAACTAGATGATCTTTAAAGCCCTTTCCAACCTAAGCCATTCTATGATTCTATTCAATGAATATACTGTCACATAGTTAACAGTGTAAGTATAAGGAGAGTAGACCTTCTGTTTGGTTTCTTTATGGTTTGATTTCATTTATCTAGCCTAACCCAGATTATATGCTACCTTGCTGTTTCATTTGAATTATAATTAGGTACACACAGGTCTCCAAAAATTGACAAAGAGTTGCAATTATTATTAAGTAAGTTGGATTTAGCTATATTTCATTACATAGATATTTATTTTTCTCTTCTGAACTGCAATATATAGCTATCACCTTCAGCTCAGAACTCTCCAAAGTTTTTAAGGAACTTGAGCACATTACTGAAGTCACATTGCAATAACTCTAATAAATTGCACCTGTAGACTCCTCTCTGTTTTATTTATACACTGTATCACAGGTTATTAACAGGAAATAACCCACTGAGATACAACACTCTTGTTTACAGTAAGATTCTTGTAGAGACAGCAGGAATGCAAAACATAAAAACAACAGGGAACACAGAACTAATAAAAAGACAAGGGTCTATAAAGCAGAGAAAAAAAACAGAAAGCCAACTGTGAAAGCAAAAATAAAACAAAATAGTCTTCCATCATAAGACAATCAAAATCTACAGTATACTTACAGATACCAGGAAGATCAAATGTCCACTGAGTCTGAATATTTATGGGTGTCAGAATAGAAGTCAGGAAAACTGTGAGTTAGAATTAAAACTTTATCAGCAAGGCATATCTTCCCCAAAAGATTATTATTTCTGCTTCTGTCTAGTAAAGAAGAAAATTAAAATCATCGAATGAGAAAATTTTAGCATTAAATATTTAAAAAAATAATAAATAAATAATTTTTAAAAAGCATCTGAGAAGCTTTTGAAACTGAAACTGTTTGGAGTTGTTATTCTCCTAAAAATTGTTTTCAAATGAGCTCCTGGTATTTTTATAGATATTCTGATACATACATTGGATAGATGCCACAAAAATATTAACCATTCAGTTGCTCACAATCAGAAGTTCTTTGTTACACAAGAGAAAAATCACCTGAGACAATAACTAGAATCTGAATATAGTGATTATTTTCTACATCACGTCATATCTGTATAATTTATTCAGCATAGCTCCTTGTTTTGTCATTCTCCCCATCACACTTTACCTCATATTTCTCTATACTTGTATTTAGTATCAGCTTATGTTCTTCAGGGCAGAAAGATTTGTCAAGGTGAAGACAAAGCTTTTTAATAAAAATGGGAAGTGAGAAATGTCTCTAGCTATTCTTCAATTTTTGCAGAAAATACAAAATGCTAAAATTTTAAACATTCATTAGTTAACAGATTTAAAAGTTCCATCTATCAAAATTAAATGCAGAAATGTTTCTTAGAAGTAAGCACTGTATATCAAGGATGGAACTATAGCCACAAGTCACTTATGGTGTTGGAAAAGGTTAATTCTGGTAAAAGGCACATAGTTACAGCATCACCTGACTCTGAAGTGCATCTTCACCTCTATCTTGCAATGAAATAATATATTCTCATGATTCAGACAAGCTTACATATCACTCACTTTCAGAGAATATTGCCACGCAAGAGGACCAAAGTCCCAAGGTATGGAAATGAGATAGACTTCACATCTATGTCACAAGGGGAAAACAGCAAGAGAGGTAAGGGGAAAATACTGCAGGTAGTTATTGAAAATCCAGTCCTGCTTCTTCCTTTAATCACGATTCTGTGGTTCATACAATGAACTCTTGGTATGATTTCCTCATCTCTTAGTTATTCCAGCATCCACGCAGTGAATAACTACACAATTACTCTGCAAATCTTGTCTGCCCTTAATAGCTCAGTGTGGTTTTGTTCAGACAAGGTATCAGTCAGTGTCCCTGAGTACACTCCTAAGTACTGTTCTCATTATTCCTCATGTCACCTTGACTATCTCTACAAAAACAAACTGATTTCAGTCAGTACAGGTATTGCTTTCTGGTCTAGTCACTGTCCAATTGCACTAATTCTCTATATTACAACACCAGACCACCAGCTCCTCTGGAGCTAATACCTTGTTGCATAACTTCATTGAATGTCTGCTCTGCATAGATGACTAGTTAGTTGTATGATGTTTTCCTGCATTTCTCTTTTCACTTTCTTTTCTTTTTTTTTCTTAATTATAATTTCTTATCTTCTTCATTCTGAACAACAAACCACTTGACAATGTTGTCAAGAAGGATGAAGTTGAGAAAAACCAGCATTATTTTCTTCAGCTGAAAAGGGAATCATCATTGTTACAAATAGCTTCAGGCTTATGTATCACCTTCACCCTCATCCCTCCTAATGAGCATAAATATTTGATTTATTTGCTTTTTTCTGGACTTAAATCATTATCTATAGCAGTGGCAGTGGAAGGGACATACAGTGCAAGCCATGCTGAATCTGAGTAAGCTTGATCCCTACTGACATTTTCCTAGGAGAAAACCAGCCTTTTTGTATGTTTCTGAAGATTTCCCTAAGTTTTACTTTAAAATAGTGGACACAATTCTCTGTAGTATTTCCTGTGCCCTTGTACGTAAATAACAAGTTAAAAAATGATTAATGTTTGCATTCTAAATATCATGTATTCAGATCATTAGTTTTATTTGATTCCTTGTCACTCTATCAAGCACTGTACTGTCTCCAACAAATCAAGGAAATTAATTGCTCTCATTCACATGAGTTATCAGTTGTATTTACCTCAGGATAGTGCTAGTATATTTTGTAACCTGCACATTATGCACTTTGTTTCTCTTCATCCAATATATCTTGGTCTGACAGTAAAATTAAGTAATTATCAGTCATAATTTTAACTGCAGGGAAAAGTTACAAACATACTTTCTTCATTTTTTTCTTAAGAAGTGATGTGCAAATTAAAACTTAATTGCCAAATCAGAAGTGTCCACTTACTCTACAGTACAATTTTATTTTAATGTATAATGGAGAATTTTGCTTAGCTCATATGTATCTGATACATTTAAAAGAAGGACAAATTAAAAATACATATTTACAAATGAGTACAGTGGTCCCTGGAGACACAACATCTCATTTTCAATTCAGTTGGCAAGAACACTAATTACATTTTCACATATTTAGCAGCATTCAGAAAAGTTATTCATTCATCCTGTAAGACCCAGAATGTCTGGCAGGTTACTGCCAATAAGAACTACATTGAGAATCTCAGATGATGGTATACAAAGAAAATTAAATTTGCAGTTGTTTGCAAAACAATCTCTCATAAAGAAACTAAATCTCTGAGATTGACCTCTTTGCTTGCTTGCTGACTGAGTGAAAAAAAATCACATTCCGTGATGAAGAATTCACACATTCCGTGATAACAAGATCTCTATAGCCTCCATGAAAATAAATGACCAAAAAAAAAAAAAAAAAGAAAGAAAGAAAAAGAAAAAAAGGGAAAGAAAGAATAAACTGGTTGACGTGAAAATCATAAAACATAAGACTATAAAGGATGTCATCATGTCAGAAGTCAATATGCTCTGGATGGAGTTAAGGGCTTTAAACTAGGTCTGAAGGAGGGACAAGGAGGACAGTGCGACTACACATGATAAGATGTGGAATGGCATAGCTATATTAGAGGGACAGGGTATTAGCAGAGGCCCTCAACCTGCTACCTGAGAGGCGCTGGCAACACTGCGGCACATATGAAATCCTATGATGATGAGGCAGTAACTGCTGGGGCAACAGGAGAAGACAATGGGGAAACTGAATGGAAATACTTGAGAAGAATGAAGGAGTTATCCTCTAAGAAAGCAACAAGACCACATGCCCATGAAGTGCCCCTACACCAATGTGCACTGCTTAGGAAAAAAAAACAGGAGGAGCTGGCATCCTCCTTGTTTTCAAGTGTAAAATCAATGGTTACACACATTGACGCATTTAAATGTTAACATGGAAAGAAAACTGAGCTGACTTGAGATCGTAGCACAGAGAGTTCAGTCAACTGACATAATGTTTTCTGTGTAAGCAGTTTTGACAACTCTTTTGTTTTCTGTTTTTACCTAGTCTTTCATTAGATTTCAGGAAGTAGATCTTCAGCCGATTTTAGCAATAAAAGTTCTATCTGTTTTAACAGTTATTCATGAATCGCTGCCTGAAGATGAAGCACAAGGTATTTCAACAGACATGATCCTTGTTTCTTTTCCAACTTCTTCTGCACGTTTGACAGAGCCCATTGCTCTATTCTAACCATGTTATGTTCTTCTGCTGATATAACCATCCAGAGCAGAGGAATAAGTATCAAAAGAGATAATTTTTGACAAGTAATTTCTCTCTCACGCTCAGTAGGAGTATTTCCAACCAGAGTTTAAAACCACACTTATTTTGTGAAATTCAAGATAAGCTTTCCCAATAATATTTAAGAATGTACAGTTTTGGACCATTGTATTCATATCTTTCTATGTTGTAAAGGACAACAATGTAAGGCAGATCACAGTGTTTACTAAAGGATTTCTTAATTTTACAGAAAACTATTTTTTGAGCTAGAAAATATTTTTAGAAAATTATAAATTCCTGAAACTACTTAGAAAGACTATGAAAAATACCTCAGCTTCAATAGGTAAACTACGGAAATGACTAAGTTATAAATACTCATCTTATTACTACAATGATGTCATCTTTAGCTTCTCTTGTGCCCATTTTTCTATTAGATTATAAGACTGTTTACTGTCAGATAAACTCTTTTCAAGACAGGTATTTTGACAATCTCATTAAAATGCCTTGTTACCTTCTCTCTAAAGAGGAAAAAAAAAAAGAGACACAAAAACGGAGAAACAAACAAAGAAACAACAACAACAATAAAAACCACCCATTTCTTAACCAACCATATTTTTCATGCCTTGATTAGTATTTTGGTAATTCTTTCAATTTTTTTTTTTTTTTCCTGAAATGTTTATCCTAAAACAGCATTCTGTAATGACCTCATCAAAAATTCCTGAGAAACAACATCCATCTCTACTGAATTGGCACATTTAAATACAGTCAAATAATACCCCTTTAAAACACAGTACTATCTTAAAAGCTCGTTTTCGACTGGCTATCCCAACAATGTTCTTTCTCATTGTCACTGATGGAAGGATACTGTTTACCACCTAATGAAAGGTAACATCTTCTTCCCTCCCCTTCCCACTTGAGTTTGGCCATAGAAAATTACACTGTAGAAGATTTTAATCTGAATTTTATTTAATTCAACAACACCATCTCCTACTTGTTGCCGTGCACCTGGCAACCCATGTTCTTTTAGCTCTGCTCCTGTGCTGAATATCGGGTGAAGCCCACCCGGGCCAAAGAACTGCACGTGCATACCAATTTGGCAAGCAGTAAAATGGCGTTTATTGCGTCGTGCGATTTACCTATATACCTATGCCCCTTCGTCTACGCCCCCCTTATGCATATATTAATCCTTCGTCATTAAGAGAGGGGGTCCTGCCACGTCACATCCCGAATCCTCGCTGTCGCCTACTACAACACCTACTGTTATCACAACAGTATCAATTTTTACAGTGTTACAAGTTATTGTTGACTTTTTTACTTATATTCCTTGGAATCTTCATTATTATTTTTATTTTAGTATTGGAGATATTTCTGAGGCTCAGAAACTGGATAAGACAAGGAATCTGAACTGATATTGATTCAAATCACCTGTACAGTACGTCTGCAGCAGTCTGAACAACTGCACAGAATACAAATATATTTTCCAGTGTTTGAGCAGTGAGATTTTTCACTCCCCTACTCCTCAGCATCCTCAGTGTAAACATAACTTACCATTATCCTTCTTTCCCTATTATCTTAACAATTTTGTCTCTCAGTGCTATTTCCAACTTAAGTAACAACAACCATCAGTTCTCTAAGTAATCTCTTTAGCATCCACTGGATCTTATCATTAATGGTCTTATCAGCAACAATGTATAAAAATAAATTTTCTAAGTAAAAGGGTTCATTATTCAAATAGATCCCCTTGAATATATTTTGTCTTCATAACTGATGATGGAAAATTCAAAGAACAGAGCTGAAAACAAGCTCTGTCTGTATTTTGCCTTTGTTGTATGTTATTAATAGTATTTTCAGCAGAGCTGTGAAAATATTTCCTTGTATTTTAGTGGGTCTATCCACAGAGTAACCTATATAATTTTATCAGAGGAGTCAAACTCATGGGTTACTTCTACAAGATGCTAAAGTGTTACATTAAATGTGATAAAGTGCTGTTGAGGCTGCTTTCATAGGAGCCTGCAGAATTAGGTGGTCTGCAAAGACAAAGGCAGCATGCCAGATAGTTTGCCTTCAAGTTTGGAAGCTATCATCTCACTTCTCTTGTTGCAGAGCATACAATGTCTTCTGACCTCTGTACTATGCATCAGTGCACCCCACACTACCACCTCTGTCTTTTGTTGCTTACGTTAGTCTCCTATTTCTCCAGCTGTGCAAATGAGGAATGATCAGAGATGGAGCAACAACCCTGACAATGCCAAGATAGTCACACTGACTCTTAGACAGTACAATCAACTGCAGTGTTCCATTCATCTTGCTAATCACAATCTCCAGAATATTTAGCTGAAACCATAGAGTATGGGCTAAGCAAAAGCATGACAGTTGCATTAATCATAAATGACCGAGACACTCCTGACTACAGTGAGGGTTTGACACATGCTGCAGATAAGCTGAATTTATACCTGTTATCTCACTATGGTTCAGAAATTGCATCTCAGACATCTATGCATTCGTGTCTACTGTAGTGCCATGACTTTTGAAGTTGAAATTCACCTCTGTGATCTCTCATCATAACTCAGCACAGGATGTGAAACAAGGAACCTCATTTCCAGGCTATTATTTCAGTCTATGCTGGGCATCTCTTTTCCAGACTCACGCTGGTTGGAATGCTGCAATTTGGAATTACTGAGATGATACTGTCAAGGAGTACCATGGGTTATCCATGTAGCTCAAGATCTCCTGGCATTATTTTCAGAGGTGGATCAATGCTAACATAAACAACATTGTCAAAATCAGGATGGCCTTCTGTGTACTACCCAGTTTGAGCACTGACAGCTGGCTGACTCACCCAAGAAAAGCAGCTACTGAATGACCAGTGAGGATTGTAGGGTTCACTGGTTACTACCTCTGTAGTAGAATGCAGAATGTGATTTCCTCATCTATAACTTTATACACTTCATCTGGACTACACGGCTGTGGAGGTTTCTGTTACTGTTTGAGAGTAGGTCCTGAACTCTTCTTCCATTGCTTGCTTATCTTTCGTCTTCTCTGCCTTCCTAAAACAGTCTAAAGCCTTTTCCCAAAATATTGCCGCAGCATCCTCATTTCTTCATTCAGCCAAAATGCAAGTTTTCTATTTCCACTGTGTAATAAAATCTCCCCACTAGGCTTTTTCTTCACCTAGGGAAATCAGGGATAAAGTTTCTTCACAATCAAGGTTGTTTTTACTCTTTTCCCACATATATAGATGGTATAATCAAAGATATCTGTGAAATGAGAGCTTACACCATTTAAGCATCTGCATATACACAACAGAAAAAAGATTATTAAAGAAAATACTGTGTTTCAGCTTCAAATTAAATAAAATGTCTCGCTCCGATTAATAGGAGGGAGAGGAGGTTCTGTGGTATACGTATACCCGGTGTGAGATTAAGAAACAGTTCAAATGTTGGTCTGACCAGTTCATTACAAATCTAATAAACAAACTGTAATAAACAAAATAATGTATTACAAATAATCAGGGGGAGCAGGCAGCAGGATTCAGGTAGCAGGTCTGGGAGAGTCCGTCAGTGAGCAGGACTTCCGTAGTGAGGGATCTGATGGCAGACACTTTCGTGTTCTTCTTCAGGTCATCTTCAGCATGCAGGCATCATGCTGTGAGGAATCTGATGTCAGAAACCCAACTTCATGGTCGCTGATCCCTCTCTTATCCTCCCTTTTTCCTGCCTACATGACATCCCTGGGTGCACCCCCTGATATGGCCATCTTCCTCGAGATAAGCCCACACAAAAGACTGCTTCACGGCCATTCATCTGCAGCTTATTTCTCTCTCTCTCTCTCTCTCTCCCTCCCTCTCTCTTGTTGCCCCTGGCCTTGTCCATCTGTGTCCCTTAGACAAAGGATTTTGCAACCCTTGCTCAGGACTTGTCCATCAGCACTCTCCAGACAAAGGATTTCTCAACCCTTGCCCAGGACTTGCTTGGACTTGTTCATCTGTGTCCTTCAGCAAGCTTGGAGTCAATGGGGTCAATTATTCAAAACAGAATAATCTCTTACAGCATCAATATAAGCAAAACCAGGATGACTTGTCCTCCACTGTTTCACAAAGAAACCTTAAATCCAGATCCTGGACTTTTAATCCATATATTCAATAAAATAGATTTGTTATCACTGTTTTCAAAGTAAAGTATGAAAAGTGTACTGTCCTGTTAAAAAAAATGACAGGAAATCTTCTGTTTAAATCTTTTATTTTCTTATGAACCAATAAAAGTGAAGAAGTCTGTGAACTGCCACATGCTGTATAGTAACAACCTCCCTGCTTTCCTATTATATGTCTCCTACAGTCTGGAAGACAGCTCTCTTTTCAGCCCTCCTCCTTATTAGATTGTAGAACTTGCTCCCCTTAGTTAAGGCTGTTTTGGTTTCTTTTTGCAGTGTTGCTGCAGTCATTATGATCTTCTGATCTTCAAGTCAGTTGCCTGTTATTAATCACAAGGTGTTTATAGCTCACCTTGGGGTAATTGTGGTGAAACATCTTTTTTTCTCTCTCCCTATACTTTACAGACAAAGAGGAAGGCATTCTTCCTAAAGGTCCTGGTCCAGATGGCAGTATCAAGGTTGGTATAGACCTTATGTCAACTTGTGTGTTATGTCAAAAAGCATTCTCATTTTGTTTTGCTTTGGGCTTTTAAAAAAAGGCATGCCAAGCATGGCAACTTTCAGGGACTTGTATTGTGATTAGATTCTGGAATTTTCTGTGGTGGGACTTCACCACAGAAGATAGACTTGTTAAACTACATCCACAGAGTCAACAGTGCATGGCTAGATATCCAGAAGGGCAGTCAAGAAGATAGGTATAGCAATATAGCTGTGTTTTGGGGCTTTTGTACAGAACAAGTAGAATGGACCAACTAATCTCAGTGATACCCTTCCAGCTGAACAATGTAGAAATTAACCATTCAATTTGTTTTTGAAAGTGCTTGTGTACAAATTATAAACACAGACAATGAACACATCAGAGTTTTTCCTTTTACTTTTACAGGTCAAAGTTCCTGCAAGAAGCTTACAGTTTTTCAGGAAACAATGCAAGTATTCTTATTAAAACTTCTGTTTTATTCACGTCATTCTTTATCAATGTATTGAGATAGTTCAATTTTGAAATGCAAGCTGACTAGTTTAGTTGTGAACATGCAAAAAGGCCATGGGGAAGACTTCTGCAGAAAAGGACCTAGGGGTTCTGGTGGACAACAAATTGGCCATGAGCCAGCAGTGTGCACTAGTAGCCAAGAATGCCAGTAGGATCCTGGGAGGCATTAAAAGGAGCATGACAAGCAGGTCCGTGGAGATTATCTTACCTCTCTATTCTGCCCTGGTCAGGCCTCACCTGGAGCACTGTAACCAGTTCCGGCCTCCCTAGTATAAAAAGACAGGGATCTCCTGGAAAGAGTCCAGCAGTGGGCCACAAAGACATTAAAGGCCCGGAGCATCTCCACTGTGATTAAAGTCTGGGTGACCAGAGTCTGTTCAGCCTAGAAAAAAGAAGACTGAGAGAGGTTCTTATTAATGTTTATAAATACCTTGTGTGGGAAACAAAGGGGCATAAGGGGCATGGCCAGCCTCTTTACAGTGGTCTGTGAGATAGGATAAGGGGAAATGGACATAAACTGGAGCATAGGAAGTTCTGCACCAGTATGCAAAAGAACACCTTCATAGTGAGGGTGAGCACTGGAACAGGCTGCCCAGAGAGGTTGTGGAGTCTTCATCTCTGGAGATATTCAAGACCCATCTGTACACCTACCTGTGCAGCCTGCTGTAGGGAGCCTGCTTTGGCCAGGAGGTTGGACTCAATGATCTCTAGAGGTCACTTCCAACCCCTACAATTCTGTGATCCTGTCTTAAATATTAGATCATAGCCAAAATCCACTTTCTGCTAACATTTCTCAATCAGTGAAAATCCTGATTATACAATATTTGGGAAACAAACATGCAAATAATGGGTGCACTATCCAGATTTTTCAAGTGAGTATTGATGATTACTCCAATGTGTAACTGTTTCTACATCAAATGTTCATGGTTTTCTATGGAAATGCTTCTTTCCTCTCTTCCCTTACCTTTCAACTGTTACTGCCTGCAATGAAATGAACTAGCTGCTTGGTTGTCATTCTTGACTTTTTTTTTTTAATAAAAAATAAAATAACACTATAAATTTCCTTTAAAATGCATTTGTTACACTGGACAGCCAGTGAAAGAAAAAGATTATTTATGGTTCATGTAGTCAATGAAACTTAAAACTACGTTCAGTTTCTAAATTCTTCTTTACGTTTTATTCTACTGCTAAGATTGACAGGTCAAGGTCAACACACCACAATTACACATTTAAAGGCACATAGATTTTAACCAAATAATCAAACTTCATTTTCTTTCTCAGAAAGATCCACAATAAATCAGATGAAAACCTATTTGAATATCTGTCCCAGTTCTGGTTGCCATATTATTAATTGTCTTCATTGTATGTGGCATAGTTCCAAGTTTTGAAAATGAAAACAGTAGTTTACCTATTGCAGAAAAGACTTTGAACAGAGCCAAGGAGTTTTCTGCATTTCATGCTGGGTCTGTCAGTGTGGAGGCTGGGTGTACGGGCGGCTGGGAAAGGAGACAGTCGGGATAACTGACCCAGTGGTACTATGCTCAGCATAAAACTCAGTGGAAAAACAGTGAAGGAATGTTTGTCTTCTCAAGTAACCATTACGCATCACAGAGCTCTGCTTTCCTGGAAATGGCTGAACATTTGCCTGCTGATGGGAAGCAGCTAATTAATTGCTCATTCTGCTTGTCATGCACACGCAGCTATTAAAGCATCTTCATCTCAACCCACAAGTTTTCCCACTAATACATTTCCACTTCTCTTCCCCATCCTGCTAGCAGGCAGCTACGTGGGACTTCATTGCCTACAGTGCTAAAACAGCAATATTAAATTCTAATATTACATAAAAATAGGACTGAAGCTAAAACTGATATCTGTTTTGATATTGTTTCCACTCTTGTAGGATTAGTTATACTGAAATCACCAAAGAAAAGGTATCACAACCAATCTGAAACAAATGTAACAAAAAATATGAGAAAATTTGACTAAACAGAAATTCCCAGGCTATTTCCTAACCTGTGTTTTTCTGAGAAAGAATCTGAACATCTCTGTAACTATCGAGAGAACACTAAGCATAAGATTCAATTCATCTCCATTTTTACTTGCTGTTTGGAAGACAAATATTTTAAGGAAATTTTTAACAGGATATCCTCTTTTTGGTTTCCAAATACATGGCTTTATGTTTGATAGACAGTATCTTCCACAGTTAAACAGAAGCCAGAAGTCAAACTGGGCAATGAAATTACAAATATTGTAGGCATTAGATTTTATGAACAAGTAGAAACATTCTTAAAAAAATAGAACTTGAAAATGTTCTGTTCAAACAGCACCAACCACTGCAACATGAACTCATCATCTATGTGCCAAGAAGAAAAGTCTTCCATCTAAGGAGAGTGACTTCTGTCACTTAATTAAGTACATGAATCTAGATAATTAAAACCTTTGAGCATCCTATAGTACTCTGTCATGTACTTTGTAGCCCAGATGGCTGCTTTTTCACAGTAATTGAAACCTGTAATTCTTGGGCCTCCTCATCCTTTTTTCTTACTCTAACAGGGTAGAATAGTCAAAAGACCAACCAGCTGATAATTCTATTAATAACTATTACAGTGGTGGAAGCAACCAGTAGAAGAATTTGACGAGAGATGTTCTCATTCACCAGTGGTCCCCACTTGTGACCTTTACACAGGAGAAATTCACAGTAGGTTGTATAAATCAGACTATCTTCGAAAACAGAGGAATACAGAAGCAAACTAAATCTTCCTTCTGTAGTCCTTCATAACTGTAGGGAAACCTAAGGTCACGATACATAAAGATAACGATTTTTCTTCCTTATTTCTTTCTATTGGGAAGGATCAACATAACACAACAGTCCACTCCTAAGGAATGCTTGTAGGTTGTAAATGTCCATAGTGTTATTCAGATTCAGGACAGTTCAAGATATAAGTTCTGTGTAGCATTCCTTTATGAAGCACTCAACTTACATATATTCTCCAGATATTCTTCTGTAACAGTCGTTTTAGAATACTAAGAAATTATTCAATCACATATAGGTGTCAGATATACTTTGAAAAAAACCCTAATGCTCATATGGAGACTGAAGTGTTTTGTAACAAGAATCTAAAAATAACAAACTAACATTCTAAATGAAAAGTCCAGGAATTAATAAGAAGCAGACCACATCATCTGCTCTCAGTGATCTAAATAAGACAAAATTGGCAGAAGTGATAGAAGGTGATGTCATTGTAAAATGTCAACAAGAATTTATGTACTCTGTTACTCTTGGGCTGTAGTCTGCTGTTTCTATCCATTCTTTTCCTCTCTTGAAGAGTAAAAAGTACTTTTGGTGAAAGATGTGAAAAATTTCTGTTTCATCTCACTAACTCAGTTTCAGGAATGTGCTGTGAAAAACAAACCAAACTCTCATTAAAAGTGTATGTTGGCCTTTCATTGTAATTCAGGTAGAGATGAAGATACTTAGTTGAAATTATATAACTAATGATATGTAGAAACCACAAGAAAAAAACTTCTCAGAAAAACTACAGAAAGAACACATGGAGAGAGGTCTAAAAATCATAATAATCCTTTCCCCTTACAGTTGTTTTTTTTCCATGGGTTCCTGAAAAGAAACTGTTTGCACTAAACAAGCACAGTGAAAACATCCTTGAATGCCACTGAAAACTCCACTGTCCATGCAATCAATGCTATTATAATCCAAATTATGGAGTATGAATAATAGTTTCTGTGTATCTCTGGAGTGCATACTCAGCTGGCTTCTTGGCAGTGAAAAAAAATATGCTATAAAGGAAATACTATAAAGTAATTGGGCAGATTTAAGCTATAGTTTAGTCTTTAAAAAAAATCTAATGACCTTTGGGAAACGTTGCAAGACTGATCTCTTACTGCAGGCATTTCCTTATTCATTAATCTATTTTAATTATGGTCCATGGGCAAAAGTGCAAAACTGGCCTCGATCCACAGCAGTACTCATTGCTGTCACTTTGGGAGGTTCACAGAAAGATCAAGGATAGTAACTGTAGCAACTAAATATTTAGTCATTATTATTTCTTCAGGACCTATGGTTACACACAGCATTGTTAAGTGAATGTGCTCATTGTTATCTTAAGAATTTTTTCTCTTCATTCTCTCAGTCTCTCTTTTTCTCTCCTTTATGAACTCTAACTCTTCTTAGGAAACTATCCCTTTCCACTCTATGTTAAGCATTATAACACCATTAGTGAAAATTTTAATACTGAACTGATGTGCAGCAGAGTGAATATTATTAGTTGATACTGAAATGCCACTGACTGGTCTATTCTTTCCGTGAAATATATAGGATATAGTAATTCACTGACTGCAGCATTTTGTAGGGCTTTATACAGGCCTGAATAGATACTTCTGTGTTGACATACTCTACATGACATCTTTCAAGTGCAATGAATTAATTATAGGCCCTCATGTATAGAAATACAGTATTTGTTTCACATAGATAGAAAATTTAAATGCAAATTAAATACGTACCTTTTTTTCCTAAACAGTGAATTTCAAAATTCTACTTATAAAGTTCATTTAAAAGATTTAGTAAATAAGTGCACTTGGTATCTTTGATAAGTTCACCTGGTTTTTCAACCTATGGAGCTAAAAATCAGTCTTTTTATGATTAAGGACTTGTGATCATAAAATCATAGAATTTCTCAGGTTGGAAAAGACCTTAAAGATAATCAAGTCCAGCTGCAGCCTAACCAGACCACCCTAACTCTAACAACCCACTGCTAAATCCTGTCCCTGAGCACCACATCCAAACAGATTTTAAACACATTCAGGGATGGTGACTCAACCACCTCCCTGGGAGCCTATCCCAGTGCTTACCAAGCCTTTCTGTAAATGAGTGTTTCCTGATATCTAACCTAAACTTATCTTGGTGCAAGTTGAGATCATTTCCCCTCTTCTCACTGGTGACAGGATGAGACCAGCTCCGCTCTAGCTGTAATCGCCTTTCAGGTATTTGAAGAGAGCAATAGGGTCTCCCCTCAGCCTCCTTTTCGCCAGACTACACTGCCCCAGTTCCTTCAGTTGCTCCTTGTAGGGCATGGTCTCCAAGCCCTTCACAAGCCTTGTTGCACTTCTTTGGATTTGCTCCAGCACCTCAATGTCCTTTCTGAACTGAAGTGCCAAAAACTGAACACCATACTCAAGGTGAGGCCTCACCAGTGCGGAGTACAGGGTCAGGATTACTTCCCTAATCCTGCTCACCACATCATTCTCAATACAAGCCAGGATCCCATTGGCCTTCTTCGCCACCTGGGCATACTGCTGGCTCATATTCAGCTGACTGTCCATCAGTACACAAAAGTCCCGTTCTGTCAGGTAACTTTCCAGCCACTCCTCTCCAAGCGAGTAGGGTTGCCTGAGGTTGTTGTGACCAAAATGCAGGACCTGACACTTGGTCCTATTGAAACTCATACAGTTTACCTTGGCCCATCTATCCAGTCTATCCAGGTCCCTTTATAGTGCCTTTCTCCCCTCAGGCAAATCAACACTCCCTCCCAACTTGGTGTCATCTGCAAACTTACTCAGGGTGCACTCAGTCCCCTCATTAAGATCGTTAATCAAGATGTTAAATAAAAGCGGCCCCAGTACAAAGCCCTGGGGACACCACTTGTGACCAGTCACCAACTGGATTTAACTCCATTGACCACAACACTCTGAGCCTGGCCATCCAGTCAGTGTTTCACCCAGTGGAGTGTATGCCCGTCCAAACCGTGGGCAGCCAGCTTCTCCATGAGAATGTTGTGAGGGACAGTGTTAAAGGCTTTACTGAAGTGCAGGTAGACCACATCGACAGCCTTACCTTCATCCACTAAGCAGGTCACCTTGTCATAGAATCAAGTCAGGTTTGCCAAACGGGATCTACCATTTGGGATACATGAAAATAATAAAGAAATGGGCTGTCTCTTAGTCTTATCTGCTGTATTTAAGCTTTTCAGATGCTCTTAATTATTAAAAAGTTATTTAGCAAGTTACTTAAAGTGTATTTCTGTATCTAATTCTTTCTTCCTGCTTGGTTTTACTTCATCTATATTCACACAAATTATTTTTCTTGAAATTATGTTCTGGTATACATTTACTGTATGTTTTATCTTGCTTGTAGCTTATAATCATATTTCTTGACAAAAATTTTGGCTTACTACATTGTTTTCTTTGGGGCTTGAATCATAAACAACTTTGACCTTCAGTAAGTACCTAGGGTTTTTATACTATGAGAGAAATCATTTAAATCACACTCCTTACTGACATCTTTTAAATTGTTGCAGTCTTGGTTATAGTAATATATATATACACATACAAACATATATATACATATATATATGTGTGTGTATGTATATAGTATATATACATACTATATATATATGTATGTATATATGTATATATATATGAGATACTAAAAGCTGATTCCTAATTGTGAATAACAATAAATTATATATATTTTTTCCAACTAATTTTAAATGAAATAGCAAAGTCTTATTTCTACCTCACTGTGTTATTTTATAACACAGTTATTTTATAACACACTATATTATTATTGAGGTCCTGCACATGCCCAATAGGAAGGCTGCTACCAAGAAGTCTGAGAATACTCAGACTGAGCCCCCAACCCGTGATGCTGGTGTGCAGGTCTCTGGCTGTACTGAGTGCCAGAGCCTGGCCCTTGCAGTGCTGGGTGAGGGAGGCAGTGATTGTGTACACCGTGAACAGGTTAACTACTTGCTCAGCCTTGTAGTTGACCTGAAGGAAGAGGTGGAGAGGCTGAGAAGCATTAGGGATTCTGAGAGGGAGATTGACTGCTGGCACCAAGCCCTATCAGCTCCTAGATCCAGGCAGCCGGATGAAGCTCTGCATGGAGAATGCCACCCCCTGCTGCCTTGCAAACAGGTAATGGAGGGGAACCTACATGCAGATGGTGTTCCTGCTACAGTGAACCCACTGTCCTCCCACCCTCCTGGGAACAAAGGCAAGGAATTGGAGGATGTGGGTCAGTGGCATAAGGCCCCTTCTCAACAATGCAGGCGTGCCCCCCCGGTGAGTCCCCAGCCCCCCCAACTGCCCCTGCAAAACAGGTACAGTGCTCTGCAGGGACAACTGGATAATGGTGGTGATGATGGATCTCATCAGTTGGTGCTTTCCAAGTCCAACCAGTCTAACCAGCCTTCTAAAATTAATACATCATCAAATAGGAAAACACGACGGGTCATTGTCATTGGTGACTCTCTGCTGAAGGGAACAGAAGGGCCAATATGTAGGCCAGACACTCTGCATAGGGAGGTCTGCTGCCTCCCGGGTGCCCGAGTAAAGGATATAAAGAAGAAACTTCCTTCCCTTGTCTAGCCCACTGATTGCTATCCTTTGTTGCTGTTTCAGGTTGGTAGTGATAAATTACACAGGACTTCCCTAAGGACTCTGAAAAAGGATTTCAGAGCCCTGGGGAGACAGGTGAAGGGTTCGGGAGCACAAGTTGTGTTCTCCTCTATCCCTCCAGCTATAGGGAATAATGAGGGACTTAATATAATGGGCCAGCGGATTAATACCTGGCTCCAAGCTTGGTGTGCTCGGCAGGCATTTGGCTTCTTTGACTTGGCCTCTGTCTGCAGGAGACTGGACCGGCTAGAAACTGATAGGAGTGGCTTCTCCCAGCGTTCAAAAAGGATCTTAGGCCGAGAGTTAGGCAGATTCATTCAGAGGGCTTTAAACTAGGTATGAAGGGGGATGGGTGTGTAACTGGGGTCACTAACACAAAGTCAGTGCATAGCGACCCGCTGCTTGCAGGAGAGGGACATGCTTGTACAAACCCATGGTCTTGTGCCTTCGTGACAGAGGAGGATGACTCTATGAAGGGGGAAGGGGGTAAAGGCAGGTATTCTGGGGATAAGCCTGATGAAGCGGTATTGGGATTAGGAGCAAGGTGAGGGGCTCGGCTGAGGTGAGCGCATACCAATGCACACAGCATGGGCAACAAACAAGAAGAGTTGGAAGCCATTGTGAGGCAGGCAAACTATGACCTAGTTGCCATAACGGAAACATGGTGGGATTGCTCCCATGGCTGGAGTGCTGCAATGGATGGCTACAGACTCTTCAGGAAGGATAGGCAAGGAAGGAGGGGTGGTGGCGTGGATCTCTATGTCAGGGAATGCTTTCATGCTGCAGAGCTTGCGACTGGGGATGATGTGGTTGAATTCCTATGGGTGAAGATCAGGGGAAGGGCTGATAAGGCAGACATCCTGGTGAGCGTCTGTTATAGACCGCCAAACCAGGATGAAGAGGCAGATGAGCTGTTCTATAAGCAGCTGGCAGGAGCTGCGCAGTCACCAGCCCTTGTCCTCATGGGTGACTTTAACTTCCCCGACATATGCTGGGAGTATGGCATGGCGGAGAAGAAGCAGGCTAGGAGGTTCGTGGAATGCATAGAGGATAACTTCCTAATGCAGCTGGTGAGAGAGCCCACGAGAGGAGCTGCCCCGCTAGACCTGCTGTTCACAAACAGGGAAGGTCTGGTGGGAGATGTGGAGGTTGGGGGCTGTCTTGGACAGAGTGACCACGAAATAGTAGAGTTCTCGATTCTAGGTGGAGCCTGGAGGGAGAATAGCAAAACTGCCACCTTAGACTTCCGGAGGGAAGACTTTGATTTGTTCAGAAGACTAGTAGGGGCAGTCCCCTGGCGTTCAGTCTTAGCGAACAAAGGGGTCCAAGATGGCTGGTCGCTCTAGAAGAAGGAAGTCTTAAAGGCGCAGGAGCGGGTGGTCCCCCTGAGCCGCAAAATGAGCCGGCGGGGAAGAAGACCGGTGTGGGTGAACAGGGAGCTGTTCTTAAGGTTGCGGGAGAAAAAGAGAATCTATCGCCTGTGGAAGGAGGGAAGAGCAACTCAGAATGACTACAAAGATGCTGTTAAGACGTGTAGAAGGAAAATCAGAGAGGCAAAAGCCCAGCTTGAATCTAAGCTGCCCGCTGGGGTAAAAACAAACAAGAAACTCTTTTACAAATACATCAACTGTAAGAGGAGGGCAAAGGGGAATCTCCAGTCTTTACTGGACGAGGCTGGGAATGTGATCACAGACGATAAGGAAAAGGCAGAGGTTCTGAATGCCTTCTTTACATCTGCCTTCAAAAGTCATCTCGGTTATTCCCAGGGCTCCCCATGCTCTGGCTTGGTAGTCTCGGCTGGGGAGCAGACTGAACCCCCTGTGATTCTTGAAGAAGCGGTCAGGGAATTACTACTCCAACTGGACTGCCACAAGTCCATGGATCCAGATGAGATTCACCCGAGAGTGCTGAAGGAACTGGCAGAGGTGATCACTCAGCCGCTTTCCGTTATCTTTCAGTTCTCCTTGTTAACGGGTGAGGTCCCAGAAGACTGGAGGCTTGCCAACGTGACTCCCATTTACAAGAAAGGTTGTAAGGAGGATCCAGGGAACTACAGGCCTGTTAGCCTGACCTCAGTGCCAGGGAAGGTAATGGAACGGATTGTCTTGAGGGAGATCATGCAGCAGGTGTGGGATGACCAGGAGATCGGACCTAGCCAGCATGGGTTCGTGAAGGGCAGGTCCTGCTTGACCAATCTGATCTCCTTCTACGATCCTGTGATCCGTCTGATGGATGAAGGAAAGGCGGTTGATGTGGTCTACTTAGACTTCAGCAAAGCCTTTGACACTGTCTCCCATGCTATTCTCCTGCAAAAGCTGGCAGCCCGTGGCTTGGATGGGTACCCTCTCAGCTGGGTAAGGAGCTGGCTGGAAGGCCGGGCCCAGAGAGTGGTGGTAAATGGAGTCAAATCCAGTTGGAGACCAGTCATGAGTGGTGTTCCCCAGGGGTCGGTGCTGGGGCCTGTCCTCTTCAACATCTTTATTGATGACTTGGATGAGGGCATTGAGTGCACCCTTAGTAAGTTCGCGGATGACACCAAATTGGCAGGGAGTGTGGATCTGCCTGAGGGTAGCGAGGCCCTACAGAGGGATCTGGATAGACTGGTGAGCTGGGTCGAAGCCAACGGGATGAGGTTCAACAGGACCAAATGCCGGGTCCTGCACTTTGGCCACAACAACCCCAGGCAGCGCTATAGGCTTGGGGCGGAGTGGCTGGAGGACTGTGTTGAGGAAACAGACCTGGGGGTACTGATTGATGCTCGGCTGAACATGAGCTGACAGTGTGCTCGGGTGGCCAAGAAGGCCAACGGCATCCTGGCTTGCATCAAAAACAGTGTTACTAGAAGGAACAGGGAGGTAATTGTCCCCCTGTACTCGGCATTGGTGCGGCCGCACCTCGAGTACTGTGTTCAGTTTTGGGCCCCTCACTGCAAGAAAGACATTGAGGCCCTGGAACATGTTCAGAGGAGGGCTACGAAGCTGGTGAGGGGTCTGGAGCACAGGCCTTATGAGGAGCGGCTGAGGGAGCTGGGAATGTTCAGCCTGGAGAAGAGGAGGCTCAGGGGAGACCTTATAGCTCTCTATAACTTCCTGAAAGGAGGTTGTGGTGAGCTGGGGGTCGGCCTCTTCTCTTGTGTAATCAGTGATAGAACTAGAGGGAATGGTTTCAAGCTGCGCCAGGGGAGGTTCAGGCTGGACATTAGGAAGTATTACTACTCGGAAAGGGTAGTCAGGCATTGGAATGCACTGCCCAGGGAGGTGGTGGAGTCACTGACCATGGGAGTGTTCAAGAAACGTTTGGATGTTGCGTTGAGGGGTATGATTTAGCTGGGAAGTATTGGTAATGGTTGGACTGGATGATCTTCTAGGTCTTTTCCAACCTTGATAATTCTGTGATTCTGTGATTTTCTCCTGGGAGATTATGAGTGCATAAGAGCAGAGATCAGCACTGGAAATACTGCTGTGAAAGTATGAAAGTAACATATCCTGGAAGGGTAGCACAGTGAACTTTTCTTGTTGACAACTTGGGGTTGCCGGTGTGGTCAGGATCAGCTACTAAGTGTAAAATCTAGAAGGAACAGCCTGAAAAAAATTGGTTTGTTTGTTTTGTACGTAAACTGTTACCTTTAGAAAGAAATGTCAGAAATATAGGAAAAATCTGGTACTCCAATGCTTTTCAACTTGAGATTTTTGTAAGAAAAAATGCACATTTTTTCATGAATGTTCATCAGCCATTTTCCAAAATGAATTGTTTTCAAATGACTGAAGTGAAAAAGAAAAAAAAACCATGCAACTTCTTAGAATACAAATCTCTTCAACTCGTCTTCAGTGATTGTCAACTGAAAGAAAAACTAATTAATTTGAATGAATATCTAAATAAATCACAACATCTTTCTCACCTGTATTTCTTCATGTTCCCTGCAAGCAAGTTAAGAAAACAACAGTGGATCATAAATAAGACATTAGTAGAACCCTATCATATAAACTAGGCGTTAAATTAATTTCTCTCTTTCTTCCAAGACAGACGTGTAAAAAATATTCAGCCCCACCGTGGTACTCAAGGAGAGGTATTTCAAATTGATTTTTAAAGTCCTTTTCTATGGACTCAAAGGCAAATTAAAACTCAGAACCACATATCTAAATTTTACATCTTCTTATTTAGTGTCCTTTCTGTTTGATTGATGTCTTACTTTTTCTTAGCTTTAATTAGATTAGATTAAGACTTAGATTAAGACCTAAGTAGAAAAGTACTTCCTTCATAACTCCTTTCAGATCTTGAAAAGGGTTAGGATTTTATAGCTCTAGCTTATGTATCACACGTTTCGCATATTTTCTTGAATTACTCTACTATTATCATTTTAAATTCTCTTATTTATTTATTTAAAAAAAAAAAAATGTTACCTTTCCAGATAACATTCACTGTTACAGAACCATAGAGTAGATTGGGTTGGAAAGGATCTCAAAGATCATTCATTTCTGAACACCCTGACATGTTCATGGTTGTCAGCCACTAAATCAGGTACTAGGTGAGGTTGCCCTGGACCACATACAAGCTGAACTTGAACACTTCCACGGATGGCACATCTGCACCTTCTCTGTGCAACATGTTCCAGTGCCCTACCACCTTCTGAGTGAAAAATTTCCCTGTAACATCTAACTAATCTCCCCTCTTTTAGTTTAAAACCATTCCCCCGTGTCCATGCAAACAGTCAGTCAATCCTGTGCCTTCTCTTCTCAACGTTGAACAAACCCAGCTGTGCCAGCCTGTCTTCATAGGATAGGCGCTCCAGCCCCCTTAGCATCTTCGCAGTCCTACTCTAGATCTGCTCCAGCAGCTTTGCACCTTTCTTTTGCTGGGACCCCCAGACCTGGATGCAGTATTGCAAATGAGATTTCGTGATGGCAGAGTAAAGGGGGCCAACCACTTCCCTCACCCTTCCAGCCACCCATCTTTTTATGCAGCCCAGAATACAGTTGCCAAGAATAAAAGCAAAAAATATATTACACTGTTTATGAGGTTTGTGTGTTCTTTTCATTTTATCAGGGAGCCCACTCTGATTTGTCAGTAACTTCTATGAGAAGCTTTTTCATCTTCTACAATTTTTTTATTAATTTGATTGTTTCGGGGATAACATTTCACTAATAACAAAGACATCATGAAATTTGTTCCCAGGTAGCATTTAAACCATAGGCTTTCTAATACTAGTACTCAATCTGAAGTGCTAACCATTCCATGAAGACCATTTCATGTAACACTACAAAACATACATAATTATTGAGTTTGAATGAACTTATCACCAAATCATAGTATCTTGTGTTAAAGGTACCAATCTTTCTGACTTTGTTACACTGAAAGTAACATATCAGTTTAACATGAATAAGGATGGAAATACTTAAATTTTTGTGTTTCTTCTTGTAAACATATCAAAATATTTTTTAATTTCTCAATTCCTTTTCATGTTAGAGGTTGCCTGAAAACAGTGATATTTATATGGTTCTGTTGGTCCCGACTATTCACAGCTCCTTTCCTGGTGAATATGCAGAAACAACATGAATAATGAAGATGTCAGCATAAACATTATTTCCTGCAGGATATACCTATTTAAACCCATTAATCTACATTACAGCTTTCAGGCCACATGAGTTCCCCATTTTTTTTTTTCAATTTTTGGGTTACAGCAAAACATGCCAAAATTGCATAGCAGTTCATAAACACGTTTTTCTGCTTTGTCAGGAACATGGAAACAGTCAAAAGTGCTTCAATTTCTATCTACTGAGAGGAATCCTTTAACATTATGTTTACAAATTTTCTAAAACTTCATACCAATATTTCACCTTATGAAACACAAGCAATTTTTGCTGTACTCACATTGTGTTTACTAGTTTTTCCATTCAGATCTTGCTAATGCTCTCATTTTAATAACAACAAGATTTTAATGCTTGCTCAGTGAATTCATTCTTCCTTTGCCTAATCTGCACGACAGATGAAAGGGATTTCTTTGAAATGACAATATAATATTCTATATATAAGGATTAAAGAAACGTGATATTTACATTTGAGGAAGAGTAGTAATTTTGTTGCTCCAGTATGTACATGCCTCTGTATAATTATTTAAAAATCAGTGACATAATGTGCGGTCTGTATTTAGTGAAATCATTATTTCTTACTGGGAAACTGATCTGCAATTAAGAAAAGATGTTAGAGGCTTTAGAACATATGAAAAACAATCTAACTGGACTAAAGAAAACTTCGAAAACTTACACAATAGGCTGTGTCCTCCTTTACTTGATGCAGAATCTGTCAACTTTCTTAGCATCACATAATAGTGACAGTAACCGTACTGAGTAAGGAAAATTAAGTACCAAGGCTAGTCAAACAAAGAAGAAAGAGGGAACCTACTGTACAGCATATACAACAGGCAAAATCAGAACTATGTTCTTGATCCTCATAGACAGTTACTCTGGCTTATTACGACTATCAGCTGTCTTCTGACAGCTTCTTGTTATATTGAAATATTATTATTAATTACAGAAAATTAGATGCTACATCTTATTTAAAATTCCAACAGAGTCAACAAAATAATTCATAACTATTGTTTTTGGTCCATGTTCTAAGACTACCTGTACAGGGAAGAGAGAAATGTGTTTTGGCTAAAGGCTCTATCGGTCTTGGATATTCTTTAAAGTAGTTTTCTTAATACTCAGTTTTTAAATAGCTGAAGATAATATACTCTGGTTCTTCTCAATGAATTTTTCTGTGACCTTTAAGTGACTCGTGATTTTATTCACTGTCATTCTTCGGAGCAACTGCAATTCACTCTTCACTTGTATTGCATGAAGTACTCGGTCAGAGCCCTGTTGTAAATGATGTTCCATATTTCTTCCATTCCACTTGAAAATATAACAAAAACATGGAAGAAAAAAAAAGAAAAAAAAAAAAAAAAAAAAAAAAAAGGTCAGTTTTTTTTACTTGAAAGCAAGCCTGAGGCTTCCTAAGAGGAAAAGGCCATATTTGTCTTTCTATCATGTTTCTATTGTCTAAAGCATTGTATTAAGTGATAAATTAGTAGCTTTCTGAGCAACAGAAACCTCCCTCATATCCCTCATGTTAATCTTAACCCCTCCTTTATCGAAAAAAAATGTGAAAGACTGAAATCTGGATGACAAAACAGCTACTCCACGTGACTGAGACATTTCTTAGTACAGGAAAAATTCTCCTTTGTTCTTTAAACAAATAGTTTATTACTTGTTAATTATTTTGTGGGGGGTTTTTTTGTGTGTGTGTGGGGGGGGGGGGGGTTATTTCCACATTGATCAGTATACATGGAATAAAGGACTTCTAGGTTTCTTAAAAAACAAAACAAAACAAACAAACAAAAAAAGACCATAACAATAAAATCATAACAAATTGCGGTAATAAAAGCACTGTGTTCCATGAGCATGCATTCTGTGTTTTGCTGTGTATCTAGCAGCAGTGTGTACCTGGAGTACAAGAAGTATGAAAACACTGAATACTGCAGTAACAATAATAAGGTTCCAGGCAAAGACTGAAAATAAATAAATGAGCTATATTATCTGATGATATACAGCTGATTACTCCTGTAATTTGAAGATAAAGGACTGAATGCTTTTGTCACTTTATGACTATCTTCTCCATTAAAAATATATACATATAACCACCAAACTTAATTTTACGTACAGAAAAATCTATAGGACTTAGCAGTGTACTTCCAAATAAATACATGATGTTCTGAAAGTAATGCCTCCAATTTTATTATATTTACCCAGGATGTCAGATACGGATGTGAGTGATATGTCAATAGAGGCTGAACCTTTCCACCAAGTTTCTGTTAAATTTTGTTGCCATGCAACAAATGGTAACAGAGGGGCAGTCTGACAAAGTAGTATCTGACATGGAAGTGCACATAGAGAAAGTGTGCAATTTAACTCCTCCATACTGAAAAATTACACCCCATTGATGTTCATCAATGCTTGCTCAACATAAACAGTGTCATTGTGCTTTTTTTTTTTTTTTTTTTTTTTTTTTAAATCTGTTGTAGTTTCCATGGAAATAAATGGAAAGCGCTGCTTTTGGAGTGACTTAAGGTCTATCCCATCTTGATTCATCCTGTATTATGAATATACCATTAGAATGACAGTCTCTACCCATATCCTCTGGGATGTATTATCACGTTCACAAAGTCTTTCTTCAGAAAGATCATAACAACATGAAATGCCTATAAAAGATATTTCTCCATTCATTTTGTATAAACAAAAGAAATACAAATACTGTAAAGGGGACTTCACTCTGGCCTATGTAGGTAAAGACTTCAGTGTAGTGTTCATGGTTCTATCCTCAGTGATACATATTATTATAATTTTTAGCCAGAGGAATTTGATAAGCTTAATTGCGTAATCTAATTTCTTCTCAGAATTGATCTTTTTATGTAGGCAGCTCATTTCCTTAGTGGAAAAAAACAACAACAACAACAAAAAAAAGCAACCCATGGCTGATCAGTCACTTCAGAATCTGAGATTTTGACAATAACTTGCATAGCAACAATCACTTCATACTTCACAGTCATTTCATTTTATTAGTTTTTTAACTTTTCGTTTTTGCCACTTACAAACTAACAAACAAGTTTCATACTGGTTCTTGGATAAAATACATTTTCCTAATAACATAAGACTGCATCCAAAAACCCCCCAAAAAAGATAATAATAGAATCACCGAGGTTGGAAAAAACCTCTAAAGATCATCTAGTCCGTCAACCCATGTTCTTAAGTGCTGATAGCTTCTCCAGAAGAATACTGTGGGAGACAGCGGCAAAGGCAGGACATGCCTTTCGTGAATCCATAATGGTGGTCCCACATATGCTGTGTGATCACACTCAAGATGATCCTTTCCATGACCACAGTAATGTTTTAAGCAGCAAGTGTAAGCACTGGCCAAAAATGTGATTCTGAATGTCCTCAAAATTACTGATGCCCTATGAGAGAATGCAGGGAAAAAACAGAAAGAATGAAAGCTGCTCATTCAGCACAAAAACATCTGCTTAGTTCTCTTCATAACTAACTTTAGAATTCTGATTTAATAGCAGTCTTTCTTCTTAGAAGAAGTGAATAGCTTTTTACCATTTTATTCTAGGAAAGAAAACAAGCTTGAAAATAACTCCTCTCTTACTTCAGAGATTTGTTAAATCTGGAGACATCAGTCTCATGTCTATGCCTGGCAAGATCATGGAGCAGATCCTCCTGAAGGCCCTACTAAGGCACATGGAAAATAAAGATGAGGTGGATGGGAGGTAACCAGTATGGCTTCTCCAAGGGCAAGTTGTGTTTAACAAACTTGGTGGCCCTTTATGATGGAGTTACAGCATCAGTAGAAAAAGGAGCAACAACTGACCTCTACCTGAACTTCTGTGAAACATTCTACACTGCCCTGCATGAGATTCTGGTCACCAGAGAAAAATGGATTTGATGAATAGACTGCTCACCAGATAAGGAATTAACTAGATGGTTGCACTCAGAGTTGCAGTCAACAGCTCAGCGTCCAAGAGGAGACTGGTGATGAGTGGGGATCCTCAGGGATTGGTGTTATTTAACATCTTTGTAGGCCACATGGACAGAGGGACCAAGTGCATCCACAACAAGTTTGCAGATGACGACATGCTGAGTGGTGTAATTGACACACTAGAGGAAAGGAATGCCATCCAGAGGAACCTGGACAGGCTTAAGAGATGGGCCCATGCCAACCTCATGAATGTCAACAAGATCAAGTGCAAAATCCTGCACCAATGTGGGAGAAATCGCAAGAAGAAATACAGATTAAGAAGAGAATGGCTTAAAAGCAGCCCTGTGAAGAAGGATTTGGGGGTTGCAGGACAAAATAAGACAATGACAGTGCCTTCAAACGGGATACAGGCATTACAGAACAGTAGCAAATAATAAAGAAGAAAAACTGTCTCACCCCTCCTGATGACCAATGGTGATTCAAAAGGAGCACAAACTCTATCTAGAGAAAGATGCTGCTCCCTCAGCTGCTAAGCCTTAACAGAGGGTGAGGATCCACCTCTTCCTGTCACTCAAGTGTATTTATTGCAGCTGAGCTCCGTACATTAGCCACACCTTCTTAACTAGTGTTCACCTACTGGTTCAGGCTGTGACTCAGCAATTCCACTGCAGGGGTGTTGTCAGTTGATGGGAGACTCAATGTGCATTTACAGTCCAGAAGGCTAACTGTGGTCTGGGTTTCGCTAAGATAAGGCTGAGGGAGGTAATTCTGTTCCTCTACTCTGCTTTTGTGAGACTCCACCTGGAATACTGCACCCATTTCTGGAACTCCCGGCACAAGCAGGACATCGAGCAGTTGGAGTTGGTTCAGAGGGTGGCTGCAAAGTTGATCAGAGAGCTGAAGCACCTCCAGTAAAAGGACAGTCTGAGAGAGCTGGGGCTCTTCAACCTAGAGAAGAGAAAGTTCTAAGGGAGGACCTTATAGTGGCCTTCCGGTACCTGAAGAGGACCTACAGGAAAGCTGGGGAGGAACATTTTATAAAAAAGAGCGTGTAGTGACAGGAGGAAAGAGTATGGTTTTAAACAGGAAGAGGGTAGATTTAGTCTAGATATTAGGAAGGAAATCTTTACTATGAATTCCTATGAATTCCTTACTATAAAAAACTGAAGCAGGTTGCCTAGAGAAGCCATGAATTCCCCTCCTTGGAAGCATTCAAGGCCAGGCTGGCCTTTTGGGAGTTCTCTTTACCTATAGTAGGGGAGCTGGAACTAGATGATCTTAAAGGTCCCTTCCAACCCAAACCATTTTGTGATTCTATGATATGCAATCCTTCTTCTAATCCTTTCCTCTTGTTCCCTGCTCCCTTTTAATTTTTTTCTTGACAATAGTGGAATAGAAAGCTAGTTTCCCGAGTCCAGCAGAGCTGTTCTAAAGAACAGCTAGCATCTGTAGATGACAAGCTGAGAGATTAATAATGTCATCTGAAATAGAAAATTAAAAACCATAGGGATAACAGTGTGTAGGTCTCTTTCCCACATAAAAAGAAATACTTGGATCCAATGGGCTTAGGAGGGACAAGGGAAATGCGTTAACAACATTAAGTGACTTGAATTGGAAGGCAAGATACTCTTCAAGGATACCTTCCAGAGAGCACAAGAGCTCTCCATCTCTGAATAAAAAAGCAGGCAGGGGAGGCAGGAAACCTGAATGGCATGGCAAAGACCTGCTGGTGAGACTGAGGGAAAAGTAGGATTGTAGTGGCTGTGGAAACAAGGGCATGTCACCTGGGGAGAATACAGGAATGATGTGTGGACTTGAAGAGAGAGGTTTAGGAAAACCAAGGTGCCGATGAAATTAAACTCGGTGATAGATGTTAAAAACTACAAGAAGGGATTCTATGGGTACATTAGCCAGAAGAGGAAGGCCAAAGAGAGTGAAACTTCTTTGGTTACAGAGATAGGACAACGGGCTATGGCAGATATGGAGAAAGCTGAGGTACTAAATGAGTTTTTTGCCTTCTTCTAACTGGCAGCCAGGATTCTCCTATTTCTCACTTCCCTGAGCCTCTAGGTAGAAACTGGGGGACTAAATCTCCCCTCCCCACCCTGCTGTAAGGACAGAGCAAGTCCAAGACCACTTCATGAGACTGAATGTCTATGGGGCTTGATGACATGCACCCAGGAATCTAAAGGAGCTGGGTGATGTGGTTGTTGAGCCACTCTCCATTGTATTTGAAAAGTTGTGGCTGACAGGCAAAGTCCCTGGGGACTGAAAAAAAGGAAAGGTCACTCCCATTTATAAGAAAGGGAAGAAGGAAGACCAACGGAATTACATGCTGGTGAGCCTCACCTCTGTGCCTGGGAAGATCATGGAACAGATTCTCCTGCCTCTGCCTGTGTCAGGGGGTTGAAACTTGATGATCCTTGGGGTCCCTTCCAACCCAAGCCATTCCATGATTTCTGTGTAGCTGCTGAAGTTTTGCATGAATGCCAGTCTCCAACCATTCTCATCTTTTCTTTCTCATCTTTTCTTTCTCTATTTCTTTACATAAACAGCATATATGTCACGGAGTTATCTAGATCAATCTGTGTCCGTGACAGGGGGGGCAGTAGGCCCGTGGGCCCCCGGCCCCTGACAAAGGGGAAGGGAAAAAGGGAAAGGGGTAGGGAGATGGGAGCTGGGCTCAAGGAAACAAACAGAGCAGCGGCAATGATCTAAGGAGTAAACCTTATTTTACTATAATACAATCTAATTGAAATTGAGGCTAATAAATCAAGTGAAATAAGAGAGAGAGAAAGAGAGGTTTCTGAAGACCGAGAAGCCTACTTTGAAATTGAAGGCGCCGCGGCTTGGAAGCACACCCACACCCACTGCCAGGCAGTGAGAGAGAGAGCGAGCATCGCTTCCGTGACATATTTTCCTCTCTGACCGCGAGGTCCCCTGGGACGTGTAGTACTTCTTCTCTGTGCTCCACATGATGTTATGATGTGGAATACCAATTGCAAAAATTACAAAACCATGACATGCTGTCAGAGGGAAACAAGTATTAGCAGCTTTATATTCCGATTCAGTGCTATGTATATCCATGATAAGAAAAGAACAGTCCAATAAAAACAAACGTTTCCTGTAGAATTTTCCAGGTGTGGAAAATCTTGTGTGATTCACTATTGGTAGATACAACATTTGCTAATATATTACTTTCACATCTTCATTTCCTCTTCCTCACACAGTGAAACAGGTAATAGAGTCAGGAAGGGTGGGACTTTTCCAACTCATGTGACTTTTAGTAAAATTGACTGTGCTAATATGCTCTGCAAATTCTGAAAACATATCCTTGTATTTCCTGAATGTAAACAACTTCTTGATTTTCAAACTGTGGTATAAATGGAGAATTGTAAAGATTCGTTATCTCCTCTTTGTACAGCATCCTGCATATTCTGTACTACCTTAGTTATCAGGAAAATAAATAAATAAATAACTACCATACTATTATTCACTTTTGAAAATGACTACATTTATGCTAAATATGAATGATCCAGCTTATCCCAGGTGAATTTGAGAGACAGAGAAATAAAGGGCTTTAATTATTGTTGTAATTATGCATAATAACATGTAGACTACTATCTTCATACACAACTCCCTCATACAAATAAAGCACAGAAAATTTTTGCCTCTTTTGGGACAGATGGAAATTTATTTTGACCAAGTCTTTTGAGAAATATTTGGTAAATCTGTAAATAAATTCTGGACTATTTGGCATTGTGGACATTATAGCCTTTGTACCTCTACTAAAATTAATGCCATTGCATAATTTCTTTGAGAACAAGACATAGTAGAAAGGATAATTTGTCTAGTCCCAGAGGTTACTTCTTGAGCACTATTAAAATACCTGCAGTAGGAGTAAGGTTGCATAATGAAGTAGGGAAGCCAAATGAATCTCAGACAGTATACTACAGCATCTTTGATTTACAACTGAAAGTTCACCTTTCCTGTCAAAAATACTTCTCATGTAAAAACAGCATGTTGAATTTCTAAATCTTTTCTTTCTCACATCCAAATGCAAAAGCATTAACTTCTCATGATAAAACAACTTCCTGTGGGGAAGATGAAATATATCTACCATTGATACTGTAGTGATTCTATTGACTGATCTGGACTAAAATCCATTTGTTAGCTCATTGAATGTACAAAAAGCAAGAGATAGTGTTTTCTATCTATTTCATACTATTTTTGAAGTAAAAAATAAATTTTTATGTTATTTGAGGCTATGGAGGATTACTAAACAAGGAACTATGGCTGCTTAAAGTTGCGGAAATCCTGGTAGAATCTTCTCATGATCACTTTTTTGTAAGTTTATTTATTCAAGACCTCAGATCATGTTAGGCTAGAGAAGAAGACTGTTCTTTGATGTATGAGATATAGGTACAAAGTGGAGCATCTGGGATATCTTTATAATGGCTTTAACTAACAATAGTTAGTTAGGCAGCATAATTTCTGAAGTATTGCTGGCTTGCAGGGAATCAGAGAAATGATAATCTCTTCATGGAAGGCAACAAATCTCACCAAAAAAGTCCACAGAAACTAAAAAAAAAGTACCTCACAGAATCAGTGTCTCCCACATGTTACCATTACACATGACATGTCTGATTGTCAGTGCATAGGATAAGGTTTTACTATCTCTAGCAGTGGTGAGCTCAGACAAATGTAAAGCAAAAATACTTTATAAAAGAATCATGTAAAGTCCCCAAGTAAATATATGCAAAATCTCATTTACCTTTCAGACCATGCTGCACTTGCAAATGAAGATTCAGTTGCCATAAAGCTTAAGAAAACATAACTGATGAATTTGCCAAGACAGCTGAAATGTATATACCAACACAATCACAATTAAGAAGAAAAATAAACATCTGTATAGACAGAGAAACTTTCACACATAATGGCAAATGAAAAAAAATCTCATCTAGGCTTTCATTTTAATTTCATGATTGCTAATGTATTTTATTCTTACTCTGTCTTTCTTGTGTATTTTTGCCTATATGAGCTGAAAGATAGCCATTGCAAGATTACTTATTTTCTTCCTTTGAAAATAAAGACAACCCTCATGGAAATCTACTCTTCTAGTTGTCAAAGCATAGAGGTCTCCATCTGCTGAGATGGCTCAGTGGAACAATATCCATTCAGTTTGTCCTTCCAAAGTCAAGAGTGTTATTATTCCATAATCCTCTCACCTGATTAATTCTTAACTATGAACATAATTACACTCTCCAGAAAGTAAATCACTCTTATAAATCAGTTGCTGCTGACAGTTCGGTCTTCTGCACTCTGGCACATTGAAGGCAAGTCAGACTGAGATTGTAGAAACAGGAGATGATTGTTAAAACAGATTCTGCAGAAATTCTACTCATTAATGATATACAAGTAACATGATGCTTCAGAAAAAAAATCAAAAGAAAATGAATTAAAAAAAAAAAAAAAGTAAAAACAAAACACAAGTGAGCAATTAAGGGACTTAGAAATCCTTATGATAGTGCAGAAACCAGAATGAACAAGGATAGTAGTTCTTGTATTTGCATTTGTCCTTCTGCTAGATAAAGTTAATAGACCACTTGACAATATCTGAACTCTAGTCTACATTTACTTTGCCAAAGAGGGCTTTGAGCTGGGCTTGGCTTCAAACAACAAATCCCATGAAAATACTACGCAGTCTTTACTTCTTATGTTTCATCCCCACACATATAAATTTAGCAGGGTAATTTTTCCTGTTCCTAGCTAGTGGACAATTTATACTTTAAGATATAAATTTTAATACCATTGTATGACTTCAGCTCCCAGTGGTATGAAAGAAACTCCAAAGGGGTCCTCTCCACATTCAGGAAAGGTAAATCTAATAAGTTTTTTTTTTGAGTGTGTATCCCTTTTTCTGTCAAATAGTTACACATTAAAGCCCAAGTTTCATTTCAAGAAATCAGAAATTTGGATTGGATGTTCTGAAATGTCCAAGACACCTGCCTCCAATATCTTTAGCTATATATATATATTCTACTATATATATATATATATTACTATATTTTAGCGATATATATATATATATTCTACTACTTAATCTTGGAATAACAGAAAACATCCATGGTAGTACGTATGAAGTCTGACAGATATCTTTGCAAGTCACAGAGGAACTAACAAACTTGACAGGTACTAGGTTTGTTCTGACCCTGAGATCATTTTATTTTTTATTTACAGGAGAATATGTACTGACTTTTTCTGAACTAACTTACATGTTTGTTTCCACAGTATCATTGTGTTCCACGGAGTGATTCTGAAAAATGCAATATATTTAGCTTTTGCCAAGTAAATGCTCTAACTACTCATGACTCAATCTTATCATTTTAGAAAGAGTAAATCTTTTGTAACTTTGCATTTCATGTATTTTTCTCTTTATTGTATTTCTTTCAGTTTTCTCTTAAGAAAGCTAAAAAATAGGCTTTAAAATCTCTTTGCTTACAGAAGACATTACTATCATGAACGCTTTCAGGGTTTTTTTTTCTGATTACTTTTCCTGGTCCCTTTGTGCGTCCTTGGTTTCCTAAGTAAAATGAAAAATTACCCTGAGGTAATTAAATGTTTGAAAAAAATATTTCCAAATAACCAGGCCAGAATTACTGCTGAAATCAATGACATTACACTGGGGATGAATTTCTTATCTTACAAAGTCCACTATCTCAAAACCACACTTTGAAAAGGAAACGTAAAATAAATGTGTTAAGTCCAGGAAACCATAGCATATATAGTTTAGAGACAAAGTTCAAGTGAGGCTTGATATACAAGCAACAGATTAAAGACTTTTTTTTTCAAGGAAGAAATTTTATCCAAGAAACACATTTTAAAAAATTAAGCCTACAGTTATTTCTTTTCTATCTTTTAGTAATGTATTTACATAGTCCTCTTCAAGCTCCAGTAATTGGCTGAGGGATTACAGTTTAAGGGGAAAAAAAAGTGAAAAATCATCAGCTATCTATATAGGATTAGCTTCTACCAACTTCTCCACATTCAGGATGATGGTATTTTCCTTAAGTTCTTTCTGCACCCTCCTGCCGTATTTAACTCTTAGCTTATACTTCTGAAGCTAAACTGTTTATGTCATAGCTGGTCTAGTTCAGAGTTACCTTGAATAGTTTTACACAGTACTGGAACCTTTTCTTCCCTTTAGCATCGATTCATTTTTAGTTTATATATATATTAATCTATCTATACATTTCGTAATAACTTGCCATTAAGAGCACTATTGCACAAAAGAACTCTGAATAACATATATTGAAGGAATCATGAAAGCATAATCCTCCAAACCTTTATATAACAATGCCTCTCACCTTCGATCTTGACTCTGTTTTTTCTTCCAAAACCTCCCATTGCACCAAAAAACAGATAGGAATATTGTGGTTAAACTTCCATGAAATCCCCGAATAAGCTATCAAACATCCACTTGTCTTGTTATGTTCAGAATGACATTCTTCATATTTTATCTTTTTTTCTCTCAGAAAACAAAAAGATACTTTGCAAAGCAGTCACTCATTTTTCTCTACAATGTCCTACTTTACAGCTAAGTTTTTGGCTCCAAACTCCTATATTCTATACAAATAAGACGTTTCCAGCAACACAACATACTTATTTCTCAACCAGAATAACACTGTAAACTCAAACGAAAAAGCAAATAAACCCACTATTTTTCTTTTTATCCAAATGATATGTTATGCCAAAAAGGACAAGTAGGAAACTCCAGTGCAAAAGAACACCAAAACAGGCCCTTAGTGATCTTAAACTCTTGTTTTCCAAGCTATAAGTTACATTCTTCCTAATGCAGTGCACTACTCAGTTTAACCAATATTTTGTGAAACTTTCTAACTCTGTAGATGAAAACAAGAGCTTTAATCTCTATATTCCACGGAATTTTAGGAGTGGACTCTTTTGGTGTGGTTTTTTGTTGTTGTGATGGCTTTTTTTGTTTTTGGTTTTTTTTTTTTGTTTTTGTTCTATTGATTGATTGATTTCTCCCTGATAATAATTTAGAATACAAAAACAAAGTATATCTAAGTTTCTTTCAAATTTTTTCCTCTTTTTTCCAAATTTTCCTTGATGTCACTGAAGAGGATATAACTGAAGCACAGAAATACTACAGTATAGACCTAGATAGCAAGTATATCTCTGGCACAACTTCTTTCTTGCAATTGCAAATAAAAACTACTGAAGTTAACACATACTCAAAACTTGCCACTCTCTCTTTACTCACATGGGACTTTTCCATCTGCTCTCCTCAAAGGACTGAAGCTTTCTTCAGTACTTACAGCCTGGTTTTAGAATTCAGTAACAGAGCTCTGAAAAGTCAGTACTTTGGGTATCCTTAGTGCATACATACTTAGATTCAAATAGCTGTCTTATGAATCTGTCTATAAACAACCACATATGTTTAACTGTCTATAGCCATAATACAAAGCAAAATATGCCTACATGTAAGTGTGGCAAACTTTCTCGACCTCAAACGTCACATTTTTGAAGGCCTATGTTTCCAAGGTTTTGACTAACCTGTCTTTAAGTATTTTATATATTTTATAAAAACTACCTGGCTTAATTTAATTCCTATGGTACCACAGCCACTTGACAGATGGATATTGATATTTATTCTTCTCCTCATGAACACATAGCGTAAGCATACATAAAACTCTTAATGCTATTAAAGCTGTGCCAGTTAAGATAATATTCAAGCACCTGATAATATTTACTACCATATTTCACTAGATCCACTTCTGAATTTTTCATTGTAAATTTTGACATATCTTTTGTTAATATTGTGTATTTAAACTTAAAATGAATAAAATAGACATATTCTGAAAGTATATCCAAAGACTTTATCCCTCAAAAATGTTACTTCTAAATAATATTCAAACCACCAGGGGACAAAGAGTAATATGAGGGAGAATTATGTAATACATGTAAGTATAAAAATTAGAAGTGAATTTGAGTATTATTGACTTCCTGGTGCTAAGAAAATTGTTATATTCAGAATTTGAAATGAAAGAGTGCCTTTCAAGGTAAATACAAGAACAGACCTCAGATATAGCTGCGGGTGAGGGTTTGTAACAAAGAAGAACTTCAAAAATAGAAGGTCATATTCTGCCCTATACTGCCTACAATGTTTTCCAAGATGGGAAGTCAGTGCGGTGTCATGTTAAACTATGATTAAATCTCAGTAACAAAGGAACTGTTCTATACTATATAATTACATGAAGGCTCACATTATGTTCCTAATTCAACAACTGGGCAATGTACACAATTGATGAGTAGTTCCAGAAAAATCTAGGTATTACCCCTGCAGACACAGCAGATGTGTTTTTCTATTATCTAATTTTCCCTGCACTAGAACTCATTCCTTGTCAGCAAAATAAGTGGTGTGTCCACAAACCAATGAAGAAAATGTTCATTATGAAAGTCTAATATCTTCGTGATTAATTAATAGCTTAGCGTAAGATTTTTTGGCTTAGCATCACACAGATATCACAGAATGGTAGGGGTTGTAAGGGACCTCCAGAGATCATTGAGTCCATCCCAAAGCAGGTTCCCTATACCAGGTTGCACAGGTAGGCATCCAGGCGAGTCTTGAATATCTCCAGAGGAGACTCCACAACCCCCCTGGGCAGCCTGTTCCAGTGCTCTGTCATCCTCACCATAAAGAAGTTGTTGCACACCTTCGTGTGGAACTTCCTATGCTCCAGTTTCTGGCCGTTTCCCCTTGTCCTGTCCCCAAGCACTGCTGAAAGGAGTCTGGCCTCGCCACTTTGCCCCCCACACCTTAGATCAGGTCCCCTCTCAGTCTTCTTTTCTCAAGGCTGAACAGACCCAGTTCACTTAGCCTTTCTTCATATGGGAGATGCTTCAGGCCCTTCACCATCTTTGTGGCCCTCCGCTGGACTCTTTCCAAGAGATGCCTGTCTTTTTTGTACTGGGGAGCCCAGAACTGGACACAGTACTCCAAATGAGGCCTTAGCAGGGCAGAGTAGAGGGGGAGGATCACCTCCCTCGACCTGCTGGCCACGCTCTTTTTAATGCACCCCAGAATGCCATTGGCCTTTTTGGCCACGAGGGCACACTTCTGGCTCATGGCCAACTTAGTATAGTGTAACTGAGTTTTGGGAACTTCTTTCTTTCTAATGACTTCTGGAGAGACGGTAATGTGCAGATGAGAACAAGTAGACTGAAATTAGTATTAATAGGTTTCTTTGTGTTGTTTCGTTCTTTTAATTTACCACAGAAAGGATCATCAGTACTCAACAATTAGTGCCCTCAAACAAACAATTTTTCCCTACTCTTTGCCCCAGGTTAAAATGAAGTTAATTAAAGCTTGAAGGATTATTGATGACAGTTACTTTAAAATGACAAGATCGTATTATGTCATTGAGCCATAACTTTTTGGCAGTTAATGTTAATTTCTAAATCAGATACTGAGAAAGGGATGACGTACCTGCCAATGGATTGAAATAAGAGATTACATGGACTATGTCCCAGAATATACATTGGGTTTTTTTGCACTTAAGATTTGTGTTTTAGCTACAGTACACACCATGAGGTAGGGATGAAATGCCATATTAACTACAAATTTCATCTGCTTTGTTTCTTGTATATACCCCAGTTTCATTAGACCTAATGTGAACAGTCTTTTATAACACATGATGAATGCATAACTGAAACTGTGGCTTATGTATACATTAGTAGAAAAAAAGGAAAATTTCCTGATGTAGACTTCTTGATCATCAGAAGTGGACTGAACACAGTCCTGGGCAACCTGCTCTGGGTGACCCTGCTTGAGTATGGGGTTAGACCAAATGACATTCAGAGGTCTCTTTCAATCTTACTAATTCCATGATTCTATTATATAGAATAGATATAGAAAACAGAAAATTGTGGTTACTTTGAAAAAAGAGATTCTAGAAGTGGAAAAAAAAAAAAAAATCAAAGACTTTACTCTCAAATTCCAGATAAATTGTTCAGATGATTACATGGATCTCCCTGAGTTTAATTCCATTACTTGTTTTTCCTCTTCTCCTCCATTTTTCCAATTATTTTCCTAGCTACTTAACACTTTCAAGTGTTCCATTCTTTTATTTCCCACCAAAAAAAAAAAACTTTTTTTTTCCCAAACTGGCCACTTAGCCTTTTCAAAACTTGAATTCACTTATGGAAAAAATGACAGGGCAAATTTTCCATGTGTCTTCATCAAAACTGAACTTCATTAAGAGGTTCAGAAACTTACAAGTGCCTAACAATTCTATGATTCTATGATATGATACTGTCTATCAAATACATTATCCTAAAGTCTCCTGAAGTCCTTGTAAACAGTAATGAATAAGTTTGCAGAATGTTGATCTGGAAGACTAAATAACCTATATAAATACATAGTGGAAAAAGAAAAATTGTCTCAAGCTTCCTTAATCTTACAGTAGGACTTTAGTAATAATAACGTTACGATAATCGAATAATCAGAAACAGGTCCTCAAAAGACTTTTTCCAATTGAATGTTGGGTGATCTGATCACATTTTCTACAGAATATCTGGGAGTGGGAAGAGGGAGTCTAGAGTAAAAGTCTCATCAGATAATTTTGTGGGGAGATAAAGGAATACACAAGAGAGAAAGAAAGGAGAAAAAGGGAAGAAGAAAGGAGAGAAAGAGGAACACCTCATCAAAGTGTGAATCTTTTTGATACACAGCTATCATTTTATTAGATTTCTACTGGTAGCAGTTTACATTTTTATATTCTATTAGTGTTCTCAAATATTTTTAATCAGCTTTTATAGGCTCCTCAATCTGTTTGCAAAAAAATCTCCACACACACTTTGCTAGCCTTCACTGCTTTCCCACAGCTATGCAGTCTCCTAGTGAGTTTCTGTCAGAAACATGTTTTGTAATGTATCCACAGGATATATGAGATATTATACTCATGCACATAATAACTCATGCACATAATAGAAGAGAAATCAGATGGGAAAATGCTATCTACAATAGATTCTGAGTATATTTCATAATTCTACATAACTACATTTTCAACTTCATTTCCTGCTTAACTGCTGACTGTTCATTGGAGTATTTTTAACATAATATTTGGACACAATACTAAATCATCATTCTACCATCAAAATATGAGAAATACATTATATTACTGTCAACATATTTAAGACTGATCAACATAAATGAGCTTCAGAGATGTATAAAAACATTTAATCATACATTTTGGCATATACTATATATATGAGATACTTCAGAATAACTGTACTTAAAATTCAGTTATTAATTGAGCTTATATAATAGAAAAACTGTTGTAAAAAAAAATCAGTTTTGTCCTTGATTTCCATGTATACCTAAACGACTAGAATTGTAAATCTTAATATATATATTTTAATGTCATGATATTTCCTAAGCTAAATCCCTTGCTTAATGTTATTGAATTCCAGCAGCTACTTTTTTAATTTAAATGTAAATCTTTTAAACTTTACCTCTTTTATTTGGAATCATACCTCTTTATGTCTATCCTCTGCTCTGTCAAAATACGTTTCCCTGAAGAAGATGAATCAATAACAATTTACCTGGTAGTATTGTGCTAGCACACATCCAGAATACATGGATTATATCATTTGACTTATAACTCACTATAACAAAAAGGTTTTTGGAATGGAAGGTCACATTACATAGCATTAAGATTCTGGCACAATAGTCCGTGTCTATTTATAAAATGAGAAATAACAAAGTGTAGCCTCTGCCAAGAAACATTAATTTAAGTAATGTAATTGCAGGTATATAAATAGAAAAAAAAAAAAAAAAACCCACAAAAATCTAGTTAGACAGCAGAAGCAGAAACTCAGAGATTTCTGTTTCATTCTTATGCTCATTCATTTATAATAAAAAATTAATTTTACCAGGAATTTTAACAACTGTGTTTCAGTTTAAAAGTTCACTAGCAATTGGAATGATAAAGTCTAATCCATATAACCATTTATTTTTTACATTTCTCTAAAAATCTAAAATATTATTCAAAATATTATAGTGTTTGCTATCCGCTCTTCTGATTTCTGAATTCTTTCAAGTCCTAAAGACCTCCAAAGATCTACAAATAATCATGATTATTTACACTTTTCTCAGGTTGTGGCAATGTTTTTGGCAATTTTCCATCTTTGTTTACAAAGGCAGAACAAATAGTAGCGAACTTGAGAAAAAAACACACAATAATTATTAGATCAACAAGAGAGACATTTTCCACAATACCATATTGTCCATATAAAAACACACAAATCTTCAAAAAACTCAACATTTCCTAGCTGACAAATCCAAATAACTGCATTATCAACACAAAGCTGAAAATGTTACTTGCCAAGACATCTGTCTGCATGAGGAAGCATGCTGCTCTGAACTGGGGCAATTTCTTATTTTCCACTGTTATTTAATACTTTGAAATATTAGTTTTCTTATTTATGTGGGGTTTTTAAATGTATTTTTAATCAAGCTGAATATATCATTAATAAACTGGCATATTTATTTCAAGATTGTAATCTGAAATATCCAGTTTTTCTCACAAAGTTTAATGGAATTCCCAGGTCTTGAGGAATTTTATAAATGTTGCTTAATGAGAACTCTTGTTAAAAAATGCCAGTATTCCTCAACATCTAAATAGAGTTTACTGTAGTTAACAAAGGTGGAATGCAATGCTCCCTTATTTTGATTAGTTAGCTAGTGCTTTCCTTGTAATTTAAAGGAGAAAAAAACATCCAGACAGGTTTGTCACAGACTTAATATGAAGATCCTCTTGCTTTCAGTATGCTCATGCATTGTCACCATATATTGTGACAATATTCTTATACAAGCGATCACGAACTTCGAAGGCGACAGAGCACTGGGACAGGCTAACACAGAGCAATTGTGGAGTCTTCTTGTCTGGAGATATTCAAAACCAGCCTTCAACCTAGTCTTGGGAACCTGCATTATCAGGAGTCTGGACTAAATGTTCTCCACAGGTCCCTTCCAGTCCCTACACTTCTGTGATTCTATGGTCTCATAAATAGACAAAAATGATCAAGAAAAGCATTTGCAAACAATTTATGCTAAAGTACTCTGGAGTAATTTCCAAATGCAACGAGAAGAGAAAATCTGGGTGGAAAATAAACAAAAACCAGGAAAGAAAAAAAAATGGTAACACATTAGAAGATGGGAAAAATAAGGTATTTTGTTACTTTTTTAACATTTTTCATTCTGTATATAATGTGATACTACTGTTATAATAGGATCTTAAGGTCCCACTGAGGGCAAGCAGAGTTTTCAGCAGGAATAGAATCAAAGATTATACAGATAACATTTTCATTATCTTGGCTGTCCTGGAAAATAATAAAGCTCACAGGAGTCACACAGACATTTCTAAATTGCGTACATACTTTTCCTGAGTCAGTTCAGGATGGATCTAACTTTCTTCACATGGCATTGTGTTTCGTATTCTTGGCTAAAACAGCATTGATACCACATCCATGTTTTGGCCACTGCCAAACTGTGCCTGCCCATCATCTAGACTTTTTATTTTTACTTTTCCTACCCTGCTCTCCCTCTTCTCTCTAGAAAATAGAAAATGAGACACAGCCATGACATATGGCTAAAACTGGCTGAAGGAATATTTCATAATATTTAATGTCAAACTCAGCAACAAAAACTAGGGTAGAAGAAGAACAAGACGTGGGGATATTGTTTTCAAGGTAGCCATTGATCAGAGATGTTGGTCTGCTTGTTGAAAGCCATTGCCTTTTCTTGGTGTTATATTTATTTTCTTTCATTTACTATGCTACCTTTATTTTGACCCACGTTTTTTCTCCTTTGGTCTTCCTGTTCTTTCTCCATTCCCACTGAAGACAGAGGAATGTGCAAACATCTATAAGTGCTTATCTGCTGACAGAAGTCAACACACTACAGCATTCAATAATTTCATCCAAGTTTCAAATGACAACCCTAAAAGTTCTGACAGCTTCTGTGTGGAAAATACCTGACTAATAACTCTAACGAGAGAGCGGCTTCAAAATGAACTTATTCCATTGGAGTTGTCAAAGAATTTATGTAGCAATATGATTTTAATACCCAGACCACAAGAAGCCAAACCTCTATTTCTCCCCTTACACTATAACCTGTTTAATTGCAACTGTTTCTTCCGATTAAACCAGTTTTGCCCTAGAACAGTTTCTGTTCATTTCTCCATTGCAGGGTTTCAGATGCAGTGACAGGAGGTTCTGTAGAATTGGTTTAGCTTCATCAGGAGACACAATATGATGTTCATTACTTTGCATATCAAACTTGATATACTGTTCTCAGAATAGGAAGAAACGTGACTGCCGCTTGCTCCCAGGCATTCGTATAAAGAACAAAGACTTTGTATGCTTCTACTTCTCCATTGTTCAAGACACAGGGACAGATGGTTTGGGATCAGTGTTTTTTGGTGTTTTTTTTTTCTCCTCACACTAGAGAGATTTTCTCTGAGAATCTCCTTAAATTTCCACTTAATGTGCATAAGAGAAGCAAAGGCATTTTCCTCATAAATGATACCAGAGAATCAATTAGTTTAACAATTATTCTGAAGAAAGTTTGATTTGTTGATTTCAGGACACATACATTTACTAGACAAGCAAGATAACACAGTCTCTTATTCATCAACTTTGTCAATCAGCTAATAGAGTGCCCAGTGTTATCACTGTCACTATGTGACAGTTGCAGCCACATCGTCAAAATCTGTAACTGACTTTGATAGTGCAGAAGGAGATGTTTAAAATGACTCCATATCTCTACTAATAGTGCCATATAACAAAAAAAGAAACTGACAAGAAGCAAGTATTAGTACCAATATGCTTCTTTTTCAAGTCTTTGCATTTTATTCTATTAAAAAAATATTGTCAGTATTTTTTATCCTGTTGAATCATTTATTATAAGAATTATCACTGCTGATATTACTTATGTAATAAGTTACTGCATTGCAGTGTTGTAGTTTTAACACCAGCAGGCAGCTAAATAACACACACAATGACTTGTTCATTCTTGCCAGGTGGGATGGGAGAGAAAATTGGAAAGGTAAAAAAAAGGAAAGAAAAAAAAAAAAAAGTCTGAGAACTCATAGGTTGAAATAAAAATAGGTTAATGAGTAAAGTAAATTTGTGTGTGCAAGCAAAGCAAAATAAGAAATGTCTTCATTACTTCCCACTGACAGGAGGGTATTCATTCACATTCAGGTCCCATCATACATGCCAGTTTCTTGGGAAGACAAACATCACTGCAAACATCCCCAGTTTCTCCTTTTTTCCCCCCTAAGATTTTATTTCTGAGCATGACAGCACATGGTAGGGAATATCCCTTGATTCATTTGGGTCATCTGCCCTAGTCCTTTCTCCTTCCAGTTTCTGGTACACTCCCATCTTCCTCAGCTGAACAGAATATTCTGGAGCAATTAAATCTTCACTGTGTTATCATCACTATTTTCATCAGCAGTTCAAAACATCATGCAAGCTGCTATAAAGAAAATTAACTCTATTCCAAGCCACAGAATCATAGTCATGGAATCATAGAATATCTTGGGGAAATGATCTGACCAAGAAATATAGTCTAAAAAGAGAAATAATGTCGAACTAGAACACAGAAACCAACAGACTGTGACAGACTATAGGACCATCTCTTCACTTTTCTATACAGGAGAGAGAGGCACACTGACAGTGGATAGCTTTACTGGATGTGTCAAGAATATTTATTTCCAACAGTTCCACAATTATAAGTTGACTTACAGTTAGATGTCAGAGTATGTATCAATTCTGAAAGTTATTTCTTATAAATATTAAATATTTCTTCAAAAAGTGCTGAAGGTAATTGTTTCATATACAAGTCTTCCTCACTGTTATGCGTAACATTTAGCCCTCATTTACTAAATAAACATGCTTGACTGGATGATTCAGAAAAAGTTATATAGCTTTTCCTAGAGGAAAAGGGAAAGTAAGACTGAGTACATTATGACTATTATGTTGTAAGGCTCTAACCAGAGTAAATTCAGAGCTTAGTCGAGTCACATTGAAGGCTTTAAATTCAGGGCAGAATGGTAAATCAGTAGGGAGAAAAAACGAAAACAAAACAACCATGCTAGTATGATGGTCAGTATAAAGATTTTAACTATTTTATGAAGTCCACCTGTAATAGCAAAGAATCATTCTATTTATCATCTTTAGCATTCCTCATCATCTCAAACTCAACTACCCCACACTCAGAAAAGGAAGAATCTATGTAGATTAAAAAATATTTTTATATTATCACTGTTATTTTCTCCTAATACTTATATTAAAATGCACTTCTGAAGGCAGTAAAATTTTCCCTTAAGATACATAAGCCCTTAGAGGTTCTGACCTGAGAGGTTTTATACCCTTAATCAATTATATGTGCATATATATATATATCTGCATTAATTATAATTTAATAATTTATAATATTTCCCAGTTTTACCAGTAGAAATGAGAAACTTGGGACCTGAGAAAGAAAGACATGTAACATGAAGTAATAGTATGGAAAACAGAAGAGGTCCAAAAACTGTTCAAGGAGTAGAGGACAGAATACTTTGTAGCTTGAATTAGGAGAAATTTTTTTCACTGTGCATTATATAGGCAGAGAAGGAAAATAATGCTTTTGTTCAAGAGTAGACCTGAAGCAAAACACTATACTATGTCAATATACATCCTTCAATCTGAAGCACTTGCAGCTAAAGCTCTACAGGAATGTAACATAGCTACTTTTTCTTTACCACACAGTGTAGACTCTAAGACACACCTAAAAGGGGTTGGGTGATAGGAACAAAAATTGAAAAGTTAAAAAGATCGAGGAGTTAGAAAAATGAAATAGAAATATATATATATATATATATATGGAGAAAATCATATAAGAAAAATTTCCTTATATACTTTTGCACTATGCCAAACATTAGCTGTTACAAGGTCTATATTTTTCATTTACAAATGGTAATGTAGTACAATTCATTAGAAAAATAATGTTATTTTTTAAAGCACAATATGCAATGTCTGAAAAGAGGCCACGTAAGGCCCATGGCAGACTAGATTGGGAAAAGATATATTCTTGTCACCACGCCTTTGTTTTTCTAGGGAATAATGTTAAAATGTGAAAAAGTGCTCTGCATCTTCAGAACAAAAACAATGAAACAGAGGAAGGACATGGTGATAGTCAACAGAGATAGCAGAGCTGCTGATTTACCTCAGTATGCCTTTGCTGGATGGGACAGGCTGTAAGCTGTTTTGAATACTCCATTCAGTGTACTGAAATAATCAATTCTGTACACTGTGACAGGCAAGAAGTTCGTGAACTTACCCATAAACTATTCTTTAGCTTGTACATGCTCATAGAGTACAAGAGATGTGGAAACACAGTAGGTATGAGATTTGTCTAAGGGACATCTAAGAGTTTCAATCAGTTCTCCATAGAATGTCATTGAAAAGTAAAAGAGTAAAATGTTGTTATATATTGTAATTTCAAGAAGATTAATTAGAAGTATCAACACCGCTTGAATTCATCCTTTTAAGTATAATATTCTCAAGCATCCATAAAGAGAACACATTTGAAATAAGTGCAGAAAATGTGAACAACTTACTTTGGTCATGAGAAGAAACTGTTTAGAAATGATTAAATGCAAGATTCAGTACAGAACTCAGGGCATGCATTTGAAATCATAAATTAGAAATACCCATTCAGCTGCCACAATCTTGAATGGTACCTACTCTACATCCCTATCTCCCTTTTTGTCTGTCAAATCTTTTGGATTGGAGCTACACTTCTGTGCAGACACAGTCACCATACTTTGGGCAACTAAATGCCTAGTCTAGCAGAACAACTAATAAGCAGTGTCAGGTTTGACTTCTTTATAAAGTGCAAGGTGGGGATCTACTCATTTCTCTTTCCAACTTACTGTTCAAGGCCAAATGACATTGCTTTTCTTGTACCCAAATTTATTTCAATTTATCTCAACACCAGGAAAAAAAAAAACAACAAAAAAAAAACAAAACTGGGTTAATGAAATATGCCTACATCATAATATCTGGAAAGTTGATGATACATTGTAGATCTCTCTATTCAGAACTGAGTTTCAACCTGTGAACAGAAACACAGATCTAACTATCAGATAATGTGATAATTGTTTTTTATATTAAAGCTTATATTCATAGACTTTAAAAGCTATTTTACTAAATATCTGTGAACAAAATACTAAATCAAATTATAATACTGTTATAATACTTCACTAATCCTTGAGAACTCCTTATCATTTAAGTTAAAGCAGATTTCTTCTCTGCAGAATCTGAATGTCCTCCTCAGATGAATTTTACTTTTTTATTTATCTCCATAAATTCATATTTTTTTAATCACATCAAGAATAATTAATTTCATGATGATTATTAAACAGCTGTTTAACCCCAGTATTATTCAGTAATCCAAGGCATTCAGACTATGGATACAGAATAGCTGGGTATCTATTTATTCAACCACATTAAGAGGCGGTACTTGAAGGTGCAAGCTTGTAAATAAATAGTTGTAATTCAGGTTTACACTGCATTCATGCAATGAAACTACAAGTATTAAAATAGTACCGCTGGTGAGAAAAACAAGTAGGAAAACAACCGTCAGAAGAAATATCACAAATCTAAATTAATGAAGATGACCATTATGCTTTGTGCAGTTAAAAGATTTGAGAAAAAAAAAAATATATAAGAAGAGTGGGTTATAGGGTGAGAGAGAAAAAGCATTTCTGTAGTTTTCTATGTGTGAAAATAACAAATCAAGTTTGCTAATCATTAAAAATAATTAAACTGAAATAAAAGGGTTAAACATTCTCATCTAAGTGGGTACAGAGCCAGGGAAGTGTTGCAATACAATAGAATTAGAAATTAGGCACTTGCTTTGAAATTATTCTAGCACAGAAAAGAACATATTCTAAACACTATGTACTTAATAATTAGTGCTGACTGAGATGTTTGGAAAGTATGTCAGGAAAAAAATATAACTACTGAAAAAAAAAAAAAAAGTCAAACCAAAATCGCCTCTTCATTCAAGGCAGGAAATTGTTTTGAAAGGATAGTTCTAACATTGCAGACATGAATGAGAATGATAAATTAGCAGATGGAAAGAATGGTACATAAAGGACAATTGAGCTATTTGTGATAGCGAACTTATTAGAAGGGTTAGGTGAAACCAAAAGCCTTGTGAAAACAACCATGTATGAAGAAGGTGTATTTATGAAAGTCAAAGGTTGCAGGGATGGAAGGGGGTATTAGTAGAGATCATTGCTAGGCTAAAAATATGAGATAAATTCCCCTCCAAAAAGTAGAAATGAATGTACAGAGAAGTCCAAAGCAATGGAAAAAAAAAAAAAAAATACCTCAAAGGCACTGCTAGTCTTTTGTGACCGTGTATATGTGTTTGCAATGCCAGTGAAGCTGATATACATTCTCCATCTTTTAACAGACAAAAATAAATAAATAAATAAAAATAAAAAGTCATTACAAGAGTGAACAAGGGGAAAGAGAAGGTGATAAAAAAAAAAAGATGGAAACTCATTAGCATGCCAGAATGTAAATACTACCTTCTCTCATGAGTCTCTTCTGCATATATCTTAAGTGAATGTAATCTCCAGGTGAAGGCAGTGATCTTATCTCTTGTTTTCAGCAGCCCAAAGCAGCCTCAAAGGGGCATGAAAAATTAGTGCTCATTGTTGTTATCTTATCTTACCTAAGAAAATGCAGAAGTGATGAATTTTAAAAGGCATTGTGCCTGTCTGATAAGAAAGAATCCCTTCCAGCATTCTGTCTCCATAAACAGTCTATGAATTGAAAGCTTCAGTTTTAGGGTAAACTCTTTGAAATTCTGAATATAAAGAATTTCATGTAGGATAAGTAGAGTCCTAAAGCTATAAGCATTGAAAAATTGTATTCAAAATATCCAAAAGTGACCTACATCAAAAATATGTTCTGAAAATTCTTAGTATCTTCATCCGATGTTTGTAAAGTGAACATACAGACCAAGACAGACAGGTCCAGTTGAACATTTTAAATTGACACTTGTATTTACTGACAAGAATTCCGTGGTTCAAGCCAAATCTCTACCTTTAGACAGAGAGATTACAGGGCTACAGCAAGAATGATTTGGAAACAAAAGTGCTTTTGTTCTTGTGACATGTGATTCATTCAAGTCAGTTGCATTATTTTTACAGTTATTTCCTACAATTTAAAATAAATAAATAAATATAAGCAGGAAATAAATATTTTTAGAGCACCTGAGATAAAATAATAGTCCCTTTGATGGCAAATAGAAATGCATATATTTTTTGCTATTCAGTGTTGCTATATTCAAATTTATTTCTGAGCATGTTTAGAGCAGAAATCTCTATGCTGATGCAGTGAGATTCTTGCACAACTGTGCTAGATCCCAGTCAATTATTATTGTTGCTGCTGGAATCCAGCAAACTATAGTGCAAGTGCTTCAGTATGAAAACCTCATTTGCATCAAGCACAATATTGTGTGCTTCTTCTCTATGGAAGAAGTAGAGATGGGAAGCCAAGTAAAACAGAAATTTCAACCAAAATCTTCTACAAGGGGTTGAAAAGGTGCCTTGGCCCAGTAGCTTCCTAAACTGTGTGATTTGTTCCCAGATTTTCTACCAAGCTATACAGAGGGACCTCTTGGGAAAACTTCTAAATACAGTTAAGAGGTGGATATAAGCTTTGTATATTACATCTGTATTTCTTTGTAAAGAAATGAGGAAACATTGTTTTGAGAACTATCTACATATAAATATGAAGTGATTTAACCTCTTTTTCAGTATATAAAATAGTTACATTTGAATAATAATGATGTAAGCATATCTAAATTGATGAACTGTAAACATCCTCCTAAAACTCATGAAAGATCCAGTAAGAGTTGCTTGATTTTTATTTATTTATTTACTGAAAGCTTTGGAATGAGTAAGATGCATGTGTTTGAATTCTTCATGCTGTTTATTTTAGGTGAAGGTGGAACAGTCGGTGACTTTGCTGTCACAGTAGTTTGTGATGAGTTAGTGAAATGCATTCAGTGACCTGTAAGGCTATGCTCAAAGCACAATCAAAATGATTATTAAGGTCTACATTCCATGCTGGCATGTTAAAAAAAAGTCTGGCTACTTCATAACTTACACTATTCCTTGTAGAAAAAAGAAAGTATATATACATACATATAATAAAATTATACTTATCTCTGTAGTACCTTTTTTAAATTTAAAGAGTTCCATTAAAACTTGCATGGAAAACAGTGCATGTAGATATCAACACCTAAAGGAAGAAAGCGAGAAAGTTTTTGGTATATATTTAAAACTTCTACACTCTGTGTTGGGGTAAGAATACAAGTTTGCCAGGATTTGAATTTAAAATTAACTTTAGTTTAAGCCTTTTTTCTTGGGGCTACAGCTTGGTATTTCTTACTTGCTTTGTCTACCGACTCTTTCTTCTTTTATATGGGCATTCTACAGTATTCAGCAGCTAGGTATTATACTTTGTAACAGGTTACTTGGTTGCCAATGCAATATGCAACACAAAAATGGGGATTAAATTAGAGCCCTAATCAGTTGGTTCAAGAAAAAGAAAGCCAACAATTAGATTAAATATCATATACGGCATGGTAACTGTGACGATGCATCACTATGAACAGAAAATTCTACTTGGCATAAGCCAGCATTCAAGTTAAAAATGAATGTATTAAGTAACAGAAAATCTAAATACAAAATCAATAAGATTTAACCTGGTACAAGATTCTTCATCTTGATCTGGAACATCAAGTTATATCAGCAAAATATGCTGTCTTCACATTTTAAAGCATATTTTATAGCCTATTCTCCAAATATATTGATTCCTAGCAGCAGATCACAGAATCACAGAATTATCAAGGTTGGAAAAGACCTAGAAGATCATCTAGTCCAACCATTACCAATACTTCCCAGCTAAATTATATCCCTCAACGCAACATCCAAACGTTTCTTGAACACCTCCAGGGTTGGTGACTCCACCACCTCCCTGGGCAGTGCATTCCAATGCCTGACTACTCTTTCCGAGAAGTAATACTTCCTAATGTCCAGCCTGAACCTCCCCTGGCGCAGCTTGAAACCATTCCCTCTAGTTCTATCTCTATTACACGAGAGAAGAGGCCGACCCCCAGCTCACCACAACCTCCCTTCAGGAAGTTATAGAGAGCTATAAGGTCTCCCCTGAGCCTCCTCTTCTCCAGGCTGAACAATCCCAGCTCCCTCAACCGCTCCTCATAAGGCCTGTGCTCCAGACCCCTCACCAGCTTCGTAGCCCTCCTCTGAACATGTTCCAGGGCCTCAATGTCTTTCTTGCAGTGAGGGGCCCAAAACTGAACACAGTACTCAAGGTGCAGCCACACCAATGCCGAGTACAGGGGGACAATTACCTCCCTGTTCCTGCTAGTAACACTGTTTTTGATGCAAGCCAGGATGCCGTTGGTCTTCTTGGCCACCCGGGCACACTGTCAGCTCATGTTCAGCCGAGCATCAATCAGTACCCCCAGGTCTGTTTCCTCAACACAGTCCTCCAGCCACTCTGCCCCAAGCCTATAGCGCTGCCTGGGGTTGTTGTGGCCAAAGTGCATTTGGTCTTGTTGAACCTCATCCCGTTGGCTTCGGCCCAGCTCACCAGCCTATCCAGATCCCTCTGTAGGGCCTCGCTACCCTCAGGCAGATCGACACCCCCTGCCAATTTGGTGTCATCTGCGAACTTACTGAGGGCGCACTCAATGCCCTCATCCAAGTCATCAATAAAGATGTTGAAGAGGACAGGCCCCAGCAGCAACCCCTGGGGAACACCACTCATGACTGGTCTCCAACTGGATTTGACTCCATTTACCACCACTCTCTGGGCCTGGCCCTCCAGCCAGCTCCTTACCCAGCTGAGAGTGTACCCATCCAAGCCACGGGCTGCCAGCCTTTGCAGGAGAATAGCATGAGAGACAGTGTCGTAGGCTTTGCTGAAGTCTAAGTAGACCACATCAACCGCCTTTCCTTCATCCATCAGACGGGTCACAGGATCGTAGAAGGAGATCAAACAAAATAACAATTAGGAAACGTATATTTATTTCCCTTTTCACTTTGGGTGTTAGAAGGTTTAAGTATACTACAGAATTTCTCTTGGGTTTTCTCCTTGGAAGGAATGGGACAGATATTATCTACTCCACTGCTGTACTGCAGCATTTCAGATCTTACTTAGAAAGAGAAGCATTACAGAGATTCATCACTTTGCACTTAAAAATGATGCTTTTAGCTATTCCACTTATAATTGCTGACAGTAGAAATTTATGGTCCTTTTATTTTCTTTTTCATTTGGTCAAGCTCAGCGTACTGTCATCCTGGTACTGCGGTACTGACTGTACTTTAAATAGCCTTTGCACACATCTTATTACTGGCCAAGACTTAAACCAATGTCTGGCATCTTTCAGGAGAGATCAGTCAGCTCTCCAAAGCCCTTGAGTCTTTTCAGAAAGCTTTGGAAAAGCCTGATACTGGGCTACTCAAGTAATATTTCCTTCTGTTTAAGAACAACCAAGCACTCACTGTCTGGGATCAGAAACAAACAGTCTCTGTGGGTTGGTCAGTTTAACATTTCCTCAGAAACATCTGCAGCTTGCCACCAAGACAGGAAGAATTGCAAATGAGAGAGATTATGGGTCTCATCTATGTCCATGTTCCTGAAGCAACACACCCAAAACCAGTAGCAGAAAAGGGATTAGATCCATAGAAAAGAAAGCAATATTCAGAGCAATATGCCTTCATTTACTTTATTTTAATCTATCTACTGTCGACATATTCAGCAGGGTGAATTTTACATGTTTATGACTTAATGATAATCCTTCACTGCTACTTTTTATACAGAAATATTGAATTACAAAGTACGTGTCTAAATAAAACCTCTTGACCGTAACAACCTTAATGGAGAAGCAAAGATAACAATATTCTTTATTTCCCCAAAAAGATTGTGACCTGTTGAAGTTAACAGATAGTATCAGGCTTAAAGGACACTGAGTGTCAAGAGATCAGGCATACCACTGAAAGCTGATGAGAGCTCCAGGAAAATTTAGTAGCAAATATTCTGTGTAATAATGGGCGGTGATATCAATCTCAGGACTGCTGCTATGACTGTGAAAGAAACTCTTACAATCTACGCAGGTTAAAGTCAGAGAAAAGCAGGGATCCAAATGAAAGATTTAGAGTTCTGTCACTCAAATCTCAGTGTCAGAATTGCAGTGTGACACTTATCAAAAAATAGCATCTTTAGAACATCTTTCTAAGCTTCATGATTTTTGGAGTTATCAGGAAGTTTTACACTGAGAAAATATTTTTCTTACTGGTTTCTATAGTAGAATCTGCTCTTCTAAAGTACGATGTTCATTTCTGTGTAGTTGGCTTCTAGACAGTGTAAACTGTCCTGCAAATACAGCAATACAGTAACACTGCGATGCTTGTTTGCAGCTTCCACAGCTCATATTCCAAGACAGATAAAACAATATATTTTTGTCTCCACATTGCTACCATAGTTGTTAATGGATAAAGATGGCCTTGTAGAAAAGCATTAGACATCACAAACAATGTGGTAGAAGAAGTGACAGATCGAGTGCCACCAAAGAACTGGCTATTTGAAATATAAACATAAGTTTTCAGATGAAAATGTTGCTTGGATTTTATCAGACACAGAAGAGATATGTGAGAAATTCTAATTGACTCTAGACTGTTCAGAAGACTTCTGTCAAAATGTTTCAAGTCACTTTTGAGATCTAGATAAAATTATTTCATAGAAATGACTTACACAGCTAGAGAAAAATTTCTAAAAGTATCTTCAATAAAAGTTTTGAACAATGCAGTAGGATTTACACAAGAAATAATGTAAAGCAGAACTTAGAAAAGCACTATAAACACTTATGGGTTTATAAAAACCGAAATATATGTCTGCAACCATGAAAATAGTTGCAACCATGAAAATGAAGAAAGTAAGTGATGTACATTGCATATACAGCCATTGGGGAGAATTATTTTTCGTATGATAAATTTTGTATTTCAAAATTGACACTAAATCAATCTAAATTCCTAGTGGTCATGCGATTAACTCGCTTGCATAAATGTCCTTTTATATTTCTTCAAGGATTTTTGTGTCTAAATTCAGTCTGAAACCTTTTAACTCACCCAGAATAACTACCTAGAAATCTTAATTCTCATGGATGTTAGTTGTCACTAGTTAAAAGGAATGGTTCTACCTATTTTGTCTAAATACATTTTTTTTTCCTTCCTAGTGTCTATCCAACTTCCTGAAAATCCTTCTCTACGAAGTAAGTCCTATTGATTTTTTAATGATCTAAAGTTCCGTGAAAAACAGTAACAGTCTTCTGTTGTTGTTGCCTTGTCTTTCCCTCAAATCTCGCTTCTGAGGCAGCTTTTTTTTTTTGTGATAAGACTAAGTAACACATGAGACAAGTGGTGGGTGTCACAGGGTAGCAACCAATATCATTTTGTGGACAATTTTACATGTAATCATTTATTTGGATCTGTTTGCCTCCAAAAGGGAGCTCTCAGAAGTGTTAAATGGCTGAATACTAGGCATGGGAGCAAATGACTCCAGCGTGATATGGGAAAATGAGAAATGATACCATTATGCCTTGTGAAGATGGGATACAACTGGCATCTCATTGCTTCCTCTTATCTTCTGACCTAAAATTCTGACCTGGAAGATGGGAACAAAGGAGTTCCAATTGAGATTCAAAAGCCAGAAACTGTCACTCTGAAGAGAGCTGACTCAACCACTTTGGACTTACAAATAAGTTTGTACTGCTGTTGGAAAGTAGTAGCCACCAACTGACCAACACAACACCTGACAAACCATCACTGCAGAAGATTAACATCCAAACCATGAGCAACAACTGGAGCCCTCAGTTGTGACTATCTCTCGCATTCTATGAAGACTCCTTGCTTCTATTTTCTACCTTCTTCCTATTACTCGTCTTCACAGAATCACTAAGGTTGGAAGACCTACAAGATCATCCAATCCAACCATCCACCTATGACCAATAGCACTCCCTAAACCATACCCCTCAATGCAACATCCAAATGTTTCTTGAACACCTCCAGGGTCGGTGACTCCACCACCTCCCTGGGCAGCCCATTCCAGTGGCTGACCACTCTTTCAGAGAAATAGTTTTTCCTAACATCCAGCCTTAATCTCACTTGACACAGCTTGAATCCATTCCCTCTAGTCCTATCACCAGTTACATGAGAAAAGAGGCCAACCCCCAGCTCACTACAACCTTCCTTCAGGGAGTTACAGAGAGCAGTCAGGTCTCCCCTGAGCCTCCTCTTCTCCAGACTGAACATTCCCAGCTCCTTCAGCTGCTCCTCATAAGGCTTGTGCTCCAGACTCCTCACCAGCTTCATAGCCCTTCTTTGAACACGTTCCAGGGCCTCAATGTCTTTCTTGCAGTGAGGGGCCCAAAACTGGACACAGTACTCAAGGTGCAGCCTCACCAGCGCTGAGTGCATGGGGACAATTACCTCCCTGTTCCTGCTGGCAACACTGTTTCTGATACAAGCCAGGATACCCTTGGCCTTCTTGGCCACCTGGGCGCACTGCTGGCTCATGTTCAGCCGAGCATCAATCAATACCCCCACGTCCATTTCCTCTACACAGTCTTCCAGCCACACTGCCCCAAGCTCATAGCGCTGCCTGAGGTTGTTGTGGCCGAAGTGCAGGACCCATCATTTGGTCTTGCTGAACCTCATACCATTGGCTTCAGCCCAGCTCTCCAGATCCCTCTGTAGGGCCTCGCTACTCCCAGGCAGATTGACGCTTCCAGACAACTTGGTGTCATCTGCAAACTTACTGAGGATGCACTCAGTGCCCTCATTCAGGTCATCAATCTTTCCTTCCCCATCTCCCTTAGAGACTAGGATTTGTCATAAACTGGTTAGGCAAACATTTGACCTGTTGTATCTTAATCCCACCATTGGGTGTATATATATATATATATATTAAAGTATGTCCTCTTCCTCCTCCTATGATTGGAGTGAGACAAATTCACATAAACTGCTACAGAAAGTGGTCTGCAGTGAAGCTGTGGCAGGCAGCATTTAAGGGTAGGGAGATTGGGGGTAGACACTGGGGACACCAAGTGTCAGAGCCCAGCTACTGAAGGTATCCAGACTGTACATATGAATATTTTCAGTAGTGCACCTCCATAAAGTTCAGACAGAGTGGACAGCAGGATGAGGCCATTGGCATTTCCCACGTTCCTTTGAGTGCTCTATACATCTTTTTGTATTTATTAGTATGGTAAGAAACTTATATTTACATTTATATAATCTTTCCATCTGCATACGCCTACTAGAAATATATGCTCAGCCTTACTACTGGTTGGATCTTGGATGTGGAGCTGTGACCAACCTTGCCTTATTCAGGCTGTCAGAGTGTATGGTGTATTTGTTTATAATAGAGGAGAGCCTGCAGAAGAGATAAGAATTCTTGGATGATATATCAGTTCTGCAAAACCTAGTTAGGTACAAGGAATGAGTGATATAGTGGTGATTTCATTAATTGTCCTCCACAGAAATAACTGAAATGGATTCCTGCATTCAGACCTTTTCTGTTCACCATCAATATACAGAAAGTGCAACTCCAGCTGCAAGACAGAACGCAGATAAACTCTTTAAGCCCTAAACTGATTTTTGCATCAAGAAGAGGGAGAAAGGGAACAAGCTGAAAATAAGTTGCATTTGGCTGAACTACACTGAAATAAGCTGGAACATGCTAGGCAGCGAGGAGGCAAATGCTGAGTAAATTCTTTGATCATAAAACCTATTTGGTGCCAGAAAATTCTTTTGATCATACATGAGCCACAAAGAAAAGAAAGCAATAAAAAAAGCAAAACACCCCACATGATATAGGGGAGAAATCAAGACAGGCTTCAATTTCATACTCAGCTAACACACCTTATACTGTCATCCACAGAAACTCAGAACAGGGAGAAAAGGAAAGAGTTCTCCTGACAAGAATCTGCTGCTTTGAGACTAGCACAGGCTGTGCAGTTTGTTTTAAATGCACAGGTTAAGATGACTCAGGTAAGAAAACCTGCGTTTTCTTTTTCTTACTTTTGGTCTTCCTCCAGGGAATCAACACAGACCAAGTGTTCTCTTGAGCTTTAGATTCTCAAAGTAAATCATCTGAATGAAAAGACCACATACTTTACATTTCCCAAAGTGTTCACAACCACAATGACTACACATTGGAAAAGAAAGGGAAAAAAAAAAAAAAAAAAAAAAAAAGAATTTCAAGGGATGGAATGGTTTAAGCACAGAATTAGGTAGAGTAAGTACCAGGCTTTTTAGTAATGATTTGTTTAGCAGACTGCCCACCTCTTACAGAACTCAGTGATCAAAATGGTTCCAGGCTATCCAGGAGTGACTTGAAGCATTACATCTTAATTCAATATATATATATAGTATCTATCTATAATATATTATAATATATATAATATATATATAATATATATTAAATATATATATATGTGCTTACTAATTTCACCCTCAGAAATTCCAACACAAAGAATATTGAATACAAAAGTTTTCAATCTTCCCTGCAGAAAAGGTGAAAGCAGAGGAGTCTTAATGAAAACAGTAACAAACATTCTCTTAACAAAGGACTCCCCTGCAATGACACTAAATCTAAACACTAAATGAGCTGAAGACAGAATGTTAAGCACAGCGGATGACAGTCACCTCGTTCAGTATTTGGCTTACAAGCAGAACATGACTGCAATATTTCACAGTGGCTAGAAATCACAGAAACGTTGCTTCTTAAAATTGAAGTTAATTCAGAAAAATTTTATACTGCTTTCCAGAAGTTCTTATCAACTGAACAATAAACTTCAAATCAGCAGAAACCAAATTTTATGTCATCATCAAGCGGATGATGATGCACATCATGTTGAATAGATCATGGGTTGTGAACAATAAGGGAGAAATATTATAGAGTGGTCACTCACTGAGTTTACAGCTGTAAATAAAATGACACTAGTAGGGTAAAAACATAGCAAGCTGAATGCAGATCATTTAATACACACTCTACCAAGTTTGTGTTCTACATTTAATACTTTGCTGAAGAACTTTTAATTATTTTTAAAATGAAAAATTAAAATGAAAATCCTATTCCATTCCACGATACAAAAGAAATTTAAGTGGTTAAGTCAGTAAGTACTTGTACCTTGTCTTCATGAAGCTGAAAGTTTTGTTTAAGAAGTCTTCAGTTTCAGAAACCTATCTTGCAAAAAGAACAATAAATACTTATTGCAACAGCAGAAGTTTGCAATGGTCAGTTTAACTGACAGCATGGCAGTTCAAATGAAACAGTTCAACTTTTTGAATTATCTGTACAGCAGTATTTCAAGGACAAGTTCCATCAGTGGAAGTCAAACCTAACACAGATTGTCTTAGAAACACAGTTCTATAGTGTTGAAGGGGAACTTGAGTCAGAATATGTTTTATACTACCATCAGTGAAGAAAGCTAACAACTTTTTTTCAGATAAATTTTCAGATAATTGAACTGACTCATTTCAGAACAAAAAGAGTTAAAAAATATTCTACTAGCCTCTGAATACTAGATTAAATATTACTTCACATAAAGTAGGTTTTTTTTAGTGTAGATGTGACAGTCCTCTGCAGAGAAGTTTCTGCTATGGAAGACTTAAACAACCAAGAAACTTACACAAAGAGCAGAATAATTCTACACTGCAGTCAATTCACTTTCAGTAAGAAATGTGCAGAAAATACACTTGGATTCAAACACTGTGTTAAACACCCCATAAAACAAGAGTAATTGGTATTTGCATCTGTAGGTGAAAGACTGCTCACACAACAAAGTAACAAGCAGTGTGAGACTGTTTACATCTGAGATTTTATTTTGGAATCATCCCTACTTACATCGAATAAAGCAGAACAACTGTGTATTATGAATCTTTGCTAAGCAGTTAATGCAGCTGCTTATTTCATAATGGGAAGGTAAACTGCCAGATAAGCTGTATTTAAAGTTTCTTTTTTTCTTGGGGAGGTCAATATATTATTCAGTACTTTCAGAGAGTGATGATCTGATAAAATTTCAGCAATCCCAGCATAAATTACATTATACATGATTCACATAAATTACTATTAATGTGTGCTGAGTTACTTGCAATTTGTCAAAAGCCATTCCCATTTATGCTTTAAATGCTGTGCAGAAGAGATATGAGGAAAGCAGTCATTTTGTCTGAGTATCAGGGTGAGAAAATGTCAATTACCTTTTCTTATTTCCACAACTGCATAATCAGACAAAGATTTGCTATTATAAGAAAGCTTCCTATTTGACCTTTTCTGGCTACATCATGTGAATGATGTTTTTCCTTCTGCAACAAATAAAGTGACTCCTATAAGTCATCTTTATGATTTTTATAATGTAAAAAAAAAAGTATAGATTTCTATAAAAATCCATTAATACCAAAATGTGCAATAAAATAAGTCAAGCAAAAAAAAAAAAAAAAAAAGAGCATCTGAAATTGAATCATGATAAATGACTGAGAAAGCGAAACATTTGGGTTTGTCTGTCAAAACATAAAGGAAGAAAATATAGCTTAGGAAAGAGTAGAAAATAAGCCTATTTTTCTATCTCCTACTAAGAAATGAAAGAAGTAGGCTCTTCAGTAGTCTTAGATATGCATTCGAGGTGTTACAGAATGATATTAATCAGTTTCCCTTTCACAAACACAGAAGCCCCATGTAGAAGCGCTTTCGAAGTACAACTTAGTACAGAAATGTGAAAAGTTTATGTAAACAGAAGTGTATAAGGTACTAGAACTGTAGTGTTCGCTAGCTACTCATTCTTATGATTGAACTCCTCTTCCAATAGTCTGAAGTAAAGTTTCTAGAAATCAAATTACATTAAATCTGGATCACCACTCACACCAGCATCAGATATACCTCAAGACAGCTGAGTTTCAGCAAGTTTGTCAGAGGGCATAAAAAACAGCATCAGAACATTGGAACCAGGAGTGCCTGACCTTCATTTTTTAATTACCTTTTCAGAAAGGGCTGTGAACAATCTAATAGTAGTAGAACTAGGCACATATATAATGTCAGATACAAAATCCTGTGATACTTGATTTTACATATATTCACAGCTGATATAGGCATGCAGACGCACAATATAGCATAGCATAATGTACATTATACTATAGTTGTGTGTGAGCTTATCACATCATGAATATGTTGAGAATTATTTTCTCCTCTACAGTAGTTTCTATTTTTTCCAGTTCAATATGATTCAACTGAAAATATGAGATGCACAAGATTTCATTTTGAGAAGTGCTCTTCTCACAGTAGCTTATATGCTTGTATTATCTTTTTTCCTGTTGAATAGAAAAAGAATGAATTACACATTGAATGGGTGTTATCCACATCTCTATTGGCTAGCACTGACCATCAAATATTATGCATAAAATTTATGTAGAGTGAAATCAACACACAGTATTTTTGTGAAAAATGCTTCATTACTGTGCTAATACAAATAGCTCATTATCATCCTTTCCTGATAGGATATAATATGAAGCCACTAAAACTCAGATTCATTCCAGGTTTATAGCCTGTACAATCCTATCTAACTATCTGAAGTTAGACCACTGAATTTGGCTATTAGCATCTCCATAATATACCCCCTCAGATTAATGCATTAGATATCTGGAAAACAAAGTGCTTTTGTGCTCATTTATTACAGGCAAATTGTAAATAAGTTTGAATATAACATTTGTTCTTGATAGTTAAGTCATAGTGCAGATGAGTCAGCACAGTTTGTATAGAACCATTGTTTTTTTTCAATCAAGGATTCAAAAATGTAACACTCCTGGCAATTATTTAGTGCAGTCCAGGTAAAGGGCAAGATCTTGTTAATATATAGAGTGGGGAAAAAAATTGCAGTAAAGAACCACCATCAGGTTGCATGTATAAATTTCAGCCCTGTGAGTTACAATGCCAACAGCTAAAGGTACAATCTGTATTTCATTTTGCTATCTCACCGCTGTGGCGTCCTCAGTAATAATCTTTTCAGCTAGCAAAACTATTTTTTCCCCATCAACCAGTCCAGCTGTCACACAATCTTCTCAATTGTATATGCTGATTTAATACCCAGAAGTGGATTTTATTATTTGTGCAAAGCTCGTTGAAGTGTAGCCAAAGAGGACAGTAAATCTATTTGTGTTCCTAAGTGAAATAAAAACTTCAATTAAGCTACAATTTAAGTGTCTTTCTGCTATTACTGTATTTTAAGAATTCTTCAGAACCGCTATTAAAGCGGCAAACAACCACCAACACACTGTATTCATCCAAATCCTGTAAGCAACTTACTGTTATGTCTCAACTGAACTATTTCATTCCTTGAGGCCTCCCCTCCCAAGGGATTCTACTTCCCAAGCTGTTTGCCTCATACCTATGCCTGTATTTTGAAAAGAAATCTACTGGGATAAAAACTGAGAAAATGAAATACAAAGCAGGGGATCAAAAAACACAACTATGCATAACAGAGTAAAAGATAGGAGCAAGGGGATGGATAAGTTGTTGGACAGAAGACACAAGAAAGCACATGGCTACAAAATAATGAGTCCTGTTGCCAACTCAGGATAAACTCCTGAGGCTGATTACTGAATATCAATACAAGAAAGCCTACTTTTGGAATAGAAAAAATCACATAGTAAGATTTTAATATTCCAACACTATTTTATTCTTCAGTATTCCCCATTTTCTCAATGAATTGAATTCAAGTTTCACCCTTCACTCACACCCAGAAATTGCAACATTTTTTTTACTTCTGAAATATTTGACATTGTTTCTTAATGTTACAGAAAATACTCCAGGATAGAAATGTGCAATTTAATATTTCAAAGCAACATTCTTGAGAGGACTTACAATATTTAGATCATACTGGCAGCCTGTGTTAGAAGATATGGGAATGGAAATAATTAGGATTATACAGAATCAGAGTTCCAAAAGCAGGTAAATATTTTATTGGTTCTCCACAGAGTAGGATGATAGATTGTTCTCTCATGATTGAGAGAGATCAGCAATGTCTGAAAAGATAAAACCTGGGACAACTTGCCCCAGCCCCTTGCAATGCAGCCTCAGGGGACTGATTAAATCTATATTTGAATCTAGTCCTGAATCATTTCAGGAAGCTAAGAGCAATTTTTTTTATACTTTATTATTTTTGTGTATTCATTTGCAGCAAGATAGAATATAAAAAAAAGAACATGCAAAGAAAAGCCACTAAGGTATTATACAGATTTGATATGTTGTTTCAGTTGATTTGCTAGATTCTCTCTGCCCTAAAAAGAAAAAAAACCATCATAAACCAAGTTGTAGTACTAAAATGGGATGGAAAGTACCATGATAATAGCAGGGTAGCAAAGCCTTCGGTCACAACAAATGAGAATGAGCCCAAATGCAGCAGCCACAGAAATGAAGGAAAAGAGCTGCTTACCTTTAAAAGACCTCAGCTAGACAAGGATCTCTAGCAAGAGATGCCCTCACCTTCACTGCCAGCCTTTAAATGAGATCTGGGAGGGAGAGATTCTAGCTCCATTGCATGCACCTGAGCTCCCCTGGGTTGGCCCTGCCTTCCAACCAGATGCTCAATCAGTGTTTCAGGCCATGACTTAATATTTCTGCTACACAAGTATGCAGTAGAATTTTCAGAAAGTTTCTTCCATCTAGAGTAAAGAAATACTCTTTTTAGACTAGCAAGTCAGTGAATTATTAATAAAATTCACGTTGCCTACAGAACCTAGCATGGACTTGAAACAATTACAGATCCTCAGAACAAAAATTTACTGAATGTCTCTCCTTGTCAATTCTCTTCCTGAATCTTCTAATCTCTGTTACCGCTGGTTCCAAATACTAGGCAGTAATGTTTTAATACATGCACCCTGATAAGGACACAAAATAAGGACAAATGTAAAGAGATCCTGACTAATACTTGAACACCAGAGAGTAGCACAGGTTACTGTCTTAATTCTCAGTGTTAATTATGCTCTCCTAATTTCCTCTTGAGAAATGTTTCTCTTCATAGTTGTCCACACAAGCAAGATTAGTTTTGAACTTAAACATCCCAGAGGTATCAGGCATTTTTAAGCAAGAGAAAAAAAAAAAGCAAGTATTTAGCTATAAAAAAGTTACATACTGCACTGAATCTCTGAGCAATGCACTGCAGATATTGTGAAACATCACAACTACACAGGGCAACTGTCAACTTCAGAAATCCTAAACTCTACAATACGCATTTTTTAATTGCAGAAGTAATTCACAGATGAAATTCTAGATTTTGTTGAGAATAATGAAGTTGTTTGGAAGTTTTAAATATGAAATATGTACTTACCAACCTTTTACTTCTGACTTTTTTTAAAAAGAGATCTATGTCAATATAAGGGGAATGACATCTTGATGTCTGTTATCAACTGAAAGACATAGTCACTCCTTTTTTATTAGAAAGAGCAAAAATACCCTTTTTGAGAAATGCATTTGATTACTCCAGAGTTTGCTGTCCAAATCCAAGTCTAAACTAGCTTTTACATTTAACAAAATAACCAATTCAAATCAGTGCAGGCTTAAACATAATATATTGTCCACAATGCAATACAGGGGGATTGAGCAGAGAAGCAAGAATAAAAGGTCCTCTGAAAATTCATCTTTCACAGTGTTACTACTCTGAATGAATAAACTAAATATATCAATTTTACCTGATTTCCTTCTTATCTTAAAAATCAGTAAGGAATCATAGAATCACTCAGGTTGGAAGGGACCTCAAAGACCATCAAGTCCAACCACAGCCTAACCATAGTACTCTAACTCTAACAACCCTCTGCTAAATCATATCTCCAAGCACCACATCCAAACGACTCTTAAACACATCCAGGGACGGTGACTCAACCACCTCCCTGGGGAGTCTATTCCAATGTTTACCCACTCTTTCTGTAAAGAAGTGTTTCCTAACGTCCAACCTAAACCTACCTTGGCGCAACTTGAGGCCATTTCCCCTCGTCCTGTCACCTGTCACCACTGAGAAGAGACCAGCTCCGCTCTCTCTGTAAGCACCTTTCAGGTACTGGAAGAGAGTAATAAGGTCTCCCCTCAGCCACCTCTTCCCCAGACCAAACAGCTGTAGCTCCCTCAGCCTCTCCTCATAGGGCTGATTTTCCAAGCCCTTCACAAGCCTCACTGGCCTTCTCTGGACCTGCTCCAGTACCTCCACATCCTTTCTGTAGTGAGATGCCCAAAACTGAACACAGTACTCGAGGTGAGGCCTCACCAAGGCCAAGTACAGGGGCAGGAGAAAATCTAAATCTGGAATATCAGACTTCTTTTTCTGCTAGAAGTACAGAAAACCAGCCCTAAGTTGCTTGAGAATTGTCTGAAAGTTCAAAGATAGATAACAGTTTTCCATACTTTTTTCCCCAAATTCTATTACAGTCTCATTTAAAAAAAGTTCCTGCCATATAATAAACTGCTGAATTAATTATTACTGAAATATGCCCCTATCCCTGCAGAGGATTTACATTTGTGACTGTGCTGGGGGGAACACTTGTAACCTCCTTTTGAAATCAGAGGATGAATCAGAATTACCAGTATGAGAGGAGCTCTTTCTCACACACGCGGAGTTTTTCCATGCAGGCCTTATTACCTGATCTGAAAAAACCTATCAATCTTACATAAGCATAGAACTAAAGTAAAACTCTAATGTGAGAGGTAGCAGGATCATTGCCCGCATTCTCCACCAAGAACTGTCATGGATTTATCTAGATCAATCTGTGTCTGTGACAGGGGAGGGGGCAGTAGGCCCGTGGGCCCCCAACCCCCCCGACAAATGGGAAGGAAAAAAGGGAAAGGGGTAGGGAGATGGGGTCAAGGAAACTAATGGAACAGTGGCAACGATCTGAGGAGTAAAACTTATTTTACTAACTATGATATTGGAATGCAAGATAACACACTATAATACAATCTAATTGAAAATTGAGGCTAATAAATCAAATGAAATAAGAGAGAGAGAGGTTTCCGAAGACCGAGAAGCCTACTTTGAAATTGAAGGCACCGTGGCTTGGAAGCGTACCCACACCCTCTGCCAGGCAGTGAGAGAGAGAGAGAGAGCAAGTGTCGCTTCCATGACATATTTTCCTCTTTGACCGCAAGGTCCCCTGGGATATACAGTTGTTGTTCTCTGTGCTCCACATGATGTTATGATGTGGAATACCAATAGCAAAAATTACAAAACCATGACAAGCAAATGGAAAAATAGGTCTGCTAATTTGATTATTTCAGGAAAAAAAAGGTAGTCACAGTATTCTCATAGTTACAGTGAGACACAGACAAGGTCGTGAGCTCAAGAGAGTTTCATTGAAGTTTTCATTTTAGCTAGGTCAATACCTTGTAGTTAGAAGGCTAGAACTTTAGAACAGTGTATAGTGGTATTCTATGTTACTAACAGTGGAAAAGACTCAATCCTTTGTGCTGGCTGATAGGCAGCATGTGGCTTCTAAAGTACTTGTGAATTGCAGAAGAGTTGAGTGACAGTTGGAAAGCTAGCTGTCCTCCTTCACTGCAGTTTTTTTCCTTTAAAAATTGACATAGTATGCACTGTTAGTAATATAGTAATATTATAGTAATTATAATATAATAGTAATAATAATAGTAATACCTATTGTTTGTAACATTTTTTCTTTGGTTCTGCTCTGGTATGTTTTGCTAAATTTGGGGGCAAGAAAAATATCAGGAGAGGAGAGCAGTATGTTAGTCACAGTGTAGCTGATGTCTTTGACATTCTGCTGGAAAAAAGAAAAAAGGCAGACTGAATTCTGCTTGAGGAGTGGGGCTGGCTTCTTGTTCTAATTTATGGTCTTTTCACATAACAAATGAGCAAAAATCCTCGCTTCCATCCTTGGCTGTTGGCTGGTTCAGCCTACACTGTATGAAAAGAAACCCAGATAGCAACAACAGATGCCACCATTCACTGTAAACCTTCCTAACTTGCAAATGTAATCAATACTAAATTGAATAAAGGCATTTTAGAAACCAATATAAATTTAGGGCAAATAGGATTAGCAATAGCGTGAGGAACCAAGAAGCGTTTCTGTTTGCAGCAGAAAAGTGCACTGGCTGCACAACATATTCAGAGTACTGGAATAAAAAAGGATTATTATATTAACATATTCATAAAATTAACATTACCTTAGAATTCCCCAGTGTATTTTCTCAATATGAGTGGCTGATATTGGCAAGCCAGAAGCAAGACTGGCAACTTATGTCATTTCATTTTGCTTGTATTCCTTTCAGGAATATGTATGCTGTATCTTGTCTAATTTGCTTTGCACTGATATGGCACAAAGATACAAAACAAAAATGAATCCATGCAATAACCAGACAAAATATATTAATGGACTCCACCTTGAAGAAGACTAGACCAGAAATAATGCTGTGATGAAAACTGATACAAACTGACTTAAGAATATCTATTTATACAGCACTATTCACTGTCTTGAAATGCTGAAGGTCCCTGTTCTAGTATGTTTCATTTCAGCTGGTTAGTATGAAACTGAAAGTTGTTATGAGGGAATACATGCATGTGGAAATAACTTCTGCCTCAAAAAGTGTAAAGCTTTTTCACATTCTTTCTTCCTGTTTATAGAAAAAAATCCACCCAGTGAATTAATCCCAGGGTTGTAGGGAATATTATACCAACCATATTTTAAAGGGGAAAAAAAAAAATAAAGGTATGAGTAGTGTGAGACCACTTTTAACACATTTCTAACTTAAGCCAAGCTTTTGTAAGCATCTTACAGAGCAGAAAGTGCAGTTCACACCAGGCAGTGACACTTTTCAGAAGTGTCATTTGATGCATCTCATATGACATTGTTCTTCCTTATTGCACGTTGAAATATGGTAACACTTCCAGTCTTTTGAACTACCCTTGCTGCAAATAATGGGAAAAAAAAAAAAATCATACCACCTCCTGCTCGCTGGATGAGTATTTTTAAAAATATTCTTAAAAAAAATCATTTGTAAGACACCTACATCCTCAGAACTACTACATAATCTCCACTGAAAACAGGAGAAGTTTGGAGTTTGTCCTTAAGATGGAGGAAAAAAACAGTTTTATTGTGAGAATAAAACACAGATAATCATCAAAAAACTAGGCCATCTCAAAAGCAGTTGAAATCATAATGTATTCAAGTACTTAACAATACGCACTCTGAAAAGTGGGGGTTTTCTTTAAAAAGATGCCCTGGTTCTGAGCACAAGTTTTAAGAGAAAAAAAAATTACATACGAAGTATTTTTTCTTATGCACAAGTAAATTCCATTGTTATACTTCCATTATACTCTGGTCACAGGCCTGATATTTTTCAGTCTGGATTTCCAGGTTCTACCTCCTCCATAGGCAGAAAGCCACGCACTTACGCCATGGTTGAATAAACACCTCAGCTTATTGTGACATCTTTCAGGTAAGAATGGGTATGACAGTGGTAGTGTTGAACAGAAGGTACTCAAAGTCCTGAAATATGTTAAGTCATTCTTTCAGTAAAGCTGATCACTGTCAGACCCGCATGATAAAGATGGTTACTAGCATGGATTTACCCTTGTAGCTTTTTCTGATCTAGCTACTCTACTGAGAGACTTTCTTCACCAACCTGAAGAGATTTTCCCATATGTGAGAGATATGTAGAAGTCTTAAATACAGCCCTCTGACAGAAAGAACAATTCCTCCAGGGAGAAAAGACATAGAAAAGCCTTGACAGAATTGTCAAATTAAACTATTTCCCTAGTAAATTAAGAAGGAAGGAAAATGCCATTGTGCTCTTTCTATAGATATGAGGTGAACAAAGGCATAAAATATTAAAGATGAGTTACGTCTCACATCATTTTAAGCATATTTTCCAAACTGTTTGGAAGACAGTAAGCTAACTCTAAAGGTGATTGATCCTATCCTAAAAAAGGTCAAAGAAATCTCATGCTTAAGTAGTCCCGCAGCACTGTATCTAGAAGAACTGAGAAAATTTAGTTAGTCTGTATGTCTAGTTTACAGACCAGTATCAGTAGGCAAGAAAAATGCCACTAGGTATTTTGTTCAAGGTCAGGCCTATAAAACATAAGAGAGTTCACCCTAGATACCATATTTCTTAGCTAACCAGTTTTGTTGCCAGACTGAAGATCCTCTTTAAACTTTTGTTAACTTCATTTTGTGAAAAAAATGTATTTGTGAAAAAGTTAATGTTCAAGTCTTTGACATTAGAAGAAGATTCATATAACACTCAATTTCTCTTTTACTAGATGCTGCAATGCAGAAACCTGTTATTCCTTTATATATTTTCAGTCAATATTGGAATTGAGTTACGTAACATCTTCTAATGTTAATATTCCTTGGTTTATGTTGCTGGGCCAACTTCAAAAAACAAGTCTCGAAGATTATAACACAGAAAGCATTTAAGAAGTACAATGTAAACCTTCTGATTTTCCCCTCTTCACCACACTACCACACACCACTACCCCACTCTTCAAAGTCTTCTTAGTTCACATCCTGCATAGCTACTTGATCTGAAATTCCAAACTCTACTCTGTTTACTAAATTCAGTTCATCATTGTACAGCAATAGAAAAACCAATAATATTGTCTTCTACTGGGATAGGAACATGGTTATAAAGGTATTTGTCAAGTCTTCACTTAGAAAGCAGTAAAGTAAAAAATAGCTGATCCTTGCCAAAGGGTGGTTGGGTCTCAAGGAGAGCAGTCTCCAAATAGAGATGCTGCTCCCTCAGTTGCTAACCTTAAATGACATTTCAGTCACACAAATGCATTGCTTGCACCTGTGCTCCCTGGGTTAGCCACACCTTTTCACCTGGTGCTCAGCCACTAGTTCAGGCCATGACCTAGCATTTCCCATACAATCATTTTTTTCACCCCCTCAATTCATTTGTGCAGCAGGGAGCAGACAATAGAGATTAATGCTTTTCCTTGATTGGAGTAGCAAAAACACTGCCTTGATTATTCTTTCAAAACCACATATTCAGTTTTCCCAGTGGAAGTATATTAAAGACCTCCCTCTGTATTCTAGTAATTATGCTTTTGAATCCACCATAGGAGTTGATGAATTCAGGGGTTAATATTGGGTTATTGATTAAATTTGCAGTTCAAAATTCTTAAGACAACATCCACAATGTTCTTTGTAATAAAATTAGAGCAGTATGGCTGCAGGTGCATTTACATAACTAGAGTAAGAATTTAATTTTTTTTTAATATAAGTTTCAATGAATTATATTATACTTCAGTTCAAAGTTAAAAACCAGCAAAATAAAGATTTTTTTTTTTTTTAATATAAAGTAGAATTGTCAGCCTGGAAGGGATTCATTCACTAAATACTTAAACCATGGTGCAGACAATAAGAATTTAATTCAGGCTGGATATTAGGAAAAACATTTTCTCAGACTGGTAATGCATAGGAACACACTGCCCAGGGAAATGGTGGAGTCCCCAGAGGTTTTCAAGAACAGGGTAGATACGGCACTGAGCAATGTGGTTTAGCAGGCATGATGATATTAAATTGACAGTTGGACCAGAGTAAATCAGTGGTCTTCTCCAAACATGATAATTCTATGATTCTAACTCCAGGCTTAGCTTCCTGGGAAGAAGTATGACTGTAGGACAAAGTATATTGGCAATATTTTGGTTTTTTATGTTAGGATAACTCCTCTGAAATGCCTATTTTCCACTTTCTGAGAGATGTGGACTTTCTCATTACAAATTCCTACGTTAGGAAAAAAAGAAACTTCCCGTATAATATTTGATCCAGCTCAATCTTCCTTGGCTTCAGTTGATCCAAATCTCAGAGACAATGGGATATCGTTAAATTAGTGGTAGTAGGAAGACGTTCAAAACCATCGGCTCAGCAATCTGAAAATATTACAGAGACCTAAGGAGAGATCTTATAAAAAGGAAAAACTATAGAGTATTAGAGAAGTAATTTGCTAGAGCTTCTGAATTTTACCCATGGGGGAAAAAAAAATCAACTATGGAGATGATTAACAAAAACAATCTCCACTAAATTAATGTATTTGTAACTTGCCGTATCTACTACGTAATACATTTCAGTATTTCATTTTCCTCCCAAAACTCCTCAAAAAAAAAAGCCTACACTTAGCAAAGATAAGCTGCAAGGATTATTACTGTAACACAATAGAAAGCAAAACAACAACAACGCAGTAGCAAGATCCCAGGCTGAGACAACTGAGAATTCACTCAAACATGACAACACCGAGCACAAAACGGAAAGGAAAAACACTACTCACCTTCAGAAGCCCTCAGAAATACAGGGATCTCCAGAAAGACAACTCAGCTTCCTACTGCCAAACCGTTAAGTGACATCTGGGAAGGGTTGGATCCTGGCTCCACCCCTTCCAGTCACTCAGGAGCATTGCATGCACCTGAGCTCCCCTGGGATGGCCCTGCCTTCCTACCAGGAGCTCAATCACCGATTCAAACTGTGACTTAACACTTCCACTACAATTTTTAACAGCAAGTGGATGGAACAATTCCTCTGAAAACTGAGTAATTATCCAAGTTTAGAACTTTGGACATTGAACTACATGCTGTAGTGTTTAAAGTATAGAATCATTAAAGCTAGCTTCTTAAGTGGCAGGATGTCACAGTGAGTTAAATAGGTTAAAAAAAAAAAAGTAGTAACCATTGAATGAATCATTCAGTACTAGATTTTAGAATCTAGTACTACACAGTTTCGTCATGGCAGAATGCCCAGAGCTCATAAAAGATAAATGAGATCTGAAGTTGGAGCTGAGAAGGTAGAGTGTCGTTAAATTTAATACAAGGTCTGTTGTTTCCCTACTGCCCTCCCCCCCCCCCTTTTTTTTTTTTTATAGGCAAGGGAATGCATAAGACATTAAAGAAATCTTCCTGTAAATATGTATGAAAATAAATTTCAGCAGCAACTTTTATTATGAATGTTCTTCTAGAACTTTAAAGGAAGTATAATTCAGTGCATTTTAAATTGCTTCGGAGAAATATAATCAACCCAGCATATATGAGAAAAATTGATCTGTTTTGTACATATAGGTATAGGTAAAACATGTACAGCCCCTAGCTCCAGTAGGGACTAGCAGTAAGGCTTTTGATACTGCCCCCCATGACCCCCTTACAACAAATCTGAGGAAGTACGGGATAGATGAGTGGACAGTGAGGTGGGTTGAAAACGGGCTGACTGGCAGAGTGCAGAGGGTCATCGTTGGCAGTGCAGTGTCTGGATGGAGGCCTGTAACTAGTGGCGTCCCCCAGGGGTCTGTGCTGGGTCCAGTCTTGTTCAACATCTTCATCAATGACCTTGATGAGGGGATAGTGGCCACCCTCAGCAAGTTTGCTGATGATATGAAGTTGGGTGGACTGGCTGACACGCCTGAAGGCTGTGCTGCCATTCAGCAAGACCTGGACAGGCTGGAGAGCTGGGCAGTAAGAAACAGGATGACATTTAACAAAAGCAAGTGTAGAGTCTTGCACCTAGGGAGGAATAATTGCATGCACCAGTACAGGCTGGGGGATAACCTGCTGGAGAGGAGCTCTGCAGAGAGGGACCTGGGCATCCTGATGGATGACAGGTTGGCCATGAGCCAGCAGTGTGCCCTCGTGGCCAAAAGGGCCAATGGCATACTGGGGTGTATAAAAAAAGAGTGTTGCCAGCAGGTCAAGGGAGGTGATCCTCCCCCTCTACTCTGCCCTGGTAAGGCCTCATCTGGAGTACTGTGTCCAGTTCTGGGCTCCCCAGTATAAAAAAAAGGACAGGGATCTCTTGGAAAGAGTCCAGCGGAGGGCCACAAAGATGGTGAAGAGCCTGGAGCAGCTCCCCTATGAGGAACAACTAAGTGAACTGGGTCTGTTTAGCCTTGAGAAAAGAAGGCTGAGAGGGGATTTGATCCAGGTTTATAAATACCTGAGGTGTGGGGGTCATAGTGGTGAAGCTGGACTCTTTTCAGTAGTGCATGGGGACAGGACAAGGGGAAATGGGATGAAGCTAGGGCATAGGAAGTTCCGCACGAATATGCGCAAGAACTTCTTTACGGTGAGGGTGACGGAGCACAGGAACAGGCTGCCCAGGGGGGTTGTGGAGTCTCCTTCTCTGGAGATATTCAAGACCCGCCTGGACGCCTACCTGTGCGACCTGGTGTAGGGAACCTGCTTTAGCAGGGGCGTTGGACTCGATCTCTGGAGGTCCCTTCCAACCCCTACAATTCTGTGATTCTGTGATCCTTCGTCTGATTTATTAAAATAATCTTAAAAAAAAAAAAACAGACCTCTTCATGTGCATTTCACTTATAGAAATATACATTAACTTCTGAATTAGAAGCACAACAATATTTAGCAATTTATTTTAATAGTTATATTATTACTTTGCCTAAAAACATAAGTAGAAGTATATGTAAGCAAAAATCAGTTGAAGAATGTACAAATCCAGAGTGATATTCATGACAGTTACAGTCAGAGGATAAACACTTAATTGCCCAGATACCTAAAAGTACTCATTACTTTGAGAATTACTTTTTGCTGACAAGAACAAAAGGCAATCTGCCACATTTTATGTGGACACAATTCACTTTGTATTTCCACATGCCCTGTTTCTAGTTGTCTTAACGAGCTTGAATAAATTCTTTTGTTTTATTCATGGTCTACTTTCAAGACTTTGTATTTCCACTAGTGGAGTAAGTATAAATGCAGAAAAATTATTCATTTCTAGGCTAATTAATGGAGAAAAATATACAGCTACATCTGAAATACCTGCATGATCAATGTTGTCATGGTAGCACAAATAAAATAAAATGTAGATGTGGTAGCACAGTCCTTACAAGGACTTGTTATCTTCTTCATATCTATAAACCACAGTGTAGGTTCATTACTGTGCTAAGATAGCACTTCATCTTCTCCACTGGGATGAAATAAGAAGATTCCTACACTGTGCAAATAAAACAGTGTAAGACTTTTGTATGAGGGAACACATAACCCATGTGGACTGTCTAACACCACATCTGTCCAGCAAAAGTTCAGTTTTGTTTTCCATTTACACCCGAGTTTTTGTGGTTTTGTTTTTTTTTTTAAATCAGGCCATTTCTTGCTAGAAATCAGGATTTTCTCTTCCAGGAAAAACAATATTAACATATAGGTAAAACACGTAGTATATTACTTTTTTCCTGCACTGGGATCTAGTAGGTGTCTTCCAGATTAATCTTTTCTTAATTGAGCTCTACATGGGAACTGCTCTTTGTATTCTGACAGCTGGATTTATTTTTTTTCCACATTATACACAAATTTCTGTTATTTTGCTACTATTATTCATTCCATTTTCTTTTGATTCAATTTATTCCATGTTCATGTTATCTTCTTACTTTAAGCTCAACTATAATAGTAGGCAGTTGCATCTCATACTGATGATGACTTAGTTGTTCATGCAATCTAATCATCTACGTAATATTTTTTTCACTACAATTCAGATAAACTATAAGTATAGTAAATGGGAATATATTTTTATATTGGTAATAAAATATTAGTAAATACATTAACATTTGGAAATGTTGAAAATAAACAAATATGCCAAGACCCTTCATTTAAAAAAATATTAGTAATTTTCCATTACAGTATTCTCCTAGATCATCCTATTTATGTTTAAAGTTAACTGCAGTTATTAAAAGTTTAGAAGGACAGAGCTTCCTTTTTGTAATTGACAGTTATACTTTCTAGAATATTAGATGTGATTCTCTGAATTGAAAAAATGTTACTACTATCAATTTTATGACAAATTGTATAAAATATAACTGAATTATTTAGAAGGTGACCTACTCAAATATTCTTGTTGATAATGAATTCTAAATTAGAGAACATATTTTACACATCTAGGAGTGCTAAGAAGTAAGAAGTAGAATTCTTGACTTGAAAATGAATGTTATCAACCTTTCTTTGCACAACTAAACTGTTCCTTTCAACTACTGGGGAGAGTTTATCTATAACTCAGTTTGAAGTAAGAGTGTTTCAGATTACTGTCCATCTCTGCAAGATGCAACTAACTTAACACCACAAGAAAACTGCTGCAGACCTGTGGAACAGTCCTAACTTAAGAGGCATTCTACAGAACTGTGAGGTAGTTTTGTCAACAGCTCAAATGCATCATGTGCACGTATTACAAATGCAAAGCAGATCTGTAACAGTGCAATGGCTATTGCTGCATCGCTTCAGGAACAAGCTATGCATCAGAACAATGACAGGAATATTTTGCAATGCTCTAGCTAAGAAAACAAACAAGCAAGCAACATAATTTACACTGAAGAGTACCTTTGAAAATATGCTGAGAAAATAATGATACAAAACCTTCCAACTATATTTTGATTACAAAAATTATGTTGTTCTTGTACTCATCCCATGCTGGGTATCCTTACTGTCATAAAACAAATCAAAAGCAGAGGGCTGGAATTACTATTACTTGAACTGTTAATTCTGGTCTGCTCCTAGAGAAAATATTTTCAGTAACATGGCATGGCTTTGTTTGTCTCCCTCTACCAACATAAGATTTCCAAATGGTAAAACACACAGCAATCTCAATACTAGTAACAAAAACAGCCCTTCGAAAGAGATTATAGGACTAACGTCAACATTCAACTACATACTACTTTTTGTGGTGGACTTCAAGCAAGTAGAATAGAGCAAACAAAAACATTTTTAAGGACACAATGTGGAGGACTCGAGCATGCATTTTGGAGTAGAACAAGTTTAAACACCATAAAACATTTCCAAAATGTCACTCTGTTTCAAGAGCTTTGATCCTATCTTCAGTCAACTAAGTTGTGCTCTACTGTCAAGACATTTAGTTCAGACACCATTAATGTTGGATGCAAAAAGTTCCTGGGAAAACTGAAGCCAAGGTGTATCACAAGATTCAAGTTAGCTTGATAGAAGATACTATAGTCCACTTTCTTGTCAAAGAAGTCAAGGAGACTGTAATAGCACTGATACAAGTGTTGGTGTGAAAAGCTTTCTCAAGAAAATTGTTCTAAAACTCAGGGAATATACGAAGGTCCAATAAGGTACAGATAAGCGTCAACACAAGTTATAGTAACTATAAAAGCTTTTCACAAATGTTCTACTGCTGTTATTCTTTAGAATACTTTCATGATTTGAAATTCGTTATATTAATATAAGAAGTAAGAAAATCGGCTCTCTTCAGTTAACAGTTAAACCAAATACTTCAATTTGAATGGAGGTATAATTTTCTAGGACAGCAAAGTGATGTTTTCACCAGAATTTTCATTATTTTTTTTTAAATATTTCTATGCTAAAAAATAAAAAAAAATAGAAAAGGAGAAAAAGGGAGAGAGAGAAAGAAAAAAATTAGTTTCATCAGTTATTTTATAAATGGTTTTAATATTATTTCACTTCCCCTTTCAGTATTTTCATATTTAAATGCTAGAAAAACTTTATATCATTTACCAGTCATACTTCTCTTAAATATTGATTCAAATATAGAAGACAAAAATGTTGTCCAAGAAAATGAAGATTTTCAGTAAATATTTTCATTTTATTATTTAAGTCAGAAGAATCAAACAAATCAAATTTTATTGAAGTATCTGTCTATCTAGCCTTTGAAGACAACGAGGTTCTTTATTCCGTATTCTAAAAGTACAGAATAAGACATAATATTATTTTTTACATGGTAATTATTGCCTATTTTCTTACTATGTTATTTTGGAATTGAAAGTGAATATTACATTATATTATATATATGAATATTATAGAGCTGTAAGGTGAAGAGAATTCCAGAGCGCAATATTACTTGCTTATTCTTCAAAAGAAATAATAAAGTAGAACTTAGTCTACAGAGTGGAAATTCAGAATTTCACCCCTGTATAGTTGTTATTATACAAGATCGTGAATAGCCAGAGGTTATAGGGGAGCAACTCACCCACTCTGAGGCTCACAGCTAGGATGGATACTCACCACAAGGAACTCCACACAGGAGCAATCTCCAAAAGAGATGCTGCCTTAGTGGTGGTCAGCCCTTAAATGGGATCTAGGAGAGGTGGAGTCAAGCTCCACCCGTTCCAGGAGCACAGCTGAATTATCTTCACCTGTGCTCCCACAACTGACCCGTCACTTGCCTCAGATGGTTAATCAGAGGTTCAGGCTGTGATTAACAGTTTCCCATACACTCCCACTGACTTAAAGATAATTATTGCCCTTGTGGAACTCACCTGTTTGCCCCAATACTCTCTATAGATCCTTAAAGGTCACCCCACATCAGGAAATGTAGAGCTGAAATTTCTATGTGGCATTCATTCTGCCAGGACACAGGAGGTTCTTCCCTCATCGTGTCCACATCTTCGCCAAGAACAGGAGTTCCTGAAAATTTTCAAATACTAGGGAAGGCTAGGGAGTGGTTTTTACCCCAAAACTTTATTGGATTGAAAAGTAATAAAAAAGACAGTGAAACATTTTATATTATATTATACATATAATATATACAGTGAAACATTTTATATTATAATATGTTTATTATATAATCATAGAATCACTCAGGTTGGAAGGGACCTCAAAAGATCATCAAGTCCAGCCACAGCCTAACCAGACCACCCTAACTCTAACAACCCTCTGCTAAATCATATCTCCGAGCACCACATCCAAATGACTCTTAAACACATCCAGGGACGGTGACGCAACCACCTCCCTGGGGAGTCTATTCCAATGTTTACCTACCCTTTCTGTAAAGAAGTGTTTCCTAACGTCCAACCTAAACCTACCTTGGCGCAACTTGAGGCCATTTCCCCTCGTCCTGTCACCTGTCACCACTGAGAAGAGACCAGCTCCGCTCTCTCTGTAAGCACCTTTCAGGTACTGGAAGAGAGTAATAAGGTCTCCCCTCAGCCACCTCTTCCCCAGACTTCCCCAAACAGCTGTAGCTCCCTCAGCCTCTCCTCATAGGGCTGATTTTCCAAGCCCTTCACAAGCCTCACTGGCCTTCTCTGGACCTGCTCCAGTACCTCCACATCCTTTCTGTAGTGAGGTGCCCAAAACTGAACACAGTACTCGAGGTGAGGCCTCACCAGTGCCAAGTACAGAGGCAGGATGACTTCCCTAGTCCTGCTCACCACACCGTTCCTGATACAAGCCAGGATGCCATTGGCCTTCTTGGCTGCCAGGGCACACTGCTGGCTCATATTCAGCCGACTGTCCATCAGCACACCAAGGTCCCTTTCCATCAGGCAGCTTTCCAGCAACACCTCCCCAAGCTTGTAGGGTTGCCTGAGGTTGTTGTGGCCAAAATGCAGGACCCGACACTTGGCCCTAAATAATAAATTATTTAGATTCACAGCTCAACATCATCGACCACTATGTGCATAACCAATGTTGCCCAAAAATGTAATGTATTTTCAGTAACAAATGAGCAGCACTGTAGTTCAAAAGAAGTGTTCTTTGTTACAGGAAGTAATGACTTACATAAGAAATATACCAGTCTTATTAAACTACAAGTAATATTTACATAACCAGACAAACAAGCAGAGGAATTTATCTTTATTTTAAGAAAGCATATTAAAATTTGTCTTCATTTTTATGGTATTTTTAAGGATTTCTTGAAGGAACTGCTGTATGACTCTGCAAGGTCTTTCAAATGTTCCAGTTCTGTTTTATTCTTTGCTGGCACTGGCTTTACCACCTGTTGATTTGAAATTTTTCTTCAGTGAAGAACTATAGTAGTACTATTTTTCAGTTGTTGTTGTTGTTTTTTAAGAATATTCTGTAATTATGCTCTTCAAATATTTAACATACTGAGTATATGGAGTACAGTGCAGCAAGATTTTATTTTCACATATTTTTCATTTGTTGATTTTTCCCAATATCAAGCAGACAGTCTGTAAATAGAAATACATACATATAAAACAACTGTGTATTTGGATATGCATTTACATTGTCAATTCGTGAATTTCAGTTTGAATTTTACTGAGAGGCTGTTTGGTGTAAAAGGGAAACAAACAAAAATCTGAAAGACTGATCTATTTTTTACTTATTTTGGTTACCATCAGAATTTGAAAAATGTCTAGCATACTTAGAAATGTTTTAACCATTGTGTCTTTTCAAGTGAAATGACAAAATTATTATAGGACTATAGGACTTCTTGTCAGCTTTTAACTATTTAGACCTTCCTACAACAATACTAACGGAAAAACTTGATGCTTCTATTTGTTTAAAGTGTCACTTCACATCAGAATTCACTTTTGTTTCTTTTTCCTAAATATATGAAATAGATTTTATGCAGCCAAATGAAAAAATCAACTTTATTAACTTTAGCTGACTGAGCTGAGTCAGCTATTATTCTGTAAACTTCAAACCTTGGAATTTCTCCCTTTCTTATTACTATTTTTGTTATTAATTATTACTTGTATTATAGAATATAGGAAAGCTGCTTATCCTTCTGAGGCATGCATTCTCTCTGCCCTCCAGGAGTTACTTGAAACATGAATATGCAGCCTTTTATCAAGTTTATCAACAAATAATTAATAATTATAATTTGATCTTATTGTTTTCTTAATTTCAGGTATCAGGACACAGAAGTCTTCAGAAAAAAATGATTTTACACTCAAAAATATATAGAAAGTTATCATACTTTTCCTTGTAATAATTCCTTCAATAATTTTTGGCTGGACAAGAAAAGGACTGTCCACATCTTTACTGTCTTATGATGTTACATCAGATGATGATGTGCCCTTCACAATTTTAAATCATAATATCTCATTTTCTTAAACTCACATACTCCCTATTTCTCTCAAATACATATGCATACACATCTTTTAAGATTAACAATTTTTTTTCCAAAAAAAAAAAGAATCTCTCTTTTCAAATTTTATTTTCTACTGCAGCTATAACCCTTATTTCCATATGTAAATATTTATAGTTTTTGGACAGTAATATGAATAAGTCTATGTAATGAAACATTTCAGTGGTTAGTATTCCGCTTGTTTTCATTTAATAAATTGAATTTCAAAATGCAAATCAGAATATTTCAATTAATCGCATGTTGTTGACTAGAAAGAAAGTACTAAATTTAGCCTCAGTGTGTTTAGAAGAGGGAATGCTCAAAACCCACAGTAAAAATTCTCTAAATATTAAAGCATTCTCATAGAGAGCACAGGCATGCTCTGAACAAATATTTTAGTTTCCTGTCATTGATTCAGAGTATCCTCACCTACTTCTCACCGAGAGGAAAAAAAATCATGCTAACAGGAATAAAACTTTATTTTAGAGCTGAAGGCATGAAATAAGCACAAAGAATACAACTATACAACAGCTTTCAAAGATAAAAAGAAATCTCAGATCTACTTTGCTTTTGCTTTTGAAAATTTGGCCAAGGATCATATCATGCCCCAGTAGCTCATAATACTATTCCTAATTTTCTATGCAGTATGATGCTGTATATATATATATATATATATAGTATACTAATAGGGCTGTGATGTATTTGCATAAGCATGATGCTTCATGGTTAATATATAATCACACCAAGGAGCAAATTCATCTACAGAGCTTTCTCCCCACAACCAGTGTGCCTAAACAGCAGTCCATCACATCTGTAGATATAATTATGCATAAAATATCAAACTTCAGTACAGTGCCTTATTGATTATAAATTTACTTGACCTTCATATGATAATAACAATAAAATGTTAGATTTATGAAGTGCCTGGCCTGTAATTTATTGTTGGTTGTTGGTGGTGTGTTGTTTTTTTTTAAAGGTTAAAATTGAATGTCAACTCTATGCCTATATTCTGAAAACAGAAGAAATTACATTAAAAATGAAGATTTAGTTAAATTAATAACCTAGTAATTACTTTTGTATTGTTATTCTTAGAGTAACATTAACCTAGAGTAAGCAAAAAATTGCTGTTCAAGAAGAGGAACATGTTAATAGTTAGATAACACATCCACTTAAAGTCCAGAAAACTGAAAATGTTGACAAAGATCTGATGAATAAAAGCCAGAGTATGCCAAAGTGAGAATGATAAAAAAAAAACAAAAAACCCCAAGTCCAATCTTTGATGTTTAAGACATCTTGAGACACTACAAGCAAGTACATGTTCTTTTTCCTGCAATTCCTTGCAGTAACATGATGACTGATCTTAAGGGATTTTCCAGTCAAGCTTAATTTGCTTCAGTCACAAAGGCAAAAATTCCACAAGTATTTAAAAGTTCTACACACAATTATATAAAGTTCTATTACCATTTAAAGACATTTTTATAATATCACAGAGTACACAGTGATCTATTTTCATACATTAGCATCATCATTATTTCAGCCTCTCAGGGAAAGCAATCAAAAATTAGTATAAGAAGCAGCATCACATTATTAATGGGTTTAAGTAAGTCCACCTCACCAATGACAGATCTATCTGTATTCTGTCCACTTAAAATTATGTTCCTTTATAACAAACATTATTTGAAGACTCTATAACATCTAAAGTTTTTTTAATTTTTCTAATCAGTAAGACATAAATGCATGACAAAGGTTACACTGTCATGCATCTTTGAGCTTCAACACAGTAGATCTCAAACTTGATAACACTGATATCTTGAAAACTGCTTGAGGAGACTGGAAATGTGAATTCTTAATTTATAATATGCTTTGTACAATAATAACAGAAGAAGCAGCCCACATTTTTTGTACGAATATTGAAACAGAATATCCTACAATATATGGCAGAACATTAGTAGCAAAACTGATACAGGTATGACTTGATGCAAGTATAAGAAATTAATGTGTAATTTCCTGGGTATGAACTTTTAGTTATACCATATCCACAGACAGCTTATTTATTTAAAATCTGCATGAAGTTAAAATTTAATCTACACCATTTAAGAGTGTCATTTAAATTTTCACTTTTTAAACAAGATTCTAAGTAAGAAATTAGATCCCAAAAACTAGCTCAAAAGCCACAAGTTTTCTATAATATCTCTGACAGGAATTTCTAGAAAAGAGATCTGCCAGCTTTTTAGATTAACCCATTTCTCTCGCAAGTAATGGCATCTGAAGTATTCATAGGAATTATTATTCAACACTAAGAAAGATTAAACAAAGTATTGAGACATAATAATTTTGATACATAAATGACCATAAAAATATTCAATACTTATTTCAGTTTTCAGAACAGGAAATATGACGATTTGATAAATGCTCCAGGTTGTATTTGTCAAAAATGCATGATGGTCTCACACTACACACAAAGCTGTTTCAGCAGCAAAAAAATCTCTTACTCCTTTTCATATTATTAATTTATATCTATCCATCTGTCTATATTTAGATATTGAAGGGTGGGTTGGTTATCTGTGGATTTATTCCCCTAATTTCGCTAATATTCTAGCCAGAATTTCTTGGAACTTCAAATAGCTTTCCAGAACTGCATACATCTACAACAACATGGGAACCTGAGTGTAACAAAATAAGATGCACAAAATTGAAGGCCTTTGTATCAGATATGTGTTCTCATATGTTTTTAAAATTACTCTCTCAGGAGAAAAAAATGTCATTATGCCCTAAAAGCCAGGTTTATAGAATCTTCAACTCCACTGATTTTGAGAACATCGGAACTTTGTAGTGTATTAGAAATATATCACAATATTCTGCTGCTGGCTAGCCACAGATTCTCAGTAGTTTCTCTTGTTATCTCAGCTGGAATTCTTCTTCTACTCTTTGGCTATCTATGCAGCCAAGGTCTATGAACCTCATGTGTCTCATTTTGCCAGTTTAGTATGGTATTGGTGCTTATACAAAATAGTCTCTTTCAGCCAGAGGAGAGGGTAAGTGTTCAAAAGACTGAAGTCTGGGAATTAGTCATGTTCACACATTCACTGAGTTTCAGCAAAACCCTCGCAATTTAACACTTATAAGTAGTAAGGAATAGCTTCCATACACACATACCTGCTCCAAATAAATGAGCATTAAAACTGCAGTCAACAGTACTTGGAAAAATATTTGTCAGGGAATTATTCTAATTCTAGCTAACATGTTCTTTAAAAAGGAAAAAAAAAAAAACATTTTCTTCTAAGCAGACTAATTCAGAGTACTGTGTCTAAGTTGGAGTTTTTACTTATGATTTCATACATCTTCCATATAAGCCAATTGGTGATTGTTTGATTTAGTTTCTCACAGTGGTTAAAGAAAGCCAGTCAAAGAAACAGTTGATTTTACCTACAAGTAAACATACTGTGCAGAGTTCTTTTTCACACTATTGTGGACCACAGCACCATAAATTAAGCCTGGGCAAGTTTAGATTGATTGTAAATACAACTCTTCACTCTTGGATCAAAAATGCTTTCACTCAAATTAAGTTCAAGTTGATTTTATATTCATGTACCTTTCTGTTCTTGTATCTTGGAATTGTAGATAGTATGATGCACTGGATCAGCATGGATAAATTTTATTGCAAAGACTCATGAGTCATTTGAGATATCAAACAAGTGCTATCCAATAAGGTGACAAAATGATGTCATAAATAAGAAGTTTTATTTAATGAATTTTAATATTTTTCAAGGTTTCAACTTTCTAATAGATAAATCTAAGGAAAATGAAACTATTCTGTTTACCAACATTTTAACCCTTTTTGCTATGACACCAATAAATGCGTCACTGCATGCATTCACGCATGCACATTTTACATTTCTAGAATGGATGTTCGAGGTTCTTACAGGAAATAAAAGGAAAAATATAAAGTAATCTGCATTGCCTTAGACACTTGTCTGATATTCTAAAACAAAAAATAAGTTTCCATTAGGAGTGGAAATATTCTGGTGATCTTTTAGCTGATTTCTCTCTTCTTTTCCACAAGTCTCTAAAGAAAGTAAGAAATGAAAAAATCTCCCAGAATACAAAGCAAACAGAAGTATCAGTAACACACATATAATATACTAATGTTTTTTAGATGACTGGTATTTTGTTTGAAATCAAGTTTTCTAGGAATTCTCGGGGATTACCATTCTTTCTCTCAGCTCCTTGAACAACCCTACTCCCTCCCTAATCAACCCTCCCTCAGCAAAAAACTCACAAAACAGAGAAAGTTAAATGAATTATACAAGCTGCTTTAAATGAAGTCTCCCTTACTGTCTGTCACACTTTTCGTATCTACTGAGTTCACCATAAGAAGTAAACAGCTTGTTTCTCACTTTCCAACAGTTTATCTATTTTCCAGATGCTTCAAAAAGACATTGGTAATTCTCATAACTAAGCGCCGTTATAAAACTGTACAATGTGTAGCTTACTTTACATTCTGGAAAAGATTCCGATTCTTGGTGCTTAAATCAGTCCTAACAGTTATTTTCATATTACTTCATTATATGTTGCATGTTCATCATCAGTATTTTCAGCACAGAGAAGGTCATCAAGTTTACTTAGTTACGTCTGAATTCTCCCCCACAACTGTTTGATTGATAGGCTCTGTAAAACTGTCTTCTGAGTACATGTAGGATTTATTCCTGAGACAGATGATATTTCTTTTCCATCTGAATGTACCTCTTGTCAGGATTTCAGAGGAAGAGATAATCCCAAAGATAGCTTAAACCAGATCACAGAGAGACCTGAAGGTGCAGTTCTAATTCCTGAAAGATTTCGCAGTGAGCCTTCAAAATGAGCAGAAATATGATTGCAGGCTTTGATTGCTAAGACAGACAGCTCTGCTTGGAACAAACTGTGCTGCTTTACAAATAGCGCTTTATGCCTACGAAGAGAGAACTAAAACAATCTGCTTAACCACCAATTAATGAACAAAGCAACATACCTTGTTTTATTGCAACATACCTTGTTGTGTTACAACATTTAAACCCAAAATCAGGAAAAGAGCAGCCTTCTTACCTAATGATTGTGGAGAAATTTCTGTTTCCCATGGATGGCTGTGCTTCACAGTATCCAGAACAGCAAAGATGTCAAGATAATCTGATGCTGAGATTCTGAGGAAAAAGCTCAAGGAAACTGCCCAGTTATGAAGAGGAAAAATGCTTCAAATCATTCCCAGAAATGCCTTTTTTTGTTTGTTTGTTTTGAATTGATCACTTAGGGAAGAATTAAACTAGGTTCTTATTTATATCATTTTATAGCAGTATATTCAGATTAGACTACTATGAAGTCAGTTGACACTTATTAAGGAATAAGTTGGTATGAATATGATTACTCTCTGTTTTATACAGTTACGTTATAGGTCTACTTGTTTCCTTTTGACATGTGACCATTAGTTTTCAGAGATCTAAGATAAAGACAGTCTTTTTATTTTGCTTTTGTAAAGGTAAAGATTTTTAAGGTAGCAGAAAAGCATTTTTAAAATTTCAGAGTTTTTGGTCATCTTACCTTTTCAAGTTGAGCTGGCATTAGAATCAGTTCCTCTCTTCTGCACTCTGTTTAAACTTAAACACCTTTGCATGGGAAAGGAATGCAAAAACAGGTTAAGAAGCTTGGAAGCAAAGATAAATGAGTGAAGAAAAAAATAAAAATGTAAAAGATTTCTAGGTCAAAAATTTTGTTTCAGCAACATCATTATAAAGTAAGCATGAGTTTCATCTAATTACTATGAAGGTATGTGGAGCTTTGTTTTTTGGACAATGTGGTAAAATTAATGTTTTCTTTTAACACTTGTAAACATATGTGCACTAATGCACACAACATGAGGAATGAAGGGAATGAACACAATTATTCAGAGACCTGTGTGCATCTGCATGGCCACAGTCCTGCTGGTGTCATGAAGACATGGTGGAAAGGCTTCCATAACAGTAGTGTTGCCATGAAGAGACATAAGTTCTTTAGAAAGACAGGCCAGGAAGATGAGAATATGTAGTTGCCTTTTAAGCAAGAACAGCAGAGATACATGCAGCCCAGTGTAGGAATGTATGAAAGCCTGTTGAGAGCTCAGATGTGGGGATTAAAGAGAAAACATGTAAGAGTGACACTTTAGTAGGTATCTGCTATGGGCCACCTAATCAGGAAGAAAAAGTAGTCTATTAACAGACAGGAGCATTATAAAGTCCTCAGGCCCTGATCTTCATGGGGAAATTCAACTACTCCCACATCTATTACAGAGATAAGACAGCAGGGCATAAACAATGCAGAAGGTTCCTGAAATGTTTCAGTGACAAATTCATCACCCAAGTGAAAGAGAAACCAATGAGGAAAGGTGCTTTGCTGGATCTTATTGCAGCCCAGATGGCCAATATAACCTGGGTTGCAATAGAAAGGAGTGGCCAGCGGGGAGAGGGAGGTGACTGTTCCCTTCTACTCAGCTCTTGTGGGGCCCCGTCTGCATCCAGGCCTGGGGCCCCCAGAATAGGAAAGATGCAGAGCTCTTGGAATGTGTTCGAAGGAGGGCCACTAAGAGGATCAGAGGGATGGAGCACCTTCCCTGTGAAGAAAGGTTGAGGGAACTGGGCTTGTTTAGCTTGGAGAGAAGGCTCTGGGGAGACCTCATTGTGGCCTTAGAGTTCTTGAAGGGAGCTTATAAACAGGAGAGGGAACTACTGTTTATATGGGTTGATAGTGATAGGACAAAGGGAAATGTTTTTAAACTAAGACAGGGTAGATTTAGGTTGGATATTAGGAGGAAGTTTTTCACCCAGAGGTTGGTGATACACTGGAACAGGTTGCCCAGAGAGGTTGTGGATACCCCATCCCTGGAGGTGTTCAAGGCCAGGCTGGATGTGGCTCTGGGCAGCCTGGTCTAGTAGGTGGGTTGAAACTAGATGATCTTTGAGATCCTTTTCAACCCAGGCCATTCTATGATTCTACAATTCTATGATTCCATGATCTTATGCTTACCAACAAGGAGGCTCTCAGTGGGGATTTGAAAGCCAAAGGTAGCCTGGGCTGAAATGATCATGAGGTATTGGAATTCAATATTCTGAGGGGAAGATAGTGTGCAAAAGCAAGTCCAAAACTTCTGAGTCAGGGGAGTGGACTTTGACATCTTCATGCATCTGTTTGGACAAGTTTCGTGGGCTAAGGCCCTGGAGGGAAGACCGACCCAAGAAATCTGGTTAATATTTAAGGATCACCTCAACTAAGCTCAAGAGAAGTTCATCTCAATGAATACAAAGTCAAATAAGACTAGAGAAAACATGGAGGAAAAAAAAATGTGGCAGAAAAGGGCCTGAGGATCCCAGTGGACGCCAAGTTGAACACAAGCCTGCAAACTGTTCTTGAAGAAAGTAAGATCAATGGTGTCATGGTCTGCATTAGTAGAACAGTTGCCAGCAGGTTGAGGGAGGTGATTCTTCCTCTGTAAGGCCACATCTGGAGTACTACACCCAGTTCTAGGCTCCTACAAGAGAGATATGAGGTTACTCATGCCTTCTGAAGGACACTAAGAAGATTAAAGGACTCGAGCATCTCATGAGGAAAAGCTGAGAGAGTTTGAAATACTTAGCCTGTAGAAGGTGATATCATCAGGAGTGACAGCAACACAGGAGGGTCCGTCTGAACATCAAGAACACTTATGTACTGTTCAGGGGACTGAACTATGGCACCAATGGCCCTGAGCAATTGTGGAGTCTCCTTTCTTAGAGATCTTCAGAAAGTGCCTAGCTTTAGTCCCAGGTAACGTGCTCAGTGGGACCACGCTTCATCAGAGACCTGGAACAAAATAATCTCCAGAGGTCCCTTCTAACCACAACCAACTTGTGATTCTGTGGACATGGGGAATATAGCATTTTTTTTTTCTTTTGGTAAAACATACAAAGATCATTGATAGACCTGACATAAGAATGTGTGATTTAACTAAAATGAAAGAGCTGAATCACTTTTCCTTGGTTTGAATCACTGAAGAGTTAAACGATGTACACTTCTGAACTCTTTCAGTGAAATGGAAGGACTGCGTGTGTGAAAAAATGTTTGTATTAAATTATGTATTTGAATGAACATTAGGATTTAATGATGTAAACAAGTGCAAAATTATGCATGTAAAAAAATTCTATGTCAATGAACCAAAATGATCATTTATTATAGCAGAGCAACAAGCCGTGCATTCAAGCCTTACAAGTCTTAGAACATTCTCGTTATACCTTAAAGAGATCATCTGAAACTGAGAAGACGAGCTGGCTTTTCTGAAGATAAAATGCAAAATTTGCATGGAAGACCATTCTTATGAAGCTAGCCCTCAGACTTTAGCAGAATGAGTATTTTGACGTTAAGAATGAATGAGCTGGCTGTGTTTTCCACACCCAAGAATGTTAGGGTTAATCATATATTTTTAAAATATATACAAAACAACTTTCTATTTGGCATGATCAAGAACTCATGTGTGTTAGAAACTAGAAATCCTGATTGTGCGCATAATTCACAGAATCACAGAATCACAGAATTATCAAGGTTGGAAAAGACCTAGAAGGTCATCTAGTCCAACCATTACCAATACTTCCCAGCTAAATCATACCCCTCAACGCAACATCCGAATGTTTCTTGAACACTCCCATGGTCGGTGACTCCACCACCTCCCTGGGCAGTGCATTCCAATGCCTGACTACCCTTTCCTAATTATAGGAGTATGAAACATACTGTTGGAATAAATATGTCAAAGAGAAAAATGCAGTATATTTTCATATTCTGACTCCAAAATGGCTGGTACTATGAATTCAGTGGAAGAGAATTATCAAGGACAAGACTGGTTCTGCTGTGTGCCCAGACGTGTGCTTTGTGTAATACAGTTTCTACTGGAACATCTAATCACTTAAGAAACTTTCTGAAATGTTGTCATTCACAATATATTGCACTAAAGATTTCTGCAATTTAGCTAAGCATTACATGAAAAATTACCTTTACTTTGTCTTCATCTGGAACCTGATAACTTTATCTAGTGCCCTGATAAAGCTGGGAGAGATGCTGGTTTTTCATTTTTTATTCAGTGTATTGTACTTTGGGAGAAACACGGTGGTGTTAACATTCTGATGTTTCAGCTGTTGCTGAGCAGTGCTGTACAGAGCCGAGGATGTTTCAACCTCATGTTTTGTCCTGTTAGCGAGCAGGGCTGAAGGTGCACGAGGAGCTGGGAGAGGACAGAACCAGAACAGCTGACCCAAACTGGCCAAAGGGATATTCCATAACATATGACATCATAAGAGAAAACTTTTAAAATTGTGGGGAATTGACTGAGGAACAATAATTGCCTCGAGACTAGTTGGGCATTGATTGGTGGGTGGTGAGCAATGTTTTGTGCATCATTTGTTTTGCAAATATATATTATTATCATTACTACTACTATTTTCCTTTTCTCCTTCTTTTCTGTCATCATAAATAGCTTGTATTTCAACCCACGAGTTCTACTTTGTTTTTTTTCTTTTTTTTCTTTTTTTTAATAATTCTCTCTTCCATCCCACTAGGAGGGAGGAGTGAAGAAAGTGCTGCATCGTGCTTAGCCGCTTTCCAGGTTAAACCATAGCATGTATCTAGCTGTTGTAATTAGGGGAAACTTTGAGTATGCAACTCTAAACCCTGGCTACAGATCAAAGATTCTTTCTACCACAAAGCACAGCAGGGAGGAAAAAATGCTTCTCCCTTGACAGCTGTTTTTGTGTTTTTTTTTGTTTTGTTTTGTTTGTTTGTTTTTGAGAAATTTTCAAAAATTATAAGGCCATTCAATCTACAACTTAGAAATTAAAGTCATCATGTTCAGCAGTTCAGTTTTGTTGATCTTGTTTTTAATTACTTGGCAAAGAAAGCTAAGGACAGAGACATCTGCAAACATCTGTGTGCATATTTTAAGTATGTTGTATAGACAAGGTCTCTTTTCTAAACAAAGAGGAAAAAAAATAGTTCTAACATTCCTGACTTTAAAAACAAAAGAGATAATGTGATGGTTGAGAACCTTCAGGATGTTCCTCCTGTCTTTTTAGAAAGAGAGCTTTGAAGATTTCCAGAATCTGTTTCCTATTGAGCCTACTTCTCAGAAAGCCTGCTACTTTTGTTAAAGTTGATAAAAAATCCCATTTTTTATCTATTTATATCTATTTACCTATATTAAGAATGTCACTAATGGGAAATATATATTTATGTAATTAGCTCTTTTTTGTTTCAAAAGAATGGGCTAAAGTAGAACTACTGCTGTTTGTAAATAGACAAATTTACTGTTTCTAAATATTCTGTCTGATGTTTTGTAGATATTAAAAAGTGATCTGGAAATACAAATTTAGGCAAGATGATACTATGTAGAAGTGTTTGAAAGAATTATAAAATCAGATAGGTGGTGTGCATCATGAAATACATAAAAAGTAGCTCATTTCCCACTAACTCTGGGTCCTCATCTGTATGTTTCCCTTAGCATTCTTGAACTGTCTTTGTTCTTATCATTCTGATATAATGATAACTCACGTACTGTGAGTTTTGCTTTTGTTATGGGATAAAGAGCATTGCTGTTAAGAATATTAGAAGCAATATGAAAGGACACGCATATGTGGAATTTACAAAGTCAGAAGCGTGATACTATTAAAAAGTCTTGAATTGTCTACAAATGCCTATTCTTCATTTACTAATTCTTCCTCAATGCTCATTTCATCTCATCTTATTTCTGTCCTCCTCTCTTCTTTTCTTTCTTCCATATTCCTTTCTGAAGCCTGATTCTGAATGTGTAGAGTCACTGGAAAATTTTCTAGAACATATCAGTCTGTTATTGCATAAGCATGGATTCCCCTTTCACTGTCTCCACTAACTTTCAGTTCTCAGTAACATCATCTGCTTTCCCTTTCTGTTGCTACTTACATACTGTTGTGTCTTCTAACATTTTAGTTACAGTCATTAAATTGTAGTGAGATCTACATTACTTTGCCACAAGTAGTACGTTATGTAGCAGTTGTATAATACCACAGTATTTTTAGTGTTGATATCTTACTAAAGGAATATTTCCCCTCATTCAAAGTATCCACATCTAACAGAATCATAACATGATACAGTGGAATTCTTAAGACAGCTGATGTTGTCACCTGCGATTAATTTGTATCCAAAGATTTGGATATTTAGTAGTAACATATTTAAGTCATGCTGCTGTCTCTTCTACCAGTTTACATTACCAAAGATATACAAAGACATACAAGATGGGAAATATCTCACTTTCTCTGTGCTGAGCCAATCTGAGGCACAGTGAGAATTGTAAAGACTGGAGAAAATCATTAATAGCATTTCATTAATTTCACTATGAATGAAGACTGCTAAAGTGGACAGAATGAGATCTAATAGTAGTTAATCTATGTACATTCTCTCTTTAACATTGTTACTAACAGAGAAAATCAGAAAAGACACTGATAGCTGAGAACGATTTGAAAAGCTGTCAAAATAAGCTTGCTGAACTTTTAGAATGCTTACACTCAAACTTTCTATAATGACATTTTTCTGCATTTAACTTTCATTTTTTTGCCTCAAAATGTCAAATGTTTAGTGAATTCTGAATAAAATATTTTATTTGTGGACAAGTAAATATGACTCGACATTCTGATTTGTAAAATTAGATATAAGAATATTTCAGATTTTTCTGTAAATTAGTTTGACCCTGCTTGAACCTCCATGTAGGCCTGCAGCTGATTTAGTTTGTATAGCTCACAGCCCTCTTTTACTGGGATCAATTACTGACTCAACTATATCTCCCATAGGGTACTCCGGTTTTTCCTCTGGCTGCGTGTATGACTCAAGTTCCTAAAGCAGATCATACTTTGACTTTTAGATGGCACAGCATTTGGATCTCACAGCTCATATGTAATTATAATAAAATCTCATGTTATTCATGTTTACATCAAACTGAGAATATAACAACCATCCAATAGTAGACTGGTGAATAAAATGAAAACACTGTAATAGCATTGTTCATTGTTAAGATGAGGTTAATGTTTTTATGCATCCTCTCTCTCCTTACTGGGTTCTTTTTTCCTTTATTTTTTTTTTCACTTGTTTATTTTTTGCGTTTCCCAGATGATTACTACTCTGATGGAATAGTGACAGTAAGTGAGATAGAGACACTGAAGAGCTGAAACCTGCAGTCAAATAGCTGTTACTGCTGTGCACATCAGTTTACATGCAGGCTTCCTTCCATTTAGGATACCCAAGACAACTGGCCAACAAGTCATTTAAATTAAATATATTTAGCAGGCGTGATCATGGAAAGTAATCTTGGCCTATTCAGCAGGCCTATTCAGTCCTGTAAGTTTTCAATACTGGGAGAAATTTTGATATTTTTTTCATTTTGTTATAACTGGGGCTGAAAGAAAAAAAAAAAAAAAAAGAGTTGAAATAATTCATTTCCTTGGGGAAAACAAAAACAAAAACAAACAAACAAAAAAGATGAACAGCAAAAAAAACTCTCCCACGATATACATATTGTACTTCCTTTATTTAAGAAAATGAAAAACATCGTATATCAAATGTCCTTAATTATGAAAAATCCCCTACAGGTTCTCATTTTAGGAAGGCAGGATTTTTGCAGTTCATGAAGAATTAGGTAAGCAAATTTGCAGGAATGTAGAATATTTGAAGTTTTATATGAGATAAACACAGCAAAGACAAAAGAAAAAAATAGGGAGGAGAGGTGCAAGGAAAAATAAGAGAAGAGCTCCATTTGAGAGGAGAGCCTCAGTTATAACTTGGCTGTGTTTGAAGATGCCAGGTACATCTTAGTAATGGAGGTGTCCATATGCACTCATACAAGTGTATTACCAAGAGTGAATAGAATCTATTTTTTCTAAAACTCAAATTAACTTCTTAATATGATTTGCACCTTTGGTTCTTTACCTGCCTTTTGTTACATAGATTTTTGATCACTGTATTAATAAAAATATTTTCTCGATTGCCTGGGAAAACAACAACAAATAATATCTGCGTTTAGTGAAAGAAACCACAAATCACACAGATCTAGAAAATAACAGCTAGAGTTGAGAGAATTAATGCTGTAACAAATAACATAATTATATTATATAAAACCCTATCAAGTCACATCTCTGATAAGAGAGCACTTGAATTACCCAAAAGTGCAGAATTTAAAACAGTCTTTAAGAGTTGAACGTGGAAATGTTTAGTGGGAAAGACCACCATATGTGAGGAAGTTCAGACTGCCAAAAAGTATCTATTTTAATGTTACATTAAATTACCTAAATAGAACTTTCTTACCCTTCACTCAGGCTCAGCAAATATCAGTCCTGTTAAGAGAGAGAGAAACCTGAAAAAAACAAACATGTTAAGTCAGCATAATTTTGCAACGTTTCCCACTGCCAGTAGGAAGAGATAGAAAGGACAGTGATTTTTAATAGATTTTGCTAACTTTTAATCTTTTTTTTCAGTACCACTGTTTAGATGGTTCTAATTCAGTAATTCAGCCAACACCAGCCGTAGGGATTTCACTGAGTTTGATAACTGGATATATATGTATACGTATTTATATAAAATGCTGTACCAAAGCTAGCTTTCCAGTATTCATTCACTAACGTACAGTCATGTACAGTCATGTTCTGTGCATGTAAGTCATGTGTGCTTTTGCTGTGCCTGGTGACTTAGTCTGCAAGGTGCATCAGAGGCATCCTTGTGGTTATTTGGCAGCTGGATCATGAAGCCAGCTGTTGTAGCCAGCTATTTTCAATGTTTGTATTAATTACAAAGCAGAAATAAATATGGTGAATGCAAAAGGCAAAAAATACTTACTTTGTTGCCCAGTGAAGTTGAAGTTGGGGACAATAGCATACCAGCTGTTTGGCATACTTTCTGGGGTCTAGAATCTCTAATGGACCTTTAAGCACTTTTGTGAGCATTTGTGAAAAGAGCTTGGATCTTTGTGCCACAGCCCTGTAACTGCCAGAGTCTGTATGGCGTTTGTGCTGGAAAGAATGCCAACTTGCCTATATACTCTATATAAGCAAGGACAGTAAGTATATTTAGGGGAATGACTAGAGGGAAGGCATTTTCATTTATTTACTGTTGGTACTAAAAAGCAACAAGGAGTGAAATATTTCCACTGCAATGTGAATGAGGGGGATGGTACTCAGGGAATGGAATTCAGCAGCAAGCAATGATTTCCTGGCTCATGTCTCCTATATTATGTGCAGTTTATCAAAGTAAACACATAAAATAATATTAATTTAAAAAAAAAATTAAAAAAAAAAAAGAAAGAAGAAGAAAAGAGAAAAACAAAAGGAATGTTCTTCAGTTACCTGGAATTTTAAGGGTACAATGTATGTATTTATTAAGCAAGAAAAGTGCATAAGAATGTTATTACCCTTACAGCTAGCCTAACAACTCCCTTTAAAAAAACAAAAAACAAACAAACAAACAAACAAACAAACAAAAAGAGCTTAAATCTGATTTTAGATGTGTGAAATTTATTTTAAAATGCTATTGAAATTTCCTATATTAAAATGGTTTCTTTTCAGACTGTAGTCACTGATGTGACCCCTACTGTTTTGTTTTCATTAAGGCATGAAAGAAGACTAAGAATTTATTTAAAATCCAGTTAAAGTTGTTTCCTCTATTTGGCTGCAGTTTGATTTCTTCTCAGTCCACAGTATCAATAGATATGCTAAGAATACTGATGTATTTCAGCCTGTATCTTGTCAATATACACTATTCTCTTGAAAGATGGGGAAAATAAAAGAATAAAAGAAAGAAAATCATCTTTAATTTCAATGTTTGATTTGAATATATGTAGTACCACATACCAGAATTCTACAGATAAATACTTAGATGTTTGGATTGAGAGGGATACACATACCTAAATGAAATTCTTAAAGGAAGTAGATCCACTAAAAATACAGTACACATTATGAACATAAAAAATAACGCACTATGCCACAAGAGTTAAGGAAAAAATAACAAAACAGTTGTAATTTTATGTGGAAACATATCTGTTAATTAACAGTTTCATTTACAGATATTCTCATGTGATATAAGAGGCATTTCTGAGTGAAGCGCTTTAGAAGTATTTCAGACAAGTTTGCCAATATATACTGAGTTAAGGTATACCAGTTTCTGACAATGTACATGCACATACAATCCAAACTGAGGATTAACACATATATGCAAAAACTAGTCACAGTTTGAGTGTCTCCATTTTTTTAATCCTTCATTGACAGGAAGTGTAAACTTGGCTTGTAAGTGGCTAAAATTTCTAAGTGGATACATGCAAAAGCAAATAAAGTATTTACTCCATTGCATAGTCCTTTAGTTGTGAATAGTTCCACTGATTTACATTCTAAACATAATCCAACAAGACAATTTCTATTGTGTCATAAATTAATTATGAGCTGCTTAATCTCTATAAAAGAGCTTCTTCTGACCTAGAGAAAGAAAGAGCACAGAACATACCTGGAGTGTCTTCAGTCTCTTAGCCACTAGGCTAAACAAAAAAAGACAACAAGTAGAAGTGGAAAAGCAGACTCAGCTGTATCTTATGTCTTAAAGCACATTTTTTCTCACTTCATCTACTTAGTCTCTTTCTTAGCTGCTGACACTGAACTATCTTTCCATATTAACTGATAAACCTGCCTGGGCTAGCAACCTTCACTAAAGACCTGGAAATACATTTGCCGAAAGTACAGTTTTGCTCTTGCTTATTCTCTAGGTACACCAGTAACAAAAAATAAATAAATAAAAAATTATCAGTTATTAGGTTGATTAACAGTAATTGCAAGTACTTTAAGAAAGCTTTAGTACCTTTTCTTGACTTCTAATTAAGCCTTAACAATTTACAAAATAAAAGTTTGGGGATGTGTGGTGTGGTTTTTTGTTGTTGTGGTTGTTGTTTGATTGGTTGGTTTGGGGTTGTTTTTTTGGTTGTTTGGTTTTTGGTGTTTTTGTTGTTTTGTTTTGTTTTGTTTTCCCTGCTGAAATAATTTGTCCTAAATAAACATAAGATTTTCATAAAGCTTTCCAGATTGAAAAGTTCAAAGCCAGTAAAGTTTACTTAATCAAGATTATTGAAATAAACAAACATTTTTAAGGCCAAAATCATTTATAGAAACTTATTTGAAATATTGTGTTTTGAGTGGTCCTAGATGTCAATGACTTTTAATGTCATTACCAAATTAAACTAGTGTTCAATAGCTGTTTTCAAACTACAAAAATATGCAAGTGAAGAATTCTTAAATATTAGGAAGATTTTCTCAGTAAGTGCTTATTTTCATAGTATGTCTTCAAAACTTTGTAAGTTTTACTAAACGCCACTAAACACCCAGATGTCTTTTGGAAGTATGATTGGATATATATTCCATTAGTTTGGACAGTGTTTAACATCACCATCAGTGACAGGCACAGCAACCACTTGCCTTAGAAACTTCTTTTTTCAGTTTCTAACAACTATTCAATCTCAAGCCAGGAGCTCTGCTCAGCATCTGACTTAGAAGTTGAGTCTATCCTACACTTTCTTACAGTGTCTTCAGAAGGCATTCAGTCATGATGGAAGTCTTCCAGCTCTAACACCACATCTTTCTGTTTTGATTTCCAACACTTCCATGGCCTATTTCTTCTTCCTGCTGTATTTAAATGGAAAAATGTCAGATTCCCTGATGGTTGTGCTGGATTTTGAGGACACACAATATGAACAACTATGACATAAGGCACAGTGACTCATGGTGAGTACTTTAGAACGCTCAAAGCTTATTTATCATCTCTGTCTTAGTGGTCTTTGCACTGCTTCCGCATCTCAAGAATAAGCTTGATACATGCTCTAGTGTGGAACTGGAGGAGAAATGTAATTTATACTCTAGTTTCCTTGATAATGATCTGGAAATCTAAACTTTCTACATCAATGGAAAATGCAGCATGCTCTAGTAAAGTGAATACTGTGCATTGGGATTTGAAAACACATGACTGAAGTCAGTTAATGAACATAGGACCTATTCTCTTGACTTTTTCTAAAGTAGTAAATTGCAAAAATTTGAAATGAGGATGATAAATGTGAAATAACACTAAACATCTAAGTCCTTTGTGGACTTGCACTAAAGATGTCAGTCTGAAACTTGTTAAACTGATGACTTCCCTATCTATCACTACTGATAGACACTTATGAAAGTGAATCTTCTAGGGACCTTGCCCAGCCTAGAGTAAATTGATATGAAATGTCAGTTAACGGCGATTCATTTGATTAAAGATAAACTTAGGCAAATAGTGTTTTATTGTTAACTTGTGTATTTATAAAGTAAGATATTAACTGCTTTGAAAGATCACTTGATAGATTTTAAATATTATATAATAGTTCTAAGAAGTATATGTATAATGAAGGATTGTTTTACTTCACAATATGATATAGCCCATGAACAGAATTGTATCTAAGTACATGCATATACATATACTGTCACATACTAAGACAGAAAAGGAGAAAATACATGATAAACATTATCAGACAAGATTTATGATCAGATCTATGCTGATTTTACCTTCCATAACAAATCTGCATACATGAGAGAGACAAGAGGGGAAGAAAGAAAAAGAAGGTGTATGTAGGGAGCAGGTGGAAGGCAAGGAATAATAGAGGTCAAGAAAAATGGCAAAAATTCTAATTACTGTTATTAGCGGTGCCACTAATAATCCTTTGTAGCCACGGAATCTTAATGTGTTCAAATATCTCATTACAAGAAAATATGTAAATATTACCTGGAAAAGCTGCTCTTGTTTTTTAAATTACATGGCCAAAAGCTGTCATCTATTTGTTTCCCTTATAGAAATATGTAGCCAATCTACACATCAGTTTACACTTTTTCTTTTTTTTCCTCAGATTCAATTTTAAAACATGATATAGAATTTCTCATATTCTGTTTTAAGGAAAATCAAAGAAAATGATAAAACAACATGTAATGCTAGAACACTTGATAGAAATTTAATATATATTGTGATATCTTGAGCCATATTCTCTCACTTAGATGTTCAAGAAATTTAAACTTCTTTCTTCTCAAAAATCACGCAAGAGCTATTTCCTTTCCCTTCACTGAAGTATATTATTCTTGATAGTATTATTAAAAACAAGCATAATAACTCAAATTATATTAAAATCTCTGTTACAAGTGGACTTTGTACTATGAAGTTAATTTATTTATTCTCATGCTTAACTATAAGTATGCCCTAAAAGCAAGTAAGGAGTGAGGCATATGAGGTTAGCAGGGTGAAGCCATAAAGAAATGAAAAACATTCCGTGCAAAAATTTTACTAATAGCATTAAATGACTCAGAAGCAAAGTCAAATGTATTGTCCCCACTATTCTGTAGAGCACTGAACAACTTGTGAAACAAATGTTTCCAAGAGAACAGTTCTGAACAACAAAAAAAAAAGCCTTGCTATTTTTTCTGGGATAGAAAGCACCTTGAGAAGTTAGTTACAACTAAGCTTTCATATGCAACATAAATAAGCTCACTTACCTTAATACATATATCTAAATATTGTACATTATGAAACATTCATAAACAGTCCACATACAACTATGTTGCTTAATTCTGGGCTGCCTTTTATATTATCCTCAGGTTTTGAGATCAGGCGAGCATATAGATCACTAATAATAAGTAATAGTAATAGTAACAATAATAATGGTTAATTCAACAATCCTCTCCATACTTTGACAGTAGCACATTAAAGACACTTTGCCAAAGCAAATAGTAATTTAAAAGTTTTTGAAAGTTACTAGCATTTTTGTTTCTAAATACTGTGCTAAGACATAAACCTTTGATAAGTTTTGATTTACTCTTACTTGCTAAATCAGGTTCTAATAAATGGATCGATAGATATATTTTTTCAAAAACTTTTCTCCACACAGCTGGACAAGTCTCAATTTGTATTAATTCTGACATTTCTAGGCACTGGGTACTTCTGAAATAACGTAAATCCAACTACACAAAGACACCCATTAGATATTGAACAAAAGAAGTTGCTTGTAAAGATATAAAAAGACGGAGATCTATCAACAACTTTGTGACATGGCTTCTATTAATAAATATTTTATTCTGATCCTGTGCATTTCCTGTCACAAATTTCAAGAGAATCTTCCAACATATACCACTCATCTAACAGCCCCATCATAGCATATTATTTTCCTACCCAGAGATCAGCTTAGTCTTTTTTTTTTATTTGCTTTATATTTGCTGGCTGGACATTGTTTTTTAGTTTGGAAAACCTTTTCAGTTTGAAAATGTAGCACACGATTAAATAACAAAGGCTTTTTACTTACTTGGATGAACAAGCTTGGATGAATATTATTAAATTAGGACAATTTGCTAATATGTTATATGAAGTATTTTTAACTAATTTAAATTAGCTAACCTTATCACTAACTTAAGGTGACTTTTTGTAAATTAGAACCTTCCTCTGTTTGACGAGGAAAGGAAAGCCTCAAGACAGAGAGTTTAAATTGCATTTTAATAGGATTATTCATTACCACTCATCAACATGAGTCAGATTTTCATGATCTGATCCAATTCAAATAAAAAGTTACTGGGAACTCGATGGGGAAGAAAAAAAAAAAAACCAACACAAATATTTCCACCAGCCATATGCACTTCGATGGAACTAACATGCTGGTAAATCTCTAGATTTTGTTTGTTGATGTCTTTTATTCTATTTTATTTTATTTTTTTTTTACGTGCATGCAATGATTCACTACATGGTAAAAGCCACTAGGTGGCATTTGTGATTTATTAGGCTGGAAGCAAGGACTTTAAAGGCTTCATCTAATCCTTGATTTCAAGAGAATGTGTCATTTGACATTCCAAGACATTTATCTCAAAAAAACCACTCCACTATTAGATAAACGTGCAGAATTTCCACTTCTGCTGTATCATTTGGAAACCCAATTTCTGAAGCTTCCATTCAAATCCTAGATATTATGAGGCATGTATTCCCTGACCCCACAGCACCAGCTTACATAAATAATTACTTGCTGTAAATAATGCAATCACTCCATTCTTGTCCTGTCACTCTTGTTCCACACACAACAAATAGGGCTAATCACATACTTATTCAAGTGTGTAATTATTCACAGTTAAACTTCTGTCACTTTCACCCTGTTTGGAAACAGCAGAACACAACCTGTAATTAACAAACGCTGCTTCAGGCACTTTCACTTGGAAATCCACCATGGATTCAGCACCTATATGAGTAAAGACCTAAGTCCTTTGATCTTGGAGCTTGACATAGTTTTTTCCCCTTGGGTTATTCTATTATCAGCCCTCAGTAAGTCAGAGAGATCAGTGAATTATTACTATGTCAAATAAGCATAAAAATCACGTCTCCCCTTCATCAGAGACTTTCTGTGCTCTTCTACAATGATTGTATGCACGCATATACATCAATGTATACACACACACACATATATATACATCAGTGTCTATGTATCAATGTGTATCTGAATGTCTATGAACGATTCACATGTACACTTCATTCAGATTTTTATTGAAATGTCAGTAAAAGTCTTGTTATTCACAAATGAGGTTGGTGGAGATGTCATTTTTTTTAAATGATGTTTCCTTTTTAGAAATTGAGACTATGAAAAAGATTCTTCTTGCTTGAAATGCAGCCTTTCAAAGCATCATTTCCAACAAAACACAATTACACTAGCAGGTACAGAAATGACTTCATGTGGATATGTACTAAAAAGAATGATCATACAGCAAATGCCTTGAAGTCATGTTCCAGTTTATTTTACTAAAATCTTCCAACTGAAATAATTGTCTCATAATTAATTGCGTGCATTGCATATGTAACATCAAACTGTTTATATTCACATTTCATACTACTCAGGTTCTGTCACATGTGTTTGGCTTGAGCTATTTCTTAATCTATCTCTAGGGCTGGTAAAGAACTGCTCAACCTGAACAAGGAGGCAGAATTTGTCCCTGGGAGAAAACTGGAAAATTAGAAAGAAATCATTTGCCACCTGTCCTTAGCAGTAATTCCAGAAGCAGATGGAATAGGAGATTAAAACCAGGTCCTGTTTGTTTGTTTGCTTGTTTGTTTTTCTTCTTTCTGACACATAAACAGCTGATTTAAAAGAAAAGCTGAGTAAGAACAGGCACAGAAAGGAATTGTTATATTTGTTTTCACTTTCTCAAAAAAAGTAGGCAGTAGATTTCTTCCTCCTCTTATCCTGTTCCCTGCATTCTATTTGATAGGATTACATATCATCATGTAACTATTTTCATGAATCAGTGTTGTTTTACACATAGAAATCAGAGTGGGCTGATTAAAGATTGCACAGATTACAAATGGGCCTTCTTAGTGAGAAGATAATGGCTTTGAAATTCTTAACTAAATCCTTAAACAGGTATACTGTGTCGAATCAGAAGAGAAATAACAACCTATATGAGATCATGTGTTTTGAATTGTGCAGGTGGTTTTACTGGTGCTTGTTAGGATGAAGAGGGTAAGGTGATTAGCTAGGATATGTTTCATTAGATTAAATGCAAGGAAAAAAAACAATGAAAAAAAGCAAGCTATCAGCCTACTTTTGTGATGTTATGTCAGAAGCATATACTACAAATCTGGAAATTATGTACATCACCTATTCCAACATACTTGTCGATCCGTGTAATGGGGAAGGATAAAGAAAAAGCATAGTCCTTAATGGTGTCTAGTAAACAGTTTTTAACTGGTGGATTTCTATAATGTAATACCAGCTAAACTCTGTTGTATTTAGTTTGTCACTTTATTGCTGCTGAATTACAATGATCTGAAATTGCCAAACTTTCAAGATACATTCTGAAATGGCAATAGCTGCCTCCCTGTACAATGACTCACTTGAATAGTCTATGTCAGCCTGAACAAAATGCTCAGTAAATGTTTCCAAGATGACAGATATTCTGTTAGGAACCTATTATTTGCTGTCAATATGATGCAGGGAGCATTCAGACATGATGGCTTTTGTTTACATTTTTAACTGCCTACTAAGATGATGACCTTTTGCTGCTACTGATGTACATATGTTGAACATCTGCTTAAACTGCCTTCCTACCACTGATAAACACAACCTTCTAGATTACATTACGCAGATGACTTGCAAGGGAAAAAATAAGAATTTCATATTTTCCTACCTAGAAGTGCTTACTACAGCTCTGTATTTATGACACATTAAAAAATATGTAATCCTTGGAGGAAAGTGAGCGATTCATATAGTTATTTCATATAATTCTTTCACAACACCAGAAAATCTGTCAAACTGTCATTGCAAGCTGCCATCTGAGAAGCTGACCTTCAGAGTCTTAATTTCCTTTTCCTTCCCACTAAGATTATTTACAAGACTCTGGTAACCACATTTCAAATCAGCTCTTGTCAGATTACTCAAGATTTGTAAACTGCATGAAAGAAGTACACTACAAAATATGTCTGTAAAGACTTAAGTATATCTGGTAATAAACCTACTTGGTTTCTTGTCATCATTTGAGGGTAATGTATGCTTTATCTATCCCTATTGATTGGACAATCAAGAACCTGGATACAAAGGTTTTTTTTCCAGGTAAGTCAGCTGTTGATCCTATTATCTTTCCACATTATATTACCCTTGTTCTCATGCCACCAGAAAGAACAGGAAATAAAATACACTAGGATTTCATTCTTCGTTATTCAATATTGTGTATAGAAAAAAAATTCATGAGTCTGAGCTGCTGTAAACTGTCAGCACTATCAAATTTATGTCATAAAAATGTATTAACTAGATTTTTACTCTCCTTAGCTGCATTCTTTATGGAGAAGATGGTAAAGAACCTATGATCACACTTCAGAAAATAAGGTTTTGCTTTCTTTTTGTTTACTGAAATGCAAGTTTTTAACCCTGAAATTGAAAGTTATATCCAGCTTTCTTACAAATGAAAAATTGTTTTTCTGTTTAAAAGTATATGAAACTGAACTAATGACATCATTATGGCTGCATTATATTACACAACTAAACCTAAGAAACTCAAAAGTGTAGGTTACAAGAAATACTATGAATGGCTCAACAACAGAATTTTTCTGCTTCTTTCATACCCACAAGGATACGGAGAGTCTTCTTAGAAGCTATCATGAATTACAAAACTTCTTTCTAAATCCAGAAGGCTGTCATAACATTTGAGGTTTTCAGATAAAAAAATGTCCTATCTATCTCAAAAACTACAGGAATACAGGAATATATTCGCAACAAATGCATGAGATGGAAACCCCATGTCAGACTGTGGTTTCAGTGGACCCTTTAGTGGACTGTTCAACTAGAGATGTTATTCTGCCCTTCATCTGAAGATAATCTTTCCACCAGTTTTATCCACTTGAGGTTTCGTGGTAGGGAATGTGCAAAATCTGACCTAGGAAAAAACAACAGCCTTCGGATTTGAAGATCCAGTAAGGTATGAGTAATTAATATTGTGCCCTCAGACTGAGAATTTTGTTTGAGCTCTTCTTACTACTTCTGTTCATGAATTAGAATTTTATTGTGAATTAGTTTCCTAATAGAATTACAGAATTAGATTGTAATGTAGAGTCGAACAATAGCAAAGTAGACATTTGAGAATGATGAGAGGGATGTAACCCGGAAGGGTAGCTTTTAGACGATTACAAGAAAATTTATGAAGATTCTCCATCATTTTAATAAACAGCTGTCCACCTATTTTGGAAGCAAAATTAGAATAGCAATAACAGCAAAACTGGTTTTCCCCTCTACGAGCTGAGATTTTCTTTTTTGTTTTTCTTTTTTTTTTTCACTTTTAGAGTTACAACAGTGATGGAGTGATGTTACACTAGGCCTATGTTTTGCAGTTTATGGTTTAAATAAGACTTCTTCTTCTCTGCTAGTCCATGCTTACACACCACAGAATAAGGAGTGTGAATAGTATTTTGAACTGGTCCTTTCAGTTTTATTACGTACTCAAGCTCTTTGACATATAAGAAAGTTCTAAAAACTAGATGATTCCTTCAACATGCAATCTGCTCTGTGAACACCATCATCATAAGAAACAGTCGAATACCAATTTGTCTGCAGCTTTGCTGAAAGGTTTATAGCACTGAGTGGTAATCACATTAGCTGCCTTTATCACTTGAACTGTACATTACATTAACATAATACAATTTTATAGCTTTAAGAAATATTAAACAGAAATGAAAGCAAGCAGCACTGCACTAATGGATTTACAACATCTCCTATCCCTCCTCAGCTACAATATTAATAATCAGAGGGAATATTATTTGAACTTCTTTAGAAGAGCTGTTGGTTTCGAACACTATGTTAGTCCACTAAATATTTGTCATCAAATCATTTCATTGAGAGATGCCTTGTTCATTAGTCCTGACTTGAAATTCTGGTTTGAAATTATTAGAAATCTTTCTATTTTCTCATACATAAGAGAGAGAGACATATGCACACATGCATTCTTCTTTGGTAAAAGGTTAAGTGATAGAAAAGTCTATTAATGAGCACACCGCTGAAATTCAGCAGAAGATTAGAAACTAATTTGCCTTGGATTTTTAAAAATTCTCTGACATTTCTCTATGTCTCTTAAGTAGTTTTTATTTTTCTGGCTGAGAAAAATCAGTAAATTAAATAAACAGCAAAAGAAACCTAATTCATTCTTCTCACTTAAAACATCTCCCTGAAAAATGGGATGAATACACTGCAAATAAAAGTAATTATTATTATAAAGGGAGTTTGAATGAGTAATACTCAAAATTCTGCTCTCTAACAGAAGCATGAAACTTGAAGATAAGAACTAAATGCATTATTGAAGCAATCCTCCTACATTTTATTCCTTATTCAATGTAAGCTGATTGCCAAATAATCATTAGTACTAGCGGGAGTCTGAATATACTCTGTGCAAATAGTTGATAAGTCAAGTATTTGTATAAGGACTATCAATATTCCCATGCTTTCATTTGTAGTTGTATTCATGCCCTTGTTCAGTAAATATCTGATGTATACCTCATTGGCACTGATGAGAACAGATATGGAGTCTAGAGCTAAAATTTCTTATCTTCTATCATCCCCAGCATTGTCTTGTTCTTTTGGAGTATGAAATGCAGTTGCAGCCACAAGCTCTAATTATTTAGATTTATTATTAAAGAATTCATAGGATCCTGTGGGAGTTGGAAGACCCCTCTGGAGATCACCCAAACCCCTGCTAAAGCAGGTTCCCCACAGTGGGTGGCAGATGCCGTCAGATTGATTTCAAATCTGGAACTGGAGTCTGACATTAGAAAAATCTTCATCCTCACAAGTACAGTGAGATGTACATAAGATGTAGGTGCAAGACCGGTTTCAAAGTCCTTGAATAATTTAGGCAAAATTTTACTCTTTTTTGTTTCTTTGTTTCTCCCTTTGCATATATTTTACTGCAACTTTCCAGGAGAAAGAGGAGAATCACACTTTTAAAATGTTCTATATATTCTTTAGCCTACATATTTCACTGTTCCACTTTCAACTTCCTTTTATAAATAAGTTTTCACTTGCATTTTTTCTGTTAAAAACAGCTATTTAGTGAAATTGTGATAAAGAAGAAAGAACGAAATTCTGTCAATGCTTTATCAAACTGTTCATGACAACAGTATTTTTCCTTTATATCATTCAACTTGCTCTGAAGAATTCTCCCCCAGGACTCTGCCACACGAGAGTATGTCTTTATGGCTATCCCAAGGAGTACTTCCAAAGAATTTATGTTATACAAAAAGAGTCAGAAATGAGCTTGTAGCCCCAGTGAAATGAGCAAATACACCTTCATTATTTGGAGTCTTATATCTTCTTTCTTTCAACAACAACAAAAATTAGGAATGCCCTGTCTCTTCTCTACAAGGTTTGTGGGTTGACTATCTATGTAGTTGTCTGGTGGTGTTTAAAACTTAAATATTTGAAGTTTTCTCTTGTGTTAAATATTTTCTGTTCCTAATGGAGTCAGAATTATCTAACATCTATCAAATATAGTACTTGGCTTATTGTCCCTATCCATGTTCGGTAGGAATATTTCAGTAAGTTACATTCTCTTTCCAGTATCTTTCTACCTTTGGTGGGGTTCTTCTTTCTTTCTTCTTCTTTTTTTTTTTTTTCCTTTGCGTTCTGTTCATTTGTTTGTTTTTTTTAATTAAGGTAGGAGAAAAATAACAGTTTTGAAGTGGACTGGAGCAACATGACGTAAAAATATCCTGGTCTCTCCTGTAGGTGAACTAGTGAAGCACATATTTTCAGTTGAATTTACACTGTAGTTTTGGGATTTGTTTTCTTTCTTTTTTGAGGAGTCATTTTCTTTCAGTTCAGATACTGACAGCAGCAAAATTTTATTGTAGTTTACCTCAGATTCTAAGTAGGTGAAAGAAATGAAGGCATAAGTAACTTGCACTTGAGTGTACAGTGTGTTATCTTGAGTGTATAAGCAACAGATGCAAGAGGAGCATGTATTATTATTAAAATTACAAAAAAAATCCATTAATTAAATGCATTATGTGTTGGGAAATCTACATTCAGTGAATCTGGAGAACAAAGGAAGCATTTCTTGAAAAATCTCTGCCTGGATTATGTCAGGGAAATGTGCGTTTAAGTGTCACAACATCTTTAACTTCCTCCTTCCTAGCACCAGAAACCAACAACTGAAAGCTGTGACTCATGTTAGAAAATGATTTTGACTGGCTATAATGGAATGCATGTTCCTCTTTGGTCTCTGAAGGGGAGATGTGGTGTGGCACTGACGAGTTTGAGGGTTAATATATTTGCTACTTAAAAACCAATTTGGACATTAAAAGGAGTCTTAGTGTAGCAGATTCCATTCATCTGTGCAACACAGCATGCTTTGATTTAGGCAATCAAGATTTTCTTTATGTTTAATTGTATACACTGTTTTTCATTCAGTCAATGAGTTGTCAGCTTTTCATGTATTTTTAAAGTCTCACAAGTAGATGATCTGAAGTGCTGTTAATTATCAATTAAATTCTCTCAGAGCAGATTGTAAAAAATTCAAACGAACCCAATTAGGAAGAATGCAGCATCGTTTTTGCACCTCTAGGCTCAATTATTTTAAAATATATGATACCACAAGAAAATAATCAATTTTTTTTCTATCAATTATAAATGTGGCTCTAAAATGAGATGCTAAGAAAATCAGAAAGGCATAATTCAAAAGTGAAATTAATTGAAATACATTATTCTATGATTGGCCTTTTAGTCTTTGCATGCTCAAATGGCATTTTCACAAAAGAGATGACCCTATGGATTTATAGACTCTTTTTTTTTTTGTCTGGGAACAATTCTTTAATTTTTTATTTTTTTTTTTTAATTAGAAATTCTACTACTAGAGACTTGCTAAAACTGTTAGATTTCAGTGAGACAGTTATATAGGCTGCTCCAAAAATAATTTGTTCTCTTTATTTCCACAGAAACTACAATAGATACGAAAAGCACAGTAACACTATTTGTTAGAGTGCATTCTTAACTGTAAAAATTCCTGTTCAACACACCACCACCATTAGCTATGCATTTTTGCCAGCAATGAATAAGAGCCTGTACATTGCACTTGTAAGTACATATTTGCATGGCTCTCATGGCTGCCACTGCTGAAATGCAACACCCATTTGTTTGATATCCATAAAAATACATTAAGTGTTGAATGTAAATGCAATTTTTTTCCACATGGGGGAATTCATTGACACACCTTCGCTTCATATGCACTTCCATGTCATGCAATTTTGTCAGAATGTTCCTCTGCTGCCATCTTTCACACAGCATCAAAATGTAATGGAATACTGATGGAAAGATTCAACATCTGCTGCCATATCATCAGTACTTGTCTATGACATAGTTGGCCACCATAAAAAAAAAAACAGAAAGCATTACTTTCAGAGCAACCCTCATAATTATTATAGAATAAATCTGAATATTTCCTTTTACTGGTGAAATACCTAGGTCATTCTTCTCCTTAAGTACATGCTTGTCTTTTCATATATCTCACTTGGTCAATAATTTTCCACACCATCGAAATCATATTCAGTGCTTCTGATCTGCATTTATTATCCCAACACATTAAGCAACTGAAATAAGACATTGGAAGAAAAGTGCGGAAGGCACTTAAAGCAATGGAGGAAGGCTATAAGGTGATCATGAAATCTATTTTGTTTCTGTCTGAAGACATGACAGAGGAACCTAATAAAGGTTTGCTAGATCCAAATTTTGTCTAGATGTCCAAGAATTACACAAAAACTTTGGACTGAAGTGAATCATCCCAACAACTGAGTTATATTTCAGAAAGAGCTGAATGTTATTTTAAGGTGTCAAACAACCAACCATCTTATGCCTAGCTATATTTTGTCCTTGCTGCTTGTACAAAAAGTCTGTACAGCTCTGACAGGTGAAAGTATTCTAGCGTTCAGATTTGGTATTCAGTTTGCAATCATTTATTCATTGAATTAAGTAACACTTCTGACCTCTTCTGTTTACTTCTGTGCTTATAAAAACATTTTTCTCACTGTATCCCAGCAGTACTTACCTGTGCATATTCAAATCATTCTTTTCTTTCAACATGGAGTAGTTAACCATATTTCAGAGAAATAGTGCTGAATGGTAGCAATATGGCAGATTTTCTGCTGAAGAATTTCTCCCTACTTATTCTAGAATTACACTTACCTTTCTCTCAGCTGTTTTATATTTGTGACTTGATGTCATCTTCTGATCCACTCTAAGGTTACTTTCTTGTTTGCTTGCTTCTAGTTGGCGATATTCAGGATTATTACAGTTCTTTGTTTAAATTTTATTTGCACCATTACGAACATTGTATTGTTACGTTTCAACCAAAGTCATCACTCCAGCCCTCATAATCACCCATTTCTTGTTTTCAGGAAACAGGTTTACAATACGTATCTTTATCATTTCCGTTGTACTTTGTTCACAAGATCCTACTTCTTATCATCTTCTCCCTCTCTCTCTTTAAAATGAGATGCTTTAATGCAAAGCATTAGTTTTATTGCGAGAGAAACATCACTTTTCTGACTATAACTATTTGGATCAACTTTTGCCTTAATGTTTCTACAGTACTGTGCATAATAATCTTCTGGTCATAACAGCTTGCATGGCAAGAAACAAATAACAAAAACATGGTGTACAAACAAAAAACCTTGAGCATAAAATAACAGGGTATTAAGTTTAAACTACACACAGCATATTTACCTCATTTAAAATAAACATATTTACACAAATTGATTCAACACAGAGCCCATGTGTCAAACTTGAGATGTTTAATATTTTAATGCTCACTAATGCTCTATAGCCATAATATCAACGAAAAGTGAATACTGAAATGGTGGTTAACTTTATCTAGGTTCATGTCTAGCAAAAGTAGCTACATGTAAGAGCAAAATATTCAAAGTTTTTACATATTTTAAAATCTTTTAAGAGTGGAGGCAATTGAGAGAGAGCTTTTCTGTGAGCGTGGTTACTAGCATCACTCTTCAGTGTAACACTGAAACATACTTGTTCTCCTTTGACAACAGCTTTTAAGGGGACTGTATTGGCATACGTATACCTGCTTCAAATTACAATACATATCCAGCCATGAAAATACATGAGTGTTTTCTAAGATGTAATTCCTGAGGTACAGAAAACAATAAGACATGGAAATCCATCTTTTCTTGTGAACTCAGTCTCTTTAGCTCCAAAGAAATGACCAAGAGGCAACAAATGATAAATTTAGCTACAACATTTGCTTAAAACAAAAAACGAAAACAACAACAACTACCCAAAAACAAATACACAAAAAACCAACCAAACAAAAAACAAACAGAAAATCATGGTTTGGCTGTAGTAACTTTTTGTTTTGCCATCACAAGTCCAAGTCAAATGTTTAGTTTTTCATTTCTTTTGGAGAACAGTTTCTCTCAACCCTACTTCTCTCCAGCCTCTTAATATGTACTCGTTTAACTGATATGTATTAATATATGAAGGCCTTGTAACAGATTATTTTTACGCAACATTGTCTCCAAGCTTGAAGGACACAGATGGACAAGTCCAGGCAAGTCCTGGTTAAGGTTTGAGAAATCCTTTGTCTAAAGGACACAGATGGACAAGTTTAGGCAAGTCCTGGTAAAAGACGGCAAAATCTTTTGTCTGAAGATCAGCGGGCCAGGGGCTACCAGAGAGAGATAAGCCGGAGCTTAATGGAGAGGAAGCAGTCTTTTGTGTGGGCTTATCTCGAGGGAGATAAGCCATCTCAGAGGGTACTGCGCACGACTCTTACCCAAGCGCCCAGGAAACGCCCAGAAAACGAATAACCGTGAGATTCTGTCATCAGATTCCTCACGATGTGCCTCTAGCTCCTGGACTTGCTCTGTGCTCTACATGTTTGCTGCCTAAGGCTGGCCACTCTGCTGCTGCTCTCCACCAGGAAGGTGACTGACATCAGAAGCCTCCCAAGCTGATGCCTGCATGCTGCTGGACTGTCTCCTGGGCCTGCGACCTGAGACCTGCTGCTTCCTCCTGGACTTACCCTGCTGCTTCTTCCTGGTCTCTGCTTGCTGCCTAAGGCCAGCCACACTGCTGCTGCTGCTCTCTCCCTGCACTTTTGCCTTGGACCATCAGTGTGGTGTGCAACGGGATCCTGCTGGTGGTGACTATCCCTGCTTTACACAATTCTTACTTCTTTCCTACCTCCCGTCTTCCCTTTTCCATCAACTTAATTCAAAATAGTCACCATCCTCCCCTTCCCCATCTCCCTGATTAAGATTCGTAATAAACTGGTTAAACCGACATTTGAACCGTTGTTTCCTAATTTCACATCAGGTATACATATATCAGAGAACCTCCTCTCCCTCCTATAAATTGGAGCGAGACAGGCCTGTTCTAAAAAGCAAATAGTTATGATAGAATGAATGGCTGTGTGAATGGTACTGCATTCAGAATTTTGTGTCTATGATCTCAGGCATACCTTTGAGAGAAAGGGTATGTTGATTCCATAAGGCATGAAACTGATCAGATGGGGTAGGAGTGTTCTGGGAAGCAAGCTGTCTGAGCTGATTAGCAGAGCTTTAAACTGGATCTGATGGAGGAAGAGGAGGTACTGGGGGAGAGGAGCAACAGGGAAGAGTGAGAGAACAATGCCACCTTAGGAAGCAACAGGTGAAAACTTCAGTTCCCCAAAGGAATTAGGGAGAGCTCCTGCAAGAAGGCAACGTGACCAATAGCCCAGCTGAAGTGTTTCTACACCAATGCAACCCAGCATGGGAAATAAGCAGAAGGAGATGGCTATGGTATGATTAGAAAACTATGACCTTATTATCACAGAAACACGATAGGAAGAATCACACGGTTGGCATACAGTGATCAAGGGCTACAGGCTTCTTAGAAGAGATAGGCAGGGCAGGAGGGGCAGGGGATTTGCCTGCTGTGTTGACAAGCCAATCTCCATCATACTTGAAAAATCGTGTCTGTCAGGTGAAGTCCTCACTGACTGGAAAAAGGAAAACGTCATTTTTAAGAAAGGGAGAAAGAAAGACCCAGGGAACTAAAGGCCGGTGAGCCTTTAGATACAGTAACAAAATCATAATTTTTATGTGGGAGATTTTTAGTGGAGTTGTCCTCATTCTGTTGTTGCTTCCCTAAGTTATTAAAGTTCATGTACATGCTGAGCAGATTGTTTCTACAATCACACATTTACTACCCACCGACACCATCTTAGCAATTCTCTCTTCACTCTTCCCTGGGTTACTCATCTCCCAACATTCCTTCTGACTCAGATATCTTTCCTATCTGCTCAGGTTACACAATTTCCACAATGGCAACTTAGTCCTACTATATTTGTACCAGTGCTTAGAAGGGAGATGCAATCTCAGCAAGGATTGTCATTGTACAACCAAATGATATAATAAATCATACTGCTGTGCAACTGTAGACCAGAATTACACCTGCAGCTTACAGAAATGTAAATGTTACTATATATGCTATAATGTCTTGCTTTTCTCTATTTTACATGCACTTTGTCTTTCAGTAATCAGCTCAAGTTCCTACAAATATCTAACCACTTAAACATACACTTTACAGACTTTTATTAAAGTAGGAAGTTTAAATTTTCAAACTGCTTATTTGTAACCTTCTGAGATCAAGAGTTGAGTAATTTCAAGAAATACTTATGTTTTGTTTATTTGCAATTTTAGAATCTGTGGACACCTAGATATTTTATTCTAGCCAACTTTTTTTCAGATGCCCTTATTTTTGCATCTACTTGTACACTTTGGAGAAACAGCAATGACAACTAAAGTGTAGTTCGTATCAACTGAGTTGTGTCTTCCCTTATCTCATACACTTGGCTGAAGTTGGGCAAGTGAGCACTGTGGGACTGAAAATACATTTTTCCATTCTCTCTTCTGACTAGCCTAGAAATCTTACTGGTTTCTGCAGATTTTGTTCTGAAATAGCTACTTTTATACTGTAAAAAGAAACTAGGTAGATGTGGGAGAACTGCCATGGCTTCACCAAGGGCAAATCCTTTTTGAACAATATAGTGGCCTTTTATGATGGTGTCGCTGCATCAATGGACAAGGGAAGAGCCACTGATACAATTTATCTAGACTTCAGTAAAGCCTTTGACATGGTACCCCACAGTATCCTTCTCTCCAAATAGGAAAGATATGGATTTGATGGATAGATTCTTTGAGGGATGAAGAACTGGATACAGGATTGAGCCCAGAGAGTGGTGGTCAATGCCTCCATGTCTGGATGTAGATCAGTGACAAGTGGTGTCCCACAGAGGTCAGTGCGGGGACTGATGCTCTTTAGTATCTTCAACAATGACACTGACAACTGAGGGTTGACTGCACCCTCAGCAAGTTTGCTGTTGACACCAAGCCGTAGGATGCAGTCAACACCACACTAGTGGGACAGGATGTCATCCAGAGGGACCTAGACAGGTTTGAGCAGTGGGCCCAGGTGAACCTCATGAGATTCAGCAAATCCAAATGCAAGGTTCTGGACCTGGGTCAAGGCAAATCTCACTACCAATACAAGCAGGGGGACAAAAAAAAAAAAAAAAAAAAGAGTACAGCCTTAGTGAAAAAGACCAGAGGGTACTGGTAGATGGGAAGCTGGACATTAGCCAGCAATGTGCCCTCGCAGCCCAGAAAGCCAACCATATCATAAGCTGAATCAAAAGAAGCATGGCTAGCAGGGTGAGGGAGGTGATCCTGCCCCTTGGTGCTAATAAGGCCTCAGTACAGGAGAGACATAGACCTGTTGGGGTGTGTCCAGAGAAACGATCCAAGGGATGGAACACCTCTCCTACCCGGACAAGCTGAAAGACATGGGGCTGTTCAGCCTGGAGAAGACTCCGAGGTGACCAGATAGCGGCCTTTCAATACGTAAAAGGGAGCTACAAGAAAGAAGGGGACAGACTCTGTAGCAGGGTCTGTGGTTATAGAACAAAGGGAAATGGCTTCAAGCTTAAAGGGGGTAGATTTAGGTTGGATGTAAAGATAAAGTCTTTCATAGTGAGGGTGGTAAGGCACTGGAACAGTTTTGCCCAGAGATGTGGTCAATGACCCATCCCTGAAGACTTTCAAGGTGAAGCTGCATCAAGCCCTGGACTACCTGATCTAGCTGTGCACGTCCCTGTTCATTGAAGGGGAGTTGGATTAGATGACCTTTCTACTCTAAGGTTTCTACAATTCTATTTCACTACTGCATGTCAAAGTTGACAAAATAGCTATATCATAGTATACAAGACAACGAAATTATTAGAGATTTCTTCCTTCGAAACTTCTGGCTTGCATTATGCTGGTAATTTGTAAAGCACATAGTCCAAGACAAAAATAAAAATAAAAACTAACAACATTATCTTCTAAAGACATTTAAGCTGTACTTACTACTTCTTACCACTCCCTTCTCCAGAAAATTCTTGACACCTGTCTGCTTACTGGAAGCTACCTTTAAAATGATTACAATTAAATGAGACTTGTTCTCTTTTAAAAACAAACAAAAACCATTTAGATAATATTTCAAAGCTCAGAAGAAAGTCCAGTTTGGACTTGATATTCACTCTTCTAAGCAAAACTGTTAAACACACCTGCAGTCACTATTACTAAGATTAAGAACATTTAATACTTAAGTAATTAGTACTTAATTAAAGTACTTAGTACTTAAAGAAAGTACTGTTTTCTATTTAGTATAGTAATTTCATATCACAGACATTAATTCCCTGATAATGTATGACAGAAGTCCAGATTTTTAAAGTCAATCTAAATATTCTTTTTAACACAACAGCAGGAAAAAAGTTTAATATTAAACATACATTTAAAACTTTTTTGTCTTCACATTTTAAATCCAATTTTTGATACCAAAGTTCAATTATTATTCCTAGAAAATACAATGATTAGTATTAAATGCCTCCAGCTCAATAACATTAAGTTATTGGAAAATGTATAAAATAATAATAATAATAACTGCAGAGATAATTAACTGCAATAGTAAATAGTGAAATTATCCCTTGGAAGGAAGACTACATCATGAAATCCTCTATTTCAGCATGTTACTGAAAAAAAAAAAAAAGCTATTGTAGTATTTGGCAGTAATTTACCTAAGGAATGAATGAAGAATAAATGAAAGCTTGTTCTTCATTGACCTGAAACTGAATCAATTAAGCTTACTCAACAAATTTGTCAGAATTCAGAAAACATGTAGGTGAACCAAACACCACAGAGTATTTGGAAGTAGAACACCCCTCTGGGCAAACAGCATAATCTGAGACCTAAGAAAAAAAAAAATCAGTTTTCCTAAAAAGACTGTCTGTGAACAATCAACGACTAACAACTTCAGCAATACTTGGCAGTTCATGCCCCTGAATCTTCCTACCAGTGTAGAGCAATTAAGTAATAATTTATGTGCCAAGTTTATAAAAAGAAACAAAACGTTTTATTAAAACCTAAACTTTCAGCTGATTTTCTTGTTTTCCCTGAGGATTAGAATCAAATTGTGCTATATGCCTGTCATTTATGTTTTGTGTATCTTGCTCTCTTCTACTTTAGGCAAGTGATACTGGCTAGTATTGGAGGATGCATGAGAATGGTTTTAAGTTTCAGTCCTAGTTTCAAAGGATCACACATAAATGAATCTGAAAGAGGGCATAAACTTCTTAAAAATGGGAAGTGTTAAGGGAGCTCATCCATGCACCATATGCATTTTAAAGCATAGGAGAGGGGAAAATGACTAAAAAAAAAAGCTTACCAATGCATATGTGTGATTAAAAATAAAGAAATGAAGAACAAAGAAAAATCATCCCACAAACTTGGATATTCCAAGGCTAACTGGTTCTGAGGTGGTGTGAAGAGAAGGGAGATAACAATCAAAGGAACAACACCGAAGGTGGATCACCAGTAGCACAGACATGAAAATGAGGAAGCACCTGCCGAACAGCCTTAGAGAAAAGCTCTTATGTCCTTTCTGGGGAATCAGTGCACTTGTGTGCCACTAAAATTCTTAGAGCAACAGGAGCTAGAAACCTGTGGGCAGCTGCAAGGCTACAATCTCACTGGACAAATGTAGTCACTGTGGAATAGTTTATACTCCTGTAATGCTGTGACAGAAAGATATAGGCCACTTTGGAAGGACAGGATGGAAACATGAGCTGCTGTTTATGCACGTGAGCATATGAAATTAATGGAGCTCTGCCTTGGGAAGGATGATGGATAAGCTTAGAACTGATGGGTCAGTATTGGTGGGCAGATCAACTTGGGTCGTTTCCTGATGAGGAAGAAATAACTCAGGCCTTCTTCAGACAAGTGAAGGTAACCTCATATTTACAGATGCCCATGCTCACAGAGATCTTTAATCACCTTGATATCTAATGAAAAAACAAGATAGAAGGGTAAAAGCAAACTAAGAGGTTTCTGGAAACTGACTATAACTTCCTAATATACAATTCAGGAGACAGCAAAGAGAGATATTCTTATGGACCTCATACTTATAAAAACAAAGAGCTGTTCAGGGAAGCAGAAATCAGAGGCAGCAATGGCTGCAGTAACCATGTAATGGTGGAATTAATGCTTCTAAGAAGCTAGAGAAAAACGGGATCACCAACAACTTGAAATTCAGAAAAAAGTGGGAAGTCCTCCTGCATGTAGGGATGAATAAGCTCGTGCAATAGGGATGAATTGGCTGGAAAACTGTTCTGCAAGACAGAGCTGGGAGTCCTGGTGGACAAGCTGAATGTAAGCCAGCATATGCACTTGTGACAAACAAGATAAATGGTATCCTGGGGTGCATTAGGATGAGAGTTGCTAGCAGGTCAGAGGAGATAAGACAACATTCAGAGGCCTGCCTCCAGTTCTGCTATCCTCAGTACAAGAAAGATCAAGACAGATGTAGGACCACTGGAGAGAATATAGCAAAAGACTACTAAGACAATTAAGTGACTGGAACATCCGTCCTAATAGGAGAGTATAAGAGCGCTGGGACTTCAGTTTGGAGAAGAAAAGACCTGGGAGGGATCTTATAAAGAAAATTGCATGTTCACAATGGAAAACATTATGAGGGAACATGCTTTATGCTTTTTTTAATCAATACAAATTACATTTGTATTCTTATTTTTCAAATGTACGTATGTATGCATCTCTGGAGAACAAAAATCTCTGCTGTTCATATCAGGCTGGGTTGTAATCAATACACAGACATGACTTAATGGAATTTTTTTCCTATTTTTGATGTGGATCCTTGAAATTCTCATTAGCTACCAATAGGAATTAATCATGCATGTATATAAGAAAACAGATAATGTTTTTTTTTCTATTTTTTCCCCCCCAATCATTGACCTTCATTTGCTTCTGATTGTTTTGTAACTGAAGTCTGAAAGCATCTATTCATTTTCTTTTTTATTTTCAAGTTCTCAGTGAGAGAACAATCCATAAAATTAGGAAAACTTAAAAGAAATTAACAAAGTAAATTTAAAAGTCGGTAAGATGAATAATGACTGACTACAAAACTTAAGGAATGGCTTCCACTGGGAAGCCATAAAAGGCTCTCAATCTAGAGATTAATATCTATAAGACTTCCAGTACTACAGAACAATACAGAATACTAAATTTAAAGAAAGCTAATTCCACTGCCCTGAATTGACAATAGAACCTCGTTGTTTTTAAGACTCTCCATTAATAAAAACTCAATTAGAGAATGTGATGCAGTAATAACACTGATAATCATTTACATAAAACAAACAAACACACACCCAAACATATAATCCACTTATCTCTAAAGTCAGTAAAACTACGAGTATAAACCCACATTTTCTAAAATAACTTCCTCACCATCAGGAAAGACTCATGACTGTGGATAGGAAGGGAGACAAAGAATTCTGTTGTCCATTGATTTCAAAGTTGGAAAGTAGGAAGGTCTTAGATTTGTGTCTCCATGAGGAATATTGTTCACTGAATGACCATATTGTTTCCATTACCTCTGTGACATACCTTCAGTGCAATCACCTGATGACGATCCGACGATTCTCACAGTATGATATATATTTGGCTTTCTCAAGAATGAGTGGAAAAGTAATGAATCCAAACCTCTCAATTTCTGAATGACTTTATTAAGTGCTAGTCAGTTTTTAAAACAAGCAAACCACCGCCTCTTCAGACAGGAAAAGAAACCATAAGAAGACTCTCTTTTGTTCAGACTAGATTGCCTCAAGGCATTTGTGAGCTGACGTGGTTTAAAAAGAAACAAGGTTGCCTCCAAAGATAACTGGATTTCGAGGTCTTTACAAAATACTAGAGATACTTGTTGCACTGCTTTAACTTCACTTCCTCTATTTTTTTTTTAGTATCCATGGACCAAACACATGCATGGCTCCACTCTTCAGTTTGTCTAAGCTCTTTCACGACTTCCCAATATATTTTAATATAAAGTGAAATAATTTAAACTAATGCAAGTAAAGAAAGGCAGAGCATGTAACTACTACAAATTAAATTAATTTGCTAGTCCAAAAAAAATATATATTCAGTAGTTAATAAAGTCCAGGAAAAACCCAAGACAACACATATAAACAACAACAACAAAACACAACAGAAACAAGAAAGATACTGAAGTCTCTGTTCCTTGTTCCAAAATAAGAGAAGTTACTTTCTCATATTACTGCACTCTAAAATGCTTCATAAATGAACATTCCAACCAGAACTTTAAATCTTATAATTATGTTACATTCCAAATATTCTTAATGCATTTCAGAAATGTGGATTGAAGAATAAAATAATGTGATTATACTTCCTTTTCTTGTTGGAATTTTTTATTTTTACCTTTAATCTTATATTTCATTTCAGATAATTGTACTAGAACTTTAAACAGTGTGGTTTTACCTATTACTTTGATTACACCAATATAATTATGCCTATTACCAACCCTCAAGAGCTTACTGCTAGGAGCTCAGTAAACCATACTTTTTAATTAAAAAACAAAAACAAAAAAACCTCTTCATTTGTACATGCTCCTTGATTTCTTCACATCTGGTATGATGAGTTTCTCTTCCTGGTAATATAACTTCTGACAGCTAAGTTGGCAATGGACATATGCTGACTGCCTTCTTGACTGTTCCGGCTGGGATTGCCTTGGGAATATATTGAGACTTCCTCCTCCCCCTCCCCCCCCCCCCCATTTTTGGAAACGATACTAGGTACACAGCTATTGATTAAAGTAATTTTCAGTCTGTTGCCCTAGCGGACATTCCCAAAACTGAGAGCTCTTTATTAAAGAACATTTCTGGATGGTTTTCTATAATAAATCATCTGACATTTATTAAGAAAATAATCATCAAAGCCTTGTAACGTTTTAGTTGCATAGATCTATTGTAAAATATAGCAAGTAGGAAAGAACACGAGCTGATGGATGTGAGAACTACTATTTTATTGAAGAATTTCTCCCTCTACTATGTAATGAAGACAGTAGCTTCAACATCCACTGTACAGTCAACAAACGTACAGCTAGCAGAGTGGCGCAGTCAGGATGGTATTTTACAGATTGAATAATTAGAAAGATTATTGTGGTGGAAAGAAATAACCAAAGATAAACAAAATGCTCACCCACATCCTAGGCTTGCAGTAAAAAACTCCAGAGGGAGCAATCTCCAGAAAAAGATCCTTCCCCTGTGGCAGTCAGATCTTAAATGGGGTCTAGGAGAGGTGGACCCAGGCTCCACCCCTTCTGGTCACACAGGTGAATTGCCTTCACCTGTGCTCCCATGACTAACTCAGTCCTTGCCTCAGGTGATCAATCAGTGGTTCAGGCTGTGACTCAACTGTTCCCATTCACTCAGAGAAAGAAATTTAATGAGATATCTACAAACAAGAATTAGACTGCTATATGGAACTATCTGATGTTGCCTAAATGAAAAAGATACACCTCATTTTAAATTAGATACACTTGGTAAAAACAGCTTTTACACTCAAGACTGAGGAGTGAATAGAAGGACTGGGATCTAGACCTTTGCATGAAAAAGAATAGAGGTAGGAACAACAGTATTTCCTGCATAAGGCATCAAGTATTACCTTTATAAAAACTACTTGTAAATTTTGAATGTCAGAACAGTTATGGCTTTGATAAATGAGGCTTTTAAGCCGGAACCAGAAAAAAAAAATCTGCAACTCAAACAAAATATCAGATCTTTCTTCCAAGCACAGCTCCAATTGCAGTCTATTTCCTTGTAGTGTGATCATTCTTCCTAATTATAATTATCATCGCTGCCAGGCTGAATGACATCAATTAACTTATTCAAATTGATTAGGAACTACAGTACTCAAATTATATTGTCTTTCATGTGTTTTTTTTTTTAACAGGCTTTGTCTTCTACTTTGATCTCTATAGTTTCTCACTGAAAGGTTAACTCCACTCACCTCCTTGAGCCAAGTAGCAGACTGCAGTGCATCGTCCATGTGAAGAGCATATTACACAGCATGGGTACTACTGCTAAACAAATACTCACCATATTAACAATTTAAATTTTATAATGTTTTTCCCTACATGAAGCCAAACTATGCTGGGGTGTTCTTAACCTCAGTAGAACAGACTTACATAAGAAAAACAGTATTTCTTTAAATTTACAGTACTGGTGTGAGCAAAGATATAGATCTTTTTACACTGAATAACATATCAAGTTAAATCTTTAAATTCCATTTCAGTATTCATTTCATCAAAGGCTATATAACAACACCACTTGATAAAAAAATATTCACCATTAGCCTTAGTTTGAATAGGGATAATAATTCTATTTTCTGACCCACTATCTAGAGAGGTCTGCTGATTGCCAGGGTCCTGCATCAGAAATGCGAAGTTGTCTCACAGACTATAACCTACTGCTGCTGTCTCACATAGGCACCTGTGACACATCTGTTAGCAACTTGAAGAGTATCAAGAGGGACTACAAAAAGCTGGGAGCAGCAGGGAAGAACTCAGGAGGACACATGGTCTTCTCATCAATGCTCCTGTTTAGGGGAATAGGGAGCAGGGAGGGTGAGGGCTGATAGATATAAGAAAATCAATAAATGGTTAAGGAAGTGCTGTCATGAACAGGACTTCAGCTACTTTTGTCATGGAACTTGTTCTGAGAAATATGGTCTTCTAGGGAAGGATGGGGTTCATGTCTCAAAAAAGGGGAGGACCATCTTTGCCAACAAGCTTTCAAATTTGATCAGGAGGAGTTTAAAATAGAGTTGGTGGGGGAGAGGATTCTCAAACCATCCCACTTTGAAGATGATGATGGTAGTAGATGCCCCTGGCCTGAAGTTGGATCACAGGCCATCTATCCACCTGGGGATAGATGAGGAGATGACAGAGACCTGATGGGTTAGGGTTAAAGGGAATGCAGGGGAAGGAAACATCACAGTGGGAGTCTGCTACAGGCTGTCTGATCAAGAAAACTGAGTGGATGAGACCCTCTGTAAACAGATAGGAGTAGCTTCACATTCATAAAACATGGTCCTCATGGGGGACTTCAACCACCCCAATATCTGTTGGTCGGACAATGCAGCAGGGCACCAGAAACCAAAGAGGTTCCTGGAACGTGTTGATGATAACTTCCTCTTACAAGTAGTACAGGAACCCCCAAGAAAAGGTGCTATGCTGGACCTCGTCCTCACCAACGAGGAGGGGCTGATGAGTAATGTGAAGCTCAAGGGCAGCCTTGGCTGCAGTGACCACGAAATGGTGGGCTTTGAGATCCGTAGGGCATCAAAGAGGGCGCGCAGCAAGACAGCTACTCTGGACTTCAGGAGAGCAGACTTCAAACTCTTCAGGGAACTGCTTGGCAGGGTGATGTGGGATAAAGCCCTACAGGGAAGGGGAGCCCAAGAAAGCTGGTCTGTATTCAAGGACCATCTCCTCCAAGCCCAGCAGCCGTGCATCCCAAGAAAAACAAACACAGGCAAGAATGCCAGGAGGCCTCCATGAATCAACGAAGAGCTCCTGGACTTACTTAAGAAAGAAAGTCTATAGGGAGTGGAAGCAGGAATGGGTTATCTGGGAGGACTACAAGGAAGCTGTCCAAGCAGGCAGGGATCACATTAGGAAAGCTAAAACCCAGACAGAATTAAATCTAGCCAGGGACATGAAGGGGAACAAGAAAAAACTCTACAGTGATAAAAGGAAGGCCAGGGAAGATGCAGGCTCTCTCCAGAAGGAAACTGCATCACGAGAAATGTGACCAGCAGGTTGAGGGAGGTGATTCTGCCCCTCTTCTCTGCTCTTGTACATCTGGAGTACAGTGCCCAGTCAGAGGCCACCATCACAAGAAGGACACGGAGCAGTTGGAGCAGGTCCAGAGGAGGCCATGAAGATGATCAGAAGGCTGGAGCACCTCCCCTGTGAGGATAAGCAGAGAGAGCTGGGGCTCTTCAGTCTGGAGAAGACTTGGGGGAAACCCTGTAGTAGCCTGCCAGTACCTGAAGGGGGCCTACAGGAAAGCTGGAGGGACTTTTCAGAAGGGCAGGTAGCAACAGAACAAGGGGAAATGGTTTCAAACAGGAGGAAGGTAAATTTAGACTAGATATTAGGGAGAAATTCTTTACTGTGAGGGTGGGGAGACACTGGAACAGGTTGCCCAGCGAGGTTGTGGATGCCCCTCACCCTGGAAGCCTTCAAGGCCAGGCTGGACAGGGCTTTGAGCAACCTGGTCTAGAGGGAGGTGTCCCTGCCTATAGCAGCAAGGGTGGAACTAGATGATCTTAAAGGTCCCTTTCAACCAAAACCATTCTATGATTCTATTATTTTCTTCAAGGAGGTACTTAAACACAAAGAGTCTTCATCTTCTTTGTAACTTACCTTCAAAAACCATTTTTTTCCTTCTAAATCACAGTATTTTCAGAGTGAGTAGTTACTTAATAACTTCAGTGCTACCAGTACTCCTTTATTGTGAAGAGCTACTTTGTATATATGAAGGGATTCTCTTAACATCGTATTATAAACCAAACAATTGTTGGCTTATGCCTTCTAGAATACATACCTTCTGAATAAATAATTCCCTCATCTTTCTTTACCTTTCCATAACTAGTCTTGGTTTCAGCTGAAACATTTTTTTCCCCAATAGCTGGCTTGCTGCTGTGTTTTGGATTTAGGATGAGAATAATGTTAATAACACATGGATTTTTCAGTTATTGATGAGAGTTGCTCACACAGAGTCAAGGACTTTCCAGCTTCTCATACTGCCAATGAGGAGGCTGGGGTACACAAGGAGATTGGAGGGGACAGCTAACTCCAACTGACCAAAGGGACATCCCATACCATATGTTGCCACGCAGAACGAAAAAGCTGGGGAGAGGGCAGACACTGCTTGGGAACTGGCTAGGCATCAGCCAGTGGGCAGCAAACAATTGTACAGTGCATCACTCCTTCTGAACATGCTTATTATTAATATTTTAAACCACAACATAACTTGAAAGTCATGCTTAATATGAAGGTTACTAATGGCTTTGTGTAGTCTGTGATACTGAAAGTATCATGGCCTAAAATATGGACATCGAGTTACAGAAATATATGCCAAAGGCCAGATTAATGCCTGGTGAGCATAGGAGAAAGCTTTTTGTATACCTGTTCCTTTATGCTCCTTTATTTCTCCATTAAAACTCCCATATAACCTAAACTCCCAGTATTCAAACACTGTGTTTTTGTGGGGTTTTTATTCTCATAAAATCATTACCTACATTTTTTAATTTGGCAAGGGAAGAGGAGATAAATAGGTGGAATTTGGAATGGGAATAGTTGGGCAGCAATGTAACTGCATTTTTTATGTGACAAGGTGTATGAGTAATGCAAGAAAAGGGATGTAACAGCCTGTGTAGAGTTCCCTGTAAGTCTGTCATGGATGTGCATAAAAGAAAAGTGTAGAATTAGCCAGAAGATGGTGATATGCAGCATTGGTCCTTGTCATCAAAATGTGGATTGAATGAAATACGTAGTGTTATGTCTGGACTTTCCAATATCTATTTAGATGTCTGGAATAATATTAAATCCAGTAAAAACTCACATATTCACAAGTAAATATTGGCTTCTCAGATACCTTATCTATACAAAGAGCACCTGAAATTTTACCAGAATTATTTCTATTTTGCTTCACCGAATTTGAATGTGGAAGATGTTAACTTACCCAAACCAATTCCATTTAATTTCAGATTATTTCTGTAGAAAGAACATTATTATTTCAAGTGAGCTGGACAGAAAAGTACTAACAAAGCAAACTTTTTCAAAATTCCTGTTCGTTAAGACTGAAATTCATACATATATATACGTATATTTAACATTTTGGCTTTGATGTAACGATGCAGACCCCGTGAAAGTGTTTTCTGCTAAAACCAAATATATATACACACATATATACAAACTATAAACAACAGTTTCTTGTTTTATGATCTGCTCTACAGCTTGCAGACCTGTGTGGAATTTTATCTGTAGCCTGTTCTGTCCATCAGACAATATAGATAAACCTGTCTACCAGTATTTAGTAAAAAAGGACATATTTGATTTTTCCTTCAGTTTCTGCTTTCTTTTCTATCCTCTTTGATTTCAAGCAAATAGCTTTTGAGAACTACAGAAACAGATGGGCAGTTTGAAATAACAGTGAAAATATTAGCCAACTAGGTAATTTCATTTCCTAGAATACACTCTTAAAATGATGCAACCTTGCAAACTCACCACCTTCATCATATCAAATTATACCTTTTTTTGTACAACAACAAAGAATTAGGATTACTTATATTAAGCTATATGCATTCAACGCTTTAACAGGGTTTGTAAAAACATTCACTAGCACATATTTATATTTTCTTTAATTCTGAAGAATAAAATATGAAGTGCAATACAGGAAAACTGCTTGAGAATGCATATTTAAAAAATATATATATATATATCTGCAAATGTCCTTTATTGCCATTATTACTTCTTTGGGAAGAGTTGGAATTAGGCTTTTATAAAAGAAAGATCATCAGGTTTAGCTCAGTGTGTTAGTATATGCAGAGTATTTAGGATACAGACATCTAAACTGAACTAGCTACTGTTTTTGAACTATTTTTAACAGATTCTGAAGTAAATTTTTACAGTAGGTTTTTTATTTAGGGAAAAAAAAAAAAAAAAAAAAAAAAGGTTATTTTCTGGGAGTATGCCCTACCATATCCCTTCGAAACCAAGTAATCTCTTATGATGAGATCTTTTTTGAACTCTTGCTACCTTTGCCTAAGGCTAACCCTTGAGTAATGGCTGTCTATTAAATTGGAACTGGATTGGTTGAAACAGCATCTTCTAAATTAGTATTCTCCATTTTTTTCTTATCAGTATTTTCATTATAGCAAAAATTCCCATTGATTTCACTAGAAGTCAAATTAAGTCAAAGCTGAGGAGTTTATAGACCTTTAGCTCCCTTGGACTTATTCTTTCTACCCTTCTTTTCCTCTAGGAAATAGAATTCAGACTCACCACAAATATTCTGTTTATCTCTTCTACTTAGAGTAGATTTGTAGATTATATCACCTAGGCCAGAATTATTTCAGCTGACCACCTTTGTTCAAATTTGGACTGCTGAATAAGAACTAAGTCCTTTCTTATATTCATTAGTGATTTGATTAAGCACATGAATAGGAGTCTTTTTTTTTTTTTTTTTTGTATTTATATATAAAAATGCATCTTCAGTTAAAACTGGAATTAGTGTTTCTCCTTAGCTCTGCTTGAATGAAATGCAGTCAGACACTTCCAGCAGAAGAGCAGACACCTGAACCCATGGATGCTATGAACCCTAGTACTCCTGCTGATGTTGGCAGCAAAACATTAATCCAATTTTTGACTTAAAATTATTCACAGTGATGTCTCTCCATTGCTTGTCCTGATGACCTACAATAATGATAAAAATTAACACATTAGTAACACACATCAAATTACCTCCCAGTAAGTAATGAAGTCTGAAGAGGAACCACCTTCTTTCTGAACTTTCTCCTTTTGACTGTAATATGAGGAGTGACCAGTGATTGAAAGACAAAAAAAAAAAAAAAAAAAAAAAAAAGGGTACAGGAAAAAAATTATAATGAGAAACCTCAAAAATAATAAAATAATTTTCTCTGAGCCTTGATAGGGTCAGATTTACCGATAGGATCTGAGTAAGAATACTTTTTCTTGAAACATCATGATAAAATGTAAAATGGCTTCCCCTTTTTGTAATCACGTCTCTATGCCATATTTTTGAAGCCTTGTGGCTTTTATAAAAACACAGTTATTGCTTCTTTATTCTTACCCTTCACATATCACAGTCTGTAACTTCAGATGTGTAGCTATATTTTGTGAAAAGAAACACAAAGTTAGAACACCATTTCAGTTCAAATGAGGGACAATTGCACATTCGATCAGTTTATACATATTGGATGCTGATTATTTAGTATTTCTAGCTATACTGGCTTACAAATTGTAAAACTAAAAACATTTAGATAAACTGAGGATAGTAAACAATATCACAGATGTTTCTATCAACTGCCATTAAAAAAAATACATTCTCAAATATGGTGGTTTTGCTTCCGTTTTCCTCTTTTAACTTCAGCCTTTGAATCTAGATTTAAAAGCAGCATGCAGAGAAGAAATTATATTTCAGTGATAAGATTTACATTATTTAGGTGCTGAAAGAGGAGTAGTATGTTGTGCCAGGTAAAATTACTATGAAATTCCATTGGGCTTCATAAAAGGCTGGAACATAATATAATGCCAAGTGAGCATTCGGAAGATAAAAAATGCAATTAATTTTAGAGTGATTTTTGTTGCTCACCATTCATTTATTAGTTTAAAAAGTGTGGGTTTTGTCATTCTTGTTGTCTTTGTGTTTTGTGTGTGTGTGTGTGTGGTTTGTTTTTGTTTTTTACTTATGAGCGTGTTAAGTAGCAAAGAACTCTCTTTCGGGAAACATTTTTAAGAATTATGAAAGTAGATAAAATAGGACATTATCTCAAAGATACTTTTAAAAAAAATTAATTATCCTGATGTGCTTAATTCACTATCATCCTAACACCTTTACTAACATGTAGGCTTCCTGAAAACCACTGCAGAAATTAATGCCACATCAGTAATTATAATGCTTACATAAATTTATGTAGCCAGATTGTGTATTAGTTACTAGATTGTAAGGTACGTGTACATTTTTAGAGCAGCCTACTTAAAATGAACATAAAATTTCCAGTCTAATATATAAATAAAAACTAATTTCTTTTATAGAACGATTTTTTTTTTTTTTTTCTCCTGAACATGTAGTTAGTTAAAAAAAAGAAAAAAAAATCGTTTTGGAGGCTTAAAACAGTTAACAGTCCTGTCGTCAACACCAAAAGAACAGCAAAGTGTCTTCCTCAGTAGTTTTGAAAACAACCACTTGTTTTTGCATAAGCTTTTTTTTCCTGTTAATTGACATAGCAGTTTATAAAGTTTCAAGTCATGTATTTATGGAAATCCTCGTAAAAACTCAAACTAAAGCAAAACCAGATTTTCTTGAAATCACATACTCTGAATCTTTGAAACACCAAATTATTTTATTTCAACAATCAATTTTTACATGCATTCTAATGCCATTAAAAAAATACTATTACTCCCACAGTACCTACCTTTCTTGCACTCAATCTACTGTCTAATTAACAGTATTTATTGAAAATAAAGATTTTTGAATGGAGGAAGATATGCAAAAAATAGGAGAATAAGCTTTTTGAATTAGAAATATTATTTATATAAAATATAATCATAGAAGCACTTTGAGAAAATGCACTTTTCTTTCTTTTCTTTAAAGAGAGCTCTGAAAGCCTGAACCACATTATTGATGTACAGGGCATGATACTAACTATGGTCACATAATAATATCCTTGGAGCTTTTTAAGTTTTCATGATAAGCCTTACTGCTGGAAATACTTTGCACAGAGGGAGAGACACCTCAGGAACAGACAATAAAGATGATCAATCTTGCAGCCAAACTACTCAGTAGTAGATTTGAACAGCTTCATATTATTCTAAAATTACCTTGTTGATTTAGAACAGTAACAATCTTCTTAGCATAATTCCTTTACCAAAAATATATCAGTTAATACACCACAAAGATAACACATATTAAAGTATGTTTTAATATACAGCAAATCATACAATTTATCAATACTTCAAGTGCTGCATAAGGCCAGCACCACCAACAAATTGGATTACATTTTTTAATTTCCTTCCTTAACCAAATGATAAATGAATTCATGATAGTGTGTTAAGACATTCAGAATTTTAAATGTAACACAAAACATAAGCAAACAATATGATTATAGTACTCTGTGGAGAAAAAAAACCCAAATCCCCATTCCCTATTTTTAGCATTAGCTAACAACTGTTTTTTATACCCCATTATACCTTCCTAACATTTTGAGTACACTTCATGCATGGTCAGGTAGATCTCCAGAAGTGAAGTTACTAAAACAAACAGAATGCAGGTAACTCAGATTTGTTATTTCCTTTGCCTGATGAGGTTTCTTTCACACATACTAGAGAGTGGCAGAATCTCAAAAGCCACAACAATCATTGCTTTGTAACGTTAGCATTGTATTCATATGATGAATTGATATATAGTAAATCACTTTTACCAGTTCTCAAAGATGAGCATAGGATGAGTGAGTTGCATCGAACCAGCATATGAGACATTTTTCTATTTTGCTGTTTTCTCTTGCGACCTTGCACGGCAATGAAATGGACTACTTCTTCATCCTGACAGATTGTAATCCATTCACACTTGTGGTTTTTTTTTTTTGTTGTTTTTTTGTTTTAATATTGATAATTGTAATAAATGCATAGACCTACCTTTGTTATTGTTATTTCTCACTATCATCCTCTATTAGTTTTCACAAAACATTTCTTTCACAAAATGAAAATGCAAAACAGGTGTTAGATTATTTATGTTTGACAAATTCATATCATTTAAATAATTAAAACTAATTTGTTTTGAGAGCTACAGTTGCATTTTTATTAGAGAAACAAGTACAAATATGCACCACTACAGAGCTGTTTATTCAATAATGAGAATAAATAAAATGGATTTTTTAGTCTCAATTCTTTACGATTAATATGATAATGGGAGTTCTAACTTCTGTGCCCTAGCAATCTGGAAACAGCTGCTCAGCTGCTATAATTCCACAAAACTTTTTAAATTTGAAGCTACACATTTTAAATGACCCTCTAAAAAATACTGTAAACAAAATAGTCAAACTTTCACTTTAAACAATATTTGCAAGATGAAGCTGAAATTATGTTTTAAATTAATCACAGAAGAGAAAGTTTCATTTACAAACAGCAATGTGTTTATACCTCTCTGTATATCTTTCAGCTTATATATTATAGAAGTTATTGTATTAATTTGCATAGAAAAAATTATCATCCTTCTAAAAGAATAAATTCATAAAAAATTAGACTATAATATTCAAGAACAATTATAAGAGAATGAGATAGGAATACAGTTACAAACAAAATGTGCCGGATAATATATATATATATATACATATCTGCTAAGAACCAATTAGAGCAGCACAGTACTTACCCTCTGAACAAAAGTCATCAATGTATCTTTGTACCAATTATGTTCTACTAAATGTTTAAGGAAAAAAAGAAGCAAACTTATAGAAGCAACTTACTTATATAATTAGATTGCATTTTTTCTCTTGTTCAGTAATGACTTTTCAAACATTTTTTAGTAAAGATGTAGCATGTTATTTGTACCAGGACTGCATTGCACCAGATCATGATGTGTTAATTCATGTTAGCCTTGGATTTAAGAGACATTTGGATCTCTTTGAGCCTCTATCACTTATAGAATAAATCAGCCCGTGTTTCTGAATCTCTTGTAAACAACGGAACTAAACCCCTTTTTCCATATCGACATCGGAACATTTAATATTTGGAGTGTGCAGACAACTCATCTCTAGTGAAAACAATGGACAGGAGAATGTGCAGACTGGAATGTGAGTGAGCATTGTCAATAAGCATTTTGTAATTTGCATGACCCATCGTTAAAATTTTCAAGGATACTTGACATAGGAATTTAATTCACTGTAAAATTACTAAAATCTACCAATTGTAGTGCTTTCAGACTGTTTATTATTTTTTTCCAGTAGAAAAATAAATCTCATACATTCGAAGTGGTACACAAAAAGACTGGGATAAAATTGATCAGATTTCTTGATAGCACCATTTACACATTCTTTAAAGTAAACATTAATATGCACTTTCTTAGAAAGCGATATAAA